>OY101447.1:180716569-182146253 GCA_956483635.1 Panzeria rudis
GAATTTTCATCATTTTCGCAATTTTTTTCTGAGTTTTTTGTATTCCTTACAATTTTAGCGATGTTTAATAAATTTTACGGGTCGTTTGCAATTCGGCAATTTTTCGCGTATATTGAGAGTAAAAGTGATATTGTGCCATTTTTCGCTGCTCGTCAAGCTTGTGAGTATAAACAAATTTTAAGGGATTGTTTCTTATTCTCACAATGTGTAGAAATTTTTCGTCATTTTGGCTATATAAAAGTCTTCCAAAAATTTTAAAATATAATTGAGTATATTGTAATTAAATTAAAATGTCCTTGTAATTGTAATTTCAATCATGCCAACACAAATTACTTGTAATTTCAGTTGGCATGATTGCATTAACAACTACAAGTAATTTGTAATAGGCTTCCTACAATTACAATTATTTATAGTTGTAATTGGTGCTACAGCAATTACAATCAAAAGTAATTGTATTTGGTAGTAGTCCAATTACAATTACATGAAAGTTGTAATTGCACCAAGGCAATTACAAATTACTTGTATGTAATTGAAATGAAAATGTAATCATTACTCCCCAAGCCTGGCCTATAGTCTCACCTAGTAAACAAACAAAAAAACAGCGTATCAAAATTCCAATCGAGTCAAAAGTTAAAGATTTTTGACCGCCTTCTCGCCAAATGGTCCACTGTGTGGCGGTAGTGGAACGCAAATTGAAGTTGCTTTGAGATATCTTAATGACTCAAGGTGAAGTATACATTCTCGCACCATGTGGAGTAATTGGCGTTATTCGTAGCCTTGCTCTACTGCAGTAAACATTAGGGAAGCACAAAAGATGCTTTGGGTCGTGGTTCTTATGGCCTTTATATAATAATACTAATAATTCCCCTTGTCCTTGAAATATTGATTATATCTAATTTTTTCTGAACCTTAGCCTAAATAATCACTTTGGATTAAAAGAATTGGAATTAAACCAAATTTGAATGCAATAAATTGAAACTTGAACTATACAGAAGAATGAATTAATAACACAGCGGAAAAGACTTTTTGGTGCCCTAAATTTTACCTCCATTTTGTACGTGTTGTTGAACCCTCATTACTCTGTTATAGAAATTTTTTTCCCAGTCAGCTCGCGTTGCGAAATATCGCAGTTTTCAGTTTACATTATATACCTTATTTTTTGGGAGTTTTCATCTAAATTTTGAGTGTTACACCTTAAGATGAGAAATTTTTTGGCAAGGAATTAGTCTACGCAAACATATATTTCTTTTGAGTATAATAATTCCGGTGGTTGCTTTGGGATATCTTTGTGATCTTTCAAGAATGTTGAAATTCAGCCGCTTTAGTTTTAACCTTAATAAAATTGTGTATCACAAAAATTCTCACAAAAAACTTTACACACCAGGCACAAGGCGTTATAGGAAACAAAGTTTTTCATTAAAATAAGAAATTAGTGCAAAACGTTGCGAGTTATTTCAAGATTAGCTCGAAACTTGAGTTTATTTTCCACACCCTAAAGATACCAAATGGGTAAATATCATTTTTTTAAGTAATCATATTATACTTCTTTATTTAATATTCATTGGTATTCTGAGTCCAAATATAGTAAAAAAATATCGCGAATTTTATACTAACGTGATATACCCCATTTTCTTGGAAAAAATATCTTTCGTTCGAATGTTTTATAACAAATTACTAGTCTGTATAAAAATATCTTTCATTTAAGTATAATAACGCAGGTGCTTTTATCATTAGACTTTAGTGGTATTTTAAGGACATTTAGTGATTAATTGTGTCTTGTTTGATTCTCATTTCAGAACATTTTAAATATGTTTGAAATTTTTTTATAAAAAAAAAATCGTTTATTGTATTATGTACGTGCTTAGTGAAAAAAATATTAATCAAATATAAGATTTATAAGGATAAAATTGAAAATAGTTAACATTCAATATCCTTGCAGTTTTACCAAAATATTGTGGAACTTATGTGAACAATATTGTATTTAAAAGAAAGATAGTTTTGTGTAGATTAATAATCTAAGAAGTCTTATAGAATTTTAAAGTTCAGTTTGGAAAAATTTGGCGAAGAAGCAAAAGAGAAATATAATGACTAAAAAAAATAAAAACCACGATCCAAATTGATTATTAGGCTAAGGTTCGTAACGTTATATATATAGAAAGAATTGGGCTTGATTAATATTCCAAGGAACAAGGGAAAAATTAACATCAACTTAATTTTTCAACGTACACAGCAGAACAGATTAGCAGCACTTTCGGAAGCCGCTACACTTCCATCGCCAGCGGTCACGTGTATTTGCTTATCACCACTTGTCAGGTGGCTCTGTTGAATGTGATTTTAGTTCTTATATATACAACTTTTTCGTGAAAATTGAACACGAGAATTAAATCAAGATGATTCTAAAGTGCACTTTTCCAGCGTTGCCATCGATTTATTTTTCTTCATTCCCATTTTTCTGATTTTTTGTTCTACTCTAGACAACCTTTTTTGGTTTGATTTTTTACTTGAGTATATATGAACATGTAAACATGTGAAAAGCTCAAGCCAGTAGCTAATTGTTTATTAATATGACTATTTCGAACGTATTTGCTTTGTGAATCCAAATTGATTATTAGGCTAAGGTTCGTAACGCTATATTCAGAAAGAATTGGGCATGGCAACGGATTAGTGCTACTAATTTCGACAGCCGCTACGCTGTCATCATCAGCGTCCTTTGTTCGCTTTTACCACGTTTGATCGTGGATACTAGTATTAATGAAAATCAGTTATTTAACAAAATTTTATGAGGAAATGGAATAAAAGTATTTCATTCCTTTTTATCAATATGGTGAGCCGAAGGACGCTGATGATGACAGCGTAGCGGCTGTCAAAATTAGTAGTACTAATCCGTTTTGCTAGTCTGATTAGATATTCTAATATTCCACTCTTAAAAATATTTTGAATTTTCATTAATTCAATTATTGAACTTAAGCCGAATAATAATAACTTCCGACTTATACACATTTCAGCACGAATAATAATTACGTACAAATATTAAAATAAAACATCAAAATAAGATAATATTACTTAAACTGTAAACAAGGCCATACCTCAACTTCTATCAAAGGCCATACCTCGGAAAGAATTACTCTTGGCATAGAATTTTGGAATTCGTAAAACTCTCTCTTCCAAGCTGTGCAGAAAATCTTTACTCAGCGAAGCCGCTATTAAACATAATCAGAGGAAAGAGTTCTTAAGCCCTGTCAAAGGCCATGTATCTGCCAGTTGACTTCAATTGTTGCCATGCAAACATTATTTAATGGATCGATTATGGATTACAACCGAACCTAAGTTGGGTTGGCAGTTGCTAAAAACGATGTTACGGATGGCAACTAGCAACTGAGAGCTGTTGATTTCAGTTGCTATTTATTGCTTTTCTAGCAATCACAAGCGGCTGGCAACGCAACTGAAGTTCGGTTATTATCCATAATCGAACCATAAATAAATTTTTTATGACAATCTAAGAAAATATATACTTACATATGTTTATATTTTATCTTGGATTGTCATAAAAAAATCTATTTATAGTTCGAACATGGATAGCAATCGAACTGCAGTTGCGTACATTGTACATACAACATTTTATTAATTATATTTATAAAAAATTTGCAAACAATAAAACAAATACGATTGAAAAAAAAACCAAACAAGTCTTTATGTAGATCACAATTTCTATTAAAATTCTAATACAATTACTTCATTTATAGCAAAAAAATAAAAATTTTTTTGTTTAAATATATAAACAAATGTTACCTTATTTCAACAAATTTGGTTATTATATAAACTCGGATATTGATTCAAAATGTTATCAGTTGCAATCAACCACAATCGAATAAAAATTACTTCTCGATTCTGCAATTTTGAGCATCCAAAAATGATCAAGTTAAACAACTTCTTTAAAATATTTATAAGATGTCAGTTGATACTGCTGCAAGTATCATTGACCGTGTCCCAAAATCACACACGCATTGTCGGTGGGACTCCTACCACTATTGATAAAGCGCCGTTCGTATTGCAACTTCTTGTGGATGGAGAATATAATTGCGGTGCAACTTTAGTAGACGAGCAATTCGCTATCACAGCAGGCCATTGTGTAATAGGTGTATCTCCAGAACGCCTTGTAGTAGTTGGTGGTGCTACAAAACTCACTGATAATGGTATCAGATCAAGGATTAGTAAAATAATTGTACCTACATCTTACAACTATGCTCCACATAACGCAGATATTGCTGTGCTTAAATTAAATAAACCCCTGAGAGGACCATCAGTCAAACCAGCAGGTAAATGTACAAAATCCTGGAAGCATGGTGATCCAATGCAAGTATTTGGTTGGGGTCGAGTACTTGAAGATAATGATAATATTCCCCTTCAACTGCGTACTGTCACCGTAAATGTAATTGATAATAGTATATGCAGGAATATGTATCGCAATAGGTTGACGTCTTCAATGTTCTGCGGTGGCGCTCCTGGCAAGGATGCCTGCTCGGGCGATTCAGGTGGTGCAGCCCTTGTTAATAACGAATATTGTGGTATTGTATCGTGGGGAATTGGATGTGGCCGCCCAAACTATCCAGGAGTCTATACTAGTATACCCGAAATGTTGCCATTTATCACAGCTGCCATGCAGTCTTAAAAATGTCATAAAATAGTTTTCTAAATAAATGGATTTAAAGGTACTATTTTAACTACTGGAGAAATAAATATGTGTACTCAAATTTGAGTGTATTTTTTTATTTTATATCTGTCCCGTTTTATTAGAATATCTTAAATCGAGTTAAGTTACAATTAAGTTAAGGTCATATTCTGGTTCGTCTTCTCACAATACACATTTGGGTCTAATGCGTTTTCAAATACTTCGGTTTTCAAAATAGTTATCACGATTTATTTATTTTTTTACTTTCTAGACTACCAACACAATAGATATTACATTAAATCGATTTTTAGACTTAAGATGTTGTGATAAAACAACTCAGATGTTATCAAAAGTCCATACGTGTGGTCTAAGCGGTAAAGAACTTTGATGAGTAGACCGAGTGGTCTCGAAACATGTAAGTTCAACCTTCCGTGCAGTAAAATTTTTCTTTGTCTACATGCTGCACAATTTTCTCTTAATAAATATACAATTTTACTGCCAAACACAGGAGAACACTCTAAACTTTCAAGATTCCTTTTCATAATTTCTGGTTAAATTAAGAGTGCTGATTACAAGCAAATACGTTCGAAATAATCATAGTAATAAACAATTAGCTACTGGTTTAATATTTTCACATGTTTACATGTCCATGTAGTTTTAAAAATATAGTGACGTTTAATTTTTTCATAATTTACAGCACACTTTTTTTATTATTCGCTTAATATTTCACGAACGATCCTCCAAATCTTTAAATACTTTCTGGACTATTAAGCTATACAAAAATTTCTTTCATTTGAGGGGTGTCACATTGGTGAGTATATCAGGATATCTTAGCGTTACGGAAAGGATGTTAAAAATCGTATGTTTTTGGTTTAGTAGATTTTCTGCTGAATACAAAAAAATCATTGGTTTTTTCTAGCTCCTCTTGTTTTCGAGATATTGTGCATGGCTTAAAAAAATTTTCCTTGTTTTTTCAATTATTACAAGTTAAAATGGCAACGCTGCTTGCTAAAATGATACTAAAAAATGTAAACAAGACAAAACAGCTCATCGAACATGATGAGAGGTTTCAGAACACCAATTAAAATCAAAATCGATTTTCAATTCTGATAAATAACAATTCGGACTTAGATTCCTTAACGACTCTGAATGTTCTAAAGGCTAAAGTCAATGCTGATTTATTTCCACCTACAAGGTTGAAACAACGTTGTTTCTTGGAAGCCGCTACATCACCGCGATGCAAGTTTAGCATTTTCGAGGCTAGATTTAGGCTTTTATTTTGTCTTTTAGCCTAAAAATTTGCATTTCAGTTTCGTAGCTTTTTTTACCTCATTTTTATTATCAAAATTCATTTCTTGTTTTCTTATTTTTAATCCATTATAATGTATACTTCTGCAATAAATGATTATTTATGGTTAAACTGGCCACTATTATATAAAATGGTACAAAAAATATTTTATACTCCTTTTAATTTCTTTGGGGAGTCATTTAGACATTACTCTCAAATGGGTACGCGGACACGAGTCCGTTTCAAGCAAGACCATTGTGGATGATCTGGTTGAGAGGGGAGCATTGCTTTGAGATGTCGATATTGACTATCACTGGGGTCTCCCACTCTTATTTTGCTGGATGCTGCCCTTATGCAGATGGCTCAAACCAGATGGTGCAATGAATGAACCAACCTGCTCTATTGCGAGAACTATCTGGCCTCGCCTTGACTCAAACAGAACTAAGCAACTTCTAAGCTTCTCCAAGCTACACGTGCGGAACTTCATGGCCACGGTAACGCGGCACTGCACCTTTAGAACCCACTCTAGATGCATGGGTCTCCCCTAAAATGATTACCGCTTAAGCTGTAATGACGTAGAAGAAGAGAATATAATGCAACTTTTGTGCCTTTGCCCAGCTCTGGAGGATCACAACCTTCGCTTTCTGGACAAAAGTTTCTTCGGTAGCCTCTCAGAGTTTTCAGAAATAGAACTCAAGAACATAAGTTCCTCCATCAGGAGCAGCGGGTGGTTCACTCGTTGGCTACCCAAATGACGTTTTAATTACAAACGACCTTCCTACACGGAACTCCTCCCGTTTTTCTTCTCACTACCTCCTACTTTCTTTACAAAACTTTTCTCCTTTCCCCCTATACACTATTATGTTCTTTCCTTTCTTTCTTTTCCCACAGGTATTACAAAGGTGCCATTATTATTGGACCCAAGTGGCCTGGAACCTTTTTTTCCAATTCTTTACCGGCAAACTGATTACATAACATAACCTAGTTTCGTTGTTATAGAATCTTAAAGAAAAGATTATGCACGGCATAGAATAAACTCTGAGCCATTGCATTTAAAACTACTTATGTATATACTTACATAGAAATGACTATTTTTTGCGATATGACAAAAACGATATGACATTCTGCGTTGTCATATCATAAGTTTTTACGATATGACAACACTGAGAAAGCCATTCACGATGTGAGGCTTTCTCAGTGTTGTTACATCGAAAAAAACTTACGATATAACAACACAGTATACCATATCGTAAAAATCTGCATTTCTCACAGCTATGCTTATCTACATATGTACCTTTGCTCTTTTCTCATTATCTACTTGAAATACATTCTTACTTAATAACAATTCACATGCCCAGCAAAACAAGACAGGAAAAAAAGAGTTAAAGCATGGGCTCTAATACTAAACGCGTTCGAATTTGGGTGGAAAACGCCTGATATTAGCATTACCGTGTCATTGGATGCCATGCATTCATATTTAAATTAAACTGCTCGTCATTCAAATGGGTGCTTATGACCGACGTAAGCTCGATGATTTTAGCCCGTTTTTTGCATGCATTCGCAGTATGAATAAAAAATAAAAAAATATTGTCACGGCTGGGATACGAGCCCACGTTCTTCAGACTTTAAGACATGCGCTCTACGGTGACCGGTAATAAGGTCAATTAACCTTATTGCGTTTTTAGAAGTGAAATAAAGTCAAGATAACACTGTGTTGTTGCTACTGTCACTGGTAGTGTAGGTAAATGGCTCTGATGAGTAGACTTGGTAGTCTCGAAACAGCTGTCAGTTCAACCTTCCGTACATCCAAATTTTTCTTTGAATGTTCAATATTTACATGCTTTATAATTTCATTCTTAAATAAAAAATAATCACCCCTATTCTACGTTAGGATTCGTAACATTTTTAATAACATTGTGTAATGTTTGAGGTAGTGCTGGCAAACTATCGATAGTTACGATATATATCGATGGTCTATAATTAAACATTGGTACTATCGATAGTACTATTGGCTCAAATGAAAAGTTAGAGCACAAAAATTAAAACAGTCAACAAAAAATGTTATTTTATTATAGAAACAAAAAATAAAAGTACAAAATAAGACGTTAAAAAATTATTCAATAAACGGAAATATTTATGTACATAATATAAATAAATTAACAGAATATAAAAATATTTAATCGAGAAATTTTGTATATTTTGTTGTTTGATATCATAAGAAACTGCGATATTTTCCATGCAGTGTAACTGTTGCCACATAAAATTTTCACACTTTCGATGGTTCTATCGATAGTTTGCCATCACTAGTATGGGATGCTTAAGCAGTCTTTTAATTTTTAATACTTACGGTATAGAAATTCAATTTGTTCTTTATAAATAAAACCATTCCTTGTTGTTTTTAACACAATTAATGTTTAATTTTTAAGAATAGCTTTAAAAAATACAAGTTTTTAGTTTTGTTTTTTATTTTTTATGCAGAATATTTAAGTTTAAAAAATGTCGAAAGTTTAAATATTTGTTCGTATTTATATGATAAAATGTCAATACTAAAAAATAAAAAATGTTTCACATAAAATATTTATTTTAAGGGGAAAGGGGAGGAGGAGTAGGGGCGTGTGTGTATATAAATGTATTGATTGTTTGTTTGATACAATTATTGTATTGTGATTAATAAACAGCTGTATTAAAAAAAAAAGATTAAAAATATTTATGATTAAAATATTAAAATAAGGTATAAAATATTAAGTTAACATTAAAGAAAATTAAAAGCTTTAAAATTAATACACTAGTAGAAGATTAACAAACAATTAAAAAAAATTAGTTAAGCAAAAATATTTTGCTAATTTTCTTTTTTAATCTTAACTCCCAACTCACACATTTTGTTTTTTTTCACCTTATTTAATGTTCAGAATTAATCTTTTAATTTTTTTATTTAAACTTAACAATTTAACATATGCTGTTGCTAGTTTTAGGTTTTCATTTCATTTTTATTAATAATTAAATTATTAATAAAAACTAAAGTAAATTTAATAATATTATGTATGTACTTGTATGTAAGTATGTCTGTATATTTAAAACAACATAAAATAATGACAAATATATATTTTGTTTAGTAACGCAACGCTAAAGTTTAAATTATATAACGACGACTTTAAAAAAATATATATAAAAATTTATATATTTTTAATTAAAATAAAAAAGATATTTAATTTTATTATTCGAAAATAAAAACTTAAGTGTAAAAAAACTTATAATTATAATGAACGTAAAATTGTACGAGAATGACATGCCAGAAAGTTTTATCGAGCTTGATTATTATTCCTAGTTACATTTTCATATCGAATTATGTGCTTCTGTAGTTGCATCCTTAGAGCTAGTGAAGCAACCATCACTTCCACAACTGGTTCTGCGAAATAATAAATTTCTATAATTGAAATTTACTGTATTAGCACATTGTAATGATGATACTTTGCGCGATAAAATGATAACCAGTTGCTTGTGTGCACATTTAAGGACCGTATAATTTTTTCCAAAAAAAAAATCAATAAATAATCATTATTTTTTAATAACATTCTTTAGGTAAAAATATTTAAAAATTATTTGAAAAGCCCTCAAGCTGAAAGAGTATTTTCGAGGCTGACAAAGAAGCTAAGTTTATCGTCGAAAATGATAAGCTGGCAGCGCTGCTTGGTAATATAATACTATGTAAGCAAAAGTAACAGCTGATTTAAACATGGTAAGACTGTTTGTTTAATGAACCCAAATCAAATCAAATCAAACCCGATTTTTGATTCCGATAAATGACATATTTGCAAAGCATTTATTAAATTTCACTTTGTGAAATGCTTTCAACTTTGTATGTTTACATAAAAACTCTCAAAAAATAAATGAGAATTACTACACCAACATTAAAAAAAATCCAGCTAATGTGTGCAACATTCATTTAGAAATTTTCAAAAAATAAAATTATTTCAATTTACATTTCATATTAATTGCATGAATTCGCATAACACACACTTTAAGCCGTCATTGTTATTGTTGTAATTGTTTTATATCTTATATATAAATAGGCCACACACTTTTTTGTCGTAAAATTTTAAGTATCTTATTGTCCACCAATATTAAAAGGTTTTTTTTATCTAGATATGCACAATAAAATTTTTTGTCTAAAAAAACCGGTTACAAACAAACCCGGTTATCGATAAAGTGGTCGAATTTCGACCACTGCGCGGGACCTAGGAAACATATATATCTGTTGTTATCTTCTATTATCTATAATTCGAATACTACGAATACAGAAAGAGCTAAAATTCATTTTAAGCAAAGAAATTCAATGAATTAGTAAATATTTTGTATAGAAATAGACCTACAAAAAAATTTTTAAATACTGACAAAAATGTCTCAATAATTTCATTGAAAAAATGCGGTTATTTTTCAGTAAAAAAAATTGCTTAAATCTATAAAATAATTTTTTCAAATATATTTACAAATTTTAAACAAAAAACCTTACTGAATCAAACAAAACCATTTACTGGATTTTCTGGTCTAAAAAGACATACCAACTCCAAAAAAAGTTACTGAATCAAAAAAAGTTTTACTACATTTTTTTATAATTTCACTTTGTTATATGCGTTCAAACCTGTATGTTTATCTAAAGCCTCTAAGAAAATGAATGAGAATTAAAGCAACAACATTAGCGAATTCATTCACTCAGATATCTTCAGTAAACATATTTGTTACAATCGCCTTCCTTTTGCCATCATTGTTGTCGTTGTTGCTATGTGCTATATTAAAACTGGTTTTTGCTTGTTGTTTTTGGTGTTTGAGTCCTAAATGAAAGTCAAACAAACAAATTCACTGATTCAGTAAAGCAAATTTACTGAAAATTTAATTTTATTTCAGACAAGCTTTTGTTTCAAAATTTTTTGGTGATAATTTTTTCCTTGCTATATTGGGATTTTTAAAAAAAATTTATGAATATAAAAAACTCGAATACAATGTTAGATTTTTTTAACTTTCTACAATCGGAAAATGGGAAGTTACTGATCTCACTCCGGTTTTCAAAAATGGAGTTTTCATCAGAACTCTGACTATTTTTATGATGATCTCTGTATTTACAGCCGCAAACCAGAAGGTTAAAAAATTTTACTTACAGAATTGTCATTCCAATCAGTTTAATTCAGTATCTTGATTGACAAAGGCTTG
This sequence comes from Panzeria rudis, assembly GCA_956483635.1. NCBI lineage: Eukaryota > Metazoa > Arthropoda > Insecta > Diptera > Tachinidae > Panzeria > Panzeria rudis. The sequence goes on from OY101447.1 coordinate 180,727,732, forward strand.
GACTCCATTTGCCATGGACTCCACTTGTCTCCTAAGGACGCCTTTATCTACGTTCCTTTGAATCATGGGTTACTAAAATTGATCATGACTCAAATCGCACGACTTTCGGGGGTCTAAAGAACAACCTGACAGATATGTATGCATTTGATGTTAACATCAAAATTAGTAAAGTCAAACATTGTGTCTAAGCTATATACTCTAAAAAAAAAACAAGTTTTTGAATGTCACAACTTCATTGAAACGTAGTTCAGAGTTTTGACGAAAAATTTCATTGAATTTATGAAAAAACCGATGAAACAAATAACTTATAAATATATTTTCTTTCCTGAAAAACCAACCCTTAATAATTTCAACAATTGTCAACCAAAAACGAACAACAGAAATAATTTTATATGATTGTTGTTGTTGTAGTACTCTTCTTTATTATTAAGCACTCATAGAAACTTGTTTTATTAGTCCTACGATATATGTTGGTTGAGTTTCAACAACGTTTTTCAATAGATTAATGTCGAAATTCACAGAATTTATAAAGAAAATGTTTTCAGTGTAACAATAAGCTCTTTAATTACAAAGCAACATGTAAATTATTGGTTAAGAAAAACTAAATTTGCGACATATTATCGCGCTTGTTTTGTGTGAACTTGAAAAACGGTGCTTTGATTGTAGCACATGGAGATGCGGAAGTCCACTTTGACCACTTTAAAAAATGCTGAATTTTTTTTTTGAATTTTCCTTCAAAGGAAGCGAAGCTTTTTCTGACATGCCATGTCATTTTCTTTGATGAATTTGAATGATAATTAATTTCAAATTATGTTCAAGTTGTATAATTTTTCTTAATATATTGTAGTTTCTATTTTGTTTTATACTTATTAAATAGGATGTAATTCTCCTTTTTATTAAATTGTATTGTTAAACATAACAAACAAATTATTTTTTTCGAATTTTTTTATACATGTTTTTTTCATTACTTTTTATCGTGTCCAGTTTCGCTACATTTGCCAAATAATTTTTAAGATTGAAACAAAATTTCTCCTTTCTTCTGTTGGCTCTTTTTCTTTACTACTTTTCACTCAACATTTCTGTTTAAATTTAAGTTGCTTGCTTTATTTTTGTTTAATGCAAATAGATAATCACTTTTGCATTATTTGCAAGTTATTTAATTTCAATTCATTTATTTCTTTGTTTCAAATACGAAAATGTATTCTATTATTTATTTGGAAAAGAATGCTTGTAAATTAAACTAATTTTTATAAACTTTTTCTTTTCACATCTAAATATAAAAAATTATTTACAAAAAACACAAAAAAACGTACCAAAAAGAATTTATTTAATTAAAATTTTTTTTATATTTTTAATAATACAATTATTTGCTAATTCATATTTCAAGTTGTTGTCGATAATAATTTATTGATAATTTCAAATTTACATTATTTGCTTTAGATTGGAATTTAAACATTTTCATATCTTTGCAGTTCTTTTTCCATAAAATTTTATTTTTTATTTTTAAAGGTCCTTGAGTGTACGTGTGTGTTTGTGTGTGTGTGTGTGTGTTTGATCTGTAGGTATTTAAAGCTTTAAGCTTTTTTAAACTTAAAATTTTAATTATTTTTCGCTTGATGAATTTTAGAATTTTTCTTTTCTTTTTTTGTTTGTTTTAGATTTTTCTTGTTGGACTTTTGGACCCTAGTTTATATTATTAATAATTTTATTTCTTTTATGTACTTTTTTTTCTAAAAACATATGCAAAATAATTTTTTAATAAAAGAAAAACAAGTTAATTGATTTAAAATTAAATGAGTGTTTAAATGAATGCAAATCATGTGTCTTGTTTTATTTTTTATTTTTTACTAAAAGTAGGAACTTTTTCATACAGTGTAAGTGTGCGAGTTTGTATTTGTTTATTTAGATTGGTTGTTTCATTTTGTTCATATTTGCCTTCAGTTAAAATTTATTAAAATCACTATTTCAAAAATATGTACTATAAAATGTTGGATGGAGGAAACCGGAGCAGGAGACGTGGGATAGGTTACATTTATATTAAAAGAAAAATTACAAGCTATTTTATTTTGATCATTAAATAAGAAGATAACACAAATGAAAATTTTCGAATTTATTTAAAGATTGCTAATATTAAACACTTTTGCTTTTGTTTAGGATTAAAAAAAAAGATAATTAAAACCATGTTATAAATTTATGAAGCCATTACAATTTCCACCATCTGAAACTTAATTTTCTGTTTACTACTTGATTGTCATTTTTTGTTATTTATTTATCCCTTTCACTTAAATTTTGGTACAATACAATTATATAAAAAATTGTATTCTAACTTAATTTTATCGAGCATAGTATCTAACTAAACCTTTTATATGTATGCTGCAGTAAAGCGGATCAGAGAATTTGAAGAGAATCAAACCACAAACCTCTATACTGATAGATAAGCAAATGCTAAACGTAACGCGTGTCACCTTAAATATATAATGAAATATATTAGGGGTGCTTATTTAACCTGCTATATGCCTCTTATAACTCTTAAAATTTAAATACTTAAGAGCTCTGAAAATATTTGTAAAAGTTATTAGAGTAAAGTGTTATAAAAGGCTCTTAAAATTGTAAGCAGCAATTTTGGGTCTTAAATTGCCAGCTAAACATACGTGGCAGAATAAACAGGGTTTCCATTAATTTTATTCGCTATGAATTAAAAAATTATAATAGGAGTTCATTTAGTCCAAAATATGAAACTCGTACAAAATTGCTTTTATCGCGAAAATGGCGAAAATTCGCAAAAACTGCGATATTAAAAACAAGCCTTAACATTGGCTGCAAACCGTTAAAACCGCAACAAATGGAAAAAGCTCGAAAAAAAATTGCATAAATACGCAACAACTTGTGAACATTTTTAAGGATTGCTAAAATTATTAGTTTAAACAAGTACCGCTATTATATTAATTTAAATACATAAATAACAATAAAATACTCTACCAATCTCCAATTATTTATTTATTAGTGCTGGTTCACACACGTCCAGTTTTTTTGATCAAGTTTTGATTCAATTGGTAGAAAGACAGAGAAAGGAATACAAATTTCTCTGTCTCTATTCCAGGTGAATTAAGACATGATCAAGAAAAATTGACCAGTTCTTACCAAAAAAGTACTTTATAGCAAAAGCATTTTTCAATGAATGATTCCATCAGAAAATTATCAAACTCTACAGTAAAGCGTAAAATGCCCATACAGAACAAAACCACTGGCACCAACACTTGATTACGGGTGCATACTGGTGTAATGTACGGTTGACTTAGGTTCAACTCGTTCGAGCTCGTTCAGCTGCTCCTTTTAGACACAAACCTGTGATCATACCCATTTAAATTACATGTGTTTGATGATAGGTTTGTGTCTAAAACGAGATGCTGAACGAGTTCGAACTAGTTGGACCCAAGTCTAGTGTATGGTAGAGTTCGAACGAGTTAGCCCCAAGTCTAGACTAGCAGCTCGTTTTGGACACAAACCTATGATCAAACCCATTTAAATTACATGGGTTTGATCATAGGTTTGTGTCTAAAACGAGCTATGATCAAACCCATTTAATTTACATGGGTTTGATCATAGGTTTGTGTCTAAAACGAGCTGCTGAACGAGTTCGAACGAGTTGGACCCAAGTTTACCCAAGTCTAGTGTATGGGGCCCTTTATATGAGTATAAACATAGGTTTGTGTCTAGAATAGACTTGGGTCGAACTCGTTCAGCAGCTCGTTTTAGACACAAACCTACGATCAGACCCATGTAATTTAAATTGGTTTGATCATAGGTTTTTGTATAAAACGAGCTCGAACGGTTTAGCCTCAAGGGTAGATCGAAACCATGCAGATTAATTGGGTGTGATCATAGGTTTGTGTCTAAAGTGAGCTACTTAATGAGTCTACTTTTAAACAAATATTTTTCTTTTAAAGGTTTTCTTTTTGCGTCAATTTACACTTGGAAAAAAGCTCTTGGTCCCAAGACGTATACCCTTTTAACAAAACACCCCACAGCAACAATACTTCACAGCAACAACACCAAATTAGCGACGCACACATGGCCTCAGCCCTGAACTCAAAAAACAAACGTCGACTGCTGTGAATTTGATTAAAGCCGATTGATTTGTGAGATATCGTTTTCTAATAAATTTCGAATACAGCTCTTTATTTTAATAACTCCAAAAGTTCTTGTCAAATCAATTTTCAGGATTTATCAATTTTGCACTTTTGATTTAAGTCGGTTACATGGGTCGAGATATCGTTTACGGAACATTAAAAAAATTTTATTACTCTAAATCACTGGTGTACAAACATAAACTATCTTATTCTATGTTTGTGTATGTGTAAGTGTACGTATATTAATGATAAAAAAAATCAAGTGGATTTACAGGATTCGGCTACTTTTTGAGAACTTGGAAACTATGCCGAATGCTGTAAATTTTATCTAAATCGGTTTAGTAGTTTGAGATATATAGTTGTCGAAAATTTAAAAAAAATCTCTTTAATTATTCCAAAAATCGATAGATTTTTACAGCGCTTTGAGCTTGAAATTAGTGGAAAGTTCCAGGGATGGACCGCAAGGTCAAACGTATACCATATTTTTATTTAAATATATGTTTCGTTTTAATAGCGCATTTACATCTGAGCGAAATGTAGTAGTTACGAAATTTGGAGCGAAATCTAGATGTTTTTTACTAAATTTCCCATACAAAACGAAATCGTCACTAGATTTTGACAATATCTACTCACATCTAGCAGTACTTAGTTATACAAGGTGGGCCAAAAAAAGTCATCCGATGTTGTTTGGCTCTCATTTTTTTTTTTTCTAAACGAAAAACTTCAATAGACACGATTATTCCGCGTTCTTGGGGAGTGTATCGCTCCATGGCTTTTTCAATTGTATTCTACATCTGTCTAGTTCACAAATGTTAAAACAGATTTGACATTGGCCGCCATTTGCAAAAATTAGCATCTTCCAATAGGATGATTTCTTTTGACCCACCTTATACAACCGTGGTTTTGCTCACATACTACTAGAAAAAACTGCGCTGATACAGGAAATATACTTTATAAGGTGTGCGCATTAGTTGGTTTGATTTTGCAGGCTCTTTTTTCTATGTAGTTTGACATAAAAATTGATATCTACTAGATTTCGCTCTGGTGTAAATGTAGTATAAAGTATTTTTAGCAAAACTAGTTCTGGTTTTTCTCAAGTTATTTTTGTAATGTCTCGTTTTTTTATATTTAAAAATTAAATTTTTTTGCTTTTCTCTAAGCAGTTTTAGCAAATGCATTTTTTATTTGTTGTTTTATTCATCACTAATGGCCTCTATAAGTTATAACAATGTTCGTTTTAATTTCTTCATGCTTAAGCAATTTTAAAAATTTCATTGTATAGATTTTACTAAAACGCAAGCTAAAAAATTTGCTATATAAAATTAATATTAAAACCCAAAATCTTTAAACAAAATATTTAATTATATTATTATTTAGTTTATAATCAAATATATGTTTGCTTTTGTAAATGTTTAATTTTGCTTTTGTAATATTTTTTCTTTCTTTTCTTGTTTTATCTTAATCAAGAGAAATGCAATTGACTTTTTAAAATACTAATTCAAATATTATATATTTTTTTATGTATAATATAATGTATAATATAATTTATTAATTTATATATTTTATTTCAATTATTTTTTCATTCTCTTTTATATTAAATTTTTTTATTATTATTATTATTATTTTGACACTTACATGCATGTTGTTTTTTTTTTAATTTTTCTTTGTTCTAACATTTTATTTTCTCACAATTTTTTTTCTTAATTGATATTATATATTTTTGTGTTTTTGTTTTACGGTAAAATATATTTTATTTTTTTTATATATATGTACTTAAAATAATCAACACTCAGTTATAAATAATTTAATTTAAACTATTTGCTAAAATGTGTTTGTTTGTTTGTTTTATTTCTTTTTTTAATATGTATAATTTTAATATATATAATTTGTTTAAATTTAATTAATTATTTTAAATATTTTATTTTGCCTTTTTAAGTTTCTTTTTCTAAAAATGATTTGTTTCAAACGATTGTTCTTTATTTACGGTTTAAGTTTTATTTCATAACAACCCTGTGTGTGTTTTATATTTTCTTTAATTATCAATATTTTGTTATATTTTGAAAATTAAAATATATATATAAATTGTTGTTAAAAAACAAAAGTTACAAAATTACTATTTTTTTTAATTTTTGTAATAAAAATTGTAAAAGTTTGTATTAAAATTATATGTTTAAAAATTAGCACAAATAAGTTGTTCTTTTTAAAATAAAACTCAGGTGCTGCTGTTACATTAATACTTAAATTATATTTAAAGAAAAGTAATGATCTCAAGCAATTATAAACGTAATTGACTGCAAATTATAATTAAGTGTTTATTTAAGCATTTTTTTTTATCATTTACTATGAGCTGTTCTATTTCTTGTTGTTGTTAATTGATATGTATTTAAAGTGTTTGTTAAGCAACATTGTGTATATTGGGCTTCGAAATACAAAGCAATTTAATAACAGCAAAATCTTGAAGTTAACACAAAAAAGAAAACTTCTTTAAACCAAAACTAAATATTTATAACAAGCGCAACTTGCTTCTTTCGTTTAGCTAAATATGGCTTACCTCTTCGTTTAGCTTGAAATTGGTATCAAAAGAAGATTGAAAAAAACTATTGAAACATATTTTAAAATTATTGACAAATTAATTATAGCAAGCACTTTACACCTTTTATCGTTTTCAAATAGTTTTTGTGTCTACATAAATCGTTTTTCATCACACACCTGAATAACTGATTTCAATTCAAACTATGTACAATAGGGTGGATCGTCGGTGTATGAAGGGGAAAATGTCATCCAATCAATTTCGAATACCCCCTGAAGAGATTTGTTAGAATTTTTTTGATATATCATTCAGCCCTCTACCACGTCTAAAAGTTAAAGTAATTTTATAGATTTTATGTTAAATTGCTTCATTAATACCGAAAATTGTTTTGATAATTTCTGTTAAGCCTACACGTAAAAACAAATTATAAGCAGTTAAGTGAAAAAAGCCGATTTTATATCCCATACAAAACTGTTTTCAATGAAAAATAACCAAGCTGTTATTTTCAGTTAACGGCTAAAAACTTTTTTACTTTTTTTTAGCGGAATTTAGTGCGTTTATTCGTCACAAAATTATCTTTAACTTACATCCAGAAAAATATATCACACAGTAAATTTTTTCATCTTAAAAAAGTTTTTGTCAAAAGGTCTAACAATATACATTTTTATGCAATCGGCGTGCGATCAGTGTATTGAATGAAAGAATAGAGAGATATGTATTCAACAGTGACTAATTTATTTTACTCAGGAATAAACAAAAAAATAAAAAAGTAAAAAATACGAATTTTTCGCGAATATCGCGAAAACGCGCAGTAAGAAAAATAAATCAATTTCATATTCGTGATCAGCGGTTTCAAATTAGATTAGAAAATGTGTTTTTTTTTGGAGTTCAAAAATGTACCTCATTTCTTCATCTTAAGTTTGTCTGAAATCTGATCTTTTAGCATAACAATAGTCGCATCGTATGATGTTTCACAAATTGAATTCGAGTGGGATCCACGAGCTACTTCAACAACTCAACATAGGTTTTCCAATATATGGTAACGACGCCGACGACCCTACCATATCTATGGTAAAGTCGTCTGGCAAAGTGTGCAAAATCCGGGGGTTATCCATCAATCAGGAAAAGAAAATTATTGTACCTTTTACCACAAGAAGAAAAGTTAGACTAATCGAACCATTTCTAAATTGTTCAATTGTAAGGATGTCTCTCGAAGCTTAATACTTCGAGATCATTTTTGACAAGATACACACTTTGAAATACAAAATTTTCACATACGGCGAACAAAACTAGACTTGGGTCAAACTCGTTCTAACTCGTTCAGCAGCTCGTTTTAAACACAAACCTATGATCAAACTCATTTAAATTACATGTTCTTCAGTTTTACTTAAGGGTGGAGATGGTTGCGTGTAGTGTTTTTTTCGTGACACCAACACGAACGACTCAGAAAATCTGATTTCGTTCGTAATCGGGTCATGTCGTGTTTACCAAACTTGACACGAAAAAACACGAAACAATTTTAGCATTAAAATATGTATGAATGCAGAAGCTTGCCAAACAGGTATTAAATATATGTAGCTCCACTTTCTGATTACTCTTAAGCCGCACAAGATTATTGAGCGAAAATCTTGATAAGTTACTGTTTGTTAGCAAAAATATGTAAATAAAAATACAAATAGAACATGAAACGTTAAAATAAAAGAAAAATATGTCTTCGAATTAAAAAAAAATGTTTTGTTTATGGATTTGATTTCGTGTCGTGTTTTGAAAAATTTTGCCGTGCGTGTTGGACATCCCGGTATTCGTGTCGTGTTGCAAAATTTCGGCACGCGCCCATCTCTATCTACACTCTAAAACACTTTTGTTGAAAATTATGTCCATAATAGTAGGCAACACTTTACAGACTACTTTCGACCTAAAATTACCCACGCATTATTTTTTAACAAAATATTTTTACTAAAAAAAGCGATTGGCAGCGTGCAGGTTTGAACCGCGACGTGACTGATAGTCTGACGTATCTACCATTCAGCCAGAGCCGTATTATACTTTATGTTTAATTTTTTCCAGTTGGACTAAATATGTGCTGTTGGCTGAGTAGTTAGCGCGTTTGACTACAAACCCTGAGGTCTTGAGTTCAAGACTACTTTCAGGCAAGCCAACAACATCATGCATTTTTCTCATGTGCATTGGTATGTTATTGTGTTGGTTGCTGTTGGACTGTTAAAGTGATGAAGGTATAGCACTGATCACTTTGGCAGTACCGGCAGCGATTAATACTAACATATCCTAATGCACTTCACAGCACCCTCCTTCGTCGGTATTGTAGCACAACCGTCGGCGAAGTAAAATAACTAATAAAATGACTACACAGCTTAAAACCACGCGATGCCTTGACTTGACACCAGAGAGGCTTGCTCTACAAAAAAAATACGCAATAGAAGGGTTGTAAATGAATTAAGCATTCTATCTCTCTACCACTTCACCACCTGTTCTCTCTACTCTATCCCTTTCCCAAAGAAGGTAACACATTAATTAATTAACTGGTAGGCATTAATTGCCTGATTGTGTTACTTCTCTTTAAAAAAATTTTTAATTTAAAGTTTTTTTCTTTAATAAAATAACTACAAAATCGATGTAATTTTAGACAAGGAGAAATTTTCAACACAAATTTAGACAAATATGATCGTAAATTTGAAGTAATGTTTTAGAGTGATTGTACTACACATTTTCTATATCTGATTTTGTTTCCAAGAGAAACATGAATGTAATCGCTGTATAACTATTGTTATAAATTATAAAAATTAAAGTTGATTTTCCTAAGATTGTGGAGCAACCTTTCATCCAATTATGTGACAGCATATTTCTTCGGAAAATAAAACGCCATTAAATATTTGTTGGAAAAAAATTTTCGTACGTAAATTTAAAGTTGTGTATGATGTTGTTACTGTGGTTTTTCTTATATACATATATACTTTTTTTTATTAATGTACAAATATTTAATTAAATATTTTTTCTCGTTTTAAACATTTAAAATATATTTCGTGTATATTTACTGTTTTCTCTTGTCTGGTTTTATATTTATCATCGTTGGGATAAATATTACATTTTCAAAATTTTAATTTTTGTTTGTGTTTTTGTTGTGGTGATTGGTTTATGGAATTCTTTTAATTATTATATGAAGTACACGACAACGTGATAGGATCGCTTAATTTTTAATGTGTAAATAAAATACATAAATAATGGTAACATAATATTAAAAGCTCGTAACTTAAATGGTGTCCGTTGTTATGATTTCTTACCGTCAGGAAAAAAGAATATTAATTTATTTAAGCAACTAAAAGTGTGAGCAACCTTCAATTTACAATTATTTGGTTAACGTTACTTTATATTATGTAAATATTTATGTACATTTTTAGTTTAACACAGTAAATAGTAAGTGACCATATCATTTTGATGCGCACTGTATGTGTTTTTGTAATTTTTTAATATTTCTTTTGTTTGTTGTCAAGTGCAATTTTTCACAAGCCTTTAACTTTTTATATTTACTTTTAGGTTTTTTTTTTACTTTTAAATTAATTTTTTTATTTAAGTTGTTTGTTTTTAATATTTTGGTTTTTTCGTTTGAAAATTCTTTTATGTTTTGTGAAAATAGCACTTTATTGAGATTTAAAAAATGATTTTTAAAATTTATTAATAATATAATTTTAAGGTCTATGTAAGTATATATTTTGAATTTGTTATTTTTTTATATATACTTTTGATTTGTCTTTAGTTTTTTTATTTTAAATATGTTTTTTTCATATGAAATTCCTTTTAATCATTAAATTATTTTTTGGGGGGCTCTAATTTAAAAAAAAATATTTTTCTTTGTTTTTTTTATATAACAAGCTCATTTTTTGCAATTATTTCGTTTAAAAATAATATGAAAAACAAATGATTATTTATATAAAATAAAGTTTATTTATTTTCAGTTCACTACACATGCATTGTTTGTATCTATTTAAAATTTGCTTAAACTTTTTTTATATACATATACTCAATTTCTTTCTAATATATGTTTGTATATCAATGTTAATTACGTTTAATATTCTAAATAAATTTAATTTAGCTTTTTCATAATGATAAAAGAAAAACACATATTTTAATAAAAAAAACATTTTATTTATTAAACAGCTTAACTGCAGGCTACAAAAACAACATAAAATGCAATTGAATTCAATAATGCTTGTATAAATATACATACACATACATAAATACACAGATGTATCACAGAAAAAATATCTGTGGGAAAGTGTAGGCGAAAACAGGTTTCACTTCTCTAGAAAGCGAAAAATGTAGATATTACAAGAATGTTTTCAAAATATTTAAATGAAAGATATACAAATATGTTAGGGCCTACTTCTATGAGCGACTAATGCATATTAAGTCCATTAGTTTTAAGCCTTAAACATTTTAAAGTGTCCGCCCTAAGCCATGTTAAGTTTTTGTGGAAAAAACTTTAAGAAATAAAGAATGTTTTCACCTTCGTACAAATTCTATGACCGACTTGATTAATATTTCTATGTGTGTATTAAGTTGGCATTATTAATAATGGAGGAAGTTCAACTTTGGATTTTCATAAAAGCGTAGGCGGTTCATTGTGACCTATATATTGCAAATTTGAGCTGATTCGGACAACTCCGAGCCGTGCATCAGTACGGAAGGACAAAGTTCGAATTTTGTAAAATTCACCAATTTAATAACAGTTGATAAGACAATGCGCTAAATTATTCTGATGAAAATCGACAAGGGTGCAGTTTTCAATATTCCAAATTATATTTAACAATTTTTGTTTGAAAACTTTGAGTCAAAAGGTTTAGTTTTAAGTTGTTTAGAAGCCATATCTCATTTCTTTTTATACTCTTTATTTAGTCGTTAATGCGAGGGCGACGAGTGTGCATTAGATATGAGCGATCCCGTGATTTTTAAAGAACATCGTGAACAGTGAACGTGATTTAAAAATTACTATTACTTAAAACTGTGACTGTGATTACTGTTTTCAGTTCTCTTATAGCAATGTAATTATCAAAACACACATGCATCTCTACAACAACACGTTGTTATTTAATATACCAAGGCAGATTTAAATACGCCTTAAATTATACTTTGAACTTAAAAAGAAATACTTCTAAGAAAGAAGAGAACACAGAATAGGAATACTATTCGTTTGTTGTTATTGTACGTAAATAAAAAACATTACCAACAAACAGTGAAATATCATAATTTTCTGTATGAAGCAAATAGAAAAGAACAACTTTGCAAGTATCAGTTACTTGACAAATTTTGTCACAACTATGAATCGTGATTTTTCATTAACAGTGATTAAATCACAGGTACTGAAATTTCGCTCATTTCTAGAGTGCATGCATAGTAGCTGTGTTGATATTTTGCCACATACAGTGTGTAAAATAAATGATGATGGAAAAGAAAGAGCTTTTTCTTAGAAATAAAAAGATATTTTTGGAAAAACTAAAGGGATTGGAGCAAAATGTATTGAACATTTCTCCATTTTACCAAGTAAAAAATAGCAAATTCACTATGAACCACATTATTATACATTTTTACGACCAACAAAATATCTTGTGATAAAATTTTAATTAAAATCTTAGTGTTTACTTCATCGTGTCACTAAACTTCAAAATTCTCTCAGCAATACAGCTGCAAAATATTTCTGGGCAGCAATGTTTTAGTAAAAATATGGAATACATATTTAAAGAGATGAGTTCAGCAAAGTATGAAATTTGAAGCGAATGAAGGGAGCACAGTTTACGGGTAGTACGACTAAGTTCAATTGTAACTTGTCCATTAGAGTAGAAACACAATCAAAGGGATGCGGTTGTTTTTCCAATATTATAAAAATATTTTCAAAAAGGCAATCGGTTTACAATCATGTGACTTCCTGTCTAAACATGACCTCAGAATAGTTAATGCCTTAAAACTACGACTGATTTTAAAATGTCAGAAAACACCTTTAGGAGTAGAAAAAAAGAGGCATGCCGTACAGTTGTTCTTCCATCCATTTTTGAGTTTTTTTCTGTACTTTCCCTTTTTCGCTTCATTCGGTGGTCAAGCACCACGAAGCACTACGGAAAGCAAAATTAATAAATGGAGTAAAAACGGGGGGTTTGGATTTTTCACCACTCTGATGTTAATGAAAATCGATACCGATATTTCGATACCTCTTATGGTTTCTATTTTATAGGACTCTAAGATTGGGCATCTCGGCCGTTTTTGAGAAAAGTTCGTCATATTGAAGATTGAATAACTTTAGAATGGGTCATCGGATATAATAAATTTGATGCCATTCCAAAGGTTTCAGTCTCTTAACGAATAATGATTAAAGAGGACTTAGCTTCCTGCTACAAGAAAAATGGTATTTTAATTTATTGTTATTTTTTTACCAACTGACATATTTTTGTATTGTGTATAATCCGAATGCCCCAAGCTGTGCAAGTTCGGGAAGTCACGAGCTTTCCAAGTTTAAAGACAACTTCTGCAGAACTCATTGTAAGGAAGATTTAAGCATATAGCATGAGCATCGGATAAACATCTTGGTTACATAAATTTTCTTTTTATCTTAAATACAGGACTAAGAAGCGACATTTTCACTAGAAATGTTTCAAAGTTTCAGAGATTATGAGGCACAAAAGATCCATAATCTGCAGTAGCAGAAGCAGATCGATTGCAATCGTAAAACAATCATAATAATATGAACAAAAAATTAGTTTATTTACTTTCTTCTGTAGTACATGAAATTATAATTGTCGAATGTATAATAAAAACACAAATACCGAAGCTGTAAGGGGTCTTCATCACCAGTAGCTCGTTAAAAGTCTGTGTCAATTAGCGATTTTAAAATTTAGCTGTTTAGTTTAAGTCGTCAACTGACGTAATTAATATTAAATATTTCAATTCAATTAGATTAAAAGTCTATTTTTTTTTGTCTAAATTTAGAAAGATTTGAACAGGTGTCTACTAATCTTTTCAAGTGCAAGAATACAATTTATACTTACATATATTGCATTTGTATGAACACATATTATTTGTTTAAATAACTTAAAAATCATTTGCGATAATAAAAATATATAAGAAAAACATTTATACATATTATAGGTCTTTTTTTTATTTATAAGCAAATTTCTTATATAAACATTTTTATACACAGAAAACAGCTAGAGATGAACTTGAAATTGTTTATTTGCTTCGAAACAACATGTTTATTTATGATGGTAAATATTTCTTGAGAATTAAACAAAATTTTCTAAGCAAAAATAAAATTGTTTAGCTACTCTTGTAAGTTATTGGTATTTAGAACATAATATGAAAGAAATAAAACAATTTTTAGGCATACTTTTAGGAGCGACAAATAAATTTTTGCTCCTTTAACTGCTCAATGTAGCGCCTTAAGGCAAGTGAAATTTTTCTTCCGAACTGTTTATGATAAAATATATAAAACAAAGCCAAAACGGTACGAATTGTAGGATATGAATATCGTTCTTTCTTAGAAATTCTGTGAAAGGCCTAACTATTCATGAATTTATTTCGTACGAAACATTTTTTTCGAGAAAACATTCTTGTAAATCACAGATAGAAGACTCTTATCCTCGACCTATTTAGTGTAATATAAAAATCAAAAATTTTTTTCCGACAGTATTTATTTTGCTGATTTTCCGTTTAAAAAACATGATCCATTTCAAACTTCCGTCAAAATAATTACTATACATATACATATGTGTGTTTGTATCCTGACATATTTTTATATATGCATATGGTTAAGCTGAAGGAGTGTGTCCATCTGAAGGGTTTGCTTCATTAATTTCAATTAATCTATTAATCATTAATCTCAAAAATTTATTATACCTTTTTTCGAGGTTTTGCGATACTTCGAAAAATTTTCAAGCTGGCCTTTAATAAGGCCTGAAGTAAAAAGCTCTTCTGAGTTTTCCCGCTGGGATATAGCGGGGTGGTAGTGTTAGTTTTTGTAACGTCGAATTACAAAAAAAACTCACAATTGTGCGCGTTCAATTCGTGAATTCTGATCAATAATTGTAAGATATTGATATTCAAATGGAACTGGACAGTCTGTAAGATAAATTTTAAAGAAAATTAAAAATGTAGGTATGTATGTTGCAAAAAAGTTAAATTTATATAATTTCATGAGCGTTCGTAATCTTAATCACATTTTATTGCAATCACGTAATTGTGCTTAACTGACAGACCCATAAAAGACTGCATTTCTTGTCATGAGCGTGCGTGATCGTAACTGAAAAGTTACCTACAATCTCATCTCTGATTAAGGTCGAACGAAATATCACGATTGATCACCAATGAAAAAAACCAATGCGTATAATCCAGGCAAATGGCAGCAATACATTGAGAGATCGTATATAGCTATATCTGAATGAATCACTGTGAATTATGGAACAAAACCATACACCAGCAATATGACTGCTCAACTTTTGATGATAAATACAAAATATAATAAAGACAAGCAAAATGTAAAACATTTTCTAATCAAAAATTTTGCAAATTTTATTTTCAGACAAATTCTTTTACTAATTACGAAAAAACATTTTTAGTCAATTATATTATCTGATTCAGTAAATTATTTTATTTGACTTAAATCTTCTCATTAGGGTTGTCCCAAATTTTAATATAATTTTTTTTGTAAATTTTGTAGTGTTTGTTTGAATTTGCAAATTTTTTCATTGGACCTAATTCATCATAATGAAGTCATAATTAAGTTTAATTTTTTTTGTTTATAAATCAACTGATTTATATATGTCCACTTTGGAATTTTTTTCCATTTTGCTTGAATTGTACATTTATATTATAAGAACAGTTATATCTTATATCATTTTAAAGTATTGAACAATTTATTTGATAGTGTAGGACAAAATTGTTATCGCTAGTTTTGTATTGTTTTTGTGTTAGTGTACTATTTTGTTCGTTTTTTCCACAATTTTTTATTCATGGGAAATATTTCACGTGAACGAAATGTTCGTCTCTCATTCCCGATAAGGGTGAATATAGTGGTGTGTGTAGGGTTTGGGATTTCCCGGACTTTTGCACTTCCCGGAAAACGGTAATGAAAAAATCGCGTTCCCGGGAAAAGTAAATTTTCTAAATTAAGTAGATTTATTATATGACAATTGACGAAATTTCGAGTGTATATATTTTTGTTATCCTTTTTAAATAAAAGTTAATATAAAAGCAATTCTAAAAAAAAAAATTATATTTTCTTAAAAAGTAAAATATTCATTTGGGAAAAAGCACGTTAAAAATTAAAGTTAATGTAATTTAATAAATAATTCCAAAAAAAAAGAACCTTTTAATTATAAATATGCGAGTGCCCGCGCAAAAAAATGCATGTTGGCATCACAGCTCATTGCGAAAACAATTTGTAGCTGTTGTTGCTTTTATTTATTTTCAACTGCCTTTACAAGTACAATTTAGAGTTGAAAAAAACCCAACCTGTTGTAGTACGCAAGTAAAGAAAATAAAAAACATGATTGATTATGGAGCTCATGTTTCAACTTTGATATTGTAAACTTCTTATTCAGATGATTAGGAGGTTTATATAATATCTTTAGTTTTTCTATTAGATTTTTCGGTAAAGGTTCCCTAAGGATTTGCATTAGCCCCAATGAAATGGCCATAGGAACTAGCTAATACCCCTCCATAATCAATTTCAATGTATTTTAATAAAAAATTTAATATTTGGCTTAAAAAGTAAAATATTAATTTGGGGAAAAGCACGTTAAAAATTAAAATTAATGTAATTTAATAATTCCCAAAAAAAGAACCTTTTAATTCTAAAACATATTTCTAAGAATTTTTAAGTGAATTCAAGCAAATAGAGTTTATAGTTATTACACAGTACGAAATCTTATAAAGACTAATTGACGACTATTATCGCAACCAGTTAAAAATTTTACTTTAAGGCCTCCAAATCATTTGTGAAGAGCTTGTCGTAATGTTTCTTATTTTCTTCAAAAATTTCCAGGAGGGTTCTTATCGTTAAGTACAAGCAAGACACAGTACTATACAATTTTACATACCCTGAGCCACCATGTGTCTAAATGTCTTTTTTAATTTTTCATTTTATTTCTCTTAAAACATCTCCTTCAGGGTTTCAATAATTGCGTTGTCTTATAATAAAATTAAGTAGTGTCAACTCAAAGTTTTTACAGCTTCTATGAGCTTAAAATTTCCACTACACTTTCCAAAATTTGTTCACTAATTCTGCGGAAGAATCACTGAAAGTTCATTTAATATCGAATTATTTACTTTAGGAAAAGATTAGAGAGCACTGTAATCATTGATATTTAAACGGTTACAAAAACGCAAAAGCAAACTTTTTAAAGATTCAAAATAAAAAGTAATTTATAATCAAAATATTTAATTATTTCAACTTCAATTGATGTACAGCAAAACATATTTTATAGTACTTTCTCTACACATTGGCTTAGCTAAGAAAAATAAGATTTTGTCATCCCTAAAAATATAGTGACATTTTAATTATATTAGGGATGCAGAGATCATCCCGCGGGATAGGCAGTGCCTACCTCTTCTTAACTTTTCTACGCCCATGTTTGTCTATACTTCTCATTGTCTATTTCAATTCTCATTTAGTAAAGTGTATTCCTATTCATTCATTTTTCTATTTGGATAATATAGTTTTTTGTTTATCTGCTTAATTTAAATGCCTAAATTAAATTTAGTTTTTCTTCTTGACTTTTATTAAAAGTTTAAAATCTTTTGTTCTTTACACTTTTTTTACTTATTTATAGTTCTTATTACATGTTTAAATTTTCGTTATAATATATATAAATATATTTATAGATTCCCATTTTGTTTGTTGTTGTATGTTTAAAACTATATTCAATAACATTAGTTATAAATCAGCAAATACACATAAATAAATAAATTGTTAAAATATTTTTCATATTTTAATTCTTGTGGGGAGTTGGTTGGTATATATATATATATATTTTTTTTTTGCTTTAAAAGAAACACAGTTTGATTGATTTCGGTTGTTCTATTTGTATAGTTGTTGTTTTTTTTTTTTTTTTGTAAAAAGCCTTTATAAACTTTTTTATTGATTTATAAACTTTACATATGGATTTGTTTTAAAGATAAATTAAAAAATATGTTTTATAGCAATACTCACATACTATAAATATTTGATGGATATCAAACTTGATCAAGTTGTTGGCGGAAGTGATAATGCTGTAATGATTTGACCATTTCTTACGGCTACTGTTGTTGTTTTACTTGTAGAAATAAGGTTTGGAAAAGAAACAGCTCTATTGCAGAAAACCAAGCGGCAAATTAAGACATGTAATAATACACTTTTAAATTTATTGACTTTTTTTTCTTAAAAAACATTAATTTAAATTTGTTTTTAAATGCAGATGGTCTCGACTTAGGCCCCTATTAGGATTCACAACTCAACTAGGTTGAGTTGTCAATGGTACAACCCAACTCAACCATACAAAAGTATTATGATTCACAACTAATTTTAGTTGTCTTCGAAATAAATTTCGAAAAAAGGTTCTTATCTATACTCTCTGTTTTTTGAAGCTCTAGTAGCCACCACAAAATATTTTTAGTTTTGGCCAAGCTAGTTTTTCTTGAGATTTTATGTTTTATGGATATGACAACGATATTGGTTGACAAATGGGATAGATTTTACGCCTAAAATCAAAAGTAACAAAATAGCCGAAATAAACACCAAAATACAACTGACAAAAAACAGTTGTCTCACTTTGATGAAAATTGTAATTCATACTAAGAATTTGACAACCACGACTCAACTATCAATTTAGTTGTGAATCATTAAAAAATAATGCAATTTTCCTTTCCATCAAACCATAATTCTTGCAAAAATAAACCGACTACAAAGTAGGCGTGACAGTGCCCACTTTTTTTTTATCATAATGTTGTACTTTGTAGTTCTCGGCAAATTGTGTGTGCGAAGTTTCATAAAAATCAGTTAAGTAGAAGTAGTTAAAATGAATAATTACTTTTCAGGGGCATGGCACTGCCCACTAACCATAATGTTGTATTGCAATGTTAACTAAATGTGTATGCAAAGTTTCATAAGAATTGATTTAGTAGAAGCTGTAGAAAACCAATATTTACTTCGCAGGGGCTTTGAACTGCCCACTTTTTTAATCATGATGTAGTATTCAAACAGAAGATTAGTGTGTGTGCAAAGTTTCAAAAGAATCGGTTGAGCTGAAGTAGTTGAAAATAGTGTGTATTTACTTTGATTGGCATGACCCTGCGCACTTTTCAATGGGACCAACAAATAAGAAAAAAAAGTCCGAAATCATTTTATAAATGGTGGAGTTTTGAGGTAATATATAAAAAAAAATTTATATAACGAATTGATAACCTTTCTCCTTTTTTGGAAGTCGGTTAAAAAAACTGATTTCGAGGGAATAAATTGTTCGTAAAACTTTCATTTCCTATGGTTTTTCAACTTTTCAAAATCAAATAATGGGAAGCTACAGATTTCAACTTGGTTTTCGAAAAACTAGTTCAAGTTTTGATGTACTAGGAAGATATTCTGACTATTTTTACTTAGGGCCATTACTATAACCCGGCTTTAGATATAGTTAGCATTTCATCGGACGGATAAACACTTTTTCATTATTACAACTTTACTTTAACCTAAAAGTGTGCGATAACTTATTGGCAAGTTCATTCTTCCTATAACTTTATCGGCACACATTTTCATAGGTTGCCATATTTTCTACTTTATCAAGTAAGCAAAAAGTCGTATCTAACAGGTCAACTCACTAGAAGTCTCTCAAGTTTTTGATATACTCCGGTTACAGACATAACTTATGTACGAAAGAGCAAATATTCATATTTTCTGTAAAATGAAATAAAAATAAATAAAAAATACATACCTTAAGGCGCCAATTTCAACATGCAAAACTAAAGGAGCTAATATTTTTTATTTGTTTTTTTTTTTAAGATATAAGTAATTTTTTTAATGTGATGTGATTTTTAATTAATGCCCAATGTTCTATTTTAATTAAATATTTTTTTTTTGGATATTGCAACCGGTATTCATATTTTACATTTGTTCATAAAGTCTGGAATACGATCATATACGCATATAACAGCGCCAGAAAGCAAAATTGTTTAATTTTGAAATATGTATCTTAGACCCATCAACACAAAGTTCAATTATATTAACTTTATTTGGAAAGTTTACTAACTCTCAGTTTGCTTAAACCTGCGTTTTAACTGAGAGTTAAAAACTTTTCTTAACAATGATCAGGCTACTTTTTTCCATATATGTCAGAATTTTTCTTTCAAAACAATTTAAAAATATCAAGTTCATACACATATGATGTATTTGATGAACAAATTTTTTCCCAACTTACAACTCTCAGCGTCTTCTGAAATAGAGTTGTTTCTTTTATATGGTTGTTGTAGTTGATGGTGAATTTATTTCTATATGTGACTATTAAAATCTGATTTGAAGATGTTGAGTTGAGAATAATGCTTGAGTATAATGATCACCACGACGACGATCACATGTTGCTGGTTTATTACGTTCCTTTATTCATTTAAGGTTTAAGTTTTTTTATACATTTTGAGTTAAACGGTTTTGCATTAATTTGTTGATTAAAATGTGCGATAGTTGTTTTTAATTGTATTTTTTATTTTTAATAATTTTTTGTTTATTTTTAATATATTTATATATAATATTTGTTCATATCCTAAATTTAAGTTCACATCCAATAGTAAGAGAGATATTTATAAAAAAAAACAAATTTTAGCTTTAGTAAAAAAAGGTTATAGATAAAAATTACAGTTATATTTTAGAGTAGAAATTTCACATTCTTTTTGTTCTGTGTATGAGTTTTTTTTTTCTTTAAAAAAAGTTATTTTTTAAATTAAAATATAATAAAAGTTAAAATAAAATGTTTATAAAAAAGTCAAAAATAGTATTAAGAAAATTAAAAGAGCATAAAATATAAAATAGTAAAAAATATTTATATAAAATAAAAAAGATACATATTAAACAAAATAAAGTTACAGTGACAAAAAAAGAATTTAAATGGTTTTTTTTGTTTAACAAATTAAAATTTCTTTACTTGCTAATACTTCTTGTTTTGTTAAAATTCCTTGTTGGGGTTTTTGATAAAAAAAAATGCAGGAAATTGGTAGGAATTTTTGGAGAGGATGAAAATAGAAATTAAATTTTAATCATTAAAGTAAATTGTATGCTATAGTTGGTTGTCCTTGTTGTTTTAATAACTATTTTTTTTACAATTTATGATTTCTTTTAGACAAAATTAATTTCTTTACTTCTTTTAGAACTTAAAATTACAAAAAAAGTTTGAATTAAATTTCTTAACGCCGGGATTCTGATCAATTTTATAAATTGCTCTTATTATTATATGCGTGTATATGTGTGTATGTATGTAATTATGTAAATGTATGTTGCTTTTTATGACTTATTGGCTTCTTAATTTCTTGTCCTCTCTGCAGTTAGTTAAACTTATAATAATTTTGTTGCTGTTGTTATAGTTGTTGTTGTTGGATTTCCTTCATAATTTTTGTTTAAGTTTTTTGTTTTATTTTTAGTATTATATACTAAAAAATATGCTGCCTTCAATTATAATTTTTATTTTATATGTTATTTATAAATTTTAAATCTCTCTAAAAGATTCATGCGGATAAAAAGAGATTTTTAGTTGCATATAAATAATAGTGTGGTTGTTGTTGTTGGTGGTTGTTTGAATAGTGGTATTGTTGTAGGTGGTGGTGGTGGTTATGGTGAAATTGATGATATGAATTATTGGTTCAGATATTTGATTTCGAAAAACTAACACGTAAATGGTTTGATTCCGACAACTGATGATTGTGCATTTTGATTAAAGCCAAAACGGCTTCTTCAACAGAGGAAAGTTGCAACAAGGCCATTTTACGATCCTTACTATACGATCACAAACAACATCATTAAAGAGAGAAAAACAAATTAATATTTATAAAATTGTATAATAAATAAAACTTACGGGAAAAATTTAAAAGCTTTGACTTCGAAATTGTTAGTGGTGAAGGCTTCTTTGATGTCTTCCTCAGTACAAGATGATCTAGAAAATAGAATAAGATTTTTTTTTTAAGTATTGATTGAACTTTAATGTCGTTGTCGTTATTTTACTAATCTTAAGAAAATTCCCTTTCCGATGGTAATAAAATATTAGCTATCGACAAAAAAATTTAAAACTAAAAACAGAAACGTAAGTGGTTCTAATCATCTTATCGAGAGTGTATATAAAAGTTTTAAGGTATTTTCAGCAAAATTAGGTATGTTGTTCTCAATTTGTGATAAAATCTTTAGGCACTCTCTTTTAAATTCGAAATTTTTTAAAGTCAGTACACGCGGCATTGTGCTACATATGTATACTCATTTTCATGATATTGAAATTTGTTGAGTTTAAGTGTACACACGATCACTTGGAGACCCAATTGGATCCGTCGTCATTCTCTTCTACAAAAAGAAATACCTGCAAGATATGGTGTATATATGGATATACCCCCTTGTGCCCAGAAACCTTATTAACTGTCAGTCATTAAGGCATTTAATTCGCATGGTGCATCCTCAAGTTTACAATTCGCAATATCACTAATCCTGTCATGGAAACGTCTGCTCAACAATTTAAGTCTATGGATTTGCAGTCTTGGGGATTGGCAGGTAATATGTTCGCTCCTCTACATCCTCGCTCAACCTACAGAAATCGGGAGTGCCAGTGCTCCAACTGCAGGTAATCACCGTGAACGTCAAGTTTTGAACACATAGTCATCGAGCCTACACAATCTCCCATATTTACCCGGGAACGATTAGTGATATCCCCGACTCAGTTATTACATTCTCTAAAGTAGACACCAATCGGAAATTAAACCAATTCATCACTACTTTCTCAACTAACGTCGTACCTATTTATGACTGACTGTCAACGTACTCACATTCACTCACATTCATAGAAAAAAAATCACCAAAAGCTTTTCAAACAAGAGTTTGTCTATAACAAAGTTTCATTTTTAGTAAATGGTCAATGGTCAGTGAAATTTTCATTTGACTTTTATTTGGAACGGAAACCGCAAAAGCAAGAAGAAAACAAGTTTTCTGTGCCTTAGAAAAAAAAAACCGCGATGACGACATGTCGCGTCATACACATAACTAACAACAACAACAATGATAACAAAAATAATGCAATTGTAACAAGTTCGTTTACTGAAGATTTCTAAGTGAATCAATTCGTTAATGTTGTTGCGTTAATTCTCATTCATTACTTTAGAGCCTTTAGATAAACGTACAGAGTTGAGTTTCATAAATCCTTAATAGATGATGATGCTACTATTTAAACTTAAAAATTGTTTCAAAAAAGTTTTTACTGATTCAGAAAAAAACTTTGTTTGATATATTAGAAAAAATTAAAATAAATATTTTTGTTTGATTCAGTAAACTATTTTGCTTAGAAATTATTTGTCTTTTTAGACAAATTGTTTTATAAATTCAGACAAATGTATTGCTTGATATACAACAGCAAACACAGCAAAATTTTTTTTTTGATTCTGTAAATTATTTTGTTTAGAATTTATAAATATTTTTAGATAAATTGTTTTATAAAAAAGAACGTTTTTTTCAATACATGTTTACAAATTTGTTTGTAGGCCCGTTTCTAGACAAAATATTTACTAAATCATTGAATTTCTTTACTGAAAATTAAAGTTTTTTGCGTTCATTCAGGAGTCTGAAAGACGTACGAATCTGCGCTCCCAAAGTAAAGACACCCCTCCCTATTTCCATTTCTGACCCGTCTGTAAATACCGCACAAACCTCTGGAGCTTGTCCGATTGAACCCAAAAGTCCCTATCCGGAATTACTAATGAGGATGTCCTGCTAAAATCAGTTTTAATAATCTGGAAGTCTGTAATCCCACCGGCTATAGAAACTGGTCTATTGAAATTAATCTCAGTTAAAGTTCTTGTTTGACCTGTTAATGTCACGAAGCCTGCCTGCAAAAGCATAGGCAAACTCCTCACCTCCTTTAAGGTACTTTGAGGCGTACTCCTTACGGTACTTGTGATACCGAGTGTACCTTATCAAGTAATTTCCTATGACTCTCTCTCCTTCATCAATGCCTCCCGCTATTCCACATATCCGTATGGAAGAACCGCCCTGCCATCCGATGTGTAAATCCAGCCTACCACTTTCGGTTGCAGGCCCCAGCTCCTTCGTATGGAGTTTCTTTCTTAAGCCTTGTCTTAATTTTTGATTTTTTATGAATTAAAGATATAAATAAATTTTGCAAAGAGATGTGCTTTCATTCTTTCGGACCCCTTATTTATTGCTTAATCATCTTACAACATACATTTGGTGTTGTATAAACACTTTTATTTATTTAAATCCTCCATAGCAGCAGCAATAGACAACGAAAAACTCTGTCACGTAGTGCGTAAAACATTAAAAAAAAAACAGTTTTCAAGGGAGAGTTGAAAATAGAGGTTGGATAATTAATAGAGTATTAAAAAAATGTTTTCATCTATAATACACGCTATTCGAGATTTGGTATTTTTTAAAACCCTCCCATTTGACTATGAAAGCCCTGGAAAACGCCCTAGATTCGATAATTTCAAGACCTTTATTAAATGTGTTACTATTTATTTCAGATTTAAAATTAAATTGATCTTAAACGATATTTTTTAATTGCACTTTTTATTTGCTAAAAATCTTAAAGCAGACAAATAAAATAATATAAAAAAAACCAAGAACATACAAATAAAAACCAAAATTTGCTCTTTTTCGTCTATTAACCTAAAACTGAAGTCATAAGCGTATTAGAAGCATTTATTACCATTTTTTAAATATGTTTATTATAACTTGAAGCGAGCTGTAGATTGCAAATAGTAATATCAGTACAAGCTAAAGAATAAATATTTAAACAGATGTTTTGTTTTCGTTTGTTCAATTTTGTTAATATAAAAAGTCCAAAATTGATTAGATATGTTGTCAGTTTCCATCAACTATAAAGCAGTAAAAGTTATTTTGATATCTGACAAAAAAAAAAAACAAAATACACAGTATGATTAAGTTAAACAAGTGGTTAAAAGTGTTTATAAGGTCTTATCTCATACTGCTACAAGTAGCAGTGACGTTATCGCAAAGCAATACACGCATTGTGGGCGGTACCCCCACCACCATTGATAAAGCGCCATATTTAGTACAAGTTGTAAATGATGGAAGTATTATATGTGGAGGAACTTTACTATCAGAAACTCATGTAGTCACTGCAGCTCATTGTTTTGATAACAAGCCTAAACGCTTGTCTATAGTTGGCGGTGCGACAAGACTCACTGATAATGGTATCAGATCTAAGGTAAAGAAAATCATGATACCTACAGCATACAACAATTATACATATCATGCGGATATAGCTGTAATTCAACTGAGGACACCTCTTAGGGGAGACTTAGTACAACCAACATATATATGTGAAAACGACTGGAGTATTGGGGATCCAGTGAAACTTTTTGGTTGGGGTAAAAGAGAAGAAGATGCTGATAATATTCCTATACAACTGCATACTGTTGACGTCAATGTAATTGATAGAAGCTGGTGCGAACGGACTTATCGCTCTAGACATAACTTAACGGATTCTATGTTCTGTGCAGGCACTCCTGGTAAGGATTCTTGTTCGGGAGATTCAGGCGGTCCAGTGATCGTAAATGATGAACTTTGTGGTGTAGTATCGTGGGGTATTGGCTGTGCACGCGATGATTCTCCCGGTGTCTATACCGATTTGAAAAAATATGCTGGATTTATAGGAAATGCTATGCAAAAATGAAACTACTAACACTTTTTGAATGGAAGAATTTAAAGCAGCTGTATTTTCTAACTGGAAGAATAAAAAGTTTACGAATCTTGTGCTTTCATTTTAATTTTATTTTTATGATGCAAAAATCAGGTTTCAGCAATTTCAACATTTTATCGGGTTTTATTTTTAATTATATATAATTGACAGATAGAATAGCATCGGCTTTTCTTTGATCTACTATACCACCGTAGAAACAACCTCAAGTCTTCACAAAACTCATGAAAAGGACTAACGCAAACTGTGAAGGCTTTTAGCATATCTGCAGAAACATTCAGGGTCACAGCAGAAATCGGACCTATGATCCAAAGAGTAATACTTTTGCGTAATATCCAAAAGTCTATAGGAGTCCAGAAGATCACACAGTGTCTTCTTCCTTGACCGCTACAGCGTCAAATAACATACAATGTTTATTGAAAGTTATTTTCTGCTCTTAGAACTGAAAAAGGTATTTCATGCATATTAATTTTATTCTTAATACTATAAAGCTGTTGATTATTGATATTTTCGAATGAAATTTTGCAGTTATATAAGAGCTTATGTACTAAATACCAAGAAAAAAAAAATATAGGATTTGCTTCAGGGAATCTCAGAAATCTTAAGAAAGTTCCAACAAATCCAAAATATTATATTTTTTTTAATGCAATTTTGCCTATAACGTCCATACTTTGTCCAAGTCCCATTTAACAGTATAGCAAATAAATACGTACACATAAGGGTTTTAAGATGTGGCAGCTGTTTTTAAGTCCCAGCTTTGGGATTCTAACTAAAGTAGGAAATTAAATTTGTTTTAAATTTGTTCTCTAAAGTTATGGTCACATTTGGCAAATATTTGACCAAATAAGCGTTACCCCTACTTTTGCTCAGGCTTAGTGAGATTTAACTTGGTTTTTATATTACAAAATAAAATTAATTATGGTGCAAAAAGCTATTTTTTATATAATTTTTAATAAATGCGAGCCAAATGGAACTAAAGGAAACAAAATTTTAATTTGACTGTTGGTCGCGTTTTTATCGTCAAACATTTGCCAAGTGTGACCGTAGCTTAATTAAAAAGGAAAAATTAAGTCGGATATTATTATTATTGAATTAATGTATATTCAAATTATTTTTAAGAGTGGAATATTAGAATATTTAATCAGACTAGCAGAACGGATTAGTACTACTAATTTCGACAGCCGCTAGCTACACTGTCATCATCAGCGTCCTGTGTTCCATTTTACCACGTTTGATCGTGGATACTAGTATTAAGGAAACATCAGCAATTTAACAAAATTTTATGACGAAATAGAATATGAGTATCTCTATATTCGTTTTTATTAATATAGTAAGCACGAAGTTTCACCTCTAATTGTTTATTCTAATTTTCCAACTCTTATTTTTATTTTTGGTTTTGCTTGTGCGTAAGCTCCACCTACGATCAATCAAGCTATTGTTGTTGTACATGTTTAAACAGATTTTCTTTCTGTCTTTTATAATTTACATTCTGATTTTCAGTTGTAATATAGAACGCATTAACCACACATGTATGCAACTTTTTGCGCGTGCCCTCGCAAATTATTATTATTCGAACTGAAATAGGTTTAAGTGGAAATTTTTATTATTCGGCTTAAGTTCAATAATTGAATTAATGTAAATTAAAGATTGCAATATTAAAATATCTAATCAGACTAGCAGAACGGATTAGTACTACTAATTTATACAGCCGCTGCACTGTCGTCATCAGAGTCCTTTGTTCACTTTTTCCACGTTTGATCGTGGATACTAGTATTAACAAAACATCAGCTTAAAATATTTTGCATTTACATTAATGCAATTATTGAACTTAAGCCGAATAATAATAATTTCTGACTTAAACCTATTTCAGCTCGAATAATAATTACGTACAAATATCAATGGAAAAATTTTCAAAATCGCTTAATATTTGTATCGGATATATCGAAAAAAACTGGACCAAAGTTTTAAAAAACTGAAAAATTTTAATTTTCAAATGATTATAACCCAGTAACTATAAGAAGTACGTGTACAACCAAACATTCGTCTTTTAGATCTTATCAAAGGCTATATAGCAAAAAATAAAAATGAAAAAAAAACAAAATAAAAGCAATTTAATCGGATGAGAAACTAAAAAATTGCAAGCGCTAAAAATTTGTATATGGCCGAAGGGCCCTAATTTAAGACAACATAGATCCGCTCCTGAGCCATTTGGAGAAATGGCATTTAAACCTAAACAGGAATACTCCTCTGCTATGTCCATGTGATATTTTTTTTCGATAGGACTATCCGTTTAGAAATGCCAGATTTATTTATAAAATATATTGATTCTGCCCTTCTGTGCAATGATACAATAGGAAGTCCCAATAATACAAAAACACATGATTTTAGTGCATTTTTCATGCTTCGAAAGAAGTTCAGTTTTATATAAAAATGAGAGCTGTCAACAAAAATATGAAGCATGTATCGAAGCAGGATACACAACAACAACCATCAACTCTGGGTTTCAAACCTGCTTCGAGCAAAGCAGTTGTTTTTGCTGTGTTATTTTGAATCATGAATTCATCTCCCTTACCCTCAGGAGAGAGAATTTTAGGCTTTCAAATAACGTCAATTGGGAGTGAATATTTATGTGTAGGACGGTGATACCACATTAACTCTAGAATCTCTCCTTAACAAGAAGTCTCAAGATTTTGAAAACTTTTTGAGAAAAACTTCGAACAATTAAGCTTTATTTTTGCAAAAGTCTATAAATTTTTTACTCTCATTTCAAAGTCTTAGCTTTTAATTAATTTAGATAATTAAAAAATTTTGACTGCGTATTATCAAGGATTGTGTTGGAAATTATAAAGTATTTTTTTGTGTGGAAATTTTGGTTATGCTACTATCGGAGATTAAAGACACAAAAGATCCACTAGGTGTCGCAGTGCCGGTCTTTAGACCAGATCTTTCCCCTATTCTATTCTACCGGAGATATTTACGAAATAGGAAACAAAATTGAGGCCAAAAACCAAAATTTCAAAGCAAAAGATATCATAATGAAATAAAATGTGTCATCTTTATTCGTAAACTTTACAACAAGTTTGAAAATATCAAAATCGTATAATAATTGTAAAAGTTATGAGGCCAACAAGGTTTTTCATTCCCGAGGGGTAGTCAACTTTGACACCCTGTAGCTCACCATGTGTTTCAACAGGGATGTCAATATGTTTATCCTTTATGATTTTTTACATACTACGTTTTGTCATCGTATCGCATGTTTCAAAGATATAAAGTTATTACCCTTTTTTTACAATTGGAACCACTATGCACTCTTGTAGGGTCGTTAAAATCTTGTAATTTTCAAAATTTGATTTTTTTGTACAGTGTTATCAGTATTGAATTAAGTAGCAATATCGTTACATATTTTATTAGTCGTCATATACAATGTATCCCTCTTATAAGAAAAAGTATTAGTGATATGTAATGGATAGAAGTTTCGAAAGTCTTTTTAAATAAGCAATATAATTCTTGAAAAAAAAATAGACTGCAAAACTAAGACATACAGACGAACAGCATGTCCGAAATAAAAAATTAAAAAAAAAAACGGACTAAGCTGAAAGTATACCTTTTCATATACCACAAAAATTTTCCAAATCGGTCGATTAATGGCGAAGTAAAGAGTGAATAAAGATAAGAACAAATGCAAACATATTGATAACTTCCCCTTTTTGAAATTGAAACCAGTGTAAACCAGCCCCCCATCATTCATTAAAGCATCTGAATAAAATCTTATTGCATAATAAAATCTAAAATATACTTATTACTCGTATATGTACTTACGGAATGTTACTTAAATGCAATGTCGCCGATGGCGGATAGATATTTTGATAGTTTTTGCTGCCTGGTTTCTTGAATCGATGTAATGGATTCTGAGAGTAGTCACGTGTAAGGCCGGCATCGGGTTGTCCTTCTTTTGGCAGTTGTACAGCCTGATGTTTGCTAGCCATAACACGTATCGCCTTACCCCACAAGCGTAATTTGTCAAGGTGATTCATAGCTAGAAAAAATAAAAATAAAAAATAAAAATATTAGAACATGTTATTAAAATAAAAATAATAGGTAATAAATTCAATTTAAGCCGCATTGGCCAGGATTACAATATTTTGGCAACAAAATCTAAAATATTCTTAACGTTTCTGGTCATTTTAAGGATAAATGATGCTTACAAATTCTAATCAATATTCCTTATATTATATATTTATTGTTACTATTTTGGCATCTATACGGATGAGTATACATAACAAAAATGTACTTTATTTTAATTTTCATTTATTTTTATTTTATTTTATTTTATATACTCATCAATATTGCAGATTATTCCTTGACAAGTTATTATAAATATTTGTTTACATTTATGGTGGCTTGAAGCTTCTTAAATATTTACTTTATAAATTGCAAAAAATATCTATCTTTTGGATATCAAGCACAAACACAGCCACACACGCATATTCAAGCACACGCAATATTCACACGCACACACTCATACACATACCTATTACACCTACTAGTGTACTGGCAAATTTAAATGAAGTCCTCGTAAAAGATAGTTACAGATAGCACAGGAGGTAAAAAATAAGTACAAACTTAGTGTATTATTGCAAATTTATTTTAGAGATTTAACTTAAGGCAGACATATACGAGAAGTTGTTATGGCGACGATGCTATTGCTGCTGCTACTGCTACTTTCCTGATGTTGATTGAACTTGTATCCTTTTAACCAAAAGATAACAAAACATTTTATAGGAAAAAAATAAAACGAGAAAAGCTCACAGTATCTACTATGAAAATTAAATAACTATATATTGAAATACTTTACAGAACACCTGCGGTTATTTTCTAATACTTAAAAAAAGTATTATTTTAAATGTTAGTTGAAATTTAAATAACATAATTTTTTTTAAAAGCTTTAATTTAAATAGTTACAATTTGGTCTGAATGTGAGTTTATAATGCAATTTCTACAATTAATGCTAGGAACACAACTGGGACGAGTGACGAATTTTTGCCCACGAATATTCGTCGCCAAAAATTAAACATATTTGTGTATATGAAAATACACACAATAACGGCGTTGGACGAAATTCGTCATATGCGGCGAACTCTGAATCGATTTGTTTCTATTTCTTACTCCGGCGAACGACGAACAAATCAGTACCAAGTGACCATGTTTGGTTTTAGTTTTCAAGTGTTTTAGTAAAAAAGTTACTTTTTACTTTAATTGTTATTTTATTTTTATTTTATAGCATTAGATATATATATATGGATAATAATTAACTATACAAATTGGTTACGTTTTTTTTAATAATGTTTAATTTTTCAAGTATGTACTATTTTTTTAATATGGTCACACTTTGCACAAACATTAAACAGCTTTATCAATTATAACAACTGTTACGTTTTCGTCGCTATTGTGTTTCATTCGACGAATTTACAAAGCGAATTTTTATCGACGAATTCGTCGTGTTGACGAAATTCGCCGTTCGTCCCACTTGAGTTCCTAGCATAAGATTCTTGTAAAACTTTGGATATATATTAAGTTCTCGTGACGCACAGTGGTTCCAATTGGAAAAAGTAGTAATAAATCTGTATCTTTAAAACTTGCGATCCGATTACAAAACAATGTATGTAAAAATCATAGAAAAGAACTTTAGCTCTAAGAATATTGAGATTTGGACCACCCTCTTGAAACACACATTGAGCTATAGGGTGTCAAAGATGACTTGCTCATGCATGAAAAACCTTTTCGGCCTCATAACTTTTACAAATATTATCCAACTTTAATAAATTTAAACTTGTTGTAAAGTTTATAAGCAGATAAAGAAAATATAGTTTATTTCATTAAGATGTCCTTAATATTTTCAAATATATTTGGCATTGAATTTTACAATTTTGGGTTTTGGCCTTGACTTGGTGCTCTATTTTGCCAATATATCCGTTAATAGCATATCAAAAATTTTCAAATAAATATTTTATGATTTTTATCTCAATTCATCTAGTCGTGAAAAGGATTCAATGTCAAGACTTTGAAATGAGAGTGAAATATGGCAAAATTTTTACAAAAATAGAGCATAATTTTTCGCTGTTCTTTTTTTTTTTTATTATTAATATTTCAAAAGCATAGACTTTAAATTTTGTTGAAACTTTAAGATGATTAAGCCCTGCACGCTATATCCAGCATTGGAAGACAATGATGAATTTTTCTGCGAAATTCTAAATTAATCACATAAGAAAAAGAAACACCAATCGAGTTTTTAAAATATCTCTACAAATTATATTAGATATATTTAGCACCATTATTATAACTTAAGAATAGTTAAAGGCAAGATTTTGTAGGACGGATAAGCATTTTATCGTTATTAAAAATTTAATTTAACCTACGAGGTAGGTTGAGTTGGCCTTCACCTTATCGCTCAGTTTCAGTAAAAGTAAAGTTGTAATAAAGACAAACTGTTTATACGCCCGACAAGTTCCTGCCTTTAACTATTGTCAACTTGTAATAATGGCCCTTAATGTAATTAATCTGGCTTTTAGCTGTTATAAGCCTAAAAATGTGACCAAGAGAGCATTTCTAAACTGCACAGAAAAAAGTAAAAACATGATTCGATTAAGAAAAACGAAGATCCAATTAAAAAATTAATTAGTTTTCAACCAATCAGGAAAATTGTAGTATTAACTCAACAGAATTAATTGAAAATATTTTTCGATTTTTTCAATTAAAAAAATATTATATCAATTGAAAAATTAATTGAAATTTAAGAAAATAATCAATTGTCATAAAACAATATCGCATACACAGAAAAAACTAAAATACGATTTCAATTACGAAAACTGCAGATTCAATTAATTGTGTTGTTGAAGTTCAACCAACGACGAAAATTGTATATTCATTCACTGAAAATTAAATTTTCAATTACTCTACATTTTTAAAATTTGCTAGAAAATTTAGTTTTTGATAACATTCAATTACGAAATTAATTGAAGCTAGTTTTAATTTCTGATCAAGTGTATTAATTGAAAATTTTTTAGGAATAATTTTTTCTGTGTACTCAGAAAAATTAAACAATTCTCACACATGCAAACTAAATTTATTTCATTTATACACAATTGACATGTAGACATTTTTGCAATATAATCGTAAATTGAATTAAAATTTAATTGATAGCATTGTTTTAAAAGAAAATAAAACCAATGCAAATAAGCGTTGATTGAATTAAAATATTAATTGAAAATAAAAATTTGTCTGATTTAACTGTTAATTGGAAAAATTTGGGAAATCATTTTTTCTGTGTGCATGAAAACGTACTAAGCTTCATCTTTAAATTTTTTTTTTACTATTTATCAAAAAACTTAGCAATATTCTTATTCTAAAAAAAACATGTTAACGATATATTAAGCGTCAATTTTTTTATGAACTTTTAATTAAATGCGGATATCAATATTTTCTATGTAGCTCGTATGGGTAATATTATGTTATCATCATATTATTCATACGTAACCTTTTAATTCAAAAATATTGGATATTCGCAGTTTCTTCGCATATTTGTTTACTCGGAACATTATGGGCAGTGCCACAACTGTAACTCTAACTTTCTACATTAAGCTTGCACCGAATTTATCTTGTTTTAAAATTAAATAAATAGCCCAGCAAAAACACAATTACGTTTTATCTGCGCAACAAAACGCATACTTTTAGGACCTTTCAAAATCTTTATGTACGAAAAATTTACAATATTTGACAAAGCACTACGAAAGGAACTATTTTACAAAATATATTAAAGAATTAACTAAAGAAGTACAAACATTTTTTCAAAAACTTATTGCGCCAAGAGTACTCGAAGTACACTAGTCTTACATTAAAATATTGTTATTATTTCTGTAAACCTCTTTTTATAAATTATAAAAAAAATCACCTGCAATATAATAGCAATCTTCATAAAACTTTAACAAACCATTTGCAAGCTTTCCAAATCAATTGAAAATTCAAAAATAAATGACAACATAATATACAAAATGTGAAAGAAACAACAAAGTATGATTTTAAAAATTTATGAAATTTTGCACTTTTGTCGAGAAGACAGGACAGGACACACTAAATATAATACAAACATTTGTACGACACCTTTTTTTATTTTCTTACACCAACCAACCAAAAACACACTTATAGACAAATGGAGACACTAATAAATGTATGAGAAAAAGAACATACAATTTATAGTTATTAAAGAAGGTGGAAGGATATAAAAAAGCAGGACTATTGAAACATGAGTATTAATGGCAGTCCAAATAGACTACTAATGTGCCACAAGGGCAGTGAAATAATTTTAAATTTACCGGCTTTCTTTCATGCAACAACAGACAAGCACACAAAGTACTATTAAGACTAGAAGCCAACATACATGTAGCATGTCAATTTATATACATTTAAAGGTATGTATGTACAAAAGGCTGGCGTTAACCCGCCATTATAATATGGCAAGTCTCTCTTTTACTTGGCAGACGACGAGTGGCAAAATATAGCAATTGCATTTTTAATAGAGTAGTAAAAGCAACAAGGAGTATACGAAAATATACGAGGGTTGTAACTCGTATATATCTATGTGGACAACTTTAAGATATCTTATAATTGTGAGGCGTCACGTGATATTTCCATCAAAAAATTTCATATTTTTTTATAAACTTAGGTCAGATTATTTTTTAACTTATTATGTTGTTCAAGATTAGTTATTGTACCATAAAACATAGATGATGATAGAACAGTATCTAAGGTTGTAGAGCACAACATGTATTTACCAACAGCTTTTTTTTTTACAAAATTAGTGCTATACAAAAACGTACTAAAAATATGTTTTCGAAATTAAAATTAAAAAAAAATTTACAATATGTTTCGTCCTAGACAATGAACTTTCTAAAGACTTAACAAAATCAAATAAACATATGACGTAAAGCACTAGTTTGGCAACCAAAGACTATGTTTTCTTACGCGAGCAGAAGAAGTCATCTTTTGCAGGCGTCTCCAACGGATTAAAAAAATGGCTGGAGCATAATTTGTAAAACAGTAAAGACACTTTAAGTCAGAAATCACAAATTATTCACTATTACGGCCATAAAATAAATAGCTGCCCTCGTGACTAGGCAAAAGCCGAACAATACAAACACATAAAATACAAACATAACTTCCATACTATACAATACAATACACATTCAATAAAACGGTACGTTTTAGCAATTTATGTTTATCGGCATATGTGTGTACGTGTCGGAGTGTTGTACATATATTCAATACTCGTACAAATTTAAGTTTTTATTGCAAATGCTCATAAAATATTAACAAATTCATTTGTAACATCAACGAAGCGGCAAAAATTATAGCCAGTACCCTCTACATGGCTTATACAAATATTCTCACAAAAACACATAGCCACTTACATATAATGGGTGTTTTTTTTAGAGGTATAGAACTTCGAATTGAAATAAAACACAAGAAAATCGTTTTAATGTCCATCAATTTGGCTTTATTGGAAGGATAATTTTATGCCATTAATGTTTAAATATGATTTCGGGCATGTGGCCGCCGCGGCTGGCTCGAATAAAGCCAATTCTACAGGTCCAATTTTCAACCACTTTTTCGAGCATATGGGGCCGTATGTTGGCAATAACGCCACGAATGTTGGCTTCCAAGTCCCCTAACGTTTCTGGTTTGTTGGCGTAGACGAGCGACTTCACATATCCCCAAAGAAAATAATCCAATGGTGTCAAATCACACGATCTTGGTGGCCAATTGACAGGTCCATTCCGCGAAATTATGCGCTCATCGAATGTTTCCTTCAATAAATCGATTGTGACGTGCGCTGTGTGGCATGTAGCGCCGTCTTGTTGGAACCACAACTCATCCACATTCATGCCATCCAATTCGGGAACAAAATAGTCGGTTATCATGGCTCTATACCGGTCTCCATTAACGGTAACTGACTCTCCAGCATTATTTCGGGTCCTCTTCAACACTTTGCTCTACAGCGGCAATTGTTTCTTCCGTGCGCACTGTTCGACGTCTCTGCGGATGCGTATTATCACATAGAGTAAACGTAGTGCGAAAACGATCCATGGTTAACCGAATTAATTGCTCTGATGGACGATTATGTCGACCATAAAATGGACGGAGCTTGCGGTAAACTTCGCGAACTGAACCATTATTTTCGAAATAAATTTGCACGATTTGCAAGCGTTGTTCTTTTGTCAACCTGTTCATGATGAAATGGCAAACCAAACTAAATATTAATCACTTGACAGCTGACAAAATGGCCGCCAGTTAAAAAAGTGATGCCAACTTAAAGTTCTATACCTCAATAAAAAACACCCATTACATTACATATGTATGTATGTATACATGTAAAAATGTTTTTATAAAGGTATATGGAAATTTTTGCGTAATAAAGTGGAGAGTAAAATTATTGTAGTAAATACCTTGTAAGTATTAA
Source organism: Panzeria rudis (assembly GCA_956483635.1). NCBI lineage: Eukaryota > Metazoa > Arthropoda > Insecta > Diptera > Tachinidae > Panzeria > Panzeria rudis. The sequence continues at coordinate 180,763,849 of OY101447.1, forward strand.
GATCTGTAAAGTAAAATAAAGGACTATAAATTTTTAACAATACGGAAATAACGAAAAACAAACCTTAAGTTATACACAAGACATTCGTTTTGTACAAATACTTATACACCGATTTTTAAATAGGATAAAATGTATATTCAGCCATTATTGTTTTATTGAAAATTTTATACACATTCGAATTCGTAAGAAAACGGAATAATTAATCACAAATGATATATGACAGATAAATCCCCCCTCCTACCGTTCTCGTACTTCAAGCGTTTGTGTTTAAATTTTTCGAGAAAAGTTGCAAAATTTTAAACAAGCCATAACTAATATCGATTAAAAACGGAAAACTGTAGGGAATGCAAAAGATTCGGTAAAAATCGGGAAAATGGAGACAATTCGCAAAAACTTTTCTAAGAGCTGGAGGATAACAAAGTCTAATATTGTTTAAAAATCGGCAAAACTGTTAGAAAGCTGCAAACAGGCAAAAACTCGCTTTTATTGCGAACATTGCTCAAATTCGCGGGAAGTTGCAAAATTTTAAACAAACCATAATATTGAATAAACATCGCTAAAACTGTAAGAAATGTAAAGCTGTAAGAAATGGTAAAAATTGCGAAAATGAGGAAAATGGCAGTTGAAAAATTTTGAACAACCCATAATATTGGTTTAAAATCTCTAGAACTGTAAGGGACCATTATTATTGGACTCAAGTGGGCTGGAACCCTTTCTTTATAATTTTCACCAGCGACCTGATAACCTAAGCAATGCAAAAACTTCGGCAAAAATATCAAAAGTGGCGAAAAGTCGCAAAAACTCACTAACAGCGGAATGATAACAAATTTGTTTTTAATTTCAAAAATTTTGAAAGGCAAATCAAAGCCTGCATTTTTTATGTGTTTGTTCGGTGAAGAATTAGTATGAAAAACAAAAATAAATTTATAGAAATTGAGTAATTTTGTTATTGTTTGCTATATAAATTTCACTTTCGTGGCGTGTTTTAGAAAATTAGGCCCTTAGTATGTGACGTGCAAGTGAGGTGTTCATCACTGGGAATATAGAAAATTAGGCCCTTAATAAAGTAATTTGTCTCACTTTATTTGAGCACAAAACATCGAGAAATGCATATTTTATAATTTCATTGACTGTACCTCAATCGATTTTGTTCCGATCAATACAAAATATATCTTGATTGAAAGAACAGATTAATGGCTTAAATACAATTTAAAACTTGAAGCATTCAGATTAGCCATTCTCGAAATATTTTCCAATAACTAAATATTGCAAAAAAATTTTTTTTTGCAGATATCTCGAAAACGGTTTCACGTAATAAAAAAAGTTATATTCACGTTCAGAGGTCTGGCGGACAATACCGACTGATCAAATAGTTTGGCATTTGGGGATTGCAACTTCTCAGTCAATGTACTAAACCATAAAAAAAATTTCAGTCTTACACGTAAAGGTTTTTTTTTCAACAAATTTTTGCATGTTGAAGTGCATCTGGTGCAATGAATAGACTAGTAAAAAATTTCCAGCCCTACACGCAAACCATTAGAAAATTTTTCAACAGCTCTTGCAGTACATTTAATTGTTAGTAAATTCAAGGATTTAAACTCTTTTTCTACAATACAAGTTTTATGAGTTATGAGTCTTTTGCAGCAAAGGATCCATATGTAGTTTGACATATCGTGCCATAAGTGCAAAAAAGCTTAAGCGCCAAAAAGTAAATTTTACAAGAGAACTATTTTTTAATTATTCTTGGTTTAAATCGAAGTAGAGACTTACATTGGATTGTAGTGGACTGTTATCTATAATGTCAATAGTTTTAATTAATTTTCTAAAAGATAACGCATGTTTTTGGGGATTAAGATAATTTAAGATATTTTTGATGTCATGGAAAATTGGTTCATTTAATCAAATTAATTCCAAACTAGTAATTATTATCCTTAACAAGCTGTTCTTTAACTGTTTCGTTGATATCCTTGCAGTTTTGGACAGTAGTTTTGCTTTACATAAATAAGAGAATTTTAGCTTAAGCGACACTTTGCAGTTACAAAAAAATGTAAACAAATTAAAAATTTAAAGGGAAAATTCACTTAATCTCAAATTTCTTTTGCTGCATTTCCGTAGCGGTACTTGATATGACTCTGAAACTATGACAGATAGTCCAAATTATCGTTAATAATCGATCTTTGTCAAAAAACTATTTTGGAAAAGCATATCGCTTAAGCTTTTCTGGCGGCTATGGCACGATATGGTTGATCATAAGATGATTTGAGTTTATCTTATCAAAAATCCCATAACCAGTGATATGCTTGTATGTGTATGTTAAAAGCTTCGTGCACACATACACGATGTATGTATGTTTCATGCATTTTTACCCTAAATACTGCTCTTAAGGTATACGATTCTTGCCCCCTAACTCATCGCTGTATGGGTCTTTTTGTCCCCTTTAAAAAAAGGAACAAAAAAATTTTTCAGCAAAAATTTTCCCCCTATTGTGTTTTACATAAAAACGCTGAACAAATCTTACACCTTAAACATAATACTTGCAAGATTTCCTATGCCAAGTACTAACTGTGAATAATATGTTGTTTCCACAATACAAACAAGCACTGCTTGTCTAAAATTTATATGAAAAGCACTCAGTTTTTTGAGTGATTTCCATACAAATTTTAGACAAGCAGTGCTTGTTTGCATTGTGGAAACAGCACATAAGTATGATATTAACCCTTAAATATATTTTAAGTTTTGAGTGATTTTTGGCGTTCAAGTTGAGTCCGCAGTTTGGTTGTCTTTAAAGACTTATATTGTAATTTTTTTAAATGTTTCACAAAAATGTTTCTCGTTGAGTTTTATATAAAACTGCTGAGCACATTATTATACCTTAAATGTAAGACAAGATTTTCTGTTCCAAGTGTTCAATTCGAATAAGAAGAAAATTAACACTTAAACACATTTTAACCCTTAACGGCGACATGTTGCAGATATGCAACAAACCATTCAATCCATTAAGTACAGGCAAATGTTAATTTTATTTTAATGCAATAACTTTGGTATAATATCTAGTTTCAAACTGTAAAATTCGTTCTTAATAAAAATGCTATCTGTTACATCACAACAGATTTAAAGTAACCCGCCGATTTTATTAAATCAATATTACCGTTGTGCAAATTTTTAAAAACTTATTTTGCCCGCATTTTAATTCAATAAATTTTTGAGTGTCCAATTATTGCTTTTATTGTTAAGATATTATCAGTAAAATTGTTTCTAATTTGGAGTTTCTATTACTATCATTCTTTCCAATTCCTTCTTTACACTTTTCCACTCCAAAAAATATAACATTAAATTAAAAATTTTAAGAAACGCCGAAGAAAATAGATGATAATTTCAAAACGGCTTGACCAATTTTCTTTAAACATAGGTTGGAAGATTTTGTATCAAGTCACCTTTAAAAAAAAGGTTTACTAAATTAAAATCGAGCTAGCCGTTTGGGAGCCACGATGTCAAAGACACACAGATTCAACAGGATACATCTGGAAAAGATGTGATAGCTTCTAAACGGGCCGACCAATTTTATTCGAACGTAGCTTAGAACACAATCGATCAAACAGAAACAAACTAAATCAAATTGTGTCCAGCCGTTTGGTCTGTAGGAGGGTTCGTACATCCACACAGATACAGAGGCACACACTACAAACTTATAATACCCCTTTTTTTAGTCGGGGGTTAAAAATTAAAAAAAATCCTAGAACAAAATTTTTACTTGTGCTACGAGCTTCTAGAATAAGTAGAAAAAAATATTTTCTCGATATTGCGCGTTAAAGGGCTAAGATTGGAATGATTTCTGACGTTCAAGTTGAGCATGGAGCTTGGACGTCTTTGAGGACCCATAGTAGAATTTTATGGCACATATTTTTGTAGAACATTTTAGTCCGCTATATCGCCGCTACAGAAAAGTCAAAATGATCCACAAAAATATATATTATACTATTTTATACAAAAGTGCCTAGCACATCTCAACTCCACCTAAAATGAGTCACAGATGTATACTTTCATAATATCGATATACGCATGCATTTTGTGCTGCCATCTATCTACCATCGTTGAAATAATTTTCATTTTGTTTTACATTGCTATTTATCCTCAAACATTTTTTATGTGTATTTACTAAGATTTCCAATTTTTTTTTCAAAACTACATTTTTGATTTTTTGAAAACTTTATTTTCCCTTCCTCATTTTCTTTTGCATTTTGCTAAAGTTTTTTTTAGGATATTTAAAAACTATTTTCATGAATGTTGGAAAATGTATACAATTACATTTATTTTGTTTGTAATTGTTGTTCTTTTGGTTTATTTGAATATATTAAAAAAAAGACACAAATTTACACGCCAACAAACACACACTAATATTTATGTACTAGAAACAAATTTTTTAATATCAAGGGATTGCCATTTACATTTTGCTAAAACATAACAATTACTCTCTTACATTATCATACAAACATATAAACTTGCATGTTTGTTGTATTTTATTATAATACCAGTAGTTTGCACACATTTGGGATTTTATTATTTCAATGAAAATACTGTTAAGCTTACAAATTACTAGAAAAACTTTTACAAATTTAACGAAAAAAGAAAAACATTCAATATACATTCTTACTACGTACTTTTCACGCCAATCTCTTTTTTCAGTCCGGCAAGTACATAACAACAATTTAGCATTTATTTTGGTCCAATTTATAGCCACTGTTTGGGGCATTAGTTCTTTACTTACGCAAAAGTTAATTATTATTACAAACACTTACGCATTTGTGTGTATGTGTACGTATTCTAAATAATGAAATTGTTGTAGAGTTTTTCATAAACAAAATGCAAATACATGTGTTATTGCCTGTTCATTTTCTCTTCAGTTAGAAAATGTTCATAAAATCTCTAAAGAATTTTCATTTGTTAACGCACACATTCAAATCAGAATAGTTATGTGCTCCTGCATATTTAAGATACACAAGTATTTGGTACTCATTAAGTAAAATTTTACATATGCTGAGGCAAAAACAACTATTTTTATATTTATGTAAGTAGTATTCAAATGTGGATACTTTTTGTAAATTGATATTAAGATGTATGTTTATTAGGGACAATCATATAATGGCTATTCATTAGCCTACAATAAAAATTATTTGTATTTCCTCAAAGTTTCTAAAACGAAATTAATACAAAATACATTTAAATAAATATAAAATGCAAAAACTTTAATTCATTAAGGAAAGAACTCAATATTCTTCATTTAGGATCGTTCGCAAAGAAGTGAACACAATGTTTGCGTAAAAAAATATAAAAAAGTTTACTTTAAACTCTTTTATATAGATGAAGATAAATGTATGTATAATATACTTTGAATTATTTTAATTTCTCTAAAGTTTATTAGTAATCATTTATTTATTTAAGTGAAAAAAGGAACACAGCTGGGAAAAAACAGAAAATTTAAAAAATAAATGTATGAAATAAAATAAATCGAAGAAGCTGTAAAGGTATTAAATCATAGATTTTGAAGTCAGCAACATTAAAAATAATCAAGCATAATAAAAAAAATTTTAATAATACGTAGCGTAAAAAAACTAAAAAAAAGCTTTATTTACATTATATAGGTGTGGCACTGCCCACTTTTTTGTCATTAAACCGTATTGCCCGAAGAACGTAATGTGCGTGCAAAGTTACATAAGAATCGGTTTAGTAGAAGTAGTTAAAAAATAATATTTCCTTTGGATGTGCGTGGCACTGCCCACTTTTCTTATCACTAAATTGTATTATTAGAGGAGTTTAGAGGAGAAATAGTTTAAAAACGATATTTGCATTATTGCTTGGGCGTGGCTTGCCCACTTTTTTGTCATTACATTTTATTGTCCGAGTAACTCAATACATGTGCAAAGTTTGTTAGAAATCGGTTACGTATAAATAGTTTAAAAATAATAAAAACTTAGTATGGGCGTATCACTGCCCACTTTTATAATCATCAAATTATATTGTCATGGTAACCTAAAGTGAGTGAAAAGTTTCAAGTTGATCGGACGTCTTAAAAATGGTTAAAATTACGTTGTAAGATTCTATTCCATTGTTAGTTTTTTACAAGCTAAACTAAAAAAAGCATTTTAATAAAAATTGTGTTTTTTCACAAAATGGTAGAAAAATATTCCCCCTTATTCCGTAACTATTTGTCGACGTCACGTCAAGACAAGAGAAAAAAATTGTCACACTTCTGCTCGTCATCAACAACAATTTACTATTTATTATTGACAGTAGACGTTTCAAGAAATCTTTCAAATGGAATTTTATGCGTTTTTGTGTATTTGTTTTTGAGTCCACGCTTGGATCTAAAGACAATACTTTTCTGCAAAATAGCTCGGTTTCGGCAGGGTCTAAGGCATACAAAAATGCTACATTAAATTAAATTAAATGTATATAAAACCATTAGTGTCCGTCCGAACGCACTTTTTTCAGACCGAACCCGAGCTTCGGTTGATTTTTTAGAGCCGAAGCCGAGCCCGAACCCGAACGCGAAACCGAACTTTTTTATTGAAGAGAAGAATTTCAACTTAACTCTTTTAAAATTTTAACTCATTTATTTAATAAATACAAAATGAACAAATTCGTAGTACGTTGCTTTTTTCGATAGTATTTTATAGGACTGCATTTTTGTGTATGTTTGATGATTAAAAATATGATATAAAAAAATTATACAAAGATCGGTGTTCGGTGAAAATTTTACCGAACGCCGAACATCAGCCGAACACAGCTTTTTGCCGAGCTCCGGCACCGAGCCCGAACGTTCGGTCGAACACTAAAAACCATATATACCTCAGTTACAAAAGTATACGTACGATTTAAAATATCCGTAATTTCGATATATAAAACATTAATATTTAATTTACTGACACTTCTTATTTTTTACGAAGAATTCAACATTTTGCATGGACTTTAGAAAAAAAATTTTTAATTTTTTTTTGAAATAACAACAAAAAACTTAAAATACTAAAAATGAGCACTGGTTATGGGAGTGTTGCGGCCTCCAAAAACAACATTATTCTGTTCTGAAATTTTAACGGAAGTTGATTTATATCTTGTTCCTTGGATTATTGATCATATGTAATTTTTTCTAAATATAACGTTCCGAACCTTAGCCTATATAATCAGTTTGGATTAAAAGCAAAGCGGTTCTACATAATCAAATCTTTTAGCTTATTTTTCCCCTTTTAAATACTTTTAAAGATAATGAAATAGATGGAACTATATTACTAATATATTATTGAAGAACAAAAAAAAAATTCAGTCGTATTTATACTTCAGTGACAGTGTGTATATATATATGCATGCGAGTATATATAATTACATGTTGCTCAAGAACTTTTTATAGAAAAAAGAATTATAGTGCTTTTTAGGGTAAAAATTAAAAAAAATCTAAATATTTTTTCAAATAAAAATGTGTATATTTTCCATATTTAAAGAAATATTTCCATCAAACCATTTTGTTAAACAATATGAAATTTCGTTGTTTCATTAACAAACAAAGAATTGTGGCAATCGGTTATTTGGATCTGATATCTTAAAAGTACTGGGACAAGGTTTTGAAAAATATAAACAAATTTTAATTTTGAATACTCATTTAACATTATAAAATATAGCATATTATAGATGGGAAAATGGTAAATACCCAATTGGTAATACCCCATTATATGAGTACATTGGGTGAAAACGGATAAATACCCTGGTATTTACCTATAGGATGGATGATGTTGGCTGAGTGGTTAGTGCGTTTTACTATAAACCCTGAGATTTTGAGTTCAAGACTAGTTTCAGGCAAGCCAACAACATTATGAATTTTCTCATGTGCATTGGTTGTTGTTGGACTATTAAAGTGATAAAGGCATAGCACTGATCACTTTGGCAGTACCGGCAGCGATTAATACTAACATATCCTAATGCACTTTAGAGCACCCTCCTTCGTCGGCATTATAGCAAAACCGTCGGCGAAGTAAAAGAACTAATAAAATGGCTACACAGCTTAAACAACTCAATGCCTCTACTTGATACCAGAGGGGCTTGCAACACTGCTCTACAAAAAACGCGCAATAACAGAGTTGTAAATTAATTAAGCTTTTTATCTCTCCCCCACTTCACCACCTGTTCTCTCTACACTACCCTTAATGAACTGGTAGGCATTAAATGCTGATGGTGTTACTTATGTTTAAAAAAAATAACTTTTATGATTAAAATTTGGCAAAGTTTTATGATTAAGACTCGCTCTAACTGCAAGGAATGCCGACCTCGGGAAAAATCGCTAAAATTACGAAAATTCTCAAAAACTTGCTTATACAGGGTGTTTTTTTTAGAGGTATAGAACTTCGAATTGAAATAAAACACAAGAAAATCGTTTTAATGTCCATCAATTTGGCTTTATTGGAAGAATAATTTTATGCCATTAATGTTTAAATATGATTGCGGGCATGTGGCCGCCGCGGCTGGCTCGAATAAAGCCAATTCTACAGGTCCAATTTTCAACCACTTTTTCGAGCATATGGGGCCGTATGTTGGCAATAACGCCACGAATGTTGGGTTCCAAGTCCCCTAACGTTTCTGGTTTGTTGGCGTAGACGAGCGACTTCACATATCCCCAAAGAAAATAATCCAATGGTGTCAAATCACACGATCTTGGTGGCCAATTGACAGGTCCATTCCGCGAAATTATGCGCTCATCGAATGTTTCCTTCAATAAATCGATTGTGACGTGCGCTGTGTGGCATGTAGCGCCGTCTTGTTGGAACCACAACTCATCCACATTCATGCCATCCAATTCGGGAACAAAATAGTCGGTTATCATGGCTCCAATTGCTGTGCACGGTGGCGAATCGATTCATTCGGGTCCTCTTCAACACTTTGCTCTACAGCGGCAATTGTTTCTTCGGTGCGCACTGTTCGACGTCTCTGCGGATGCGTATTATCACATAGAGTAAACGTAGTGCGAAAACGATCCATGGTTAACCGAATTAATTGCTCTGATGGACGATTATGTCGACCATAAAATGGACGGAGCTTGCGGTAAACTTCGCGAACTGAACCATTATTTTCGAAATAAATTTGCACGATTTGCAAGCGTTGTTCTTTTGTCAACCTGTTCATGATGAAATGGCAAACCAAACTAAATATTAATCACTGACACGCTGACAAAATGGCCGCCAGTTAAAAAAGTGATGCCAACTTAAAGTTCTATACCTCAATAAAAAACACCCAATATATAAACCATTATTTAATGTTGTGATTAATTAAAAGGCCCAAAAATGTAAGAAAACCAAAAACTTTCGAAAAATTACACAAGTTTTAATTAAGCAAGCCATAATTTGGATTTAAAATCGGTAAAACTGTAAGAAATGTCAAAAATTCGAAAAGACGAATAAACGTGAAAATGGCGAAAATTCGCAAAAGCTTGCTAACAGCGGCATGATAACAAAGTCTAATATATTTTAAAAATCGTGTAAACTGTAAAAAGAATAAAAGCTTACCCGAATATTGCAAAAATTCGAGAGAAGTTGCAACATCGGAAACAAGCATTAGAAGCTGCCAAAGCCGCATATTTACGAAAAATCGCTAATTTTATTGAATAAATCACTAATATTTTAAAGAATAGCAAAACCTCAGAAAGAAGTTGCTAACATCGGGAAATTACAATGTATTTGTTCTTTAATGTGATGTTTCTGTTCTTTGATTTGGATGTCACAAAAATATATTACATTTTAAGTCGGGTAACTACTAGGTAGAATCCCATCTATACACATTATAAAAGATAACTGCTTAACCCAACATGATTTTCTTAAAACCTTATAATAGCTATGACACAACAAAATTTTGGAAGCGGTCGAGAAATAAAAAAAAAAAATAAAAATTACTAAAATTAAAACATTTTACATGCCCGAAGTGCCATACTTTGGGTCTTAATGGCTCCACTCCTGTTCGAAAACTGTTCGAACTTGCATGTTATTTATATTGCAATTGGAAAGCATTTTCTTTCAATTCGAGTTACAGAGTAACCCCCCGAGCAATATGTTAAAATAGAATACTCTCTGCTACATATGTCCTTGTGAAATTTTTTACTTTTCGAAATGACGGATTTATTGCCAAAATATTTTGTGCAAACGGTTAGTACTTTTATAAGCCAATTTTTTTTTGAACATTAAAACATTGAAGTTACTCGGATGTCTAATTGTTATCAGTATAGTGATGTGAACGAATTCATACTATATTTCTATTAATATCATTTAAAAACTTTCTTTTAAGAAAAACAATATTGTCTCCTACCTACATGTGTTACAGGCAGCGAGAACAATTTATGCGAACGTTTTTTAATACCTGATTTTTTCACAGAACAACTGCTGAGTGTTTTATATTTTACACTTTATTACTAAAGTAGAAGATTATATTGGAAAAAGTCCACAGCAGTACTTTTTCATACATGAGTATACTGTATATGTACATACATTCGTACTATATAGCAAATATGTACATTTGTATTAATTTAAATATTTAAAAATGCATGGCAATGTGCGTTAAATGCAACAGGAAACACACTACGATTTATTTTTGTTGTTAACTTTTTTTACGTTGATTGTGATAGTGTTGATGGTGGCCTGATGGTTTTTAAGTGTCACAAACAATTGTGGCGTATACTTGATTTTAAATACATGATATGAAACATATAAATCTAAAACAACAAGTATACGCCAAGTTGTTGCAAATTATCCACAAATGGAATATTATATTATATTATGGATTTGTTATTGCAGGCAGACGGATTTTTAATTGTTTTTAATTGTATATATGTATAAATTCTCTTTTGTAAATAATTATAAATAATTTAAAAAACGTACTAATTAAGTATTTAAATGCAAATTAGTAACAAATTACAAATAGATAGTTTTTTTTAAAATGTGTATGAATATAAAGCTATAGGCAGACGATTGCCTTTTATGTATTGAGTTTTATTTTAATTTCTGTTAGCTTTAATATGACAAGCAAAATCATTATTTTGCAATTATTGCAATAAATGGGACGGTAATTGTTTGATTTAAAACGATTTGATTTTAAGACACCTGTTTACTTTTCACTATTAAAAATGACTATTAAGAGCAGCTTTTTAAATCAAAATAAAAAAATATTTACTTGAAGGAGTACATACATAAAATAATACATAAAAAATACTAAAAATTAAACAAAAATATTAATTTTTAATAATTTTTACTTAAAAAAACCCTTTGTCTCTATCACAAAATTATAATCTTCTTTCAGTAAAGAAAAAAGAAACAAAATATATTTAACAACGACATGGTATTTAAAAAGTAAAGTCCTGAGACCAAATTACGGCATTCGATATCAATCGAAATTTCAATAAAATTTAAATGTAAATTTCGATCGTTATCGAATGCTGTAATTTGCCCCCTGTTAAATTAATTAATTATGAAGACATGAGACATGTTGAACTTCAAAAATAAACGTTTTGAAGTCTTTCCGGAAAAATGGGAATGAAGAAAAATCAACCAATGACAACATTGGGAAAATGCAGTTAACATCAACTTGAAAGTGAATTTAATTCTCGTATTCAATTTTCACGAAAATGTTATATATATATATAAGAATTGAAATCAAAAAAATATTATAAACTTTTTCTTACTTTAAGGATTATGACAATTTTTTTTTTAAAAAATTTTCTTTGGTTTCTGTTTAACACCATTTTTTGAAGCTGAAAATGTTGGCCCTTATTAATTTTTGTTAGAAAATTATAGTGCATACTTTAACACATTTCAAAGATATTCTACAAAGTTCAAAATGTACCGTTCACTAGGAAGCTTATACAGGGTGTTTTTTTAGAGGTATAGAACTTCGAATTGAAATAAAACACAAGAAAGTCGTTTTAATGTCCATCAATTTGGCTTTATTGGAAGGATAATTTTATGCCATTAATGTTTAAATATGATTTCGGGCATGTGGCCGCCGCGGCTGGCTCGAATAAAGCCAATTCTACATGTCCAATTTTCAACCACTTTTTCGAGCATATGGGGCCGTATGTTGGCAATAACGCCACGAATGTTGGCTTCCAAGTCCCCTAACGTTTCTGGTTTGTTGGCGTAGACGAGCGACTTCACATATCCCCAAAGAAAATAATCCAATGGTGTCAAATCACACGATCTTGGTGGCCAATTGACAGGTCCATTCCGCGAAATTATGCGCTCATCGAATGTTTCCTTCAATAAATCGATTGTGACGTGCGCTGTGTGGCATGTAGCGCCGTCTTGTTGGAACCACAACTCATCCACATTCATGCCATCCAATTCGGGAACAAAATAGTCGGTTATCATGGCTCTATACCGGTCTCCATTAACGGTAACTGACTCTCCAGCATTATTTCAGAAGAAGTATGGCCCAATGACTCCACCAGCCCATAGAGCACACCAAACAGTCAGTTTTTGTGGATGTAATGGCGTCTCAAGGGTCTCATGTGGATTCTCTTCACTCCAAATGCGGCAAAACGATCCATGGCTAACCGAATTAATTGCTCTGATGGACGATTATGTCGACCATAAAATGGACGGAGCTTGCGGTAAACTTCTCGAACTTCACTTGACAGCTGACAAAATGGCCGCCAGTTAAAAAAGTGATGCCAACTTAAAGTTCTATACCTCAATAAAAAACACCCAATACATTAGGCTGGGTCAAAGTTTTTCATCAAAACTCGTATAGAAAAATCGTAATCTATGGAAATTGCTAAGAAAAATTGTCAAAGAAACCAAAGGTCTAAAATAAATTCCTATCCTGCGCCAATCGACAAAGATATTCGACTCACATTCTTCTAAAAACTTTATTAGTACGAAGTTATTATAAGTGAACTCAATAAATCGGAAAGCAGAAATATCTCAGATTTTGCTTAAACTTTCTGGAAATGTTCTTTACTAAAATAAAATTTCGCATTTTTGAGGTCAATTTAAAATTGAAAATATTTCGTTTTGGGTGAATTTTGTTACAGTCCCCGTGGCTTCAAATGTAAAATTATATTATATACTATAGTAAAAAACTAAAATCATCTCGTTCCATTAACTGGTCCAGGAAAAATCGTGCTTGGATTTTCGGAATTTTTAAGAATTCGTACATTTGGCGCTCTGATTTGAGCATGTGGGACAAGAGATACAAATCTAAAAATTACACGACGCTTAGCTCTGATCCTCATCTAAAAAAAAAAAACTAAAATAATTGGAATGAAGTTTTATAATACCGCATTAATATACATATGCGTTCAAAACAATATACTTTTTCCAAAAATCTCAAGAACGGTTGAGCTGATTAATATAAACTATATGATTGTAAAACTACCTCCTGGCGTTGTTTTGTAGTCATTTGCCAAACCAAAAGCACTAAAATTGCAAAAAGAAAACAAAGAACTGGACCTTGAAGATATTGCAAACATATCACTTCCCAAGTTAGAAGAATTTACGGACATTGCTGATGTGTTCATAAATTTTTTTTGTTACTTTGAACGAAATGCGAACAATTTCCGAAAACATGATTGCTTTTTGAACTCAAACTGTCAAGTGCACAAGCCAATCAAGCCAAAAATGTTATTAGTTATACGGGATTTAGATGAAGTCTTTTTAACTTGATTTTTTTGAAGTTTTTGAACATAAGCTTTAAAAAAATCAAGTTAAAAAGTATAAGGGTTATACGGACGTTTAGTAGGATAACAAATCCCAAAGAAATTTGTTCTCTTAGGCAATATCTTTTAGACTTGTTACTCAGTAAACCTTTTTTTTTACCTCTTTCGACCATCAACTCTAAAAAAAATCAAGCTAGAAACTCTTCGTCTAAATCCCTTACAAGTACATATTTACCTACTTGCTTATAATTTTATAGTTTGATTTTTGAATATTTCCGGCATGTATTTTTATACAAAATATAATTACATCTCAGACACTAATTGTCGGCCCACCCTGAAATTTTTATATCAATTAGAAAAGCAATTAGGCTACATGTATAACATATTTAAAGAAAATTAGAACTAGAGTTTTTTATATATAACTTGTAAATATATATTTTTTAAATTATATCTAAAAAAATTTATTAAAAAAAATTTTTATGGACCAAATTAACAACAGAAGTTTAACAATAACCATACAAAATAAATTATTATCTCTCACACGTCAAGAGTTATGGTTATTTTAAAGAAATCCGAAAGCTCCTTCAAAGCTACAGGGTTGCCATAGTTTTAAAAATGACCATGAATTCTCTTGTTTGCATACCTTCCCCTACCCAGTAGCAAAATTTCAGCCTAATCGTATGTGGTAATTTCGTTTAAATTTAAAATCGCATTGTTCAATTGGGACTTCATTCAATCTTCATGCCGTTTGGCGCAGGATAGGAATTCATTTAAGACCTTCGGTTTCTTGGGAAGTTTCTTAGAACCCAGCGTAGATTTCATTTTTGCTGTACGATTTTTAAGTTTTTGGCGGCCATACAATTTAACCCAACCTATTACACATTGGCCCTTATTACCGTTGTCGTAGAGTCAAATGTAAAACATATAGCGAGCGTTGCCACATTTTATCGGTTGCGTCACGACTACGACAACCGTAATAAGGCTGATTATTTGGTAAATAATTTTTTCTCTGTAAAAACATATAAAAAAATATATATAAACTTCAAAGTAGTATTTAAACAATTACAAATAAAATTGTTTTGCCTTTATAAAAATCAGATTAAGGTGTTCTAAACTACACAAGGAACTAAATAAATTATTTGGTTTATTTTAAACTAAATCTGCATTTTGCAGTTTTTGTTTTTTTTTTTTTTTAGTTTTTATAACCATTCAACCCAAAAAGGACATTAGACAAAAGGTAAATAAAACAAAGCCCTATATAAGCCATAAACACACTTACATGCTAATTTGCATGCTAATACTAAAAACATGTGTCATGGTTTTGTTTGCATTAGTTCACAGCATTTTGGAACAATAAAACTTTAACTCTATCTAAAAGCAATTGTCAACTACAATGGACACAAGTGAAAAATAAAACACAGACCCATACAAACAAAATTATTTGAGTCACTTGTAGTGGTTACACTGGACACATATACATGTACGTACATATCTTTATACATTTTGCTAAATGAGCCTTGAATTGTTTGAATTTACACTTTCAACTTTGTGGCAGACAGCCAATGCACAACATGCAGCACACTCTTAAAATATAATTAAAAAAGAAAGAAAATAAAAAATCACGTAGTAAATAATAGAATTTTAATGAATGTGTAAATTGTGTGTTTGTATTTGTAAATAAAACCGTGTTTACAATTATATTTTTCTTTTAAACAAAAAAACTTGTACAAGTGCCTTTCTTTCTGTATGTGTGTGTGTGATATTGTTTTTGTGCAAATAAGCGCAAAACAGAAAATATATCTGCTGAAAACAACCTCTGAAAATCTTTGTTTAAATAACAGGTTGGTTGGTTGCATACAATTACATTTAACAAATACATATGTACATGCAAACGTGTACACATCCCCCTGTAGTCTTAGCTGTTACCGACGACATTGTCCTCGACGTTGTCTGCAAGACAATAAAAGATTTATCGCCTAAAAAACATATCTATCATATAATAAAACTGTAAAAGGGGCGTGTCTGTACATTAAATATTTTTTTCAAAATTTTTATGGTGGCGTAAACAGTAATCGATGTAGAGAACAAAACACCAAATTTTGGAATTTTTGTCTTTCTGTCCGAACACGCTTCACGCAAAAACCACTGAATGGATTTTCATGAAATATGGTATGGACGTACTTTAGAGTCCTGATTCAAACATATCGCGATAAAATAGCTCATTTCTTAGTTAAAATAGAAAAAAACAAAAATGTACCCTATTTTACTAATATAAATGTTGTTGGAAATTAGAACGATTTTTGTTTGTTTTTTTAACGTTGGTAGCACTGTTCATTTTGAATAACGGGAACTTTAAACAATTGTTCAATTCACAAGCTCGTATTAACGTCGTATGTTTTGTGTAATCGTCTAATTATACAATATTGTATTTTTGTTGTTGGTAATTTTCATACAAAAGTGCGTTATAATTAGACGATTGAATTTTATATGTTCTTCAAATAGTTGTATTGAGGCCAGGTCTGGGAATATTCTATTTGTTAGATTAATTTGTAAAAATCTTTTATATATGTGATAAGTAACACCACAAAATACATTCTTCTTAATGATAAATATATAATTGATTCATTTCAATTCAATTTTCAAACTATTTTAATCAAAATTGCTTGTTGCGAAAAAATTATTCTATTTCGCGTCAAATTAAAACTCCCATGCCTGGTTTCATTTCATGGTATCAAATCAAGCTGAATTAATACCAGGTGGCATCGAGAGGTCAGGTTACTACGAAATGTTTACCATATTTGAACTGCCAACTGTGTTAATGTATCGGCTTTTTTGATAGTCCAAATATAAATTCTGCACGGCGAATTTATATTTGGAATGTCAAAAAGCTGATATATTAACACTGTTGATAGTTCAAATATAGAAAGATTTTCTTAGTCACCTGATCTCTCGAGGCATTAATTCGAGGTATTAATTCGCCTTGCCTTGGTATTAATTAAATTGGCATTTAAGATACGACAAAATAACGATACAAGAAATTTGTCTGTTCACAAGCACATAAACAAGTGTCGTCTTTTTTTAAACGATAAGACATACGACTGAGCTTGTGAATTGAACAAATATATAAAGAACGCTATATTATTATATTTTATAGACACCTTATAGTCATAAAGCAAAATTTAAGCGCGCGAAGCCGGTGGGCACATCTAGTTTAGAAATAAGTTTGGCGACAAGGTGGTATTCGTTATCGTGTATAAAGAATTTGTTCTGACAATATTCTGAAAATTGTTGCTACAAAGCCTTATTGACGATAATAAAAGTAACAACTGCATCGAAGTTGTCATGTGTACAGTGTTATTGACGACAACATGAGTAAGAACTGCATCGAAACTGTCGTGTATGCAGTTTTATTGCCTACACCAAGAGTAACTGCATCGAAATTGTCGTGCTTCTATTTATCTATATTAAAAAGTTTAAGTTGCCCCACAATACGTGTTTTTGCATAAAGTTTTTTCAATACCTTGGTAAAGCCCTTATGACACTAAATTTTTTCTTCATTTTTCAAATTTTGGAGAACAGTGCAAATAGAATATAATGGGAAATTTTACCAGGTGCAAAGAGTTCAGCTATATTAAGATAATGTTATCGATAAAAAATGGGGGCCTGTCAAAAAAAATGTAAAAATGTTCAACTTGAAATTGACATTTCAAGCTTGAAACATTAAAGTGTTGCCAAGTAAGCGGTTTATTCACGAATTCAGCGACTTGGCGCCTCTTTTTTCGACTTTTTTTCTTTTGTCGTTTTATTATAAATAAAATGTAGGCAGCACTTAAAGAAGCCATTACCAAGGTGGATTTATACAGGTGATATTATAAGCACAGCTGTTCTACTTTTTTTCCGCAAATTAGATGCTGGTATGTCAAAATTTGTATACGTTGACATAGGGGCTGAGATGTCAAATGTTATTGTAATGTTGTAGTTGTTTTAGAATCAACACCACCTGATAAAATTAATTCACCTTGGCCATTACGTTCTGTTTACATTTTGTATAGTTGTTTCTTTCTATCATTTGCTATTTCTTTCTTTCAATCCTATAGCAAAACAATGCAAGAAAAATGTAGTGTCATAAGGGCTTAAGCTAGTAGGCAGCGTGCCAGTGTGGATGTTGTGAGTTCGATTCGATTATTACATTTTAAAATTTTATTATTTAGTAGCATGCTACCAACGTTGCCATCAACGACAACTTTAGTAGTATGTTACCAACGTTGTCATCAACGAATTTTGTGCCCTTTGTTCGAAAATCTCGTCAATAATGAGCTAGAAGTGTCGTCCATTCAACGTCGGTGATAGGTACTTCTTTCGCACATGCATCGATGATGTCTCGAAGACTTGGACTACTGGGTCTGTAGACATGCTCCCAAACCATCACTTTCCATTCTGTATGGAAGAGCACAATGAATAATGTAACACTGTGTAGGAGATACTATTCTCTGTGTGGTGACTGTATTGTATTTTACCATTATACCGTTATGTTATCATGTAAAGCGCCCAGCATATGTAGTGTTGCCACCAAAGAAACTAAAAATAATACAGAAGTAAGCAAAAATAGTACAAAACCAAATGAAATAGTACAAAATTTTTTTTTTTGACAAGAGGAACTAGCTAATACCCTTTATAATAATTTTCAATGCACATATATAAAAATTCGCAAAAAAAAGTCTTTTTATTTGTATAAACGACTGCGCACGCAAAAATACATAATGGAATCAGTAATCATCATTGTTTGCGAGACCAATACGTAGTTGTTGTTGTTCAAAAGTTCTTGTTGTTCGATAACACGATCAATGCAACCATTTAATGACAACCATCTACGACAGCTGATAACAATTTTATCAACTGAAAATATTGTTTGAACTCTTGAAGCTTATATTGTCGTAAACAGTTGCAATTAAAGTAAGATCCAAGCATTCTCAACAAATCTTCTACATAAACTGGAATATATTTAGAAGCTACTAGATGTAATAAGCAACAAGAGAGCTTTGCCAACACAACAAAAGATGTTTGGTCTTCTAAATTAGTACAAACAGAATTATTTTTTTCCAATACCCCTCTCGGGAGCATATGGCTTCCACAAAGCATCTCCACCTGACACGATTATAGTTATCGAATATGACATTTGGTGTGTCCGCTACGAAACCAAGAAGATTTTTAAATGGGATTGCCTTTTCCATAATAGCTTGTTTTAATAGTGTGTATATTTGCTGCTAAAGCTTGACATTCTTCCAAATAGAAAAATGCACGTTGTAATTTAGAATAGCTGTCATCAAAATAAATGAAAAGAAATGCGATATTTTCTTATAGGCAGATTTTGTAAAAAATTTCGTTTCTAAACGTTTCAAATTTGTATGAAAAATAACGCAAATACGTAAAAAAATGTTATTTCCATATAAATTCTCAAACGCAAAAAGCGTTTGTATTTACAAAATCTGGCCTTTAAACTCATATAAATGATGAAAAAGAATTGAAATTTCAGTTAAGTAAAGAAAAATTAAATGAAAAGGTAAATTTTTAATAAAAGTAATGAGAAATTTGTCGCTTCGGTCAACTTTGTAGTCTTGTTCTGTCTCATCACTAAATCCATATAAACTTACGGCACTAGTACATTACTCATAATCGCTGCCATACATATTCACGTTTTTAATATTTCCGAATCTCTAAAAACCCCTTTTAAGTGGGAAAAATGTTCTCAATGCAGAGATATGGAAGGTTATTAGCAGCAGTAGTAGTGCAAAATGTAAATAAAGTAGTTTTTAAAAAGGTATCTTTTCAAAGAAAAGTTTATGAAACGTTCAGAAAAATTTGTTGTTGTATTTATTTTTTTTCAGCAGAAAAATTTCATAGTACAAAAATAGTACAAACATTTTAAAATAGTACAGTTTTTGTACTGTATCTACTAAACTGGCAACGCTGGGTGTTAGTGATGATACTGTGGTGGTGTAAATGAGAACACAAATATACAAAGACAACACGTACTTACGAAATTAAACCAAAACCCTTAAATAAACAATTGTATAAAAACAATGTTTTCTATTCGTTTGTTATTTATTTGTTTAGGAATAACATTCGGTTTTTATTTATATCAAATTAAACGGCAAAAACCATGAATGAACAAAAAAAAATATCGTTTTATAAAAGATGAGAAATCGAGACCAAGCATTTATTTGTTCATGTCAACACTCACTGAAATTTAATGAATTAAACAAATTGAAAAAAAAAAAATTAAATAACAAAGAAAACTATATGGTGACAGCAAGAAAACAACAGAATTTACTCCAGATCAAAAGTCAAGCAATAGCTTATTTGCAAGTTTTATTTTCCCATTAACACTATTATCATAATGAAGAAACATTTCCACTCAATGAAAATTCAGTGGATTTAAATATGTAATTAAAAGCGATAAGAGAAGAGCGTAAAGGATTGTGTGACATGAAGTGACTACTTAATAAATATTTAATATGCTTAAAAAATATTTAATAAAATATGTAGATCTGTCTTGTGTGCATGCATACATATTTGTTTAATTTTCCTGATTTTCATCACTATATACATATTTACAATATCAGCAGCAGCAGCAGCAGAAACAACAACGAAAACAGAGAGTTTGATTTATAACATGCAAGGAAGTAAATTTGCTGTATTTTTCCAACAAGCGTATATTTTTTTATATTTTAACTTTTATTCCTGTTAAATGATTCCTTAAATACCTTTTCATCAAAACCACAGAGAGAGATAGAGAGAGGGAAAAATAGTGATACAACCAGCGTTGCCATATATATTAAAAAAAAAACTTATTTCTGAAAAAAAAACTTTTTTTTTTACCCAAAAAACCTTTTCTACAAGAGTGCTAAAATTTTACAAGAAAACACAAAAAAGTGTATTTGGAACTCATTTTAAGGAATGTATGAAAACGGCATAGTTGTAGAGGGAGTAAACACAATTAAACACTGTTGCAGTAATAAGGGAGTGAGAAAATATTTGATCGTATCATTGCATAAACTATCACTTAATATTTTCATCCGATATACTATGCTGCAAATTTGAAATTATGTACATATTTATAAAAACCTGGAAAAAACTTGATATAAAATTAAAACTTTTTGGCATCTCAAAAAACTTGCAAAAAAAAAAGGGAAAACTGGACAAATGGCAACGCTGGATACAACGGAGAAAATATGAAATTAAACTAACTGCCTGGCAGAGCTGTGAAAGATTGCAATCACATAATTTCATGTTAATGATTGCTAGTTTTTGATTGCAATAAAAATCGTAAATTTGATTTCATGATTTCAATTTGAAATCATGAAATCATTTCAATAAAAATGATTGCAATCAATTTTTTGAAATTAATTTATATATTAATTGATTGCAATCAAATTTGATTGCAATCAAATACAGTGATTCCAATCAAAATTCAATCAGAATCAAAATCACCGTTCTCTTCAAATGATACTCATTCTTCTAGATATAAAGCTTACTCTGATAATTTAAAAAAAACTTCATGAAGTGGCTAACAAACCTACGTTTCAGTACGTTTTTTTTACCATTTTGTTGGACTTACACTATAGTAGTGATTTCAGGGAAATTGTTTAAAATCACATGATTTCAACAAAATTTGATTGCAATCAAATTAATTGCAATTAAATTGATTGCAATCAATGATAAAAAAAATGATTTCAAAATGATTGCAATCACAAAAGATTGCAATCTTGACATGATTTCAATTTGAAATCTGAAATCATTTTGAAATCAAAGAATGAAATTAATTTTGTTGAAATCATTATGGTTGCATCAAAATTGATTGCAATTTTTTACAGCTCTGCTGCCTGCATGCGTATACTCGTAGTTGCATGTATGCTTCATGCAAAAGGATAATATTAATTGTATATTAATGCTGTTCACTTTTGCTTCTTAAATATGAACACAAATAACTATAAAAAATATGAAAAACATCGACAACCCAGCGAATTTTTTTGTCAAATTCGATCAGAATGTCTGCATACCGAATTTAATGATGCTCTGAAAATTTCGCCGAATTGTATGAGAGCATTTTGTACGAGTTCTGAAGAATTTTCTGGGGAAATTCTAATGGAACTTTCTGGTGAAATTCTAATGAAGTTTTATGGGGAAATTCTAATGAAGTTTTATTGGGAAATTCTAATGGAATTTACTGCATTGAAAGAGTTTTACTTCTTAAACCCAATGAACGAAATGTTATTAGATTATTTTTCTCGCAATTAATTAATACATACTTGTAAAATTTCACGAATATTGTAAAATAATTTCATTGCAAGTGGATAATTAGCTTGGGTACCCCCCGCCAGTGAAGTGTGTAGTGTGCTAGACTATTAACCGAAAGGTCGCAGGTTCGATTCCTGCCAAGACCCTTGGTGTTTCTCCGAGAAAAAAGCAAAAAGAGCTTTAAGCAGTAGGTGTGTTTGGTTAGCTTTCAAAGATTCGTTAAATGCATTTGTAAAAACATTTTGCCATTTTATGGAAATCATTTTGAGTTTTGACAAAATTCAATTCCTGCAGATACCCTGCGTCTTTCTGCATAAAAGCAAAAAAAGAAAAAAAGGCTTGCGCAGTATATGTGTGAGTTCCTAATTTCAATTTATATTAATAAATATTTTCATTAAAATAATAAAATTATTTCATTAATATGATGCAACAGTTTCGTCAAAATAGTAAAGCCGTTTCTCATTAAACTAACATACACAATAACGCAGTCAATGTGACTATTAAATAATGTAATAATTCCACAAAAACAATGAAAAAATTATTTAAATGGCATAATTTCATTCAAATAATAAAACAATTTCGTTTATAAAATGAAATATTTTCTTTAAAATGAGGAAGATATTATATTAATAAAATAATTTAATTAGTTTAATTTCATATAATTGGTTAAATTTTAATTAATATATTTTAACGAAATTTGTTTCATTAATACAATAAATTTAAATTTTAACGAAGTTTTTTATTGGATTATTGTCGAAATTCATAGAATTTAGGAAGATCTAAAGGAAATATATCTAAAAAATATGTCAGCTAGTTTACTGATTTTTCTGATACTTTTCACTATCTGTTGTATTAATGTTGAAATAAATTACGAGTTAAAATTAAAAAAACGTTCAAACTTCTGCAACTCTTCTTGTGCCTTGAATTTTTCTGTTGCTTATGGCAGCTCATCAGAAAACATTTACTCATATTTCAAAAGCTTCGAAACTGACACATTTATGCAAAAGCTTTCAAGAAATAAATGAGAATTATTTCAAGAGTTAAATTCGAATAATGTCCAGAAGTAACGGATGAAAGTAGAGAGTCGTATGTCAGAAAATGTGTGATCTTTAATGTTTAAGGGAATTTTAGACAGCTCGGAGTTTCAAGGTTTTTCTAACGTCAGAGATATCGGCATAATATGTTCACTGGGATATTGTGTGTTACATTACTCATATAAGCGCGTGCGTGTATATGTTTCATATTATATGGATACGTTTTGCAGTGTATTGCATTTAAGGAAAATATTTAAGATTTATACTTTTTTTTTGGAATTTTTACTTAAAAAAAAATAATAATAAACAAATCTGTGAATTAAACCTCAAAAACTCATCATCATCATCGATAACGTCATTCTTATTGAAATTTGCTAGCGAGAGCTAAAAGGAATGTTTGTAGATAAGAGATTCCAAAGCAAACATCTGTTGTTGTGTGGTACTACATATATATAGTATAATAATGTAGTATGTTGGATGTAGTATAGTTGGATGTCTCGATAAAGAGTTGGTTTAAAAATTTCATGATGCTGACAATCTGTTATGGTATATCGAAAAACAAGGACAGAAGCTACGAGTATATTAAATATAAAATCCGTGCGTATATGAGTGAAAAAACACATTTAAGTTCAATAAATATGCACAAGAGCCCGACATAAACTACGACTATAGTTGGGTAATCTGCAAAACTTAAAAGTAAAAAAAAAAAGTTCAAATTAATTTAAATAATTTGTTGTTTTTGTATAATAAGAAAATTTTTATAAGTTATTGCTTTCGAAAATAATCTGGTAAAAGAGAAGCTGCAAAAAGTCCTCAGGGGGCCCTTTTGTCTATATTTTTTTTCTTTCATATTTATTATAACAATCATTTGTATCGTTATCATGCTGTTGTGTGAATGTACAGGGTGTTTTTTTTAGAGGTATAGAACTTCGAATTGAAATAAAACACAAGAAAATCGTTTTAATGTCCATCAATTTGGCTTTATTGGAAGGATAATTTTAGGCCATTAATGTTTAAATATGATTTCGGGCATGTGGCCGCCGCGGCTGGCTCGAATAAAGCCAATTCTACAGGTCCAATTTTCAACCACTTTTTCGAGCATATGGGGCCGTATGTTGGCAATAACGCCACGAATGTTGGCTTCCAAGTCCCCTAACGTTTCTGGTTTGTTGGCGTAGACGAGCGACTTCACATATCCCCAAAGAAAATAATCCAATGGTGTCAAATCACACGATCTTGGTGGCTGAACAAAATTTTGCGATGAAAATCAGCATCGAGATCAATCTCATTTTCGGCCCATACACCAAAATCACGACGCATTGCATGGTCTCGCGGCTTTAATTCTTGCACAAGCTGGATCTTGTAAGGTCGCAAGCCAAGATCTTTGCGCAAAATCTTCCATAAAGTTGATGGACAAAGCTCCAATGGCTGTGCACGGTGGCGAATCGATTCATTCGGGTCCTCTTCAACACTTTGCTCTACAGCGGCAATTGTTTCTTCGGTGCGCACTGTTCGACGTCTCTGCGGATGCGTATTATCACATAGAGTAAACGTAGTGCGAAAACGATCCATGGTTAACCGAATTAATTGCTCTGATGGACGATTATGTCGACCATAAAATGGACGGAGCTTGCGGTAAACTTCGCGAGCTGAACCATTATTTTCGAAATAAATTTGCACGATTTGCAAGCGTTGTTCTTTTGTCAACCTGTTCATGATGAAATGGCAAACCAAACTAAATATTAATCACTTGACAGCTGACAAAATGGCCGCCAGTTAAAAAAGTGATGCCAAGTTAAAGTTCTATACCTCAATAAAAAACACCCAATATTTAAATCAATTATTAGCAATGTTTAATATATGTAATATATACGAGTACAAAAATGTATTCGATAAAAGAAATGTGAGTAAAATGGAATCCTTTTAAGACCAACACAATAACAAAGTTCTGAATATGTCATAACAGCTGGAGTTTTCTTTAGGAATGTATTTTGCTTGCAAATGATAAATAGTAAAATGTTTGCTTCTGCAGTGTTAATATGTAATAATATTTTATTTTTCTTTTATTTATGGTTGCATAAGTAGAAAAATAAATTATTAACAAAATAATTAAAGTTGCAGATTTTATGATTTACCACATGACTAAATTAAATTTTTCTATAAATACAAAGTTATGGTTGCTCTTATGATTTAAAAAAATTAAATCTTAGTTGCTTTTGACGAAGCATTATTATTAATACATAATATAATTAGTAATATGAAAGATAAGGACATTAAAAAATATGTAAAACTACCTAATGAGATCGGCAAAAGAATATTGATTTTAATTGCAAGGTTTGAATTCGGGATAGCAAAAATGAATTTATTTGAGGAAAATGAAAGAGTTTAGAGTACATATTTAACATATTGATCTATCCTGTAGTTAGCACAAAGTTAAAACCTTCATTGCTATTTTTAACCGTCTTCATTAAATTAGGATAATAATTTACCATCAAGATATATTTACTAATGAAAGCGACTTCATTGACACTTATCCTTACATAATAAGTAGTAGTCTTAACAGTTTCCTTATATAAACACTTTCAAATCAATTAAATTTTTGGACTTTTCTAACCAAATATTTGCTTAAAGTATTGGTTCTTCTATCGTATTAATCATTTGTCCAAAAAATAAAATAAAAAATTAGTTAACTTACCTAAATAAGCTTGCTGTGGTTCGGCCATTTGTATAAGAGCTGAATCCTTTTTATTGTACAAAATCTTTACACGTTGCACATCGCCATAAACACCTGTTTTAAATAAAATAAAAGAGTAAAAAAATAGCAATTAGTCATACTGTAAAATATGCAGTTAATTCAGGAAATCTACAAATAGATACACATATTAATATTAACTTATAACAACTGTAAAAGTTTACGTAATATACATTTAGAAACTCCTTTTTATTTTAAGAGCAGGATATTTTATTTAAATAAACTAACAAAAATTTCATATAAAGTTGTAAAGGCTATGGTAAGTGAAACTTTAGTTTTATAGAAGCTGGTAAAAATGTGGGGAATCATTGAAATATGGAAGCTATCCAAGAATTGGAACGAACAGAATTTTTAGGTAATGTTAGTCTCAATTTTTTTTAGTATTTTAATTAGTTAAACCGAGCGGCTAGTTTTCGAGTTAGAGCAAATTATGTGGTGCAGCATACTTAATTTTCTATATAACGTCAAATATCGAGAACCAGAGCCAATTCAAAAAAATAATTTATAGGCATTGAAGCTGAGTACTATGTGCATTAAAATTGGCTGAGACTACTCAGGCTACAAAATTCATGTTGGCCTATGTAATGATTCAATTACGAAATTATTTAAAACTAGTTAAAATGTTTGATAAAGTTCTTTAATTAAAATTTTTAATGAAAAAATTTTTCGGCGTTACAAGTACATAAAGTCTCCAGAGTGAAATTTCAATGCCATAAATTTATGGAACTGTAACGTTTCAATGAGGAACTGCATACGCGTCATTACTTTCAAAATGCTCTTTAATCCGTAAAGGTCTGATTCGGAATGATCTTTTTTATTTTAGTTCGATTTTTAATAGGCTGTCAGTTTTGTCATCTTGATTCTTTATGAACTCCAAAGTTCTGTGGGTTTCATTTATAGCCACGTATGTCTGTAAAACACTTTTTATCATTCTCTTTAAAACTGTAGACACGTTAAGAAATGTTTTAAAGTTTCTGTTTAACCGGTAGACTTGGGTCCAACTAGTTCGAACTCGTTCAGCAGCTCGTTTTATACACAAACCAATGATCAAACCCATTTAAAATACATGGGTTTGATCATAGGTTTGTGTCTAAAACCAGCTGCTGAACGAGTTCGAACTAGTTGGACCCAAGTCTATTAACTGGCATCTGACTGATAGATTTTGGTCCAGCTTGTTCGAACTCGTTCAGCAGCTGGTTTTAGACACAAATCTATGATCAAACCCATTTAAATATAAAGAGATCGCACGAGTCTAACTGAGTAAAGGCTGATTTAGTCGACCGTAAATGTAGAAAACGTACATGTAGTCGGATGTGCTGATCGTTTATGTCACATTGCAAAGCTATCAGGCAGAAACGCGCAGCACATTCGACTACATCTACGTTTTCTACATTTACGGTCGGCTAAATCAGCTTTAGTAGTCATAAAAACTATTTATGTATAATCATTTTACTAGATTGGATCCAGTTCATTTGAACTCGTCCAGCAGCACGTTTTAGACTAGACTTGGGCCCAACTAGTTCGAACTCGTTCAGCAGCTTGTTTTAGACACAAACCTATGATCAAACAGATGTATTTTAAATGGGTTTGATCATTGGTTTGTGTCTAAAACGAGCTGCTGAACGAGTTCGAACTAGTTGGATCCAAGTCTATTTTAGACACAAATGTATGATCAAACCCATATTATGATTCATAACCCCTAGCTTGATAACTAGCTTGATAGTTGAGTCGTAGTTGTCAAATTTTTTTTATGGATTACAGCTTTTATCAACATGAAACAACTGCTTTTTATCAGTTGTTTTTTGGTTTTAATTTCGACCATTGTGATACTTTGGCTTCATTATTTCAGACGCCAACGTATCTCATTTGTCAACACATATTGTTGCCATACACATAAAATCTTAAGAAAAAATAGTAAGGCCATAACTAAAAATATTTAAAATAATTTGTGATGGTTATTACGGTTTACAAAAAACATAGCATAGATAAGAACCTTTTTTTGAGAATTGTTGCTTTTTTTACACACCGTTGATTATTTCAGAAGGTGTGACCAAAAATAAACCTTCGGCAATAGACATATGTTTTCGAATACCGATTATTGTCCGAAGTCCAGTCCATTTCTAATTAATCTCTTTACAAGGAAAGGATGGGTCCATATAGAACAAGAGTCCTTTAGATTCCACTGGATTCGCGCCTCATTATTTGTATGTTGCAACATAATAAAGACTAGTGATGAATGTTATAATATACATATATAAAATAAAATTAGGAATGCTGCCAACATATATGAAAAAACATTTGGTATATGTTGCTGATGTTCAACCTTACAATTTGCGTAATGCTGCTGATTTTAGAATAAATTTTTGTAGAGCAAATTTTAATCAAAATTCCTTATTTTACAAAGGTCTTAGTTTCTTTAATCAAATTCCTTCAGAATTAAAAAATGAAAACAACTTTTATGTATTTAAAAAATATAGAATAGAATATGTAAAACGTTCTTTTTAATGTATAAAAATCCATAGAATTAAGCTAAACTTATTGTTTTTAAACAGCATAAATGCTAAATAAATATATGAAAAAAAGACTCGCAGTAATTTATATCGCTAGATAATATCTTAAACAAACAACCTGCAAAATAATACGTTGCCTTTGCCCCTTTTGCCATTGCACTTTCATGCCTGCTTAAGAGTTAAAAAAACATAAAAAACTTATTAGTCACTAATTGAACCTGTCACATTTTAATTTAAAGGCCAAATTCTATGAGTCTTTAGTTGTGAATAAAAAACAGTAGGTATCTTTAATAATCTCTAGCAAACAGGTAATATTCTGCCTTTAAAACATAAATTTACAACTTTTTTATTCCTTCGCTCTCCAGTCTTAAATTTTCTTGTTGTTTCAGGTCTATAAATAAGAAAAAGGCAGCCATAAAGCAACAAACAGAAAAACTAACATGTGGTAAAACCGCGACAAAACTTTTCAATATACAAAGTATCCAAATGCAGGGGAAAAAAAAGAGAAAACTCAAAAGCACCTTCAATTTGTACGACAAGAAAAACTATGAGAAAAGTTTGGCTACTAATAATAATGACTACCATCATAATGGTGATGATGAAGAAGTATGTATGAATAATAAAACTTTGCTCAAATCTAGTAGTATTGCGAAAAAGGCAAACAAAAAACTTAAAAAGATTATTAACAAACCTTCAGTCATA
Organism: Panzeria rudis; assembly: GCA_956483635.1. NCBI lineage: Eukaryota > Metazoa > Arthropoda > Insecta > Diptera > Tachinidae > Panzeria > Panzeria rudis. The sequence goes on from OY101447.1 coordinate 180,792,826, forward strand.
ATACCAACACAGCCTCAGCCATTGTTTATGTAGTGAGGGAATAAAGTTTTGTACATAACTGTCGAAAATTTATTTCTTTATGTTTTATTTGGAAAATTTATGATGCTTATTGAGTTGGCCAAAACTTTTGTATATAGACGGTGCTGCCACAGCAGCTTCATCTAGCAAACTTTGTCGTGGCAGTACATTGTCGTCCAGGTATATACATTTTTTAAATCATATTTCTTCCAGTACAAGGGTTTATTAAGGCTAATAATTTGTAGTGGTCGTCGTGGTGGTGATGATGGTGATTATGGTGGTTTTTCCTAGTTGTATGTATACAGAAACTGTATTTTATAGCTTTACTTTAGCAACAAACTTGTAGAACATTTTTGCAACATTAACAACCGTTTAAGCGTTCCACATAATGGAAGCTGTACCGGATGTTTCATTATCATGAATTTCAACAAAAATTCAAAGTCCGTTTTAACAGAGCTTTCCTTTACATCTTTTTCTTATACGCTTTTCCTTGCAGCGAGCGTGTCTTCACTGTTGCATGCAAGGCTGTGTGTGTGTGTAAATTATTGCATTATTGATTTTGTTTTAAAATAAAAGTTTTTGTTTAATGTTTTTCGAATTTTAAACGATATTGAAAGAGGTAAAATTAATTAAGTTTGTGTGTTTTTTTTTTCTGAAATTTATGCTTAATAAACTTAAATTAAAAATTAAACGAACTCCTGACACAATAGACCAATAGGTGCATTTCATTACAAAGCCTGACAAAAAGGATGAAAACAAGGAAGAATAGATCGAAATTGTAAAAATTAAATATTGATTTCGTATTGGTTATTTGATGGCTACAAATATATTAATTCATATTGTCTAACTACAATGCATGATCCTCAATGCAAAGTAAAAAATTTCTATAGAAAAAGAGTCATTTGCAAAATCGTTTTTCTCTAATTTGATAAACTTATTCATACAATTTTAGTTTTTGACTGTTTTTGTAAATAGAGAATGAATAGAATGAATATTAGAAACTCAATTTTATTGCATAATTTGATATCAATACTATGACAAGTGTCTTCGTTTTTGACCGCATGAAATTTGTAATTATTTTAATGTCAACATTTACATCAGTTGATAATTTTACGATGACGATTCTGTCATCAATGTAATAATTAAACTTAAATTTTCTTAGATTTATATATTGTTTCTATTTGAGGTTTTCTTTTTTCTAATGTTAGTCTTCATATCAGTCATCGCTCGTCGCATACTTATAAGTCAACAATACCTCAGCAGCGCACAGTGGTTCTAATAGGAAAAAAATGGTAATATGTGTATCTTTTTAGACAAATTGTTTTAAAGATTTAAACAATTTGTGCACTGAAAAAAAGAATTTTTTTCAATAAAATTGTTTAGATATTTTTGTCTATATTTACAAATTTTTTTGTAGGTCCGTTTCTAGACAAAATATTTACCATTTCATTGAATTCCTTTACAGAAAATGAAATTTATTTTGTTCTGTGTATGCAAAAACCATAGAAAAGGACGTAAGCTTTAAGAATGCTAAAATATATGATGAGGTACTGGCTGGTATTTTCTTGGCAAAAAAGCAATTTTTCGACTACCACTTTTTAAAAATTTAATGGTGCAGCTAGCTCTATAGAGAACTGTTTCACTAAGAAAAATCCATAATTGACTTTTGTAAAAAGCCACATTCAGTGCTGGAAAAAAGTGAAGTTGCTGAAATATTTTGCCATGAAAACTAATGAAAAATTTCATGCAACTCAGTGGCTTATGCGTTGAAGATATTTTCACTGCTAACATTTTAATGCCGTTTTTATTGAAATATGCACCTTCTTTTTGATAAAAAAAAAACTTTTTTTAGATTGCATATGTCGTTTAGTAGATATGAGCGAATTAAAATGGCCTTATTCTGCGTTTGCAGTTTTCCTTGGAAAAAAAGAAGTTAGCTCCGTCTACCTACTTCTTCTCACTATATCCAAATGAAAGGTGTAACCTGTGCATTTCTGCAATCGCTGAACGAACTTATAAATTTTCTGAAAAAGGTCACTAATATTCCAGTGCATCTTTGTAATAAAATCTGTTGCATACATTTACGCTCAAACTTTAAAAATACTGCTTCAGCAGCCGTCTGCTACTTTTGTAAAGCAAAGCCTTCCGAAATGAACGATTTGGACACAATTGCAAATAAAAGCATTGATATTCATGCTTGTAATAAATTAAATGGAATGTATATTTTATATAGCTTATAATATGCCTTTCGAAAAGTCGAATGCGATCGATGCAAAAAATAGGATTTTAAAACAAGAAACCAAGCATCGCATTCAGACGGCATTAAGAGAATGAATGAGGTTGCAAGTTGATTCTGTACAACAAGGATCTGGGTCTTCGAACTATGGCAATACCTCAAGACGATTCCTTTCCAACCCTGCACTTATTGCCAATATAACAGGTGTTAATAAAGAATTTATAGATCGCTTTCGAATTATTCTTCAGATAATAGTATGTGCCCAGAAAATTTGTACTGTGAAGTTAAAAAAATTTGCTTGGTATACGAATTAAGCTCTATTTTTTGTCAAAATTTTCCATTTTTTATCTCATTTGAAAGTGTTGATTTTGATTTCTTTTCATGGCTGCACGAATTAAGATCAATAAAAACTTTTATCTGCATGTTATAAAAGGATTGTGTTCAAAATCATAAAATATTTTGCCGAATATTTTGGATATGCTATTACTGGAGATATTGACGAAATAGAGAACAAGGCTGAAGGCTGAAAACCAAAATTTTAAAATTAAAAGGCAAATCACTTTAAATATACTAAGATATCTTAAAAATAAACAGTATTTGTGTTATCTATTTATAAACTTTAAACCAAGTTCAAATTCATTCAAATCGGATAACAAGTGAAAAAGTTGTGAGACCGACAAGGTTTTTCATGGCCGAGGTAGTCAACTTTGACACGCTGTAGCTCCATGTGCGTTTCAACAGGGTGGTCGGAATTTCAATATTCTTAAAGCACCGGTCCTGCTCTTTTATTTTCACATACATCGTTTTGCAATCGGATCGTAACTTTCAAAGATACATATTTATTTCCCTTTTTCCAATTGGAACCACTGTGCGTTGCATTGATAGCATAGATAACACTTAAAATATGACAAAACTCAATAAGGATGTTTGTCATAAGAATGATGACAGTTTTCTGTTTGTTGATGACATTTCGAATAACATTGCTGTCACAATCATGCTTACAGGTCGTCCTCAATCCGAATATATATTATGTCCTTGTTTTAAAGGACGTTCTTTAAATAAATGAGCATTATATATTAAAACTCTTTACAAATATTACAAATATATATGTATTTATATATTTTTCCTAATACAATTGCCTTTTCATTATTCTTTAAACTATTTATATAATTCTCTAAGATTCAATCTTCAAAATCAACATGATAGTTAAATTCTGAAAGCACATTTGTTTTTCTTGAATTTACAAAAATAAAAAAATATACACAAATTGGTTCCCCAGAGTAATAAGCAAAGAAACGTAAAGATGTCTAAAGTGCAAATTGCTGGCCTTCATCTGCAATTGGGGATTTTTTATACATATAAATATTTTGGTAAAGAAGGTAAGTGAAAGATATAAAAACCAACAAACATGTGTGTATAAATGGTTTGGAAAATTTTTACATTACAATTGAATAAATCTACAAACAAGATGCAGCAGAAACAAACAAATTTGCCAATAAGTAAATTGGAAAAGACCTAAGAGAGATAGAGAAGCCGTATAGTTGATATTTTACACAATAACGCCAGGAATGGAGGAAAATTCTGTGGTATTGTAATTTTTAATTTAATAAAATATTTAGACTTTTTCTATCAAAACATTACATATGATATTCTTTGAAAATATGCTAAGGGATGAATACAAAACTTCGACTATATTTGAAATCCAAAGGAAAATTTAATGTTAAATGTTTTACGATAAAGCAATTCTATGGAAAGTAAATTTTTTTCTTGGTAAGTCTAGCATTTTACAAAAGTTTGCAGATATGTTTACTTAGGTGTTCCAAAAAACCAATACCAAAAAATTTTTGTGTTTAAAAAAAATTTCGATCCGTCCTCGATTCCTGTTTTTTTTTAACCGACTTCAAAAAAAAAAAAGAAGAAGGGTTATCAATTCGTCATGATTTTTTTTTAAGGATGTTCTCTTAAAACTCCGCCATTTATAAACCAATTGCGGATTTTTTTTCTTTGCTGAAAAGGATGCACTTCCAGATTGGTCCCGTTGAAAAGTGGGCGGGGTCACACCCATACGAAGTAAGTACATATGCCTTTTCATCTACTTCTACTCAACCGATTCCTATGAAACTTTGCACACACATTAAGCTTCTGTTTGCAGGCTATATCATGATTAAAAAAGAGGGCAGTGCCACGCCCATGCAACGTATATATCCTTTATCAGCAATTTCTACTAAGCCGATTCGTATTAAACTTTGCACATACAATTAGTTATTGCTACAATGCAACATTATGGTTAGAAAAGTGGGTAGTGCCACGCCTATGATATGTAAGTATTAATTTAAACCACTACTACTTAACGGATTCTTATGAAATTTCGCACACAATTAGTTCTCGTGAAAGTACATCATTATCATAAAAATAATGGGCAGGGCCACGCCTATTTCGTAGCCTATGTTATTATTATTATTTCAATCCCCGAGCCCCAATATTAAAAAAGGTAATCTAAATTGGCATCCCTACTACTAAAAGATACTGCTTATGAAAAAAATTGAGAAAAAGAAACAGTGAATGGTTAAAAACAGTTGCATATATTGATAGACAATTAGAGTAGTGGAAGTAGTGGCAGCTGACAAAAGAGAAAATCTAATACACATATTTATGTTTCATAGAACTAAGGTAATAGGAGCTGAAACACTGCAACAAAAATTTGGAGTTGTAAAAACATCAATATATTAAAAAAAAAGAAGAAAAAAGGAAGCTGTAAGTAACAGACATAACTCAGGTTCGTTCTATTTAAACTGTTATTTCGTACTGTCTTAGAAACACACAACAAACAATGTTTTACGGACGTACGATAAAAAGATAAATGTTTAATGAAGTATTTTTTTGAAAATGGAAATGCAAGAAAAATTATAAATTGATTTGGTTTTTTTCTTCTCTGAAACAACTTGACTTATGTTCTTTGTATGTTAATCATGTTTAGAAAAGAATTTAGAAAAGAAACTGAAATTTTTAAAATTTCTTAAAACCATATAAACTATTTGTAAAGTATTGTACATAAATCTGCAGTTGCCTTTAGAATATACTAAAATATATCCACATTCGATAATAATTTATTATCATTTAAAGCAAGTACCAAAAACAATTGCCCTTCAGCAAAAAAAAAAATTCATTCTCCAGGGCAACATTAGCTGAATGAATGCTGATACAGAATTTTTTTAACAACTGTTTCAAACATATTTGTACATATTTGATGAAGAAATATGGGACTGCTGATGGTTTCAACAATGTCTTACATGGTATTTGATGTTATTCCTTTTCTTTTAAATAAATATATGCTTTCTGCTGCAAGGATCTATTTATATATATAAAAAAAATCAAAATTGAGTGCAAATTCGTTGTTATTTCCATCCTTGCTGTTGTGCTACTTTGTATATTTGCAGATTATACATATTTTGTTATATCGTTGTACTAGAATCTCATTTCAAAATGTCAAAAAAGAGTATTAAAATATATGTACACATTGCATAAAAAATATGCATCAAAAAATCATTGATGTATGGATAAATTCTGCCCCTGGCTTAAATACTACGACAATTGAAATGTAAGTAATACAAGCGCTCCTCTACAAACGCTGATTAGCATTTGAAGCGTTTTGAAGAGTTAAATCTGAGAGTATTCTTAAATACATAGTTAAAAGAAAACAAGATCACGTTTTGTTTCAGTTTAATTTTAGAAGCTAAAGAATTTGATTTTGTATGTAATATAAGGTTAGCTTTAACTCTTAGTAAAAAGTAAAGAAAACACAAATTATTATTCGTTTTGATTTATAAGGATTCGCAAAAATTTTAGGAGTTCTAGCCATGACTATTCGTGAGCTAGACCGTCTCTCAGACGAAATATTTTACTAAATTTACAACTTTTTTCATCAACAATTGTTGTTCCATTCTGTAATGAATAACTGAAATTCAAACAAAAAATTTAATTGCAACAAGTTTTTTTTCGAAATCAATAAAATAATTTATAAACTCAGAAAATTTTTTTTACTAAAAACCGAACATTGAAAGATTTTTGTAAAATCAAAAACATATTTACTGAAAACAAAGCCGGTTTTTGTTGTATTTATTGTAAATGAGAGCACAAAATAAAATTCTACTGAATCAGACAAACTGTTTACATTGAATTTAAAAGTGAATTTCAAACAAATGCGAGTCTGAAAATAAAATAACAATATTTATGAGTATACGAGTAGAAAGAAAATCCGTCATAACGCTGATGTAATTTGATCACTACTATTATGATAAGCGTCTTCATTTTTGACTCATGATATTTGCCGTCATTGCGATGTTAACTTTTACATACGTTGGCCGTCCATTTTGTCATCAATGATAATGATGATTATTCGGTCATCAATGGAATGATGAAAAAATTAAATATAAATCTTTTTTTTATCAATTGTTTGTATTTTAATTATACTTTTTAAAATGCTTGTAACAAAATACCAATATAATAGAAGCTTGCAACGTTATTTTTTCCATTTTCTAAACAGCCGATCAACTTTTCACACATATTTGGTTACCATGACAATACAACCTGATGGATATAAAAGTGGGCAGTGCCACCCCTTACTAAGTATATATTCATTTTCGACTACTTCTACTTAACAGATTCCAATGAAACTTTCCACACACATTGAGTTGCCCCGACAAAGAAATTTTATGATAAACAAGTAGGCAGTCCACGCCCCACAGTGGATCCAATTGGAATAAAGGGTAATAAATCTGTTTTTTTTTCAACTTGAAATCCGATTACAAAACGATGTATGCAAAAATCATAGAGGAGGACCTAAGCTTTAAGAATGTTGAAATTTGGACAACCCTGCTGAAACACACCTCGGGCATGAAAAACTTTGTCGGCCTCATAACTTTTATATCTATTATCCGATTTTTATGAATATAAGCTTAAAAACAATGAACAAATAAAGAAAATACATTTTTGGTTTTTGGCCTAGACTTCGTTCGCTATATCGTCAATATCTCATGTAATCGCATAGCAAAAATTTTCAACAAAATATTTTATGATTGGGTTCAAAATCCCTCATAATATCCCGAAAAAAATTTTCAAGTTATCTCAATTCATGTACTCATGAAAAGGAATCAAAGTCAAGACTTTGAAATGAGAGTGAAAACAGGTTAAATTTTGACAAAAATAGAGCTTAATTGTTCGAGGTTTTTCTTAAAAATTTTCAAAACTGAAATGTTTTATTTTCAATATTTCAAAAGAATCGATTTCAAAAATGACTTCAGTTAAAATTTTAAATCGACTAGAGCATGCACGCTACATCCACCATTGGACGAAAATGGTGAATTTTTTCTATATTAATTGGCCAGGAGAGTAGATTTTCTAAAAAACTGTAATATACTTAATTTTTTAATTTTAATTTCTTTACTATTTATTAAAAAAACATTGCAGTCCTTCAATGATTTAGAAATTTTAACGATATATTAACGGAGTTTTTAATTAAAAAAATATATATATATGTGAAGAAAATGCGGGTATACAATAAAAATCAACAAATATTATAACACATACTTATAATGAAATAAAAATTTATTTAACTTTATGCAAAGCAGTGAAATAAGTAAAGAAAGTGAAAAATCGAAACCTTTTAGAATAACTGCATGATGCCATAAATAATCATATTTTGTCATAAAAAAATCACCTTTCTGAAAATCGATATTAATATTCTCATAGACTGACATGCTTTTTATATTAAATAAACAAGTTGTTTCGCACTTCAACGACTTGTGTAAACTATGGCAAAAATAATTTTCCAATATATTTGAAAGTTTTTTCCATCCCTTTTCTTCTATAAAATAAACACATTATTCTTTGTAATTTTATTATTTATTCTCTTTTGATATGCAGCCCTTTATCAACACCCCACTTTTATTCGAAAATAAAGGTCCACATTTCAATTTATAAATAAATAAAATTTAACACACAAGTTAAAATGTTAATATGATGTCACAACTTATAAATGTGCTTCTCAATATTTTGGGTTCTCTTTATCACATTTGAATAATAATAAAAAAAACTACTAAACATTTATCGATTAGGTGATTTTAACTGCCATAAAAGACAGTTAGGATAATCGTTGTTATTATTTTTTTCATATCCTGTACCACAGGTGGAATGATTATTATAAGGTCGTCATTCCGTTTGAAATTTTTATTATTCGTTTGTAGCCCAATGAATAGCCCCATGAAGTAATTATATTCGTTTAGGTAGAAAATACTGACCATATTCGCTTGTCAGTTCCAAAACGTCATTTGCAATGCAACTGAACAAAGTGATGCATTCCTAAGTTTTAGAGCACTTAAAAAGGAGTTAGCTTTTAGTTTTCGTACAAGAAAATGTTCTGCTGCCCGTTGTTGGCCTGTTTGGTTTGTTTTTTAGTGTAAATTTTTCTTTTGAAATCAAGCTGATTTTAATCAAATGTCAAGCTAGTGAACTATTTGATTCTGGCAGCCCTAACTACATAGCATAATAGTGTTGCCGCTGAGGATTTTTTTAGATTTTCAGTGTTGCCGTAATTTTCCGGGGAACTCCTGGGATTGTGAAAATTTTTGGCCCATTCTTTGGGAACATCCAAATGTGTGGTTAGTGACTTTGCTAAACGGTTTGTGTCTTTGCTAAACGGTGTTCGTGGTTCGTGGCGTTGCTAGATTTAGGTGTCTCTGCTAACTATATCAATTATTGTAAGTGATATGAACTTTTTCGACATGACACAACATAATATAATGTTTTTGCCGCTGCGGATATTTTAGATTTTCATTGTTGCCGTAATCTTCCTAGGAAGAGCCGGGGAGCTCCTGAGATTTTCCGCCTAGTCTTAGGCAATCGCCAATATGGTCTGTGTCTTTGCAAAATGTTTTGTGACTTGGCTTAGTTGTTCGTGGCCGTGATATCTGAAAGTGTCTCTGCTAACTATTGGCGATGAGTATCGCCTTACTATCTTCCAACTAATGGTTAGTTTAGGTGCTGAAGCTTTTGAAAATTGTCTTCCTCTTATAATCCGGAAGTTAAAATTATTATCTTATTTATTGCTTAGTGATGCTGGTAGCCGATTTACCAGCAGAACTAAGCAATAAATAAATGTCTTAATGAATAGTATTAATGGCATGGTTTAGAAAGTATTCAATGACAATGATGCTAATTACAGTGCTGTGACCTCTGGTAGGAGAAATGATCGACAAAAGAAAAACCTGCCCGCTAGGTCGGTGGTGTTAATGTGTGTGGTCCATCCATGATAAAGTTGAAAGGGTGTTTTCAGCTGATGAAGTAGGCTCGTTAGATGAGGCTCTCTTGAAGAAACTTATAGCTGCTGCTAATGTTGCTGCCTTTAGTGCGCAAAATGCTGCTCCAGTGCTGACCCCTGTCGTTATCCCAATTGTTGGTCCCAAACCAGTTGAGGACGTAAGGAGCTACGTCCCACGACACCGTGCGTTCTTTTTTAGTTTAAAATTATGTTATCAAGTCGTTATAAAATTTTTATTGTACATTATCTCCATAAAATATTTATATTGCCAACAATTAATGTTAAAATTCTATAGTTAACTAAAGACTTTTGGCCTATTAGTTAATATGCATTTAAAATTTGATAGCATACTTTTACGCATGATTGATATTTAATAAATTTTCTATTAATAACACTCATATGTATGAATTTACCATAATATGTATGTGTGTAACTTTGTTGCTTCTATTGTTTTATTAAAATAAATATGTTATAATTTAATGAATATTAAAACTAGGGATGTAACGATACGCCGTTTTGCCGATCCGATATCGATACCGATATTTAAAAATAAATATCGCCGATACCGATTCCGATACCGATACGAATATTGAAATTGAGTTCAAGTTTAGATTAACGAAACTCAAGTGCAATTTTTTTATTATACAAAATTACATTATAAGAGAGAATATTTAAAATTGATAAACCATTAGAAGTAATTTTTAAGGACCTACATTTTCTTTGCTTCCAAAAAATCTATATTAAAAATATGCAGATAATTAGATGAAAAGCAAGCAAAAATTTTTAATTCCTTTATAATTTTAAAAAATACTCGCCATGCTTTTTAAAAAATCGATTTTTTTAAAGGACATTTATCAACTAATATTCTTCTAAATAACTTAATAGGTTAATTATTAAAAGACTTCGAAGTTTATATATATTCACCTAAATTTACATGAAAATACAGTTCTGAGTTTAAATTCGCATAAAAAAAATTTTTGAAAATGGGTAATTTTTTATCTTTTTTCCTTGAGGAAAAATCATTATAGAAAACCGAAAAAGAAATTTGTCCTAGCATCGCTTCCAATTCGGTGATTGGTAATCGAAAAACAGAACTTCTTGCAATGGCAAGGATATGTAAAACTAATTAGAAATTATTCAAATTTGCGAATTCTACATTTTCATGACTTCTTTGGAGTATCTTTTTTTAAAAAACAACGACTTGAATTTGAATTCATGGTAAAATTAACCAAAAATAAATAATTTTTTTACAAAATAACATCATAAAATATTATTAATTTTTAAAATTGGTATTAATAAGATTTAAAAAATAACGAAGTGAATTTAATTCATGGTAAAATCGAACAAAAATAAATTGTTTGTTAGAAAAAACTCTGAAAAATTTTTTAAAAGAGTCGTCGTATCGACAGTTAAATATCGCCGATACCGATGTATCGGAAAATCTGAAGTATCGCCGATATATCGGTATCGGTATCGGTATTCGTTACATCCCTAATTAAAACCTATAATTTAATTAATAATAAACTGTAACAGAGAAGTTTATTTAACAACAATAATTATGACTAATGAATTTATTTTATTGCATAAATAAAGAGATTACATTTCAAGTTTATTAAATTATGTTGTAAAATACATATACAAATATTTTTTCTAATAGGTTTATTTATTTGAGAGATAAAATGCCGGAAATGTTTTACCAATTGTTTTGAACGTACTTGTGAATTATATCAGAACATATCACAAAACTAGATTACAAATTGTAGCAAAATACATTCATTGTTGAAGTACAGTAATTAAATAGTATTAAAGAACCTATCACACGACAAGGAGCTGAAGTTTGGGTCTAGAACCTATCACTGACAATCTTAATTATGTTAATTGACCCCCTCCAATGACAACGCCATGTAAGAGTTACCGGTCCCTATCATATAAAGTTCCGGAACAACTCGAGCCCGTTGCTAGTCCTTGGGAACCAGTCACGTGCCAGGTTCTTTTCCCTCTAGGGTAGATAATGTAAATAATAACCAAATCTTGTTAAGACATGAATACTTACTTCTAATTTAACTATGTAATTAAATCTCTTCACACATTAAGACAAAATTCAGTCATTCCTCCCTCTTCTGTAAATCGAGTAGATTTGAAAACGCTCGATTTGTAGAAATTAAATCCACTAATAGCAAACTTTTTTCAGATTTTTTTTGCAGCTTCAGTTTAGAGCTTAAAATATCATATCTGAAATTAATTTATTATATACGATTTAAAATACATTAATGGGAGCAGTATTTATTGTTGGAAAACGAGAAATTTACAATGATTAACCAGCAATATTGCATTTACTGCCACTGGCCCAACGATCATAACTAAATAGTGATAAAATTATATGAAGTGCAAACAGCTGGCGATGTAAAAGTAGATTGAACAGTAGAAAATAAAAAATTTATAACACTCATGCGTATGACTCATATAAAATCATGTAACATTTTAAAGGCATTTCATAATTAAATATTACAGTACGTATGATTAATTTTAATTCAATTAAAACAGTTTTTTAAGTATTTAATTTGAAGCAATTACTCAAATGCTACATAAAACATTCATTTTCAAGTTCAAATAATTTTCATAATACAATTTGTAATAAACTTTTGTTGAAAAGTTTATTTAACTAAACAACAATTATCATTAATGGCATTTATTTTATTGCTTAAGGAAATGAAAACCTCAAAGCAAAGCAAAGAAATTGCATTTTATGTAAATTAAATAATGTTGCAAAAATATAAATCTTTCTTCTATTATGGTTATTAAAGTTAACAAGTCTGTCATTTATGCAGCGTTATTGTAGTTAAAGAACAATTGCATGCATACAAAAATAACCAGCAAACAAAAGGTTTTATCATTTAAATATACATTTTATAATCTATCCTCTTTCTTATCTAGGCAGAGTAAGAGAAAATGTTTAATTCATATTTATTTGAGCATAAAGGATTGTTAAATGCGGCCTTCTAAGCTATACATCAAATGTTATCTTTAAATTTTACTTCTTTATTTAAAATTTTGTTACTTTTTAGTTCAAAAACCTTATGATAATTTTTTAAATTACTTTAAAATCATTGGCAAACATTTGATGAACAGTTCGATGTAAAATTATTATAAATTTGATTTATTCAAACTCAGGTGTTTGCTGGGTACAAGTACTTGTAAATTCAGCTGTATTCTAGAAATACAAATAAAAAAAATATACAACAAGTACCAATAGAAAAATAATAAATACTACGAAGGCGAAATACTCAGTGTAATGGTAGTCTTTCAAAGATTGCGACAATATTACTATACGCACGACATGACATGATTGCATATGCATAACTAACTGGGGTGAATAAAAAAGAAATAAATTTATAAGTTGCAAAAAGAGAAAGAACTGAGATAGTTTCAATTTAATATTATTCACAACTACATATAACATTTATGAACGGTGTGGCTGAGCAAAGAATATTATTGGACAGAACAAACATTTATCTATAGTTACGGCCGAGGGATTTTAAAGATTTATTAAAAGTTAAAAGAACTTGAAAATGAATTAACAAAACATAAAATTGATAGCAGAATTAAATTTAATATGTTGAATTTGGAACGATTTTCCGTCATCCCACGTCAAATTTGGTTTGAAAACAGACCGGTTTCGGCTATGTGCCATCTTCAGTGTTCTATTGAATACTAAAAGATTTTAGTATTCAATAGAACACTGAAGATGGCACATAGCCGAAACCGGTCTGTTTTCAAACCAAATTTGACGTGGGATGACGGAAAATCGTTCCAAATTCAAAAAAACCCCGTCGGAAGAAAAACACAACACTTAATATGTTGAGCCTGGTATGATGTTCACGCGAAATGAGAGAAGAGAAATTAGCTTTGAAATCAAGAACCGTCTGTAAAAGAGATGGACATCGAATATAATACATCAAATAAACCGGAGCTATCTGGATGAATATTATTTCAAATAATAGAAAAAAGATCTTAAAAAGTCGGCTTAAAATAAGAAACAGAGGGAATTTAAAAAACCGACTAAAAATCCTTGAAACTGCAAACGGTTAATAAAAATCCAATTTCGTGTTTAATTTTGTGTGTACACTGAAAAGAAAAATTAATCCCTAGCACTGTAAAAAGTACGGCGATCCCGATTTTTCTGAAATCAAGTACAGAAAGATTGATTCAAGTCGGAATATTCAAGTGCAAAATACTTAATTTTAGCCTGATTAGCCTTTATTCATGTAAAAATTCTTATTTTAAGTACGAATATGTTTATAAACTATACGCAGTCGTACTCGTACTATGTTGGTGGTTGGTTTGCTTGCTGATAGCGACAAATCACTGTTGTGCTCTTGTGGTTGTTTATTTTCATTGCTCGGGCATAATAGACAAGTAGCTGACAAACGCCGTATTATATGTAGATTCCCGCTGTATACTTGAATCAATCCGCCGCTTACTTTAATCAAGCCCGAATCAGACTAACTTTTACTTATTTAATCCTGCAACAGATTTATATTTTTACTACTCATATTTTTACATACTTGTTTTAGTTTAAAATTTGTTTTTGTTCATTCCTAGTATTGAACTTAGCTCATCATGTTTGTGAACCAACGCCTTAGACCACTCAGATTACTCAGTAAAGAAAGAACGACAGTTAAAATCCAGTATAAACCAGCAGCATCTAATACGACGTTTGTAGGGTATTAGTCGGCACTGCACGAACAAACAGAATAACCAAAAACAAGACAACATCATAAACACAACATGCGACGGAAGCTATCAACAAGCAAACAAATACCAACACAATACGACTGTGTAAAAAGTTTATACTAATAGTAGTACTTAAAATAAGAATTTGTGTACACAATTTAAGAATTTTGTTATTGATTCAAGATTTTTTACGTGATTATCCCGTTTCCGGTTTGATTTAAGTACATTTTAGTGTTATTCGTGCTTAAACGAGCACGACTACGACTCGTACTCAAATTAAGTAGAAAATAATTGAATTTAGTAAGGCGTTTTTCTTTCTGTGTACCAGGCTTTAACAAAATCTTTTTTCAAAAAATTAACCAGTTAAATGGTGATAAAAAACAGCTACTTTAAATAAAATTAGATGCACAAACTAAAATCAAAAAAAAAATTTTTTCCTGAAATATCTTAACCAAAACTTGTCAACTTAATACTGTTAGAAATGTTATGTAATACTTCGCTGCTATTATATTATATTATATAATTTTAATAATAATCTTGATTGCCATCATCTTCTTTCGTCTGCTAAAGGTTATATTTAGTTTCATTTAATACTCTTTCTTTAGATATTTCTTTTATTCCTTTCAAGTGATCTCTCTCAATTTGACATTAAAACTGTCATCACCCAGTTTCTTTAATGTGTGTTTAAAAATAAGCAAAGACACAGCAAAAACCAACGTATAATGAATGCACAGTGCATAATATAAATACGAGGGGTAATACAAGTAATTTTTTTTGGCATACAAACATATATGTACATGTACAAAATCGTATAGCAAAAACGTAGTTCACGGAAAATTTTAACAAAAATATCCCAAGAAACCAAGTGATTCAAATCAAATTCCCTTTTGCACCAATCGGCACAAGTTTTCAACATCGGAATGTGAGATATCAAGCTGAAATTTTGTACATACGCTTGCTTTGGCGTTGTATAAGTTGTCTCAAAAGTTTCATATAATCTTGTATCGGCGTCATGGTCACAGGTCAAAGGCCATTCAGATAGGGTTTTTTATGAATAACTCATTTCCTGTGGCGAAAACAACGTTTGAAGTTATTATAGTTTTTAAGAAATTTTGCATACAACAGTATTTTGAGATACAGCGCGAAGTTTAGAACGTTATATTTGCACTGGGCTAGGACTCTTTCTTGCTGAAAATTAGAAAATTAAAGCTGGCAAAAAAAAAATATTATAATTTTACTGAAACTCGAAATCATTTTCAGAGCAATATAAACTGGACACGTTTTCTAATAAAATGGTACCAAAACTATTTTTATACTCCTCTTGAGTTTGTTGTTATGGAGTCTTAAAGAAAAAGTTATGCACTACATAAAAGAAGTTGTGATCTATTGTATTTAAAACTATTCACCTTTTTTTTTTTTTTTGATTTTCTACTTAAGAACATTGAACAGGTTTATGTATTTTTTAGCTATTAAATCTGTGGCAATAAAGAACAAGTGCTTAAGTCGACTTAAACAAATTTTAATTTAACACTATTCATTCCTTAAATATTAACGCCTACAGTTAAAGGTTGCAGTTGCTACAATCGTACACAAACTAGGAAGGGTTACATAAGAAGTATGTCATATAAACCTATAAATCGTAAAAACTAGATTTCTTGTGTCATATAAACCTATAAATCGTAACAACTAGATTTCTTAAGTCGACTTAAGCACTTGTTCCTTTTTGCCCCAGAAATAATAAAAATTTTTTTTAAACATTTCTTTAGCCTTTTTGTGCGATTTGGCATTTTCTAGCATTTAAAAAAGAAATGGCAACACTGATTACCACACAGAACCAATTAAACTTCATTGTGATTACTTAGGCCCTATAAACAAATTTGTAAATACAGACAAAGCATTTGTCCAAATATAGAAATTTTTTTTTTATAAAAATATCTTAAAAATTTGCTGTTGTGTTCCATTACGAAGAAACTACATTCAAACAAAATAATTTACTGAATCAGATAAAATAATTGTCTAAAAATGTTTTTTCATAATCAGCAAAAAGAATTATTAATTCAGACACATTTTTTACTGAAATAGAACATACAAAAAACTGAAAATTAAACTGGTTTTTGTTGTTGCTTGTTAATGTAAATAAGAGCTTTAAAAAATCAGATAAAGTATTTATTGAACTTAAAGCGAATTCCAAAAAAATGCTTGTGTGAAAAGAAAATTAGAAAAAAATTGTATGTGTCAGAAATTAGTAAAGTGTAAAGCAAACGCTGGTGATGGCGCAGGTCTCAGTAATTGATTGGTAGGCCGACTAAATGATTGGCTGTGCCAACAACGATTAGAGCACGAAGATGGTCGAAAAGGGACCCGGAATGGTAGTGGTCTCTTTCGATTTATAAGAATTTTCGCTGTAGAATATCAGGTAAGGTTACAGGCATAAGTTAACTTAAACTTCGTAATATCCAGCTCCTTTCTCTGCAACTGTGTGTGTAATTTTATTTCGGTCGCATTTTGACGTCTTAACAGATGATACTGTTATCCAATTTATATTGCAAGATCCTCATGGGTCAGACTTTCGAAATTATCGTTCCTTAATCACTACATCCTGAATGGTATATTACTATTTATTGCCACAACTTTGACGAGAAATGCCAACTCCTAGTCCAATAAACGGATAATCGTCCATCATGAAAATGAAATTGAACTCCTTACACGTCGGCCAATTAACTTTACAGGTCTTAAAAGTCAATCATTATAAGCCCTTACATACAACAAGTCTGTCTTATCGCAGATAAATAGCAAGGAAAACATTGGCCTTATTACGGTTGTCGTAGTCATAGTCGAACGACTCCAATGTAAAACATATAGCAAGTGTATATTTCGATTTCGTCCCGACTACGACAACCGTGACAGCATGAAAAACGCATTTAAAGGTTTAAAATTACGATTTTTTAGTGAGAGACTACTGTTTTGCTAATAATATAAAAATTTACCCTCGTAGTAGAAACAAAAATATATAAAATAAGAAGAACAACTATAATAACACTATCAACGATGTTATAAAGTTATAATAGAAAAGATAAAATATGATGGAAGTAAAAACAACGACGTAGATACAAATACGTGTGCTGATACATTCAGGACGGAACACAAACTTATGACAAATATGTTCAACAATACGCTTATAAATAAATAAGAATATAAAAATGTTGGTTTATGTTATGTTTTTTATGATTTTAGTGCACTTTCCACAAGCGGTAAAAATTAGTTTTAATGTGATTTCAACGACTTTTTTTGGGGTTAATTGAGTTGCTAAAGTTTATTCAAAGAAAGAGCAAGAGTAATATTTGATAAATATTTGCAAAAAAAATTTTCCTTTTTTTTTTGTAATAAGGATTTTTTATTTCAAAAAATGTATGCAATCTTTTACTGAATACACAAAAAAAAACATTATACGATTTCATTTTATAGGCATATGCGTCGGCAGTTTAGCCTCGTGTATTAAACAAATCTATGAAAGAACTTGTTTATTAATCCAAATTGGTTATTAGGCTAACGTTGGTAACGCTTCTTTCGGCAGCCGTTACACTTCGGTCATCAGTGCTCATGTGTAATTTTGCTTATCACCACAGAACCAACTCAGAAGTGGTGATAAGCAAAAATAAAATTTGTTTCTTATTTTTGAAAAAAGACCTATAGACTAGGGATGTAACCGATACCGATACCGATATATCGGCGATATTTCAGATTTTCCGATACATCGGCGATAGGCGATACTTTTTAAATTTTTTCAGTTTATTTTTTAACAAATAATTTACTTTTTGTTAATTTTACCAGAAATTCAAATTCAATTCGTTGTTTTTAAAATCTTATTCCCAGCAAAAAGAGACACTCCAAAGAAGTCATCAAAATGTAGAATTCGCGATCCGGAAGTATTGCAAATTTGGATCATTTCTAATTAGTTTTACATATCCTTGTCATTGCAAGAAGTTCTATTTTTCGATTACCAATCACCGAATTGGAAGCGATGTTAGAAAATATTTATTTTTCGGTTTTCTATAATGCCTTTTCCTTAAGGAATAAGGATGAAAAATTACACATTTTCGCAACTTGTTAATTTTTATGCGAATTAAAACACAAAACTTTGTTTTCATGTAAATTTAAGTGACTTTTAACAATTAAGCAATAAAGTTATTTCGAAGATTATTAGTTTGATAAATGTCGTTTAAAAAATCGATTTTTTAAAAAGCATGGAGAGTATTTTTTTTGTTAAATTATAAAAGAATTACAAATTGTTATATGACTTAAATAAACTTTTACTTGCTTTTCCACTAATTATCTGCATATTTTTAATATAGATTCTGTGGAAGCAATGAAAATGTAGTTCCTTAAAAATTACTTCCAATTTTTAATACTGGGCTACCATAAATTTCATATATTAATAATCTCTTACACTGTAATTTTGTATAATAAAAAATTGTCCTGCTTGAGTTTTGTTAATCTAAACTTGAACTCAATTTCAATATGCGTATCGGTATCGGAATCGGTATCGGCGATATTTCTTTTTGAATATCGGTACCGGTATCTGATTGGTAAAACGGCGTATCGTTACATCCCTACTTTAGACTACTGTTGCATAAAACTTTACTGTTGCTCTTGTTATTTTTCTAGTCCTGAGATATGGATGGACTACTAAAAACAGAAATTTAAGTGATTGTAAATACTCGAAAATATAAAGTTAATAAATAGTGTTGAAACGAAATAAAAACTAGTAAAAAAACACATCTCATTAAATACAAAGTAATATGAATTTTCAATGTTCCGAGGCATACAAAGTGTGCAGATGGCTTGAAACATATAAAAGTTTGAGGCAAATTTATATAAATTGCAAGCAAATGGTTTAAAGAATAGTTCACGCCATTTTTTGGTTAGTTATATAGCAATAACAGAAGCAGTGTGTTTTGTAGGTGGTCAAATCTCACTTAAAATCACTAAATTATTAATGCAAATAAATCAACTTTTATATGTAAACAAAAAATTAAATAAATAAAAAGTTTTTGTTTAAATATTTTGTCTGGTTAAATTAAGCTTGATCACTTTAATTAAATTTGTTTTATACTACAATTGTTTGTTTGTTGAACTTTATTTCCTTTTTTATTTGAATTAAAAGTTAAACAGTAATAATAAAGCATAACTTTGGGGCCACAATGAAAAACGTTTTTCAAACATTCAAAAATATAAAGAGTAAACTAAAGTACTTTCAATAAAATAAATAAATTTTAAATAACTAACTGAATATGTCCAGTTTACGTGCATATGTATGTGTATGCGAATGCTTGCAAGTGCATATCCTTGCTTTCATATGTGTGTCTGTCTATCTCTTTTGTCTAACTCTATGTATGTGTCTGTGTTTACATTTTTGTTGTAACACAAGAACTTCATGCTTTACAAGTCATTTTTATAGCAATAAAAAAAATTACATACTCAACATAGTACTTGACATACAACAACATCTAAAATAACATACACTAAACTAATACAAATGCATACTAATACCAGCGTATTTATACATATACATGAATTCATTTAATATTGAGTTTCTCGCATGTACTTCTTTCTTTCGGTTGTTGTAGTTGGATTTTTTTTTTAGTTTTTATTTCTATTATTTTTTTGCTTTTAGAAAATAACAATCGCAAAATGTTAAATAACTAATGCAATAAAAGTATGTGGGAGTTACAGGAAAAAAAAAGAGAACACAGCAAACAAGCTAAACATGAGATAAAAAGTAGTTTAACTATACAAATTTAAAACATACACTTATCATACTATAGAAGAGCAAAAAATTAGTTGACATTGCCTAAATATGAAAAATTAATTGCGTTAAAAAAAATTAGTGAAACACGTTTATACTCATGTTAATTAATAAGATATTAATTTTTTTTTAAGTTAAGAAAATTCTGTTAAAAGGAAAAAGCTATTTTTTAAAACTTCTTAATCCTAGGTCTGCTATAACTATTTCCCTACCTATCTCTCAAAGCACAACTGTAAAACTATAAAAAATTAAAAAAAAGTATTGTGAATTTATACGAGTCCGTAATGCTGTGCTTTATTATGTGCATCAAATGAGAAAAGTCCTTTTTACTTTTTTTTATATTCGTATATATAATTTTTTTTTTAACATCTCGTTAGTTTTTCTTTTAGTTGCAGTTGATGTTTTATATTCTATAACCATTATTTTTCAACAGACAATACTTTCTTTACTTAACATTCTTGTTATTCTCCCCCCTTTCACTATCTCTTTCACTCACTGATAGTCTTTTGTTGGCTTAATACCTGAATTACAATTAGAATTGAAATAAAATAAACTTTATATAAAATCTGCATTACTTTGCTCATTCGTCTGTCTGTCTTTTTATCTGTCTCTCTACGTTATATTTTATTCTACGACTTTTTTAATTTTTCCATTTGTTGTTGTTTCAAACAACATACTTAGCAGTTAACATTGTTGTTGTTGTAATAGGAAAGTTTGTGTCGTTGTACTGTTGTTATCCTTTAAATAAATACTCGTACTGAGACTTTTAGTTGGTGGAAAGGAAATTTGAAGTTTTATGTTTAAGTTTATTAAAATAACTTACTCATTATATTAAAATTTCAAATTAATATGATCTTTTGGTGACATTAATGAAGAGTTGTTTGGAGTTTTCTTGCACACATATAGCATAGATAAATACGTAGATTTCGAAAGAAATTTACAACTCTCTTCACGTATAGGTCTTGTGTATTCAACAAACTTGAGAGAGGCAAGACAATCCAACACACATTAGAGAGCGTAATATTTGCACTTGAAAACTCGGTAAAATGTATCTTTTTTGCACACACAAGCACTTTTTTATTGCATTTATTTGTTTTATGATAAATTTTATGTTTCTCCTTTCTGTAATTTTGAAATTTATCGAAGTTTTCAAAAATTTTTTTTTCATTCAGCAGTATTGGATTGTTGTTACTATTTGGGATAAAATTTTGTTAGTACCAAATAGAAAAAGGCACAAAAAATGTTTAGCAAATTAACATTTTTGAACACAAAAGTATTAAAAATTATTCTAAATTCATATTTTCATTAATTAATACAAAATTAATTGCATATAAAAATAAAAATTCATGTTTAAAAAATATAAATTTTGTAAAATACTTTTTGTACAACTAAGTATAGTTTTGGCGCTGTGGGGAAATTTATATTTCAACCAATACTAATGCAAAATGTTCTACTAAAACATTCTTAGACTTAAGTTTTTTTGACAACCATAGCACTACCCTTGCAGGATATTATTTCACGCATATTTCTTTAATAAATTTATTTATCTCTGAATATACAAGCCTGGCTGGCTAAAAAATTTTTTTATAAAACGTATCTTTATAAAAAAAGCACAATTCGTTCTCATTTTGTCATCAGTGTAACAAGTTTAGAGAGTCTCGCTATGGTGGTTCTCCATATATAGAAAAATTACAAATTACCTTGAATGGGGAGTACCCGTATCCTCCCCTCCGATACCACCAGGCTCTTGTTTCAAAATGCACTTAATTCTCCGAATAATCCACATAAAATTTACTGCCTGCTCCACAATGTCGATAAGGCGATGTCATTCTCATATTTATACTATAAACAAAACCAAATTTGTTATTATTGTTTATAGTATAAATATGAGAATGACATCGCCTTATCGACATTGTGGAACAGACAGTTAGAGTTAGAATCTCCCTATTGTTTCAGTGCAGATAAAGGAAAATTAGTAATAATTTATAGGGGCCCTTTTTCGCTCGAAAAATAATGAAAAAAAATTATTCGAATAATTCTTCTTCGAGTGACAACACTACTGGGTATATTTAGATACGCAGGAAACATTTTTTCCAACATGTATGTCTGACGTCTGAGACTTTATCAGACAGTCAAATGTTTGAGGCAATTTAAGACAATTGCCTCAAACATTTGATAGAATAGCCGCAGTTTTCTGGTACGACGTTTCTGCACATTTTCTAATATATTATTCGATTAATATCAGACTAGTCTGTATATTATCTGAAGTCAAGTTAATATTCTTTAAGGCATTTAACATTACCAAAATAGTCTGCATGTTTTCTAACCGACGACTTGAAACTTTTATAAGACACTTCTGCACATTGTTAGATTTTAGTTTTTGTAATAGTTTTTATTTATCTCTTGAGAGTTTTTTGAAATTGGGCAGACACCTCTACAATTTTTTAGAATTTCCCTGGAAAATTTTTCAGAATTCGTACAGAGTTGTCTTGAACATTCGGCAAAGTTCTTAGAATTTCCTCAAACTACTCATATGATTTTCAGAACATTTTCGTACCGACTTTGGCATCTTATGCAGACTATCTGACCGATTTAGAACCGAAATCGGGGAAAAGAAATTTGCTGGGTACGTAGCTCGTTCATACATTTACGCATACATACTAACGTACCTTAGAAACATAATTTTTACAGAAGAGTACTGGGAATTTATAAACCAAGTACTCTTAATATTACAAACACAATTCGGCTTCTAAAATTTCTAAGCCAGCCCGACTACTTTTAAAATTAATAAATTTATTAACAAACAGAAGTCAAAACAAACAAAACTAGCCATTGAATAAAAAAAAAAAACGAAAAATAAAAAACTTGGCGCAGACTACAAATACCTGCACAAATGCTATTAATTTTTTCATATTTTTTCCCAATGCCACCTGCAGCCTGATTTGTTTATGCTACAATACGCAAAAAATGGAATACCAATATTAAGCACACGCTGATATTGCGGTTACTATCGTGTATATTGACTATTATCACATACTACGTGGTATGTGGTAAAAAAAAAGAAATAAACTTTTACCCAAAAGGAAGCTGCGCTTCTAAACTTTATATTAAATGAACAACAGCATGCCACAACAATTTTTGTCTCTTTTGTAATTTATTTATATAAAATGAATTTTTGTAGTTTTTTTTATTTATGACCGCCATGAACTACTTTTTTTCGAGATACCATTTTTCTATTATAGTTTTATTTCCATTATTTCGAACTTTTCGAATAATAAAAATAATTTTACTACACACGCAAAACTGAAAATGGAAAAGCAACAGGAGTAATTCCTTTAACTATTATAATGTTTATATGATTGTATGCGTGTTTGCTTAAGGATTTGTTAAATTATTTTATGTATTCAAAGGACCAAAGTCTAAAATAAAACCATTAACTGTTAGTACAAGGTAAACAGTAAGAGATAAAATGGATGACACACTGGGGTATAAATATTAACAAACCATAAAAAATAAATATAAATATTGAGAACAATTCCCAAAATTACCGAAAACAAAGATTAATTTATTACAATTTGTGCAAAACATACAGTGAGGGTTAAAAATCATCATACACTAACACCCCTATTGTCGTTCTCAACATAACTCAGTTTGGTCGTATGAGAGTATTTTATTTCCAACAATTAATTAGTTTGTTTTTCGTTTTTTTTATTCTAATCAAAATAATAAGATTTTCTTCGACTTCGAGCTCATAAATTATATTCCCCCCTATTCCGTAACTATTTGTCAACGTCACGTCGTGACAATACGAAAAAATTGGCACTTGTCAACTCGCTGTCGACAAAAATTTACTACTATTAACAGCCTTTCCCATTTTATATGCATTAGAGAATAGTAAGTGGCTGTCACTAATAGTAAATTATTGTCGATGACGAGTAGAAAAATGTGCCTATTTTTTAGTAATGTCTTGACGTGAATTATTATTTGTATTTTATTTCCTTAATTTTTCACACGAATTTGTCTGCTTTTCTGCCAAACTTGATATTTTAAGCTAGTAAAGCCATAATAATTTAAATTAAAAGTGTGTTTAAAATACGTACTAAAAAAATGTAGTCGCGTAAATGTTGGTTCGACTCTCAGACGACCAAACTGAGTCGAGTTGAGACTGGAAAAAGCGGCTTAAGCCTTAACATAAGTAATGGTTTCTTTTCTGCTAAATAAATTTTACTGCCGAAAGAAAGTTTTAAGAAAGTTATACGTTTGAAAATAGAACATTTCTATTAAAAAAATCGTGTTTAGTTTCTTGCTGTATTTTTTATTTTGGCAAAAACTATAAACTGCTTTCGAAACTCGAACATAAAAAAATGTAGCTTAAGCAATTTCATATGTTTTTATTTTAAAGGAGAGGCCTTCTAAGTGTTTAACACAAGCATTATTTTAAATGGTTTTGAGAATAAAAATTGTTTTTCCTATTTCATTTTTATGCAAAAAAAAAGTGCAAATTGCTTTTTTATTTTACTGCACGTACAAAACATTTCTTAAGCTATATTTTATATTTTGTTTCGTTAATAATTTATTTAGTTAAAATTGAGTTCGATCGAGTATATTTTTGGATTTTGGCTCCTTTCATGAAAGAATGTGCATAAGCACAGTGGGTTGGAAAATAGACAATTTAATTATTTCCATTTTTTTAAATAAAAATTTTGTATCAAAATTACTAGCAGCAAATATATGTCCCACATTCCGATCGGAATGATTTTCATTCCGTACTTGCATTCCGACCGTGTTTGTTTTGCAGTCTCCAGATTCCGTTTTTTTATTCAATTTTACAATGATAAAGTTTCTATACCTTGAGGCGTTTGTTTACTCTTATTTTTACAAGCAAAGCTCACATTAAGCTATTTATTTACATGAAAAGCTTATGGCCAAATATTTATTTGTTCTTCCTAAGACTATGCAAGTTTTTTAGTATTTACTGCAAATGAAGTTAGTAGAAAAAATATTTCTCAATTACATATTGAAATTTAAAAGTGCTTTGATTACGAAGAAAACTTTCACAACTTACGGAATTCACCCCAATTTCGATCGGAATGGTATTATCTGACATAGCTGATAAAAAGAACAAATATATATAACCATAATTCTTGCAAAAAAAAAACCTTACTCTGTCACTGCCAACTTTTTAAAACATAAATGTTGTATTGTTTGGGAACTTAATGTGTGTGCAAAAATTCTTAGGAATCGGTTAAGTAGAAGTAGTTGAAAAAAATATTTCTTTCAGTAAGGTGCCACACCGACTGCCCACTACCCACTTTTCTAACCAAATATTGTATTGTCATGATACTTAAATTTGTTTGCAATATTTCATAAAAATGGTTTTAATAGAAGTTGGTGAAAAATAATATTTACTTTGCATGGGCGTGACACTGCCCACTTTTCTATCCTAATATAGTATTGTAACGGGTGTGCAAAGTCTCATAAGAGTCGGTTAAGTAGAAGCAGATGAAAATTTATATGTAAACTAGATTCAAAATCGGTTTATAAATGATGGAGTTCGCAGGAAACACACATAAAAAATACAAGCGAATTGGCAGTCTTCTCCTCTTTTTAAAGTCGTTTAAAAAGAACTAAGTATGTAATGAAAAGTATTTTTTTTAAATTTTTCATCAATTAATCGTGAATAATCCGGAACCGTTGTTTTAGATTAAGGCCTAAATTTATAGTAATTAGTAAATTATTAGTACACAAAAATGATTACTATTGTTGAACTTAAGCTTCATATTCGCAGTGTATTGTTTAGCTAAAGATTTGAATATGGATAAAGAATGTTAACCCTATAGAAATATCAAATTTATATGTAAACAAGCAAAAATAAAGATAAAGAATATTTCACATCTTAAGGCGACAATTTAAATATTTTTTAACACACAAAGCTAATAGAGCAAATATTATTTTTTCGCTCCTAAAAGTATGCTATACAATAATTTCCAAAGCATGGTGTAGTAATGATAGAGGTTCAACAAATACAACAAAAAAATTGATATGCTTGTCATAACAAGACATAAATTTCAAAAATCAAAAAAACCCGACTGCGTAAAAAATAAAAGAAAACAGCTTTAAACCTTCACAGATCCTAAATGGCCATTCAAAATTAAAAATCATAAGAGAAACCTAAAGATGATTTTTAAATGCCTGTCGATTGATACCCATTTAGATATAGTTCGCCGACTTTTTATTTTTTTCGAATAAACAAAATGGCGTCTGTTGGCCGTCATATTGAATTTTGACTACTGTCGATTGACGCAAGAATCGTCAAAATCGGTCTACGCGTTCGGTTTATATAGTGCCGCAAATACATACATACATACATACATACATACATACATACATACATACATACATACATACATACATAATGGGTGTTTTTTATTGAAGTATAGAACTTTAAGTTGGCATAACTTTTTTAACTGGCGGCCATTTTGTCAGCTGTCAAGTGATTAATATTTAGTTTGGTTTGCCATTTCATCATGAACAGGTTGACAAAAGAACAACGCTTGCAAATCGTGCAAATTTATTTCGAAAATAATGGTTCAGTTCGCGAAGTTTACCGCAAGCTCCGTCCATTTTATGGTCGACATAATCGTCCATCAGAGCAATTAATTCGGTTAACCATGGATCGTTTTCGCACTACGTTTACTCTATGTGATAATACGCATCCGCAGAGACGTCGAACAGTGCGCACCGAAGAAACAATTGCCGCTGTAGAGCAAAGTGTTGAAGAGGACCTGAATGAATCGATTCGCCACCGTGCACAGCAATTGGAGCAAATGGAGACCGGTATAGAGCCATGATAACCGACTATTTTGTTCCCGAATTGGATGGCATGAATGTGGATGAGTTGTGGTTCCAACAAGACGGTGCTACATGCCACACCGCGCACGTCACAATCGATTTATTGAAGGAAACATTCGATGAGCGCATAATTTCGCGGAATGGACCTGTCAATTGGCCACCAAGATCGAGTGATTTGACACCATTGGATTATTTTATTTGGGGATATGTGAAGTCGCTCGTCTACGCCAACAAACCAGAAACGTTAGGGGACTTGGAAGCCAACATTCGTGGCGTTATTGCCAACATACGGCCCCATATGCTCGAAAAAGTGGTTGAAAATTGGACCTGTAGAATTGGCCTTATTCGAGCCAGCCGCGGCGGCTACATGCCCGAAATCATATTTAAACATTAATGGCATAAAATTATCCTTCCAATAAAGCCAAATTGATGGACATTAAAACGATTTTCTTCTGTTTTATTTCAATTCGAAGTTCTATACCTCTAAAAAAACACCCGTTACATACATACATACATACATACATACATACATACATACATACATACATACATACATACATACATACATACATACATACCTACATACATACATACATACATACATACATACATACATACATACATACATACATACATACATACATACATACATACATACATACATACATAAAAACTGCTTACGGTGTGGCAAAACTGGCCACAAAATTGGAACTTGTTCCAATAAACCGTCGTGCTTGCTTTGTAGGAATGGAACAAACACCGCTAGTGACCATGTCACCGGATGTGCAGTTTGTCCATACTACAGAAGAGCTCTACAGAAACTTAGGGTTTAAAGCAAAACTTAAGGCATCAAAATGCGTATATTACAGTTAAATCTCAACCATTGCCAGGCAGCTCAAGAGCTTCTTAAGCAAAGCGTTCGAGATTTAAATGTAGATGTCGCTGTGCTGAGTGAGCCATATCGGAACATGGGATCTGTAAATTGGGTTTCCGATAATACGGACACATCGGCGATATGGAACACCAGCACGCTAACAATACGAGATAAAATAACATCAGAATGTGGATATGCCCGAGCCACTGTCTCTGGCATCACACTATACAGTTGCTATATTCCCCCTAGGTATTCTATAGAGGACTTTCGAGTAATAGTTGACAATATAGTAACAGATGCAGTTACAAGAAATCCTGTCATAATAGCGGGTGACTTCAATGCGTGGGCTGTTGAATGGGGCTGCCCCTTGACAAACACAAGAGGTAGAGTACTCTTGGAAGCCTTTTCTGTATTGGGTGTTGTACTCATTAATAATGGAGTTGAACAAACTTTCAGAAGGGGTGATGCTGGATCGGTAATTGACATTACATTTGTCAGTAGCAGCATCACAAGCCAAGTTAACTGGAGAATATCCGACATCTATACTCATAGCGATCATAGCGCTATAATCATAGATGTACAAGATGAACAGCCCCGTGTGATTGCACAAGCACGAGGTTTGACAGGATGGAAGGTAAATACCTTTGATAAGGATATCTTCGCAGCTTGTATGGAGAACATGGAACTGAGTGGTTCAGCTGAAGATATGGCAGTGCAATTAGTAAGACATATCACTAATGCCTGTAACGTAGCTATGATAAAGCGTAAAAGGTCACCAAATAAGCCCCCGGTGTACTGGTGGAATGATGAAATTGCTAGCTTGCGATCGGAGTGTATAAGTGCCCGAAGGCAGTATACACGAACGAGAGGTAGGTTAGAGAATAGTGTACACCATCAAATATATAAGGATAAAAGGAAAGCGTTGAAGATTGCAATTCGTAGGAGCAAGCGTAGGTGTTTTCTTAATGTTTGTGATGAAGTAGATAGTAATCCTTGGGGCTTTGCATATAAATTGGTAACCAAGAAACTTAAATGTCTTGGTCCATCGCCGCCAAGAGAGGAGCCTCTCCTCAAGGGAATTGTAGATCATCTCTTTCCCCAACAGGAAACTCCGACATGGCAACACAGCTACCCGGCTGAATTTTTCGACATTCCTCCGGTTACGATTGCCGAGATAGAAGGTGCTGTCTCAAAATTTAAAGACAAGAAGGCACCAGGTTTAGACTGCATTCCGAATATGATACTAAAAGAAGCTGTTAAACTCCATCCTGACTATTTTTTGAAAGTAATAAGCGCATGCTTGAGCCAGGGCATTTTTCCAACAATGTGGAAGACACAAAAGTTAGTATTGTTACCTAAGGATAATAAGCCACCAGACGACCCTTCCTCTTATAGGCCGCTGTGTATGATAGATACAAGTGGGAAATTGCTAGAAAGTATAATCTGTAGAAGATTGGAAAGTTGTGTTGAAGCTAACCGCGGTTTATCAGATAACCAATTTGGCTTCAGGAAAGCAAGGTCAACAGTAGATGCTATCAAAGTTGTAGTAGAAACTGCTGCTCAGGCTATCCAAGGGAAGAGGTGGAGAAATGGAGCAAAAGAGTATTGTGTAGTTGTAACGCTAGACGTAAAGAATGCCTTCAACACGGCAAACTGGGAGCATATTGTTGATGCCTTAGCCAGTTTAGACATCCCAGGATATCTACTGGCAATTATACAGGACTATTTCCGAAATAGAGAGCTAGTTTATGATACTGATAAGGGTACTAGAAGACGAAAGATCATTGGTGGGGTGCCTCAAGGATCAGTACTTGGTCCACTACTGTGGAACGTCATGTACGATGGAGTATTAAGGTTAAACCTGCCGGAGAAGGTAAAGATAGTTGGATTCGCAGACGACATAGCGTTAGTATGTGAAGCAAAAGAGTTACTAGAGGCGGAAACCATTGCAAACGCCAGTATTCAGATCGTAAGGTCTTGGTTGAGATCAATGGGTCTAGCTCTAGCTGACCATAAAACAGAAGCGATTCTGATTAGTAGTCGGAAAAATAGGGAAACCATTAGGCTAAATATTGGCACGTGTAGCATAGAATCCAAGGAATGTTTAAAATACCTTGGAGTCATGATTGACACTCGTCTGTCTTTTCATGAGCACTTGAAGTATATAGGTTCTAAGGCATCAAAAACCTGCTCAGCGCTATGCCGGATCATGCCGAATACAAGAGGTCCAAAATATCTGCAGAGGAGATTGCTAACCAGTGTAGTAAGAAGCATTATCTTATATGCATCCCCTATATGGTCAGGCTCACTGAAATACTCTACATATGTGAATCTGATATCCCCTGTGTATAGGCTGGCCGCCCTGCGAGTATGTAGCGCATTCCGAACTGTATCGGACGAGGCCGCCTTTGTCATTGCCGGCATGATACCCATTGAGCTAGAAGCCGTTTCGGACAGTACGAATGGTGTGACTGATATGTGTCTACGGAAGTGGCAAGAACGATGGACAGCGACTGACAAGGGAAGATGGACTTACTTACTGATACCTGACATTAGGGTATGGTTATCAAGAAGACACGGCGACTTGAACTTCTACATTACACAGTTTTTGACTGGACATGGTTGTTTTAGGTCGTACTTGTACCGTTTCGGACATGACAGTGTTCCGTTTTGTCCGAGTTGTGGTGGCAATGTCGTGGAAGATGCCGAACATGTGTTCTTCATCTGTCCACGATTTGATAGTGGTAGAGCGTATTTAGAAGTAGTCTTAGGGCGTAGTATTAGGCCGGACAACATCGTTCCAATCATGTTGGAATCTTTGTATAACTGGACGTATGTATGTAATTTTATAAAATTGGTTCTGTTGGAACTTCGTAGGTTAGAAGAGATTCGCAGAAGAATCCATGTAGTTTAGATTTAGGGTCTAGGACCTTTCCCACCCCGAGACGTATAGCCTTGCGGTAGTACCACGGGGAGCATTTGGGTCAGTGTGAAGGGGTGTTTTTTAGCGTGTTAAAGTCTCGCACTTCTGGCAAACACCACCACTGCCAGAGTCTTTCGATGATTTTCATCCCACAAATAAAAAAAAAAAAAAAAAAAAAAAAAAAAAAAAAACATACATACATACATAGGCTGATAAACACAATACCCTTCTTTGCGTCGCACACTCGGGTAAAAATACACGTACTGGACGTGGCTTATGTACAAAAACTACCAGTGCAAAAACTAATCAGCTGACGTTATGCTGCCACCTGTTCACTTATTACACCATGTTCCAAAGCATCTAACTAATTGCTAATAATGGCATTTGACGGTTTAACTAATGGTAAACAAAGCAGTGTTAATTAAGGACTGTGAATTTGGGTCAAAGATGTCTAGAATTCAAAATTGTCCGTATTTTATTTTCAACATTAGACAATTTGTTTAGAGACTATTAGTGTCCGACCGAACGTTCGGGTTCAACGTCAGAGTTCGGCAAAAAGCTATGTTAGGTTTATATTCGGCGTTCAGTTATAATAAGATGGCATGAACTAATCTTATAGAGTCCACAGACTGTGTATTAGACTGGTCTTTATTTTTTGGAAGTTTCTTTAATTGTTATTTTTAACATGAAAAATTATCTGTGAAAATTTCAAATCGATAATTAAATTCTAACACCTGCCGCATTGAGAATAAAGTTTATATAAGCATAACGTAAAATTTTTTTAGCAAAAAAAAAAAAAACAATATAAGAGGGTCCTGGTTTGAAAATTCCAAAAAATGGATATGTTGGACCAATTCTCTTGAACGTACTTGCCTTTTGACTGTTGAAAATGGGAATGGTACAACATATTCCTGAGTCGTGACCGGTGAAGAGAGATTATATCACAAACCTAGAACAAAAATATTAGCAAAATACCCTCAATGTACAAGTAGACTTTTTTCAAATCAAAATAATTGTTTAAAGTACAGTAATTTAACTACAACGAAAACCATAACAGGACAAGTATCTTAAGTTTGGGTCTAGAACCTATCACTGAGTATCTTAATTAAGTCAATTGATCCCCACCCATGACAACGCCTTGTATAAGTTACCGGTTCCTTTCATATAAAGTTCAAAAACTCGAAACAGTTGCTAGTCCTTGGGAACGAGTCACGTGAAGTGTCTTGTCTCAGGTTCCTTTCTCTTTAGGGTGGAGCACACGCGAACGCTGATGTGTATGGTTATATGTAACGTCCCACGAAGTATATCTTCTGAAAATTGTTCATGTAAATATATCCATCAAGAAATTTTCTTCCAAAAACTGACTATATTTTTATATCTTAAAAAATCTTTAGACAATATTTATTTGTTTTCTAACCCACTATACCAACTTATTCATATTAATTTTCTTTGATTTCCCCTTGCATTTTACTTAAACAATTTATACGCGTTTATTTTTAATGAAAAATGGTTTTCATTTTTACTTTTGCCAGCTCTTTTGTATTTGTTTCTATTATAAAAGTTGCACTTTGCCAGTAGAAACATTGCAATATTTCTTTTTATATTTTTTTGCTTTAAAAATTAATCACTTCTTAAGTAGATTTGTGCAAGAATAGCATAAGTAAATATTTTTAATAATTTTTTTAAAATTATTATTTTTTATTTAAGCTGCTTAAATTTTGTGAAAGAAAAAGGTAAATTTAAAATGTCAAGTAGGAAGAGATTTACTTGAGTTTGTCTTTATCTGCTCAAGGAAAGAAGTTTATATGCTTTGAATGATTAAAATGTCACTATTTATAAATATATACTCAAATGATATAAAAGACAAACTATTGCGTGTAATACTTACAGATAAATACTTAAAAAAATTTTGAATAACTAAAAGAAAATAAATTTGTAAATTACACTACATACTTGATAGAAAGACTCTACTAAAGAAATGTACTGGTTTTACAATATTGCATAAAATCGATTTAAAAAGGAACAAAAAAAATTTCGAAATAAAGGGCAAAAAGTGTTGGAAGCAGTTTCTCAAAGCATTGCGGCGTATGATTATAATTTTTCACCTATTGATAATATATTAAGTATACGCCGAAGTAGCTATAATTTTGCCTATTATAAAGGCGTAATAATTTAAGAGCCACTGGTGCTAGTCCTCTGATTTTTTGGTCAATTGTTAGCTGCATAAGACTGAGCTGGCCCAATCACTGTGTCACTTAAAACATATTTTGCAATTTCAGCAAGTTCAATATCTATTTTAGACCCATGGTTTCTAGTGCAAAGTTGTTTAACCATTTCCTTCACTACAATTTTTTATTTTTGCATTTTTTGTTTTTTTTTTCATGTGCTGGTTCTGCGTTTTCTGATAAATTATATCGATATTTTATTTTTTTATTGTCGAGCTGTAGTTAATTCAATGAATTCAGTAGCAAGATTTCCAGTAAAATAAGACTTGTTTTTGCTTTATTTCAAACGATAGCCACAAACGTGTCTAAAAACGAATGATAATTTTGGATTTATGATTCAATTACACACATTTATGAACCAATTATACACATGCAATCTGCCGATATTTTTCAAAATGTCCTCCGAGCTAAGAGATGGGTTGCAATGTTATAGACAGATGCTTGAAATCTTCGTTTCTTTGATTAGGGGAATATCGATATTTGCTACAGTTGCCATTAGAGTAATTTTTTTTTCCAAAAACAACTACTTAAATATCACATACAAGTTACTACTTAACTACTTCCAAGTAATTCCAAAAGAGTGCAGTATATCATTACAAAGTACATATCGAGCGGTTATATTCAAATAGTGCTATCTGTAACCACACAATTTTTTAGGAGGGCAAAAAATAGTTTCGTTCTCGCATTACTAAAGTTTTGCACAACCAATCTTCTAATACAAACGGTTACACGTAATATAATCTGTCAATATTGTATAATATTAATTGTTCAAGACTTTAATAATAAGAGAATAAACGAGTTTTTGCCCTTCTAAAAAAACTGTGTGTCTGCAGATAGCACTATTTGAATATAAGCCCTCGATATATTGTTTGGTAATTGTAATACATTACCAAGGTTTTCTTGGGATTTGCATTTAAGATAAAAATCACCCATATAAAAAATGCTATTTCCATGCAACACACACCCATTGAAATTTTACTGTTGTATGGAAATTGTGATTTTTATCAATTGATGGAAGGGTGCTGTTGGCAGAGTACTTAGCGCGTTTGACTACAAACCCTGACGTCTTGAGTTCGAGACTAGTTTCAGGCAAGCCAACAACATCATGCATTTTTCTCATGTGCATTTGTGTGTTATTGTGTTAGTTGTTGTTGGACTGTTAATGATGAAGGCATGGTACTGATCACTTTGGCAGTACCGGCAGCGAGTAATACTAACATATCCTAATGCGCTTCACAGCACCCTCCTTCGGCGGCTTTGTAGCAAAACCGTCGGCGAATTAAAATAAGCAATAAAATGGCTGGCTACACAGCTTAAACAACTCAGTGCCTCTACTTGACACCAGAGAGCCTTGCAACACTGCTCTACAAAAAAAAAAATGCGCAATAGCCGGGTTGTAAATGAATTAAGCTTTCTATCTATCTCCCACTTCACCACCTGTTCTCTCTACACTATCCCTTTCCCAAAGAAGGTAGCACATTAATTAATTAACTGGTAGGCATTAAGTGCCTGATTGTGTTACTTCTCTTTAAAAAAAAAATCATCATTTATTAATATATTTTCATTATTGATGGATTCTTTTGTTCGTAAAATATCTACCCTTAAGAATATTAATTAAAAACTAAAGTTTTTGCAGTCTTAAACTGACATTCTCGTACATGATCTAACCAATTAAGGCACACTCAATATAAATTGGTCTTCTTGCTTACTAGTAAGTAGTTATAAGACTACTTTGCGGTAATGCAGACGGTATGCACTGTGCAACTAAAAATTGTTTCAAAATTGCTTGAATATCATTTAAAATACTATGACTATAGTTTTTTTTTTAAATTTACGCTTGAACCATTTCAATAATTATACAGACTTAAAGTGAAATTCCGCTTTGAACAAAACTAAAATTTTTCTAGTAAGGGTGCGCTGAAAAACAACTGTCACTGTCAATTAGAGATTTTTTCATAGGCATATCTAATATTTTCGCTAGGTTCATCAGTGTATTCCATCTTAACTCGAGAACAGTAAGCCCGATTTCGACCAACGGATCACCATGATAAAATTACCTTTAAGTTATCTTAATCTAATTATGTAAACGAAGCATTGGTCTCTTAGTCATTCAAAAATTATTACCGAAAAATAGTGTTTTTTTATGAAAAATTAACAATATATTTTTTTCTAAAAACTGATAAAATAATTCATTTTGAATTTTTTTTTCAAAATTAAATGTTTTATGAGTTTTTAGAAAAAAAAATATTTTTTAAATCTGGTAAGTGGTCATTCGGGCTGTTAAATTCCATCTGGTGTTTCACATATCAAGAAGAACCAAGATTTTCAACTCCTGCATTAAATCCATGCTTCTATATGGATGCGAGTCTTGGAACGTCGTTGCTCGAGATATAAACTCGCTACAAGTGTTTATAAACCAATGTTTGCAGAGAATACTATGAATATTCTAACCTCACCCCATAGCAAATAAAATACTATAGATGGAAACAAATCAAACCACCATAAATAAATAGATTTTCAGAAGAAAGTGGCGTTGGATGGGGAATCCCCAAGGTAGTCGGAGAAAGAGGAGACAATCACACACATGCCGACGCCAAATTGAAATCGCCAAGGACAACAACACCTAAAATGAAATTAAGGCACTAGCGACGGACAGATCTGAATGGAAAAGATATGTTGCGGGCCTATGGTCCTAAGAGCACAGAAATAAAAAAGTTCCGTTTTGGATAACAAAAATCCCGGTATGTAATAATTTTTTTTTTCAAATTTCCTGTTATAAAATTATTTCAAAAGAAAAAATTTTATAAATTAAAAAAAAATTTTGACATGGCTGGGATACGAACCCGGGCTTTCCGGACGTAAAGTTTACTCCCTACAGCCGAGCCATGCCGCAGTTATTTTTTATGAGATAAAACTTGTTTTAAGTACTTATGTATGAAAAGAAATAACCGGCATGGGAAAGAAATACATACAACGAAATATTGTATTAAGTTAATGATAAATGTTATTAAAATTCATATTTTTTTCAATAACATGGTGTTATTGAAGATTTGTTTCTGTAAGGAACGACATGAATTTTTTATTATTGTATATATAAAAAATTTAAGACTGAGAAAACTTGAATTTTTTAAACATCGCTTGAACAAAATAAGCCATAAAACATGAAAATCAGTGGATAACTGTTGATTTGATTCACAATTAAGTGCAGGAACTTAATTGATAAAAATGCTATTTTCATGCAACACACACACACATTGAAATTTTACTGTTGTGTGCAAATTGTGATATTTATCAATTGATGGAAGCCTTCACTTAATTGCTAATAAAATCAGCATTTTTTAATCTATTTTCATCATTGATGGCTTGTTTTGTTCGTAAAATATCTACCCTTAAGAATATTAATTAAAAACTACATCTTTGGCAGTCTTAAATTTTTTATGAGTTTTTAGATTTTTCAAATTTTTTATAAAAACCACTATTTAAGATAGATAAAAGGCAATTTTATCATGCATCTGTTGTTAAGGTGACATAAACTGGTGTACCTAGTAGCAATATTATATATGCCCATATTACAATTTGCAAGTGATAGAAAAAGTGAGGAATCAGTATTTTTAGAATAATTTTAGTTTTGTTCAAAACGGAAGCAAAAAGTTCAAATTTGTAAGACTGTGTTATGCATTTAAGAATTATCGTTTGGAAATAAAATTTCTTTTAAGTCGTTTTTGAGGTATCAATTATAAATAGACAAAATTATTTCTTTTCGATTAACAATTTGACTTCAAATATTTGTTCTCCTTGATCATAAAATGGATACGAAAATATTGTAGCCAATACATCATTAAAAAAATTCATATTTAAAATATCTACTCTATTTTTACTTAGAAATTAGATAAATAAAAATTTTAATATTTTTTGTGCAGACGTACCAAAGAGGGTAAATAGAGCATC
Source organism: Panzeria rudis (assembly GCA_956483635.1). Taxonomy (NCBI): domain Eukaryota; kingdom Metazoa; phylum Arthropoda; class Insecta; order Diptera; family Tachinidae; genus Panzeria; species Panzeria rudis. The sequence continues at coordinate 180,829,757 of OY101447.1, forward strand.
AGGCGTGACCATCTACAGAAAAAAAGAGAGAAAAGAGAGATTTAGTTAGCAAGAGTTTGATGTAAAATAAATGAAGTTTAATTAAAATGATGATATTAAAAATTAAAATATTAAAAAACACATAAAATAGGGAAAAATTAAAAAATAGTTAAAAATAAAGTTTTTTTTTGTTTCTTCTGGTTGTTAACAAAAGTACTGTTCAATAGAATAAAACAAGTTAAAAAAAATTATTTTATGATGATTTTAATTGGTCCTTAAATAATCTATGATATTAAGTTAACACGTGTCTATTGTATTGTCTTGAGTTTTGTGTTAAAATATTTAATGGAATTCTTCTGTGTTTTGTTTAAATTAATGCGAAAACGTTTAATTTACAAACCCCTGAAAAAGACGACAAAACAACAGGTACAATTTTAATTAAATTATTTAAATTGTTGTTGTTGCTTTTCACTATAGACTTAACTGGTTCTATTGAGAAATGCTAACAATAATACACACTTTTATTATTTATTATGCTCCTGAAAAAAGGATACCAATTTATTTACAAAGCCAATTGTTGAATTCCCTTAAACAGAAATATTTTTATACAAGTCTTAACAACTTGATTACTTAAAAATTATTATAGAAGTTTGCTTTTCCCATTTGTCCTGGACTTGAATACATTACAGAAGTAATTAAAACAGGATGAAGTTCTTGATTACAATTTTTATTAAATTTATTAAACAAATTTATCCTGTTACAAAAATTTTCGTTTTCAAATTTGACTAATAACTTTTCTTATAATATCGCCAGACTTGAGTATCACAAAATTGGAACCAGAAGCCGGTTCCTTTTACAGTGAAAGCTCGGTATAACAAATACTCACTTTAACGAATTCGGGATATAACGAATGGGTAATTTTTAACATTAACTACCTTATATAACAAATTGTTTGATTTTTGACGCTCAATATAACGAATGGATGGACTTATGAACACTAAAAAATAGGTTTTCTGTATTAAAAATAAACAAAGGCAAAAATACAAGAATATTCGTTATGTTACCGCTAGTTTTATAGGAAATAGAAATTCTTTAAGTGAACAAATCAACATTTTAGAAAAGTGCAAAAGTGGCTTATTCTTGTCGCAAATTTTTAATAAATATAGAATATTAAAATCTTCAATATATACATACATACGTATGTAAATTAAAGAGAATGGAAAGGCAAATTGCTTAAAATTTTAAAAACACAAACAACGTTACGAAAAACCGACGATCACTTCCATGTATCCCAATGTAGAGGAAAGTTATACGAACGGTTCCTAAAATAACGAAAAAGATTTATTCAGATAAATGGAGCAGAATTTGTATATCGGTGGATTTAATGCATGCAATTAATGTTTGGGCATATTTAAGAATAGGTATGGAATACGACTTATGAAGGAGTCTGCGTTAAATTATACTAGAAAAGGGCTGAACACATGCCTCAGTTTCCAATGCCGCCGAAACAGGTTTCTGGTGGGAGGAAAAAAATCTTTTTTGCACAAATGCATCGAATAAGGTGGGTGACTCTTCTTCTTATTTGAAAGTTAAAAAAACACGGTCATTTCGAAACAAAATTTAAGCTATAAGTTATCGGCATTAAAAAATGTTGGTTGAATTTTCAACTTTCAAAATTTGGTTTTTCGAAACATTAATTCCCGAAGTATGATTAATTGTATAACATTTCAGTAATGAAACCAATATAAAACATCCAGCAGTACTTCAATGATTGGAAAAGTGGTACACGATTAGGTCAGAAAAATTATATATCTTTTTCGAAGTCATTAATATTAAGAGAAATAAAAGAAGAAGCTGTTCAAAAAAGTTTGCAAATCGTTCAGAAATAAACATCTGCGAATATCTTGTTCGTATCTGTTTAGTTTTTACATTGAATGACTATATTTTATTAAAATTAAATGTAGAAAATGTTTTTAAATAATATATTTCTATTGAAAAAAAACACTATAATTAGTTAAATTAGGCATAAAAAAAACTTCGAATAGTTTTTATTTTTAAATAATTCAGATGGCCGGGTTTTCGTGTCTTTTAACCACCTTATTTTAAAGACATTAAATTTTGTGCTAAAAACTTTTCTGTTTTATTTCTTCTGTAAATATATTCTAGCGCAAGTTTGACACTTCAAAATATGCGCAGTTTTTAGTAATAAAAGAGAGCTCCCAAATACGAGATCGCGAACAATATTCCTTTTGAAAGCGCATTGTGAAGCAGGAGGCACAACAACAATGAATGTTACCTGGGAGACAACTACCATCGAGAGGTTAAATGGGCCATCAAAATAGGCCCACACTGAAATGATGAATGGAAAACCCCCAGCAATAAGAAGTAGATCCGGACTGTCACCAAATCAATTATTTCACAGTTACGGTTACGGCTTTTCAGGACTCGTATCAGTTATCTATCCCTAAACCCGCCATACATAACGCCACAAGAGCCATTATTAGTTAACTAATGATGGTGGTTTATCCAATGATATTTATATGAAAAATCGATAGTTAAACCACCAACGTTAGTTAACTACAGACTGTGAACTTGACCCAAAGATTTTTCTTTTAATGTGATTGATTGGCCTTTATCGTGTTTGGCGATTTTCGCCTTCGACTACGATATTTTTACAATAGATTAAAGAAAAATGCAGCATGCTGTCTCTAATCTATTACAAAAATGTCGTAATCAAGGGAAAATCGCCAAACACGATAAGAGGGATTATGTATTTCAAACTAATTTGCTTTTGAGTCTATTAAGCTAAAGTTAGTTAATTACATTTATTTAATTTGTGAAAACTATTAATAAAAAAGTTCCTGAAGAAGTTGAAAAAAAGCCAACGAAACGCCAAGCAGATGTTATATACATCCACATTTTAAATAATATTGTTTTATTGATGCTTTAAAACATAAACTGACCATAAAATCAGCCTAAGGTAACCCCTAGTAATACTAAAGTTAGAAACGTTATATGTAAGCAGAGAGAATTAGCCATGATCAATATTCCAAGGAGCAGCAGAACAGAACAGTGTCCTTTCGGTAGTTGCAATACTCCCCATCAATAGTGCTTATGTGTATCTCTATTTAGCAGAGCTTCTTAGGTGTCTCGATTGAATGCGATCGCGATTCTTATTGCTTTCTCTACTCTAACAAAATCTAATGAGAATCTTACCAGATCTATAATAGGGCTTAGGAGGTAAAAATTTGAGAATATATGTATGTATTTATGGATGAGTATTTTAAAAAATGTAATACAAACTTTTAACTAACAAATGGGGTAATCATAATGAGATCATCACATAAAATATGATAAAACTTTTTGCGCGAAACTCACAAACATCTTGAAATGAAAATAAACTTAACGTTTGATTCAGAAAGAATTCGGCATGCTTAATATTCCAAGGAACAGGGGAAAAATTAACATCAACTTAAATAAACAATAAGCTACTGGCTGGCTGGCTTTTCAAATGTTCATATATATGTACTTAAGTATAAAATCAAACCAAAGAAGTTTTTCTTGAGTAGAACAAAACATTAGAAAATAGGAATGAAGAAAAATAATTCAATGGCAACACTGTGAAAGTGCAGTTTAATATCAGCATAAAAGTGATTTAATTCTCGTATTCAATTTTCAAAAGTTGTATAAATAAGAATTGAAATCATACTCAACAGAGCCACCTGACAAGTGTTGATAACCAAAATACACGTCAGCACTGACGATGGAAATGTAGCGGCTTCCGAAAGTGGCGCTACTCTGTTCTGCTGTGTACGTTGAAAAATTAAGTTTATGTTAATTTTTCCTTTTTTCGTTGGTATATTAATCACGCCAAATTCTTTCTGAATTAAACGTTACGAACCTTAGCCTAATATCAATTTGGATTCCCAAGCAAATACGTTGGAAATAATAATATGAATAGAAAATAAACTTATATGTTGTTTCCACAATGCAAACAAGCATTGCTTGTCTAAAATTTATATGAAAGGCACTCAGATTTTTGAGTGATTTCCATACAAATTTTAGACAAGCAGTGCTTGTTTGCATTGTGGAAACACCACATTAGTTTTTTACTTTCTTAAAAAAAAAATTAACTAATAAAATTGACACCAATTTCAAATAAGAACTCACGAAACTCTCAATTAGAAAAACAATTTAAATCATAAAAAATATACAAATCATTAGAGCAGTATAATAAAATAAAAATTAAAAAGAGTATGAAATATGAGTATGAAAATTAAAATGAAATTGAAATAAATTAAAACATTTTCTGTTGCTGTTTCTTTTTTCAAACAAAATAAAGCAAAAGCGCAAAAGTTTTAAGTACAAATGCGAAACGGAAATGTGGGAAAATATTATATGGAGAAATGCAATACAATACAAACAAACATACAGAAGCATTTAAAATGTACGTGTATGTGTGTGTACTTGTATGTATTATAAAAGTTTAATACATCTGAATCTAAATATTTATTAAAAAAAAAAGAAAAAAAAAACATCTTCTATATACTTTTCAGTAGAAATAAAATTAGAAATACACTACTAATGAGTTTTTAAGAGATTGAAAAGTTTTAGAAAAAATACTAAATAAATAAATACTGTTAAAAGCACTTCTGGCTTTCTGTTTGAAATGAAATATATTATATTTTTTTTATACTATGTATAATATACTAGACTAATTGATAAACTAATTACTTTTTAATATAAATATGTACTAGGAAATTTTTAATGAAATAATAATTTTTAAAATATATATAAACTAAATTATATTTAAAATAATTTAATAAAAAAGTTCAAGTTTATAAAATACGAATATATAAAATTTTACTAACCTCTTCATTTAAATTCGAAACAAGCAACACATTCGAGAAGCCACGCAAAGCAGGGGTGGCTGTTTGTAAAGCACCGCTATTGGCCAGAGCAAATGCACCCAAATTGGGTATACCACTGCTGTAGCCTCCAGCCAAGGGAGTACCAATACCGAGAGCAAATGGTGGCAACACACCAGGTGCTCCCAAACCATTTACTATAAAAAAACCGAAAAATTAAAAAAAAATAATTTTTATTATTTTATTTTTCATTTTCAGGAATGTTGTTAATATGGCAATTGGCGTTTAGAAGAAATTAATTAATCTTGACATCACAGGCCTTGTGGTAAGTTAATGTTATAAAAAGATTATAATAATAAAATATATAAATAGACAAGTTTGTTTTATAAGTATAAATAATTGTTGGTAGAAAAAGTTAATTATAAAAATATATGGAACCCAGCAAAAAGTGATTGATTTGGAAATATTTTTAAACGTGATAGGAAGCAGTAGATTTGGGTTTGAGTTTGTTCATTATTTGTTGATTATAATGAAACAGTTTCCTGACCCGGTAGCTATTTTAAATCTCGGTGCGTAATACATGCGCTCATTGTAAACTTGCTTACACTCTAAAACATTACTTCAAATTCACGATCATATATTGTCTAAATTTATGTTGAAAATTTCTCCTTGTCTAAAATTACATCGATTTTGTAGTTATTTTATTAAAAAAAGAAAACCTTTCAAATTAAACATATTTAGTCCAAGTGGAAAAAATGTAACATAAAGTATAATACGGCTGTGGGTCAATGGTAGATACGTCAGACTATCAGTCAGGAGGCCGCGGTTCAAACATGCACGCAGCCAATCGCTTTTTGTAGTAAAACATTTTGTTCAAAAATAATGGCTGTGTAATTTTAGGTCGATAATAAAAGTGTTTTAGAGTGTATATTAGCTTAAAGTAAAAAATAAAACAGACAAAAGATAATAACAATACAAAATTTTTCATTTTTTTTGGTGTTGCTGTAGGAAAGGCAAAAAGAATAAGAGAGTTCAATAAATTCAGTTAGCTTTTGAAGGGATTTTATTTTTGTATTTTATTGTTGTTTTTAATTTTTTTAAGACAATTTTTTAAACCTTACAGACTATGTTGTATAGTCTGCAAAAATTTAACTTTACAAAAATTATTTAGACATCTGTGTCGTCTGTTGGCTATACTAGCTTCTTTTTATTATTTTTTTATTATTAAAATATAAGTAATAAGCAAATTAATTCATATAGAATTTTGATGCAGAGATACTAGTTTTTGCCGTCAGCAAACATTTTAGGCCAATGTGTCTAATATCATTCCAAATCATTCAACAAAATTTTTTGCTTGGTTACAAAATCATAAAACAACAAAATGATAAAGTTTAAATAGTTCAAACACAACGAAATAATAAAGGAAAGTGGATAGTGTTACCTATTTTATCACCTGTTAAAGAGGGCCTTTGACGAGCCGCTATCAATAGTAAATCGTTGGCATTTACTAAACCGCCAGCGGTGGGCATAATATCGGCACCCGGTTCACCAGGTGGCAATGAGGGATTTGTAAAATCGCGCGACTTATCATTATTGTATTTAACATTGAGCGTAGTCATTTTACTGTTGTCAATACGTAACGTACAACAACCGTTGTAAATATTTTGGCCATCCAAAATGGTTTTAGCATGTTGAGCCGAATGGGCATCCGGATATTGTATGAGCGCCTTAAAATGGAATAAATTAAAAGTAATATATAAAATTATTAATTATTTCATAAGATTTTTAGGGCTGGAATATTGTTTTAATTAAAATTTATTAAAATATTAGGCTTGACTTTGTTTATTCAAATTATTTTTTATTAAAGCCTAGTACACCGATCAGCCTGAATTTCAGTTTTGAAATTTTGTATTTATTGCTACACGCAATAATAGTTTGTAGATACATTTGATTTAATTCACGAAAACTTACTTATTTCTATAAATTACACTTTACGAAATATGTCAAATTATTTGAAAGACGACAAAAACAAAAAATATCGAAAATTCCTTGAGCAAGCAATTGTCTGAATATTAATTTTTGTTTTAAGCGTGGTACGGAGTTCTTATAAGGATATTCACATTCCCATAAAAACAGCGGTGGTTAAGTAGCTCCGCTCTGTTCCCGCGTGTATCAACGTTTTGAAATCTTACATCTGGCACTCATTTTAGTGGGCGCTAAAGTTCCCTCCTATTGTACATAGTTATAGTGATTCGGCATAGGATATCTTGTACCCATTATGTTCCAGGTACATATAAGATGTGTTCATTACTTTTATGTAAAATACCACGACAAACATTTTTGTAGAACATTGTTCTTTATTTTATGGGTCAGTTGGCCGTTTTCATAAAAGAGGGACGAAAAACTCCCCTTCAGCGGGAATGTAGAGGACAGCAATGTTCTACAAAAATATTTGGCATACAATTCTACTATAAGTCTTCAAAGACACCCAAGCTCCAGACTTAACTTGAACGACAGAAATCTTTCAAAACCTAAAATGTGTTGAAGGGTTAATTTCGTTCTTATTCAGAATTAGTAGTCGGCATAGGAAATCTTGTAAGCATTACATTTGAGGCATACGATATGTCTTTATGTAAAACACCACGAGGAACATTTATATAGAGCATTTCACCCGTTATATTGCCGCTGATGGGAAGTTTTTTCCCCCCCTCATTAGAGAAAGGGACAAAAATGTTTATACCGCGAAGGATAAGAAGGCTATAATGCTCTACAAAAATATTCCTTGTGATGTTTTGCATAAAAGTGCTGAGCATATCTTATACCTTTAGCGTAAGATTTAGAAAATTGCCGATGCCGATACGTTAATATTTTTTGGTACCCTCTGCCAAAATCAGTCGTTAGCACCATGCAATTTTTTTTTGTGTTGCACAGTGTTAGCAGTGGATTTAAAAATTTTATTGTTGTCAAAACTGAATATGAGAAGCAATTGATTAATTCAGAACCTAGTACAGGAGTAGTATTCTGCATACCAGGGATGGAAAATGAGGTTTTAAAATTGTACCAATTGTTTAGTATTATACTTTTTTGGAACTAATTGTACCAAAACTGATTTTTGAAATCAGAAACATGTATTAGTTATATAAAATATATAACGTTTTTATACATACATACGTATATAGTAATATCTGTGACAAAAAGGAGTGTTTTAAGTCTGATTTAGCAATACCAATTTCTACTAGAATATCACTCATTAATTTGGACATACTAACATACAAGCTGTTGGAAGGAGGATATATTCTAAATAAAGTTCGAAATATTTCCTTTTTTAATATCTATCATGACCTGCAAGGGCTTTCTTTAATTTGCAGAGACTACACTTTGCGAGATAGGCTTATCTGACCACTTTAAATATTCCTCCATTTAAGTCAAAAATATGTTCTCAGTATTTAAATTTAATTCAGATAAAATGTTTCTTTCATATGTACGAGTAAAATGTTTTATTATGATAAAACATTTTATCAAAATAAAACAGCTGCTAAAAGGACATTTTCTAATAAGTCGAAAAATTATTTCCTCCTTTTAAGTCGAACTTTGTTCTCAGTACTTCGCACAATTTAGCTCAGATAAAATGTTTCATAAATCACAATAAAAGACCTGCAATAAGGAGATTTTCAAAAAAAATGGGAAAATTCTTAATTGTACTAAATAAGCCATTCCACTTTTAAAGTCCAATTTGTACCAAAAATGCTACAATTGTACAAATTTTGCCATCGCTGAAGTTCACATGTTCTTCAAAAATTTTAATAAAAACATTTGTTTAGATGCATGTTTTATATAAGTTAACAACGACATTAGGTGTGTTTAAGCACTCGATAATTTGTACAAATTATTACTTATTTGTACTGGATTGAGTTCGTTTACTTTTAAACATTTGTAATGAGAGAGTATATGAAACATGTTTGTTGCTAAGAACTTGCTGGATTTTACTGGTGAAATTTTTTCCAGTAGCAACTAGCAACATAAAAACATGTTTATAAATAAATAAAGTTTATTTTGAAATGTAAATAAAATAAAAAACATTGAATTTAACCTTTTCTAGTTTTTATGTGACAATTTTGTAATATAAATTGTTGGAAAAATTTTCAAAAGTTGAAGTTTATTGCGTTATTTATAGTTCATTATTATTACTTGCAAGTTTTTACAAAATGTTGTTCGACAACTTTTTTGAATATTTTTTGGATAGAGAGTACATTTGATTTTACTCTCTATCATTTTATTACTGGATAGACATTACTGGAAAAGTACTCAAACACACCTATTGCTAAAGGCCGCGTAAGTCTCGTCCAGTATTCCTTTTTCATTAAATGATGATATTCATATTACAGCATTTAAAAAAGTCAGATTTAGTTAGATGTCCCTTTAGTTAGATGTCCCTGTATTTTCTACTTAAAAATAATTGGAGTTTAATATATGTATATGTCAAATTATTACCTGGAATGTATTATTTTTTGTAAATGTAACAATTTTTAAAACTTTGCCAAAACGTTGGAATATTTGATGTAATATATCCAACGAAACGGGATACAATTGAGATTCGACTATAACACGTAAGACTGTATTGGGACCGCCGGCTGTATTGGCATTACCGGAAACAGAATTAACAGCATTTGTATTATTTGTTAAAACGGCAACTGTGAGATCTGTATTTGTGGTATTGCTAAGAGGCAATGGTGAGCCGGAAGCTGGTGACTGTATGCGATAATCAGCTGGTACAATGGCATTCTAAAATTAAACAAGAGAATAAGAAAAAATTAAATCCCGAATTTTATTTTTTCAAGATAAATTTAAATATATATTTTATTTTTAACTTAAAGTATTCTATTTTGGTAGTCTGTCTACTTTAAAAAGCAATATTTATTTTCTTATATCTCTGTTCTTGTTAAGTAACTTACGAAGGTAAGAATTACCGAACAATGTTTCTAAAAAATATATTACTTAAGTCTTGTTTGTTCTAGTAAAAAGTGCTTCCTTGCGTTTAAGTTGAAAAGAAAGTTTACTTAAGGATTATAAGGGTTCTTGAAAAAACATATTTTATTTTTTTATTTCTTCTTGTTCAAACATTTTACTAGTTTAGAAAAATAAAAACAAAAGATTTTATAAATAAACTTTATGTTAATTGCAAAATCATGACATGTAGGCCAAAGGTTTTAATTTAAAGTCTGAAATGGGTTGAGCAAACTTTATTGCTTATTTTTATTATCATTCAACTTTAAATTATGTAAACCTTAATTTACACTAAATAAACAAATCCGGTGCCCGACACCCTGCCACTCACTTTTTGTTTACAAAAACAGCCATAAAAAGGACCAATAGGCATTACAGGCAGATAAAATCTTATAAATGTCTCAAGAGTTGACATGAAGATGCTCGTAAAACAAACCAGAATCAATATAAATATAAATAAGTGAAAAGAGAAGAAAACCACAGAACGGAAAACGGAAATCAATCACACCAATATTGATTTTAAAGCAGACATAGACAAAAATCTTATTATTACCAACAGAGATTGACATTATATGTGTATGTGTGTTTGTGCAAATTTTGTGTATTTTATGTGATCGGAAAACAATTTAATGACAAACGGAAATAAATTTATTCCTATGCGTACTGATTTTTGATTTCAAAATAGCAAAAATAAAAAAGAATGGCATACATAAGAAATATAAAAATAAAAATAACAACAAGTTGAAATAGACGAAGGTGAATTTAAGGTAAGCAGCACGGTTTAACATAAACAAACATACGCACTCGCACTTACACACGTCTCATAAAAAAAAGAAAATGTGAAGCAAATATTACCCAAGCGTGAGATTTTCATTTTACGCAGACACAATTCAAGCTTTTACAGAGGCAGGACAACGAACGACGGATAAAGGCAATGGTATGTTGTATAAGAAAAATGTGTGCAGAAGTTAAGGAAGAATAAGCAAATAAATAGACACTATAAATGTTTAGGAGTACATAAGTGAATATATATTTATATAAAAATATATACATACTACACATGCATGAACATATTTACATATACAACGACGCAAAGGCCATAGAAAATAAAAGCAATACGTGCTATTCTTACTCAGCATGTAATGTATAGATTAGATACGGTATCGTGAGTAAATCTTCACCCACGATCAGGTACACTCAAGAGCATAAGCATTATTCATCAAGCATGCTCACGCACGACTTTTTTTGCTCACGTCAGTGTTCTACCTAAAAAAAAAACAAACACATGAAGGCAAGATATACATAAAATATCTGTGAGGGTAGCTGAGAGACCGGATGTTTGTGACAGATAGGTTTGAGGAAGCAGAATAGCATTTTTATTAATAAACTGAATATTGTTAATTTTAACTTCCTTAGTAGTCGAAAGTACACCCTTAAGGCTAATTACTAATACTTTGCAGAAGTTAAATAGTTTTTTTCTTTAAATAATTGCACTGTACAACAAAATAAATTTTTTTAATTACAAGGTTCTAACGACTGATTGTGATAGAGCGCACCAACAAAATATATACGTGTTTCGGCATTTTGAAAGTTTACATCTGTGATTAATGTTACGGGAAGTTAAATTTTCCCCCTTTTGCACATACATAGTTCTACTGACTCGGCATAAGAAATCTCGTAGTTTTTACGTTAAGGTATAATATCTGCTTAGCACTTTTATGAAAAGCACAACGCTAAAGGTTTTTGTAGAATATTTCAACTCTCTTACTCATCGCGGTAAAGGTGTTTTTGTTCCTGTCTTTAATAAGAGGCAAAAAACTTCTCTTCAGCGGCAATATACCGGGCTGATATGTTCTACATAAGTGTTCCATGTGGTTTTTTACATTAAAAAAGCTGAGCACATCTTCTACCTTAAACGTAAGGCTCACAAGATTTCCTATGCCGAGTACTCATTCTGAATAAGTACGAAATTATCCCTTAAACAAATTTTGGGTTTTGAACGATTTCTGGCGGTCAAGTTAAGTCTGAAGCTTGGGTGTATTTAAAGACTTACAGTAGAACTTTATTGCGAATATTTTCGTAAAACTTTTCAGCCTGCTATATTGCCACTGAATTGGAGTTTTTTGTTCCCTTTTTTTTAATAAAGAGACAAAAAGACCCATACAACGAAGAGTTAGAAGGCTAAAATATTCTACAAAAACGTTTCCCGTGGTGTTCTACATAAAATTATTGAACACATCATATACTTTAAACGTAAGGCTAACAAGATTTCCTATGAAAAAGTCACTATCAATATGTGCAAAAGAGGCGGTAAATTCAACTTGCGCTAAAATGAATCCCAGATGTAACTTTCAAATGCCGATATTTTTGGTGTCCTCTTTCAGAGTCAGTCGATAGAGCCATTTAAGTTTTGTTGGTGTTGTACAGTGTTATTTATATTTAAAGTAAACGACAAGTACATATTACAAATTACATTCCGCAAAAATTCGAATCAATCACTGAATTAAAAAATCACGTGGTGCGCATCTCTAGTATAAACACTTTTGAGGCAGTCGTATATTCTTTTATATCGATACCTTATCAGCAAATTATCGTAAGCGATGTATTTTTCAAAATTTCTTATTTAATTAATTTCTTAAATTAAAAATTGAGGGACCTATTTACCAATCAAAATTGCCTAAAATTTTGTTATGGTTCGAAATGGTTAAAATTGTTGATAACTCCTAAAATACTTGCTGTAAGCTTTTGTGGGCAGCTAAAGTTCATCTCCCTTCTGGAGAATAAAAGTTCACGTGAAATGTGTTGTCTTTCTCTAAAATTGCGATCGCCAATTTTACGTTGTGTACTATTTTATTAGTTGTTTTCACCATTTATTTTTCATGGGTAATATTTTACATGAGCAAAATATTCATGTCTTATTCCCGATAATGGTAAATATATTGAAAAATATTTTGTCGCTTGCGAAAGTTCCGCTCTGAGAGATTGATATTTATACTAAAAAAAGAAAATGGATACGAAATCGTGGCGAAACGAAATACTTTGTACATTTTTCTATATATGTGTGTGTATAAATCATAAAAATTGATTGAATTGTTAAAGAGCTGACACACGTACTAGCATTTATGTACATATAATAGATAATGCTTTGGTTTAGAAAAACAGCAATTTTAAAATAAAAACTGCATTCAGAAGGCCTCATAAAATATTGATTAAAAACTTGCCAAAATTCGTTAATATATTCGTACCTAAGCTTTTTGTTTTTCATTAGATAACAAACCACTGATTTATAAAATGAAAATCACTGACAAATTTCACATTTTTCTAGATCATAAATTTTTAATCATATTGCATTAAATGTTTTTGCAATTTTAAGAGATTATTTTAAAACTAAAAAAGCCTATTCAGGACGTGGTTAAAATATAAATCAAATTGCGGGTTGGAAAGATTAAAAAACATTTTTTTTCAAATTAGCTATTGCGACTTTTAATATAAAATTAACTTACAATAAGTACTCATATTGTTGCGCAAAGGGATTTTAAAGGAAGGAAGAGTTTAAAGCGAGTACATACATACTAGGGTATTCATTCGGTTAACCGTTAATCGGTTAACCGGTTAATTACTACCCGGTTAACTTATCGGTTAATTTAAGATTGGCTCTTTTCGATTGACGGTTCAACCGGTTAATTTCAGTCGATAAAACGATTAGCCGACGCAGCAAAAATTTTAATTTTTTGTAGTATTATTTTTTGCGTGTTTAGTTATTATTTTTCATACAAAGAGGTGATCTTAACTTAAGTAAAAATTTATAACCTTAGGATGTGGCTATAAAAGAGCTTAGTACAGACTCTGCTACTCTAATTGAACTTAATGAAAGCATTAAGTTTTTATTTCATAGTTTAATAAGAGCCAATACTACTAGTTAATTAAAAATCTAAGGATTCGATTTAATGTAGGAATATTTCCTTCTAGCAACAGTGTTTTAAAATACAGCACAAAAACGGAAACTAAGGAAATCGGAATTAAGCTTTTTGCACAATATTCATTGCTAAGCTCTGCCAGTATGAGTCAGATGATCACCTGGCAACAGAAGAAAGTATCGATAGTTATACAAGAAATATTTTAACAGAATTAACCGAAGCAATTAGACGTGTTAAGAAATTGAAAAAATTAAAACCGGACATAATGGAAGATTTTATATGATTAGAGAAATCCAGGAAAAGCACTGAGAAGCTAGATATTCTGTATTATGGACTGCTTTCGATTTCTTTATCATCTACGATCATCTACGATCATCTACTAAAGAAAAGAATCGCTTAAATCCTAAACATTAAAACCAAATTATTTTTCCGAAAGATTGTTTTGAAGATCTCCTCATACTATTGAAATAACTAATAAAATGATCTCACAAACTTGGTAATTTTTTAATTAATACATATTTATGATTTTGTTTTTGCTTGATTTAGTTTAAGAATTGTTATGTTTGTTATGTTCTTTTTTTTTACTAATAAACTCGAAAAAATAAATAATTAACGGATTTTTGTTTGTTGAAATTACTTGATTTATGAAAAAACTTTATTAATCGGTTAACCGGTTAATACCGAAATTAACCGATTATTTACCGGTTAAGCTAAAACCTTGATTAACCGATTAAAACAAAATCCCGATCTACCTTAATATATACACATCAATAGCTTAATGTATAAAAGACTTATCTCGATTTTTTTTAAAACGTATTTTTAACGTTTTCTGGTAGTCAACTTCTAAATATGTGTAGTACCCTTCTTAATAATCTTAGTAATCGACTGTTGAAAAAAAAACGGATATATGGCCTCTTATGAAATTGTTTTAGTTTTTATCCTTCTCCTGTAAAATAACGAAAATTTGATGTACGTCTTTTCTATATCAAGCCATATATGAGTGATTCCACGAAAAACGGCGCTATGCAAGGAAAAAATAATATTCTCATTTTTCATAAAAATCTCTCAATTGATGTTTTTTAGTGAATGACAATTATAGAAAAAATACAAAAATGCACTATTTAATATTTTTTAATCAATTTGAGGCACTTTTAAATAATCATGCAAGAAACGTTTTGCTCTGCCTCTTTGTATGTTTAATATTTATTTCAGATTTTCTTTTATTATCTTTCTCATTATTAATAAAAACCGTTATCGCTAAAAATAATATTTTTTTTGCTTTTTATTGAGTTAAAAAAATATTCAGCTAGAGTATTCTGCTCTGTCTATAATAGAACGAACAGCAAATAATTTGATGTCTTATTATTTTCTTATTAGTTTATCTTTATATTATTTATATTAATTAAATCAATAAAAAGTTTTATTTCTTCTAATTTTTTTAATTTTCGTACTAGGTCACACCCGTCGGTCACACCCGTCTCATTTTAAAAATAGTTTTTTCATAAGAAAAATAATTTTTGTCAAACATCAAATACATAATACAATTAATTGCACTTTGCACAGATATCTATACCAAAATTATTGTGTACCTTATAGTCAATATTTTACAGAATTTATACTGAAAGTCATTATTCTTTAAAACTAAGATTTGTAAGGTCACACCCGTCGCATTTTCTGGCGACAATTCTGGGCAAAAATCGTGTTGTATCAGTGTCTACACGTCATTCAGCGTCTTTAAGCTTAATGCCATTGCGAGCCGCAACGTTTTTTTAGGTGCAAAATTATATATTCTTGATTTATAACAAAAAATGTGTGTAAAACGGTCACACCCGGCTAAATGGAATTACTCATATATATATATATATATATATATATATATATATATATATATATATATATATATATATATATATATATATATATATATATATATATATATATATATATATATATATATATATATATATATATATATATATATATATATATATATATATATATATATATATATATATATATATATATATATATATATATATATATATATATATATATATATATATATATATATATATATATATATATATATATATATATATTTATTAACATTAGTATGTTCCGATAATTTTTTATTACTTTTGCAAAATTTTAAAAACTTGTGTTAAAAATTATGTCATATTACACGTCCAATTCCGCAGCTGTCAAAAACTCTTTAATAAAACAATTCTATTTTTCCATTTTTAAGTTTTTTTTTTTTATTAGAAAAAAGTCCTTATTATTGCTTTCAGCATGAGGGTTTTCCCCAAGGTGCACAAAACAAACAACAATATCTCAGGTTTTTTATAAAAGTAAAACACATTTTTCTAGCATCTAAAACCAAATGACATATTTTTTATTATTTTACTTTTTTGACAAATATGTTAAACGCCCACAAAAAAAACTTTAATAAAATAGAATAAAAATACAACAGGTAAGATAGAAAAAAAATGATATAGTACTTAATGAAAATATACTTAAGGGATTTAAGAATGAAATAAAAATAAAGTAAAAACAACGAGGAAACTCATCAACAAAAATACCAATAAAAAAACAGAAACAAAATTTAAAATTCAGTCATTTTTTACACTTTTTTTTTTAAATCTACAAGTAGCAACAATGGCAATAAAAGCTTTTAACAAAAAGCAACCAAAGAAAACTTGTGCTCCATTTTACAAAATGTTACGTTTACTTACTGAAAAAAAAATTTATACTTAAACAAAATAAAATAAAAACAAAAATCCGGCTCAACATAATCCCTTAACATTTAAAAAGAAGAAGAAGAAAAGTGTTTTCCTGTTTTCTTTTTTGGGATAAAATAAAACTAAAAATAGAAAATATTTTAAAGAAAATAAAAAAAATGTCTAAAGTAAATGCATGACCAGAAAAGTAGATGGATGCTTTATGAACACAACATGACCAAAATGAAAACTTTGTTATTTCTTCATGCAAAAGAGCATTAAGTAAACCACAGTAAGACGGGGAAACTTTTAAGTATGGATTGCCATAAAAACTGTAACACTATAAAATTAGTCACTTTATATTATAAAAAAATAAGCGTGATTGCAAAAGAAAGGAAAACTCCCACATACAAAAAATATATTTTATTTCTATGGCGTTGCAATAAGCAAATTTTAAACATTTTGCATATCATTTAAAACTGACTTCTATTGGCGGCAATCCAACCAATACTGTTCGTACAACACCTTATAAATTTGTATACTCTAGTGCTGCTAATTTAAATTACACTAACCATTTCAGTTAAAGTGGAACTCGATTCCCAGCAAAACTTTGCATACTGGTGGGCAAAAAAGTATATGAGAATTTAAGTCTTAAATAACAAATTTTAAACTCCACTTCAATATCAACACCCTATCGTCTTTCTCGACTTAACTGAGTTTGGTTGCCTGAGAGTATTTTATCTCATTAAAATTTAACATGAATTTTTCTGCTTTTCTGTCAAACTTTATTCAGCCATGTCACAGAATATCATTCCGATGGGAAGTGGCTTCGATTCCGGAAGTTGCTTCTTCAGAAAACGAAATATTAAAATTTTCTTCGTAATCAAACCACTTTTAAATTTCAAAGTGGAATTGACAAACACTTTTCTGTCAACTTCATTTGCACTAAATACTTAAAAACGAGCATACTTTTAGGAGCGTCAAATAAATATTTGGTCATATGCTTACCATGTGAGAAGTTTTTTTCTAAAAACAACAGCATACAAACGCCTCAAGGTATAAAAACATTATTATTGTAAAATCGAAATACAAAATAAACAGAATCTAAAGCACCAAAAATTAAATTTTTCGGAATGACAACTACGGAATTAAAACGGAATCTGTGACACGGCTGATTAAGTTTGTAACGCCATAACAACTTTAACGAAAACTATTGCGCTTCAAAATACAAAAAATGTTATGTGTACATAACGTGAAAATTGGTTCGACTCTCAAAATACCAAACTGGGATCTAATCATCGCTTTAGACATCGACCTGATTCGATCGAGTTTTCGTAGTTTGAAATTATGGCATTCGATATGGAACAATGTGTTTATATTGTTCGATCGCGAATGCCATAATCTCAAATTAAGAAAACTCGATCGAACCAGCTCGATATCGAAAGTGACGATAAAGCCCCTGAATTGAGGCATATATTTAATACGTGCAAACATTGGTATTAAATCTACATAATAGATAAGTAATATATGTAATTAATAAAATGGCTATATTAAATTCACGTTGTTTCAACTTGAAATAACTTTAATTCAACATAATTCTTCGTGTTATTTCAGTAATAAATTCAAGTTGTTTCAACTTCAAATAACGTATGATCCTTCGTTCTATTTCTATTCTATTCTATTCACGTGGTTTCGATTTGAAATAAATTTGATTCAACATGATTCTTCGTTTGATTTCAGTATCAACTTTACTTTGCTCTAACTGTACTGTAATATTAATTCAACATGAAATATAGTAATAATAATATTGAGTATTCGGAAAAATAGAAAATACTCGGTACTCACTACTCAATACTTTGCCACCACTTGTCTACTAGGGAATTGATGGAGCTCTACAGCAGATTATTTACATCAACCTAGAAAGCTAGCAACATGGGAATATGAAAATTGGTCTCGTTGTCTTATATTTCAAATTCCTTAGAATTCTACACAACAGACATAAATTGATTTATGTTTCATGGGGTTGCTTTTTGCTTCAACCCCTACTTATTCCTTAACCCTTCAATGGGAATATGGCAAATGAAAATATTTTGTCAATACTAAAGACATTTTATGATGTCACTTAAATCACAATTTACCTAAGATACTATTTTTTTCCCTGTAAATATGCTTTACAAAAATTTCTATAAACCAGGAAAAAGTAACATAAAACAACAAAACCAAATAATAAAGTTAAAACAACAAACATGAGGGTGTAAAGAAAAGAATGAAAAAAAGAAGCCAAAACGAACACACAAAATAATAATGGTTGTGGTAGTTGGCACAAAATAAAAAAAAAGTTTTATGCATTTTTCTTTCTTCTTTATTATTTTTCATTGTAAAATTGTACGCTTTTTAAGTTTTAATAAAACAAAATATAACAAAAAATAAAAATATTGCTAAAACAACAAGAATAAATCTTGATACTATTGTTACCATTATAAAGCGTCGCTAACAAAAAGTAAAACACAAAACCCACCGTAGAGGAAAAACAATGACAAGTAGATGCTTTTTATTTAAAGTTGATATAAAAATTATTGTTTTAAGTGCAGAGACAAAAAAGTTAAAACAACAAAAACAAAAGTTTTTTGTTCTGAATTGACAGAAGGCAACAAGTTTTTCATTTTATATTAAATAGTTTATATGTATTTTTGTTTTGTTCTATAAAATGTTTCTTTTATACGGTTGTCGGATGGCAATAGCTTCATCACAATTTATTGTAATTGCAGAGTATACTTTAGGGTTTGACCCATTAATAATTTAAATATTGGTCACTTTGATAAGGACCATTCATTACAGTAATTTATTTAAATAATTTAAAATGGTTTTAGACTTTAATGTAGATATTTTTGAAGTATGTTATAAGGGGTCACAGTAAGAAACTAGATAATTTAGGAGGTAAATAAATAAAAAAAAGAATTTAATGGGACAATATATTTTTAAATTAAGTCAAAGTTAGGCCAAAGTTCGTAACAATTTATTCAAGATTTCTTTAATTTTCAGTATGCGAACTTGCCGAAAACATTGCCAGGCGAAAAGAAGCATTTTTCAATCAAATCAAATTAAATTTAAAAATTAACTAATTATTATAATGCGTTGATCAAAAATTAACGTTAAACATTATTTTATAAAGCTTAATACTCTGTTGACTATAGGGAGTTGTATGCTGTACATATAAATGTTGTAGTCGATTTTCAAATAAATATGTTTCTAAACATATTTTAAGGTATGTTTTTATAAAAATTACCCAAACATTTTTACGACATAAAACTCCTATAACACTTGGCCAATTCACAACCTGGGGCCCTTTTCTCAAAGCTACAAGTTACAAATCTACATATAAAGCAACATCTACATACAAAACAACAAAACTTTTTTTTATATTGTTATAGTGAATCAGCATAGGAAATCCTGTTATCCTTTTTGGGTATAAGCGTACTATAAGCCACCACACAAGGTAAAGCTGTATATAATATTTATTTATTCAAAGTGGAGAGCAATTTAATAGTGTGTTCAATAACAACGAACCTTATCAGTAATGAGATTCTGTAACTTTTAACAATAACAACAGTTGTTATATTGTCAAAATTTTAAGTTGTTTGCACTAACGTTGGTACGATTCTGTGACTTCTTGTTAACAACATTGTTTAAATTTGACATCATGTGGCATCTCTGTTAAAATAAGCGAAAAGCACAAAGAGGAATATTATAAAAACAAATGAATTTGTGATTTTCAAACAGTGTACAGAAATTGTTTTGCCTCAATGTGGTTATTTTTGTGTGCTAAATGCTAAATTAAATGTTTAAATAATAGAAAAATTTTTATTTCAACGTAAAAGTTTTATATGTTTTATATATTTTATATATTGTTGTAGAGCAATAAATTTAATTTCTGACATAAAGTATGTGCTACAGCTGACTCGTTGTTTATACATTAACAACAGAAAAATTATTTTGGTTAGTTAATCAATAGCAAATATTGTTAAAAATGGTACAGAGTAGCAAAATCGACAATTTGCTTGTTAAATTTTTTAACAATGACAAACTATTGTTAAAATTGAATAGAGAATCGCACTACAGCTGCACTTTGTGTCCTATATATAAGTCAAACAAAAAATTAACTGGTTCAATAAAAACATTTGCTACAAATAAATTTATTTATTTTTTATTTTTTTGGTTTTCTGGGTACTAGACAATTCATATTTGACAAAACATGATTTTTTACATCAAAATATCATTGCCTATTTCAAGACAGCACTAAGAATTTAATTCAAAGCATATTTAACAGCTGCCTATCATTTCCAGCAATTTTTTACATACATTATAGCTTCTTTCTGATTTTAATCTTCATTCAATTCATATTAATTTCAATGCAATGACTAGATAACATTTCATGTTTAAGTTTCCATATTTTATTCAACCCTTTTATGGAAATAACTTTTATTTGTCTAACTTATTGTTTTCTTTTTATTATCTATTATTTGTTGCTTACACACTTTACGTATGTGTGTTTTATAAACAAATATACAGTGATATAACTACACATATAAAATCATAACAGATATTGCTACATATTTTGCATGTTTCGTGACATGATGTATTTATTTGCTTGGCACTTGAATTCCAGACGCATACATACGTTTTAGCAAAAACAGAAAAAAGGACATAAAAAGTGTAATTTAAATCCATTTGCACACGTCACTAACAATCACGTGTGTGCGAAGAGAAACCGAAAAGGGGGAAAAAATTTAGTAAATGTTAAAGAGTGCGTGTATATGAGTGCGTAATTTGTTACGTTTGATATAAAACTCAGTAAAATGAAAACACGTACGCTAAACGCAACTCTAAGGAATCGAAAAAGCAAAAGTAACAAATATTAAGTTTACCACAAAAAATAAAACATATATTATCATGCCACATTTAAGATTTTCATAGACTTATACACATACAATTTACATGTACATGTGAAGAAATTTTTCAATAGTGTTTCTTGGGAACAAGAAAAACAATAAATGAATAAATAAATAAATATTTGTACACACACTTGCTGTACTATTAGCGTGTATTATTTGCAATAATAGAAATACATTTTTTTGTGAAAGAAAAAAAATTGTAATAACAATAACACCAAGTAAGAAGCTTAACAATACAAAAGTCATCATTCCTAGACAATCAATGTAGGCGTTTACACTCAAGATATTGTGAAAAGAGAAAATACGATTTTAGATGAAAATGATTTAAATACGAAATATTTTTTTTTTTAGAAAGAGAAGTAGCACAATTAGGCAGTTAATGCCTACCAGTTAATTAAGAAATGTGTTGCCTTCTTTGGGAAAGGGATAGTGTAGAAAGAACAGGCGTTTTTTGTAGAGCAGTGTTGCATTCCCTCTGGTGTCAAGTACTGGCCTTGAGTAGTTTAAGCTGTGTAGCCATTTATTAGTTATTTTACTTCGCCGACGGCTCAGCTACAATACCGACGAAGGGGGGTGCTGTGAAGTGCATTAGGATATGTCAGTATTAATCGCTGCCCGTACTGCCAAACAGATCAGTACTATGCTTTCATCACTTTAACAGTCCAACAACAACCAACACAATAACACACCAATGCACTTCAGAAAAATTCATGATGTTGAAGCTTTTCTTGAACTGAAGACCTCAGGGTTTGTAGTCAAACGCGCTAACCATTCAGCCAACATCACCCTCAATACATAATATTTGTTGATTAATAGTAATAGTTTAAAATCGAGGAAACAGAGATGCTGTATAAACTAGCACAGATACAATTAAACAGATGTTTAAGACCAGGGGTAGAAATCATGGTACAATTGTAATTTTTTTGTGCATTTTGTACCTCATCTTATTTGCCCGTCTTATTTGGTGCAATTTAAAAATCAAAATTTGTTATTACATGTTATGTTATATGTATGTTCGCTAATTTTTTATGGACGTAAGCATTGTAATCTGTTCTTCATTTCGTGCTAAATGCTGTCAAAAAGTCCATATAAATAAAATTTCCATAAACGGTTCATGAAAAAGTGTTGCAGAAGTAGTAATCTGTTGATCTTGCGGAAAACAAATGAAATGTGTTGGCATTATTTTAAATTTTCATGCGATATAATATTAGTTTCATTTATTTCGCATGGAATTTACAACGAGCACATTTTTTAAACATATAAGAATTGTAGCATAGTTTCAAGGGCTAGTTGATATTGGTTTAAGCCTAGTGCTGTTAATTTTGTGAAAAATGTTGACCAATATTGAATATTTAGTAGGAAAAATTTTACATGTCGCGACCTTATTTATTATTGGTGTTCTGCTTTCTAATGCTTTTTCTTACGTTTATGGGTCAAAGCAATAATAAGGTGACGAAGTAGCCAATATTAACTAGCCCTTGAAACTATGCTACAATTTCTTACGTTTGTAAAAAGCCCAATGTATTTCCATGCGAAACAAATGCCACTCATATTATAATACCAGATTAATTTCACATGTTTTTGTTTTTCTCAAGATCAACAGAGTGCGTGCAAAATTTTTTCATGAACAATTCATTACAATATTTTTTATATGTATTTTGTCAGCATTTCATGTGAAATGTTGAACAGAGTACCAGGCTTTACATGTCAAATTTTTCGTACGAAATAATTAATGTTGCTCAACATTATTCACAAATTTGAACAGAGTGCTACTTTTGCAACATTTTTCATTAGCAATTTATGGCATATATGGTTTTATATGTATTTTTACATTATGTCGCGTGAAATGTTGAACGGAGTACCAGGCTAAACTTAACAAGCCTTATTCAAATGTCTTACAGTTTTGTCAATGGAGACGCAGGTAAGAAGCTGTTTTCACTTGATGGAGCCCATAAAATGCCACCAGGCGACGGCAACATACAATAAATGAAATAAAAACGCAAAAATACAAATTACACAAACAATGACTTTTTTTAATACATTACCTACATAAATAAATAGTACGTATGGGTATGTACAACATGAAGCCATTGATTTTTTTTACTTGCACATACAATTCATAGCAACAATTGAATGAGTATGTACGTTACTGCTGATATATCATGGAAAATCCTTTATATTTTATCTTTTAATACCTGTTAAGGATTTGTACATTTCTTCATTTTTTTATCTAGTTATAAGAAGAGTAATTTTTTCTTTTCTATTATTTTTCTTCGTGTGTTCTGTTTGGGGCATGAACACAGAAAAAGTTGCTTGTAAATTCTTTAAATTCTTTAAAAGATCCTGTGCATACAAAGCATATATTTATATGTGAATATAACCTTCCTTATATGTGTATCGATTTGCTAAGTATCTTATAAGATACAGTATACTGTGTTTTCTAACTACATTCTATTGTGTTGCTTATTTGTTTAACTCATATTGTGTTCAACATTAGATTGAAATAAAGCAGAAAATTAAATAAACACAACATTGCGTTAAGCCAAAGGATATCATCATTAGCGTACAATACACAGATAAATACACACACACACAGATATAGAAATGCATAATCCCAGCAAACACAGATATGAACCAAGGTTTGCAAATGAAACAAGCTTTGATATCAAAAGTTAGCCAATGAATATCAAACCGTATTTCAAACGATAGTGCTAGTAACACTTCTAGCTACAATCATATACAGACAATTATTTATACATCAATATATTACAATTTTATTTAACTTATTTAAAACTAAAAATTTACATATCAAGTCAAACAGAGTAACAAAATGAATAAAGTTTTTAACACGTAATAAGCAAACATATATATGGGTAATTCCATGTCAAATCAATTAAGAGTTAGACACGACCCCTTTCAATTTTGATGAAATTTGGTCAGATGTATAACGAAATTACATTAAAGGAAAAATATTGAAAATTTTTATTTCAAAAGTTATGACATAATCAAAATGTCATTATTTTGTCAAATTTACAGAATGTGTTGAGTTTAGTTTTTAATTATCTCTAAAACTATTTTATGTACAAGGATGTTTTGTATGCCATTTGAAAGAGGATATTTTGTGCAACAAAAAAATACATAGAACAAAAATTTGTTTTGGAAAAATGACTTATCTGCAAAGTTTTGAAAATTTCAAAACTGACTAAATCAAAAGCCTATATTTTTTTCGTCTGAATTTTTTTTATATAATACCTCTAAATGTCCTTAATAAATCGTGAAAATTTGGAGAAGGTGTTTTTTTTTCATTAATATGATTATTTCGAACGTATTTGCTTTGTGAATCTAAATTGATTATTAGGCTAAGGTTCGTAACGTTATATTCAGAAAGAATTGGGTATGATTAATATTCCAAGGAACAATGGAAAAATTAACATCAACTTAATTTTTCAACGTACACAGCAGAACAGAGTAGCGCCACTTTCGGAAGCCGCTACACTTCCATCGTCAGTGCTCACGTGTATTTGCTATCACCACTTGTCAGATGGCAACGCTGGGAAAGTGCACTTTAATATCAGCTTGAGAGTGATTTAATTCTCGTATTCAATTTTCGCGAAAAAGTTGTATATATAAGAATTAAAAATCACATTCAACAGAGCCACCTGACAAGTGGTGATAGCAAATACACGTGAGCACTGACGATGGAAGTGTAGCGGCTTCCGAAAGTGGCGCTACTCTGTTCTGCTGTGTACGTTGAAAAATTAAGTTGATGTTAATTTTTCCATTGTTCCTTGGAATATTAATCATACCCAATTCTTTCTGAATATAACGTTACGAACCTTAGCCTAATAATCAATTTAGATTCACAAAGCAAATACGTTCGAAATAATCATATTAATAAAACAATTAGCTACTGGCTTGAGCTTTTCACATGTTTACATGTTCATATATACTTAAGTATAAAATCAAACCAAAAAAGTTTGTCTTGAGTAGAACAAAAATCAGAAAAATGGGAATGAAGAAAAATAAACCGATGGCAACGCTGGGAAAGTGCACTTTAATATCAGCTTGAGAGTGATTTAATTCTCGTATTCAATTTTCGCGAAAAAGTTGTATATATAAGAATTAAAAATCACATTCAACAGAGCCACCTGACAAGTGGTGATAGCAAATACACGTGAGCACTGACGATGGAAGTGTAGCGGCTTCCGAAAGTGGCGCTACTCTGTTCTGCTGTGTACGTTGAAAAATTAAGTTGATGTTAATTTTTCCATTGTTCCTTGGAATATTAATCATACCCAATTCTTTCTGAATATAACGTTACGAACCTTAGCCTAATAATCAATTTAGATTCACAAAGCAAATACGTTCGAAATAATCATATTAATAAAACAATTAGCTACTGGCTTGAGCTTTTCACATGTTTACATGTTCATATATACTTAAGTATAAAATCAAACCAAAAAAGTTTGTCTTGAGTAGAACAAAAATCAGAAAAATGGGAATGAAGAAAAATAAACCGATGGCAACGCTGGGAAAGTGCACTTTAATATCAGCTTGAGAGTGATTTAATTCTCGTATTCAATTTTCGCGAAAAAGTTGTATATATAAGAATTAAAAATCACATTCAACAGAGCCACCTGACAAGTGGTGATAGCAAATACACGTGAGCACTGACGATGGAAGTGTAGCGGCTTCCGAAAGTGGCGCTACTCTGTTCTGCTGTGTACGTTGAAAAATTAAGTTGATGTTAATTTTTCCATTGTTCCTTGGAATATTAATCATACCCAATTCTTTCTGAATATAACGTTACGAACCTTAGCCTAATAATCAATTTAGATTCACAAAGCAAATACGTTCGAAATAATCATATTAATAAAACAATTAGCTACTGGCTTGAGCTTTTCACATGTTTACATGTTCATATATACTTAAGTATAAAATCAAACCAAAAAAGTTTGTCTTGAGTAGAACAAAAATCAGAAAAATGGGAATGAAGAAAAATAAACCGATGGCAACGCTGGGAAAGTGCACTTTAATATCAGCTTGAGAGTGATTTAATTCTCGTATTCAATTTTCGCGAAAAAGTTGTATATATAAGAATTAAAAATCACATTCAACAGAGCCACCTGACAAGTGGTGATAGCAAATACACGTGAGCACTGACGATGGAAGTGTAGCGGCTTCCGAAAGTGGCGCTACTCTGTTCTGCTGTGTACGTTGAAAAATTAAGTTGATGTTAATTTTTCCATTGTTCCTTGGAATATTAATCATACCCAATTCTTTCTGAATATAACGTTACGAACCTTAGCCTAATAATCAATTTAGTGTTTTTTTTTTCTTTTTTGAGATATGATTTTTTTCTTTCGCAACCTTCAACAGTGTAGTATCAAAAATAATTTAAAATTGTAATTTTGAGCAATATGCATTACATTTAATTAAATTTAAAAAGTTTTTAAAGGAGAAAAAGTAATAACATTGACAAATTTGTGCATTTGTTTTTTCGGTGAAATTTTATGTTGGAAATTTCGTGTTAAAAAAGTAAAATTTTTGTCACATCTCAAAAAAGAAAAAAAAACACCTCCTTAAAAAAATTAGGATTTTTTAAGGACGTTTAGATTTATATTATATAAAAAAAATTAAGCCAAATAAAAATATAGGTTTTTGATTTAATCAGTTTTGAAAATATCAAAACTTTGCAGATGTCATTTTTCCAAAAAAAATTTTTGCCCTATACATTTTTTGTAGCTCCAAATATTCTGCATAAAATTACATACAGACCAATCTTGTATATGAAATAATTTTCAAGATATTTAAAAACTAAACTCAACACTTTCGGTAAATTTTGCGAAATAATGATATTTTGGATATGTCATAACTTCTGAAAAAAACATTTTTAATTTTTTCCCTTTTGGCATAAGTTCGTTATAGGCTTAAAGAAAGCATCTGAACAAATTTCATCAAAATCGAAAAGGGTCGTATCTAACTATTAGTTGATTTGACATGGAATTACCCATATATAACATATTTTTAGCAATATTTATTTAATTCTATAAACAAGTAATTTTTAAATGGTTTTTTAATAACAAAGTTTGTTACAAAATACTTTTGAATGCCGTCAACAAAAGTGCATGCCAGCTTTTACCATCATATGTTGCTAAAATAATTATTTTGTAAAATTTCTGTTAGAAACTATAGACAGATAATTACATGACACTTAATTCGGACCATCAACTTGAAGTTAGTAAACTTAATTTTCTGACATTTTAGTCACAGCAGTATATATATAGGCGTTCTAAAAGAAGATATATACACAATAATATTTTACGGTTTATGTTATTTCTATATGAAAGTCTAAGCTATAAATTATATAGCATCACAGCAAGGAATATTCTTTCGAATACAAATAAAACTATTTATATCAATATGTGTACATCTGTTTTAGTTGTGCCGATTCACTATATGGAAATACAGTGTAGCATCTTAAGAACATTACCAATTTTTTTCTCATTGACCCTATGTTTAGAAACGCAACAAACTTAAGCAAAACATCTAAAGGTATGCTATGAAATTATAAATTTTTGTAGGATTTAGTTAGTAATAAAAAGCTAGTGACGTATACCTTATTAATATGAAAATAATACGCATACGCAATTGATTTTACATACAACAATTTGTTGCCTGTAATTTACACTAGAGCCATGCACAAACACGTTACTTACACATTTTCGCTACAGTTTAGTTGCGCCGAAAAAATAAACTGGAAAGCACCATTGCTAATTATATCTTTATATTGTTTATTTATTATATGTATAGAGCTTGTAAAATGTATTTTGAAAGCTTACATCTGGGATTCATTTTAGGGAAGTTAAGTTCCCCCCTTTGTATTGACACGACACAAAAAACATCACAATAAAAATGTTTTTTGAACATTTTAACCCGCTAACTCTACCTAGTATGAGTTTTTTTGTACTTTTCTTTAACAAATTAAAAAAACGTTCCTTCTGCGGTGGTATAGTGTGGCAATGCAAATTTCTCTAGTCATAATATATATTTATATCCCTTTTAATAAAAATAATTTCTCGAAGCTGCTAATAATAAGAAACTGAGAAGCGGGCAGGTGGTAAGGCATATATACGGACAGACTTACGAACGACGAGTTCAAAAGGAAAACAATTAAGCAACGGCCACAATATATATGTATATGCAGAGTCATTAGTATGCAAAGTCATTCGTAAAAAAAAACATAAAAACAAACGAATTGAAAATGTTCTTTTTAACCTGCATTAAAAAGTCCATCTTTAACATCAAAGTCCCTCCGAACTATTTCAATAAAACCCATATTCTAAGTTTCAGTCATGCGAAGACTGTCGAAATGTCAAATATACAATGTATGAAGTATATATGTACATATATCAGCCATGTCAAAATCGCGGCCCTCGGCATGATTTTAAGCGCAACACTTTTCCTCAACTCCACACTGTTTTCATTAAGAAATTCATAAATAAATTATTGAACAAAAATATGTCAAAGTACAACATAGGTAAAGAAAATTTACCAAACTTTTCTAGTTGTAAGACTCTTTTGCTCAAATATCGACAATTAAAATTTGACAAATATGAATAAAAAGTGTAATTTAAAAAATCAAAAAACACAAATGCTTAAAAAGCTTAAAGAAAAGAAAGCAAGTCCAGTCCGCGGAACATAGCGACTTTTACATCCGGGAACCATTATCGTAAAGATTTGAAGATTTAATTTTTCATGCCTCCCAACTGTAAAAGTCGCTATGTTCCGCACACTGAACTTGTTTTCTTTTATTTTATTTTTACTTTTTATTTATTTTCTTTTCGGTTTTCGTACACAGTTTGTTTTTAGATTCTTTGTTTAAAATTCACTTTTTACGTAATTGGGGTTTTTTGGTTGTTAACTAACTTTAAACTGTCAAAGATCCCAAATGGTCATTCGAAATGAAAACTAATAAGAGAAGCCTACAGATTATTTTCAAACACCTTTTCAATGATACACATTTTAATATAGTTTGCCGACTTTTTACTTATTTTTTGTTATCACAAAATGTCGTCTGTTGGCCGCCATATTGAATTTTGATTAGTGTCATATATTTAGTGACACTCGCAGGATTAAACCAAATCGATATTTTGTAATGCGCATATTATCCATGTTTGGTAGCACATATATTTGAGATCAGCTTTTTCCACAAATGAAGATGAATACAACTGCACAGCGAACCAGATTAACTGAAGAACATTTAGCATTGATATAAAAAATTACATCGAGCAAAAATCTAACTCCAGACTTTGATGAATTGAAAAATGAAAAGCAGTGCGTTATAACCAGCAAAAAATAATTTATATTCTTTATATTAAAATATATATTTCCTTATTTTTTTGTTTTTCTTTGCGAATTTCCACTCAAAATTTTAGTTTTTAATAAAAAAGTAAATGCGGTGCGGCGCGCAAAAGGATTTAGACTATAACATTCGAAGAATTTGGCCCTCACACTGAAATGAGTTTTACATAACTGATGTATATAGTAAATGTACGATATATCAGCTTACTTTATTTTAAGACTGAAGTGTGCTTAAATTAAAGCAATTAAAATATTTTTCGTTTCACGATGCCATATCACCGCTGGCTGTTAAGCAAGTCAAATCCGTTTGTTAATGAAAAAGACAGAAACAAGAACAATAAACAATAAAAAAAAAACTTTATGTTGATGATAATGACAATAACGACGAGTTGGCAAAAATGTTCTTAAGCTGTCATCAATGTTCTTTAACACCAAAATGACTTAAGGCGTATGTATAAACTATACAAATATGTATTTACATTACACATTCATTTTCACAAATATAAGCACATAAACCGGCACAAATATTTGTTAGTGTATGTAAAAAGCATGTTAATAATTTGTTTGCTTGTGTGTGTGTGCGCTTGTTTGACATGTTTGCTAATTCTGTTGTAAGTTAATCCTTTAGTTTAGTTCATTATCAAAGTTCTAGTTTATTACATTTTGATTTCTTTTTCCCTTTTTTTTTGCTTATATCCATGAAATTACACTTACACATGTGTGTGTATGAGAGTGTGATGTAATAGATTTTAACTTGACACTTGTATTAAATGTTATCTGATTACAACCTAACGTTTTGTCAGCATCATTGTGTGTATGTGTACTGCGTGTGAAAATCTTTATTTTACAATTTAGTGTTTTAATTCTTCAGCTATTTGTACAATTGTGTATTTATTGGCTTTATAGGATATAAAAACTTTTTTTAATATGTGTGATTTTCTTTTTATTTATTTTATTACAAGGATTAACTCAGTTGTTTGTTGCTGCTGCTTTTACTGTTTTATTGGTTTATTAAATTTTGTTTAGTTTTTGAATTGTTTGATTTTGTTGGGTAAATAAAATTGTGTACAAAATAATGGTAATGATGGTTATATGAAGGTTTCCTTAATGGTTTTACTGTTGACAATATTTAAACAATAAAGTTTGTATAAAATGTATATTTAATATACGTTTATTAAAATTGTAATTCCAAGTTTTGCGAAATAATTTTTAATAAGTTTGATTTTATTAGTATTTAGTAAGGATTTGAATAGTTTTAGAGAAATGCTGACAGATTGATAAGATATGTAATTTATGTTGAGTTTGCATTTAAATTTTTACATATGCAGTTTAATACTGAATTTTAGTAACATTATAAAATTGATAAAAGCATAAGCAGCTATATATGAAAAGTTTGCAATTTTGTCTTTGATTTGATAAATTAATGAAAAAGGAAAGAGTTTATCTAAAATTAGAACTATTTCATATTAATTTTAAACGAAAATTTATTAATCTAACCTAAAATCTTGTTGATTTAATATTTTTCACTGTTAAAACAACATTGTTTAATGGAAGTGTAGCGGCTTCCAAAAGTGGCGCCACTCTGTTCTGATGTGTACGTTGAAAAATTAAGTTGATGTTAATTTTTCCCTTATTCCTTGGAATATTAATCATGCCCAATTCTTTCTGAATATAACGTTACGAGCCTTAGCCGAATAATCAATTTGGATTCACAACATTGTTTAATATTGACTCCATAAAAGCCTGTTTTATAGTAAAATCAATTTTTATCGCGTTAAATTAAAGTTTGATCCACTTTAGTGAACCAATGAAAAATCAGCTACATTTGAAATTTATTATTTCGGCTTTTTAGTTCACTCTTTGAATTAGTGTAAACTCAAATTATTTATCAAGAGTGGAGTGTTCGAATATTCAAATCAGGTTAGCATAACGGATCAGTACTACTGATTTATACAGGCCGCTACACCGCTTCATCAGCGTTCTTGTTCACTTTTACCACTTATGAAGGTATATCCTTTTAATAAGGAAACATCAGCGGTTTCTTAGTTATTTGTCTGCATTTAGTTCCAGACATCCAACAGAGAAGTAAACATGCATATAAATTTTGCGCGGGCCGATCCGATCGCATTAATAATTATTTTTACGTAATTTTATTTTGAACCGAATACGTTATAAGTCTGAAATTTATTATTTCGGCTTTTTAGTTCAATATTTGAATTAATGTAAATTCAAATTATATATTAAGAGTGGATACTACTAGATCCCACCTAACAAATAACTTCACCCATCTACCAACCAGATAATACATATTTAAAGCATTGCTATCATATCATAGAACATATAGCACATGGGTTGCCTAATGAAATCAGGTCCAACTATGCTTAATTAAAGGTTAAAGTTGTAAAATTTTTTGAAATTGGGAATCATCTGCCAACCGGATGAAACCAATGCTGGTCGATAGTACAGAGCATAAGGGACAAGAAAACGTTGGGTTGTCTATCAAATTCCGGTCACATCTTAAGGTCGCCACGTCTTAATTAAAACGAAAATTATTCACTAACAAGCTTTATAACTGCCGACCTCTATTAATTTTTCCTTTCTAATATTTTTTCTGAACAAAGTTTAATGTTTTATGAAATTATAAAAATTTGGCCTCTACAGCTCTTGGGATGCCTCTACAAGGGTAAAATGTATGACCGACTTTTATTAGTTTTCCAGCGCCAGCTTCTTTGAAAACATACATACGTCTTATATCCGTTCCTTATGTGGGTTCCCATACAAAATTTACAATACAGACTAGAAATTTATTGAAGAAAAAGTCCCATAACTACCTAAGAGTCCCCCATAGAAGGGTTAAATGCTTGGCAGTCCTCCATTAGTTTTTTGTGTCTAACATTTTATCAAAACATACTTGCTCCTTCTCTTTACCCCTAAGGAGGGAGGGTTTAATGAAATTGTTTTTGGCCCTGCAGCTCCTAGGATGCCCCTAAGCGGCTGAAATTCATGGTCAACTCCCATTACTTTTCTAGTTTGAACACTTTTTCTAAGCATACGTTTAAAAAATCGTGTCTTTTATGGAATAACGCATTGCATATAGTATCAATGATAAAGTTTAAGATACTTCAAACGATGCAATTTTGTTTATATGTTGTCTTGGGAGAAAATACGAATATATGCAAAAAAGTACAAAAATATAAATTTTTTAGCCACGGTCCAGCTCAAGGTCGGTCATCGGTAGAACCCGCAAATGTTTTAGGAAACCTCATTAAAAATATCGATCTTTAATTTGAGAGGGGTAACAAAAAGAAAACCTTTGTCATCTTCATACAAGTCGAGTCGCCCTAATGTATATACAAACTTTTCGTGAAAATTGAATACGGGAATTAAATCACTCAAGTTGATGTTAACTGCACTGTTTTATCGGCCATTCCCAGTGTTACCGTTGGTTTATTAAATATATTCCTATCAGCTTCACGAAAAAATGTTGTTTTTTCAAAACAGTAACCAACAGCAGCTTATATGCCTCAACGCTTCGTTTTATATTTAAAATATTATTCTCTTTTATCTTCTATCACTAATTTTTTCATCGGTCTTACTTAATTCTAGATGTAAATTGAACAATAGAGTTTTTTACATAAATTTTTTTTAAATTTAATATTTTATATCCTTGAAAAGTTCACACCTTAATTTATTTCCTGAACAATTTTTGCAGAGGTAATAGATTTAAATAAGTAGATTTAAAGAAGAAGAAATACTTACTTTCAAAGTAGTACATATATGCAATTTGCCAAAATAAAAATTTCTACTTGAAAAAAAAAGAAATACAATTTATTACACTACAATAAAATATTTACACATATGCATATATATATTATATTATTATTTTTTTTATCATAGTACGTATACCTTAAGGGAATTTTATCCTTACGGTAAGATAAGTTGAAGAGCAAAAAAAAAATTGAATTTGAAATCATGTGCTAAAACTCAAAGTGACTGATTGCATGGAAGTTGCCAACATTTAAACATACAAAAACATTTGAAAAAGGATCAGAAGATAAAAAAAACGCAACAACAAAATAAACTATTTTGAATTGCAACAAGAAGAAAAGGTACTCACACATACATATGTATATAAAAAACTATATGGCTATATACAATGTAAAACATTTCTATATCCACATGTCAGGATATGTATGTATTGGCTGACATTTATGTTTTCGTTTTTATTTTATATTTAAGCTACAAAAATAATATAGAAACTCAAAAATAACAGCAGTACAACAAAACGAAGAAGAAGAAGAAGTAACAAGTATTAAAGTGTCAAAAAAAAAACAAAATAACAAACAAGAATATGAATTTTATTTCATTTTAACAATTGTATGTTGAAAGCAAATATGGCAAGAATAAGAGTAAAGGGAAATTAATTTGGGATAACTCTCTACCAACATAGACGAGCGTATGTCAATCTAAAATGGGGTAAAAGAAAAATATACAACCCATACATTTACATTAAAAAAATATATTGGCATCAACAAAAGGATTTAATGCACATGTTACCGGCGTCTAATACGTGCGAAACTGAATAATACCACAAACGTGGAAACATTTCGCTTACTTCGAAGCAGCCAACACTAAGCCATAGAATATGGAACGACTAAAATGAAACCCCAAATTTACTTGTTGAGGGAATTTTGATGTATTAAATGTGACATTAAGGTTTTGTTGGGATTCATTTCGTTTTCCTTTTTCATTTTCCTTAATTTTCATCTGTATGTATTTATTCGTAATATTCTCTTTGACTTATCAAAAAAATAAAAAAACAGGTACTTAAAATTTGATAAATTAATTTTTAAGCAAAAGATCTTAAGCGAGTTTTAACCCAGTCAATCGTGGTGTTATTTGATATTAACAGAGGAAAAGGCTAAATAAATCATTAACTACAAGGAGCAAAGAAAAGCAAAAACGATTTTACACACATTTTTTCAATGATTAATTAAACAAAAATAATGTTCAAGGAAATTTAATAGAAATGGAGAATAAAGCGGCCATTATGGTCGTTTTGATCTATACAATGGGATAATGGCACAATACTTTCAAACAAAATATTGCCAAATTTTCCAGACAGTAAAAGAGTAAACATAACACCTAATAATATTGCCAACATATTAGCCAATTTTCTTGTTTCTTCATTAAAAATCAAGTCTTTTGAATTTTGTTAATATATTGTGCCAACCTTGAATATGGCATAAACATACACATTATTGTACAAAACGAAAAATTGGGCTATTATATTGCCAGTGGGTGGAACACACGGCAACGCTAGAGTTGTCAGTCAAATAAAAATTATTCGGATAAAATTATTCGAATAAAAATTTTCGATTGAATCTTTTTTTTGCATATTAGAATAATATTTTTAAAATAAAAAGTTTCTATTCGAACGAACACAAAATTTTCAATTTAGAATGAAATATTCAAAAAGACTGACGAATATTCAAAACAATGTGAGATAATAGTTAGATTTAAAATTTTCTATGCAAGAAATTTATCTCCCACTGATACATACATTAACAACATATATTAACATACATTAACTTAAGATATTAGGCCTTATTGCGGTTGTCGAATCGTTTCGACAGTTTGAACTAGATTAACGAAAAATGTTGCGTATTTCTTTAATCAAGTACAGCAGTTGAAGTCGTTTCGACAACCGTAATAAGCAGGGCTCGGACTTTTCATGCAACTAAAAATTGATTTTAAGCGCTTACCAAATGCATTTAAAAATTAAAAATATGCGCAAAAATATGCATTTACCTACGAACAATGTACCAAAACTTAAATAATATGAATTAATTATTAATCATTATTAGAGAGAAAAAAACATAAAACAAACATAATTTGGTCGATTATTTAATCCAACAGAACTTTAGTTGCTTTGCCAATCGGCAACTGCAAATTAATGGTTGCCAAAAAGGCACTAAATAGCAACTGAAATTGACAACTCTCAGCTGCCAGTTGCCATCAGTAGTATAATTTTCAGCAAATAGCAACCCAAATGAGGCTCAGTTGCCATCCATAATCGGTCTTTTAATTTTTTTTTTAATTAAGAAATATGCATGAATTATTTTTTATTTACTCCACAAATATGCGTTTATGGCCAAAATATGCACTTACCACCAAAATATGCAACTATAAGTCGATGCCAAACTACTTAAAATTTGATGATTCGCATAGATAATTACTCAATAGCTCTTTATCTATCACCACAAAAAATATGCATTTGCTTGAAAGTACGAGACTTTACATTTAATTACAATTAAAATTAGAAGAAATAAAACAATATAAGATGTTAATCTGAGTATTAGACCGTAGTCAAATTATTAAATGGTGGTCAGAGTACGGCGATAGTTTGAGTATAAGACGATAGTCTGAGTATAGAACGGTAGTCTGAGTAAAATACGGTAGTCTGAGCATAAGACGATAGTCTGAGTATAATACGGTAGTCTAGGTATAAAAAGGTCGTCTGAGTATAAGAGGGTAGTCTGAGTATAAGACTTTAGTCTGAGTACAATACTTTAGTCTGAGTATAAAACTTTAGTCTAAGTAAATAACTTTAGTCTAAGTATAAGACTTTAGTCCGAGTATAAAACGGTAGCCTGGGTATAAAGGGGTAGTGTGAGCATAAAACGGTAGATGGGAGACTGAGTATAAGCCCGTAGTCTGAGTATAAGACGGTGGTTAGAATATAAAACGGTAATGTGGGTATAATAACGTAGTTTGAGTATAAGAGGGTAGTCTGGGTATAAGACGGTAGCCTGACTACAAGAAGATAGTCTGAGTATAAGAAGGTAGGTTTCGTATCAAACCGTAGTATGAAATAAAATGCTATAATACGTATAAAACTGTAGTGTGAGTATAAGACGAAAGTTTAACCAGTCCTTTACATATTTCTCGTAGTGCTTATAACTAGATTACAAGGTTTACAAGTGAAACAAAATGGCGTCTGTTGGCCGTCATATTGCATTTTAACCACTGCAATATCTTTAGTTACACTCCCCGAATTAAGACGAATCGATTGACGTAAAAATCGTCAAAATCGGTCTACGCGTTCGGTTTATATAGTGCCGTAAAGGAACACACATACATACATACATACATACATACATACATACATACATACATACATACATACATACATACATACATACATACATACATACATACATACATACATACATACATACATATCGGAACATGGGATCTGTAAATTGGGTTTCCGATAATACGGACACATCGGCGATATGGAACACCAGCACGCTAACAACACGAGATAAAATAACATCAGAATGTGGATATGCCCGAGCCACTGTCTCTGGCATCACACTATACAGTTGCTATATTCCCCCTAGGTATTCTATAGAGGACTTTCGAGTAATAGTTGACAATATAGTAACAGATGCAGTTACAAGAAATCCTGTCATAATAGCGGGTGACTTCAATGCGTGGGCTGTTGAATGGGGCTGCCCCTTGACAAACACAAGAGGTAGAGTACTCTTGGAAGCCTTTTCTGTATTGGGTGTTGTACTCATTAATAATGGAGTTGAACAAACTTTCAGAAGGGGTGATGCTGGATCGGTAATTGACATTACATTTGTCAGTAGCAGCATCACAAGCCAAGTTAACTGGAGAATATCCGACATCTATACTCATAGCGATCATAGCGCTATAATCATAGATGTACAAGATGAACAGCCCCGTGTGATTGCACAAGCACGAGGTTTGACAGGATGGAAGGTAAATACCTTTGATAAGGATATCTTCGCAGCTTGTATGGAGAACATGGAACTGAGTGGTTCAGCTGAAGATATGGCAGTGCAATTAGTAAGTCATATCACTAATGCCTGTAACGTAGCTATGATAAAGCGTAAAAGGTCACCAAATAAGCCCCAGGTGTACTGGTGGAATGATGAAATTGCTAGCTTGCGATCGGAGTGTATAAGTGCCCGAAGGCAGTATACACGAACGAGAGGTAGGTTAGAGAATAGTGTACACCATCAAATATATAAGGATAAAAGGAAAGCGTTGAAGATTGCAATTCGTAGGAGCAAGCGTAGGTGTTTTCTTAATGTTTGTGATGAAGTAGATAGTAATCCTTGGGGCTTTGCATATAAATTGGTAACCAAGAAACTTAAATGTCTTGGTCCATCGCCGCCAAGAGAGGAGCCTCTCCTCAAGGGAATTGTAGGTCATCTCTTTCCCCAACAGGAAACTCCGACATGGCAACACAGCTACCCGGCTGAATTTTTCGACATTCCTCCGGTTACGATTGCCGAGATAGAAGGTGCTGTCTCAAAATTTAAAGACAAGAAGGCACCAGGTTTAGACTGCATTCCGAATATGATACTAAAATAAGCTGTTAAACTCCATCCTGACTATTTTTTGAAAGTAATAAGCGCATGCTTGAGCCAGGGCATTTTTCCAACAATGTGGAAGAGACAAAAGTTAGTATTGTTACCTAAGGATAATAAGCCACCAGACGACCCTTCCTCTTATAGGCCGCTGTGTATGATAGATACAAGTGGGAAATTGCTAGAAAGTATAATCTGTAGAAGATTGGAAAGTTGTGTTGAAGCTAACCGCGGTTTATCAGATAACCAATTTGGCTTCAGGAAAGCAAGGTCAACAGTAGATGCTATCAAAGTTGTAGTAGAAACTGCTGCTCAGGCTATCCAAGGGAAGAGGTGGAGAAATGGAGCAAAAGAGTATTGTGTAGTTGTAACGCTAGACGTAAAGAATGCCTTCAACACGGCAAACTGGGAGCATATTGTTGATGCCTTAGCCAGTTTAGACATCCCAGGATATCTACTGGCAATTATACAGGACTATTTCCGAAATAGAGAGCTAGTTTATGATACTGATAAGGGTACTAGAAGACGAAAGATCATTGGTGGGGTGCCTCAAGGATCAGTACTTGGTCCACTACTGTGGAACGTCATGTACGATGGAGTATTAAGGTTAAACCTGCCGGAGAAGGTAAAGATAGTTGGATTCGCAGACGACATAGCGTTAGTATGTGAAGCAAAAGAGTTACTAGAGGCGGAAACCATTGCAAACGCCAGTATTCAGATCTAAGGTCTTGGTTGAGATCAATGGGTCTAGCTCTAGCTGACCATAAAACAGAAGCGATTCTCATTAGTAGTCGGAAAAATAGGGAAACCATTAGGCTAAATATTGGCACGTGTAGCATAGAATCCAAGGAATGTTTAAAATACCTTGGAGTCATGATTGACACTCGTCTGTCTTTTCATGAGCACTTGAAGTATATAGGTTCTAAGGCATCAAAAACCTGCTCAGCGCTATGCCGGATCATGCCGAATACAAGAGGTCCAAAATATCTGCAGAGGAGATTGCTAACCAGTGTAGTAAGAAGCATTATCTTATATGCATCCCCTATATGGTCAGGCTCACTGAAATACTCTACATATGTGAATCTGATATCCCCTGTGTATAGGCTGGCCGCCCTGCGAGTATGTAGCGCATTCCGAACTGTATCGGACGAGGCCGCCTTTGTCATTGCCGGCATGATACCCATCGAGCTAGAAGCCGTTTCGGACAGTACGAATGGTGTGACTGATATGTGTCTACGGAAGTGGCAAGAACGATGGACAGCGACTGACAAGGGAAGATGGACTTACTTACTGATACCTGACATTAGGGTATGGTTATCAAGAAGACACGGCGACTTGAACTTCTACATTACACAGTTTTTGACTGGACATGGTTGTTTTAGGTCGTACTTGTACCGTTTCGGACATGACAGTGTTCCGTTTTGTCCGAGTTGTGGTGGCAATGTCGTGGAAGATGCCGAACATGTGTTCTTCATCTGTCCACGATTTGATAGTGGTAGAGCGTATTTAGAAGTAGTCTTAGGGCGTAGTATTAGGCCGGACAACATCGTTCCAATCATGTTGGAATCTTTGTATAACTGGACGTATGTATGTAATTTTATAAAATTGGTTCTGTTGGAACTTCGTAGGTTAGAAGAGATTCGCAGAAGAATCCATGTAGTTTAGATTTAGGGTCTAGGACCTTTCCCATCCCGAGACGTATAGCCTTGCGGTAGTACCACGGGGAGCATTTGGGTCAGTGTGAAGGGGTGTTTTTAGCGTGTTAAAGTCTCGCACTTCTGGCAAACACCACCACTGCCAGAGTCTTTCGATGATTTTCATCCCACAAATAATAAAAAAAAAAAAACATACATACATACATACATACATACATACATACATACATACATACATACATACATACATACATACATACATACATACATACATACATACATACATACATACATACATACATACATACATACATACATACATACATACATACATACATACATACATACATACATACATACATACATACATACATACATACATACATACATACATACATACATACATACATACATACATATATACATACATACATACATACATACAAAGGCTGATAAACACAATACCCTTCTTTGCGTCGCGCAGTCGGGTAAAAAGTTGAAGCTTAAACTCTCAGACGTAAACTGTCAAAACGCCCATACACGTGTCTCTCCGTTTGGTCCTTTCTATCAGAACCAGTCGTTAGAACCTATTTATTTTGTTATTTATGTAGAGGAGTATACCGAGAACTAGAGTAAATTCAACTTTGAATTGATTGATAGACATATATCAAGCTTGATTATTAAATCTCAAAAAACGACATCAGTGTTGCTCTGTGTAATCAAAAGTTAGAAAACTATCTAAAATAAAATTTATATAACAATATAGCAGAAGAAATGTGTTACATATATTACAAATTAAAAATATTCATCTACTATCTTAAATTAAAAACAATATGAAATTATAAAAAATATCTTTACAATTACAATTTCAATATTAATCCTAAATTTTATATAAATAGTTCAATGAGTAGCATTACAAAATTACCCAAAAACTAAAACTATATGGGTTTAAAATAACTTTCATAACATTATTTTCAGCTTAATGCAAGTTATTGTCTCTACATAAGGTACGAGTATAGAGATAAGTCTTGTAATGTGGCATATTGTGCTGTGGTGCGGTGTAATGGTGGCTGTCATCTATTATGGTTATTGATCATGTTTATGTATTAAGTTTAATATAATTTTCATGAAGTATATTAGACCATAATACAAGTATGTCATTAGGCACAGAGTATGTACGATTGTAATGTGACATATTTATATGCAGTTTATCTTTAGTTACTAAGTAAACTATAATACATAATAGTTTAATGTGCTATTTAGTAGTAAAATGAATTGTATTTATAAAGTTTATTTACAAAACTACAATGAACTTAATGCAATACACACATACAAAGAGCATACATACTCTTGAAAGGAGACATAAACCGACATAAGGCATGCAAAAGTATTTTAGGCATTGCCTATTCAAAAGCTCAGCAGTAGTTTGAGAACAGTCCTAGATAAAAATGAGGGTACTTTTGTGCTTTTAAGAAGTTTTAAAATATTTAATACTGAAAGACTTGATGGACTATACAAAAAATGTAAATTTTATTTTCAGGAAGCTACTAAAAAAGTAAAGAATGCAGTTTATAAATGCTAGCAGTTTGAGCAGTTCTGGTTCGAAGGATCAGAAGCAAGTTGTAATCGCTTATTATCTTGTTATGTGAGCATGGCGATACTACATTAGAGTTGAACTATAGTTAGAACTTAGCTGAATGCAATACACATCGCACTTGTTCCTCTAAAGGGAGTCAACTAAAAAAAATTTTTTTTGTTCTTATATTTTATAGTAAAAATTAAAAAAAGTTATTTTTATTATTTTTTTTCCTTCTTTTTTTGAGTTGACCCCCTTTAGAGTAACAAGTGCAATATTTCCTATGGCGCCACGCACTTCGTCAGTATCACTGATGTTTTTCCTGCCTAACTAAAGCAACTAATCTATAAAATTAAAAAATTAAATGCTGTTAATTTTTGATACGAAAATTG
The DNA here is from genome assembly GCA_956483635.1 of Panzeria rudis. NCBI lineage: Eukaryota > Metazoa > Arthropoda > Insecta > Diptera > Tachinidae > Panzeria > Panzeria rudis. Next base: position 180,871,586 of record OY101447.1, read on the forward strand.
TTATCACTTACTGTACTTTTTCACTGCAAACACACACATATGCACAGTCTACATTTGTATAGTTTTGCTTTTTGTTTTTGTGGCGTAATTTGTGTAATCATCATAATTGGCAGTTATGCAACCAAATACTAATATACGCACATCAACGCAGTTATACCCAGCAAACTATCAATCGATCTCATAATCAAATATTTAATGTTAGAGAGTGATTTGGACACAACCTTTTCGTCAAAAGGGGCAGGTTTGCAAAAAAAAAACTAAGAAATTTTCAGGTTTAGACGAAACAAAAGGCACCTGAATGCTAATGAATTAAGTTGCAGTTAAGGGAAGACGTTTTCCATTCAGCTTGAAGATTTATAATCCACAACTTATTTAGAAATGTATAAAACAGAATGGAATAAATTGGAAAGGCTGCAACAAGCTTTGAATATACCTGTCAAATGGTGAAAAGACAGGTTTTTTCCATCCTTCCAGAATATATTATCAGTGTACATTTTACCAGAATCTAAATGGCTTTATTATCGCCTAATCTGCATTTAAATCACTGGTGCTATGAAAACCTATATATGTATGCCTTATGTGCTATTTTTCATATTCCCACCTTTGCATATTAATGTGAAGGAGATCTGCTGCGGCATATGGGGATATTACGACTATTTGAAAAGAACTCACATATCACGGTAAATGATCAAATACAATCGACACTGATATTGATCTAACTCCGAAAATGGGCCGAATCAAAATCTGTATCACGAAGATGCTGACCACGTTTGGTTCACTGACGGCTCCAAATTGGTGATTCCAACTGGTGATTCCAGATATCTGGAAAGTTGCAAGGATCATCCCGATTCCAAAACCAGACAAACCCTGATAGCTACCCAGATCGCCAATGGCCTTAATCAGCACAGACCGTCCCAACGCACAATGGTGACTGCTCTGCACTTGTCCAAGGCGTTTGACAGTCGATCACTCGATACTGATTAATGACATCATGGACTTCAGTCTTCCCAACGACACAAAACGCTGGATTGCCAACTATCTCAATGGAAGGCAAGCGTTTGTGGAGTTCAGAGGCCAAAAATCAAGTTACCGCAAGATAAAAATGGGCGTGCCACAAGGAGGAGTACTGTCACCCATACTCTTCAATATTTATCTTGCCAAACTTCCCATCCCCTCCGGAAGTATCACTGGTGTCATACGCCGATGACTGCACCATCATGTCATCTGGTGTTAACATCTCCGACATAAGCGCCAAAATGACCAACTATTTGGCCACCATCACAGACTACCTGAAGGAGCGTAACTTGAAGCTACCACCCTCAAAGTCGTCAGTGTCCGTTTTTACTTCTTGGACTAAGGAAGTAAAGTTGGAATTAGACATCTCTGTCGAGGGCAGGCACATACCTACGGTGCGTAACTCTAAGATCCTGGGCGTAGTATTCGACAGCCTCCTTTACTTCGCGTCGTACGCCACATATATGAACCAAAAAGTGAAATCCCGGAACAAGGTCCTTAAAACTTTCTCTGGCACCTCCTGAGGCATGAACAAAGAGGTACTTATAACGACTTATAAAACCATCGGTTTCTCTCTCTCTCTCTTAAATTACGCTGCCGCAATATGGACCTCATTCCTCAACGACACCCAATGGCGAGTATTGGAAACAACCCAGAAAAATGCACTCCGAATCCCTACAGGAAGTGCAGTTCCTGAGAGCATGTCACCTGCCAACCCACCCCAAACCAAATTCTGATGCAGGAAACTCTCCCGAGACACATCCGAAAGGACTTCAGGCACTACCGTGATGACATTCGAATCACCATTCCACCCGACATTAACAGGATGTCCATCGCGAACGCCTTGAAAGATTTGCATCAACAAACGGTTACCGAAACTATGAATACCTATAGATGCAATAAAGTCCTTGATACCCACCCACCCGCGATTTCGGACAGTGAGCGGCAACTCCCTAGACAATCTCGCTCAACCCTGGTACAACTAAGAGCCGGCTGGAGCAGTAAACTCAACTGCTACCAAGAACGTATAGTCCCCGGCACATTAATCGATGCCCGTATTGTCTCCAAAGCCCACACTGAACACTTGTTCAGTTGTCCCAATAGGTCCACATCCCTCAACCCCATAGACCTATGGCTAAGACCAACTGAGGTGGCAAAGTTTCTCCAACTTCCACTCCCACCTAATGACACCCATAACACAAATAATTAATCTATATTTAATTACAGGAAAGAATTCCCGACAACAACAGCAGAGCTGTTACAACAACAACAGCAACAACAACAACAACAGGAAAGTGCTGATAAAGTGGTGTATTAAGGAATGTTAGAGAAGAATATCAAGGTCTATTCGAATTCATCTGATAGCCAGACAACATTCAAGACCCTAATATCTTATATTTATGTCATGGACTGTATACAAAAAAAAATCTCTTACTGAACTCGGAGTCCATAATAGATTAAGACCAGACTTGGACTTGGTCACGATGGCCAGGCCATTTATAAACTTTTAATTTTATGTTTGTTGGGTACATTTATAGTTACAAATAAACATAAAATTCATTTAAACATACATACTTTATTAATATGGATTATAGGCGACCTATAAGTATTTTACTTACGTGGGTGTATGTATAGGTTTATGTGTATGTACTAGTTTAAACAACAAGCAAATATAACTAACTTTACATATATACGCCTCAAAGAACAAGCAGGAAGGAAAATAAACAACTAATTAGTAGGGCAACATTTAAATTATTGGTTTTATATTAATTCAATAAATTATTTGTTAACAGGATACAACAATGGAAACATAAAAACTAAGTAGTACATACAACACTGAAAATAGAAATTGAGTACATACACTCTATTTTCAGTGGTGTCAAAAGCAATAAAGGGCATCAAAAAATATATGGCTGATTCTCATTTCAAATGCTTTTTTTGTGGCAAGTGAAAGTATAGTAAAATATTTTATAAAAGAAACGCATACATTTTTAAATAAAAACTGCTTTAGCATGATTGAATATATTATAAAAAATATGTTCATAAGTTTTTTTTTTGTGTAAGACTGTCCATTATGAGTTAGACACGAACAAAGAAAATTCTGTTTATAATCTCTTCATACAAAATGGTGTGTCCGTAATACATGCTGTTGATTTTTCACGGTAAGAAAGTATGAATTTTTTCCAAGAACGAGATAAAATTTATATTTGTCTTTCCTTCTCTTATTTTACACATAAAATTTTTGAAAAATATTAGAAAATATATATATTTTTTTAATTTGTTGTTGTCTGCAGTCTTGTGTATTGAGCGTTACGCCTTTTTAGTACGCTTCATTACTCAATTTAATTATTAAAATTGCATTAGCAACTACACTGAAATAATAGCGTAGATTTTTGATTCGAAATATTTAAAAGTTTTGTGAACTTTGTAATATGGGATTTAGACGAAGACTTTTTTGCTTGAGTTTTTCAGAGTTGGTGGTCGAATGGGGTGAAAATACGTTTAACCGAGAAACAAGTCTAAAAGATATTGCCTAAGAAAGCAAATTCCTTCAGGATTTGGCATCTTTAATTTTTGGCATCTTTAATTTTTGACATCTAAGCTCAAAAAAAAATCAAGCTAAAAAGTCTTCGTCTAAATCCCATATTAAATAGTATTATATTGTAAAACGTTTGATCAATCAATCATCGTTTGTATCCAAATAAATGTATTGAGTGTTATCCATATTTTTTATTATAGTTGAAATTTTTTTGTGAATATATCAGAAAATACATTTGGGGGGTTACTCTGTAATGCGATGCGAAAGGAAAACTGTTCGCATTTGTATGTTATTTACATTGCAATGCGAAAGCATTTCTTTCGCTTCGAATTACAGAGTAACCCTCCTGAATTGTACTGAACTCAAAATAAAGTGTATGTTCTACAAAAAAATATTGAGTTCGTATAAAAATGTATTGAGCGTTACGTAAAAATTTTTTTTTTCAACATAATTTATTTATCAATTTTAGGAAGTTAAAAAAAGTTGACAGCAGCTGAAGCATAGAAACGATATAAAGAACATTATCTGTTTACAAATTTCTGGGTTTCTTTGAAAAAAATTTATTCTTTCACACTGTGGGTTGTTATATTTTCGAATAATGTATTAGGTAGGTCATATTTTGCTACAAAAAAAATTATATGAAATTGACATAGCTTTTGACATTGTTCGTGTATGTTATAAAAGTAAGTCTTATTTAAAAGAAGAAGAATTAGCCTACTTTTTGCTCATGTATAAATGCTTATATATTTTAAAAGATACAAATTTTTTATTTTTCCATGTGAACCCAAGTCAAAATTGAAATATTATTCATAACTTTTAATTTCGTTCTGCGATTATTATACTCTTTTGTTTTTAGAGAGAAGACGTATAGTGCTTTCAAGCCCTATACTTATTTTTTTAGTGTATTTTTTTGCAAAAAAGATTCCCGGAACAACAGCGAAAGGAAATATAGCGCTCAAACGTAGTTGTAGTGACTCGGCATAGGAAATTTTGCAAGCGTTACTTTTAAGGTATAAGATATGTTCAGCACTTTTATGTAAAACACCACGAGGAAAATTTTTGTGGAAAGTTTTAACCCTCTAAATCTTTGTTCCATGGGTCTTTTTGTCCATTACTTAAAAAAGATTACAAAAACCTATCCTTCAGCGGCGATATAGCGGGTTAAAATGTTCTAAAAAAAAAAACGTTGCTCGTGGTGCTTTACATAAAATTGCTTATACCTTAAACGTTGGGCTTAAAACATTTACTATGCCGAGTACTAATAACGCTGCACTTTTTAAGTTTTGAATGATTTCTGATGTTCAAGTTGAATCTGTTGTCTGTGAATACTAATAGTAGAATTTTTTGGTAAACATTTTTGTAGAACATTTTAGCCCGCTATATCGCCGCTGAAACGGAGCTTTTGCCTCTTTTTTAAGAAAGGGACAAAGAGACCCACTCAACGAAGAGTGAGAGGGTTAAAAGGCTTCTCGTGGTGTTTTACATAAAGTGCTGAACACGGGTTATACGTGAAACGTGAGGTTTACAAGATTTCCTATGCCAAATCACTATAATTATGTGCAAAATGAAGGGACCTTAACTCCCCCTAAAACGAATCCCAGATGTAAACTTTCAAAACGCCGATACATGGATATATATTTTTCGTGTCCTCTGCCAGAATTAGTAGTTAGAGCCATGCATTTTATATGTTATACAGTGTCATCAACCGCTTATAAATCGAATCAATGCCATTGTATAAAGACAAATTACATATAATAAAAAACTTCTTTTATCATAATAATATAAAGTATTCCATTGGCACTTTCTTAATGTATGAACCCGTTGTTGCCATATCTAAAATTTCTTTTTTAATACAGTCAGCTTAAAATTCTAAAGAAATTACTTGAACTATTTTGTTTATTAAACACTGCGTACTAAATCTTCATCCATTTTGCCCCACAGCCAGTTTGTAACTAATTATTAAAACACAATTGAAATCACTGAACCATACGTAATATCTTTAGGCCATAACAATTTCGCATAGTTTAATTAATATATAATTTATGGCATAATTTACCCAAAATATGGCATAAAATCAAAGAAGAAATATATATAATGAACATGTGAGAATTTTATCAAGTTAAAATTGAACATGTTAAAAATACGGGTTGAAGTATCTAAGGAATGTGTAGCTAAGTTTTTAGAAATATATACATATAATATTAGCGGCTGGAAAGAAATTCAAATATATAACATATTTTTTAACCGACTTCAAAAAAGGTTATCAATTCATGTATTTTTTATGGATGTTCCCTCAAAACTCCGCCTTTTATAAACCGATTCCAGATTTTTTCTTTATTTAAAAGGATGTACTTCCAGATTGGTCCCGTTGAAAAATGGGCGTCGTCACGCCCATATCAAGTAAATACCCATGCTTTTTAATCTACTTCTAGTCATCCGATTCCTATGAAATTTTGCACACACGCCCACGAAAATGAAATATTAATTTATACTATTTCTACTAGGGATGTAACGAATACCGATACCGATACCGATATATGGGCGATACTTCAAATTTTCCGATACATCGGTATCGGCGATATTTTACTGTCGATACGACGATACTTTTAAAATTTTTTTCAGAGTTTTTTTTAACAAATAATTTATTTTTGTTCAATTTTGCCATGAATTAAATTCACTTCGTTATTTTTAAATCTTATTAACATCAATTTTAAAAATTAATAATATTTTATGCTGTTATTTTGTAAAAAAATTATTTATTTTTTGTTAATTTTACCATGAATTCAAATTCAAGTCGTTGTTTTTTAAATCTTATTCCAGCAAAAAAAGACACTCCAAAGAAGTCATGAAATTGTAGAATTCGCGATCCGGAAGTATTGCAAATTTGGATAATTTCTAATTAGTTTTACATATCCTTGCCCTTGCAAGAAGTTCTGTTTTTCGATTACGAATCACCGAATTGGAAGCGATGCTAGAACAAATTTCTTTTTCGGTGTTCTATAATGGTTTTTCCTCAAGGAAAAAGGATAAAAAATTACCCATTTTCACAATTTTTTTTATGCGAATTTAAACTCAAAACTTTATTTTAATGGAAATTTAAGTGAACAAATATAAACTTTTAGAAGACTTTTAATAATTAAGCTATTAAGTTATTTAGAAGAATATTAGTTGATAAATGTTCTTTAAAATATCGATTTTTTAAAAAGCATGGCGAGTATTTTTTAAAATTAGAAAGGAATTAACAATTTTTTCTTGCTTTTCTACTAATTATCTGCATATTTTTAATATAGATTTTTTGAAGCAAAGAAAATGTAGCTCCTTAAAAATTACTTCCAATATTTTATACTGTGTTAAAATCAATTTTAAATATTCTCTCTTACAATGTAATTTTGTATAATAAAAAAATTGCACTTGAGTTTTGTTGATCTAAACTTGAACTCAATTTCAATATTCGTATCGGTATCGGAATCGGTATCGGCGATATTTTTTTTTAAATATCGGTATCGGTATCGGATCGGCAAAACGGCGTATCGTTACATCCCTAATTTCTACTAAACTGATTCTGATGAAACTTCGCACACAATTAGTTCTCGTGAAAATACAGCATTATGATAAAAAATATGGGCAGTGCCTCGCCTATTTTGAAGTCGGTTTTTTTTGCAAGAGTTATTAATTATTAACATGCAGTTTATAACACATTAAAAGTTAATTTCGTATTTAAACAGTGGCTTTGAGTGCCGCTGTGGCTGATAGGTAACAATGTTTGCCTAGACAGGAGACCACCTCTTCGAATCCGACTAGAGTTCCTGGGTGCTTTCCGCAGACAAGAATATCGCTTCGCGGATTATGTTTGCTTAGGCCAGTTAGTAGTATACCAGTCTTAAAGTCTGCTGTGGGGAAACTACCCACTAAAGACACTGGTCTATTTTACTGCAGCGTGTGACGGAAGATCCTTGCTGCTGCGATCGGTAAATTTAGTATATATGTATATGTACACACATTTAAATTCTATTTCTAACATTTAACTAAAAAAAATCTCAAGTGTTTATAGCAAGCGATTTTAAAATTTCTTAATATCAATTCCTGGGCTTTTCAGTACTAGGTCACGATTAGCAAGTTTTTCTACAACCTCTTAAATAAAAATAAATCTACACTTTAATTTACTTAAAAGCATGTGTCCTTCCTAAGATTTTTTAGAGAACAGTTGTCTTTTATTTTTTTCCCGCATTCTTAAGGAAAATAGGAAAAACGACGAAAATGAAATATAATAAAAAAAAAAACAGATGTTTACCTTTCTTTTGCCACCTTAACAACAATACAATGGGTAAAAAAAATTCCATGCGCTATTGACTGTATAAGCATACATACATGTAAAAGTATGAGTAAAGGAAATGACAATCATATTTCCAGCCATATGTATGAATGAGGTGGATAACATATGATGACTACAATAGATCTTCTAAATATGGTCACAACATCCACACACATACTCGCAATAATGAAAATAGGAAAAGTAAGAAATAAGTAATATGAAAGTTAAAAAAAAAACATTTGCCATTAGAAGACAAAAATGTTAGAAATGTTGTAAAACCTGCAAACAGGCACACACACTAGCACTAACATACAATACATGGATAGAAAACTTAAGAATTTTTCTTAAAGTTAACCACATACTCTGGTATGCACGTTTATCGTTTAGTTTAGTGACACATGCACAGACTCAAAGCAGGACATAAAAATCTTTAAAAATACCATAAATTCAAGCTTGGAATTGTTTGTACACACTGCCAACTTACAAATCCTTGTGCTGTGGTGCTGCAATCAAAGATACGAATGAACATTTTTGATATGTTGTAAGATTATCTCAAAACTTGTGATGAGTTCTGCTTTGTGCTGATGAGAACTTTGATAACTGGCTGATTGTACGACTTTCATCTTTAACATAAGATTTGTGGTAGTTTTGACAAAACTTAAATGCAGCTATACGAAGGATATGGGTGAAGTCTTTTAAGCAATTTTTAACTAAAATCCTTATAACAATTTTAATAAGAGCCTTCACAGAAAAATAGTATTAATAAGCAGATTTCAATAAAGAAGTTTTTCAAACATTAAAGTTAATGCCAATTAATTTCCTGATTGAATCAATTACTCATGTGATCATAATTTTTGTTTAATTGCTATGAAATATATGTTTTTTTTTAAATAACAAGGCTCTAGCGACTGATTCTGGTAGAGCACGGACTCACGCACGAGGTTTATTTAAGCGGGAGCTAAAGTTCCCCCTTTGGAACATTGTTGTAGTGAATCGACATACGAAATTTTGGAATCTTTATGTTTAATATATCAGATGTTTCAAATGTTTTATGTAAAACACCACAAGAAAAATTTTTGTACAACATTTTAGCCCTCTAACTTTTCGCTGTAGCCGTCGTTTTGTCCCTTTCTTATGGCTCGATTATCAGTTGCATTGCCAGTTGCTAAAGATCATATTACGGATGGTAACTGGCAACTGAAAGCTGTCAATTGCTTTTTAGTGCTTTTCTGGCAACCACAAATTTTCAGTTGCCGGCTGGCAACGCAACTGAAGTTCGGTTGCCATCGATAATCGAGCCATTAAATAAGGGGCATAAAAATTCCCTTCAACGTCAATGAAAAGATCTACAAAAATATTTGTCATAAAATTCTACTAATAGTCCTAAAAAACAGCAAAGCTGCAAACTCAACTTTAACACCAGAATTCATTCAAAGTTCAATATATGTTTGAGGGTTAATTTCGTAATTTTTCACAATTAGTACTAAAATATCCCACAAAACTGAATTTTGAGAAGCTAGTTTGTACCATGTTGTTTTTTTTTGTATTGAACATTTCAAGACACGAAATTTCATATATTAAACTTTTTAACTTCCCGCTATTAAAAATAGGAAGTCAGAGGATTTCACCCCGATTTTCGAAAATCGAGATTTTGTAAGATCTCAACATTTTGAGGTCATAGGTTACTATTCTGACTATTTTTACCATAATGTCCGGATGGATGTATATATGTATGTGTGAGTCTGTGTATGTAGGTAAACCTCTTATAAATTAAGAATGGCTTTGACCAATCGCGGAACGTACGATTCGATTCAGTAGATTTTGAGAATTTTTGAACAAAATAAAGTTTTTGAAAAAAAATTAAATAAATTATTACCCTGTTTATCGATGTCGAAGGAAATTTTTCTTTCTTACAATTTCATTTAAAACAAAAACAAATTTCAAAATTTTGTTTTTGTCTTAAATGAAATTGTAAGAATGAAAAATTTCCTTCGACATCGATAAACAGGTAGTATAACTTCTAAGCTGATAAAATCGAAAATCTAATCAGATCTTAAACTCAAAAAACAATGCCGAATTTTATTTTTTAAGTCTATAAATTTGTTCGAGAAATATCGTTGAAGAAAAATTTCGAAAAAAGCGCACTATCTGAAAAACTCTATAAGTTATTGTCAAATCGATTTTTAGGGTTCATTAACCTTTTTGAACTTGAAAAACTGCGTAATTCAACTTAAACATATTCTGTGATATTAATGTGATATTTCTAGCACGACAACAACACATTTGTAACATCAGAACAACACACAAACATAGCCCGGGAACCGATTTAGCTTGCCGGCGGAAAACACCCAGGGTCTATGGTGGGAAGCGAGCTCATGACCTCTGGACTGACAGGCTATCATCGCTACCAAGCAGCCACAGAGCTGAGAGATATTATCGCAGCCGAAAGTTCAGATTTTTTTTTAATTTTCTATGGATTTTCCAGCGCTTTGAACTTGAAATTAGCGGGAAGTTTCAGGGATGACCAGCAAGGTCAACCGTGTCTCATATTTTTTTTTATTTGCTTATTGCGAGTGTGAAGAATCCAATTGGGTAACAAAAAAATTTCAAAAACCGCCTGAAATTTCATTTCATACCCCATTTTCCACCCAAATTGCTTCCCTGGCCATCCTAAGAGAAATTAAAAACAAACAAATACCACAAATGTCATGAAATATTTCATCGTCTAAATTGAGTCTTATAAAAATCGTTTAGAAATTTTTATTTTTAATCACATGAGCAATTTATTCAATTGCGAAATCAATTAAGTGATTTTGATTTTTTTATATTTTTTTTATTAAAAACTTTTAAGAAATTTTTCCTTTGGAGCCATCAAATTTTACTTATAAATATTTTAAAAAGTCATTATATTAAACATTCCCTCCTGTGTCTTTCTTTATACTAAATAAGAATAATTTGACAATTATTGACTTTTATGACTGGCTGTTTGTTTGTCTGTATTTCGGTTATGAAAACTATGAGGGGCATGTGCGACTAATTCTATTTAAGTATTTGTCTAAAGCAAAGAATAGAAAGTACACAAGTGTGATTTAAAAGTATTTCTGTTTGTTTGCTTTTTGTCTGGGAAAGAGTTTTAATCATATAAATGTGGCATTTCATCATGGAAATATTAGTTTTTTTTTACTTCGCAAACAAAAATTTTTGTTTTGATGTTTCTTCTGTAGTTATTCCACCAAAAAGTTGAAAGGTAAAAGTGATACATCTTCCTCGTAGTTGGTGTGTCATAAAGAAAAATATTTTTAAAATAGCAGCACGTGCTGTGCTGACGACTTGACTGCATCTCGACACTAATGGTGATAACAAACAAGTTTAGCCCAACCAGGCAAAGACTGACTGACTGGCTACCAGCAGCAGGCGGTGTTTTCTTTTCTTCTGTTTTTATTTTTGCTAAGTGTAATTGTGTGTGTAATATAGCAGAAAAGGTAAAAATATCTGTTTGAATTTTAAAATGAAATATCATACGACACAAGCACACATACACACACACACTTACACAGTTAACTTAGAAAAAAGATGTGTTAGTTTTTCATAACTTGTTCGTTTTTCTTCTTTAACAAGTTTCAACGTTCTAATGCTGGGTATTCCTTTATTTCTATAACAAAGTTTAAGTGGGTTCAAGATGAAAATTGAATTTAGAAAATTGGTTTTTGAGAAAACTGTTTAAAGTTTTAGTTAAAGCAAAAAAAAAAAAAGACATGTACACCAACATTTCGCTCAAGAGTTTCGAAAACTAAAACCAACAAACGCATTGCAAAGAACATTTTTTCAAGAGCTGGTATACAGATATGTGCATGTAATCAAGTATGAAAAAAGGCCTGAATATGATATTCTTTTAATTAATTAAAAAAGAGTACAAAAAAAACGTACAACAAAGATAAACTAGTAAGCAGCTGGTAATGATATTTCGGTTGGTTATTAAAAGGCACTCTAATTAACAATGAAAGCGGGCTCTTCGAAGGAGTTGAGTTGGTATAATTAATATGTATGTCGCACTTGATCAAGAGGGTATTAACTCAAAATTTTAAAATTTTCAGTAGAGGTCAAAAACTGTTTGTGGTTAAATTTTAAGAGAATTTCAAAATCCGAATAGATCATAGCAAGCAAATCCCATTGGAAAATATATTTACATTGTTTTTCTGTTAAATTTTTGCAATTGAGTAATTCCATCTAGCCGGGTGTGACAGTTTTACACACATTTTTTGTTATAAATCTAGAATATAAAATTTTTTACTTAAAAAAACGTTGCGCCTCGCAAGGACATTAAGCTTAAAGTCGTTGAATAACGTGTAGATAATGATAGAACACGCTTTCTGCTCATAATGGTCGTCAGAAAGATGCGACGGGTGTGACCTTAAAAATCTTAGTTTTAAAGAATTATGACTGTCAGTATAAATTCTGTAAAATTTTTACTATATCAATAGTTTTGGTATAGATATCGGTTCAAACTGTTTTTAATTGTATTGGATATTTATTGTTTGACAAAAAATTATTTTTCTTATAAAAAAAAACTGTTTTTAAAATGGGACTGGTGTGACCGACGGGTGTGACCTAGAACGAAAATTTAAAAAAACTCTTAAAACCTATTAATGAACTTTTTTTCTAAATGTTCGGTACTTCACTAACTGTATTTTCTTAGCATGCTCAACTATTTTAAGCTTTTTCATTTCGGTCTTACATTTAGAAAAAAAGGCTCATTAGTAGGTGAGTAATTCCATATAGCCGGGTGTGACCACTTTATACATATTTTTTGTTATAAATAAAGAATATAAAATTTTTTACTTAAAAAAAAGTTACGACTCGCAAGGCCATTAAGCTTACAGTCGTTGAATAACGGGTAGACACTGAAAGAACACGTATCCTGCTCAAAATAGTCGTCAGAAAGCTGCGACGGGTGTGACCTTACAAATCTTAGTTTCAAAGAATTATCATGTATGTGATGGAAATCGATTTTGAAAACGAAGCACTTTTGAAAGTTCCTTTTAACGCACTTTTCATCAAATTTTTATAGTTTTTGTGATACAACTCTTTTGTAATAAAGAAATATTTTAATAATATTTGTTATAAAATTGTTTTTGATAAAGAAATATTATTAAAAAACATCTTTCAAAATTGATTCGTTTTCGGAATCGATTTCCATCACATACCTGTATGACTCTCAGCATAAATTCTGTAAAATTTTTACTATAACGTACACAATATTTTTGGTATTGCTGTCTGTTCAAAATGTTACGTATTTACTGTTTGACAAAAAATCATTTTCTTAGCAAAAAACAATTTTTAAAATGTGACGGGTGTGACGGGTAAGACCTAATACGAAAATTTAAAAAAATCGAAGAAATAAAACTTTTTATTGATTTTATTAATACAAATAATATTTAAAAAAAATCATAAGAAAATAATAGCACATTAAATTATTTGCTATCCGTTCTATTGTAGACAGCATAATACTCTAAATGAATATTTTTTTAAATTCAATTAAAAGCAAAAAAAAAGTATATTATTTTCAGAGATAACGGTTTTGATTGATAATAAGAAATGGAATAAAAGAAAATCTGAAATAAATACTAAACATAGAAAGAGGGAGAGCAAAATGTTTATTGCATGATCATTTAAAAATGCCTCATATTGAGTAAAAATATTAAATAGTGTATGTTTTTATTTTTTCTATAATTGTCATTCTCTAAAAAGCATCAGTTGAGAGATTTTTATTAAAAATCAGAAAATTATTTTTTCCTTGCATAGGGCCGTTTTACGTGGAATCACTTAGGTGCGACTCGCCACGAGATGGCCACAGTCTGTTAATTGAGCTTACTAAAATTAGTAGGATTTTCGATACAGTGTTGTTGCCACTGTCAATGGTAGTGTAGGTAAGGGACTCTGATGAGTAGACTTTGTAGTCTCGAAACAGCTGTCAGTTCAACCTTCCGTACTTCCAAAAATTTTTCTTTGAATGTTCAATATTTACATGCTTTAGAATTTCATTCTTAAATATAAAATAGTTTGATCGAAAGGCTAAATTAGAAATGAACTTAAGCCAAACTAATTAAATAACTTTGAGTTTTTTTATTAAAGTCAAATATCTTCTTAGCTATGAGAGATCCGGAAACACATGTTAGGACATTATTTCTTTTTGTTTTTAGCTAAGCTCAAAGCGCTTTAATTTTTTAAAATTTTAAAATTTCAATTGAGTTATGAATTTTAGCCGAACTTTATGGTTGTTTATCCAAAGTTATTTTAATTAATTTGGTTTAAGTTCGTTTTTAATTTAATCTTTCGATTAAACTATTTTTTATTTAAGAAAAAAAATTCTAAAGCATGTAAATATTGAAAATTCTAAAGCATGTACAATTTAATTCCTTTAAATCGGATAACATTTAAAAAAGTTACAAGCTTTAGAAGTTTTTTGAGGCCCAGCTGGTCAAATTTGGCCCACTATAGCCATTCTCGTGCTTAAATCAGAAGGCTAGCGTGACACGCGTTATAAAGCCTGACTCCTTCTAAATTTATTGCCATTTATTTTGCGAAAATCCCCACTGTGGAAAGGGAAACAAAACCCACACATCGAAGAGCTAGAAATGTTTCACCCAGTCAATTAGAGCTTACTTTTGTTCTTAATTTTCTGCAAATCAAAAACAAATTTATTGCCACAAGAAAGAACATTGGTGTATTCACTTAATTGCTAAGAAATCAACACTTATCCATCGATTTTCATGATACATATATGGCTTATTTTCTTAGTAAGCTGTCTGTCTTTAGGGACTATTCACATATCATGTAGTGCTTCAGGGGGCTTGATGGAAAGATTTTTTAGTTTTACCTGCAAAATCATGTTACTGGTATAAAATAAAATTTCTGCCCTCTTGAGTTTGGCTTATTGAAATTTGTTTATTCCATATATTTTTGTTTAAAGGCTCGGTAATTTTTTTTTGTAAACCAGTGTAACCACTTTTGTATTAAAACGGAAATTAGTGCGAAATAATCACATTAATTTTTTTTTCGTAGGCCTGTGTTACTTAATTTTAAGAATTTTTGTTATTTTTGTATTTTTGTTCTATTTTTAACCCTGGTAATTTTAGTTATCCAGCAATATCTATTAACCTTTGTGACCTCGTGCTTGAACATGATTTTATTTAATAAAAACTTGAAAAAAAAACTATTTAACGCGACACGGAACTTATTTCTAATTGAAAATGTTATTCATGTTCAAATTGTTTTTACTTAAACAAAATTAAAAACAAACAATGCAAAATAAAATGTACAAAGACAAACAATTAAGTACTTACGCCATGATTTTGATCCGTTTTTAATTCACGATGATTTGAAAATTGAACATAAACCATGCGACCGCGCATCTGTGGCGGATTAATGTTATAACATGAGACCATTGCTGTGGCGGAAACTTCATCGGCCATTTCTAAAAATGCTTGATTTTTGCCCTTTAATATAAGAACATTTGTGACACGACCAAAAGGTACACCCAAGGCAATGACATCAGCATCACCAGATTCATTTGGAATGTTACGCAAATGTATAACTTTTGAGGGTTTACCTGAAATGAAAAAGCAAAATGAGACAAAATTAATAAATGGCAAAAACAAGTTATTTATTAGATGATTTGAAATAAAGGCAACTAAATAAAAAAAAAAGTTTTATTAATAGCTTTAAAAAATTAAGTTTCCTTTTAAAATTTTCAAAAAAATAAAGTATTTTTTGTTGTTGTTCCATACTAAGTTTAAGAATAATGCTATTTTTAAAAGGTGTTGACTGTAGTTGTTGACAGTAGGTAGAAAACCTCACATAAAAAAAACTACAGAAAATATATATTTTTGTATCAAGTGTACTTTAAAACCATCAAAAATAAATGTACCAAAGCTTATTTCAACTTAAATCTCGAAAAGAGCACACATACGCACACACTCGCACACACACACACACACACATTGTAAAAAACACGCCAAAAATAGTAAATAAATAAACATTTTAAGGCACTTTATACAAAAGCAAACTCTGTTGAATGTGTACCTTTTAAAGCTACCTAAAAGTATGCAGCAGTAAAATATATAGGAAGATACCTTGTTATTAAGTAGCGCGCTATATAAAAACAATGGAAAACAGTTTTTGCACTTGCACATGTTAAATGGAAGTGTGTGGCCCCTAAAAATATGCTAAAGATTTTTATCGTAGCATAGTACACTTACCCTAATAAATGCTATACCAAAACTGCAAATGTTTGAGCAAGTGTGAGTGTATGAGTATGTGTGTACCCGGTTCAAACTTGTGGCGGCCTTTATTTATAAGGCCTTCTGTAAGACCTTCCTAGATCTTTTAGATCCAGTACTAATGCTTGCTTGCCTTCTCAGGAAGGCAATATGGAAGGTCTACCTACTCCCTGCTACATAGGTTGTTTTTTTATTATATGTATAACATACATACATAGATTTTGTGCTCGTACTACGTTTGTAGTAACAAAACTGATAAACCGTTACAAAATAAAATCACATCCCAAAAACAAAACAACAAATACAAAAGTCTTAAATAAAAGTGCAAAACGTGAAAAGAAAAAAGAAAAGAGGCCTTCTAAAGAAGACCTTCTACGGGGCATGTTGAACGCAGAAGGCCTTGGCTGGCTATGACATCGTGTGTAAAATATGTATGAGTATGGAATAGAATAATAAGGCCTTCTGTCTGACAAATAAGGGCTTCTAGAAGGCCTGCTTACTACTTCTTTTCATCGCTGGGTTGGGTTTGTATATATTTCGTTTTTTAAATCCCATTTGTTCACAAACATGAGGGATTTTTTTTAAGTTCGTTTTGTTTTCACTATAAGTTTATGCTAAAATTTTGGAATATTTTAAAAACAAATACATAAGTTTGTATGTATGTGTGTATGTACGAACCAACTAACAGACTTACAGCCAGTTAGCTGTCTAGTTCCCTCTCTGGCTATATACTCTTGTACAATAAGGAAAACAACTGCCAGCTGTAATTTTTTTATATTTTTGGATAGGAAATTTACCTTTTGTTTACTATTTAAAACCTAGATATACAACTAGACTCGTACACAACCGAATGGAAGGACGTTGCATCTATGGTAATTTGCTGGTGTATGCATTACTATATGTCACCTTTAAAAAAGTTTATTCTATTTTATTTTGTCTACATGATTATGTTACATGTTGCATATGAAATGGTTAAAGTATTAAGTACAATGTTCACTCAATGAATTTATGATTGCACCGAGTTAGTTACTGCAGAGCATCGACTCTAAAAGGATTGTGACATGGGGAAAAATATGCAAAATATTTAAGAGAAAAAAAATTTAAAAATAAATATTCAAATGTTTAACAATGTGGCAATGGAGGCAAATTAAGAAAACTCACGGGATTTAATGTTAAGGCATAAATTAAAGTAGCTACATACAAATATATGTAAAAATAAAGTTTGCTTAAAAGCGCATTTAATTAAGGAAGATCGTACGTATTTTTGAATACCTAGCTAAATATAGTTTTCTATTATTTTATTAAAAAAGCAAACTTTTTACTTTACTTTTGAAGCATTTTACGTAGAATTAAATAAAAACTTAAGAAAACATCTTACAACAATTCTTTTAAAAACAGACTACAAAATAGGAATAGCACTGCCCATAACTGTGACCATAATGTTGTAATCTCAAGAACACTAATTATATGCGAAGTTTCATAAGAATCGGTTAACTAGAAATAGTTGAAATTAATATTTATTTTCATGGGCGTATCACTACCCAACTTTAATTTTAATTAGCATAATTTGAAGCATCAGGTGTTTAGGGCAGCTTAGAGAACCCAAAGTCCTCAACATCTTAAAAGTATCACAAATATCATTAAATTAAAAAAATATATTTAATAACATTAAATTAAAAATTTTAAAAACCCCCGAAGAAAATAGATGATAAAAACTTCAAAACGGCTGGACTAATTTTCTTCAAGCATTGATTAGAAGATTTTGCACCAAGTCACCTTTCAAACAAATTTTACTTAATTAAAATCGATCTAGCCGTTTGGGAGCTACGGTGTCAAGGACACACAGATTCAAGAGGATACATCCAGAAAAGATGTGATATCTTCTAAACGACTGGGCTGAATTTGTACATATATATATGTATACAGCAAATAAATACACTACAAACTTATAACACCCCTCTTTTTGGTCGGTGGTTAAAAATGAATTGTTTCAGTATATCTTTATTCTTTTTCACTATGCCTAGTCCTTTTAAGTTTAAATAAATTTTTTTATATTTCAACCTTATTTACGTCATCAGCCAAGCCAGTAAGGTCAAAGTTTGGCCAATGCTCTCTTTTAACATTTGTTTGTGTAGCTGGTTCTTGTGTTCATTTGTGAAAACATTCAGCAAAAAACTGTTGCATTCAATACAAAACGGAAATTACACTTTCTGATTAGTTCAGGAACGGAAATAAAACTGAATATAAATTATGCAAAAAGGCTCATAAAATACAACGAATAAAGCAACACCAGCCTGGAACGACATAACAGGCAGCAAAGCGATTGGAGACAAAAAGGTTTATATATTTTTTCATTTTTTTTCGTTTGAAAATTAGCAAAAGAAATAAAAAACTGAATTTATACTTTTTAAATATGTTTTTAGGTTTTAATAAACATACAATATCTCTTTAATTGATTGCTTGACAGTTCATAAATTTAAAGTTTATATTTGTATCTATTAAAGAAATACATCAAACAAATCTACTATAAGACTGGCAAAAATAAAAAGTGTTATGAAATAAACCAGCGAAATCGATTTGTTTGTGAAATAAATTAAAAATAAATTGAAACATGTTTTTAATTTAGTTTTAGAAAACAAAACTGCATGTACAAAAGATTATACGATGTACAAATACAGTTTTTTTTTTCAGAAGAGCTCAGAACAGCTTAGCTTTTGTATACAACCACAATACAAATAAAGAGAATTTAAAACAGTTCACTAAACAAATATTCTTTTTTAGTTGTATTTTTAATTTTTTAATTAAACATAACTCTGAGTCAAGTGTTTTAAAAAAATATTCAAACATGTTGAAACGATTAATCGATCATTTGAAAAGCTAATATTTACTAACACCGATTTAAATATGCAAGCCAAAAGCTTTTTTCTTCATATGTATATGCAGTACTGTTTTCCCCTCCTAAATATCACTTACAATTGAGCCCCTTTTGTGCAAAATCCTTTAAGAAAGGCAACTTGCATGTTTGAAGAGTAGCACAATATGTAATTGGCTAAATAACACTGCACAGTGGGGACATTTGCAAAAGAAAAGGTAATAAATTTAGAACTTCTAAGCTGCTGATTGGATTCATCTGAAATATAAAACATCTTTAGAGGAGGAGTCATGCTTTATAACGCGTGTATCGGTGGCCGTCTGATTCAAGCGCAAGATGAATTGCCGTGGACAAAGTTGACCATCTCTAACTCAAAAAAACTTCTGAGACTTGGAATAATGTCCTTACATGTGTTTCCGTATCTCTCATAATTTAGAAGATTTAAATTAGAATAAAAAACAATTTTTTTTTGTCTTAACTTTTTTTAGTATTTCGCTTATAACTTTTTATTTTACAGCTACTAGATTTTAAATTAAGTATTCGATTCTTGACAAACTTTAAAGTAAAGCTGGAGCAAAAAATTTTTTTATATCCGCGTTCTTAAAGTCGAAAAAAGGCTAAAAAAAAGCCAAATTTTGCGATTGACCTGAAAAAGCTTGTTTTTTTTTGACAAAAAAAGTATCTTCATTATTTTCAATTTTGTAAAGAAAACTTTGCTGAACACATTCACTCTTTAATCACATATCGCAAAAGGCAATCCATTGGAAATGTGTTTAGCGCCCACTATTTTGTATTTTGAACATGTACTCTACATTCAGCAATGGCAGAAAATCGTAAATTTTAAAAATATTTTCTTGTGCTTAATGTCCCGTAAAAAGATGAATTTTAAAAATTCCAACTGTAACATTTTATAATGTAGATAGTTCTAAGAATTTTGGCAAAAATTGAAGAGAGCCTGTTCATAAATGTGGATATACGCGCACATTCTCTGAAAAGTAAAAATTTACGAAAAATAAAGTTTTATATAAAATATATATTAAAATAATTTAATTTTCTTAAACAGACATTTTTCACTTCTTTCTGAATCTCTTTAATATGCGTGAGAAAATTATTCGAATGTCTTTTACTGATCTCGAGATATTCCAATTGTAGGGTATGCAATTCAAAGAATATAAAGAATTCTCTTATCTTCTATCCTTTTATTCCCACAACTGTTATTATATCTAAAACTCTACCTAAACCTCATAAAAACAACAAAAATACATTTCTAATTTTAAAGAATATTTCTATTTACGCTTTTCATAATAAAAATAGATTCATCGTAATTATAAATCTGTTTTTAGTACTAATAACGCTGGGCGTCCGATGTGAAAAAAAAAACCACCGGAATATGCGGAATAAAATTACCTTTAATTCATTTATATATAATTTTTTATTTTTCCAACTGTTTTGGACGTATTAAAAAATTAGCGATGAAGGAGGGCTAAAGCGATCCTTTTGGTGGTTTGCCACCTCTCCCCCAAGAAGGACCTATCTATGGCAATGCTTATACCGTAAACGTAAGTCTTACAATATTTCCTATACCGAGGCACTATAAATGGTAAATATGTATATATATATATATATATATATATATTTTTTTTTTTTGTGCCCTCTATCACAATCAGACGTTAGAAACTTGATATTGAAAAAAATAATTTTGTTGTACAGCGTAATAGGACCCTAATTTGTTTAGCCTAAATGTTGCCTACTTTTTACTAAACAAGCATAGTAAAGAAATTGCTGAAGTTTTTCATATGTTTTATTATCTTTTTTAACTTTCTTAATAAATTCATTTTTATTGCAATTGTTATTGCTCAGTAGTTACTGCTGATGCTAAAACTGTATTACCAAACTTAAATCTGAGCTTAATATAACATTCATAAAACTATGATTACTTTTTAAAGAGGACAAATAATGAACACACAGATACACTACACATACAGATATTTTTATGTTGCATTGAAAGCTGAGAAAATGAACTGAAAAATCATTTTGTAATTACTTCTTCAATGATGTGGAACTCAGTACAGTATACACATTTTATATCCATTTCTGTTGAGCTTTTTTTTTTGCGAAACTATTGTTTTATGAGTTTGTTTTTAAACGAATATACACTGGTGGGTTTTGAAATATTTAAACATGCAATATTCATTTACAAAAAAATACTGGTTAATGGGTACAGAAATATATATACATATATCGAGAGCAGAGGACAAGGACGAGTGCCAGGGTATATGTTTTGCATACTTTTTTTTTACTATATAGTCAGAAAAAAATATTGTATGCAAATATTTAACATGGAAAAACAAAAGTTTGAAGTTCGGTTTTTTATGGAAATGAATGAAGCAAATAAGAAAAATTTTACTTTTTTTCGTAATTGAAATGCAATTAAAAATATATATTTATATAGTCCTCTACTATGGCAGCAGCAGGAGCAATGAGTAAAAGTATCGTTTTTTCAGCCCCTCTGACTTTCTCTGTTTCTCTCTCACAAAACAGTCATATCTTTCAAAATATTACAAGCTTGTAATATCAGTCTTGTAGATATGTGTAGGGATTTATGTGTACGTGCATGTGCGTGCTTGTGTGTGTGTAAAAACATCCCAGTGGTAAAATTTAACAGGCCTGGAAATTTTAGGCCTTCTCGAAAGCCTAAAAGACCTTTTTTTGCAATTAGTATGTTTTCCTACCTTCCAAAGCAGGACATCTAAAAGGTCAGACCTCTATCTTATAATAGATCAGATACACATTCCAAGCCCGCTTCTTATAGATTTTTCGTCCAATAAACATTCCAAACTGCCTTCTTTTAGAAGAGCAGGTGTAAGGAGTATTCTATTTTTAGATTTTTCATTTTGTGTAATAAAAATGTAATTAGAAATAAGAAACATTATCGTGTTCTTTTTTCGCAAATAATTTGTATATAAGACTGAATTTTACGTAAAAGAGTCATTTCACACGCTGCTATTATGTCGTTTATGTTGAAGCTGATTAGCTAATCTTCATTCCGTCCAAACTACATCATGTCTTAATTAAATATAGGAACTTTGGCCCCATTCGTATAAAAGATTACGTTGGATGAATGGAAATAGTTAAAAAAAAAACTCACATTAATCAAATCTATATAGAAAGAAACTGCGATAAAAAATATTGATATAAAAATATTATGTACTACGCTTTTTAACAACAGACTTCCTTAGAAACCTTCAAAATTATTACATGGTCTTTTATCAGGCATGCTGTGAAAAGCCTTTTAAGAAGCATTCCAGAAGAGGCTATTGAGAATATCTACATTAGGAAGCGACTGTGGAAGACCTACGCCACAATGACAGAATGGGTAAAAAAGATATGATTATGGCATGGGGATTAGAAGGCCTTATGTGCTATAAATAGGCCTTCTGGAAGGCCTCTTTATTCCTACATTTTACTGCAAGGATACTTTTTAATGAATTACATTTCTTAAGGGTGTTAGAAAAGTAAACGAAGTTTCAATGAATATGAATTAAAAAACGACTAAGGCAAACAAGAAAAATTTTATTTTTTCCGATTTACATTCATATTCCAGCTAAAGGAATAGAAATACAGAATATGTGTGAGCTAAAACAAGGATAGCATGAAAAAATCCATGTTAAGAAAATCGAAGAAATTAAACTTTTATAGAAGATTAAACACTAGTAATAAATTAATTTGCTTTAACTTCATTTTAAGTTTTTTAATTAGATTGTGTGGAAATTAAAAAAAAAGAAATTTTTATTGAAAAATATGGTTTATTACTTTTTTGAACAAGCACCTACATGCCGGGAATCTTTTTGTCTGCAGAGATTCCCAAAGTCTTAGACTGATAAAGAACTGGCAACCACATTGAATGGTAGTACCCAACGGGAGCAAAATAAATCATGTGATGCTAATGATATGGCAATATTTTCTTTTGCAGCCTAATACAGCCAAAAAGTGTCGTGTTAAGGCAACATTAAATATTGTCATATTTTCTGACAGAATTTATCACTTTGTTGTTATCACTTTTTGTTTGCATGTATACTTCCATCTCTTCGGTTTTATTTTCTTAAAATTTCTCTTGTTAGTTTAATGTTGACGTGTGACCACTGAACAAATTGAATATACATTTTTGTTATATTTAAAACACTTTTTCAACACTTACCTGCAGATGTAAATTAAATAAATATGTTATTTTTCTCAGGCGCAGTTATACCAGAATTTCGTTAGTGGTATGAAAAAGTTGATTATATTTCTTATTTGTAAATTAATGGCTTGTTCGTCGTAAAGGCTTTAATGTGCTGCTTTTCGATGCAAATTGGTACAAAACCCACTAACTAGTCCCTTAGTAAACGCTATAACTACAGTCTAAAACACTTTTGTTGAAAATTAGGTCGATAATTGAACAAAATGTTTTTACTAGAAAAAGCTATTGGCTGCGTGCAGGTTTGAACCGCGACCTCCTGATTGATAGTCTGACGTATCTACCATTCAGCTATAGCCGTATTATACTTTATGTTGAATTTTTTCCACTTGGACTAAATATGTTTAATTTGAAAGGTTTTTTCTTTAATAAAATAATTACAAAATCGATGTAATTTTAGACACGAAGAAATTTTCAACACAAATTTAGACAATATGTGATCTTAAATTTTAAGTAATGTTTTAGAGTGTACGGGGATACAAATTTTACATTTCGAACTTATCGAATACTCCATATAAAATTATTTGTTGTGTAACCGCCCACATGAAACCGTCAAAATATCGAACGGTTATCACTAAACAGAAGATATTTAGAGAAATTTCAGCAAACAAACCAAGTTTTATCTTGAGAGCATAACATTACATTTTTTCCATGATATAAAGTGCGTTTGTTTTACTTACGCTAAAATCTACACAGAAAAAAATTGATAAGAATTATGTTCAATACAATCATGTTAGTGAAAAAAATATGAGTTTCAATAACATTTGTCATTAACTCAATGCAAGTGTTTGATAAAAAAGTTATTAAAAAATTGCAAATTGTTTGTTTGGATATTGATAGGGGTTGATTAAACTAAAGCCTGAATAACGCTTTTTACTTAAAAGTTTATTTATTTCTTTTTCAAAAATATTCCTCTGAAGATGATCAACGAAGTTGATCGAAATATCGGGAAAATAATATTAAAATAAATTAAATGAAAATCAGGAGTTTTTTCAATTTATTAAAGGGACCGCAAGCTGAACTAAAATCTTTTCTAAACATTAATTAAATAAAAGGTTCTACAAAATTACACAATAATTAAAATTGCAAATACTTAATAAACAGAGCCGTTAAATGAAATACATAATTCGTAGCATGTATTTCTATCCTATGCCGGTTATTTCTTTTCTATCCAAACATACTGTGGGGTAGTATTTTAAAATAAGTTTTATTTTTTCTTCAGCAGTCTTCAGATTCCGTTTCTTTTGTATTTAGATTTTTCCATACAAAGTTTTTAGACGTTGAGGCGTCTTTTTCAAGCAAAGCTTACATTAAGCTTTTTATTAACATAAGCTTTGCATGGCCAACTATTTATTTGACGCTTCTAAAAGTATGCATGTTTTTAGTATTTTTTGTCTGATAGAATACCCTTTAATTTTTTTATATTAGTACATATTTCTTGTTGTTGTAGTCTATAAAATAATACTCTAAGTGTAAAAATGTAAGGTGTCTATTATATTACGGTTCACAATATACAGTACAATTTCAACATATTACGCTGCTCACTTTAGCACACCCATTATATTTTAGTTTTTTGTTATTTGTGGTTGTGACGGTCATAGTTGGACATATTCTGTCCTAATTTCAGGTCTCTTACATTTTTCGAGATAGAAGCCTGTGGCAGTGTACCGAAATCTAAAAATCTCACACTGTTTACATTCTTCACAGAGTTTTTCACAATGCAAAATTACAAGTTAACGTAGATTCTAAGGCAAGTTTCGTATGCCGAGCATGCTGTTAAAGTCCACCTAGCATTTAATCGTTCATTGTAAAAGGGTCGTTAGAATGATAGTATATTTAAAGCAAATAAAACAACAAAAAAAAATTTTTTTCTAAAATATGCTTTATAATTTTTACAAACAAAGCATAACGGTAAAAGTGTCGTCCTTTTTCGTTTTTTGCATTTTTAGCCTCCTGCCAAAGCGCGCAATAAAGACAATAGCTCTAAAAATTATTGGAATAATAATTAGATTTGACGAGATCTCGTCCTATTTAATGACTTTCAATATACAGACAAATTTTTGCGTATGGGCATTTCCACAGAAAAGTCCACTTTTTGTCACGTTACGTCAAGAAGAAATTAAGCTTGTTTTTTTTATCAAAGAAAAATCGAACAGTATGGCTCTAAAATACAAGCTTAATTGGTTGGTGACGTAATGTGACAACATGGTGACTTCTGTGGAAACGCCCATATAAAAGCATGTCATGCGTAATATCCACGCTTTTGGACTTGAAAAGTCTAGCCTCCGGGAGATTCTCTAGTTGTTGCTAAGCAAAATATAATAATTACAATTTGGAACATTTTCCGTTATCCCACGTCAAATTTGGTTTGTAAACAAATTTGACGTGGGATGACGGAAAATCGTTCCAAATTAAAAAAAACCCCCGTCGGAAGAAAAACACAACACTTAATAAATCAACCTCTAGTGAATCGAGATCAATTAAAATTGCCACCCTTTCATACGAAACTAAGAATAATCTATTAAGGGCCTTAACTAAAATGGTGAATGTTTTCGTACCTATTAATTAAATTTCCTGAACGAAGTGTATAGAAATTAAGAAAGCGAAGGGAGTATAGAGTCTCTAACCTGAGCGTTAAAGTTCATTACTTAAATTTTAATTTTGGTAGATTGCATAAATATCCACGCAACTTTAGTGGGAACTGGTGATAGATTCTATCAAGACATACCAGGTTTTATTTTATTACATGTATTTGTTTGTTTAATAATTAAACAAACAAATACATGTTTACATTATAAAAAGGGAGATAATTACTTTGACACACCATAAACAGACGACAAACAAGTGTTGCATTTGTAGCAACTATATAAAAAAATGCCTACAAAGACAAGCATATGTAAACAATAATTTCATTCGTATTCAATTTTCGAAATTCATATTGTATTAATATGATGATCAGCCGTATTCATGCAAACAATAATTTTATAACATTTATTCAAGCATTTAGTTGGGCCAAACAGTAGCAACAAAGAACAACAGCAGTCATGTTGTGTTAAATACCAATTATTAACTCTCACTCTTATACTCATTACAAATTTAATCGGATACATACACCCATACACACTCACACTCATACTCGCTCGTGTTTATCTGTATTGTAACGGAATTTGTAAACGATAAGCAGCCACTAGGCATTTCCACGAAAATATATAAAGAAAAAATAATATAATAACATACCAAAATAATAACAAATACAAAAAAATTATTATTTTTTTATTCAACAATATGTAAAAACACATGCTTGTTGTTATTGTTTTTTTTTTCTTCCTTTTTTTCATTTGCATTTGTAACAATTGTTTGTATTTGTAGTAGTTATGTATTTACAATAAATGGAATTTTTAATTAATACATCGTGTGATTATTTTCATACAACATTTGCTTTAAATGTTCGGTATCGCGTTGTATTGTTATTGTTAAATTTTTTTTTGACAAGGCCACAGAGGGGACCAAATGCCAGCAGGTGAATAGCAGGAATATAATCGTTTTGTTATTACTATTTATTATTATGCATATAATATTCACATTTTTTTATAATTTACAATTGCCCATATTAATATGCTGTAATATATACAATTTTGTTTAAATATTTAATTTTTCATTAGTAATAGCAGTATCAGTATGCATGGTTGAAATAGTACACTATAGTAAGGATTTTTTAAGTTTAAACGATTTAAGTATAATGATTCAACTTAAACGGTTTCTCAAGGCTGCATTTTTTTAAAGATAATTTTAAAATAAAAACTCCTTCAGACAAAGTTTTTTTTAAGAAGTTCAATAAATTAATAGGCAAGACGGTTTTTTGTTATGCAATTTACGATCACATTATATAGCCGATTTTGACAAAATTTAAGCCATTTTAAAGATATTTATTGACAGATGTGCACAATATGTATTTAGTTGAAATCAGTTCACTATTTTGAATGCTGTAAGCGTTTACAAATGCCACTAATGCATGCATACATAATCCTCCAGCATGTCTTAACTTAAAGTTAAAAGACAAACAAAACATGTACGTGTGTTTGTATATTTCGCTTTTGCAAGGACAATAAAAATATAAAAAAAATTCTCAGTTTTGAATTGGTGTTGTTGTATGAAAGTCATAATTTCTTTTTAAATTGTAATAATTTGTTTTTTAATTTCAGTATAGGCCAGTTACTATGTAATTAATTATAGTTGCTTCATATATTCTGTGGCTGTTTTTTAAGAGACTTTGTATATCATAAACAGTGATGTTGTGATAAAATTTCTATGAATCTTAATAAAATTATCTGCATTCTTGGCTATACAAGTAGTAGTGAATCTGTATGCTATCAACCAATGATCCACTTACATATTGAAGTATGCCGAGCTCATAGAAGAGAAACTAAGCTTTTTTTAGAAAATCAAAATTTTGATGAGACTGTCTACTATTAATTTTTCGGATTTTTTATTCTTTATTTGAAAAGTGGGCAGAATTACGACCATCCACAGTAAGTAAACATTCATTATCGTGACAAAGCATTATTTTTTAGAAATGTGGGCAATGGCACGCCCACATGTAGTAAATATTCCTTTTCAACTACTTCTATTTGACCGATTCTTATGAATTATTACACACACATTAAATACAGGGGCAATACAACACTATGATTAAAAAACAAGGCAGTACTATGCCCATGCAGAGTAAATATACTTGTTAAATACATACTTCTTTTAAACCGATTCTTATGAAACTTTACACACACAACTAGTTCTCGTGAAAATACATTATGATAAAAAAAGTGAGCAGTACCACGCTTGTTTTGTAGTTGGTTTTTTGCAAGAATTATTTAATAAATCTCTTTCAAAAATGCCCAGTTTTAATAACTCTTTCCAGCCTACTTTCTATGAAACTTGTGTTATATGCAGGATTTTAAATTTACATTTTAATTTTTCACTTAACATATATTGTTCTTTTATATTATATTCCTTTGCTTTCGTATTGCATTCCTTTTCTTTATAAAACTTAAACGTCAGCTATGACGCGTGAAATCCATATTTTTAATTTAAAGAACTTAAAAAGAAAAACCAAGCCACTCGAAAAAAGTGGGTCATAAAATAATACCATTTCCGCCTTAAGATTAATATACAATTTTTGCCAGTTTGATTCGAGCAGCTGAACGAGAAATGCCTTTATAGTCGTATGCAGCATGAACAGTTTTTACAATATGTAATGACAGGAACAATTTTAAAGCCTTCTTACATTTAATATGTAAAAATATTTTTATATTATAAT
The DNA here is from genome assembly GCA_956483635.1 of Panzeria rudis. NCBI lineage: Eukaryota > Metazoa > Arthropoda > Insecta > Diptera > Tachinidae > Panzeria > Panzeria rudis. The sequence continues at coordinate 180,900,153 of OY101447.1, forward strand.
GATGACATTGATGAGGATGACAATTATCTTTAACCAACAAACGGTAAATAAAGTATCTGGTCAATTGAACATATTTCATATTTATTTAATTTATTTGTTTTTTATACAAAATTACTCAATGTAAATGTTGCTTTTATTTAATTGTATTGTTTTATTACATAATTTGTAGTTATTTATCAATTGCCTAACACTTGCTACATTCACACGTATCATTTACATAATTTAATTTTTTGTTTGTTTATTTTGCTTGAAAATATGAAATTAAAAGAATTTTAAGCAGAAAAAAATATTGGTATATTGTGCTTATTATTAGGCGAGATATTCCCGATATATACTTTTTTGAAAAATTTTGGTATTTTCATGCCATTCAAACCGATAAATTGGATCATTTCGCAAAAAAAACCGCGACATTTTTTTTTTGTAAAACATTGTCTACTTTTAGGCTTTTTAATAATTAAGATCAGTATCATTGGTACTATAAAAATAGCCTGAGGAAATTTATGTCGCTGTGTATAAAAAAAACAAAATCGACTATAAAAAAAATTTAAAACAACATACTAAATATGCTGGTTTGATATGGAGTAAATGTCACCTAGAATGAACAAACATGACCATTACACTAGAAGTCGGCCAATAAACAAACAACCGCCAATGCCAACAAACCTTTAATGCAATAGCAGCAACAACACCTTATGTCTATAGATAAAAACTTGAAATATAAACGTAGTAAAAATAGGTGTAAAAACTTAAGAAAATGCTAAAATTGAAAACCACCTTTAAAATTTCAGTTTCCTTTACAATTTATGTGTAATTTAAAAAAACATTTTTATAGTTATTTTATCCTTCAAAATTTTGTATATTCACTACTCCTTTGGCGATAATTTTCTTTTTGTTGTTACGCTTTATTGTTGTCAACACAAATTTGCCATTCAATTTATCCAATGTCGAGTGAACAAATAAAACGGAATTTTAAAGCTCCCAATATTCAACGACAAATTCCGAACAGATACTTCTATGTGTTATTATTATTAAGCCAGAGTGTGCTTAAGGGTGTGTGTGTGTGTGTCTTTATATGACTATAGTTGGGAGTTCGCATGCATGCATGGCCGTTGTTACAATGGCCAAACGTTTTTGATGGCATTTAGTTGAAATTTGTTGCATGTCATAGGATGTTTTCACTAGTTTTAGTTGCCACTTTCGTAGTTATTCTTGCTTTTTTCTTCTTGCTGTTTTCGCAATAACATTAAACATTTAAACGAGGGTTATTAAAGAAATTTAAGAATTGCTGGAATTTTTATATTAACCGAAGGATTATAAAAGAAAGGACATTGTTGGAAAAATTAGTTAAAATCATTAATTTTACATTGAATGATTTGTGGCGTTATAGTTGAGTTTAGAGCTGTGGTGTTTTTGATGAATGATATGGCAAATATTTTCGTAGAACATTTCAGCCAGCTAGATTAGATATCCGTTAAAAGCGAGTTTTTCGCCCTTAAAGAAAACAAAAAGAAGCCTCATACAGCGGAAAGTTAGAGGGTTACAAAGTTCGACAAAAATTTTCTTCGTGGTGTTTTACATAAAAGTGTTGAACGTAAGGATTACACTTCTTATGCCCATTCACTGTAAAAATGTGCAACCATGCGTATACTTCTAAAACGTCGATACACGTAACAGCCATTTTATTTATTTTTTGTTGTACAGTGTAAATAAAAATACAATCAATAATTCATGAAAATAGTCGATATTTCCCTATGAGTCATTAAAGCATAATCTCAAGGAATTTGCTTTGATGAACCATTACCCAGCGTTGCTAATACTTAATTGGTGGCGTATAGGGCAACAATGTGACGTCCAGAACTAATCGCGCCTATTCCCGTTGGACATTAAAAACAAATAAAAACGACAATTTGGTATTACCGTTGGCGTTATTGACAGTTACCGGAATTAAATCGGTATTATCTATTTTGAAACGAAGATAGTAACGACTAATACGGCATTTAGACGAAGACTTTTTGGCTTGATTTTTTTCAAGTTTATGGTCAAACTTGATTTAAGGGCGTTTAGTGGGATACCAAATCCAAAGGAAATTTACTTTCTAAGCAAAATCTTTTAGACTTGTTACTTGCTTAAATGAAATTTTACCCCTTTAGACCATCAACTCTAAAAAAATCATGCTAAAAAGTCTTCGCCTAAGTCCCGTATAAGAAACATTTGTTCTCTGTCATTCTCACTGAAGGCATCGAAGTTCAAACGCTTGCAATAAAATAAAGAAAAAATGTTCATTATAGTGATGAGGTTTTATTAAAACATCAAAATTAAACAAAAACGTTTACTAGCAATTCTTAGCTAATTTGAGTCATTTTTGCGATCTGTCTAATTTTGTGACATTTTGTTCTTCTTTACATTGTTAGTGATTTCTTTAATACATTTAGCAATTTTTCGCGAGCTTGCGATTTTTTCGCGTTCTTTCCGAGTTTTCTTATTTTTAACAGTTTTAACAATTTCTGAACAATTATAGGCTTTGTTGCCGATGTTGCAACTTCACGCGAATTTTTTGCAATGTTCGCAATAAAAGCGAATTTTTTGAAGATGTCAAGTTTTTCGCCCTTTTCGCGACTTTTACAGAATGTTTGCTATTCCTTACAGTTTTAGCGATTTTAATCAAAATTATGGCTGGTTTAATTATTATTTTGCAATTTTTCGTGTATTTCCACTATTTGCGCGAAATTTTTTTTAAAGTTTTTGGTTTTCTTGCATTTCAGGAACTTTAAAATTATATTTTTTAAATTTATTTCCCAAAATTTATATTTTACTTATAAGGGGCTGAAACTGGAATAAAATCGCACAAATACGTTTGAAACAACAAAACAGTTCAACTATTTCCAATTATGTCAAAAATAGGAACGTAAAACATTGCTGTACTATCACACTTCATTAATTTGTATATAACTTGGGTACATCCTTTCAATATATTTTAAGAACACCAATTTCGGAACGATACCGCGATAAAAACGACAACAGTAAAGGAATCATAATTAAAAGGACAACGCTTCTGTTGACAAAATATTCAGCCCGTTTGTTTCTTGCATGTCTCGCAGGACCTGATATTTGTAAGCGATAACTTCATTAGGAGATGTAACAAAGTCCATAGTACCATGCGAACCTACTCCATATGACAATGAGTTCTTAGAAGATACTTGCGCCGAATAGTTCAAGCCGATGATATCCATTCTAGAGGTTTTGGAGAAGATGACGAGGCAATAAAACATTTCATATGACATCATCTAGTCTTTGGAAAAGCATACGATGACACATTATCTAAGATAACGCACTTGCTTGGTTTAAAATAACGGGTTTCTAGAATTTCGTGAGAAATTTTTGGGCGCAATATTATGCACATAGACAACAATACCAATGGAAAATCAACATATCACAATGTTGACTAGAAATATCCAAAGTACAGACTTTTTTAAAACTATCAGTATTCAATATTAAGTTTAAATGAATAATTATTAAACTAACTTTAAATCTGGTCGATTTAAAATTTTTCATTTTTAAAACGACATTGTTTAATATTAAATCCATAATAGCCTGTTTTAAAGTAAAATCAAATTTTGTCATGTTAAATTAAGGTTATAGTGCCAGGAAACTGTGTACTTTTTTATTAATGATTATGATTTATAATTAAAAAGATATCAAAAATTTTTATTTCCAACGTGCAAAAAATAAGCGTAATACGTAAGAAAAATAAACACTTTTTATAAAACCTGTTATAGGTTTTCTAAGTTTTTTAATGCGTAATCACCACAAATATAATAAAACACATTTGTGTTATGGATACAACTTTTTCGCGATAAATGAATTTATTTAAAGAAAAGTTCCGATAGGTTTATAAACCGGACAAACGAAAATAGTTGTGACAGCCAATATTAAGAAATGAAGGTAAATCCAAAACTACACTTAGGAAAAAAATTTAAAACATTTTCAGTGTTAGAAATGCCGACCTAATAATACAAAACTACTAATGATATCTCAGCACCAAATTATTTTCTTTATTTGTTGACCTATGTAATCAGTTAAATCACATCCAATTAAAATGAAATTCATGTTATTTATGATGGTATATAATCTAAAGTATATTGAGACTGTTGTGGCTGTATTGGCTAGCGCATTGAATATCAAGCATGAGCCCGAGGAGTTCAAATCCTGGTTGGGGCCAACCAACCACAATAACAATTTTTCTGGTGCCTAATACATATCAAGGCGACCTCCTTAGTAAAATAAAATAGCTATATTAAATTAGTATTGTTTCAACTTGAAATAACTTTCGATTCAAAATGATTCTTTGTGTTGTTTCAGTATCCAATTCACGCTGTTTCAGCTTCGCAGAAAAAATTATTCCTAAAAAATTTTCAATTAATACAATTAATCAAAAATTAAAATAGACCTTGAAAGCCCGCAATAGATTAATCTAAAATATTATCATAGAATCAGAGGAAAGGTCGTTTAAAATATGATATTTAAAATAGTTTCAATTAATTTCGTAATTGAATCAATTACTGATGTGATCAAAGACAAAATTTTCTAACAAATTTTACAAATTTTGAGTAATTGAAACAGTGATTGAATATACAATTTTCGTCGTTGGTTGAACTTCAACAGGAGCGTACTGTTGGCTGAGTAGTTATCGCGTTTGAGTTCAAGACTAGTTTCAGGCAAGCCAACAACATCATGAATTTTTCTGATATGCATTGGTGTGTTATTGTGTTGGTTGTTGTTGGACTGCTAAAGTGATGAAGGCATAGCACTGATCACTTTGGCAATACCGGCAGCGATTAATACTAAGATATCCTAATGCACTTAGTAGCACCCTCCTTCGCCGGTATTGTAGCAGAACCGTCGGCGAAGTAAAAAAACTAATAAATAGCTGCACAGCTTAAATAAATTAATTCATATACTTAACTGCCCTCTGGTGTTCTCTAGAAAAACGCGCAATAGCAGGGTTGTAAATGAATTAAGATTCCTATCTTTCTCCCACTTCACCACCTGTTCTCTCTAAACTATTCGTTTCCCAAAGAAGGTAACACATTAATTAATCAACTGGTAGGCATTAATTACCTGATTGTGTTACTTCTCTTAAAAAAAAATAAAAATTAATTGAATCTGCAGTTTCCGTAATTGGAATCGTATTTTAGTTTTTGCTGTGTTGAAATAACTTTGATTCAAGATGATTCTTCGTATTATTTCAATATCAAATTCATTTTGTTCTAACTGTATTGGTACATGAGATATAGTTATTTCAAAAGGAAAAATGTTGTTTCAAGGTTATTGTATTATCATGTTCAATTAACATCAAATACCCATAAAGCAAAATCACTACCGAAAAATGTAAAATTAACCTTGTTTTAGACAATTTTACCATGAATTTTTCTGTGTGTAAAAGGATCATGACAACTAAAACATCTGGCTTCCACAGCTATGGTAATACAAAAATATGTCGCCTCCTTTTTAGATTACTTGGCATAAAACTAGTTAAAACTTAAACTACTCCTCGCTAGTTTATTTTCCCCCTCTAGCTAGTTTTATTAGATGTTAAAAAGTTTAAGGGTGTTTCAAAGTTTTTTTTCTTTTTTGGTTATTTGAAAAGGAACCAACTCTAACGAAACTAACAGCAAAAATAGTCATCATCGTCGTTGTACAAAAGCAACACATGTTGCCTGTTTCTAAAGAAAGCAAGGATATGTTAACGCATATAATCGTACAAACATATGTGCTTGGTGATATAAGAATGTACGGACTCAAAGCTACAAATACAAAATAACAAGTGACTGTTGCTTTCTATTGTGTTTTATAACGTATGACCATGAACAAACGAACAGGTCAGTTAGTGATAAAAAAAAGAAGGGGAGTAAGTAAAGTAGCTTTCAAGTTGAACTGAATGGACTAAGAGGTGGATTTGCTTTGTTATTAGAGGATGTGTGTGAGTTAAGAGTGATTGTGTGTATATAAGTGTATTAACAAAAAAATAAACATATTGACCATAAACACAACACAACACAGGTTTTTCTTTTGCAAATTTGTTTGGTTTTCATGACGAAAATTGTATGAAAAACAGTTTTTACAAAAGTTTCCATTTTATTGGTTTAACATGTAGTATGCGATATTCATTGATATTTTCTATTGTTGATACTTTTTTTCTTTTAATAGCATGGTTGTCAGTTTTTTCCATGCATGCCATCTAAAGGCTGAGAGTTGTTTGCAGGATACAGGTGTTGTATGTGAGGATTTGCAACAACAACACAAAAAGTACCAACACAAAATAAACCAAGCAGACATTTACAATTATTTACACAATTTTCCATTGTTGTTTTGTCATTCATTGTCAATAAGAAGAAAAGTAATAAAAAAAACTAATAAAAATCATACACACAATAAACCATTGTAAAAAAATACGTTTTTTATTTCAAGGAAACATTAGCTTGTAAATTTAACCAATTTATAAGCATAAAAAAACACTAATTATTATTAGCTGTATATCATAAGTATGATTTAGAAAAAAAGTTATAATTTTAGTTCATAATATTTTCCGCTTTGAATACCATTTGGAGTTATTACAGTACATTTTTGAAGAACTAACAATTCTGAAATGGTGCTTAAAGCCAAATTGAAACCAACTTACCGTTTTATAATCCAACAATAACAGCAACCAGAAAAAGCAACATTTACCTTGTTACCGCCATCGTGGTCGTTATCAGTACCCCCACCGCCACCACTAACAACTGTAACAACCATTCAATTTCCACTTTTTTTTGCTAAACCAAACAAACAGACTAACTAACTGAGTATTGAACAGGAGTTTGTGGTAAGAGGTATGAATAGAAACTAACCCCGCAAGTTCATGATATACCAATGTAGCCAGCACACACACAATCTCATGGGTACATGTATGCCAAAATAAAAAAAAAAATAAATAAAAATATAACTGTAGTTTGTTGCTTTTTAATTAATAGAAAAGTCCTTTGTAAAGTAATAAATAAATATTATGTTTTTGTGGTTACAAATACACTGCTGCAACAATGAATGAATGACTCACTCTTTCGTTTCATACAACACCTGAGTGCTTCCAACTAAAGCCAACCAGGCAAGCAACATCGTATAGTTATCGACGATGACGACAACATACTGGCTATGGAAGGAGTTAAGAAGATAAGAGCAGGAAGATGTGGGAATATATGCGAAAAAAGCCATATACAGTCATACCAGCATTGTTTTTTGTACGTGTATGTTGCATAAAATACATGTTTGATTGTATGCTTGCATAGAGATGTGATTGTAGTCCCAAAATTAAAAAAGAAGAAAAAAACACAAGGTTCCATTGTAACCAAACGACCACATCACAGGTAAAATTAAAAACTAGTCAATGGTAAGTGAATGAGTGTTACAGAAAAAAATTGCGTTTCACACACAAAAAAACTACAGACGATCAAACTTTTTTGTATCGGAAAGAATTTAAGGAATATATACATATATACATTTTGAAAGTAAATTTTAAATTTTAGTTGCGTAATAAATTGTCATTGCTAAGAAAATAATTCGATTACTCGATAACAAATATTTTCTGTAAAAAAACTACTATAAAGCAGACAGGTGGATGAAAAAGAGACACATGGATACCGAACCCGAAATAATATCATATGAAAAACGGTTAACCTCGCAGGCTATTGCTGGAACTTCTTGCTAATTGCAATGCTTTGATAGTTCCGAACACTCTCATTCCGCTTGGAATACAGAAAATAGTCTCTTACTGCATAAGTGAAATATAAATTTTGGGAAATAGTGCGATTATAATTTAAAAACTAAGTTTTAAAAATCACTAATTACAAAATACTCTCTTTTTTGGTCGGGGCGCAGTGGACCATTTCCCGAGAAGGCGACCAAAAATCCATAACTTTTGCTTAGACTTTTGATACGATTGAAATTTGAAATAAGATGATATTAAACCTACACTCTAAAACATTATTTCAAATTTACGATCATATATTATCTAAATTTGTGTTAAAAATTTCTCCTTGTCTAAAATTACACCGATTTTGTAGTTATTTTATTAAAGAAAAAACCTTTCAAATTAAACATATTTAGTCCAAGTGGAAAAAATTTAACATAAAGTATAATACGGCTATAGCTGAATGGTAGATATGTACGTCAGACTATCAGTCCGGAGGTCGCGGTTCAAAACTGCACGTAGCTAATCGTTTTTTTTTTTTTTAGTAAAAACATTTTGTTCAAAAATAATGTGTGTGTAATTTTAGGTCGATAATAATCTGTAAAGTGTTGCCGACTATTATCGATCTAATTTTCAATAAACGTGTTTTAGAGTGTATCAAGAAATTGGTCCTCGTTTCTATCTCAGTAGTTTTATACGAATTTGGCGAATCTGACTTCTTTTTTCTAGGTTTTTGTTGGAACGATTCTTATAATTTTCTACAATTTCCTAATTATTACATTTTTCCATTGTCCATTGCCTAATTCCCGTTACGTGATCAACCTATTATTTGGTACAATGAGTTTTCTTTACAAGGAACAACACTATCTTGTGCTTATAGAAAAAAGCTTTTCGTTTTCTAGACTGGTATACTTTTTTTGTACATCTATAAAGATTTAGAAAAGTTTTCGAAACAAGATTTGTCTGTATTTATTCTAAACCTTAACTGAATTATCAAATATACAAATTAATGCCGTTTAAAATAGCTGATATAACACTTTAACCAAAAAAATTTACTTTGTCTGAATACGTCCATCATTACCAATTCAATACGCCTACAAATTTGATATAAAATCATCAAAGCAGTACAACCAAATTTTTTCTAAATGTTTAAAAGGCCATATTTTCGGAACAAGGTAGCACAGTGGTTAAGTAAATACATTTTATTTTTAAATACATTTGATGTTAATTCAATAATTTATTTTTTATTTTTCCGCTGTTTTTTCCGTAACTTTTTGGCTACCGATTTCTATTGGTATTTACTGTTAAATTAGACAGCCGTGTCACAGATTCCGTTCGGATTGGTTTTCATTCCGTAATTGTCATTCCGAAAAAGTGCATTTTTGGTGCTTTAGATTCCGTTTATTTTTACAATAATAAAGTTTTTATACCTTAAGGCTTTTATTTACTCTTGTTTTTAGATGCAAAGCTCACATTGAGATTTTTATTAACATGGAAAGCTCATGGGCAAATATTTATCCGACGCTCCTAAAGGTATGCACGTTTTTTAGTATTTACTGCAAATGAAGTCAGTAGAAAAGTGTTTTTCACTTCCACTTTAAAATTTAAAAGTGGTTTGATTACGAAGAAAATTTTAGTTTTTCGTTTTCTGAAGAGGGAACTTACGGAATTGAAACCACTTCCGATCGGAATGGTATTCTGTCACATGGCTGAGTGGTATGACTTTAAAGTCGGTAACCATAATAAAACTGATTTTTGCCCGCTTTCTCAATATATGGTCCACAGTGCGGAGGCTAAAAGTAGTCAGAACAGCTTCCTGTGAACTCGAAACGAGAAGATCTGAAGAAATCTTGATTTTCGAAAGTCGGTATAAAAACAATAACTTCCTATTTTTTGATAGCGGCTAGTTGAAAATTATGTTTTGTCAACCTGTGTAATTATCATTTCTCTTTTCTTTTTTTTTTACCATTTTTCGCTCGTTCGTCATATTTCTTCGTTATTAATTAGCCTCGAGCCAATTTATTTTTTTTAACATTTTATAGACTTTTTAACAGATTTAAAATCTTTTACATTGCTTTATAAACACATGAACCACTTATTAAACTTGTAGAAAACATACACATATAATAATAGCGAAGATAGTTTTTTGTAATACATTTTATGCTCACATTTTACAACCGATTTTAATAAAACTTATACTATTTTTAGGATATTTTATAACAGATATGCACAAACTATGTTTTGTTAAAATAAACACAATTATATATAAGCTTAAAGTTAAATAAACAAACATAAATATATGTGTGTGCTTTTGCAAGGGGAAGAAATATATAAAGTGTTTTCTCTTCTTTGAATTGGTGTTGTTGTGAGAACCATACTAGTAAAGGGGAAGAGAGTTTAATAGATTGAATTAGCTTATATGATAAGAGTTTGCTTTTGTATTTTGCCCCTGCTTCTTAATTTCAGTTCAACAAAGTCAATTTTCTTTAATATAGCATGGTTCTAACGACTGATACTGGTAGAAGCATAAGAAAAAAATAAACAATACACGTGTATGGGCATTTTGAAAGTTTACATCTGGGACTCATTTCAGCGAGAGTTAAAGTTGCCCCAGTTTAGTAACCCTTACGTGTAGGATATAAGATGTGTTCAGTGCTAAACACATCTACAATCTAAAACATCACGAGGAAAATTTTTTTGGAACATTTTAACCCTCTAACTTTTCGAAGTGTGGGCCTTTTTATAAATGTTTTTACAAGGGACAAAAAACTGCCTTTCTGCGACAATATAGCGTGTTGAAATGTTCTACATAAAATTCTACCCAAGCTCCAGCCTCAACTTGAACGCCAGATATCGTTCAAAATATAAAATATGCATAAGGGTTAATTTCGGACTTAATCACAATCAGTACTCGGCATTGGAAATCTAGTAAGGGGCTATCACATATTTTCGCAACGCTTTTTACAAAATTTTCAGTATAAATTATCTAATCCGTAACAAATCTTCAAGCCCCCGCTAGAGCGTTACGTAATATGTGAATAGCCCCAAAGCCTTATGTTTACCGTATACGATGTGTTTAGCACTTTTGAGTAAAACATTATGGCAAACATTTTTGTGGAGTATTTTAACTAGGGATGTAACGATACGCCGTTTTGCCGATCCGATACCGATTCCGATACTTAAAAATAAATATCGCCGATACCGATTCCGATACCGATGCGAATATTTAAATTGAGTTCAAGTTTAGATTAACAAAACTCAAGAAGGGCAATTTTTTTATTATACGAAATTACAGTGTAAGAAATTATTAATATTTAAAATTGATATTAACCCAGTATATAAAATTGGAAGTAATTTTTAAGGAATTACATTTTTATTGCTTCCAAAGTGTTTTTGTCAAAACAACAATTTCCATTTGTTCCCCACGTACTTGCACGTTAACGACTATACATAATTCATCAATGCATACGAATGCAGAATGCTATGATTTGCAGTATCGGATAACTTGTCACTAAGTACTAAAACAGTAACTTTATTCGATATCTTTTCGTACATACTTATTTCCGCTAGATAGAATAATCTTCTCATGGTGTAACCACGTTTTCTATTGGTAAGAATCCATCCTCCCAAATAATTAAATAAATTAATAGAAAAGAATTCTAAAGTCTTTCGTTTTATTTCATTTAATTTCATATTTCCATTTATTTAATTATTCTGAGTAACAAAATCTGGCAGATTTTGTTTCGGCTCAGAGTGTGTAACAGAATTCCAATTCTGCAGATTTTATCATCCCATCCCTACCAGAGCCTTTCCACAGAAACACAAAGAATCTATATTAAAAATATATAGATAATTAGTAGAAAAGCAAGTACAAATTTGTAATTCCTTTATAATTTTAAAAAAAATACTCGCCATGCTTTTTTAAAAATCGATTTTTAAAGGACATTTATCAAGTATTATTCTTCTAAATAACTTAATAGCTTAATTATTAAAAGTCTTCTAAAAGTTTATATTTATTCAGTTAAATTTACATGAAAACAGGTTTGCGTTTAAATTCGCATAAAAAGAAACAAGTTCTGAAAATGGGTAATTTTTCATCCTTTTTTTGAGGAATCATTATAGAACACGGACAAGATATTTGTCCTAACATCGCTTCAAATTCGGTATTGGTAATCGAAAAAGAGAACTTCTTGCAATGACAAGCAAATGTTAAACTAATTAGAAATTACCTAAATTTGCAATATTTCCGGATCGCGAATTCTACATTTTCATGACTTCTTTGGAGTGTGTTTTTTTGCTGGGAATAAAATTTAAAAAACAACGAATCGAATTTGAGTTCATGGTAAAATTAACAATAAATAAATTATTGTTTTTGCAAAATAACAGCGTAAAATATTATTAATTTTTAAAATTGATATTAATAAGATTTAAAAAATAACGAAATGAATTTAGTTCTTGGTAAAATTAACAAAAAATAAATAATTTGTCAAAAAAAAATATGAAAAATTTTCCGATACCGATGTATCGGAAAATCTGAAGTATCGCCGATATATCCGTATCGGTATCGGTATTCGTTACATCCCTAATTTTAACCATCTAACTCGTCCTTGTATGGGTCTTTTTTCACTTTCTTCAAAAAGAGGGCAAAACCCTCTCCTTCTGCAGCGATATAGCGGGCTGGAAGATTCTACAAAAATATTTTCCATAAAATTCTTCTATATGTCTTCAAAGACACCCAAGACACATCCAGACTCCACTTGTGTTTAAGGATAAATTTGTGCGTATTGTATTAGTAGCTTGTACACTAGTGAAAAGAAGACATATAACTTAAAAGGCTTAAAAGTGTGGACAAAATTATACAATCAATGTACAAACACATTTTGTTTGTTGTTTTGCTTTTTATTAAATACAAACAAACGAAGAATCAATATCTTCACACTGAGCAAGCACGTTCATATAAGATCTGGGATCTATTACAGGGTATTGAAAGAGTGTAACTTGCTCTTCTCTAGTCCTAGCTTTTAGTAACCAGTCACTTAACTTGTTTTGTGGAGATTCTCTTCAAGCTTTTAACGATTTTTTATGCTATAAATCTAACCACTTCAAATACATATAAAACGCAAATGCTTCTTGGGGTTGGTCTTTACAAGTTTATTTGCACAGAAAATAATATAAAAAACAACTAATAAAATTTTTAAATAATTCCCCTTGTAATGTATAATTTTGTAGTTTTTAAAAGAATGCTCTTAACAAAATATGTTCAAATAGCTAAAAGAGGTTAATTAAAATAAGCCACATTTTTGAGGTACTAGTGCAAAATGGAAAACAAAAAAATCCCAACAAATATTTATAATAAACCGTAATATTTGACATTACACTAAAGCTCACATAGTAATTACTTTACAAAATAAATATTTTACACACAGAAATTTTTTAATACCAATAACGAATAAAAATTCCAACATTGTCATTGAAAAATGTAATAATTATGAAATGTTTTTGTAATCAAACAAAAGAGGGGAATATTTCAAGAGAAAAAATAAAAAAACATGTAAAAGGTTTCTGGAATTATTAAAAACAGAAAAATATGTATGAATGGCCTTAGGCTTAGCAATAGAGTGATGATTGTTTTAAGCCATAACGTATAACAAATGGATACTTGTGGCTATTACAGGTTGGTTGTGTGAGGGTCCTTTGTGACTATACAAATGAAAATATTTTGTATGAGAATATATCAGATGTTTTGTAAAGTTCGCTGGGGGGTGGCTACTGCTTGAATGTTTTTATAAATGTATTGGCATTTTCAATAATAAATATTTATTGAACAACAAATATTTTAGGCTCTCAAAAGTATGCTTTAGTGTGGTTTATGCACGTATATACACAGACACACATACACATATCCAGCAAGAATTTCGTTAAATATGCAAATATATATTGTATGACTGTAATATTGTATGCATTAGTGTTTCAGAGTTAGTGTAATGTTTTTGTTGTGGTAGCATACTCACTCCGTGTTGACAACAACAAACACGTTAATAGAATATAAATTAATTTGTCTAAAATTGTGCATGTATTGTGGTTATAACGCGGTAGGTGGTTTTATTATTTTGTTGCTGTCGTTGTAGTAGATTATATCACTGACATTTTTGGTTTTATTATCAATAGTTATATTTGAATATATGGCTGCTGATGTTGGCCATCATCAGTTTTAAATCAGCATTCGATTTGTATTCAAAATTTCATTAAATATTACACATATTTGTAAACGTTTTGTTTAAATGGCAAAAGCATTTTTGTGGCAGATAAATTTTGTTTATCTTCATTAGTTTATATTAAAAAATTTTTATGGCTTTATTTGTATTTTTGTTTAATCAACAGCAGTTTATTAAAGTTTGATATATGAAAGAAATCAAATTTAAATGTTGTTTGTGTTACGCTTTTTGCACAGTATATATTTTTTTTAAGTAAAATAATTTCAATACTATTACTTAGTTTATTCAGGTCATCATAAAAACGTTCCCAAAATTTCGGGATTGTGTAAATCTGAAGAAAAACTTCGTTCAGTTGTTTTGTTAGCTACAGGAAGTGTGAAAGACTTCTTTACTTTCTGATGCTTTAAATTTTGCTATTTTTTGGGTTTCAGCAAAACTTTGATTGCGCCAAACAGGCAGCCAAGTTTCAATTAACGATCCTGCGGATCAGTAGTGCTACGTATTCGTCCATGACTAGTGAAAATAGGAATAAAAATAGGATTTTGTATAATTTTTTGAGCAGGTGTCTCAACATATTAATCATTTCTGTATGTGCAACATGACAATCGAAAGTAACAATAATAAATAAAATTTAATTTATTAGCATTGAAAATCTCAACAAAACAGCACAGAATATTTACTGGTAGAATTTTCTTCATAAATTCTGTAAATTTTGACTTTAATCCAATGAAAAACTTCATTAAAACCCAACCAAGATCGCGCTTATTTAGATTAATGAAAAAAATTATTATATTCAAAATTTCACTAATTGTTTGAAATAATTTCATTGATCCAATATATTAATATCGCTCAAATAATGAAAATATTTAATTAATTTTACGAAAATTTTCGTCAGTTTAATGAAATTATTTAATTTTTTTAATGAAATTATTTTATTATTAAGTAAGTTCATTAACTTAAACTGTTTCATGGAATATTTTAATTTAACTTATTTGTCTTGTAACACATATGGGCATTTCTATGTCAGCGTACGTGACATTTGTACCTACAAAGTGGAATAGATTTTGCAAAAATAGGAGGGTACTATGTGTGAAAAAAATTTATTACATTTGGAACCCTGTTGTCCAATATATCGAGGGAAATAAGGGCATAGCGTACGTGACATAAAACGGAAGTGGTGTTAAGGTGCATGTAAAAATATGCGAACATCTGCGAAATGTGAAGTTTTTTTATTTTTTTTATTTCTTAAACGATGCCAACTATTTTCCTTTATTATGCGTAAATTTGAAAGAAAAAAACTTCTGCATGATTTTATAATGAACAAAGTTTAACAGCGTACGTGACAGATTTTTCCCTTATAGTATTCTTAAGTACTGAAATATATGTTTTGTAAATATAAGTAAACAAAAACTTAAAAACATATAACTGATATGTATTTATTTGGTGATAATAGCAATAGACACAATCAAGATTCAAATTCATTTCATACTGCATACTATTTACTTGGGTGCTGAATTTACGGCGCCACCTCAGCCTACTACAGAGTAGTACATACTAATTAATTTGTAATTTTTTCACTTAATGAATACGCAGTTCGAGAATCATATATATGCTGACTGTCATGATATGAAAACGGATAGTTTTTGTTTTTAAATTTGGTAGAAATTTCGCCATTTTTCATTTGCATTTATTTGCATTTGTAGTACTAAAATAGCGTACGTGACAAACTTGAAATACTTATAAAAAAAAATAAAAAAAATTACACCAAGTTGAAAAAAATGTCGATCAATATTTGTTTGCGACAAATATCTTGCTTTAAACTTTTTATTTTTAAACGACCGGTCAAATTCAAATGACGTAGACAAATAATGTTTTTGCACTGCGTACGTGACATTAGAATAGCATCCAAAGAAAATAAAAAATATACAGCTAGTCGAACTCTATTTTTTTATCTTTCTTCGCGAACCTTGTTCGTTTATGTTGGAACATTAATTTTAAAGTACAATTGTAAAAAATAGTTTATTGTAATGTCTTGAAATTAGTCAAAGAGATATTCAGTTTAAGCTGTTATTTTTGATATTTAAAAATTGTAGTAAGGTATAAATACCTCTGCATATTATCATTTTATTGTTTTTTTCCTCTTTTGCATATCTTAAAAAAATTTTTAAGGGTTTTTTTCAGTCGTGGTTGTCATATTCATGGAAATGCCCATATGTGTGTTTCAGCTGGTTAATTTCAGACGCTGACGATAAAACTAACCCCTTTATGGTTCATCTAGAAATGTAACAACCTTTAAGTAAAAAAGCATTACATTTCAATCAAAGTTTGCAACATAGTTTTTTTCCTTTCCACTCTCTTTATTTTTTCAAAAGATTTCTTGTTCACAGCTTTTAAGTTTTACGTTTTAGCTTTCGATCGCAAAAACTATTCTACTTCTCGGTTTTGTTTGTTTGTTTTTCAACTAAGTTATCTTTTAGAGTGAATTAGCAAAAAAGAAAATACTAAAAAATTTTTAATGCCTTTAAAACTTTTTTTAAGTTCAAACACTGTTGCTTCTTTTTAAGTATTATTTAACATGATTTTTATATTTATCTTCTGTGCTTTTTTACACGAAAATCAGACTTAAGTAAAATAAAAAATATATGAAATGTTTTCATAATCTCTTCATAAAATCTCCAAGTAACAATAAAAATTAATTTTACATCAAAAGAAAATAGAGAGAAAAAAATATATGTATAATATAAACCTATTTAATTGCTATAAATGTTTTTAGTTTTGTTTGTACAAAATCATCATCCCCATCATAATTATGAAGAGCAACTTGCTGCTTATTATAAGCCAAATAGAAAAAAATAGACGTAATAATAAAAAAACTCTACGTTTTCAGAAACAAGCCATAATAGGAAAAATACTAAATTAAAAACATAAAAACAAATATATTTGTTTAGTAGTACATACCAACTCCACCCAGTACGGTGCTTGAGTCCAATTTGGCTTTCTTTGTGGCTAAATCCTGATTATTATTGTCCGAAGCGGGCGCCATAACTGCTGCTTGACTTAAAAGTTCGTCGCTACCACGCTGCACATGGAAAGAGAACAACAACATAAAAAATATACCAGTTAGTATAATAAAAACAATAAATATGTATTTTTTTATAAAACATACACACAAACAAGCAAAGCTTTTGATATTTGTTTCCTTTTTATTTTCTAATAATATAAATTATGAACAGATTTTCTGAGCTAATAATTGTAACTACAAAACAGCTACATTGTAAATAAAAAAAGAGATTAAGAACATAAACAATCACTTATAAGGATCAAAGACTAAAGTGCGTAGAAAAAGAAAAAACATCCCAGCAAAAACTTTGCTTATTGGTAGAGAAAAAAGTATATAGCTACTTATTTTTATTTGATAAGTTTAAAATATAAGGGGCACCCCTTACAAATGCACTTACATTTTCACCATAATTAACTAGTTATTATTTGACTTACTTTAAGCTAAAAAATAAGAAGTCAAATAAACAAAATAATATATATATGCATAAAAAAATTTTAGACACTATTTATATGTTTTCACACATTTTTCTACCCAGCTGGCATACGAACCTGTGGTCGTTCAGACTTGATGACAAGCACTTTACCCACTCCGCCATTGGTGACTTAAAAGCTTAAGCGCAAAAAATTTGGTTTCATATACAAACACATGTCAACTTAAAAGTGTTTGTCTACTTGTTATTACAAACAACAAGAAATTGTACCTACTTTCAGCCCCCACAGCAGTCTAGGATGCTATGGGCCAATCACCCGTACTTCTAAAAACTCGCTGATTAATGAAACCGAAAGAAATAATATCCAACGAAACTTTACGATGACGACTATAGGCATGAAAACACGGAAACGATGTGAAACCTGGAACATTCGAATTCTAGCAGAAACTTCAAGATTAGCTCAACCGAACTTGCTGACACACTTGCAATCCCCATGGTGAAATTAAGCTTGTCTTGGGAGGTTTCATGGTACAAATCGGGTCTATTAACAACATACGAAGGGAGCAGGTAATGGGGAAAGCATGCTATCGGCTCAATGAACGACAATGGGGTGCGCTTCTTCGACTTTTGCAACACCACGCTTGTCACAATAGACGGCAGCCTCTTCCCGCATAAGAATATCCAGGTCACCTGGGTATCTCCTGACCGCGTTATTCAAAATCAGATTGACCATACTGCCATCAGCAAAATTTGGACACTCGCTGCGACGTCCAAAATAAAAGAAGTGCAGATATGGCTAGCAATCACCAGCTGCTAATTGGTGAGTTGCAAATAAAATTAACCGCAGTCAATAGATCAGCGGTGAATAAAATACCACGGTACGATCTTGTCAAACTTGCCGACCCATCAACACTAAACCAATACCAAGCTCTCCTAACTGCTAAAATTCCTAATCTTTCATCAGCCTTCGAAAATTTCGAGCCCAATGCGTATTGGAACTAAACAAAGTCCACCATCACCGATGCAGCACGGCAAAGTTTCGGGACATACCAACGTTCACAAAGTCCCTGAATCTCCGAGTACACCTCGGATCTCATAAAAGCTCGTAGAGAAGAAAAAGAAAATATCAACAGAGCAAAAACAAGGCACCAGAAACAACTCGCGCAAGCCAACTACAGCATAGGCAACCGCAGATTTAAATGCAGCGCCAGATACGACAAGAGAAGGTAGTTAGATAGTCTTACCGCAGAAGCACAAAGAGCCAGCGAAACTCACCGGCAGAAAGATTTGTATAAAATCCGCAAAACTATTGCTGAACGCACGCACGCCAATACCGTGCCAATCAAAAATTGTAATGATGAAATAGTGCACTCGACCGAAGACCAACTAAAGATGTGGGAGTATCAGTATTGAAAACTTCTGGCATGCAACAACACTACCCCAGTACAAGAATTGTGCAGAAGACATACCCTGTATTGCTGAAATCGACGCAGCAGTTTAACAGCTCAAACTGAAAAAAGCCACGGGGTCAGACAATATTGTCCCAGAGTTGCTCAAAGCCGACAAAGGCCTAACTGCGCGGATCCTACAACCAATTATCTACTATTTTTGGGCAAACGAAGCCCTACCAGACAGCATCAAGCTCGGTGGTCTTGACTATGCGGACGACATTTGCCTGTTATCGCATAACTTCGCCCAGATGAAGGAGTCGCTGCGTAATATCGCATAACACGCATGTATAGCGCGTCTCTCGACAAACCTCGACAAAGCCAAATCTAGGCGTATGAACCCTACCTGCACTATTAATTTTTCTTTAGCAGACGCCAGCATAGAAGAAGTTGAAAGCTGTTGCTGTCTGGAAAGTTACATACCAAACAACGACGATAGTCATCAAGATATATAATACAGACTTACCAAAGCAAAACAAGCGTTTGGCACGCTTAACGAAATTTGGAAATCGGCGAATGTTTCACTTCGAACGAAAATACGACTGTTCAACTCCAGCGTAAAGTCAACGCTGCTGTAGGGCTGTGAAAGCTGGAATATCTCCACTAGGACTCATAAAACCTTCAAGTTTTTGCAAACTGTTGTCTCCGGCACATTCTTCGCGTATTTTGGCCAGAAGCCAGGCGCAGATCCAGCTTGAGCTTTGGGGGGGGGGGGGGGGGGGGGGGGTAACTTCTAAGTAAAACATACTATTTTTCCAAACTTCTTTTAGAAACTCTATAGAAATTTACTCGTTTTGGGGGGGGGGGGGGAAATATCCCTTCCCCCCTTACATCCGCGCCAGCAGTATAGCGATATGTGGTTCCAAGCTGTACAACAGCCTATCGCCGACGCCATCATGTGTCGTATATATAGATGGTTTATCCACGCGCTAAGAAAGCCAGCAGACGGCATAACAAAGAAAGCACTCGAATTCAACCCACAAGCCAGTAGAAGATTTGGGCGTCCACGCAATACTTGGAAGAGACAGATTATTGCCGAGCTAAGAAACTGCGAAAGAAGTTGGAGCGAATGTAAACGTCTAGCTTTATATAGAGCTCAATGTTCCTCATAGGAATAAAGGGATTAAGGATTGTATCTTCTTCGACTGTGACTGTTTGCGACTTGCAAAACTGTTTCTGCTTTTACTAGCGATATTAACCACAGTTGAAAGTTCTGCGCAATTGTTCATCAATCGTTTTGTCATTTTGCTTCGAATTCGACTGTTGATTTTTTTTTTTCATAAGCATAAGCAAAATCATTGGTTCATTTTAATCAGTTGGAAGAAGCCAAAATAGTAATAAGTAAAAATTTTACGACGTTTGCTAGTTCGACTTAAGTTATTTAAACACTGCCTAAATACAATGCCCGGGAAAAAACATGCAATTCCATATTTACGGTTCCTCTGGTTATTATGTAGTTCTTTATAGCAAAATTTATTTAATAGTTTCTTGCCAAATTAATTAAAATATTATTATTTTTATACAAAGTAAATTACCATAACGATTTTTATTTTTCAGACATAAATTAAACCTTCTATTATCAAAATATCTGGCATGCGTAAGACCTTATTAACCTAATTTGATTGACTGAACGCTATTAAAATCTCATATAATTTTCTTACAAAATGTAGGATTATGGTTAGCAAAATTATTGTTATAGGGAATAAAAAACTTTTCTATTTACATTTGTTGTCACTTAACTAACATAAATGCTTGATTGTTATAACTAAACAGTTGATTATATCAACACCTACACATAAAAAACTCAAGTCAAAATTTATTCTTACATAAAACTCATATACAAAGCTAACTGTCTAATTTTATAGTTAAATAATACATATAAAAATTATGTGTATAATTAAATAAAACGCAACTAAACTGGTAGCAAAAGAAAAAAAATAGAACAAAAACAAGAGCTACAAATTTTAGTGCGTAAATAATCATAGTTATGTTTAGCTTGATTACGCCACGCAACAGCAACAACCATAATATTAAGTTTTGACTAATGAACTAATTACAACAGCAAAATAAGCAGTAACAAGTTTAACTTTACTTCTTAGTTAAGTTGAAACGATAAAACTATATTTAGTTTCTGTAAGAAGGAAATTTTTGGGTAAAAAAAAAACAATGAATAAAATTAGTGCTATTAAGTAAAATTAAGTTATTCTTTATACAACTCCTAAAGGTGCAACATTTTCCGTTTTTGCAGGAAAATGATTTGAAAAAACTTTAAAAGAAAGCTGGCTAAAAGTACAAGCAAAAAAAAACGGAATTCTTTTAAGGCTTTAAATATATATTTCATTTAAAGCAAAATAAAATTTACTATTAAAGAATTAATACTCATACTATAGATATTATATTTTTTGTTTGTTTTTTATTCATGTATTTTTTTCCTTTAATGAGTCCAGCCATATGACCCATATTACTTAAATCATACAAAACATATGTATGAATACATTAAATAAATATTTACTTTATTGCAAACATATTTTTTCATGTTAAACCATAAAAAATAGATATCGTTACAGAAAATGCAAAAGGTGTTATCTAACATTTTAAGTTTTCCAGAAGCATAAAATTTGTTTAAATCAAAACTATATTGACAATTAGTGCAAAATCTTACAATACAAGTACACGAAGGGTTCCGTACAAATACAGATATATCCCATTTCGTTTTTGCCCTTTTTTCTCATTTTGAAAATTTTTTCGTTTAATTTTAGCTTTTTTATTTTTTAAGTTTTGTTTTGTTGATTTAGCCATTTTTTTGCTTTTAGCGCTTTCTTCATTTTTATCATTTTTTCTTTTTTCTTTGACACTTCTCGGTTTTTGCAACTTTTTTGTTTTTTGCCGATTTTTTTAGTTTTGTCGATTTTTTGGTTTTGGCGTTTTTTTGTTTTAACACTTTTTTTGCTTTTGACTTTAGTTTTGGCGCTTTCTTCGGTTTTTAGGATTTTTTCGGTTTTTGAAAATTTTTTTAGTTTTGGCGCTTTTTTGTTTTGGCGCATTTTTTCCGTTTTTGTGATTTTTTTCATTTATGGCGATTTTTTCGTTTTTTGGGGATATTTTTAGTTTTAGCGATTTATTTTAGGTTTTAGTGCTTTTTTTGTTTCTTTGCTTTTTTGGGTTTTTGTGTTTTTTTATATTTTTTGTCGATCTTTTTAGTTTTGGTGATTTTTTTGTGTTTTAGCGTTTCTTAATTTTGGTGCTTTTTCGCTTAAGCGTTTTTTTTCATTTGGGGATTTTTTAGTTTTAAAATTTTTTTAGCTTTAGCGATTTTTAAAATTTCAAGACTTTGCCTCTAACGGTTTCCAAGACACAGCAAATTGTCTAAATTACACAATCAAAATTACATTAACTGCTAGAACACCCTTTAATTTTTATTGTTTTAAATATCAGTGTTTTTAATTGTTGTAGTCTGTTCTTCAGACTACGCCAAGTAACACTAACTTTGAAAATTTTAAGTGTCCATTTATAAGTATCTGTATATTACATTAGTATTTCAACTTTTGTCGTTGCTCGCTTTAGAACACTCTTATATTTGTTGTTGTAGCGGCCAAAGTTTTATATGTTCTGTGAAAATTTCAGGTCCGTAGCTCTTATGGTTATCGAGAAAACAGCCTGTGACAGACGGACAGAAAGACAGACAAACGGACAGCGTAGCGAAAATAATAGTGGTCCTTTACACTTTTGGTGTTCCGTACACCCTAAAAAGGACCCATAAATTTATATATTTATTGTAAAATTTTCTGCTAATTGTCAATATATTTTTTCATGTAAACAAGTTTTATGCTTCTCCTGTCAAACTTTTAAAATGTTAGATAAGGCTTTTTGCATTTTCTGTGACGATATATATTTTTGCCATATACAAACTGATTTTAGTGTAGCCTTAAAGTAGGCAACATATTATGAATAGCTTTGATTACAAATGGGAAAAACGTAGCACACAAAATAAAAAAAAAAACTAAGATGAATGAAGAATCATTAAAACTGAAAAATGTAGAAAGTAAATGTGGGCTCATAAGTACGAAATAAGAGAATGAGCGAATGAACGAACAAATGAACGAATGTATGTATTAATGAATGAATGTTTGAATGTAATAGTAACCTACATCTTTACCTTTTCTCATAAATACATTCATATGTTACTTAAAAGAGACCTTGTTTTATTTTCATATATTTTCATTTCTATGTTTTTTTTCTACTAGACTTATAAAATATTTAACATACTTTTAGGCGTATTAAATATTATTTTCTTTTTGGTTGTTTATTTTAAAAGGTTTTTGCTACACAACACAATTTATTGGCCTTCGCCAAGTGTGCAAGTATTTTTTAAGAGAAGAAAAAAAAACAAGGAATAAAATGGATTTTTAAAAACATTTGGTTGATGCTTCTGTAATTAGTTTAGATAACAAAATGTTTATTTTTGGTAATTGTATTATTCTATAAAATTCAGGTTATAGAGCATAACTTAAAAGTTTTGTTGAAATTCTTAGTTAAATGGCTGAAGTATGCTTTAATTTTTATGCCATCTTAAAGTGTGAAGTATACTTTTAGTTGTTAGTTATTCTTTACAACTTTCTTTCTGGCTCTGTTGAGTTTTAAGAAGAAAAAAA
The DNA here is from genome assembly GCA_956483635.1 of Panzeria rudis. Classification (NCBI taxonomy): domain Eukaryota; kingdom Metazoa; phylum Arthropoda; class Insecta; order Diptera; family Tachinidae; genus Panzeria; species Panzeria rudis. Next base: position 180,923,682 of record OY101447.1, read on the forward strand.
AATATATAAAAAAAATACTTAAAATGACAATGTGACAGATACAAAATAGCACAAATAATTTTTTTCTGAAGTTGTATATATATCACTTTTGATTTAGATATGCATTTAAATAGCACTATAAAGTAATCAGTCCTCCCATAGAGTTTTATTCCCATAGGAAGTTGTTTCAAGTCAGTAAATGTTTGAATTTTTGATCTGGAATTAGGAATAAATTTTTCTTTCAAGTAAACAATATGAAGCACACATGTTGCATACATTTAGGAGCAGCAATAGGAAATTTAAAGTGGCCATAATGGTCTAAAGAATTTAAAAATGAAACCTTGTGAATATGGTGCAAAATAAATACACATACAATATAACACTGTGCAACAAAATCAGCTTTCGTTTGTATGATGAGTTGTAGTGAAATTTTAGGTAAGACATATTTTGACGACATATAGTAGAATTTTATGACAAATATTTATGTAAAACATTTCAGCACCCTAAGTCGACCTACAAAGGGGGTTCTTTGCACCTATGTCAAGAAAGGTGAAAAAATACCCATACAGAGAAAATTCTGGGGGTTAAAATGTTCCGCAAATCTTATGCCTTAAACGTAAGGGTTACAAGATTGTTTTTGCCGATTCACCATAACACTGCGCAAAAAGCTGGGGAAATTTCGATCCCCCTAAAATGAATCCCGTGCGCAAACTCTCGAAACGCTGATATGGGCATATTTTTGGTTTGGTGACCTCCACCAGAATCAGTCAATCGGCCATGTTCTGTATTTCATGTGTAATTAAAATGTGCGGAATTGTCAAAGCATTGTTGTTGTAAATTAATATTTATAACAACAATGCTTTGATAATTCCACACATTTTAATTCCACATGAAATATAGAACATACCCGAATATAACCATTTTATTGTTTTGTGTTGTACAGTTTAATTAGACTCTAAAATATGTCAGATACAATTCTTAGAAAAAACAAACTTATCAAAGAGAGATAGACATATATCTAATTCAAAATAAATAAATTTAAACAACGTTTCATAAATAAAGGATAGGCCCAGTCAACAAAAAAAATATATTCCGGATGTATTCACTTAATTGATAATAAAATCAATATTTATCCATCGATTTGCATAACATATGGCTTATTTTGTTCCTAAGGCATCTGTTCTTAAGAAAAACAGTTAAAAAAGTAAAGTTCTTGTAGTTTAAAACTTTTTACGAGTTTTTAGAGAAAAGTTTTTTTTTCATTTAAAATCATATTTTTTTCGACACTAATTTGTGAGTAACTGTGAAAGTTTTGAACTAATCAAAAAACTATATTAAGAAAGTTTGAAGGTAATTTTTAGTGCATGTTTTGGCATTTTGTCGATCGAAATGGGAATGTCCGTGGAAATATTAGTCATGACCATTAAAAAAATTTACACGCGACAGAAAAAACTGAAAACGAGTTTTAATTTGGCGCATGGGATTATATATATTTCAAACTTTTTTATTCAAAGGACATTTTCTTTGCAGACCAGTGTAACTAAGAATTTAAACCTTTCTCCTTTTTTCATTGAAACAAAAAAAAACTGTAATTGTTACTAAAGAATTAAAATCATTCCGATCGGGATGTGTGAGATAGAGATGAGCGATATTTCAGTACCTGTGATTTAATCACTGTTACTGCAAAATCACGATTCACAGTTGTGACAAAATTTGTCAAGTAACTGCTACCTGCAAAGTTGTTCTAAGTAATTCCATTTAGCCGGGTGTGACCATTTTACACACATTTTTTGTTATAAATCAAGAATATAAATTTTTTACTTAAAAAAAAAACGTTGCGGCTCGCAAGGACATTAAACTTAAAGTCGTTGAATAACGCGTAGACACTGATAGAACACGATGTCGTCGGAAAGCTGCGACGGGTGTGACCTTACAAATCACAGTTTTAAAGAATTATGACTTTTAGTATAAATTCGGTAAAATTTTGACTATTAGGTACACAATATTTTTGGTATAGATATCTGTTCAAAGTGTTTTTAATTGTATTGTGTGTTTACTGTTGGGCAAAAAATTATTTTTCTTATAAAAAAACAATTTTTAAGATGGGACGGGTGTGACCGACGGGTGTGACCTAGTACGAATATTTAAAAAAATCGAAGAAATAAAACTTTTCATTGATTTCATTAACAAAAATAATATAAAGAAAAGCTCATAAGAATACAATAAAACATTATATTATTTGCTATCCGTTCTATTATAGACAGGAGATTACTTAGCTGAATATTTTTTTAAATTCAATAAAAAGCAAGAAAGTATATTATTCAGAGATAACGGTTTTTATTAATAATGAAAAAGGGAATAAAAGAAAATCTGATATAAATATTAAACATACCAGGAGGGAGAGCAAAATGTTTATTGCATGATCATTTAAAAGTGCCTCAAATTGATTAAAAAATATTAAATAGTGTAGTTTTTAATTTTTTCTGTAATTGTCATTCTCTAAAAAACGTCAATTAAGAGATTTTTATTAAAAATTAGACAAAAAAATTTCCTTGCATAGGGCCGGCCGTTTTACACATCACTCTTCTTTTCTACTTGTTACATACAGAAAATTATGATATTTCACTGTTTGTGTGGGTAATAATGTTTATTATTTGCGTATAATAACAAACGATTAGTGTTGCTATTTCTTGTGTTTCTTCTTCCTTATTAGTATTTCTTTTTAAAATTCAAAGTATATTTTAAGGCGTATTTAAATCTGCCTTAAAGAACAACGTTGTAGAGATGCATGTGTGTTTTGATAATTACATTGTTATAAGAGAACTGAAAACAGTAAACACAGTCACAGTTTTTAATAACAGTGATTTTCCAATCACGTTCACTGTTCAGTATGTTCTTTAAAAATCACGGGATCGTTCATCTCTAGTGTGAGATGCCTGTATACAACAGCAATAATTTTAAAAGATTTCATTTAATTCAAAAATATTAAAGCTTTCTACAGATTTATTTTAGTGTACTCTGAAGGTTAACGCACTCATCATAGTACATGAAAAGCCAAATACATTTTTAAGTGTTTTTCCGATTAATGGGGCAGCTATTTGTCTTGTTGCTTAGTCATTTAAGGCTGACAAAATAATATTGTAGAGACATCAACATCTTAAAGATTTTATTTTTTTGCGTTACTCATTAGCAAGAAAGTAATTTGTCAGGCAGAAATTACCATAATTTTGCCAACAAAAACTTTTTTCTTGAGTTTTTTAATGACAAGTTAATTAATTTCAACAATGCTTAAAACCCCCTAAAAGTAGACTATACATTTTTATATAATAATTGCCAACCACAGCACAAATACTACAAGGATGAGTTTTTTTTTGCTAGCAAAAGACTTTTAATAAATCTATTATTTAATAATAAACTAACAGCAATGTTGTTAGTTTTATAAGTGCTTATAGCCCTATTGTAAGGTATTAACATGAGTTAGGAAAATTTGAAAAGAGCAACCAACCGGCCATTCATGACATTTCTAAAATAAATTGTTAGAAAGTTAAAAATCAGAACAAAGGATACAAAAACAGAAATAATCTGAAGTTCAAAATTAAAATTGTTAAATTAATGGCCATAAAGTGTTCATTGACTTTTTGAAGGGTTTGTTTTATGGCTTGTGTGGATAAAAGATGTAATCATTTGATAAAAATGAAATTAGAATATATTATAGGGTTCCTGAAAATACTCAACGCCACTCTTTCTACTTTCTAATAAATTAAACACAAAATAATATTCATATCTATAAAAAAAAAATTAAAACTCCTCCTAAAATTATGTTTTGACTATTATGAAAAGCTAATAAATGTTTACCCAGCAACATGTGGTATCATTAAATCAACACCACAAATAAACCCACCCATAACGTCATCAACAGCAACAGAGCATTACAGTAGCGATAGCTGCCATGTTCAACAAAATATATATATAAAATTTTGTTGCTCCTCTTGTTCTAACTGTAGTATTTTTTGCTTTTGTTTATACAGTTTGTCTACAACATGTATTTAAATAAATCAATTATTGGCAAAATATAACGATTAAATTGTCAGGTTCTATAAAAAATTAAAAACCAAAACTTGTGTTTGTATTTGTGTTTAGAATTGTTGCACATGTAGCAACAGTGTACGTAATTGCTTACAACAAATATGTAATCGTCTATGTAAAATAGATTATATAGTATATATTGCAGCTAAAATGTTGAAAAAAAAATTTTTTTATATCTGCAATCAATTTAAATATTGGCCTGTGAAACACTGCATGAGTATTGAATAAGGACATATTTAAAAATAAAGTTTTTGTTTGATTTGATGATGATTTTCAATGTATCTAAAAAAATGCACAAAGTAAAATATTGTAAAAATATGTACCTATATAGTAAATATTTTTTTAATGAAAATAAGTTTATTTGCCACAGTTCCATAACTGCACACATTACAGTGTAAAACACAAAAATAAGGCTCCAACTACTGATTCTAGTAGAGAGGACCAAAAATAAATATACGAGTGTCAAAGTTTTGAAAGTTTACATTTGGCCGTTATTTTAGTAGGGTTAAAGTTTCGCCACTTTTGCACATTATTATATATAGAAGGTGTGTTCAGTTCTTTTATGTGGAACAATACGACGAAAATTTTTGTGAAGTATTTTAGCCGTCTCAGAGCTGGTTGTATGGGTCTTTTTGTCTCTTTCTTGAAAAAGAGACAAAAACTCCCCTTCAATGTCAATATAGCGGGCTAAAATATTCTAGAAAAATGTTCATCAATTGTTTTACATAAAAGTGCCAAGCACCCCAGTAAAAAATTTTTATGATTTTTGAAGCACAAAAGAAATAAAGCGCTTTATAATTCGCTTTAAAATATGAGCTTGTTCAGAAACTGTTTCATAGCGTCACAACAATGCAGGTTTTAAAGCGAGAGAAGTATTTGCTTTTTACTTATACAAAAGCTTCGTACACAAGCTATACAAAAAAGGTGATTTTATAGTGCTGATCAAAGCCAGGTTTTTAAGCGAGAATGAAGAGTAAAAATATGAAATGAATAAAAATAAATAAAGAAACGAAAAAAGAAAAATTCAAAATGGCGTCAACGACGCCAATCCACTACGAACGATTTTTTTCATATATTTTCAGTTCTAGTGCTGAAAATGTTGATGATTTTCAGCGCTTCAAAAGCGCTATTGTGAGCAAAAATGTAGTACTCCCATCCGGGAACTCGCCATACAAAAATCAGCAGCGATATCAGCAGGTTTGTCAGCGTTACTTTTATTCCATCATAGTAGAAACCTGCAATATTGGAAGCAACTTTTTTACTGGGACATTTTATACTTTAAACGTAAGGCTAACAAGATTTCCTAAGCCGAGTAATAATTGTGAAGAAGTACGAAATTAACCCTTAAACACCTCATGAAACATTTTATGCTGCAATGTCTAACTTCAGAAAAATTCTGGGACTTTACCAGACAATCAAGCGAGTTGTCTAAAATTCCTTCAGAGATTTGGCAGACTAGTCAACAGTTTTTTGGTACGACATTTCTGCACATTTTCCGAAATATTACGTGACGTCGTGTCAGTCGTGACGAAATCGATAAAATGTGGCAACGCTTGGTATATGTTTTACATTGGAGTCGTTAAATTTCGCCTACGACAACCGTAATAAGGGCCATTATCCGATTAATATACGAATAGTCTGCACATTATCCGTAGACAATTTAGGCCCCTATTATGCTTTATAACTCAACTAGGTTGAGTTGTCAATGTTACGACCCAACTCAACCGTTTCTAATTTTAGTTGTCTTCGAAAAAAATTTCGAAAAAAAGGGTTTTTTCTATACTCTCTGTTTTTTGAAACCATAGTAGCCATCACAAATAATTTAAGTTTTGAACTTACTATTTTTTCTTGAGATTTTATGTTTTATGGATATGGTGGCAATTATGATTGACAAATGGGATAGATTGGCGCCTAAAATTACCATTTTAAAAGTAAGCAAAAGTAACACAATAGTCGAAATAAAAACCAAAACACAACTGCTAAAAAACAGTTGTCTCACTTTGATGAAAGTTGTAATCCATAATAAGAATGTAACAACTACGACTCAACTTTCAATTTAGCTGTGAATCATAATAGGGGCCTTATTAATTTCCTTTAACAAAATAATCTGCTCAGATTCGTGTCTACGTCTTTTAACTTTTAGCAGTTACTTTTGCACATTGTCTGATTCAAGTTTTCCTAATAGTTCTCATTTATCTCTTGAGATTATGTGCATAAATATTACAGTTTTTATACTTATAAAATTGGATGAATGTTTTCTGATGAGCTGGCATAATCAGCAGATCAATGCATGCAGAATTTTAAGCGGCAATTCTGATAAATTTCTTATTTTAGCTCCGACTTTTCTCAGACAATAATACGACAAGATGTAAACATTATTAGATAAATTGGAAAATTTTTTGATGTTTGTCAGACATTTTTCCAACACTGTTCAAACATGTCAAAAATTCCTTTACAATTTCCCTAGAAAATTCGTCAGAATTCGTACGGAATTCTCTTAGACATTTCGGCATATTTTTTAGAATTTCCTCAGACAAAGAGGTCCGGTTTCTTGTCAAGCACTCATGAGGTTTTCGGTACGTTTTCTAACCGGATACGAATTCGGTATTTTGTGTGGACTTTCTGATCGACAAAAATTTTTTGCTGTGACGTTTTAAGTTTTGAATGATTTCCGGCGTTCAAGTCGAGTCTGTGGCTTGAATGTCTTTAAAGAATTTTAGTAGAATTTTATGACAAATATTTTTGTAGCACGGAACAGCCCTCCATATCGTCACTGAAGGGGCGTTTTTAACGCTTTTTCACAAAAGGGACAAAATGAATCCCAAATGTAAATTTTCTAAAAGCCGGTATACGTATATATATATATATATATATTTTTGTGCTATCTGAAAGAACCATTGACCGTAAAACCATGCTATTTTTGTGTTTTATAGTATAATAAGCGAGAATATTTTTTATGCTGCAGTTTATGCATACAAACCAGTGAAAAATATTGGAAGTTTTTTGCGGAACAACTTTTTCTCTACTTCCAAATAATCAATAACTGTGTACTTTCGACTTCTCAGGAAGTTATTATTAACAACATCCAATTAATTAATTAAAAAGCTATTTTACTTATACAAAATTGAGGCTCATTCCAAAGATTCGCTAATTATTACGTTTCTTGACTTTTTTACAGAAAATGATCGAAATGTTATGAATTATCATAGTTTTATTTATAAAAAAATAGCTCATACAAGTAATTATATATTAGTTTATTTTCATTTACTAAAAAGGACATACAAAGAATGAAGAGTTCAATTAAGTCATTGACCGTAAAGGTAAGAGAACTTCATCGCTGTAACATCTGATAACAAAATAAATAGAATCGCAAAAATTTAAAACTAAAACGATTGAAATGTAAGAACAGAATTAAAATCATTCCGATCGGAAATTGTGCACAAAAAAAATTATGATAGGTTATTATTTTGACACACATGTGTTTGAATTTGTTTTTAAATTTTATAATTTTTAAAATTTGTATAGAAAAAATTCGATTTTTTTCTTATTAAATATTTACGAATTTTAGTTTTTAATTTTACGAATTTTGTGGTAGGTCCCATTTCCGTAAAAAAAAGTATTTGAATTTATGAATTTAGTAATAGAATACGAATTATAGTTTTTCCTGTGTGATATGCGGGTAAAGATTTCAAATTCTCAAAGTTATTTATAGTATGTATTCAAAAATAGTAAAACCTCTTTAAAATACATATTGACAGTTTAGTTTTATATTTAGTTAAAACACTGTATAAAATATACAATCCGCAATTAAATTACAAAAATTCTGCTAATTAAATTTTTTTCCAGCCTTCATGAATGGCTGGCAGTGACGTTATTTTTAATGTTTCGTTTTTGCAACAATATGTATATTTTTTTGCGGTGTCAAAATAAATAACAAGTAAATTATAATAATTTCTCGCAAAAATGGTAAATGGATTTTTCGTTACATAAATTGACATGTTTATTTAACTACAAATAGTTGTAATAAAATATAGAAACACTTTAAAGAAAACTAATTAAAAATTAATGAATCCCTTGATGGTTTACGTTTACTTTATGATATTTAAAAAAAGCCTTTTAAAAAGATGTTTTTTCTTTTTACTTTTTACAATGTAGACTTAAATTCATATTCGCTATTTTATTTTCATTGCATGCTCTGCCCTTCGTTTTCTTGTCGCTATTTGTACAATGCATTTTAAATGCAAAAGGAAAGGAAACAAAAGAAGATTGTAAGGATTACTTTTCCGGTATTATTAAAATTAAGTACAACTACAACAGCTACATTGTAAGATAAAGTAAAAATATATAAAAAATATTACATTAAATATTAAACACAAAACCAAACAGGAATAATGTGGGTAAGGAATACGATAAAAAAAAGATACCTATTAAAGGATTTAAATTTACAGCTAAAGAATGAAGAAAATTTTCGATTTTAAATTTAAGTAATTAAACAAAATTTCCTGTATGAACTCTTTTATTAAATAGTTACTAAATATTCATTAACCAAAATGTATGCTACTCTTTTAATGGACTACAAAGGTTTTGAGGTGCAACTACAGTTTGCTGATTCTTAGTATCTCAGTTTTCTTAAAAAATGTTCAATTAACCCTTAAGCGTTAACCAACGTGCCACCATAACTCAACAATAGTATTTTAGGCATTTTCGACATTTTTAAACCCCTGCGAACGGGTAGTCATCTTGTCGCGATGCGGGGGCTTAAGTGTGATGACCCATGTAGGCCGTGCTGGTAGGTGCAACCTTGCCAGAGGGGCTCATGGCGAGCATGAACTAAGAACTACCCATCCCAGTGTCTGAAGCGTCTGTTACTCCTAGAAGGGGCGGCTTCAGATCGTTTCTGGTGGAGAGCTTCCCCTTTCATTGAGATTGGGCTCTTCACCAGAATACGTCCGCTGGATCCTCTCGGATCTACGTCCACCATAAGTGTCCGGTAAAATCCACCAAGCGTCTGTTCCATATTGGGCGGCTTGGTGGTCTGTCTGTTTGACAGTTTTCTCACTTGGCAGCAAGTATAAAATGCAAACCCCCACACACAACAAAATGTCAGATAAAAGCAAGTGCCCCGAGTATCCGGTTGAGGGCCTAATAATCTCCGGAGACCCTGCTCCCCTGGTGGCGACCTCAGGCCATGGGGAGTCGAGTGCTACTGGGTTCCGGATTAGTACGGTGCATGCACCAGGCCGGACTAATCAGCAAGCTACTGGTTGCAACACTCACGCAGGAGGGGGCAAGGGGAAACCTGAGCCTTCCAAGTGCGCACTGCCGGTATCTGCTAAGCAGAACCTAAAACACCCATCCAAAGGATGTAAAACAAGCAGCAGTGGGGTGCCCCTGGATTCAAAACCAAGCACCTCAAAAACTGCCAAGGTCCTTGCTACCACCTCGGTAGCTAAAAAACCCTGTTTGGGTGCTGTCAAAAAACAAGCGGCAGTCACCTCAGTGCCTATCGTGAGAAAGGGAACTGCGACCTCGAAGTCGGGTTCCTCAGTACCACATCCCCCCTCCAGTAAGGAGACTGCGACCACGAAGTCGGGTCTCCGAGCTGTGATTCCAGCCTCTCAAGGCAACATTATGACCCAAAGGCACACAACACCAGCCAGAAGGGCCTTCGCGAGACGGCGCTCCGCCGAAAGAGTTTTGGGTAAGCTAGGCAAAAAGCCTGCTGAATCCCTCACAGCGGATGAACTTTCATCCCTCACCTGGGCCAGAAAACACTTGGCTGAGCTGCAAAAAACCCCCTCATCAACGTCTGCGGGCGTGCCTAAACGGCAACGTTCAGATGAGGAGGTTCATTTGCAGGGCCAACAGCCCATCGAAAAGCGTCACAGATCGGTGCACAGAACCTTCAGCGAGGTGGCCAGAGGTCACCTTGTTCAAGCTGTCATTGATAGAGGTGACGCAGACTACTCCATGACCTACGCCAAGTGGGACATGGTACGAAAGAAGGTGATGGGGGTGTTCTGGAAAGTCCTTAAAGACAATCCGGGGCCTACCCCTAAAGCCGAAGACGCCGGATGGGCTCGTGGGAGGCGAATAAAGCTCATGGCCTTCTCGGATGAGCGATCGATTCTGCTATACAAGCAGGCGGTTGCTCTTCTGGAAGGTCTATGGGAAGGAGCTAGACTCGATGTGGTCCCTCTAGATGAGGTTCCACGTCGACCTAGAGCCACTGCTCGAATCCCCGATGAACCATCGAAACCAGAGGATATACTGGCGCTTCTACAGGCCTGCAACAGTGACATACCGACCAAAAATTGGAAGGTTGTCTCTGTTTCAGAACCTGTAGGAGCATACAGACGGGTTGTCATCTTTCTGAACAACGAGTCTATTTTGCCGCTCGAGCAGAAACAAGGGAAGATGTTCTATGGATTTGAGGCCATCTTCCTTAGTATCTTCAAGGGCGACAAAAAAGACAAAGTTGCTCAGGAAGGTGATCAACCGGATCCAGACGCAATGTCGGTCGATGACACTGCTAGTCTAGCTTCTCAGGGGGACACCAACTCCAACTCAGGTTGGGTTGGAGAATTCTTTGACCAGCTAGACGAGGCAGTTGACGAGGATGACCTTCTGGACTCTGACCAAGAGGACATCAACGTCACCATCAAGCCGTTACACCATGGCGGTGAGGGTCACTCAGGTGAACCTTCACCACTCTAAGGCAGCATCCGCCACAATGCTCCTCCGGCTCATAGAAAGAGGGGAGGAGATCGCATTAGTCCAAGAACCCTGGCTTCATAAAGGCAGGGTTTGCGGACTAGGTACGAAAGGCTTCAGGCTATTGCATGCGAATGAGACAGGTAGGATCAGAGCATGCATAGTAGCCAGGGGCAACCTAAATATCTTTTTGTTATCTGATTTCAGTGACGAAGATACCACCACAGCAGCCTGGGAGACGACTATGGGCACGATAATAGTCGTCTCGAGCTATATGGCGCACGAATGCGAATCCCCGCCCGCAAAGGTTCGCGATGCAATTAAAATGGCAAACCAACGTAACTTGCCAGTCTTTCTTGGAGCAGACGCAAATGCACATCATGTCGTATGGGGAAGCTCTGACACAAATACAAGGGGTGAGTCTTTATTTGATTTCATTCTTTGTAACAACTTAGACATATCAAATGTCGGGTCAGAACCCACTTTCGTCATTTCAAATAGGAAGGAGGTTCTAGATATCACGCTAGTTAGTTCTACGCATACTGATATGATTAGGGAATGGAAGGTATCAAATGACTGTTCTTTCTCTGATCATCGCTATATTGAATTCACTATAGGGATTCTAACTGATCGGGCTACGCCCATAATAAATAGGAAGAAAACAAATTGGGAAGAGCAAAAGCTTATTCTCTCTGACTTTCTTACACAATCGCCAATCATAAACGATAGGCACGACATTGACATCGCGGTTGACAATTTAACAAATGCTTTCAACTTAGCGACGGCCGAATCATGCAGACCTAGTATACTGCGTGGGAAGAAAAAGCCACCATGGTGGAGTCTTGAAATAGCGAACGCTCGCAAGGAGAGTCGCAGACTATTCAATGAGGCAAAAAGACTAGGTAACTGGTCAGCCTACAAAGCCTCTGTAAACAGGTTCAAAAACCTCGTCAGGGATGCGAAACGAACGTCATGGAAGTCCTTCTGCAGCAATGTTGAGGGAGCCTCTGAGACTGGTCGCCTTCGCAAAATCCTGGCTACTCTTCCAACTGTCCCAAGTTTCATTAAGAAATCAGGTGGCGGATGGACCACCAGTAGTCAGGAGACCCTAGAGGTACTAATGAACACGCACTTTCCCGGTTGCACTCCCTACACGGGAGAGATTGCAGCCATGCACTCAATACATTCTAACATGGCCACGATCACCCTAAATAGGGAAAAAATAATGTGGGCCATCAACAGCTTTGACCCGTTCAAATCACCGGGTCCCGATGGCATTATTCCAGCTGACCTACAGCGTAATGCAGACGTTATCAATCCATGGCTCATTCGGATATACTCGGCCTGTCTAACTTGGTCCTATATTCCGATAGCATGGACCAAATGTTCCGTGGTCTTTATCCCCAAAGGGGGTAAAACTACACACGTAAACCCGAAAGATTTTAGACCCATCAGCCTATCATCTTTTCTCCTTAAAACTCTGGAACGGATAATTGATCTACACCTTAGATCAACAATTTCTCCGAACCTCCTATCAAGCTCCCAACATGCCTATACGAAGGGCAAATCAGTTGAGACGGCACTTCACTCGCTTGTAGGATTCATTGAAAAATCCCTGGCAAACAAAGAATATACATTCGTGGCCTTTCTTGATATAGAGGGTGCCTTTAACAATGTACGACCTGAATCCATCATTATGGAACTAGAAAGACTGAACATTGATCGGTCAACAGTTAGCTTCATACGAGGACTCTTAACAAATAGGGTAATTTCCTCCACGATGGGGCAAACGACTATTCAAAAAACGGTTAGGCGAGGTACTCCCCAGGGAGGTGTTCTGTCACCTATCCTATGGAATATCGCCATAAACTCGGTACTGGTGGAACTAGACTCTATGAGGTTTAAATCAGTAGCCTACGCGGATGACGTAGCAGTAGCAATATCTGGTAAATTTCTAGATACTCTATCTCAACGTCTTCAATCGGCATTAGGTATCATAAGTAAATGGAGCGTTGAAAGTGGTCTTAATGCTAACCCTCAAAAGACGGATCTTGTTCTCTTTACGAGAAAATACAAGACTCCGACTTTCACGTTACCGACTCTCAACGGAGTCACCCTTAGGTTATCAGACAGCGTGAAGTATCTCGGTATTATACTGGACTCTAAGCTTTCATGGTATCCCAACGTTCAAGCTAGGGCAGCCAAGGCTGCTATTGCTCTATACACCTGCAAAAGGGCGATCGGCAACAGGTGGGGCATAAGTCCCAAAAACGTCAATTGGCTTTTTGAAATGGTGGTTAAGCCCATACTAATGTATGGGTCTGTCGTCTGGTGGACTTCCTTAAATAAAGCCACATACTCTAAAATAATAGAAAAGGTACTTCGAACATCTGCTTTGTTGATTACGGGTGCACCTCGCACTACTCCATCCAAAGCACTGTTCACCATGCTGCATTGGCTTCCTGCTGAACTCATGATCAAACAACTGGCCATGAACTCGGCGGTTAGACTCGATGCCTCAGGTGCATGGAAGCGGGGTAACGTAGGCCATGCGACGATATTAGGGCAAATCTCAGATCTTCCCGACCACACTGACTACTGCTCGCCTACTCTGATGCCCGACAAAAGATTCCGGGTGGACTTCTCGGGCACATCTTCTGAGGCAAACCACATACACCAATATGAGGATGTGCTCGAGATCTACACTGATGGGTCAAAGTCGGGCATCGGAGTGGGCGGGGGTTTCTATATCCCACAATTGCAACGTAGGATAAACTTTAGGCTACCAAACCAATGTAGCATCACTCAGGCTGAAATATCAGCAATCAAAAGGGCAGCCAACTGGTTAAGGTACTACAGGATATTCGATCAGGACATCCGAATTTGTACCGACAGCAAGGCTGCACTACATGCTCTATCTGGTGTTTACACAACATCGGAATTGGTTAAAGAATGCCGGGCATCTCTAAATGAGATGGCGAGACATGCGAACCTAGGGCTCTTCTGGGTACCGGGTCACGCGGGGGTGCCCGGTAACACTATTGCGGACGGTCTAGCCAAGGCGGGTGCCCGCCTACATGAAAATGACATCGACTGGTTAGTAGGTGTCCCACTAAAAAGCTGTAAAATACAAATTCAGCGCCAACTATTTAGAGAGGCGCAAACCAGATGGGCAAATGAAATCACTTGTGAGGTTTCCAGATCCATCTGGCCCCAGTATAACTTCGCAAGATCTGCAACCATACTGGGGCTCCCTCGTCAACAGCTGCGTATACTCGTAGCGGTCATAACAGGGCACTGTCTTATTGGTGTCCATGCCAGAAGATTAAATCTTCCTTTTAATGATTTCTGTAGAAGTTGTCAGAATGAGGAGGAGGAAGAAACTGTTAAACACCTCCTCTGTCGATGTCCAGCACTATATAGAAATAGGGCGTCATACTTGGGAAATCCGTCACTACCTGAACTAGCAGACCTGGGGGAATGCGACGTTAGGGGTATAAATTCTTTCATAAGATACTCGGGTTGGTTTAACACCGACCCAACCTCTGGGATAGAAGGGACAATTCTCTGAACTTCCCTACTATCCATCCCAGGCATCACAAAGGGACCAAAGGACCCAAGTGGGCCGGTTGTTAGAAACCGGCAGCCTGTTCAACCTAACCTAACCTAACATTTTTAAAAAATTTTAGGCAATTAATTTGAAAATTCTTTATTATAAATTTGCAAAAGAATTACTAAGGAATGTATGTACATAAATTTACTGTTAAAAAAAGGAGGAACATTTTACGATATTGATGATGTTTAAATTAAATTCAAGCAATTAAACAACAATCCTAAAAAGTAGGCAATAAAAATTAATTTTATTTAAAATATGCTACTTTTTAATAGGCTACAAAGCTTTTCAGGTGCAAGTAAACTAAACTTAAATGAAAACTTATATGTAATTCTCTAGTTATCATAAGGATTGTTATGCCAACAAATTTAAGAAATCTTTGGAAATTTCATAGCGCAAACAATAAAAAAAATTATTTAAAGAGACAGGAACAAATTTTCGATACTGAAAATATTTCAATTATGCTTAAATAATTAGATGAAATTTCCCATGAGCCTCTGCAGAATAGGCAATAAAAATATAATTTCCTAAAAGTATGTTACGTTTTTAATAACCTGCAAAAGTTTTAATATGTAATTAGCGCGAACTTGAATTAATTTCAAATGTCGTCTAAAATTTCTTGAATTTTGTTCAATCAACTCTAAAAGTATGCTTTTATTAAACTATTTGACCTTAATATTTCTGTCGCTTTATCATATCATCTTAAGTCTAAAAATCGTTATTGGAGATATTAACGATTTAATGTAAAATCTGATGTGTTATTGTTCTAGAAAGTTAAAAAATAAACCGCGATAACTTTTTTTTTTTGAAAATTGGAGCATTTTAAAACGGATAGGACCCCAATGTAGATTGTAAGGAAACGAATCAGAATATGATGTTATGATAAAACGACACAGATATTATAAACACTTTTCATTTGAATGGTGACTTCACAGAAAAAACTAAGATACGATATCAATTATGAAAATTCTTATGAAAATTAATTGTGTTGTTGAAGTTCAACCTACGACGAAAATTGTATATTAAATCACTGAAATTAAAATTTTCAATTACCCAAAATTTGTAATTTTAGAAATATTTGTTTTTGATCACATGAGCAATTGGTTCAATTACGAAAATAATTGAAACTAGTTTTAAATTTTGATTAAGTGGATTAATTGAAACAAACTACACAGAAAAAACTAAAATAAGCCTACGACGAAAATTGTATATGCAATCATTGAACTTAAATCACTCAATCACTCAAAAATTGTGAAATTTGTTAGAATTTTTTTTAGAACATGAATAATTGAGTTTGGAATAATTGAATAATTGATTCAATTACGAAATTAATTGAAACTAGTTTTAATTTATGACTAATATTTGTACGTAATTTTAAAAACAGAAAAACCTAAAATACGATTTCAATTACGAAAATATCAGATTCAAATAAGTGTGTTGTACCAAAATTGTATAATTAATCACTGAAATTCTATTTTTCAATTACTCAAGATTTGTAAACTTTTTTGGAAACTTTTGAGTACTTACGAAATTAACCCTTAATCACATTTTAAAGTTTGACTTATTTCTGACGTTAAACTTGAGTTTGAAGCTTTAGTGTCTTTGAAGACTTATAGTAAAGTTTTATGACAGATATTTTTGAAAAACATATTACCCCTTTATATCGCTGTTTATGGGGAGTTTTATTGACCTTTTTCAAGAAAGGGACAAAGAGACATATACAGCAAAGAGTTAGAGGGTTAAAATATTGCATAAAAATGTTACCCAAAAGGGACATGAAATAAAGGCTAAACGTAAACTTTCAAAACACCGGTATTTTTAAATTTATTTTTGGTTCCCACTGTCAGGATCATTCGTTAGAAACTTGTTACTTTTGGTGTACAATGTTCAGATTTAAGTTCTTACACGAAGAACTTCGCAATACTACACACAAAAACAAGGAATGTAAAATCAACATGTCGCAAATTTGATTGGAAATCATATTAAATTTACTAGAAATAATTTTTTGTTTAAGTGTTTGGTTTTTATTTGCTTTGTTCATTGCTACAATTCACTGTTGTGCTTAGTTGTGTGACTTGTTGTTGTTTTGTTGTTGTTTATTCTTATATAGCCGACAAAAAAACCGACAAAAGTCGAACTGCCAACGAAAATTTGCTTCTGCTGGTGTAAAATCAACATTGTTTCATATTAATTTTAAATGGAAAAATATTAATTTAACCTTAAATCTCTTTGATTTAATATTTTTCACTTTGTTATAAATATGTTAAATCATCAATTAAATCATATTGAATTAAAAATGAAATACATGTTTGTATTTAGTTAGTGTATATCTAAAGGATAGTTTCAAGTTGTTATGGCTGCAGTGGTCAGCGCGTTGGCTACCAATAAAGTGGCCCGAGTTCAAATTTTAGCTGGGGAGGCAACTACAACATAAATTTTTCTGATGCCTAGCTAATATACATCACGTAACTAAACTAATTAGTAAAACAACTACTTTAAATTCACGTTGTTTCAACTTGAAATAACTTTGATTCAATATGATTCTTCGTGTTAACACAGTATCAAATTTACCTTATATACAGTTATTTCAAAAGGAAAAATGTTCTGTGAAGGTTACATGCAAAATCATGTTGAATTAACATGAAACACCTATGAAGAAAAATAACCTAGTTTTCGACTATTTTATTATGAAATTTTTCTGTGTATATTTTATGTTGGAAATCACATGTTTTGGAATGCTTTTTGATAAAAAGTTTGCAAATTTTCGAAGATATTTTGCCTACCAATCATAAAAGCACTTATATTAAGGATTTATATTTGCAGTTAAAGAATAATAGGTAATAACAATAAAGTTTCCAGAATGTATGCAAAAGGTTTAATAGGCTATAAAGCTTTAAAAGTGAACTTAAATGCAAGTCGAATGTTAACTAATTTTTTAGTTTTTAATTTTTAAATTAGTCAAAAAAGTTTGCTATTATGTTTCTTAAGTTCTACCAGAAGGAACTCTGCACACACAGAAAAATGTTCAATACTGGAATTGTTTAAATTTTATTCAAGCTTTTAAGGTGCATTTACATATATTTAAGTAAAAAAAGTTTTATATGTCGTCACCTTATTATTGGTTTGACTCATAAACATAGGAAAAAGCATTAGAAAGCAGCAAACCAATAATAAGCTGACGATGTATCTTAGCTTTCTTAAGATTGTACAACCGACCCTAAAAGTATGCCTTCAGTTTTATTAACAATTAACGCTAAAAGTATGTTTTATATTTATTGTATCAACCAACAGAAGTAATCATTTCTGGGTTAAAATTAAATGATTTGAAACTTTTTTTATAACAACTTTAAACAATTAACAGATTGAATAAATCTTTGGAAATTCTTTACCCCCAAATAGAAGAGGTTTTTTTTTGCAAAATATTTGTTTTCTTTGCCTGATCACATTATGCTAAAAACTTTGCTTAAACATTTTTTTTATATTCTATATAAATAGAAAAACAGTTCATTTTCCGCATTCATATCATTTCAATTGAAAAAGAAGATAAACTGTTAAAAAATAAAGTTGTTTAAACGAGATGACGTGATCTAAAACCAAAAGTGAAAAAAGTAAAAAAACGGCAAAAACGTATAAGGAAATGTCTTAAGAACAAGTTTTAACTTTTTTGCGTATAAACATTTTTTTTTTTATTTAACAACTTTACTACTCAATCACACTTTTCTTGAACGTATAAATACTGCTAAGGAAACACATGTTTTGAATAATTTATTTATATGGCTGTTTGTTGGTTGGTTGGTGATGAGGAGCATCGTAGACGAATGATACAGGAAAACTTTTTTTGTGCAGGCTTATGAATCAAATATGTATGTATGTAAATTGTTTCAAATAAAATATCTACAAAAGAAACACTAAAAGAAACATAATAAAAACTGTGAAAAATGTTGCAATAAAAATACTTTTTGCCTTTATTTTTGGTTTTTTCATTTGTATTTGTATAAATATCAAAGCAGACTCTTTATATATCCTTTTCTTCATTTTGCAAGTTTTATAGACACAAATATTTTGGTAACAAATCGTTTGGATTAAGAAAATTGCACAATATACTTGACTATCTAAAGTTTTATTTGCCTTTTTTTGTTGGTTGTTTCTCTTCTCTTTTTCGCCAGTTGGAAGTGTTTTAAATATTTAAATAAACAAATTGAAATATAAACGTTACAGGAAAAGGACGAATGAGCAACAGAAGATATATACTCGTAATAAGAAAAGAAGATTTTTATGCCAGACAATTTTTATGGGGTAAGAAAAAAATAAAATTTTTGTCTCGTAGTTTAACGCTAGCAAACAGTAAGTTAGAGTTACAAAGCCAAATGTAAATATTTATTAAGAAAACCAACCATAAAGAGAGCTACACAACAGCTATTGAGGAGTAGAGTACTAGCAAACTTTACTTTCAGCAAAATAAAATATTTTACAAGCAAAACTTTACTTCATTAATAATACAGCTAAAAACTCTATTTATGGTAAAAGAAATATGTACATACATAAAAAATGGCGTAAAATTTTGCCTAAATAATGTTTCCTTTTACTTTAAGTGCTTTAAGGGCCTAAAAGTAGGCAAAATCTATTTTGTTGGGGTATCATTATTGAATTTTATAACTGAAGCAAATGTGTATATTTCCGTTTATACATGCGTTAGGTAAACGTAAATGTTCTTAAATGTTTAATATCCAAATAATAAAAAATAATAATAATAACGACGAATCTATAGAAAGAAAACCAGATATTAACCTTTTCATTTTTATATTTCCTAAGAAAGCACAACAAAACGTTTCGAGTTTGTTTAACAAATACAAGAGGAGTGTTTGTGAAAATTGTGGCAGCTGTTGCCTGCAACTTGTAGAACATATTCACTAAACAAATGGGTGGCAGTTTCCAAAATCAACAACAACTAAATGAAAATAAAGGAGGTACCACTCACTACCTTTAAATAGATTTAAATTGTTGAGCTAAGTTTATGTTAGAGATGCTTGTATCATTGTGGGTATTGTTGTTTATGTTAGACGGAAGCTATTTGATAGATAATTTATTATATTTTACTACGATACCTTAACAATATACCACCTAACTACTTTACGACTATTTATCCACAAAATAGAAAAGTATAGATTTGAAAGTTTTAGCGTTACGCCTTGAAAATAAACGACCTCTTTATTGCATGTGTTTAGTTAAATATGTATAGGTTTACAATTTCTGTAGTAGTAGATTTATAACTCTAACCTTTTTCTAGTTTTTTTTCTTGTGCTAGTAGATTTATCTCTGATATAGTTTTCTAAATATCGAATGTCTTTTTTTTCGAGAACAAATTTTATCAGCATTTAAAGTTTTCTTTTTCTATAACAAAATATTCTACTGCCAGCATATTGAGTTGGATATGTCATGTACATTTTACGGTATGTTTGTTACCTGCTTAGAATGTTGAAATAAATATTGTTTCTTATACGACTTAAAAACGCCTGTTCTGTTATTCAATCGAAATGAAAAAAGTTAATTCTCCTCCCATTGTCCTTCAAATGAAAGTTCACAATACTTTTATTTAGAAATGCAGAACAGTTTCGTATTTTTAAGTTATTGTGGACAAAAGTAAATAAGAAGTGGGCGTGCCACTGCTCTGTATTATCAGAAGAGGCCTCAGTATGCGCAAAGTTTCGCGGCAATCAGTTAAGATGAATCATTATACGAACGTGGCACTGCCGACTTGTATAATCATTAAATTGTATTATCAAAGGAATATTATCAAAAGAAAGTGTGAAAACCTTTACATGAGTCGGCTAAGTATAAGTACTTTAAATAAACTATTTATATTGCATTGGCGTGGTACTTCCCACAGTTCGTATTGTCAGAGGAACTCAATGTGAGCTCAAAGTTTCATAAGAATCTGTTGATTAAAGTATTTAAAAAAAATTTTGATTTATGTAGTTGGGAGTGGAACAGGCCACTTTTAGAACGTTAAAATTGTAGAAAATTGTCATCGGAAGCTATTGAGCATGAAAAATATCGAGTTGTTTGGAAGTCTTTAATTTGGTTAAAATGACTTTGCAAGATTACATTCCATCCAAAGTTATAAATGAAGCTAGAACAAGTGTATTAGCTAAAATAAAAAAAAAACTGAAATCTTAATAGTTGTTCAACCAAAGTCAATTTCAATCCAGGGCTGCTAAAATAACACTGTAAAAGAAAATAGTTATTATTTCTTAATTACAAAGTTCCAACGACTGATTCTGGTAGAGTGCAGTAAACAAATGTAATATATAATTATGCAGGTATCAGCTTCAAGGATTCATTTTAGGAAGAGATAAATTTCCTCCCCTTTTGCACATAGTTATACTGACTCTGTATATGAATCCTTCTAAGCCTTACGTTTAAGCTATAAGGTCTGTTCAGCACTTTAATGTAAAACATCACGAGGAAGATTTTTGTAGAACATTTTAACACTCCAAATGTTCATGGTATGGATATTTTTGTCCTTTTCTTAAATAAGGAGCAAAAAATGCCTTTCAGCGGAGATACAACGGGCAAAAATATTCTACCTAAATGTTCCTCGTGGTGTTTTACATAAAAAAGCTGAACACATCTTATATCTAAAACATAAGGCTCACAAGATTTCCTATACCGAGTACTAATTGTGAAGAAGTACGAAATTAACCTTTAAACACATACTGACTTTTGAATGATTTCTGGCGTTCAAGTTATGTCTGGAGATTTTGAACCGTGAAGGCAAATACTTTTGTAGAACAGTTCAGCCCCGCTGTATTGCCGCTGAAGGGGAGTTTTTTGTCCCTTTTCTAAGAAAGAGACAAAAAGATCCATACAACGAGTAGGTAAGGGTTAAAATGTTTCACAAAAATGTTTGTCGTGGTGTTTTACATAAAAGTGCTGAACACATCCTATACTTTAAGCGCAAGTCTTACAAGATTTCCCCTGCCATGCGGAGGAGGTCCGTCAACACCATACAAGTCAGCCTAAATCTTGTTGTTTCCCGCCACCTTTCTAGTTTTATAGTATGCTAACACTGTAAGATTCTAGTTCTAATCGTACCATTCCATTCCCACTATTATTCTATGGTCTGGTCCACAAAACGTAGCAGCAGATACCGTGTTCATGATTTCATACGATGCCGCCTTTCCTGCGGTACCGATGTGCATCTAAACCCACACCAGTGTTAACTCATTAACCGAGGAAGACCATTTGAGCTTTAGAAAAGATTTTAGCACCGATTTGAGTACACGTTCGTTTGCTGCACGCATCCTATCACCGACCAAGAAATCTCTTCCAATTCACCTGACTCTCAGTAAGGTAATTCAATGCATGCATCAGCCAAAGCGTCCTCGCTTGATAGATGGACAAGTACTTCCTGGAATTTAATTTACTTGTGTGAAACCCAGCTCTTGCTCTTATGTCCGTAAGAGACCCATCGGTGAAAATAATGATGTCACTTGTTATACATACATTCACATACAGTCATAATATATGCTACGATCCGCATTAAGTGTCCGCTGCAGTCTACTGACTACGTTACATCGGCATTTGAGTACCCTGTAATCACTTTATGTAAAGCATCCAGAAAAGTAGTGCTGCCATTGTCGTCGTCTTCCTTATAAATGAATCCAATGGCAGTTGCCTCCGTTGCTTGAGACGAATTGATCTATCTATACCCATGCAAACAGACCTTTAAATCTCATTCAGTCTTCAATCAAGGCGTCCAGACAATCAAGGCGTAAGCAAGTGTATTTGTCACCATCATCGATGAATGTCGCCGAGGGCTGACACAAACTCTTCCATATTGAAGTAATATCCTTTTCATTTTCGTACCTTCAAACTAACATAACCATTGCAGGTTAGCTTTATATCTAGCGTTAACGCTAGATATTTCACATTCCGGGAGACATTATTTTCCGACCCGAAAAATCTTAAAAGAATGAATGGCATCACAAAGGGTCCTTTGGTCCCTTTCTAAAAAGTGGTGGACATCGACAGAGGATGTGCTTGACAGTCTCTTCCTCCTCCTCGTTTTGACAACTTCTGCAGAAATCGTGGAAAGGAAGATTTAATCTTCTGACATGGGCACCAATGAGACTGTGCCCCGTTATGACCGCCACGAGTATACGCAGCTGCTGCCGAGGAAGCCCCAGTATGCTTGTAGATATTGCGAAGTCATACAGGGGCCAGATAAATCTAGAAACCTAACTAGTGATTTCATTTGTGCATCTGGTTTGCGCTTTACTAAATAACTGGTGCTGAATTTATATTTTGCAGCTTTTTAGTGCGTCACCAACTAACCAGTCGATTACATTTTCATATAGGCGGGCGCCAGCCTTAGCTAGATCGTCCGCGATAGTGTTACCGGTCACACCCGGTATCCAGAAGTGCCCTAGGTTTGTATGTCTCGCCATCTCATTGAGAGATGCGAGGCATTCTTTAACCAATTCCGATGTTGTGTAAACACCAGATAGAGCATGTAGTCGGTACAAATTCGGATGTCCTGATCGAATAGCCTGTAGTACCTTGAGCAGTTGGCCACCATTTTGATTGCCGATATTTCAGCCTGAGTAATGCTACATTGATTTGCCAGCCTTTTGAATTTGCTCTTTACCGATCTGATTTGTTAGCATATATGCTCAATGCACTATGTCTCGGTTAAACTGAGAGCCTGTCTCAGGCAACCCAGAAGGGCGTCCACAAAGCTGCCACCAACTATGGGTGCTATATTGTCTGCATACCCTTGAGTTTGTATACTCATTAACTCTAGTATTCGCAAAAGGCTAAGTACATGATGAGTTTCTTGTTCTAGAATATATATTGTTAATTATTTCAATATCGAAAAAAAATATTTCAATATTCCACGCTTAAATATTGTTTTTAGTTATGAATTTTCATTCATAATTAAAAGTTTTATAACAACTAACTAAGAAAAAAATCTGCTAAAAATTCAACATTTTTATTTTAATAAACAACAGATATGAAGTTTTTTTTTCAATTTACGCATTCAATTATTGAATATACAAATGTACTACGTAGATTAATATTTTGATTTAAATATTTCTGTTAAGCAAATTAATTTCGGTAACTATTTTATAACCCATCAGCACTTTGTGAGGAAAAGTAGCCGTAATAAAGCAAATGAACATATGAAATTTAATATAAAGGTGCTCCATTTGACTCTGAGAATGTTGATTATTTTAAATATTTACAGATAGGATATAATTTTAAGCTGCTAACACGCATTTTACAATATATAAAGTTGGTACTAG
This sequence comes from Panzeria rudis, assembly GCA_956483635.1. Classification (NCBI taxonomy): domain Eukaryota; kingdom Metazoa; phylum Arthropoda; class Insecta; order Diptera; family Tachinidae; genus Panzeria; species Panzeria rudis. The sequence continues at coordinate 180,947,382 of OY101447.1, forward strand.
ACACATAAATATTAAGCTTCAATATATGTGTTTGTGTGGGTTGCTTTACAAAAAAATAGTTACATAGAGGAAATATTGAGGAATAACAAAATGCTTTTGATTTTCATAACAAACTCACACAAACACATATATTGAAGCTGAATATTGGTTCGTCTAGCACCCGCTTAAGAAACCTGCAAATGGCTGGTAAAAAGGGTTAAAAACCAAAAATACATTCAACATAATTTTATCCACTAATTACACATCCACATACCCACAGAGAGTCATACATGGGCAATATTGATTTATATTTAAATTCTGATTACCACTATATTTAAACAGACATATTTTTATATGGTTTTCTTTTTTCTCCAGAAAATAACTACAAACATCAATTAATATAAGCGGAAATAAAGTTGATTTTCCTTTATAGATTTTTTTTACTATGTTATTTTTTCCGTGTTAATTTCATCAAAAAACAAACCTGAAAGTATGCAGCAGTTCATATACCAGACATGGCATATCAACCTTGTGTTGTAATATTTTTCTTTTACAAAAAATATGGATAGTGTGCGTGTATATGTGTGTATGTGTGTGTGTGTGTGTGTGAGTAAGAAACTTCCGTTTTCTACTAACAGTAAATTGCTATGCGATAAAACTTCCAACGAGTTGTATTTACCGTAAAAATGGTATTTTGAATATTTTTGCTTTTTTAAATTGTTTTTTTTTACAAATATTTATATTCAATAATTTAATTGATAAAATTATATTCAAATAAATATGTATGTAAGCAACTGCATGAGTTATTTATATTAAAAAATATTTCATATATTAAGCATATTTTAATAGTTTTTTTACTATAGCATACCTTAGGGAGGTTAAAAACATTTTTTAATTTACCTTATTGTTTTTTATGTTAATATTGAATTTGTTAAAAAAAATTATATTTTCAACTGATTTACATATATTTTTTGCACAGTGTTGCTTTTTTTGTAAAGCATAATAGCATTTTATATAACCAATTGCATATAAAAACATATTGTAATTTTACTTCTTTGTGTGAGTTTGTGTGTTATTTTTACAAATCCACAATGCGCACATTGTTTAACTTCCTGTTGCTATCATTCAATGACCAAACACGTTTGTGGATTGAACCTGTACCTGACGTGTGTGTGCAACCTCAGCTTATAAAACATTTACACACACAGATACTAAAAATATACTCTTACTCACACATTAATATTCATAAAATAATACATAGAGACAGACAATTACACATTAAGCTATACACATTTACAATATTGTGATTATAAAGGCAATGATGATGATGATGATGATGATGATGATGACGACGAAACTTAAAGTATGTACCATATCACCACATACAGTACATTACAGAGTCATCTGTATCCGGTTTCAACAGACCTACTAACATCACCGCTACTACATGTACAATCATGAAAGTTCATATCTTAACCCATTTTCCACCATTATAACATGTTGTTGGAGTCAATTCGTGTGTATTTATGCGAGTAAAAATCTTTGTTTGTTTTATGTTGGCTAACTTAAGTTTTATGGCATGTTTGGCTTAACTTTGGTTTGGTCTGACAAATAGCTCTAGCACATTACCGGCCAACCAAAGATCCAGTCAAAGCCAAACGAAGCCATCGTACCCAAAAATGCATTCAAAACTAACCAAACACTCACCATTGTCGCCTTTGCGTGGTTAATAGTCGTCATTCCCCGTTTAAGTTTTCTAGCGTTGTATGTGTTTGGGTGTATATGTGTATTTGTGTGTGTATGCCATTTACTCATAGTTTTTGTTATTGTTGCTACAGTAGACTTAAATGTACAATATGATGACCTGACTTGATATAACACGGTGAAATGGTTACATGTGTACTTATTTTCTCTATTAATGTGGCATAATTCATAAGTAATTAAAAATATACATTTTTAAAAACATATGTGAATATAAGTAGCAAACTTCTTTCTGTGCCAAAAAGTATGCAATATTTTTTTAAAATTTTTTTCGGGCTACATTAGAATTTTATGGCGAATATTTTTTAAAACATGTTAGCCTCCTATATGACCACTGAAGGAGAGTTTTTTTAGCTCCTTATTTAAGAAGGAGACAAAAGCCCCCATATCGCGAAGAGTTAGAGGGTTAAAATGTTCTAAAAAAATGTTTCTCCTGGCGTTTTACATAAAAGTACTCAGCAGATCTTATACCTAAAACGTAACTACGTACAAAAGAATGGGAGGATTTAACTCCCACTAAAATGAGTCCCCGATGTACAGTTTCACAACGCCGATATACGTATATATATTTTGTTGTACGTTCTACCAGAATCAACAAAAATTTGATTTTATAGCTTCTATTTAGCAAAAAAAACTTTTGAATTAACTCTCCTAGTTCACGTATCTTTGTAGTTTTAGAATCTTTTAATACACTGAAAAAAAAAATATCAATGTTATATCAACATGTCGCAATGTTGATTAGAAATCATATTAAATTTATGAGAAATAATTTGTTGTTTAAGTGTGTTGGTATTTATTTGCTTTGTTCGTAGCTACAATGCACTGCTGTTCTCAGTTGTGTATTGTGTGTTGATGTTTATTTTAATGTTCGTGTTGTGTAATTGTAAATAGCCGACAAACTTCGTGTTACCAGTAAACATTTCCTGCTGCTGATTTAAAATTACCATTATTTCATATTAATTTTAAACGAAAAATTATAAACCTAACCTTAAGTCTCTTTGATTTGCTGTTTTTAACTGTTAAAACAATATTGTTTAATATATGTAGAGCTCATAAAATCCTGTTTTAAAGTGAAATTAATTTTTATCATGTCAAATTAAAGTTGGATCTACTTTAGTGAATCATTTTAAAGTAACATGACCATAACTTTAATTTCAAATAAATTTTATCATCAATTAAAGCATATTGATTTATAATTAAATTCATGTTGCTTATGATGGTATTTATATTATTGTATATCTAAAGTTTGTTTGAGGCTGTTGTGGCTGCAGTGGTTAGCACGTTCACTACCAAGCAAGTGATCATAGATGAATTCGAGTTCAAATCTTGGCTGGGGCAGCCCCAACTACAACACAAACTTTTTTGCTGCCTATGCTAATACACATCAAGTAAGTAAAATAATTATGATAATTACTACATTAAATTACTGTTGTTTCAACTTGAAATAACTTTGATTCAGCATGATTCTTCGCGTTATTTCAGTATCAAATATACGTTGTTTCAAACTTAAATAGATTTGATTCAGCGTGGTTCTTCGTGTTATTTCGTTATCAACTTCATTTTGCCCTAGCTGTACTGGAATATTAAATCAACATGAAATATAGTTATTTCAAAAGGAAAAGTGGTCTTTAAATGGTTTAAGGTTAAATTAACATGAGGCATGTCCCAGCATATACTATTGGACTACGTGGTCCATTTTAGCTAAAATGGACTGGTTACAACATGCTCCTACATGTAATGCAGTCACGGAACATGTCATTTGCAAACAAGAGTTTGTAGTTAAGCGACAAGATTTCGCGTTTTAACGATTGCAAATTGCACGAGCATTTGAGTGCTCCATAAAGCTTGCAGCTTGCAGCATTTTAGTATATGCTCCATCAGGTAGTGACATAGACTAGTTTGGAGACCACTCCAATTTAATGTACAGCTGGGTTATATAGCCAAGCCCTAAGACATCGTAATGTTAAATATACCATATTTTCCCCATACATTTGGGTTATCTTTGGACTAGTCCTAGTTCTCTATGGAGTATGCTTTAAATTCGTGTATACACTAGTCGCGTTGTCTGCAGGGCTATGAAGCAAAATCACTACTGAAAAACGTAAAATTAATCTTGTTTTCTACGATTTTACTATGAATTTTTTTTGTGTGTATGTATGATTAATGCATGTGCATGAGAGAACACAAGCGAATGAATGACCAACAATTTAACCATTTGTCCGAATGTATTCTTATGAATTCAAATAGCACTAATTATGGGATTTATTCATTGCGAATTTACGTTATATGCGTGTGTGTAGGAAATGAACACACGTTCACATGTATGAATGGGAATAATTCTTTTAATTATTTCAGGGGTCAGCTTGTGGATATGTTTTCTTTGCTTAAGTTATATTTTTTAGTATATCACATATTTGTTAGGCGCGGATCCAGCTCGAGGGGGTTAAATCTTAACTGAAACATACTATTGTGCAATATTTTTCTAGAAATACAGTATAAATAGATTATATTTTATTCGTTTGAGGGGGCGGGGGTATCCCATTACCACACCTCCTCCTTGGTATCCACGGCTGATATTTTAAAGGGTATTTTTTTGGAGGCAGAATTCTTTAAATTGAAATAAGATACAGATTAAGTAAAATGCCCGATGAATTTCTCGAGGTGGGTCAAGTTCATTAACAGAAATTTCAACGATTTGAAAGCATTGCTCCAGATTGAGTAGATTCTTCATGAATTGCTAAACACGGCAAGGGCAAAAAATCAACAGGAACGGTCAAAATAAAAAAAAATCAAAGCAACACGCCGAGATACGAACAAAATATGAATAGTATAAACATAAATACTTCACTATGTATGTACTTTTTATAATGAATTTAACAATATTTTTATTAAAAAAGTCCTTTGTTTTTCACGAAAATTCTTATTATTATCAAAAGCAATATTAAGAAGTATTTAAATTTGATGCGATGATAATTATTTCTAGTTGAAAAACATGGATAAAAAAAAGAAAGAAAAACGGCCATCGTTAGAATAAATTGGAACTATAGCCATTGTTACGTATCAACACCAAAAAAAAAAATAAACAACCTACAAGTCATTAACGTATATAATCAGTAGCCCATACATACACCGTTGAGTCGTAACAGGCGCATATATTTCATCATTTGTCGCATAATTACATCCGCTCTTTTTTGGAGGATAGTCATTACCACCAACATCATCATCATCATCATAATCATCATCATCATCATCAACATTCACATGAGGACAATGTTTTTAACGATGAGCGCTTGTCTGAATTTTAAATACAAACACACACTTGTATTAATGAAATGATAAATAACTGACAAATCTAAATGAAGGACATACACAAACATGATGGGATTTGATAACTAAATATAATTTTGTGTGAGGAACATGACTAAAATAAATACGAATGCACAACAATATTTAAACGACTTAACACAGTAATTATATTCACAACAATATTTCAAGGGAAAATTGTTAACTTAAATTTATCCTTTATTAATTTCGTTAAGAAAGAAGTTTTTGAGTCACTTTTTTTTTCAATAATTTGTTTGTCTTCAACTTTTTTATAGCAATTACTCTGCGGAAAATATGTGTCAATTGTTTTGTATGTACTCGTGCCATGACTGGTGGAAATAGGAATTGTACAATAGCGTTCCTTCTTGCTGAATAAAAGCAAATTATTAGTTAAAGTGTTTGCACGAGTTCGGGTTTTTCGCACAAACGCACACACATGATATGATCGTCAGCAAAACACAATTCAGCGTTATAAAAAGAAAATATGGCTTTTACAATTTCCCATTTTGAATACGCGTCTCATGTGTTTGAGAGAGACTAAAATTTCCCACCAACTTGCGGATTATAAGTTCACATCTTCTTAACATTTCAAAAATCGTCTTTTCACTGGCAGTGAACTTATACAACTAATTTTTTTAAATGTGTCGAATTTCTTATCCTATATTTTTGCGAATATTTTGGTAACAATATTTATTGAAATAATATTAAAATGTACCAACATTTTTTCTTAAAACAGTTTTTTTTATACAAATTGATTATTAGGCTAATGCTACGTACACAATATGCCATTTTATGACATCCTAAGCAATCATGATAGTGTGTACTAGCGGCAACGTTTGCCACTTCCGATATTTTTCGGTGTGTGGCAAACTGTTTGCGCGTCTAATGTGTACGGTTGTCACAATAATGCGACAATATTGCAGTAAAAAAAACAAAAAGACAGCATGTTGCCATTTTGCCGCATTGAATTGTTAAGTTAAAATATGACGCCACAAAATGACAACAAAAGAGAAATGTCCAATGTTTAAGAAGCATAAAGTACGTAGCGTTATATTCAAAAAAAAATCGGGCATGATTAATATTCCAAGGCACAAGGGAAAAAATAGCATCAATATGATTTTTCAACGTACTCAGCCGAACATAGCAACGCTGCTCTCGGAAGCCGCTATACTTCCATCAACAGTGCTCATGTGTATTTTTGCTTATCACCACTTGTGAGGTGGTTCTGTTGAATGTAATTTCAATTATTATACATATCATTACCTTATTTCTGCTTTCCAATGCTTTTTCTTATGTTTATGGGTCAAACCAATAATAAGGTGACGATATGTATATACAAACTTTTCGTGAAAATGGCATACGAAAGTTATTATAAGATTCTTTCTGAGTATAACGTTACGAACCTTAGCCTAATAATCAATTTGGATTAACAAGCAAATAAATTCGAACACACATAAAAACATACCAATATAAAATGAACATGTCGCAATTGGAAATCATATTAATTTTATAAGACATAGACCCCTATTATGATTTACAACTAAATTGATAGTTGAGTCGTATTTGTCAAATTCTTATTATGGATTACAACTTTCGTCAAAGTGAGACAACTGCGTTGTTATCAGTTGTGTTTTGGTTTTTGCTTCGAATATTGTGTTACTTTTGTTTACTTTTAAAATGGTGATTTAAGGTGCCAATCTAACCCATTTGTCAACCAATATTGTTGCCATATCTATAATATATTAAAAATCTCCACAAAAAATAGTAAGGCCAAAACTAAAAATATTTAAAATATTTTGTGATAGCTACTATGGTTTCATAAAACAAAGAGTATAGATAAAAACATTTTTTTTCGAACATTATTTCGAAGACAACTAAAATTAGCTGTGAATCATAATAAAAAAAAGGTTGAGTTGATTGGTAACATTGATAACTCAACTTAGTTGAGTGGTGAATCATAATAGGGGCCATAATTTGTTGCTTAAGTGTGTTGGTGTTTATTTGCTTTGCTTATAGCTATAATGCATTGTTGCGCTCAGTTGTGTGACTTGTTGTTGTTTATTTTGATGTTCGTGTTGTGCAAATGTAAATAGCCGACAAAATTAGCATTACCAGCTAAAATTTGCTGCTGCTGATTTAAAATTACCATTGTTTCATATTAATTTGAAGCGAAAAATTATTAATCTAACCTTAAATCTCTTTGATTTAATATTTGTCACTGTTCTATGTTAAACGATCAATGAAATCATATTGAAGTAAAATGAAATGCATGTCACTTAAGTTTTAAGTTGTTGTGGCTGCAGTGGTTAGTGCGTTGACTACTAAACAAGTGGCCCGAGTTCAAATCTTGTCTGGGGCAACCAACTATGAAACCTATTTTTCTGATGTCCATGCGAATACACATCACTTAAGTAAAATAATTAATAAAATAGCTACATTAAATTCATGTTGTTTAAACTTGAAATAACTTTTATTCAACATGATTCTTCGTGTTGTTTCAATATCAAAATTAAGTTGTTTCAACTTCAAATAACTTTAGTTCAACCTGATTATTCGTGTTGTTTTAGTAACACGTTGTTTCAATTTGAAATAACTTTGATTCAACATGATTCTTCGTATTATTTCAGTATCAACGTCATTTTGATTTATCTGTACTGGAATCAACATGAAATATAGTTATTCTAAAAGGAAAAATGTTCTTTGAGGGTTATTGTAAAATCATGTTGAATTAACATGAAACACACACATATGATCTAAAATCACTAACAAAAAATATAAAATTACAATTGCTTTCGAGGATTTTAATATGACATTTTTCTGCGTGAAATATTCATATATATCTTTTTTTAATTTTGAATCATTAATTTTAGTCAGATCTAAATTGGTTTTTCAATTCTATATTAAATGAACTATGAGACAAGTTTTAAAAAACACTGAAACAATTAAATTAGAAGAGCTAGAAAATGCGGATTTTCTGTGTCACTACGAACGTTACTAGCAAACATCGTCTGTCAACTTGGGTAATATGATTAATTAAATATGTCATCTTGTCATCTATTTAATCTAACAGCAGATAGGAAATAAATAAGACAGTTAAACTGTTTCTTTTTAATTCATTTATCATCGTGTTTAATTATATATTTAGTTAGAATGAAGTTTACTTACTATAGCAAAGCTTTTTTTAATTTTCTTAAGCTTTTTTAAAAAATTTTGCTTTTACTTTTAAAAACTTTTGCTAGCATTTATATTTTAATAGTTTCTAGGTAAAAAGCTGACAAAAGAACATAATTAATATTTAAATTGCTACCTAATTTAGGGGGTTTTATAGTATCTGTTGCATAACCTAAAGGAGTCGTGTAAAAGTTATTTTATGCTATTAAAAGCTGCGTTAATTACAATTAAAACAAAGTTATAATTAAAAAATTAATTATTCAATATTAAATTAGAACAACAGCAATATAATTAATACTAGTATACAACTAGTATTAGGAAAATTTGTCTTCTTAGAGAGATAAAGAGAAAGAGCCAGAAGGAGAAAGAGAAAGCGATGAAACCAAAAAAAAAAATAGTAAACTGTGACTAATTTTATTATTTGTTCTTTTTACAACGAGCCAAGTAATTACGTGTAAAATGTTTGTAGAAATATTCTTTTCCAGACATTTCTTACACAATTTTCGTTTTATGTCTTTTATTATTATTAAAAAGAAATGTCATTCTTTTAACATCATGAGAATAATAATCTCTTTTATAAACATTCCTACTTGTTGTTCATAGTAATTTTTCTTTTTGCAACTTACAGGCTGCTGTTACTGATGTTGCGGCATGTAAAATAAGGTTGCCTGCATTCCATACTTATAATTGCTAATAGAATATGCTATGATCTACTATAAAGGACATTGAAATGGAAGCATAAGAAGATGTGTTTGTAGGTGGCCAAGGTACGAGTAAATACGGTAACATTGTACTTGCAGTTAACCAACATATTATATTTTTATGTTGCTTTTATATTCCCCAAAAAATTAAGAGAAAAAAAAAAACTAAAGAAAATTAATATAAAAGAAAATCCTGCACAAGCATATTCTTTGGAAATTATTATGTATTTGTATAATGGCAAGTGAGTAATAATGCAGCCAGATAAACACTATAACATAACCACAATATGCTTTTATTTATTCCATCGTGTTGTTGCTGTGTGTAAGCAATAGCAGCAATAAAAAAACTTTAAAGCCAGATGAACTTTAGTTGTTTGTCATTGGCAAGCTGGCATGACTGTTCGTTCGCTCGGTTGCCTGTGTCTTAATTGTCAGTCTACTCATAAAAGTGTGTATGTGTTTTTCATTTCCTTTTCTTTTGCTCTCTGCTAAGTATAGTGTGCTTCTAGGTTACCTTTAAAATTTCCACTTATTTGTTATTTTATACATATTTTTGTGTCTTATTTCTTACATTTTCCTACCAAGTTTTGATACTCATTTAATGTTTTCTGTTGGATTCCTTAGAGAAATTAATTTCCAACTTGTGAGACATTTTCACTTGATGTGTTTTTTATTTGTTTTTGTTTTTTTCTACTTGATTTTACAAAACTGCTTGGATAGTATATCAAGTAATAAAATTTTGCGTTAAGCTGGTAACGGGATCTAAAGTTTCCTAGTGTTTAATGCCAAGAAATGGAAGCAAAGACTAGAGGGCCAATTGTAAATTTAACTAACAATAAGTATTCAAATCTTAGAACTAAAATTGGTAATAATTAGTCCAGCCACTGCTAGACAAAATATTAGGCTTCAACGGTTGCTTCTTTAGATATATTACGTCTCTTGTGATCGGATGAGAGCAAGTGTCTCTCCTTCTCATCCGAGAGTGCCCTCTAAAATTAATGATGTTGCTGGCTACGGGATTTGGATGCGATCCGATCTTTTTTATATATGTTGTCACATCTTTTGAAAACACAGTCTTTACTAATGGAAAAGCTAGATCTTTATCAATACGCTGGTTTCTGACATACCAAGATGACAAAGTAATCAAACGAAGAATTTTATTTTGTCGCCTTTGAATTTTCTCTATATTTGATGCAAAAGCGGTGCCCCATACGCTTATAAGATTCTACTTTAGTATGGTATTTTCCGGACTTAAATATCATCGTGTTCAATGACAGTTTCCATTCTGCAGGATAGTATTCTATTCGTAAAACAGCATTAAAAATTACTAGAATTATCCTTTTTGCTATATGGTGTAGCTCTAGAAGCATTTTGTTACTGATTTTATCAGCCCCTGGGACTTTCTTCGAATTTTAAATCAGCGATAGCATTTTCAATTTCCCGAATGTTAAATTTCAAAGGAAGGACAGCTTGAGCGACAACTGGTGGCAGCTCAACTAAATCAGAAGGTGTGTTTGGAGTTAATACCTTTTTCAAGTGGTTAACGAACAGCGTACCTTTTTCAGCATCAGTTCTAGCCCAGTGTCCATTCGAACTTCGTAATGAAGCTTTTTAAACAGTGGAAAATTTTTGGTGTGGAACGCCTTAAAAAATAAAATGTAAACATAAAAAAATTCACTGAATAGCAGCACAGTTAGAATTTATTCGGAGTAAATTTTTTTATATATACGATAATCTGGTTCAATTATTAAAACTAGAGTGGAGTTTGCACGACTGTATTAGAACAACTCCAGAACAGTTCATTCTATGTTGTTAAAGCGTGCAAATGATGGAACTGGATATCAGTTTTACGTTTTAATTGAATTAACCAGTTTCGAATATTTTTATTTACGAATATGCCGATCGTCGGGTTTTTAGGGTGGATGAACTACATACATGGAATTGTTTGCGGAATTGGCAGAGATGTACCGTACCGCAAGCGGTAAAGTGGTTTATCCTTGATTTACTTCAGGTGATAGAAGCGTATGGTCGCCTTCAGGCGAAAAGTGTATATTCCTAGCTAGTTTGATCCTGCGACGATGTCTCGGACTGAATGTGGATTATGCATAAACGTGAGAAACTGAAACGGAAGAGGAACGAGAGTAGGAGAGATGAATAACGATGTCTAATATTAGGACGTTGAAGTTAATCTCTCTTAAATTCAGTCAGTAATAGCTCTGTTGCCATGTTGATCACATGGATCCATGAAGAAACTCAGACAAAAGGGCAACCTTCCTAAGGATCGTTAATGACAGAACACGGAATCTTAAAATACGATGGTTGAACTCAACCTAAGATAGTGGTTAGCGATTACTAAGAACTCAAAGATGAAAATGGAAGTTAAGAATTACAAGTCGATTGCCAGAAATCACTAAAGTCTAAGGCAGGCGCTGGTAATATCGCATATCTCAGTGATTGAGCTGTAGGTCTGTAATGTCACTTGGGATAGTAGTGGTCAAACCCCTTCGCGGCCATTACATTTCCCCGGCCCGCCTGAACAATTAATCTGCTACTTCGTTACCCTGATATCTACTATGCTCTAGTATACAGTAAAAAGAAACCTTGTTATCCATCGATACCTTCTGTAAAAAGTCAAACCACTCTAGCACAAGCTTGGATCGAAATTCCCATGACAAAAGATATTTCAGAGCTGTCCGAGTACCGGAGAGATTAACTTTATGTGTGAACATATAATTGCTGACTTTCCGCCAGAAATACCACGGATCATTTGCCCATGGGAACAGATATTTTAACATTGGATTTAAGGACGCCAATACCAACCTCTTAATCGGTTTTGGATCCTTCCGTAAAGTATGGTAACCATCTGGAATCCACAGGAGGACCACGTATACAAAATCCTAAGAAAAGTAACATTGAATGTGCTACCGAACCTCTGTTTAGAGTAATAATACTGTACTCAGGATCGATGAATGCTCGTTATTAATACAATGAGCAGAGAACCCAAAATCGATTCGCAGAAAATGTTATAAAGATATGAATTGAAGGTTACACAAGCAGCTAAAAGATATGCTGAAGACCTTGCATTTGGAATTTAGTACAAGCTGTCGAGTCTTCGGCAACCATAAACATTTTTGTGCTCATACACCAGGTAATTACATCCAACACAAGTCTTTACCGTCCTGATCGCCCAGGTAGATTTTTGTATAAGGAATTCTATTGGCGATTGTAAGTCAGCCTTCTATGCAGAAAAATATCCAAATACTTGACATAGATTTTTTAGCATTTAATGATGCTATCCCAAGACCAAGTGTTCTCCTTAGGCAGATAGGTTCAACAATAGTTTTATCTGGATTAACCGAAAGACCGTATTTCCCGCACCATATCATAATGAGCTAATCATATATTACGTTACGCCAGCCCTTTGCCAAACAAGGAATGAGTTACTTAACTGCCCAACAAAAAAATTAACATACAAATCATTAGTACCATCATTGATGAACTCAGGTCAAAGTAGTTCTATTTTTGGTGAAACATCAATGAATGTAACATGTTGCTGTCATAGGACATAATATAAATATCGATTCTTACGGAATAAACTCCTAAAATAGCGCGAAAAGTATTCGTTTTTTTATATCTTCCCGACAACAAGTTTAGTTTTTCTCGCATTATAACCTTTTTCTTTTTTACTTATGTACATTAGGGAGGGTTGTTTTGTTTTTGTCAACAGGCGTCAAGCAAAAATGGTATCTACGCAAAATTCTAAGAAAATTACCCTAAGAAATTAAGGGTCTTAAATCAAGAGAGACATCAAAATTCAAGTTTTTCATTGTGTAAAAACATTTAAAAACATACAGTAAAAGTAAATGTTTGATGAAATCTTCGTACAAAATGTTGTCAAAATCGGAAGGGGTAATATATTTACTAAATTTTACGTTTGTTTTTTGTTTCTAAATGTTTTTACCCAATGAAAAACGTGAATTTTGATGTCTCGGCGGGAGCTAGGTTTTGATTTTAGACCCTTAGTTTCTTAGGGTAATTTTCTTAGAATTTTATGTAGTGTTCGTTTTTGCTGGACGACCCAAACAACTTGACCCACCCTAATTATATGCTGCATTTTTTTTCAAAGAAGAAAAAAATCTGAAGTTAAGATACAAATTCGAACAATTTTCTTCTCGAATCGAATAACATGTCTCTGAAAAAGATCAACAATTTAACTCTAGGTTTTAGTTTTAATAACTAATTTCATATGACTAATTTCCCTATTCCTTTTACTTAATACAGCTTATCGCAATTACATCTAGGAACGTAGTGTTATATTAAAACAACAATAGTTCTATAACTTTCTTCCACGTTTTGATATTTTACATTTTTGACACATTTGTGGTTGGGCTTATTTATTTTATTTTTATTTTTTTCATGGAACAAGGCAACTTTGTAAAACTGACTTCAGGCAACAGCTGCTGTAGCTGCTACATTTTATGACAACCTTTACTAATCTATATAAAAAAAAACCTGCTAATTATTTCTTACACACAATTCACCAATTTTGTACTCGTTTCAATGGACGATTTCTTGGGGTGTTGTTTTCGTTTTCAATATATTTTTTTCTGTTGTTGCTTTTGCATGGCAGCTAGCCATGTCATTTCACAGTATATGTCACTTTGGTACGACAACACTAAAAACTTGGTTTTGTTAATTGGTTCAGTCACCTGTTTGTTCACAATTTTTCTGTTTCATTTTCTACTAGCTCTTACACTTAGCCATTAAACGCCTAGCCCAAGAGCTTTTATAACTTGTTACTCTTTCCACTTATTCTATTGGCACTTACTTTGTTGGACTTAATGTTGCTTTAAATTTGATGTGAATTTACATTAACATTATCGTTTTTGGTTACCTTAAAGTATGCAACAAAATATTTGTATATATATATATACGTATAAAAATTTATGAAGCTTCTTATATATCACACTCCTTATCATAGTATTCTTTACTATCATGATTATAATCATCATTATCATCGTCATTATGTTTATTTAGTTGTTGTAAACTTTTTAACCTTCAAAAAGCATCACATGAAAAATTGGCCATGTAAAACTAACCCATACTCATACACAAATATTTTACCATCTTCCATCTATTCATTGTTTGTCTGACTTTTACACACCTTATAATGGTGTTATTTCTACATCATTTACACATTATTTTACCGACTATTTTTGTTATTTGTACCGTGGTCTGTTTTATGGGGGTGATACGAAATTTGTTGCCTTTGGTTTCGTTTTAAGTGTTTTTTGCTAACACACAAAAACCGCTTGTCATTTTTTCTTGCTTCTTCTCTTAATAGACACTTTGTTTGTGTGTGTGTGTGATAGAGTATTTAATTTTTTTGTTTGTTTATTTTTCTGAGGTTTTAAATATGATACCAACACAAATTACAACAAATAATGACAGCTGTACTGTAAGTGACATTTAAGTTGTTGTGTGGTATGTTTCTAAGCAAATATGTATGTCATTTTTCATTTTCTTTTATTGCTGTCTTTCCTTTTTTGCAAAAAAAAGAATAAGAAAAGTTCACTTCGATTTCTATTAGTGGTGATTAAGAGTGTTGCTAAGTTAGGGGCTGAGGCTTTAAAATGTTTTTCATTAGTTTTGTTATTGTTATGATTAATAGGTGTGTTAATGGATGTCATTTCAAAGTTTCCGTTGTTATATTGTCCCCTCATATACTTGATTTTATTCGCCTTATTGCATTGACAACATTTAATTTTTGCGGTCCCTTAAGTTTTCTTCGTTTCTAGCATCTTAATTCATTTTATACAAAATATTTTTTCGAGATTTTGTTTTCATTCGCTTTTGGTAATTTGCAGACTAATTTTAAGGTTGATCATTAGTAAAATTGTTTTAAATTTATTTCACTTCTCAAGGTTTGGTCTACGTTTTTTGTTTTTGTTTTTTTTTGTTAAAAAGTCTTGACGTCGCTGCTGTCATTGTTGTACGATGCCTGTTGTTTTCTTTTGTCGATTAGCCTAACAATTATATAATTTCTTGTTAAGTATTTAATTTATGTCTTTAAATGCTGAAAAGCAAACCAAAAAAGTAATATAATACTTCAAACAATGTTGTTTTTGGGAAATATTTGTTTGCATGCCATAAAAAAGTTGGCTTAATAATGAAAAATTTGCGTAGTATAGTTTGAGGTATTTAAGGCTAAAATTCTAATTTAAGTGGTATTTTTAAGGAGTGTTTATAATATGATTGTTTAAGGAAATATAAGTTGAAATAGAGATAACAGATTGTTCTTATTAAGTTCATAGCATACTTTCGAGAGTTTTTGTATATTTTTAAACTAGAAAAAAATGTGTTGATTTAAAAAAAAAATTCTTTTGTAAGATGAAGAATGCTTACTTTCCCTAAAAAAAACCTAAAGTGGCTTTAAATCTTACACGTTTTACTTGAAAAAAGTATTTGGACCAGAAAAAATAAAACAAAAAATCCATGAAGGTTCTGGTTATCTGGTAAATATTATTTAAATAGAAAGTGCAGTATACTTTTGGGAAGTAAAAAGGAAATTCTAGCTATTCTCTAACATATCGAGTGTTTGCTGCAATAGTGATTTTTGAGTTAGTAATGCAGAATTAATCGTCACATCGTATTCAGTATTGTGTAAAAATTTCATACATATATCTTGTATTATTAAATCTTGTGAGAAAATAACATTTTCTTATACCTATTAAGTTGTTAGTAAATTTAGTTTTTTAAGTTATGACTCAATTGCAGCAAAAAAGCTCGTTATTATCTATCCGCAGGAATAAAGCAAAATACAGCGCAATATCTGCACAGCTGGCAAAAAAGTAAGAACATAAAAACTGTTGCCTAATTCAAGGCGCTCTCAAAACTATTCCAAATTATAAATTATAGATATTATGAAACATTTTTTTAACAAATTAACTGCTTGCTTGAAACAAGGCTCAAATACTCTACTAGACATTATAATTAAAATTAACAAAAATGTCGGTCATCTGTAAACAAGAAGCAAATAATGGATTTTTATTTATTTATTTATTTTTTTAAATACCTTAAAGTATAATAGTTAAACAGCAAGCAAAGCTCGCTAAATTATTTATAATGCTATTAAAAAGTCTTTAGCATCCTGTCAACACTTTTCTGTTGTCATCACTTTAACAAGTTTTGAGCAAAAAGCAAATATTAAATTATTAAAATTTAATTAAATATTCATTAAATTAGCTGGAAATAAAACTCAAAGTATCTGATGCCTAAATCATAATTTTGTTGTTTTGTTTTAAGCCAAACAGCATAAATTATTTAATTGTTCGTTATAGAATGCATATTAAAACATTGTTCTTTTGGTCTTTAAAATGCCAAATACTTATTAAAATCTAATTAAAAATTCTATTTATTTTTTACGTGTGTTGTTAATAATGTTAATAGCTGAACATAAAGAAATGCTTTGCCAGGTAAAATTTTCATATTTTCTATGATTAATTTTCATAGATGGTTTTAATCTATTTTGTAATATTTTTTTTCGTATCATAATCATATGGAATAATTAATGTAATGTTTACAGTGTGGGGCAAAATATAAAAGAGCAAACATTTATAAAACTTTTGTCAAACATTAAGTTCCCGTTATAATACTATATTTTGATGAAAAAAATAGGCAGTGCCACGCCCATAAAAAGTAAATAGTACTTTTCAACATTTTCTACTTAAGCCGATCCTGTGAAACGTTAGACCCACATTTAGTTAACGTGAGAATATAACATTAACGCTAAAAAAGTGGGCAGTGCCACGCCAAAAAATAGTAAATATTCTTTCTCTACTGTTTCTATGTAACCGTTTCTTATGAAACATTGAAAAGGACAGTGCCACGCCAATGCAAAGTAAATATTACTTTTCACCAACCAAATATTATGAAACTTCACACATAAATGTATGTGTATTCTCGTGAAAATATAACATTATTATTAGAAAAGTGGGCAGTCCAGGCATATTTTGCAATATTATATATAAAACTACAAAAAATAACACGGTTCAACGACTGAATCTGATAGAAGAGACGAAACCAAAAAAAAACGTGTGACGCCGTTTTAAAGTTTACATCTATCCTTTATTTTAGGAAGAGTTTAAGTTCTCTTCCTTCTGTACATTTTTATAATGAGTGAAGCGACATAGAAAATCTTGTAATCCCTATATTTTTGGAATAAGGTGCTTTCGGAACTTTTATGTCAAACACTACGAGCAACACTTTAGTGGAATATTTTGACCCTATAACTCTTCGCTGTATGGGTCTTTTTTTCTGTCTTCCTGGAAAATGAGGCAAAAAACGTCTTTGAAAGACCTTCAAAGAATATTTTTCCTTTTGAAATACAGTCGAACTTCTATAACTCGAACTTCTATAACTCGAATTTTCTCTAACTCGAACAAATTTGGTTGGCGATAGCGCTAAGAGAGTAAATAACTTACAATTCTCCTTCCGTAACTCGAACTTCCATGACTCGAAGTTCTCCATTACTCGAACGAAAATACATACATTTGAATTCTATAACTCGAAGTTTTATACCTTTTTCTACATCGCATGATTCTTTTAGTTTGCGTAAGTTCAATTCTATCCATACATGTGAGTCGAGCTTGATGATAAATGTAAATAAATTTGTATACATATTTGCGAACGAAGGATAATGAGTACTATAAGTCTTTGAACAAGTTAGAGTAATTTTTACTGAAGTTAACAAACAAAAAAGTACATTTTCAGTCACTAATTTCCGAACATTTACGCCACTTTCAGTTAGTGCCAGTTTTAAATAAAAAACCATACTCATCATTTAATATACAACGCAATAGATTTTTTTTTCAACAATAATAAATCGCTCGAAAGATATTTTGATACACAGTGGAACACCAAAGCTCATTTCGAAATAAAACAGAATAGGATTTTGAGGGATCCGACTTTTTATTCAAAAGTGTAGGTCGGTGCGAGTTTTTTTTAGGCGTAAAACATAATTTGTGATGGCGCTATGGAAAATTCCGCGGCCAAATAACTCGTTTCTAGTAACTTAGGGTGCTAGCAGCGCAACTTAAAAACTAAACAAAAAATTCTATAGCTAGAAGTCTCCATAAGTCGAAGTTTTTTTTTTTTGGGATAATGGTGATTCGAGTTATGGAAGTTCGACTGTAATTATATTTCATGTTGATTTAGTATTCTAGTACAGTTAAATCAAAATGAATTTGATACTAAAATAACATGAAGAATCATGCTGAATCCAAGTAAATTCAAGTTAAAACAACGTGAATATGATATTGCAACAACACGATGAATCATGTTGAATCGAAGTTATTTCAAGTTGAAATAAGATAAATTTAATATAGCTGTTTTATTAATTATTTTACTTCCGTAATATGTGTTCGGATTGACATAAAAAAAATATCATCATAAGTAACATGGATTTCATTTTAATTCAAGATGATTTAGGCCCCTATTATGACTCACAACTCAACTAGCTTGAGTTGTCAATGCTACGATCCAACTCAACCATTTTTTTCTATTATGATTGACAACTAATTTTAGTTGTCTTCGAAAAAATATTCGAAAAAAGCTTATTATCTATACTTTTTGTTTTTTGAAACCATAGTAGCCATCACAAAATATTTTAAATATTTTTAGTTTTGGTCCTACTATTTTTTCTTGAGATTTTATGTTTTATGGATATGGCAACAATATGGGTTGACAACTGATAAAAAACTGAGACAACTGCTCTGATGAAGTTGTATTCCATAAATAGAATTTGACAACTACGACTTAACTATCAATTTAGTTGTGAATCATAATAGGGGCCTTAATTCATGATTTAATACAAAAATTTATTTAAAGTTAAAGTTATAGTCATGTTGATTTAAAATGGAATGTAATGTTGACAGCAATGTAATTTTAACAGCGAAAAAATATTAAATCGAATAGATTTAAGGTAAGAGTAATAATTCTTCCCTTAAAACTAATAAGAAACAATTTTAATTTTAAATCATTAGCCAGACTTTTTCGCTGATAATGTGAAGTTTGTCGGCTATTCACATTTACACAACACGAACACCAACATCAACATAATTATCACCAATTCACACAACTGAGCCCAACAGTGCATTGTAGCTATAATCAAAGCAAATAAACACACTTAAATAACAAATTATTTTTCATAACTTGTATACGATTGCCAAACAAAATTGCGACATGTTGATTTTACATTGGTATTTTTTTTCTCTGTGTGTAAGTAAAATATTTGAATTGAAACGTTTTTTTTTGCAAATGATTAAATTACATTTATTTTACTTTGATATTTTACTGAAAAAGAAAATTTTAATTTGGGGAAAAGCACGTTACAAAACAAAAATGAATAAAATATTTCAAGTTCGTTCTTTATTTGGTAGATTTTTATGATGGTTTAAAACATTTTAATATGTTATAAAAATTTGTAGGGTCATGTGTTTCGATGTAATACGCAATAATTAATTAAAAATGTGATTTTGATTTTTTTATTCGTTTGGTGGTTTTGCATTTCAGCTAAAGATATTGAGGTTAAAAGCTGATTAGATTTTGAATTCAACAAAAAAAAAAAAAAAGTGGCTTACAACAATGTATTAATAAAAAACAATTCTTTTTTGAAAAAAAAAACTTAAATATCACAAGTCGAATCGGATCATAATCGCACGATATCTAAGTTAAGCAAAATCAAAAGAATAGTAAAAATTGTTTTACGATCGGATAAGCCGTTAAAAAGTTATGAGTGGTTTAGATACTCACACACATACACATCCCCATACATACAAACACACACACACACACATACAGTCAAACGGACATTAGTAAAAATAGTCAGATTAAATTCGTAGGATCACTAATTGGAGAGATCTGATGAAAATTCAATTATTTAAAACGTTTTTATTTTTACTTTTATACTTATTTTATTCCTCTTTATTTAATAAATATTTTATGGACTTTTTAAAAAACATGACCTTATTTTAGGCTACAGAAAAATTAAAACTTAAATTACTTTCTAATTATATTTATGCAAAGAAATGTAAAAATTATTATAGTTTCACTTATTTTGTTTTCCATTGTTTTTTATTATTATTATTATTATTATTTTTTTTTTTTGTATTCTCTCCCTACACCAATAAGTATATAATGTATTTAGCACAGAAATGAAACATTAAAAAAGCAAGGGTTAGTTGTTGCTGCTAGCAGAATACATAAAAAAATGATAAATATAATACTGCCAGCTTCCATTGCGAACGGTTTTTCGTGGTGGCAATGGTGTTAATATTATAATCACCGTAGTATACAACAACTTTTTTTTGTACAATTTGTAAAAAAGAATAACCTAATAAAGGAGTTTAGGAAAACGTGGTGTTGTGAAAAGTAAGACCAGAGTAAAGCATTAATTAAAAATGCTATTACAGCAAACTTTATATAAATTTTTAATTAGCAATTTTTGCTATTTTGCTACTCAACTCTACCAACTGCTGGCGAAGCTGTTGCTTTTATTTGTTTCCTTTTAACAACAACAGCAACATACTTTTTTTGTTTGAGTCTAAAATAACAACCAAACCGGCAACAAGACAGACATTCATTTGGTTTAGCTGTTACACACGTAAGACAGGCAGAAAACAACAACGCCAGCAAAAACCGACACGTTTGTTTTTATAATTTTTTACAATTTGGCGTTTTTTTTTCTGAACATTTTTTTATTATTGTTTGCTAACTTTGGTTTTTTGTTGCTGTTGTTTGTACGTTTGTTTGATAATGTTAAATTAACAGTTTGTTAACACCCTTTACAAAAGAGGATTTAAAGGTTTTTTTGCACATACTGCTAAAATCATACAAAAGAAAAATTTTTAGGTAAAAAATAATTAAGTTTAATCTTTAAGCATTAATTTCTAAAGAAAAAATATGCACACAACAAACACAAAAACAGCAGTAAATCGGTTAAAATAATACCAAAAATTCTAATTATGTTAAAACAACATTTACAACAGCAGCAGATAGGATAAAACGTGTGTGTATTATTAAAGGTATTTTGTGGTATTAATGTTTGTCTAACATGCTTAGACAAACCATAAAAAAAATTCAAGTTCATTAAAATAAAGAATCTTTTACACAGTAAAACGTAAAACAAACACATGGTTATAAAAAATTTATTAATTAACAGACGTGTGTAATTTTCGTAATTAAAATCAAAACAAAAATGGTTTTAATTGTGGCAAAACAACAAATAGTTTAAATTCTATTTAAATAGATATTTATCATTTAGAAGAGGAAATTGTTTAAAAATATTTTATAAGATTTCGTTAAAGAGTTTTGTAAAAGTGTTGTTGCTTTGTAACTTGTAGTCTTAAGATATGGGGCCTAGGGCGTATAAGTGATATTGAAGACATTTTTGGACCGTATGAGTGTTTGAAATAAATATCAATCATACGTTCATAAACTTATTTCTAGTTATTGTTCACGATTACGGGAAATCCATACCGCTTATTTGCTGCAACAACGTCATAACTAAAAAATTATTAGTTTTACAAAATATAAGTTTAAGGTTTTCAATTTACATGTAACTTAATGGAAAAAAAATTGTTTATTCTTCTCTCAAGAGTTAAGTATACAATATATAGTATGAAATTTTTACTAAATATGACGAAAAATATGATTATTAATTCATAAATCCAATTTTCTGAGTTATGAGATTGTTGCAGTAAATTAGCGATATGTGCTGTTATAAAGCGCCTGTGGGTTTTTTTAAGCCTTCTAATTCCGTACTTGCATTCCGATCGCGTTAGTTCTATAGTCTTCCGATTCGGCTTCAATTTAAGAGCGTTAAAGTTTTTGTACCTTGAGGAGTTTGTTTAAATTTTTACAGGCAAAACTCACATTATGCTTTTTATTCACATACAAAGCTAATGGCTGAATATTTATTTAACGCTCCTTAAAGTATGCACATTTTGTGTTTTTAATGCATGAAGAAAAATTCTTTGTCAATACCATTTCAAAATTGAAGTGTTTTCGATTACAAAAAAAATTTTCGTTTTTCGTTTCCTGAAGCGGAACATATGGAACTGAAACCACTTTCGCCATGGCTGATAAACTCTCACTTATTGAATACAAGTCGAGATGTCAATCCCGAAATCTTGATCCAGCAAAACCCGGAAAACTCCGAATCCGGTGATTTATCAAAAAAAATCCCGGTCAATCCCGAAATATTTAAATTACGCTTTTTAAGTAAAATTCTTATATTAAAAACTCGTAATGAAAAGTAACAATTGTAACACTAATTTATGAATTGTAACGCTTATTTTTAAGGATGATCTATGGCTGATTGGTAGCGATGCTAGCCTGTCAGTCCAGAGGTCGTGGGTTCGATTCCCGGCATAGACCCTTGGTATTTTCCGACAACAAGCTTAATCGCTTCGCGGCTTTTGTTTCTGTGTGTTGTTACAAGACTGTTGTTGTCATTTTAGAAATATCAAATTATTTAATTATTTATCACTAATTTATGAATTTAAATGTATTGTGTTTGTCAAAGGGTATCCTCCATCATTACTCCCCTGGTCGGTGGTGATAGACTAAATTCTCCACGTTCGTAGTGAAAGTGGTCATGAACTGACTGGATACGCCGATTATGGTAACTGGAAAATCCGACTATGTTCTCTCAGGCGTCATGAATGATGCTTGTGCTCTGCTTCACCCTTAAGAGAAAACTCAATATTGGTATAGTATCGTCAAATGGATACAATATCCCTCATTCTATGGATGTCAGATATTTATGTGATTTTCTTGGCAGATGGCTGGCTTGGAATATCTATATACTTTAGATATACAAAAAGCTTCTAGAGTTGTGCTGGATGCACCTAAAATTGTCATGTAGATTTATGAAATTATACGGGTATGTTCTATGTCCATGCGGAATGAAAATGTTCAGAATTATCAAACCATTTATGTTGCAAATTATTTTATATAACAACAATGCATGAAAACTCCGAACTTTTATTCCGCAAGCAATACAGAACATCCCTGAATATCAGACCGACTATCATGTACGTCTCAATTGTATGGTGGCCGAGAACTCGGTTGGCTGTAGAAGCTACTAAGCTATGCAAGGTTAAGATGTTGGCATATCTTCTTGCTACCGGTGTAATGAGCATATGTCTAGCCTTTCATTTCACAATTCCAACATTTGCCGTCATTATTTTAAATAAAAGTCCTAAGGGCTCTCATAAAAATATCTTTTGGGATAGCTCAGCAGCTCTGTAATCTCTTCTTTCATGAAAATTATCATCCGAGCTTGTGCTAGAGTACTTTGACTAACTACAAAAGCTATAAATAGATAACAAAGCTTTGATTTGCTGAATACCTGGTGATAGTGGACTCAGAGCATTTTTGTGGCATCATTTATTCAAAGGATAACTCAGTAAAAGAAGGAAATGAAATTTCAATCGCTAAGGGAGCAATATCATTGTTTTATCTAATTTATTTTCTAAGATCCTAGTTCAATGAATTAACTTTTAATTTTGTAACGTTCTCTTTCCCAAATTTATATTTTACTATTCAGTAAAATATTAAAATGTGTATTAAAATACACAAAAATTAGCTTTCTTTCTTAATTTTTTACAGTTGTTATTAAGAATACATAATCTTATAACAGCAATAAAACTTAATATGGAAAATGTTGTTCCTTACACAATATGTATTGGCATTTGTTTGAAGATATGGTATAGACAAATAAATCAAACAAGTTCGCAATGAATTTCGTTTTGAAGTTTACTAAACTTTAAATGCTTTAAATGTCTCGTCTTTAAATTGATTAAAAATATAAAAAATAATAACATATATATATAAAAAAATCTAGTTAAACAAAACTAAGAATTTTGTTTGTGGATTTAAAATAAAATGTTTTGTTTACATATTGTTAATATTACAACAAAAATACTCATACGTCCATACATACATATATATGTATGTCCATATAAATCCTCTTCCGCGTGTTCACTTTTCTTAAACATTTACTCTTGTTAAGTTTCTACTTTTTACTACTGCCTTGTATTTATTAAGGCTTAAGGAACTGGTTTTTTAGAACAATTTACATACACAAACACACACATTCGCATGGAACACACTTCAATTGCATGCTTAAATTAAAGAGTAAAAAGACTGTACAGAACATTTAAGAAGTGTGTGAGTGTGTTTTAATACTATAACTGGAGTATTAAAGAGAGAAAAAAAAAACAGCCAGTCTTGCTAGTACAAGAGTAATCTGTTAGAAGTTTGTTTTTGTTTCTCTTGCCATTCATAGGTACCCTGAAGGAAATGTCAATAGTAAAACTGTACTGATTCACTATTGACTTTGTCCCCAGTGTTACTGTCTAATTGTATCCTAGGCAATCTTTTGTGCTATAGACATTTAGCATGTGCTTATCATTGAGATTCCACTAGTGAAATCGGAACTATTGACTTACTATAGATTAGGTGGTTCTTATGGGACCATATTGAGACATTGGCACCAGAGATTCACTAGTGCTCTTTAATGATTATAGTCACCACATATGAAACTTTTTACTGGCTTTTAACTGGCTTTTACTGGCAATTAAATTAGATTTTTTATGAACATTTTTAGTTTTGCGTGCAGCCGCATTTATTTTCAACACAACAAAATGAGACAATGAAAAATCGTTTTGTAGCTGTCAAAAACGTCTCTTCCCATTAAAGGCAAAATAAAAAGTGTAAACGGCAAAAGTGGTGACTTGGAGACACTTGGCCCCTGGCTTCCTTCAGGGTATGTATGAGTGTATGTGTATGTATGTGTATGTATAAGCGAGTATGTATGTGTCTGTTAGTATGTATTTGCGTGATTAAAGTAAACTTGCTGATGTTGCTTATTGTCACACACAAAAGCATCGTATAGTGGTGTATAGTTATTTTGAATTATATGCATATACTGACACACATAAATGTGTGTACATATGTATGTGTGGATGCATGCAGTGTTTTAATACATACAATAAAGACTACAAAGATGACAACAATACCAACGACAATGATGATGACAATGATACGAGTACATTCACCAACCTACATACGAGTACGTATGGACGTATAAACAAGAGGAAATTTTTTTATTGAAACTAGACAAAACATGGGCAAGGAAATACGAAAATAATTTGAAATAAATTTTTCAATAAATTTTAACTTTTGTTTAGTTTTACTTTTTAATCAGGCCTTAACAAAGCCAAAAATTTGGTAATGTTTTGCATTTACCAAACAACATTATTTTTAACAGAAACTACATTACTTTACAGCAGTTAAATCAATTACTTAATAGTAAATAAACAAACCATTTATTCTGTTATTACTACAGTAGCTAATATTGCCTGCGCTTATCGTACAAAATAACTAGCAGTTCAACCTCTGGCGAAGCAAAGTATTTCTTTTTAGTTGTGTGCATGTTCGTAAATACAAGTTTTAAAATATTTGTGCAGTAGACCAGTGAGTAAAACATTTGACATTGAGCACAAAATAACTTAAAATGGCGCGATTTCAATGCTCAGTAGATACATTTAATTTTCATTATGTTTTGTGTGTTCTATGACAACTAAATATTAGAATTTTCAAGTTGTTATTTTCCCTTGATTTGTGCTTATATTCTGCATACCTTTTCTCGTCAAATTTTCACATTTTTTGAATCTCTGCTGATTAATTCAATTTTCTTCTTCTTTAGAACCCAAAATAATAACAAAAACACCGAAATCAGATATTAGAAACTACCACAACAAAATTCATACAAATAGACAAGTAATGAATTAAAAATTGTTCACCTGTTTCTCTTTCCTCACAATCAAATTTTAAGCAAATGGTCTAATATAATTATGTACGACTCAAATTTTTACGATTAAAACATATTTTGTTCATTTCGAAAATGTTTGCTTTTATTCAAAACTCGCGTCAGCTTCATATAACGAATGACGAATTCAATGCAAAATACAAATATTCAATTTCACATGTTTTTAATAAGTAATTTTTGTATTGCAATTATTAATTAATTTATACGGCTCATCATTATATTGATTTATTTGATAATATTTAATATTAAAAAGAAAAGTCACGAATGACAAACAACTTGTAGACATATGTACTTTTGAAATAGAAAACAAAATCTTTTCTTTTAATTTGGTCTATTTTGTGGGAACGAAAAATTAAACTGATATGTTTACTTTTATTTACGGCTACATGCTAAAGCGGAGACAAAAAATGTGTATGAAATGGTAGTGGGATATGATTTTATAGGCAGAATAATAAATAAAAAAAATATATTTTTTTTCGTATAAGCTGATGTACTGATCTATTATTATTGACATCATTAACGATCTTGTTTATGTTACAAAAATTTACTTGCTGTGATTCAATTGATCCGTAGTGTAAATTAACTCACACATGCACACAACCTTTGTGTGTTCATTCGCTACAAAGATATCTTATACGGAGAGCTTAACATTTAATTGCATGTATGTATACCAGTCAGTCTAAAAGCAAACTAAAGGACTAGCAGTCACACATGTAGCTTTAAAAGTACAAGAAGAATGAATGTAAGTTTAAGCATACGTGTAAATGCTTGTGTTTACTTTTAACGCCCTATTGTATGCAAAGTTTTTATTTTTCAACTACTACAGCTAGCGAAAAAAAGCAAGACAAAAATTGTGTCAGTGTAAATGTTGTATAGTTGTGCCTGTTATTTTTTTTATTTTTCGTATTTAAAGGTATTTTAGGATTTTAACACTTTTAACACAAAAATCTCAAGATAATGCTGTTGCTGCATGTTCATGTTTAGACTACTAAAATCACACACTTAAACTCATACACACAAAAGCACACGTAAGCACTATCTAAACTAAATATAGTATATAAATATTTATATAGTACACTAAAAGAAAAAGTGAAGAAAAAAAAATCGTATAACAAGTGATAAAAATTCATATTGTTTGGCACGAGTACATACTAATGTATGTGTGTTAGTGCTAAAATTGATATTCAAATACAAGCCGCACATACACAGGCGCTGCCATAATAATTCTAGCGTATTTAACGAGCATTTAAGTGTGTCAGCAACTAAATATACAAGTGATACTTGCTGTTGGTAGGCAAGTGTGTATCTGTAAGTATTTATGAATATTTAAAGAACGTTTGCTATTTTATGAAAATATTTAATTTTTTTTTTGCATATATGTACATATTTGTAACACTTATGCTTGACAATACCTTTAGTCAGGAAATTTTAAAACAATTAAACTTTTATGTAAAAATTGAATCGTTTTATTATTAAAGGTGGTTACCACCAAAAATTTATGTTTTCATATAATCTTTATAATGTTTAAAAACTTCATGTAGTTTTTCTTGATCTATAAAAATCAACAATTATGAATACATACACACGTTAAAGCTAACCTCTAAAGCCATATGAACATATTTTAATGAAATTTTGTGATTGTATCAGAAAGGTTCCAGCCTGAGAGATGGAATATTCTCGGAACAAAGAAGGTAGCGCTGTTGATGATATATAATTTGTTTTTAAGAGATTATTATTTCTTAGACGATTTGTGTTCTAAAATTGCTGTAAGCCCATTAGGGTTGGTATGAAATATCTGATGAGATTAGCGGGAGCTATCGAAACGTCAATTCAACCCTCCGCGCAGTCAAAATTTTCTTTGTCTACATGCTTCACATTTATCTCTAAATAAAATTATAATTTAATGCAAAATTAAATTAAAGCCCGAACTCAAACCAAAATAATTAAAATTTATTTGTTATTCGATTTTGCTAAAATTTTCACCACGCGATTTTGGTTGAATATAACAAATCAAAAATATTTTATTGCCACCCTTATGTACATATATCCCTTTTTTCGTTTTGGCGATTTTTGTTTTTTTTTCCGAGACTTTTCACGTTTTTTTTTTCTTTTTTTGTTGTGACGAAGTTTTTTTGGTGCTTTTTAGTTTTGTCGTTTTTTTCGATTTGGTGCATTTTTCGTTTGTCAATTTTTTTTCGTTTTGGATACTTTTTTTGTAATTTTGTTTTTGTTTTTTTAGTTTTAGCGGTTTTTTATTTTTGGCGATTTTTTGTTTCTTGGCGAATTTTTCGTTTCTTGACGATTGTTATAGTTGCAACGATTTTCTTCGCTTTGTTGCTTTTTTCGCTTTGGGGGTTTTTTTAGTTTTGGAGTTTTTTGTTTGTTGTGGCGTTTTTTTTTATTTGGATATTTTTTCGTTTTTGTGCTTTTCGTTTAAGCGTTTTTTTTTCATTGTAAAGATTTTTTTTTAGTTTTCTTTTGTTTTGGCAATTTTTTTGTTTCGTGCTTTTTTGACGCTTTTTGCCTTTGACGATTTTTTGTTTTTGCGATTTTATCGTTTTTTTTTTTAATTTTTTCTAGTTTTGTCGATAGTTTTTTTCCTTCTAATGCAGCTTTAGTTTCAGGGTGTCTTTTATTTAGGCGATTGTTGTTCGTATTTGCTATTTTTTAATTTGGGTTTCTTTGTTTGGATTTTTTTACGATGTTTGTGATTTAATTTTGTCTTATTCCTTGCATTACTTGAAGGGATATCCTTTAACTATTAATTTATCCTTTAATTACACAGGCCAATGAAGAACATCTTTTAGAACAAAACTTTTTGCCGCAAAATTTTTAAATTCGGCCACAGTGTTATGGGGAATAATTCCATAAGCCCTTAAGTCACAAAGGGATAATATTGTTCTATGTAAATAAAGTTTTAAATGTTATAAAACGAAAATTTATTTTCATCCCATTTTTATTTTATTAGTAAAATACTACACACATATACAATAACTAACATGTTAACAATTCAGATTGTTTATCTCGTAATTGTT
Source organism: Panzeria rudis (assembly GCA_956483635.1). Classification (NCBI taxonomy): domain Eukaryota; kingdom Metazoa; phylum Arthropoda; class Insecta; order Diptera; family Tachinidae; genus Panzeria; species Panzeria rudis. The sequence continues at coordinate 180,976,250 of OY101447.1, forward strand.
TAACAAAATTTAAGAGAGTTGATTTTATTTTATGGCGTTTTATTTTATTTTAAACTTAATTTAACATCAATTACAACATACATACATATAAGCTCGCAAAATAAATTACAACTACAAAAAACTCTACCACTTGTACAATGTACTACAAATAATCTCATGTATGTATTTGTGAGTTTGTGTGTATGCCTGTGGTAAAGTGAAGCAACAGGTCTTAAACAACCATGCACAAAATGCAGCATACAAATTCGTTTATCGTAATAATAGAACGTGAAACGTTTAGTTTGTTGCCAGTGTGGCAAAACAAAAAGGAAAAAAATCAAGAGAAACACCAACAAAAAAACCGAAGATGAAACGTTGTATAGGGCTAAGTAGAAAATACAATTTAGTGTTTGTCGTCTGTCTGTTTTGTGTAGCAGAGTTTGCTTTATGGAACAGTGATTACAAAAAAAATATATAGAAAGACAATTTTGGAATTTTTAATTTAAAATGGTATGAAAGAACAAGTTTAATTTGACATACAGAGCAGATGAAGAAATATATAAAGTGTTTGGGAGAATCAAAAGGCGTATGATTTATATTTAATTCAAATTGGTAAATTAATAATAATCATACGTGAGGGAATAACTTTATTGCTGAACTAAGTTAACATGCGAAATTTAGTATTGGGAGTGCCTTGAAACAGCTTTCCCAGGAGAATATAGATCGATTAGTTCGAAAAGAAATGAAATTACAGCAACAGTTTAATGCGATTTCAAGTAAAGCAGGGCAATGCACCAGTTATCAAAGATTTTCGCCTACTTCAAAACCATAAAGACAAACACAACAATGGCTGTATACGATTAAAGTTTAAAGCCAACTTAAATTGTAAACGGTTATAAGGTAGACTTGACGTCAGATCATCACCATGAAACTTGGCACAACCTGTCTACACGTGAAGACCCGATATATTTAATTTTTTGACGCTTTTAATTAAAAAATTTCCCGAACTTTTTTATGAGTTTTAGTAACATTTTTATATAAATTAAAAGTGATTAACATGCTGTGCATATTTAATTACCAACAAAAGTTATAAAACGTATAGAAATTAAGAAAAAACATAATGCCACAAGAATCAACAAAATAACAACCGAATTCAACAGTTTCTATTACAAACAACAGTTTTAATAGTTGATGTGCTAAAACAGGAAATGAAACTCAACTTTTCTTGAAGGTAATGCATTCACATCTGTGTACATAGATAAGAATAAAAATGTCAGTGTAGCAAAAACTAAGGAAAAATTGAGAAATGGAGTTAAAAAAAACGTTCAAGCATCATCATTATCATGGTGATTTAAAAGCGCATTAAAAACTTTTTAGATTAGTTCTGTTTGCTGTTATTGTTTTGCGATTTTTTATTTCTCTTTTTTTTATATATAAATCAGTTTTATTTGTTTTTTCTGTGGCAACTTTAGTCCTTTTGGTATGTATACTTTTGTGGCAAGAGGTAAATAAATATTTTCTTGTACTTGGCGGAGTAAAGAAAAGCTGAAAAATTATATAAATTGTATATTTTTTCTCTTAAGAATTTTCTTGGTAAAAGCAAAAGCTAAACGCAGCTAAAGATATTAACCACTGATGTTATTTTTAATTTAAATTTTTCTGTGTTTGTGATAAAAAAATAAATAAAATATTAAATGAAATAAATAAAATTATTTCATTTCAAGAGCCATCCAGGACTGAGTGCAAAGCAAAAAATTTATTTATTTTTAAAAAAATTTTCTAAAGCATTTTTGCAACATAAATCGAAAGTAAGAAAATTAAAAGTATTCTCTGTTCTAAAACATTTCAAAACTAAGTGCATAGAACAGTAATATTTTTTATATGAATAATAAAGTAAGTTCATCTCTCGACTTCTGGTTTTTTTTTTATATACAATATAAAACCTGTTGCAAGTTGTATATTTTTATGTTGTGTGGGTAACTAACTGTATTAGTGTGAGTGTGTTGTAATTTTATACAAACCATTTATTTCTGCTTGCAAATCTTCACTAAACTATATAGTTAACATAGCTGCTCAGACATTGTATTGCGTTTTGTAGTTATCTACTGCTTTATTTTTCCACGTTTCTTTTTTTAATTCATTAAACTTTTTATTTAAAATATTACTCGGTTTATTGTTCTTGATGATATTATATTCATATTTATTCATTCATTCATATTAAAAAAAGAGAAAAACTTATATTAATAGAAATAAGTTGAAAATAAAATGCTTAAAAGAGTTTAGTATTTAACATACAAATGTTGCTAGTTATGCAAATTATAGTTGAATTAGAAATATGTTAAACTGGGGGAGAATTTTGTATTAGATGTTATCTTAAGGGGGACCAGACAATGGTAATTGTTTTTCTATCCAATTGTTATATTTTAGAATCTATCAAATTTAACAATGACATCTAGCTGTCAAAATACTAAATTGATATTATTAATTGAAGTATTTATTTAATTGAAATTATCTGCCAGGACAACTATGTGGACACGGTTCTTTCTTCCGCACAATTACACTTAAAACAAAAACAAATTCTGAAATTTTGTTTTCGTTTTAAATGTTATTACAACAAAGAATTGTGTCGACATAGTGGGGCTAGCAGTATGTGCTAGCCCCACTATATGGGTATTACCGAAAGAAACTTTTACTATTCAGGCTTAAGTTCGTTCAATTTAATTTTACAATTAAATTATGTTTATTGAGAAAGGATCTTTCAAAGCATGAACAGGATTTTATAAAGCTTGGAAAAGAACAAAAACCATTTTTTTCTCTTTACTTTTGTAAGGGTCGAACTGAACATCGATGTTTTTAGGATAAAAGCTTAAGTAACTCAAAAGAGCTTAATGCAAATTGGTTTAAAGTTGGATATTTATCTGCTTGACTGTCGAGTGGTAGTTAGCCTAGAGTATAAAGATCTTTGACGATGGGATCGTGGTTGATGCCGAAAACATCGATGTTCAGTTCGACCCTTACAAAAGTCAAGAAATTGGTCTTTGTTCTTTTTCAATTATTACATGCTCTGAAAAATCCTTTCTCAATTAAATTATTTAATTGTAAAATTACATTGAACGAACTTAAGGCTAAATAATTAAAATTTCTTTGAACATTTAGTAAGGTTTGCTATTTCAGCATGCTTCGCTTTCCGCCTGCTGAATGTATGAAAAAATATCGAAATTCCGATTCAATTGTAAACACACATCATGACTTCACCGGCGAAGGGGATATTTTTTGCCCATTTTTAAGAACGGGTCAAAAAAAGACCCATACAGTGAAGCGCTAGAGGGAGGGCCAAAATGTTTCATAAAATTATTTCTCGTGGAGTTTTACGTAAAAGTGCAGAACATACCTAATACATTAAACGTAAAATTTACTCGACATCTTACACCGATTCTCTATAACAATGAGCAAAAGGTGAGGGGAATGTAAAGAAATTTGCAGAACTTTTAAACTTTTATCAAACTTTTGCAGTATAATGACGACACCCTAGGCTAGTTTTGCTTTTTTTTATTAAATACTTTTTTTTAAATATCAGACGATATAAGAATCACTTCATTTAATTTTTTTTATTTTTATCTATTTTTTTGCTAGTTCGGGGGTGCTGTTGGCTGAGTAGTTAGCGCGTTTGACTACAAACCCTGAGGTCTTGAGTTCAAGACTAGTCTCAGGCAAGCCAACAACATCATACATTTTTCTCATGTGCGTTGGTGTGTTATTGTGTTGGTTGTTATTGGAAATTTAACTGTGTGTTCTGTAAATCGAGTCGATTTGAAAACGCTCGATTTGGAGAAATTAAATCCACTAATAGCAAATTTTTTCCAGTTTTTTTTTGCAGTTTCATATTTTTACTATTTTTCAGTATACACGACTTAAAATATATCACTGGGAGCATTATTCATTTTTGAAAAACGAGAAATTTACTCGGATTCGGATTACAGAATAGGGCCGTTATAGTGATGAAGGCATAGCGCTGATCACTTTGGCAGTAGCGGAAGCGATTCCCAGCAAAAATACATTTGGTACAAGGAAGTAAGTAAGTAAGATTAAAGGAAGTAAGATTAATTACAAAAGCTTCGGAGATCCGCAAAAGCACACAGTTCATCCCCTCTGCCTTACGAGGATGCACTAACGTAAGCGAGTGAAGAAATTTACCACACACACCGACGCAGTTGGTCGGCTATTTAGTTTTTCATGTTTTTTTAACCCGAAGTTTTTATTAAAATCACACTTTTTTATAGTGCATCCTATCTCGCTTACGTGGATACAAATATGGATGCGAGTAGTGTTTTTACTTTGTAATTTGATTTTGTATTTTTCCACTGAATTATGTATGAAAAAATGTGCCTCAGTAGCTTAGTGGATAGTGTTCTAGCCTACCATGCGAAGATCTTGGGATTGAATCTTGATTCAATACGCTAAAAAAAAGTATTTAATAAAAGTAAATTGTAGTGTAATATAATTTCCAATTGTATTTGTACCATTTAATACATAAATAAATATAAAAATAATGGCAAATAAAAAAGTAATCCAGGTGTAAGTAAAATTGTGATATAAAGAGCAAAAATTTAATTATATACATAAAAAAGTGAGATTAATACGGATGCAAAGAAAGAAGCTCGAGATCTACCAAGTGGGGCCTCCCATACGAAAATCATGTAATACCGAAGCAGGTTAGTAAGGGAGACTACCGATCTCTCTTCTTTACAAACCTGCTTCCGTTAGACGGATATTTTTGCTGGGTTAACACTAACATATGCTAATGCACTTCATAGCACCCTCCTTCGTCAGTATTGTAGCAGAACCATCGGCGAAGTAAAAGAAGTAATAAAATGGCTACAGAGCTTAAACAAGTTATTGTTTCTACTTGACACTAGAGGGGCTTGCAACACTGCTCTACAAAAAACGCGCAATATCAGGGTTGTAAATGAATTAAGTTTACTTTCTGCATCCCACTTCACCACCTGTTCACCTATCCTAAAGAAGATAACACATAATTAACTGGTAGGCAGTAATTGCCTGATTGTGTTACTTCTCTTTATTAAAAAATATATAAATTTTTTTTTTCAAAAACGGCAACACTTTCGCACTCCACATGCATACACATTTATACCTACACTGAAAATAATGCATGCAACATTTTACGAAAAAAACTTTCGTAGTTACTTCTTTCGTATTATATACGAAACTTTCGTACATTCTACGAAAAAAATTTTAGTCTAGAATTTTATTATTTTACGAAAGTAACGAAAACCATTCGTATTTACTTTTTTCGTAGAATATACAAAACCTTCGTACATATTACGAATTAGGTTGAGTCAAGAATTTTATTATTTGACGAAAGTAAGGAAATTTTTTCGTAGTTATTTTTTTTTTTTTTTTGTAAAATATACGAAACTTTCGTACATATTACGGAATAAATTTTTACACCAGAATTTTATAGTTTTACGAAAGTAACGAAAACATTTACTAGTACGTTTTTTCGTAAAATATACTAAAATTTCGTACATATTACGAAATCAATTATGGACTATATAAGTTGTTCTTAAAATTATCGAATCATATAAAATTGGGCACTAAGTGACCCGTATATATATAAGTTGTAGACAGCGTTACCGTTGAAAGTTTTCAAAAAGGGGCACAAAATAAAAGGGGCACAAAAGGGATTTCTGAGAAAAGAAGGGGCAACTTTAATAACAAGAAATATGTAAAAAAAAATTATTTAATTTTAAAAATAAAAACTTAAGCTGCAGCTCATCTGATTATGTATAACATTTTAGCAATAGTTTTGGTAGTTCTATCAAAAACTATTGCTCAAACTACTAATAAAATTGGACTTAATAATAAATAATATGCATTACGTGAAATCTGTGCAAAAAAATTAACGGGAATATCGTACCATTATCAAATAATTGCTGCAAAACAAATTTTGGCCAAGAGCAGTCCCTAATCAGACTAGGTTTCTGTATTGTTAGTTTTTAATACATTTTCGATCTTTCTAAGCCGATAAAACAATTTGAAATTTAGATGGCTCGAGGAAAATCTTTATCTGAAGCTGAAAGGGTCAAAATTAAATGTTATGCTAAAGAAGGTCTTATTCATGATCAAATTTGCAACAAAAAATTTATGAAGGTCAAAATTGTGTGAATAATTTGTTACTAGCTGCTAGTTTTTGTAAAATAAAACGAAAATTTTGTGTGAGAATTTATATTGCCATCAAAAACAAATTACTAATTTCGTAAAGCAACTAAAATAATTCGTAATATTCTCTAAATATCTTGATTTATGAAAATATTTCATAAAATCTAAAATTTTATTTTGCTTTCTACAAAATTCTTTCATAATATATACAAAGTTCTTTCGAAAAACACAAAATATATTTACTAAATTTCTCTATATATTACCTTATGAAGTTATGTCGTAAAATGTAAACTTTTTCTCTTTTCTACGAAACTCTTTCGTATAATACGAAATATAGTACGTATAATATAAAAATTATTTCTTAAAACACAAAACATACTTACAATACACACAAAAATTTCCTTCGTTTCGTACATTTTACGAAAGAATTTCGTGGTGCAAAATTACAAAATATTTCGTAAAATATACGTTGCATGGTTTTTTTTTCAGTGTACTAGAACTATAGCTCTGCCAAATGTCAAGGAATTTTGGCAAAAAAAATTTTTGCGTTGTCCATTTCAAAAATAATGCCCCATATTACAAAAAGTTGTCATGAATTAAAATCTCTTGTTAATACCTAAGAGTAACATATTTATTTTTAAATACGCATTAAAAAATAAATACTTACAAGAAAATACCATACCTGTATTGCACTCAATGAAATTTCCCATGAAAATCAATAGCTCTCAATTGCAATAATCAGAAAGAATATTTTCCATGAAAAATATCTATTCATAAAAATAAGAAATATGTTTTTATCTTCATATGAATATACAGCTCGGATATATACATGCATATTTCAGTTAACAAATACATATTTTCTTGCTAACTTCTCTTCCATGCACTCATATACAAAATTCTACCAGTATTAGTAACGTCCGTTGTTGCCGACAACAGGTTTAAATAAAACATTTCATTTTCATTTCGCCCCTTCTTTTTTTCTTTCTAATAAAACAGGAGATAAATTTATTGAAAATATTTTTTTCTATTGCGCTTTTTTTATGATGACACAAATGCACATATTCATAAGTTTTGTTTGGCAAAATGAAAATCTGGAACAGCTGCATGTATACATGAGTTACATTCAATGTCGTATGATGATTGTGTTGTATTCTTAAAAAAAAAACTAAATACATGTTAAATCTAATATTGTAAAAGGATATAAATAAAGTTCTTTTTTTGTACTCGTATTAATGCCTACAATGGCAAATGCTTACATGGATGTTAAAAAAAGAAAAATTGAAATGAAAATGAAAATATGTTAAGGTTTGTAGTTTTTTCTGTAGACTTTTGTGCATTGATATCATGATTATCTCAACCTGTGCAGCAAATAAATAGAATCAGATTTGAATAAATGTCTTTATGATAGAGATTACTATGCAGCATACTTTTTTTAATCTATAAAAATAATTATACTAAATAAAAAATATGCCAGTAAAATATAGATACATATACAGAGTAAAAAATATCAATGTTAAATCAGCATATCGCAACGTTGATTACGTTGATTAATTTCTGCAAAAGTTCAAAGTTGATTTAAAATTAACATTATTTCTTTTGAATTTCAAACGAAAAATTACCAATTTAATTTTAAATCTTAAAGGTTTAATATTTTTCACTGTTAAAAGAACATTGTTCAATCACGTCAGAATATTTTTACAAGGTATACATACTACCAGTATAATTCACCATAACTCGAAGGCAGTATGTCCGACGTCGGCCAATAAAACACCATCCTGTAACTAACAAAATTTGCTTCAAATCATGCTAACAAACCAATGGTTTTTTAGTTATTCGTAAAATTTAAAAATTATTATTTTTTTTAATTTAACATTTTTTTCTAATTTTTACAAAAAAAAAATTAGTTTTTCTATTTTATTTTACGAATAACTAAGAAACCATTGATTTTCTAACTTAACATATTGAGATGATTTGAGGCAAATTTTGTTAGTTACCCAACCCCATGGTGCTTTATTAGTCGACGTCGGACATACTGGCTTCGAGTTATGGTAATTATACTGGTATAACTCGTGAAAATATTAGATAGGCTCATAAAAAAAATCTGACGTGATTTTTTTCGATTACGAAAATTATCTTTCACTAATTGTAGACGCTAGAGAATTTGAGAAAAGTGAATTTAAAAAACATCATCTGATCAATTTGTTCTTTCTAGATGCATAAGTAATATTTTATATTACAAATGTAATTTTATGCTCTTTGATTTTGTGAATTCTTTTAATTTTTTACTGAATACTTTAATACGAAAAATCTAGTTAACTAGTTGCTCTGGAAATCTCTTCTTTATTTAAAATAATTTTTGCTTGATATTTCCGAATTTTCGCACAGGATATTTATTGCTACTGCATAATTTACTTAATTCTTTGATCATGCGGTCTATTAGTATTAAATAACATTTGAATTGAATGCCAAATTTAACATAATTGTAAAAATTTTGTCATTTTTTATTAACAAATCTACAAAAACTTAATCAAAAAAAGCAAAAATTTACAGAAAAAAATTGTGTATGTACTCGAATAAATTTTTACTCGAAATTGAAATTTTTTGTTTCGTCGAACATTATTTGAGTTCAATTATTCGATTAATCGAGCAAACATTATTCGAGTGAATACCCTATATACTCATTAAAAAGTGGACAGTGCCACGTCCATGCAAAGTAAATATTGTTTTTCAACAACTTTTACTAAACCGATTCTTATGAAACCTTCCATACAAATTTAATTATCTTTACAATACACTGGCGCGGATCCAGAGGAGATGAAAAGGGGATATTCTCCTACCAAAACGAATAAAATATATGTACATACCTCATTTAAGCTGGATCCCCGCCTGTAATACAACATTATAGTTAGAAAAGTGGGCAGTGCCACGCCCACGAAAATCAATTATTCATTTCAACTACTTCTACTTCACCGTTTCCTATCAACGTTCGCACACAATTAGTTCTCGTGAAAGTACAACATTATGATCAAAATTATGGGCATGACCACGCCTATTTTGTAGTCGATTTTTTTTTCAAGAAATATTAAATACCCAAATTGGTTTTCATCGTTTTACTAACAAATTCCACATGGAGATTTGTATAGAAAACTCTTAATACTTTGCTACGATTAAATTGTGATACTAAAATTGCCTAAGTGAATAGATAGATGTGGGTGCTACTGACGTGCGTGGCGGCATACAAATTTCGCATTACTCCGGCTTGAAGCTATTGTCTTCTTTAAACAAAATTGCCACAATTATTTCTCATTCCCAAAAGAAAACTAAACTTGAACCTAAATCAGTTCTTCACCGAAATATTTTTAAAGTATTTATATTTTAAATAACAAAATCAATGACAGCATCACGAAGTAAACTTTACGGGCGATTCTTTAAACGTGGTGATGATTTTCGCAACCTCTTAATCCCATGTTTCAGCCATTACTTTTTTGTATACATATTACATATCTTCAACAATTGTGGGTCTTTTTTTGCTCGTATGAATTTATTCAATATTCATAAATTTTTCGAACTGACATTCATCATATTGTAGTCGTTGTTTAGCAGCCAAAAAGAAAAAAAAATGGTAATATGAATAAGCGAGAAAGAGAAAAACAATACATCACCATAAACTTTGTTAACAAGAGAAAAAAGTTTGTTGATTTGTCTGTAACAGTAAGCGTGTTTGTGTGTGGGTGTAAGTTTATAACTGTCAGTTAAGTTGTTGTTATTTTCATCATCGTTAGTGTTTCAGCAACACTTCCGGTTTTCGTTTGAATTTTTAACAGTTATTGTTTTTTTTAAGCAAGAATTTCTTTCCTATAAGAATTTCAATAATTTGAGTTTGTTATTTCCTCACCCTCCCCCCTCACAAAAAAATAAAAGTTGTTGGCATTTTCGACAATTCAATAAACTATTTTTGCATTTACTTTTACATTTATATTTCGTTTTCCTCCCAAATTTCAGTCTTTTATTTTATATATTTCTTATTGTTGTCCTTCTTTTCCCCTGCTGATTAAGACTGTTCATTTTCATTTCTTCCTTCTGGTTTTTATGGTCTCATAGTTGTATATTTATTTACAATTTTACAATCTGTAGATTTCAGTTGTAATCTGTAGATATTTGTACATTTTCGCCCGTGTTTTTACTGGGAATTTCTGTTGTTTTCTTTCCGTAGCTATTCTTAATATTTCTGGTTAGATTGAAATTAATTCAGCAATTGATTCTCAATGGAGTTTTTTATTTTTTCTGCCTTTTTTCTCCCTTTTCGTTTTCTTATTCTTTCTACTGAAAATAATGTTTTATTTTGTTGTTTGTCAAGTGCATACATAAATATTTTTTTTTATTTTTTCAAGATATTTGTGTTAAAAAATCTTCTGCTTGAGCAATCATTTACTATTCATTTACTTGTGTTTGAGATTTGTTCTTGCTATCGTTGCTTAATGAAAAGTGTTTCAAGTTGTTGACCATAATTGTTTATTAGAAGAAAAAAGGTTATGAATAAAAGTATGCATTTGATTACAAGTATTTGCAATTTGTTTGTTATAAATAAATACCATTTTCAGACAGATTGCAAATATTTTCTTTAAATGTTGTAAGAATTTAAGAAAGCATGAATACGCAAATGTTCTTGGCTTTTGATTTAAAAATTTCTTAGCTTCTTGTTGTCCTATTTGGCTTGACCTTTTAATTGAATTGAAATTCTATATAGAGAAGAGAAATATTTTAACTTTGTAGCATACTTCAGATTGTGTATTTTATTGCATTAGTTTTTCTTTTAAAATTGCCAATTGCAAGTCAAATAAACAAAACTAACACAAGCATCAGTATAATTCGAAATTATTACTTTATTTGATTAGTTAAAACAAAATTTTGCATTTGTGTTTTAATTTAAATGAAATTTATTTGCTGGTGTTTAAGCATTGTCTATATGCAACATTTCATTGGTGCTTTACCAAATCATCAGTAGACTTCAAACACAATTTTGAACAGTTACAAACCCTTTATCTTATGCACAAACTTTTAAAAACCATTTGACAAATTTACAAATAAATGATTTTCAAAAATAAGCATATCAGGTTTGGAACTTATACAAAACCAAGCAAATAATTTTTTATTCGATATGAATCTATTTTATTTTTCTACACTTTTATACAATTAGAAATCCATCGGATAACAAGAAAAGTATTTATTTGGCAAAATGAAAAATAAAATTCAAAGTAAACCTTTAAGAAATTAATTAATAATAAATTTCTTAAAGGTTTTGTGTTTTAATATTAGAATCAGGCATTGATAAAGGACTTTCAAGTTTTATAAATAATTTGAAAAGGATATGTGTACAGTTTTAAATTTCATTATTTCTTAGAAATGTTGCATATTTTTTGGAGCCAAATATATCACAAATTTATGGTCCGACTGGGAAAATATTTAATTAAATGTTTAATTTAAGACTTTTTGTAAATTTTTATTTAATTTTTCTGTATATTACTCAGTGGTTTCGTTTAATTCGCCATATCATCCACACATTTCGAAACTGAATTAAAGTTTACGAAACCGAAGTATTAATAATTCTTGCAAAAAAAAGCGGCAACAAAATAGGCGTGGCACTGCCTATAATACTTTTCATGGGTGTGGCACTGCCAACTTTTTTAACAGTAATGTTGTATTGTAACAAAAACTAAATGTGTATGCAAAGTTTCACAAGAATCGGTTTAGTAGAAAAAAAAGTTACTAAAACAAAAAACTTTTCAATTGCTTAAAAATGTACTTGGAAGTATTAAATGTTTTTAAACTTCACCAAAAATAGACTATAACTATATATTTTATCATCAAAGCTCTAGGCAAAAACAAAAGCTGAAGATATCACTTCATTCAAAACCAAACTAGTTTCGTAGAACTTTTATTTTACTTTGCAGAAAATGTAGCTCAAGATATTTTAAACAAAACCAAAATACTCCCGGCTCAAAGTAAACAGAAAAAGAAAAGTACAGTAAAATTTCTATTACAGAAAAACCTTTCCTTAAACTGTCTGCGTCGCTGATATCGGATTTTGTTTAATTAATTATTTCTTCCACTTTAAGGGTTTGATTTCATGACCAACATTTGTGCTAGAGGAGGTTTAATTAAAAAAAATATATCATATCAGATTGATTAGACAGTAATTTGCATAAATACTAAAAGAAGCAATGCGAACAACTGTTTTTAATTTTTTTTTTAATTTTTAGCAATAAAAAAATCATTTTCGTTTATGCGGTAATGCTGATACGTGTCTGACTAGGCTGTTCAAGAGCTAAAAATAAATCAAGAGAACAATCTGTTACGCAATTTAAACTTAACTACAACAGAATAAATTAAGTTCTTGCCACAAAGCAGGCAGTAAAATCTATCAAAACATTTCGTAATATTTCATTTTACTTTTGTAGACCAGCGTTGTTGCCAAGTTATTTGGGAAAAATAGAGAGAAATTAAGGCATAAATACTATTTTGGAGAATTTTGTGTTTTTCTTAAGGGTTGAACTTTTTGTTATTTCTTTACTAACTCAAATATTGTTAATGAAAAAAAACATTATATTTTTGTGACCTTCGACCTATGATATCTCGCTATGTGTGCACGATATTATTGTCCAAAGAAATTCGGTCAGCGTTTTTTTTCTCTTCTTTTTTTTATTCGTGGAATGTTTTTGCCTTCATACTATTCGATATTAAGCCATTTTTTTGCTTGTCTGAATGAATATTTGTTTAAAGTAATAGAGGGTCACTATATTTTCTATATTCGCCTGCCAAATCAGCCAGAACTATTATTATCTGCTAAATTTAATATCGGCTAGAAATCACTGTTTTATATTTCATACCATCCATCATATAGTAGTCCAGGAGCCAGCGAAAAATTTGGTCAATTATTTCTTCTCGAACGATAATTGGTAAGACGCATCAGCGAGTAGTATCATGAAGCCTCGTGAAAGTCAGCTGCGGTTACGTAGGAGGATGAGCGGGGACAGCCTTCAAAACACGACAAAATTTATCTGATGGCAGCTTATATAAAACTACGAGTAAATATATATTGTTCCGGGCTGTAGAGCGGTGGAAAGACGTCAGCTGATACTTTTAAAGTGGGGGCAAAAAGGAAAAAATTTACACAAAAAAATCTATAATTGCGACAGAGCCACACCTGGAGGTAAAATGTAATGCCGACCCCATTAGTTTTTTCTTTTCGAAATTTTTTCTGATCATACTTACCCCCTTAAGGAGGCTCCCATACAAAGTCAAAAATGTTATAAAGTTCTAAAAAAAAATGGCTATACAGTTCCTAGAATGCTCCTAGAGGGGCAAAATGCAGGAGCGACCCCCCTTTATTTGCTTTGTTTAACTATTTCGTTGAACATACCTACCGCCTATCTCCATTCCTTAAGGGGCTCCCATACAGCATTTACAATATATAAAAACTAGAAATATATTGAAGAAAAAGTCCTAGACCTCCATTGGTTTTTTGTTCCCAACAGTACCTCAAAACATACTTGCCCCCTATCTCCACTCCTTAGGAGTGCTCCCATACACATAAGATGGTTTAATAAAATTGTTAAATTTGACCTAAGCACAAACTACACTCTAAAACACTTTTGTTGAAAATTAGGTCGATAATAGTAGACAACACTTTACAGATTATTATCGACCTAAAATTACACACGCATTATTTTTCAACAAAATGTTTTTTACTAAAATAGCGATTGGCTGCGTGTAGGTTTGAACCGCGACCTCCTGACTGATAGTCTGACGTATCTACCATTCAGCCACAGCCGTGTTATATTTTATGTTACATTTTTTCCACTTGGACTAAATATGTTTAATTTGAAAGGTTTTTCCTTTAATAAAATAACTACAATATGTAATTTTAGACAAGGAGAAATTTTCAACACAAATTTACACAATATATGATCGTAAATTTGAAGTAATGTTTTAGAGTGTAGGATGTCCCTAGACGGGTCAAATGTATGACTAACTTCCATTAGCTTTCTAGCACCAGAATTTTTTCTAAACATATCTACCCGCTATCTTCATTCCTTAAGGGGGTTTCCATACAAAATTTACAATACAGAATAGAAATATACACTCTAAAACACTTTTGTTGAAAATTAGGTCGATAACAGTCGGCAACACTTTACAGATTATTATCGACCTAAAATTACACACGCATTATTTTTGAACAAAATGTTTTTACTAAAAAAAGCGATTGGCTGCGTGCAGGTTGAGCCTCGACCTCCTGACTGATAGTCTGATGTATCTACTATTTATGATGTATCTACATTTACATTGGACTAAATATGTTTAATTTGAAAGGTTTTTTCTTTAATAAAATAACTACAAAATCGATGTAGTTTTAAACAAGGAGAAATTTGCAACACAAATTTAGACAATATATGATCGTAAATTTGAAGTAATATTTTAGAGTGTATTTAAGAAAAAATCCCATAACTGTCTGGAAATCCCCCCTCGGGTGTATAATGTATGAAAATTGCTTAGAAACGATTTACTGATTTTTCCTTTCAAAAACTATTTAAAATTTTGATAGTTTTTTGAGAACAATTTCATGGGAGTATTTTTTTTTCATTGCCGACGCTTACGATATTGTATGAAAATTTCAGACAAATTATACAATGTCAACACAAGCATGTGCACAAAATTTCAGCTGCTTACTGTAAATTCCCAGTTTTTAAATGTTTTTCCACATTATTTCATTGAGCTAAAAAGCTAAAAGTACTTTGAAAAAGAAATACTTTTGTTATTATACTTCTGCGTTAGTAATTGCCGAATTGAAGCCAACATTTAGAATTTGTTGTTTACATTTGCAGTTAGTATTTACCATGAATCAGTTTTGCCAATGATATGCTGAGTAAATATTTGACGAAGTAAGCATAACCTCAAGACAATGTATGGCCTCTTGCTATGTTTTGAGTAAATATTAATAACACCGTGCAACAAATTATTATTATTTTTTTTAAATAACAAGGTTTTAACGACTGAGTTTAGTAGAGGGCACCCAGATCTATCCAACACTTGCATGTAAATAGAATACCATTAGAAACATTTTTGGGGAACATTTTAACCCTTTTAGTCTTCGTTATATATGTAAGTCTTTTTGTTCCTTTCTTAAAAAAGGGCCAAAAGACTCCCCTTCAGCGGCTATAAAACTTTACTATAGGTCCTCAAATACACCCAAACTCCAAACTCAACTAGAATGCCAGAAACAATTCAAAACTTGAAATGTTCTTAAGGGTTAATTTTGTAATTATTCACAATAAGTACTCGGCCTAGGAAATCTCGCCAGCCTTAAATTTCAGGTACAAAATTTATTCAACACTTTTATGTAAGACACCATAAGAAACATTTTTGTGAAATATTTTTAACTCTTCGTGGAGTGGGTCTTTTGGTCCCGTTCTTAAAAATGGGACAAAAAACTCCTCTTCAGAGGCTATATATAGCGGTCAGAAATGTTCTACAAAAATATTCCCTAAAATCACATTCAACGAAGCCAATTGACAAGTGGTGATAAACAAAATACACGTGAGCAATGACGAGTGATGTGTGGCGGCTTCCGAAAGTGGTGCTAATCTCTTCTGTTGTGTACGTTGAGATATTAAGTTGATGTTAATTTTTTCCCTTGTTCCTAGGAATATTAATCATGTCCAATTCTTGCTGAATATAACGTTACGAACCTTCGCCTAATAATCAATTTGAATGCACAAGCAAATATGATCGAAATAATCATATTATGTAATTTCTCGTGGTGTTTAACATGAAAGGGCTGAACACATCTTATACCTTTAACGTAACGATTCCCTACTAATTGTGAATAAATACGAAATTAAATTTTAAATACATTCTAAGTTTTATATGATTTCTGGATTTCAAGTTTTATATGATTTCTGAGTCTGGAGCTTGGGGGTCTTTGAAGATATATTTTTGTAGAACATTTCAGCCCGCTACATCGCCGGTGAAAGAAAGTTTTTTAAGAAAGAGACAAAAAGACCCACACAACGAAAAGCAAGAGGGTTAAAATGTTTCACAAAATATTTATATTTCTAAAAATTTTAATTAACTTTTAGTTATTATATTTTTCTCTTAATTGAAAAAACTATATTTTTTATTAATACTGTTGAAATTTATGCTACGAATTGCGTGATTGATTAACAGTTAAATAAAATTTTTAATTGAACCCGACCTTCGCAATGGAACCTAATTTTTACTTTTTTCTGTGATCGTTGTTCGTTTCATTTGTATTTGTAGCATTCATTGTTTTGAGTTCATATTTCTTTAAAGTATGTATATTACATATCCTATGAAATGTTCAGCTTCAGTAACAGGATATTTTTTGAAACAACTAGTGCCGCAGTTGTTGGCTCCCGTAGTATTAAAAAGTTAATAATCTAAGGCCTGTTTTAGTTATTTTAAGATTTTGCTCACTTTCATTTAACATCGAATAAACATTTGCCCAAATTAGTGATCGTGACTGATTTGTTGCGTCTGTCGGGCGATACCTTTAGTAATAGTACTTTTAAAGACAAGCATAAAAAATATATGTATGTATAATATGTATTATTATTAAATAAATAATGAATTAATTAGTATTGCAAATAAAAAAATAATAATTTTTCTAGGAAAAATAAAGCACAAAGAAAAACAGCCTACAAAACAGCTATGATTATTTACTATTTAAACAAGTGTTGTTCTTTTAAAAAACTACTTTTTGTTATATAACCTCTAAAACAGTAACGTAAACTTATCAGTTCTACTCTAATATCAAGAAATTAAAGTTGTTTTCAAATCTAAAAATTTAAAAAATAAAGTAAAATAATGATAAAGTTAAACAAGTTTTTTCAAGCGTTCTTAAGCTGTTGCTTAATATCACTGGTTTTGTCCCAAAGCAGTAGACAATTTGTGGTAAAGATTGCCCTTAATGACCGAGTAAGATGCAGTGGAACTTTGGTAGCAAACAATTTCGTTGTCACTGCAGCCCATTGTATTGAGGGCGTGCAAAATCCAAATAATCTGACTGTAATAGGTGGTTTCTTTAATCCTGATGATACTCGCGTGCTATCAAGAGTTGGCAGGACAATGCGACCTGGCGATTTCAACAGTGGAACAATGCATAGAGATATAGCTGTGCTAAAATTAGTAACACCTCTTAACGGAACATCGATTCAACCAATTGGCTTGTGTAGTCGAGGTTGGAAGCATGGCGATCCGGTACAAATATATGATTATAATAATTCTGCTCCAAGAACTTTGAGAACAGTGAATCTAAATGTGTTTGGTAGAAGCAAGTGTGCAGAAACGTACAGAGGTAGAAGGACTTTAACAAATGCAATGTTTTGTGCTGCTACATCTCAAGGAGATGGATGCTATAGCCCTACGGGCGGACCAGTCCTGGTAAATGGACAATTTTGTGGTATTGTTTCCTCAGGTCCTGGCTGTGCAAGCAAGGGTTCTCCGGCAATTTTTACTAATGTTAACCGTGTGCTTAACTTTATAAGAGACAATATGCAAAAATAGAAATTTTAGATTCTCTATTGAAATTTTGGCGTGAAATACTTTTATTTTTTATTGTGTTTACAAAGTCATTATTATTTAAATAAATTAAAAGGGATATAAAATACATAATAAAGTACATTAGAGTGTTTCACTGAAAAAAAACAATTTTTTTGTTACCCCCTTAAAAATCTAGATCAGTTTAATTTGTGGGAGTTTTCAAAAGATTTTGGTATTCTAGCGATGATCTTTCGGGAGAAATTAAATACATACGAATTACATTAGAGGATTTCACTGAAAAAATAGTCCTTCACATATAGATCGGTTTAAATTGTGAGACCATGGGCCGTACCATTTTTTAACTACATTAGCATACAATCAGCAAACATTCTTGATAAAATCGTCGAAAACAAGGATAATTTTATATTTTTCGGTAGTGATTTTGCTTTGTAGGAGAGTTAAACCAACTGAAATTAACCAACGGGCGGACCTCAACATCTTCGATTTTGATAAAACTTTGTATTGAATTTTTTTAGTACATAAAAAAAAATATAAAAATTTTATGGTGTTTATTTGTCGAGTTATGGGGTGCGAAAGTGTTGCCGTTTTAGATTTTTTTTTTCAATTATTGCCTCGAACTAGAAAAATAAAACAAAAAAACAAACTAAATTAAGTCATTCTTATAGTACAGCCTCTGACCTTAAAAAAAAGAAATATTTAATTTAAAAAAAAAATTATGTACGAAATCGGAAATGACCAGTTGAAATTAAAATTCTTCTAACTTCGACATGTTTTATTTGTTTACCAAAATTAACCTACGGGGTCCTCATTATACTGTAAAGGTTTGATAATAGGATATCCACAAGTTTAAAAGTTATGCGAATTTCTTTACATGAAACCCCCACTCATTGGTATAGAGAATCAGTATAAGATATAGTGTAAACCTTAAGTTTAAGGTATTAGGTGTGTACAGATCTTTTATTTTAAACGCCACGAGAAATAATTTCATGGAACATTTTAACCCTCTAGCGCTTCGCTTTATGAGTCTTTTTTAACCTTTCTCATAAAAGGGCAAACAACTCTTCTTCCACGGCGAGATGCCGGGCTGAAATATCCTACAAAAAAGTAACTTAAAATTATTACTTCTAATTTTGACGTGGTGTAAAATTCTAATGATGCCGTTTTAATTGCTAAGTATGGGCATGATGAAAAGCCAGTTTATTTTTAAGTGTTGAGTATTGTTATTACATTTTTGTAATTAATGAAATATTTTTCAGACTAGGAATTAAACGTCATGTTGATTGAAAAACAATGATAAAATCATTACTGTAACATACAAAATTTGTATATATACGAAAGCTTTCCTTTCAGTGTACACGTTAGAAGCAAATGTTAAACTGCCACAATATAGGGGGATTTTTTTTTCCAACCTTATTCAATTATGCGGGAGTATATCAGCCCACAATAGCCATCAAGGCAAACAAACAAATTTTTGCAACAAAAATAATTGTTCATTCATGACGATACCAATCAACATAATAATGATGATGATGATGATGAAACTCTGAACTTGAAGAATAAGCATCTTATCAAGGTTCAACAAGTTTTCACAAAAAAGCTATACACAATAAATAAATTGTATGTACATACATATATTTTAAAAGCTCTCTTTATGTTGGAATATTATTCCAAGCACAAAATCGGTCATACAAAAAAAGAAAATAATAAAAAAAAAACCAAAGAAGATAAGGACTCGTATTATAACACAAATTCATATACATACAAAGTCACACACACATACACACACACAATCACTCATATACCCAAACAAATTTGGGTTGCAATGATGGTTAATAACAACGACTTTACAACAAAATTGTTCGATTTAGTGGCCATCAAGTCAATATAATAGACATTAAAAGAGATTTTAACTAAGATAGGCAAAAAAGTTTGAAGTGAGCAGAAGTGGCAGGAAGAAAAAGCTTGAAAGTTGTCTTCTATAAGTATTGAAAATCAACAATCGGCTAAATGGTATCATAGTTAAAGGCAGCAAGTAAAACGTTGATGTGGCATGCGTAAAACAAGTACAAACAATTGCTAACTTTTTTTAAGTACTCAGCCATTATGCTGGCTGTGGCACCAAAAGCCCCATTAAATCTTGTGAAGCGGCTGGTGTTGTTTTAACCTTTTGTTTGTGTATAAGTAAATGCGTTTGTATTTTCCGAAAAATTCCTTTTAATAGCAATTATCATAATCAGCGTTTTGGTTTTCATGACACATTGTCTTGTCTGTCGTTGGTTTACAGACTGTTTTAATCTAAAAGCTAATGTTCGTTTCCAGTGATTTTCTGATCTACAAATGGTAATTAATTCCTTTTGTGCTAAATAGGAATACAATTTCTCCATAACATCCATTTCAATTAATAAAGATAAAACAAAAAGCAAATTATTTTAAAGTAGATTTTAAGAAGGGTTGTTCGTGCATTTCAAAATAATTAACTAATAATTAATAACTATGTATTTTGCGTTTTATCTTTAAACGGTATCTGTTTTAACTCCCAAGTAAATATTTACTTAAAATTTTATATTTGCTTGATATTCGATACACAATTTTCAATGGTAACCAGATACTAAGTTCCCAGCAAACATTTCTCGCCGGACAGAAATTATGCACAAGATGCCAAATTCGTATCCCAAGTCGGTCAGAAAAAGTACAAAAAAGCGGACCTCTTTATCTGAGGAAATTCTAAAATTTTTGCCGAATTGACAAAGAGAATTCTGTACAAATTCTAAAAAAATCTAAAAGAGTTTTCGGTATGTTAAAACAATGTTGGAAAAATTACTAACCAAACATCAGAAATTTTTCCCGTTTATCTCTCAAATGCCTCAAAGAAAATTAAATTGCATTGAGATAATGTGCACACTAGAGATAATATTTCAGCAAATGAGCAGAAACATTGTACAAGAAAACTTCCGACTATTCTGACAAAAAAGGAATAGTCTCAGATTTTCTCTCATTTCAGAAATGTCGGAAAAATGTTCACTGGATTAATATTCGTGATCTTTGCTGAGTTGGTTAGCGCGTTTGACTACAAACCCTGAGGTCTTGAGTTCAAGACTAGTTTCACACAAGCAAACAACATCATAAATTTTTTTTATGTGTATTGGTGTGTAATTGTGTGTCGGCTGTTGTTGGACTATTGAAGTGATGAAGGCACAGCACTGACCAATTTGGCAGTACCGCCAGCGATTAATACTAACATCAGTATTGTAGCAGAACCGTCGGCGAAGTAAAAGAACTAATAAAATGGATACACAGCTTAAACAAATTAATGTCTCTACTTGACACCAGGGGGGCTGCAACACTGCTCTACAAAAAACGCACAATAGCAGAGTTGTAAATGAATTACGTTTTCGATCTCTCTCCCACTTCACGAACTGTTCTCTCTACACTATCCCTTTCCCAAAGAAGGTAAAACATTAATTAATTAACTGGTAGGCATTAATTGCCTGCTGTTACATCTCTTAAAAAAAATACTAAGCAATTTTCAAGTATACATATAAAAGGTATAACATTTCTTAAGCAAGAGTATAATATAACAGAAAGAATAAGATTTATTTAAATTAAAAGAAATGACAAGATATATGAAAACAACTTACAAATTTTTGCGGCATTTTTATGTGATAATATTCGTGAGGACTCACCTGTAAAGAGAAGAGAAAAACAAGTGTTAAAGAAAAGGGATTTTTTCTACAAGATCTTGTTAACTTTTAAAATGTAGTTTTGTTTAAAAAAAACGATTACACTTATCTCTCCTTTCAAGCATCTAGATAAAAATATATGGAATATACAAAGTTTAGTGCGCTAAATTCAAATTCTTTTCAGTTTTTTTCAGGATCAGACTTTTCTTTCTTCTTGTGGGCTTGACTAATGTGACATCAAAAATAGGGCCATCACGCTAATATATTTCATCATGATTCGAGCACGGTTTGTTCGATTGAGATAGTTATTCAGAAATTAGTGGCGAAATTTTTTTTTTCAAGCAAAACTAAATTTCTTTTTTGTTTTCAAAAACTCATAATAAAAAATTAAGAAAGGAAAAATTTTATATTTTTATCATTTATCAGAAAGATGGGTACATAAGGAACAAAATGAACTATATATCATTAAAATCAATGGGCAATTGTCGATTATATTGATAATTAAGTGAAAACATTCAATTGATAAAAATCACAATTTCCATACAACAGAAAAATTTTTAATTTGTGTGTATGTGTGTTTTATAAAAATCGCAATTTTTGTCAGATTAATTTTGAATAAAATCGACATTTGTTTATCGTTGTTAATGATTTATGGCTAAATTTATTTCTAGTATACCTAGCTTTAAAATCTAAAAAAAAATGTAAAATATTTCCCCTCTTAATTTTTTTATCAGTTTTTGAAAACGAAAAATAATTTTGCATAAAAACTACATTTTCACCGCTAATTTCTGAATAAGTCCGATACAGTTAGAGATATAAGAAAATTACATATGGATGAATTTAAGGTAATTTTATTCCGCATCTTTTCGTGATTTATTTATTTGAATCGGGCTAGAGTTATTGTGAAATATACTAATGTACCTAGGGAAAATATGAGCCACGCCTAAAAAATATCTGTAAGTGATAGAAAAAAAATATGAAAACGGCTTTTAGTTTAGCGCATTATGCTTTGTATATATATTCCACTTCTTAGAAAATGCAAATTTTTTAAAGGGAACTTTTATTAAAGGTAACTTTTTTTCAAATGTAAATTAAATTAAAAGCTATGTTCTTTTAAAGCAAAACTTTTAAAATTTTACTCATTTGAAAGTACTATTTGTTAGAAAAGTATTTTTAACAAGTACATAATGAATTTTAACGTCAAAATATATATGGGAAAACTCAGTAAGATCCAGTTCAATTTCGTCACTTATGCTAAACGTCATATCACGTTTTTCGTTAAGCATATGTCCTACATTAATAATAATGTTATTAATTACATTAATAAATAAAATTGCTACCAAATGTTCGTATATTGAAAACCAATAAAAAGCAATACTCAACAGAATTACACACAAATAATGTACATACAAAAAATAATAATTCATAAAAGCCTAGTTACTTTTTTTTACAATAAAGTTTGTATAAATTCCATATTAATTAAGTGATAAGTGAAACAATTAAATAATTAATGAACATAAATAAAAAACAAAATCATTTATAAATATATGCTGTTAAAACACAAAAACACATAAACGTACAATATATACAAAGTACATAAATATTAGTGTGGTCCCCACTTCAAATTCTCTTGGATATGTCGAAAAAAGCGTCCTAAAAGTTACAGACCTAAATATTAATTTTGAATAATTTCCTAAAGTTTAAAAAGCTTTTCAATACAAAATACAATTAAAAATACATAATGTATGTTTCTTAAAAATTTTATAACTTAGCCGCATTTTATGGCTAATGCTACGCGTCACTGAAGTTGATTTTTACACAAAATTCTCGTTTTTTTTTGCTGTTATTTTCGAAATAATCAACTGTAATAAAAAATTTAAATGGAAAATTTGTTAAAAAAATTTAATTTCGTACAAAAATGATAAAGTATTAGTTTAAACTACACTCAAAATATTTCGTACGTAAAATTAACTGAAATTGTAATATAAAATAAATGAGACTTCAATAAAAACTGTTCTACATATATATAACAAAAAGTTTATTAAATTGTAAATGTTGAAAAATTAGCTGACTTAAACCCGTAAAAACTGAGTTGTTCCTTCTTTGTTTGGATCAATTTAACTGTCACAAGAACTAATCGCAACTTCGGCAAAAATAAAAGATGTTTTCCTTGTTTCTGCAATTTTTAAAGCACTTTTTTGTTGAAAAAATACAAAATTTACAAAAAAGTTTAAGGCTGTTAGTTAAAGTTAAAGTTAAATTAAAATATTTACCACCATTTTCATAAAATTTAAAATGAGTTTAAAATGTATGTTATTTAAAATTTTTTATTAAATAAATTTGTTTATAAAATAAATTACAAACTTCAAGAAGCCATAACTTTTTTTTCGAAACAACTTTACCAAACCCCTTGGGGATTTTCTTTTTCTAATGGTATACTTTCATACTGTGTTCAAATTATGGAGGCGACATTTTCCTGTTGCACTGTGTAATCAATCTCTATTGCTCTATTTTTAAATGTTAAGCCTTAATATTTTGTATCTTTAATTATCTTTATCTTTATTAATTTTATAATTTCTTCATTAATTGTTATTTTAATTTCTGGGAATAGAACAAAGTTTCTTCAACTTTGAAATCCAACGCACCAAACACTTCGATGAAGCATAGTATGTAAACCAGCAGCACGAAGTTAACATAAACTTGCTCATTTTTATGCATTTAACATTAAAAATTAAAAAATATACACGCATAGTATTGGCTGAAATTGAGCATGTGTTAATAGTCTAGCACACTATCAACTACACTACTGATTTTAAATGCATATTCATATATTTTGAATGTTCTGTGTGTGTTAGTTTTATGCATGCACTTGTTTGGTACTTGGACCTTATACAACTGACAATATTTAAAGCACCCGAAAATCCTTATTAATGTGTATTATTTTTTTTTTCTTGAAAATAGAATCAGTTAAAAATAAGATTGCTTACAATTTTACATGTTTATTAATTTAAAAATTACTGCACGGAATACTTCTTGAATAAAGTACATTCCGTTACTGTCATAATATTGTGATTGTAGTCATAGTCAAGAAATATTAATATAAGCAATTTGGTATATACATCATTTTGTAGGATATTACATAATTAATAACGATTCCCTTTACATTTATTTGGTACAGTTGAATATTTCGAATTACAACAAAAAAAAGCGAGAATTTCAAGTAAAATCGACTTCGGTGATCCGTAGCAACTCACCAGTACAAGTTACACTTTAGTCGGTATAAGCACTTTTGTAGATTGTTTTGTTCCAAATAATCTATACCAAGTATTTTGTAATAGCATAAAATACGGCTGAGTTTTATAATTTAAAAAAAAACATATTATTTTTACGTGTATTTTGTATAGAAAATCTTTCTACGGTTTGAGCAAGTATTTAAAATTAATAATGCGAACTGTGACTTTCATGGTACTTATTTTTCGACTGCAAAAAATGTCACCCTAATACATGCATATGTATGTATGTACTTAATTTTGCTGAATACTGTATGAAGATAATTGTTGTGAATACATAATATTAAGTAAATACCATAAATTTTGGATTACATACATACACAATAACAATAATAAAAGAGAATAAATTATTATAAAATCTACATAATTATCAAGAAAAAAAAACGGTTATTGAAATCTGTAGGTTGAGAATTAAAGACAATTTGTTATGTATATTTTGTAATAAAACAAAAAGGACAAGACAAATAACTTGATATATAAACATTCACACATGAAAGGCATAATAATAAATAATAGGAAATGAAAATTTTATTATGCAAATGAAATTAAATTGACAAACAGTAAAAACACAGTAAATAGTATGTCACCTAAAAGTAGGCAAAGGTTTTTGAAAGTATTTTATATGTTCATTTATTTTTAGATTTTATTATTTTGAAAATCTTGATATATTATGCATAAATTTATAATCATTAAGAACAAATAAGCAAGTAAGTTAATAAATAAAAAGCTTATAATACAAAGAATCCTTCAGTAATTAAGGTATTTTATGTAATAAAAGTAATCAAACAACCAGTTGAGAGCAAAATTGTAGTAACACTGAGTAATAAAATCTCAAGCATCAAATACGCGGGAGAACACCTATACATACACTCTAAAACACTTTTGTTGAAAATTAGGTCGACAACACCTTACAGATTATTATCGACCTAAAATTACACACGCATTATTTTTGAACAAAATGTTTTTACTAAAAAAAACGATTGGCTGCTTGCAGGTTTGAACCGCGACCTCCAGACTGATAGTCTGACGTATCTATCATTCAGCCATAGCGGTATTATACTTTATGTTACATTTTTTCCACTTGGACTAAATATGTTTAACTTGAGAGGTTTTTTCTTTAATAAAATAACTACAAAATCGATGTAATTTTAGACAAGGAAAAATTTTCAACACAAATTTAGACAAAATATGATCGTAAATTTGAAGTTATGTTTTCGAGTGTATGAAATAAAACTTTATAAAGGGAAAAAAATTCCAAAAGTTGGTGTTTAGTGTTCTAAGCCTGTTACGGTTTACGCCACCATAAAAATTTTCAAAATCAATTTATGTAAAGACGTACACAAAAAACACCAACTTTTGGAATTTTTGTCTGTCTGTCCGAACACGCATCACGTTTTTTATAAAATTTGGTGAGGAGGTACTTCAGAGTCCTGGTTCAAACTTAGAATAGTTTTGACGCGATAAAATATCTCATTTCCAATTTAGAATAGAAAAAACCAAAAATAAGCAATTTTACTAATATAAATATTGCAGGAAAGTAGAATACTTTTTTAACGTTGGTAGCACCGTTTATTTTTTATAACTGGAACATTAAGCAATATGTAAAAAACTCTATAATATTATATTTTACAGACACCTTATAGTCATAAAGTGAACATTAAGTGCGCGAAGCATACAGGCAAACCTAGTTTATCTGTATATTAATTCATGTAATTTAAATTTTTTTGATTACATTAATTTTTAATATTTAAAAAGCTTTACAACTCAAGCTGAAATTCTTCTTTAAAAAAACGTATTCTCATAAATCTCGTAATTTTAATAACATATGTATTTAATTAATAATAATACAATTTGATATTTGAATCAATTAGACAAAAATTGTATGTAATAGTTATTGACAAATTTGAAACAGTTAACAATCGATGTTGGTCAAAAAATCTTGAGAAAAAAACAGGAATAAGCAAATGGCAAAATAGTCCACAAGGAAATGATTTAATTTTGCTAAAAGCAATCAAACACAAAACAGATTCTAGCATAAAATTTAAACATATGGGAAAACCATAATACAAACCACAAAAAGTTTACATACCAACAGTTCTAAATTTATCAATATAAAGGTATTTTGTTTAGTAGAAAACAGTAGCCAGACAAATTATTATTGAACCCACAAATGCATGCTATAGAAAAATTTGCGATGACTACGTTTCAATACAAGATCAAATGGGAGCATGAGTTATTCAAAGTACAAGTAAATACAGTTACTTTTATGTGTGTATTGGGAGTACTTGCTGTTTGTGGCAACATTGTATACACGTGTGTACGTATCAATACCCAACAAACACAAAATCGAATGATTAGAGAAATTATGTCAATTTATTCTGAATCTAACCCACAATAATATGAGATTGAAAACGTTTTCAACTAAAGAATAGGCATTACGGCCAACGAAATGCAGATATATATGCAAGCTTAGCCCACAACAAATAACACTTATTTTTAAAGCATTTTCCACCGTTCGACCTTTAAAGAATAAAATTGAATTCATAATACTTATTTTCAGTTTGACTTTATATCCGTGTGTTTGCTGGACTACAGTTTGCTGAGTATCTTTTGCGATGTGTGAGTTTTTGTGTTAGTATTAGTTTATATTCAAAAATTATTTTGGCAAAATTGAGTTGCATGCAATTGAATTGTACTATTATGGATTGAATGGCATAATAAAAACAACAACAAAAACAACGAGTGTAAAAGCCCACATTACCACAATTATATTTTCAATGTATGGCAATATACAATAAAGCAATTGTATGCAAATTTATGAGTGTACGAGTATGTCAGTATTTTTATCTGATAATGTATGTGTATTTAAGGCAGTGTTGCCACATCATGGGCTATTCTACAAATTTCGTTTAATTGTTAGAATCATGATTAGAGATGACGAGATCGCTATAGAATAGGCTTGCCAGACGGGCTCGAATAAGCTTGATTGTCAAGATTTTATAGGTGTTGTCAAGGTCAAGCTTTAATGATATTTTTCATTTAATAGTGCTTATACATAGCTAGTAAAAAGAAATAACTTTAAAAAATTTTAATAAAAAAATATCTCAGTGTTTACAACTTTAAGCAATGTTGCTTAAATGAATATTTTGTTTGTAGTTTCTTGTTTTTCACACCCATTTGGAGTCTGTTGGCAACAGATGTGACTAATTTGACTTTTTTGCTCATATTTGCGGGAAACTATGTGGCCCTAAGATTTTTTATTTAGATAATACCATAACATAGGGCATGTTATGTATTAGCCATGATCTTACTTTTTTGGTCTTGTGTTTAGGATCATTACTCATCCATTATTCAGATTATTGAAGAGCTTGCTTTCTTACTAAAGCCACTTTTAGCCATAGAAGCAAGTTTTGGAGCACTTAAGAAAGAGCTAACTTTTAGTTTTCTTCCAAGAAAACGTGATTCTGCCTCAGAAAATGCTTTGCTGTTGGCCTGTTCTGGTTTGTTTTACACATTTTAGTGTATCAAGTTCTCTTGTAAAAATCAAGCTAATTTTATTCAAATGTCAAGCTGTTGTACTATTTAAATCTGGCCACCCTACCACAGAATGTCATTAAATTTTAAGTTAAGTGAATTTTTAATGCTCAGTTACAAGTGCAATCATTTTTCATCTCTGATGATTACTTATTACATTTCATTAGTGTCCGACCGAACGTTCGGGTTCGGTGTCGGAGTTCGGCAAAAAGGTATGTTCGGTTGATGTTCGGCGTTCGGTAAAATTTTCACCGAACTTTGTACAATTTTTTTATATATCTAAATATCATCAAAGACACACCAATTTCTGAAACAAATCTTAACTGATAAGTCGTCTTACATATAAACTAAATTTGAATTAAACAAATTCTTGTAAAAAAAAAGATGCACAAAATTGCAGTCTTATAAAATATCGAAAAGTGCAACGTATAATGAATTTGTTCATTTTGTATTTATTAAATAAATAAGTCATAGTTAAAAAAAGTTGAGTAACATTTTTCTCTTCAATAAAAAGGTTCGGGTACGCGTTCGGCTCGGCTTCGGTTCTAAAACTTCCACCGAAGTTCGGGTTCGGGTTCGGTTTGAAAGAAGTGCGTTCGGTCGGACAATACATTTCATTAATAACGTTACAGAGTTGATGTTCATAATCACTAGTATCAACCAAGTGGTAAAATTAAATAAAGAACGCTTAAATGGTGGAATTAATTTTAGCCGGGTGTGACCATTTTACACACATTTTTGTTGTAAATCCAGAATATAAAATTTTTTACTTAAAAAAAAAAGTTGTGGCTCGCAAGGACATTAAGCCTAAAGTCGCTGAATAACGGGTAGACATTGATAGAACAGGATTTCTGCTCAGAATGGACGTCAGAAAACTGCGACGGGTGTGATTTTACAAATCTTAGTTTTAAAGAATTATGACTTTCAGTATAAATTCTATAAAATTTTGACTATAAGATACACAATAATTTTGGTACAGATATCAGTTCAAAGTACTTTTAAATATATTGTGTATTTACTGTTTGACAGAAAAATTATTTTTCTTATAAAAAAAAGAGACGCATGTGACCGACGGGTGTGACCAAGTACGAAAATTTTAAAAATTCAAAGAAATAAAGCTTTTTATTGGTTTAATTAATATAATTAATATAAAGACAAGCTCGTAAGAAAATAATAAGACATTAAATTATTTGCTATTCGTTCTATTTATTATACACAACAGAATACTCGAGCTGAATTTTTTTTAATTGAATAAAAAGCAAAAAAGTATATTTTTTTCAGAGATAATGGTTTTTAATAATAATGAGAAAGACAATAAAATAAAATCTGAAATAAATATTAAACATACAAAGAGGGAGAGCAAAATGTTTCTTGCATGATCATTTAAAAGTGCCTCAAATTGATTAAATAAAAATATTAAATAGTGTATTTTTTTATTTTTTCTATAATTATCTTAGAGAATGACAAAACATCAATTGAGAGATTTTTATTAAAAATGAGAGTCACTCTTAATCGGCGTTTTTCAAGTTTACATCTAGAATTCATTTTATGAGGAGTTAAATCCTTTTGCATATAGTTACAATGACTCGGCATAGGAAATTTGGTAAGCCTTACGTTTAAGGTATAAGATGTGTTCAGCACTTTTATGTAAAACACCACGAAGAAATTTTGTCCATTTCTCAGAAAAAGGGGGAAGCACTCTCCTTTAACAGCGATATAGCGGACTGAACTGTTCCACAAAAATGATCGTGTTGATTTTTATAAAAATGCTGAACACTTATTTTACCTTAAAAGTAAGGTTCCTAAGACTTTTTATGCCAAGTACTAATTGTGAATACATACGAAATCGGCCAATAACCACACTTTTAAGTATTCAATGATTTCTGGCGTTTAAGTTGAGTCTAAAGCTTTGGTATGTTTGAAAGTCTAAAGTAGAATTTTATGGCAAATATTTTTATAGAACATTTTACCCTGCTATATCGCCGCTTAGGGAGAGGTTTTTGCACTTTTCCTAAGAAAGAGACAAAAATTCCTATACAACGATGAGGTAGATGGTTAAAATGTTCCACAAAAATGTGTGTCGTGGTGTTCTACGTAAGAGGGCTGAGCACATCTTATACTTTAAAATAAATGCTTACATTATTTCTTATACCGAGTCATCATAACTATGTGCGAAAGGGGGTATTTTAACGACTCGTAAAACTAAACTTTTACAACGCCGTCACAAGTGTATTTTTTACTTCTACCAGAATCAGTCGTAGGAATCATGTAATTAAAAAAAATAAATTATTTTATTGTACAGTGTAATTTGAAATTGATGTAATTGTCCTTAAAATTGTACAATTGTAATATTCTCTATTTTTCATTCCGCATTATATATCTGGCAACCTTGATTTAAAGTAACTGACAACAAGTAGCAGTCTAACAGACATAAACATAATTCAATAGGTGCAGTGAATGGAAATAAAAGAAGTATATTTTTCTTAATTTTGAAACCAACAGACTGCTAACAAAAAGCAACTTGAAAGCCCCACTAAGGCTAAATAATTATAACGTTTGATATTTCAAGTATACAATCGCCGAACATTTTCCGAGTCCATTTGTTAGGCCTTATCGCGTAGTTTTTCGGACTGGAGCAAAAATATGTTAACTGACTATATACTAGAGAATCGTATTGGAAAACTTATTTAAATATTTCAGTTTTTTTTTTGTCTTTGAAAAAATATGTAATTTATGTATCTTATCCAGAGTAACCGGTAATTAAAAAAAACTTCTGAAGCAAAATAAATTTATTTCATATTCTTGTTTAGCGTCTGGTGATGCATTTTATTGTTTTTCACTGTAATATTTTCATTTTTCAATAATATTATAGTAGATTTTAAAACTTAGTTTTTTTCTATAAACTCCTGACATAATGTTGTTGAAATACTATCTGTTTATTTGAAAGGAAAATCACATATATATTTTTTTGCAATAACATAACTGTTTATATATATTTATGTATCATCGTCAACATCATCAGTTATTTTCAAAATACATATTTGATAAATTTTCTACCAAATTGTATTCAATCATAAAAGCCGGTATGTAGTAAGACAGCCACACACGGTAAGGGTAGCACAGACGTTCGAAGTGCAGTTAGACGGACAGACGAATAAATTGAAAAATAATATTATGCAGCTGATGCAATTCTCTAGTGCAACGAATGCTCAGCAAAATGTTTTATATTTTT
The DNA here is from genome assembly GCA_956483635.1 of Panzeria rudis. Taxonomy (NCBI): domain Eukaryota; kingdom Metazoa; phylum Arthropoda; class Insecta; order Diptera; family Tachinidae; genus Panzeria; species Panzeria rudis. The sequence continues at coordinate 181,007,725 of OY101447.1, forward strand.
TGTATTCAATTTAAGTATAAATATTGCAGCTGAAGGGAATAAAATAGTTTTTTGTTAAAAATTATGCTATACACATGCATTATATTATATTGATTTTAAATTGAACAGGACAATAGGCACTGAAATTTTTATTTATTTTTGTTAGTTTCAGGTGTTTTTTTTTTTGTAGGATGCAAGTTTAAACTGGCAACACTGTTTTCTACAAAACCTGATTTTACAGTTCTCAGAGGTTTTAGGGTTAGTTTGGTTGATTGAGATTTAGTCTCAAAAACGTGACTTTTTATTTTTGTCAAATCTAGAACGTCATTCCAACACAAAAACAAATTATTACCAAAAAAAATTTCAAACAAAAGTTTGTCTAAAATAAAATTTCATTTTCTGTAAATATTCTTTACTGAATCAGTGAATTTTTTATTTGACTTTAATTTGGGACTCAAACACCAAACACAACAACAAAAGCCAGTTTTCTGTGTCGTAAAAAAGAACAACCCCGATGACTGCATATTCGTAAATAGCAACCACAAGAATGATAGCAAAAGGAATGCGATTGTAACAAATTTGTTTATTTCTGAAGATTTCTGAGTGAATCAATTCGTTAATGTTGTTGCGGTAATTTTCATTCTATTTTTTAGAGTCATTAAATAAACATACAGAATTGAGCACATTTAACAAAGAGAAATTTCATAAATGCTTAATGGATGATGATGCTATTATTCAAAATTTAAATACTTAAAAAAAGTTTTTACTGCTTCAGACAAAAATTTTGTTTGCTTGAGTAAATTATTTTGTTTAAAATTTTGAAATATTTGTAGACAAATTCTTTTATAGATTTCGACAATTTCTTTACGTAAAAAATCCAGTTTTTTTAATGAAATTGTTGAGACGTTTTTATCTGTATTTTCAAATTTGTTTGTAGGTCCGATTCTAGACAAAATATTTAGTAATTCATAGAATTTTTTACTGAAAATGAAATTAGTTTTTTCTGTGAATGAAAATTTATTATTTTTGAAAATAAATTATATTATTTACACTGTACAACACAAAATATAACATGATTTCATCGACTGATTCTGGTAGAGGGAACTAAGGTATTAAATTCGTGTGTCGGCGTTTTGAAAGTTTACGTCTGGCCTTTACCATAGGGAACTCTGTAAGTGGGTGTTGAACAAGGCAAGCCGTTCATGGGTGAGTAGGGAGAGTTTCGAGGTCTATTTGACCAAAACCTGACTTAGGAATATACGAACTACTACTGGGTATGATAGGCGCGCTGGCTTGTCAATGCTCGATCAGAGCGACGACCAGCATTTGGGAAACAGGCACTCCGGATGTGCGAGGATGCAGAAGAAACAGAAGCCATTGAGCATATTACCTGACATTGCCCGAGGTTGCAACGCCATAATCTTAGTGATGTCGTGAAGTGCAAACTGGAAGATATCAAGGGCTTCATCAGTAGAAATAAGTGGCTAAAAGACAGGTAATAAAGTTTTTCTGGGTACAAATGGGATTATTTCACTGAAGCGCCATTCAGAAGGGGTTGAAATGTCCTAGAAAATATTTGTCATAAAATTCTACTGTAAGTCTTCAAAGGCACCAAAGCTCTATATTGAACTTGGACGCCAGAAATAAGTACATCAAATTTTTTCAATGGTTAATTTAGTTCTTTAGGGAATGAAAGCACTTTTAGTTTTAAAGCAAAGTTTTCGCAGCAAAATACAAGTGCTAAATAAATAATCGGTGTCTAAAGATTACAAAATAAAATCAGTAATGTATGTATTAGTGTTTTTCATTCGGGAAATAAATCCCGGAAAAATTGTGCGGGAATTCCCGGGATTTTTCAAATATTATTATGATAACTTTTCTTTTTTGTAAGCACACATTTTTAGTGCTGCTTTTATTTAGAAAAATATGTAAATAAAAGAAAAAATTTTTAGTTTTGAGCACATTTTATTTGTCTCCATTTTTTCATATTTTTCCAAGAGCAGCACTCAAAAAACATATTTCGTGAAGAAATGAAAATAACACATTGTCACTAAGTGGACATAGCGAAAGTGGGCATAATAAAGAAGTAGTGCCCCCCAATTCTGTAACTCGCTAAAGCTAAATCTCATTCGCTAAATATCTATACGGTCGATTTATCAATTTTCCTCTACGAATACAATTTTGCAACGTGTATTGCTAAATTATGGAATGTCTTAGAAATTTAATCCACCGAAATTTTGGTGTTTTACGTCATCGCCAAAGATGTTTAATTTTGTATTTGTTCAGCATTTTAGCGATCAAGATTTAACTTTGGCTTTAGCGCATTACGGAATAAGGCGGCTGGTCTATATTTTCTGAAAATATCATATTGTTATTTTAAGCCACACATGAGTTTTTTGAAGCTCAAAATTTCGAATTTTTCAAAAATTATAAATTTTTGCAAAAAAAAAATCAAAGCTTTATGTACAATAGGTTCAGAAAGGGTTCAATTAAAAATCGATACAAACAAAAAAAAATGTAATTTTCCGGTGGTAACTTTTCCGCCACTTAATTATTTCAATTCAGTTTTGCTTAGCAGTATGAAATGCTCTTTTGTGTCTTATGAAATAAATCATAAATCATTGCAATATATTTTCTACTTAAGAAGGTACGGAAATTATAAAAAAGTATGAAATTAGTAAATTTTTTACTTCGGGTGGCTACTAATCAGAAGTTATACAATAAAAAATAACATGTAAAGACCTCAAATTTTATAATTTTTTTACTTACGTTTAAAGCATCCATAACCTTATTTAATAGATCTTGTGAATTGGTATTTGTTTCTGTTCAAATAAATTAAATGAAATGCTATTTTGTATCGTTTTGCACTGGGCGGCAATTCCCGGGAATTCCCGGGAAATTGAAAAATCAATCCCGCTTTCCCGGGAAATGAAAAAGTCCGGTAAAAGAAAAACCCTAATGTATATACAATATTAATCCTTATTAGAAAAGAATTTTAAGTTTTGTTCAACGAATTTCTTTTGTGCGCAGCATTATCGCCGCTTGAATCTAATTTAATTTGCAGTTGAATATTTATTAGTGTGAGACAAGCTCGAAAAAAACCACTTTTGCAAAATTATGTATATTTAAAAATTTGTTTGTTATAAGTACGCAGAAATCGTAATCGAAAAAAATACTTTCGTGATCTTGTATTGTTTAAAAGGTATTGTAAAAACAATTTCAGTGGCAAAAAAGTATACTTCTGACCTAACCAGGTAATTTTCATCTATGTAAGGTAAAACGACTTATAAACAAAGTTGTGGAACAAAACTTACTTAGAAGTTTTATATCACACATTTTTTCAGCACAAGAAAAAAGTCTGGCCATTAAGGGTTAAAGCCAAAACGATTGTATTGTGCGACAAAATTGCTAATAATTTAAACCTTTAATACTGTCACTTTGAGGATTGAAGCTATCAAAACTTTGTGTCTTAAAAAATACGTATGAGTTATATGCAATTGATCTAATTGATATTACTCATACGCAAGTATGAGTTTTTTTCATGAGAAAAATTTACATTTACATACTAATGCTGCAAAATTGCAATAAGTTCTAACCTTTGAGTTACACAGTCACACTATATATGACACAAAATTGAAAAGAAGAGGAGTTTGCACCACCGCAAAAAAAGCCTCTTGCTATAAAACTGTGAAAACATTTGCAATTGTGGTTTGACAAAAACTATGACAACTATGGTTATTGTGACATCAAACCCAACAAATGTTCTGCTTGTCAGCAACACTCGACCAAAATCGTGCGACTTAAGCTACTATAGGCATCAAACAAACATTTTTCAATTTGTTAGAATTATTAGACTTATGAAACAATATGATGAACAACATTCGTCCATCATTGAACTACAACGCCAAAAATGTTTTTGTTTAAAATGCAAATGCTCTTGGTATATTTAATTTTTTGTGGCTTTTGTTTAAGTAATTTGCATTTTGGCAAGCCAGCAGCACACTCAACAACATAAGTTTGCAAAAGGCTGCATATAACCCATGTCATAGACCTCAAAAAATTTGGCAAAATAAAAAATAAATAAATAAAAACAGCATGGGGAAAGCTCTATTACACTCCATTGTGCTAAATAAGAGAACTTTTTCAACTTTACCAGTTCAATAAACAGTAAGTGGTATACAGACAAATAGACGGGCACATACATGATAAGGTTCTGTTAGCTACAACAGACATATTATACTTGCAGCTAATTCTATTTCCTCTCTCATTCTCTCTTATGCTGGACAAACTTCTTTGTATATTGTATATTTGCTGGATTTGTTTGTGTTTATTCAGGATTTTTTAACTTCTTTACATTTACATGCCAGTGTATGTATGTGCAGTATATGTTTGAGCATATTTGTTTTTTTTTTGTAAATTGACTTGATAATACCAATGTCAACAACACAAGTGTAAAACACAACAGCAACATTAGTAACATCATTTGTAACTATACATCAGCCGACAAAAAAGAAACCAAAAAAAGTCTTACATCATTTGGTATCATATGAAACGGAAGTAGTCAAAAGTTGCGGCTGTATTAACAGTGGCTTTTAGAGTTGGTACAGTAAACTGATCCTTCAAACATTGCAGTAACCATTTCCAATTTTTTTTTCTTCCTTTTTTCGGCATTTGTTGTTACGGCGTACAAACATGACCTCCTGATTTTGTAAACAACACCCATCAAATAACTAGACAACAATAATAAAGATACAATGGTTTATTTGACCATTAGACAATTACACACTAGACATGATGTGTACAAAACAAGTTAAATTACTCGTAATGTTGAAACAAAAGCAAATTTCATGAGGAACAAATTCCTATTGAAGTTTTTTCTTTATAAAATCTGAGATTTTTACAGAAACCGTTTGTTCCACAGATTTTATAAAATTTTTCGAAAAACTTGTACAGTGAAACTTCGATATAACGAATTCTAAGGGGATCCGATAGCTATAGCTTCGCAATAAATATAATCAGCAAAGCCTTGATATAACGAAATTTGAAGATATACGAAAAAAAACTCGTTATAACTATAGTTTTCTTGGCTTTAAATTTTATTCTTACTTCGTTATATAGAGGCTTTTATACGAGTACTTCGTTGTATAGAGGGTTTACAAATGTGGTTGTAGATATATTTACACTTCGCTATTTTTATAACGGGACTTTACCATTTAGGATTTATTCTGATTTCGATATATTGAGGCATTTGAATGAATATTTCGCTATATAGAGGCTTTTTTTCTCAGGATTTGTTCGTTATAGCTATAGTGAATTTTTGTAAGAAAAACTTTGCAATAAAGAGGTTTTCTCCAGGGACTCAATACAACATACGTTATATTGAGTTTTTAGTTATAACAAAGTTCGTTATATCGAAGTTTCACTGTATGTTTTCGTAAATAAGAAAATATAAATAAGGAAAAAAATTGTGATTATCAGAAGCCATAATTTTTTTTCCTTTTGTGGCACAGTGAAATTTTTACAAAGTTACTTCAATTATACATTATATTATAATTAAAATCAGTTTATCTATAATCAAGATGTAAAGTTTTTCAAATTACACAACAGCTTCAGCGCAATATACATATGAAATTGGCGGTAGTCGGTTTGCTCAAGCTAAAAAGGAATTCAACTAAAAAATTAAAACTATAACTAGTGTATTTCTTTTAAATTTATAATCGCACTATTTCCCAAAATTAATATTTTACTTATTTAGTAGAATATTAATTGTTTATAAAAACACCTTGACATTGATTACTGAAGGTTATTAGCTAGTTCCTATGCGCATTTAGCCCCAGTTGTTTCAACTTGAAATAACTTTGATTCAACACGATTTTTCGTATTATATCATATCATTATTATTTCGTATCAACTTCATTTTGATTTAACTGTACTGGAATATTGAATAAAAAGGAAATATAGTTATGTATTATAAAAGGAAAAATTATCTTTGTAAAATCATGTTGAATTAATAGGAAAGACCAATGAAGCAAAATCACTACCGTACACGTATGTGATGGAAATTGATTCCGAAAACGAATCAATTTTGAAAGGTATTTTTAATGATATTTCTTTATTAAAAACAATTTTATCACATATATCATAAAAACATTTCTTTATTACAAAAGAGTTGTACCACAACAATTATAAAAATTTGATGAAAAGTGCTTTAAAAGGGACTTTCAAAAGTGCTTCGTTTTCAATATCGATTTCCATCACATACCTGATTAACATGGTTTTCGACGAATTTAATATGAAATTTTTCTGTGTGTACAAAAAAATCAAATTATTTTTTTAATTACTAACGACTCTTTCTGGTAGAATACACCAAAGAAATTTATAATCACTATTGCAAAAACTTTAAAGTTTTAACCCTCTAACTCTTCTCGGTATAGTAATTTTTGTCACTTTATTAAATACGGAGCAAAGAACTTCCCTTCAGGGGCGATATAGCGAGCTGAAATGTTTCTTGTGGTGTTCTACATAAAAGTGTTGAACACATCTTATACCTTAAATGTAATGTTTATAGGACTTAATATGCCGACTACTAAAAATAAGTACGTAATTAACCTTTACAACACATAGAGAGCTTGGGTTTATTGGAAGCCCTATAATAGAACTTTATGACGAATATTTTTGTAGAACATTATATACCACTATACCACCGCTGAAGGAGACAAAAAGCCCTTTACAACGATGAGTTAGAGAGTTAAAATATTCTATAAAAAAACTTGTACGGTGGTGTTTTACATAAAAATGCTTAATACATCTTATAACTTAAATGCAAGGCTAACAAGATTTCCTAAGTCGTCACTATATTTATATGCAAAAGGGGGAACCTTAACTCCCTTTAAAATGAATCCCAAAACTGTAATACACGCATAAATTTTTTTGTGCTCTCTGTCAAAGTCATCAAAACCATGTCATATTTTTGTGTCTTGTACAGTGTAACCTTCTCTTTCTTTAAAGTCCGATAAAAATAATTCGACTCTATTCATAAATTTAACAGTGTTAAAGAATTATTTTGCCATCTAGACTGCTGTAGAGATGTTAATGAAACATGGCCATTAAATGTTTACAGCAGGCATAAAAATCGAAAAGGAGGAGAAAAAAGTAACGTGCAACAACTTGCAACATTTGCAAAAATAAAGAAAGAAACGCATTACCAACATCGAATGGAAAATCATTTAAACAGCTCAGCATCACATCCACCATTAACAACAACATGGGCGGTTAGTAACTTTATTTTCTTGCCATCATCATTATCATCAACATATTGTTGGCGAAAAAGTCCATTGTTATTTTCGGTATTTGCCCTGTTGCCAGTTTAAAAGAGTTAAGTTGTTGTAAACTGCAATTTGTTTGTGGGTTACTGACATAAAGGTTGAGATTGTAGTACAACTAAAGGGGCGTAAGCATTAATTGTTCATTTGTTTTTATGCATATTTGTTCCATTGGTTTTTTTCATGGTCTTTTCCACAACAATGGAAATGAAGATTGGTAACCGAAAAATAAACAAAAACATCACAAATGTTCCCAAAAAAAAAAACTCAACAAAATTGTGGTTTAGTATTTCATTTCACCCCTGTACTTGCAGCACTACATATACCCAGCAAAAACTTTTGTAATTTTTGTAATCGGTAGTACTTTATTAATACAATGAGTGGTACTTATTTATCTTAATACTATGCTTAATAATAGAACTACTGCTTAGTTTTTAATAAAATTAGTAGGTATTTTTACAATTTGTTGATATGTACTAAAAAAATAAGTAGACAATCATTTTTTGCGTCAAGATGTGTTTGCATATGAAAACAAATTTTTGTCACTTAAACGTATAAGTCAACAATAGCTGAGCGGGTAAATTTATTGTCTTCTTATCTGAAAGAGAACAGGTTCGTATCCCAGCTCGGTCAAAAAAATAAAAAGAAAAAATTAAATTGAAAAATTATAAATAAAACATAAATGTTTTTTTTTAATTTTAATTTGTTTATTTGACTACATATTTTTTACCTTCAAGTAAGCCAAATAATAACTAGTTAATTGCTGTGACAATGTAAATACATTTGTAATTATTTTCTGGACTTCTCAAACAAAAATAATTAGATATCGAGTCAAATTTTAAGTAGTTGCGACTTAAATCCTCATATACTTTTTTGCCTACCAGTAAGCAAAATTTTTAGCTGGGTGTATATATATTTTTAAATGTGTGCGTTAATTTTCAGTAAAGAAATTCAATAAATTTGAAAATATTTTGTCTAGAAAGGGATTTACAAAAAAATGTTTGGAGAATTTAATTTAAAAAAACCTTTTGTTTTTAACTCTGTAGTTGTTTATATAAAAATTCTCACAAAGTAAACGGGAATTACTACAACATTACAAATAAAAACTCTGCTGATGTGTATGTACAGAGTGCAAATTTTTGTTCGTTTGACAATTTTTTGGATTTTTTTTGTGTACAGAACCAAGTCATCGTAAGGAATAAAACGACATTATTTTATTTATAAGCCAGAATTTCAAAAAGGAAATGTCAGTTTTAATCTTTGTTATTCGTTAGCAAGACTTCCTGTTATTTTTTATTTCCTTTAATTTCGAAACATTTCTAGTGTGAAAACTTATTTTTTTATGACTTATATTAGCTGACTTGACCTGCTGCTGTTGCTTTTTCAGTGCAATATGAAAAAAAAGTTAGTGTGCTTCGTTTTTATTTCTAACAGAGTTTCTTAAAACAAAAACCACTAGATTGTGCTAGCTTTCTTATTGCTGTGTGTATGTTTTAGTTAACTTTTCATCATCTGTTTTAATCTCTCTCTGTGTTTGTGGGCTTATTCTACTTAATATTTGTGGTTATATTTTATATACTTTGAAAAAACAAATTTACTTTGTGTTTATTTAGCTTGTTTGCGGCTTAAGTGTATGTAGTTTCTGTGTCTTTGTGAGTCTGTTTGTGTTGAGAAGTAGTGTTGCCGCTTAGAAATGTTGTTGTCTGTCTACCAAAAGATATAGTTGTACCAATAAAAGATATTGCTGGGAACTTTTTTCATTTGTAAAATTAGAATTTAATAACTTAAAAAAATTTTTGTTAAAATAAATTCTCCCATTTTCTTCCAAGCAAAAGATAACGGCAGCACTGGTTGAAGACTTAAAAGAAAACTTGTTAGTTTTCTTCATTTTCTATTAGTTCTTGGTACATTTTGGTTTGGTTTTGAATGCGGTTTTTCTTAGGCTGCATTAAGACTTTTGCCTTAAATCAGTTTTGCCCAAACTAATTTCTAGTCAAACATTATTTAAATGGAATTAAAATTTAGTTTAAAGAATCCCAATGTTTATGAAAGCGGTAATAAAAATAAAAAACTATGTATATAAATATATTCAACAGTAACGGAATTTTTAATGCGGAATAATAGTTACTACAGTATTAAGAAAAATATGCGTTTATCACGCACTAAAAACTATAAAATAACACAAACTTACAAATTGGTACTTTTTCTTTCCGTTTCAACAAAAGTAAAATTTTTCTGATTAGTTTAATGAGCTAAAAAAATACTGTTGTTATGGGCGTATCCAAAATTTTCACTACACTGAAAATTATCCATGCAACATTTTACGAAAAAAACTTTCGTAGTGACTTTTTTCATAATATATACGAAAGGCAATATTTTTTTAGATTTACGAAAGTAACGAACACCTTTCGTAAACATTTTTCTTTGTTAAAAAATATATTTGAAATAAAAAAATAAATTAAAATATTTTTTTATAAATTGACGTATTTTCCAGATGTACGTAAATAAAACTAATTTTTAGCTCTAATAAAATAAGTAGAAAGTGGCTCAGTGGGTAGAGTACATGACTTGAAATATGAAGATTGCGAGTTCGTGCCCCGGTTGAGCCATACTTTTTTTTAATTTTATTTTTTGATTATTTTCGTACATTTCGTATATTTTACGTAAGAATTTCGTGGTGCAAAATTACAAAGTATTTCATTATATGTACGAGCGTTTTCGTGCATATGTTGCATGGAATTTTTTCAGTGTAGGTACAACAGTATACTTCTCCTTTACACAAGAACAGTATGTCCGATTTCGACCAACAAAGCATCAAGAGGGATGCATGAGAAGATTACCTTCAAACAATCTTAATATAATTAGTTGAACAAATCAGTGGTTTCGTAATTAGTGGGCTTTTATGAAAAAACATTCTTAAAACTCTCAAAAATCTTAAGTCTGCAAAAACTAAAACTTTTAAATCGATATGCTAATGACAGGTATCTTACGAACACAAAAAAAATATATAAATCATGAAAATTAATGAATGGAAAATTTTTTATTTTACGCACAATTTAATGAATGAACTCAATTGATAAAAATCAAAATTTCGATGCAACAGTAAACTTATATTTTGACCGGTTGTGTATCGTAATCTATAGCGCTTACACCAAGCTTTTTTGGAATTTTTTAGCATTTCGCATCCAAGGCTGACTGAAATTTTATCCTAAACTAAAACCAAACAATTGAAACATAGCTAGTTCACACACCTTTTATAGAAAACAACTTGTATAGCGGTTTATTTTTGGGTACAATTTGGAAAAAAATCATAGTTGCATCACTAATTACTACTAGATTTTGAGTAGATTTCATCTGAAGTAGATTTCGTTTTGCATGGGAAATCTACATCTTATAAGTACTAGATTTCAAGTCAATGTAAATGCACTATTATACACAGAACAAAAAAATATCAAAGTGTGTGGAAATCGTATTAAATTTCTGCGAACATACACTTTGTTTAAAATTTCCAATTGTTTCATATTAATTTGAAATCTAACCTTATATCTAGTTGATTTAATATTTTTCACTATTAAAACAACATTGTTAAATATTGAATACATAAAATCCGGTTTTATAGTAAAATGAATTTTTATCACTTTAAATTAAAGTTAGATCTACTGTATGAATCAATGCAAAATCAACGTTACATGTCATTTTAAATCAACATGACTATAACTTTCATTTCGAATAGATTTTATGTTAAATCATATATTAGATTATATTAAACTAAAATGAAATTCATGCTTCAAATATAATTTAAATATATTCAATAAAGTATTATTAATGTATATTTGCGCAGTTGTGGCTGAGAGGTTAGTGCTTTGACTACCAAGCATGTTATTCGCTAATAATACACAACATAACGGCCTCCTTAAATAATTAATAAGATAGCTACACAGAAAAAAAATAAGTTTCGTTTTTGATAACAAAAATCCCGGTATTCAATAATTTTTTTGTTTTCAAGTTTCCTGTGACAAATAATTCCGCTATACATATTTATTAGGGATGTAACGAATACCGATACCGATATATCGGCGATACTTCAGATTTTCCGATACATCGGTATCGGCGATATTTTACTGTCGATACGACGATACTTTTAAAATTGTTTTCAGAGTTTGTTTTAACAAATAATTTATTTTTGTTCAATTTTGCCATGAATTAAATTCACTTCGTTATTTTTTAAATCTTATTAATATCAATTTTAAAAATTAATAATATTTTATGCTATTATTTTGTAAAAAAAATTATTTATTTTTTGTTAATTTTACCATGAATTCAAATTCAAGTCGTCGTTTTTTAAATCTTATTCCAGCAAAAAAAGACACTCCAAAGAAGTCATGAAAATGTAGAATTCGCGATCCGGAAGTATTGCAAATTTGGATAATTTCTAATTAGTTTTACATATCCTAGCCATTGCAAGAAGTTCTGTTTTTCGATTACCAATCACCGAATTGGAAGCGATGCTAGGGCAAATTTCTTTTTCGGTGTTCTATAATGGTTTTTCCTCAAGGAAAAAGGATAAAAAATTACCCATTTTCACAATTTTTTTATGCGAATTTAAACTCAAAACTTTATTTTCATGTAAATTTAAGTGAATAAATATAAACTTTTAGAAGACTTTTAATAATTAAGCTATTAAGTTATTTAGAAGAATATTAGTTGATAAATGTTCTTTAAAAAATCGATTTTTTAAAAAGCATGGCGAGTATTTTTTAAAATTACAAAGGAATTAAAAATTGTTTCTTGCTTTTCTACTAATTATCTGCATATTTTTAATATAGATTTTTTTGAAGCAAAGAAAATGTAGCTCCGTAAAAACTACTTCCAATTTTTTATACTGGGTTAAAATCAATTTTAAATATTCTCTCTTACAATGTATTTTTGTATAATAAAAAAACTGCACTTGAGTTTTGTTGATCTAAACTTGAACTCAATTTCAATGTATCGGTATCGGAATCGGTATCGGCGATATTTATTTTTAAATATCGGTATCGGTATTGGATCGGCAAAACGGCGTATCGTTACATCCCTAATATTTATAACTAATTTATATCAAAAGAAAAATATATATAAATTAAAAATATGTTGACATGCCGGGCTTTCCGGACGCAAAGCTTGCTCTCTACAGCTGAGCTATTTCATTATGCTAAAAAGTATGGGCAGTGCCACGACTATTTTGTAGTCGGCTTTTTTCCAAGAACTATTAATAACATGATGTTATTCCTATATATTTTTTTCTGTGTATATCAAGTTCATATGGCTCCAACTTGACATAAATTTGATACGAGATGATCCTTCGCATTATTTGAGTATCATATTCATGTTGCCCAGTGGTTGCAACTGGAAAAAAGGGTAATAAATCTGTATCTTTGAAACTTGCTATCCGATTACAAACGGGTATGCAAATTTTAGGTTAGGAAGCAAATAGGCTGTAAAATGATGAAATATTAAGAATTGAGCTGTCATCCTTTGGCATTTAGTTAGTGAAAACTTGGCAAATTTTAACTATAGAACGCTACTCTTGAACAACGAATTTTAATTGTGAAAATTTAAATTTATAAATTTGGTTTTGTTGTACAGTGTCTTTAGAATAATCTATAGATTTTAGAGCGCTTTGGGCTTAAAATTACCGGGAAGTTTCATTGATAACATACAAACCTTTCGACATATATATTTTTTTTAAATAATTATGGCTTGATATACTTCACTTTTTAAGATACGAAGACATAATGATAATAACTTTACTTCTATTCAATGCAAACTGTCTGTCTCCTACGTTTTATGGATAAATAAATTCTATACATGTTTTTATGGCCAAAATTATATTATGTATGAAATTTCCTAAACTATTCCAATTGTTCTAAACAATTTGTCAAAAAGAAATTTGCATTTATTTATATGAAAGGATATTTTTATCGGAAAACTTTTTGGTGCTTCAAAAAAAAAGTCCCAAATAAAATAAAAGTGACACAGTAAAACTTGAAACATAAATGTCTGTTGTTGAAAACATTTCCGCATTTATTTTATTTTATATTATTTGAACTTTTTTTGTGTTTTTTTTTTTGTTTGTTAATTTTCATCACATAAAAATGATGATAAATATTTGATTTGTTTTACCATGATGTGTCACAGAATGAAAACATCTCATCATCATATCCGTTTTATGCATGTACTGGTGCAAGGTAAACTATAGTGTGTGGTGGAGTAATAATGTGGGTGACAAAATGTATGGTCAGTGTTAAATATTTAATATTTTTGCCATTTTAACTTGTAAATTTCAAAATTAAAAATGCATAAATGTATGTGAAGCATGTGTATAGAGCATTTTGCATGCACCTGATTACCATGACAGACCAGTTAGTAAGTAAGTAACCAAACGACCAGGCAGGCAGAGCAGGGCAGGCAGGCAGGCAAGCAAATGAATGAGTGAACTCTCTCTGCCACAACTTTCATTGCAAAAGTCATGTAATAAAATTCATATTTACAAGTTTATAAATATAAAATTTACAACACATCCAAGGAGACATAACAGACATATTTAAAAATTTATATACATAAATTTTTGTTTTTGTTATTTTGTTTTAAAATGACATTTTTGTAGCTTACTGTATACGGCCGTAGGTTTGTATGTGTAGTTCTGTAGATTTATTTATATTTGTGGTAGTATAATATGTTACAAGTAGTAACAACTTTTACAACCGGAAACAGAATTCAACATCAACAGTATCAAAATGTTGCCTGCAAATGATAATTGTGGTTGTAGGGGTGAAATGCTGTTGATAACAACGATTGTGTTGGTTTTTTTTATTTTTGTTTGTCTTTATATAAATTTGTAACAAATTTATATTTTCCACATAAAATATACTACAAACAAATATTTCATATCTTATCGTTTTAATTTTGATCACACTTTTTTCTACAGTTATCATCATTTATATAGTTCTTTAAATTTATAATGTCATGCTAAATGTCAAAATTTCACTCTTTAAAAACTCCAAATTAAATGTTTGGGTTCCATTTTATATTCTAATTGTATCCATGCGATAGTTTTTTAAATAATAAATGCCAGGAAAATATATAAAAAGTTTTTATGTCAATCTATAGTTCAGCATGTAAAAAACATGCAATATTCATGTTTTTCATGTTTAGGGTCAAATTTAAAATGGAGCAACTTGAGTAAATAGTTTCCCACTAATTCAATTTTTTTCTCAGTACTGATTTTCCTAATAAAAGTTTTTTTTAGTAAATTGTCATCAGTCCTATTCATCTGGACAAAACACACCAAAACGAGCGAAAAGTTTTTGTAACAAAAACTGAGAGAGAGGTAATTTTGAGATATAAATTAAAGACCTCGGGTAACGAAGTCATACAGTGTGAGTTGGTAAATATTGTTTTCTTTCTTGTTTTTGAAGGGGAGCTGATAGTTAGACAAATGAGTACAATAAAGAAACTTCCATACTTTTAATTTAACTGGAAGTGCAAAAAATTCACAACAAAGACATAAAAAGCAACTACTTTTGACTTGATGATTTAGTACAATAACAACTACACACAGAAAAGATTCCAATGTAAAATCAACATGAGGCAATTTTTTTTGGAAGTCATATTATATTTATGAGAAATAATTTGTTGTTTAAGTGTGTTGGTGATTATTCAATTAGTTCATAAGCTACAATGACTATTGTGTTCAGTTGCTGGACTTGTTGTTGTTTATTTTGATGCTCGTATTGTGTACATTTAAATGGCCAACAAACAAATGGCCGACAAACTTCGCATTTACCAGCGAAAATTTCCTGCTGCTGATTTAAAATTACCATTGTTTCATATTAATTTTAAACGAAAAATTATTAACCTAACCTTGAATCTCTTTAATATAATATTTTACACTGTTAAAACAACATTGTTATCAACATACTATTTCATTTTAAATTAACAGGACTATTACTTAAATTTAACATAATGTTTATGTTAAATCATCAATTAAATCATGTTGATTACAAATCCATGTTTCTTATGATGGTATTTATTTACGGCCTTAGTTATAAAAAATATTTTATGTTTATTAAGGGCTTATTTGACAACTTTCTACACAATACTTGTCAAATAAACTTTTAATAAACAATATAAATTTTTTATAACTAAGGATGTTAGTGTATACCTAAAGTTAAATTTAAAGCTTTTGTGGTTGCAGTGCACAGTGGGACAGAATCAAAATATTTGGAACATAAATCGGGTATTTCTAAATGGATAGTTCTATCGGTATAAAATACTATGCTATAAAATCGTTTGATATTGATATTTTCGAATTAAACTTTGCAATTGTATAGAAATTTATGTAATAATTAACATGCAAGAAAAAAATAAGGAAATCCTTATCCTCTAAGAATTTCAGAATTCTTAAGAAAGGTTTAAGAAGAAATCCAAAAAATGCAATTTTGCAAAATTTTGCCCATAGCATCCACACTTGATCCAAGGCCCATTTAGCACTTTTCCAAATAACTACGTATCGGGGTATTCATTTAATCGGCCTTCCTCTTTAATCGATTAATCGCTCGATTAATTAATCAAGGTCTTGGTTTAATTGGTTAATAATCAATTACCTTCGTTTTTAATCGGTTAACCGATTAATAAATTTTTTTCATACATTAAGTATTTTAAATAAATAAAAATCGAGCTATGAATTTTAGTTTGGCTTAAGTTCGTTTTTTTTAATTTAATCTTTCGATCAAATAATTGTTTATTTAAGAGAGAAATTGTAAAGCATGTAAATATGGAACGTTCAAAGAAAAAGTTTTGGATGTACGGAAGGTTGAGCTGACGACCACAGTCTTCTCATCACAGCACTTTACCTACACTGCCAGCGACGGCAGCAACAACATCCTAGCGAAAATCTTACTTACTTTAGTAAGCCCAATTTACAGATTTTGTCGCCACCTCGCGGCGAGTCGTACCTATTAATGAGCTTTTTCTAAAGGTTCGGAACTTCACTAACTGACTTTTTTTATCATATTCAACTATTTTTTAAGCGTTTTGATTTCTGTCTTGCCAGCATGAAATATCATCGATATTTTCAATGCTGGGATTTTTTTTTATGTTCATTTTTGGAACAGTATACATTTATGTTTTAGCTAAGTGCCTTTAGCGTTTTTAACAATTGATTTATGAATTTTAGTCGAACTGTATGGTTTTATCCAAAGTTATTTAATTAATTTGGGTTAAGTTCGTTTCTTTATTTTAATCTTTCGATCAAATTATATTTTGTACCTTCCGTACGTCCAAAAAAATTTCTTTGAATGTTCACTATTTATGTACTTTAGAATTTCTTTCTTAAATAAAAAAGCAATTGGCAACCCAACTGAGGCTTAGTTCGTTGCCATCCTTAATCGGCCTACTAATGTTTTTTACAAAAATTGAGAAATATGCGTTAAAAAACTTTTTATTACTGCAAAAATATGCATTTATTGCCAAAACATGCAAAAATATGCACTCAACACCAAATTATGTAACTAATTTGATGGTTCGCATAGATAATTAGTCAATACCTCTTTATCTATCACGACAAAAAACATGGATTTGCATGAAAGTCTGAGCCCTGCTCATTAATGTTCCAAATATTTTGAACCTGCCTCACTGAGCAGTTGTTAGCGAGTTTGGCTGCCTGAGGCAGCCAAATACAACACAAAAAATTTTCTTGTACCTATGCGAATACACATCACGTAAGTAAAATAAATAATAAAATAGCTACATTAAATTCATGTTGCTTCAACTTGATATAACTTAGATTCAATATGAGTTTTCTTGTTGTTTCAATATCAAATTCACATTGTTTCAACTTGAAATAACTTTGATTCAACATGATTCTTCATGTTATTTCAGTATCAAATTGACGTTGTTGATAGTTGAGGCTTTCATCAAAGTGAGACAACTATTTTTTTATCAGTTGTCTTTTCGTTTTTATTTCGACTATTGTGTTACATTTGTTACTTTTAAAATGGTGATTTTAAAGTGTGCATCATTATGCCAGACGCCAAGATATCCCATTTGTCAACCAACATTGTTGCGCTATTCATAAAACATAAAATTTCGAGGAAAAATAGTAGGTCCAAAATAAAATTTTTTAAAATATTTTGTGATGGTTTCAAAAACAAGAACCTTTTTTCGAACATTATTTACAAGACAACTAAAATTGGTTGTGAATGGTTGAGTTGGTTCGTAACATTGACATCTCAACTTAGTTGAGTGGTGAATCACAATGTGGGCCTTAAAACAACATGAAATATAATTATTTCAAAAGGAAAAATGTTCTTTAAAAATTATTGTAAAATCATCTTGAATTAACATGAAACAACTATGAAGCAAAATCAGTACTGAAGAATGTAAAATTAACCCTAGTTTTCGACGATTTCAATATGAAAATTTTCAATAATCATTCATCATATCAGGCTTTCATTTTCCTCAAAAGTATTAATACATATATTATAGTATGAAATGGTCTTAAGTAGTTGCTTAGAATTTCTCTGATTATTTCCCAAGTGTTTTAAGTGAAAAAGTTTAATAGTTTACAAAATGTTTTTTTTTTAGTTCAATTGCACTTTAATTTAAATTCGTAATGGGCCATATCTCAAATTAATAATTTGTATAAAATATAATCTATTTTTTATTTAATATTTAGTACATAGAAATTGGATCAGTAATAAGGGGAGGGGACTTGGGGGCCTATGTGAGTTAGTCGTTATTATTGAAATTAATTCATAAAGGCAACAAAATTCATATGGGAAATTAAATGTTTTGCTACGATTTTATTACAACAAAATAGCAACTGCCGCAATATTTATGAATTGTTTAAGGAAATTTTATTTGTATAGAAGTTGAATTTTGTGTGCGTGTCTGAGTGCCCTTAATATTTCCGGCAATTGAATAAAATGAAATGAATGTTAAATTTACAAGGGGATGAAATTAGTTGTTCTTTTTTTTTTTTTTTTGTTGGTTTGTTATAATTCTAAGTAAATTTCCGGTATTTGTATAACTCGGGTATATTAACACTGTGATTACGGTCAAAAGAGTACAATAAATCCCGAGAGTGTTAAATAAACAATTGCATAATATAACAATTTGGTGAAGAGAAATAATAGGCTCTTGAAAGTATGCTTAAAAGAAACTTTATACTTAATTGAACAGTTAAGGGTGCATGAAAAGGAAACAGTAAAATATAATTTAAAAGAAAAATGTTTTAGAAAAATAATTTTTTTTTTCTATTGATTTTTCTAAAAGTTTTCCTTCAAATTTCAACAATTTAAAATTTATTTTAATTTACTACTGTCTCAACGTATATAATTTATATTCTAATTTATATTTCTAAACTAAAACCATCAATTTCTGTTATTATTTCCTTAAAACCTTTAAAGTTTATGTTTGACTTTATCCTTGTTGTTACATCCGTTATACCTGGCCTTAGCAATCCTGTTGCAGCCCCCATCCCAACACCACCAGCACGATTTAACTGTCTAGCGTATTTGGCACACAGTGACGTTTATTAAGAAAGCAAAATAAAAAATGGCTTAAAATGAAACCAACGAAAAAGAAGAAGAAGAAGAAGCAATAAAAAAAGGAAATAAAAATCATACAAACATACAAACACACACAAAAAAAAGGCAAATAAAATAAACGGCTAGAAAAATATGACCTGTTTTTTTTCCTCTACTAGTTCTCCTCGTGCTTTGATTGTAAAACAAAAATGTTTTATTAAGAATGAACAACAAAAAAAAACACAACTTGTTTAAAGTAAAGTAATAAAAAATTAAGTTATGTTTGTACTTTTCTATGTATGTGTGTGAGATTTATATGGCAAATATTGCCGGCAAATGCTGAGGTTAGAAAAAGTTTTATTTCAAGACTTTAAAAAAGAAATGTGAGAGAAAATTGAAATCAGTGTTATTAAAAAGTTTTGCAAGTAGTTTTACTTTTATTTTTTACACCCTTTGAAACGTATTTTTAACCGTACAGGAAAATTAAGGGTTTAATTTTTATATTTTAAGCTTAAAAGTTCATTAGCAGGGAAACCGGAAATATATCCTAAAAAATCTCTTTTATGAGCATTAAATATACACTAAAAACTAAAAAACTATGCTTCCAAAATTTAGAAAAAAATATGCTCTAAAACTTTATCATATCGCTTATAATTTACATAATATTCGCTTCTGACACCATGAATTATATACATATCGATGGTTTAACATGCAAAGGCTATAAGACCACTTTTTTAGAAATTGAGATTTTAATGCAGTTTTATACATTGATTACAAAGAAAAATATTACAGTTATGTTGTTTTTTTGTTGTGGTTTTGTATTGATGAGCAAAAGCGCGTAGTCCGATTTATTACAAGAAAAAGCTCTAAGTCCCTATAAAAAGTGGTTATTATTATACTTATTTTTTCATTTTGCTTTTACGCACATATAAAACAAAGAAAAATACAAAAAATTGTGTTTACAGAATTCAAAAATGTTGACGCAAAAAAAAGTTTGATTGTTTTTTGTCTCCCCTGTAAAATTTTAAAATATGGACTTAGATCCTTTGCATGTTAAGCCAGCAATATATTGGTGACATGCAATATTGTTCCAGAAAATAACGTCTATGTGCATTATTTCCTTGGGTATGTCGAACAATGGATTCGCAGAGTAAAGATGTTCTATCTATGCCACTATACGACATACACAGAGAAGAAAACTCTTAACCCCGGCCAAGGATAGCTATACAAACCATGTTTACTCTGCAATACCATTTGCATGGATTTTATTTGCATTTTTTATGGACATTATGTCATTTTCAAAAGTACATCATAGAACATTTTAAGGCTGTGAATAAACTGGGAATAAATCAATGGAATGAGGAAATTTTTTTAAGAAATTGGGAAAGAAATACATTAGAGTAAATTGAAAATCGCAAACATATAAATTGTTTATATGTGGAAAAATTTCAAAATCTTTCGACCACTAAGCAGATTCTTTTGTTTTTTTTTTTGTAAATATGCATTCATATAAACATTTAAAAAAGCCAAAATATGCAGGTAAAAAAAAATTTTGCCGAAAATATGCGACTAATTGTGAAATATGCAAAAAGATGCTGTAAAGGGTGAAATATGCAAAAAAAAAATTCTAAAAAATCGATGCCAAATTTTTAAATAGTTCTGAAACATATAAATATCTTATTTGTGCCTACATGCATCGCACAGGAAAAACATGCAATTGTATATTTGCGGTTTCCCTGTTCATTAGAAACTAATTTGTGAAATTCATTGAAGACTTTTTCTACAGATTTAAATTTTGCATATAAAATTTAGGGGTTTCCACCTGAGATTTCAAATTTGAAAATAAATTAAATTAAAACTTTCTAAGGTGGACTGGTTTTGAGTTAGAAATCTTCTTTGGTATCAAAGGAGGAATCATCTCAGTATAATTTTTTAGTGCCGCACTGGCTTTCGGCTCTGAGCTTAAAGTCGCGAAACGACTTCGCTCTTTTACTTAAACAACACGACCGTCCAGTCCACAAGGAACAATTAAACATAATAAAAAATAAATTGAATCTCAGTTACTAGCATTCAAGCTTTTATATCATTTACACAATGAAATACATTATGAAATTTGTGGCATATCAAGCCCACAGGATGGATAGGCAAGCTAGTTGGTTAGAAAAGGTTCCATGACATGAACATTCCGAAGATTTTTAATTATTTTATTTACCCAATTTGCTCGTTCACGCTTGATATCAGCAAATAAAATAAGTTTCATGAGGACAATTTCATAAAATATTTCATCATGTACACTGAAGCAAAAATATGTATAAATTCATTAAAAAATGTCATTGTTTCAACGAATAGTACTGACCTAATGTACGATAACTCCATGAACTGTTTATCAAATTTTAAATACAACGAATGCTTTCAATGAGCCGTTTTACATTGAACTTTTATGAATATTTTCATTGAAGCACCGTACGCGTACATCAAATTAACGTATTTTTGCAAAAAATCAATGTTTCATTAAATATCATTCATTGACTTCCGATGTAAATTTAATAAAACACAGATTAGAAAACTGAACCGGTTTGATTGCAGATTTTAATTATAAACTTTCGCAAGGGCGAAAATGAGTAAGTAAGATATTTTCGCTCTTGATGAAGAGAGAATATCAGCACGCACAACATATAGTAATTGCCACTAAATAACCACATTAAGGTTGGCTTTTCATAAAAAATAAAAAATACACCAACTAAAGGCGAGCAACAAAAAAAATTCATTTTCACGACGAAGCGTGGCGTTGGGTGAAGTTCTCTAATGCCGAAATTCATAAAATTTATGAAGAAAATTCTTTGAGTTTATGGATATTCAGTGGACTATGAATATGTACTAACTATACCCGTCAAAAACTACTGCTTTGCCATAAGGAGGTTTATAAAGGAGAGTATTGTTGGTGTATCTTAGAAATATGATATTTGTTCACGATGTTCCACTTAGGACCTTTTCTTGATAAATCCATATTTCGACGCATTGAGAATATAATAAAATCATATGACTGTTTTATCGTTTTAAGATCGTAACTTATCGTCATTCTTCGTAAAATGCATAATATTTATAGGCCCTGTCATACACCACTGTGAGTGAATTTGCAAAGGTTAGCTTTTTATATGGACCAAAAAGCAAAATATAATTATACATACATTATTGCTTATACATATTTAGGCAATAAATTTTTCACTACTATCAAGTGTATTAACACGAAAAGTCTGTAGCAATTCCAAAATCTCTATAATTTTTTGCTGGGTAGGTTTATAACTTCATATTCGAATTTCTGCATATCAAATAAAAAGAACTTAAATCTCAAATTCACAATTTGAAAAATCAAAATCAGTACTTCAAAAATCAAAATGAGACTTTTTCAGATCATATTCAGAAATTTGAGTAACTTCGGGTGATGTGATACATTTATTTTTTATTTATCTATAATTTTTAGAAACTCGCTCCGATTAAAACAGATCCTTGCTGGAGTTCTACCACAAGTCTTAGGTTTACATTCGGGAAAGCAAATAAGTCTTTGAAGCCTAAGTTGTAGACAAATGGTTGAAAAGGTAAAAAAAAAAGTTCAAGACATTTCAAAAATTAGCGGGTAATGTGGCATACTATGGTCTGAAAATGCCCACTTTCTTATGTCATCTCATTTTTACATGCTTATTTTCTTGAAAGAATGTGATACACTATACCACTTTAGCCGCCTTTGCTATACCACATTTGCCGACCACGCGCTTTATTCAAATAATTAATGAATTGAAAATATATACTAAATATGCAATATTGTTGCAAGCTTTCCTTCACTAATAAGATATTCAGCTTTGACTTTAAAATGAAAATAATAAAAGCCAATAGCACGTTTTTTAGGAAATAACTAAATTCTTAACAGACAAAATAAATCACCAACGCAACTATGCATATTTTTGACGATTGACTCTTTTCATGACATGCAAAAATCTAATAGAGTAACGCGATCTTAACTTTTTTAAAACATCAAACATTAAGATTGGTACCGTTATTCCTATGCTTTTGGTTTTAGAGAAAGCAGCAATACCATATTACCCGCCTATACCACATTACCCAAACTTACTCTACTAACAAGCAGTTGGAAAAATTAATAGTTAGTTCTATATAGTTAGGCCATGAACTTGCTTCAAAACAAATATTTACTAATAAATCCCGATCAACAGAGTCAGAGTTTTCTTGTGTAATTTTAATTAATGCAATCAAATCGTATTGGCGAGCAATCGATCTCGTATAGAGAGGGTTCTTCGCATAATGGCAATCATGATAACTGGTGCCCTAAGATCCACACCAACAAAGGCTCTTTTCGCTGCGTTGTGCTGGCTACCGGTGGATCTGCTGGCCAGAAAGCAAGCACTACGTACAGCAATTAGGCTTAACGCAATCGGCGCATGGAACCATCTATCGTGGGGTCATGCTAGCATTCTAGAGACTACCGATACCATTCCGGATCTCATTGACTACTGCACTCCGAAGCCCTCCTTCAGGAAAGAATTCCGATACTCCTTGACGGGGGACTTTTCCCCAACACCACACGGGGCCATACACATTTATACCGATGGCTCCAAATGGGGAACGAGAGTTGGCGGGGGTGTCTATATCGCTGAGTTCGGGATCAAAATGTCTTTCAGACTCCCGGACGAATGTAGCATCCTACAAGCAGAAATATCTGCCATCAAACGAGCAATATACTGGCTAAGGTTTTACCGGATATCAAATGCCGACGTTCAGATCATAACTGACAGTCAACCGGCGATTAAAGCACTCACTGGTGTGTACACCACATCCAGCCTAGTCCTGGAATGCCGCACAGCACTAAACACGATGGCGAGCAATCTAGGTATCACCCTCAGATGGGTAAGGGGACACGAGTCCGTTTCAGGCAACATCATTGCGGATGATCTGGCTAAGAGGGGAACCTTGCTTCGGGATGTCGATATTGACGATCTCTGCGGGATCCCACTCTCATCTTGCTGGAGACGAATTGACGCTGCCTTCTTGCAGTTGGCTCAAACCAGATGGTACAATGAACCAACTTGCTCTATTGCGAGAACAATATGGCCTCGCCTTGACATAAACAGAACTAAACAACTTCTAGATTTCACTAAACCACACCTACGCAACCTCATGGCCACGGTCACGGGGCACTGCACCTTTGGAACCCACGCTAGACGTATGGGTCTCCCATACAATGACTACTGCACAGGCTGCAATGACGTAGAAGAAGAGAATGTAATGCACCTTTTATGCCTTTGTCCAGCTCTGGAGGACCACCGCCTTCGCCTACTGGGCAAAAGTTTCTTCGGTAGCCTCTCCGAGTTCTCAGAAATAGAACTCAAGAACATAAGTTCCTTTATTAGGAGCAGCGGGTGGTTCACTCGCTGACTACCCAAATGGCGTTTCTAAAACACGAACGACCCTTCCTGCACGGAACTCCGTACGCCTTACCTCTTTCTCTCTTCTCTTTGAACTAATTTCTAATACCTCTATTAACTCCTCTCCTTTCACTCTATTTGATACACTGTTCTGTTCTCTCTTTCCTTTCCTTTCCTTTACAGGTATCACAAAGGGACCATTATTATTGGACCCAAGTGGGCTGGAACCCTTTCTTATAATTTTCACCAGCGACCTGATAACCTAACCTAACCTAATCAAATCGTAGTTTACATTTTATTTCTTTAGAAAAATGGCATGTTTTTTCTATAAGCCGCCATTCCATTTCTCAATTACCACGGAAATTATTTTTTCTGTAAACATTATTTGCTGTTTCAACTTGTATGTGTCATTTTTTGTTGACATTGCTGCTACTATAAAATATTTCTTTCTCTTTTTTTTCCTAGAAAATATGATGAAATATACAATTCTCACAACATAACATGATGAAACTACTACAGCCACTTAGGAAAAATATTTGAATTAGAAAAAAAATATACTTTGCCCATTTATAAGTTAAATGAAAATAACAAAAAAAAATAAAGGAAGGAACTCCTAAGTTAAACATTCATTCATTTGATGATGATGATGATGATATTTGCTTTGGTAAAATATCAGTCATACAACGTTGAATAGAAAAAAAATATATAAAATGGTTGTTGATTGTTTTACTCTCAAGCTCGGCTCAAAACAAGGAGTATGTTTAAGCTCAAAGTTGGACGTACGAAAGGACTTACGGAAGGACGTACGGATATTTTTGCAAGCAATTGCAACTGCCATTATACCCAAGGATTTTAGCTAACATCTACACGTAACAATTTAATACCAGTGGTGGCCAAACATATACTATCTTATTCCTTGTTTGTGTATGTGCTGCGCAGGTAAATAAATAGCATGTGCGTCTCACAGACAGTGTCCGTGTGTTGATGGTAAAAAAAACAGGCTATGCTCTCGAGTATAGGAAATTGAGCGAATGGCCACCTCTGAATTATACACAACTCTTTCTCTATTGCTGTAAATATAAGATGTTATTATGGCTGTGTTTCTTTTTTGTTTGGTTCATAGTCTCAATTTATTTTTTCTGCCTGTGTTTATTTCCGTTTACCAGTAACTTTTGGTCGCATTTGAACATTTTTATTTTTCATTCGTGTGCTTTTTTGTTATTTTTCTTCTTTTGTTTTAAAGTAATTGTGATTTTCATTTTTTATTTCGCTTTCTTATTCAACCCCATAAAACAAACAAACACATGAGCTTTTAAATACATTCTAGTACAAAGAGTTGTAACATTTATAACAACTACTTTCACACGTGCAAAAAAAAAACAACAACAACAACAGCAGCAAAATTGTCGGCACAAAAAAGCATTACAGAAAATATAAGCAGCACAGGCCAGAATTGGAATGAAAAAGTGTCAGAATTTATGTGGCAGCGGAAGTGCCATTGTGTATGAATGAAAAACACTACTTTTAGGCGCGCTAACATAAAAAATAACTCTGCCACTTACATATTTAATATGTGCGAGTTATCTCAGAAAAATTTATATATTTTTTATGAGTACTAAGCACTCCTCCTGCCTGGTTTGTTTTTCCAAAAGTATTTAAAGCTAAAATGGGAATACTTTACTATCCTGCCAAATGAGATATGTCTGTAAAAATAAATTTTTTATGACATGTTATCAATTAACACATTTTCTTGTCTATTTGGTTATTGCTGTTTTACAGTTTCTTACTTCCCTTCTGTAAGTTTATTTTTTTAGAACAAAATTAATGTTTGTTTTTTTGTATTTGACGTTATTAAAAAAAACACAGTCAGAAAGCTAAAAAAATAATTATGACAAATGAAAATTGTTAAAAAAGAGGCAAACAAATGAATTCAAGTCAAAATTAATATAAATTACAATATTTGTCAGGTGCAAATTAATTTTATGGTATAAAAAATTTAATTTTTGTACTTCAACATCGCATTTTAAAAATTAAAACAAAAAAAAAAAAACTAAAATACTATTTCAATAATTTGTTGTTGAAGTTCAATCTATGATGAAAATTGTATATTCAATCAATGAAAATCAAATTTTCAATTATTTAAATTTGCTAGAAAAATTTATTTTTGATAACATGAATAACTGGTTCAATTACGAAATTAATTGAAACTATTTAAGAAATTTATTATTTGACATATTGTCATAATTATATTTTAAATGAAATTTATTTGTTGATGGTTATTAAGCAATTATCTATATGCATTTCATTGGCTCTTTTACCAAATCGTCAGTAGACTTCAACCACAACTTTGAACAGTTACAAACCTCTTATTTTATGCACAGACTTTCAAAAACCATTTCAAATAAATTTCATTTAAAATATAATTATGACAATATGTCAAATAATAAATTTCTTTAAGGTTTAATTTGGTTTTTATTTTTCATTTTGCCTTATAATACTTTTATTGTTATCCAATGGATTTCTAATTGTATACAGGTGTAGAAAAATAAAATAGATTCATATCGAATATAAAGTATTTTATTCTTTTGTGATTTTCAAAAATATTATCGTTTGTAAATTCTCAAATGTGTGTGCAAAGTTTCATAGGAATCGGTAGATTAGAAGTAGTATAAATTAATACTTACTTTGCATGGGCGTGGCGGTGCCCACTTTTTTTAATCATGATGTAGTATTCAAACAGAAGCTTAATGTGTGTGCAAAGTTTCATAGGAATCGGTTGAGTAGAAGTACAGTAGTTTTCCGGTTTAACGAACCAGTACTTTGTCAGGGCCGTTCGTTAAACTGAAAAGTACGTTATACGCAGTACTTATGTAGAATAACCAGTTTAAGGATAAATAATAACTAGAATTGTATTTTTTATTGTAAGATAGCGGTACTTTTTTCTACTCGCTTTGTTTTTAGCTATTTGCATAAGAAATTTCTTAAAATAAGTTTTTTAACTAATATTATGAATCTTATTTGTTCGTTAAACTGAGCACAAAAAAATATTTTTGTTCGTTATATAAGATAATCAATGGAGCGAATTGATCTTGAAATGTTCGTTAAAAGCGATGTTCGCAGAATCGAATGTTCGTTAAACCGGAAAACTACTGTAGATGGAAATCTGGAAGTAGATCCTTCGATATAAAGAAAAACCGAAATAGTTTTATAAATGGCGGAGTTTTGAGAGAACATCCTTTAAAAAAAAGTACATGACGAATTGATCATCTTTCTCCTTTTTTTAAAGTCGGTTAAAAAATAAGAACAAAAGAGTCTAAACAATAATATGAGAGTATTATGAAGCTACTGCCATCAATTTAGTTTCGTTCATGTTTATTTGACAGCGTTTTTGCCTGAACTTGAAGACTTACTTCTGTTTAATCATCAAGGCTGCTTTGTGGTGCATTTTTAAATATGTGTTGTTATGAACTTTTGTAAAATTTTCGATTTTTTGAAGTAATTCCTTATTGAATTGTATATGTCTGGTAGGTTTAAAACATTTTCAAACATGTACGAAATTTTGAATTTTCGGACAATTTTCGATTTTTTCGAAATAGCTCCGATTTTAATTAAATGTTAGATTTCTTTAGTGAAATCAAAGATTTATGGTCGATTTAAGAAAGCTTTGGTGTTTTTTTTAGATATTCTTTGATTTTGAGTTTTCTGAGAATTTTCAATTTCATTCGGAAAATGTTAAATTTTCCTACTAGGCTAGACTTCGAATTTTTGCAAATTAACTTAGATTTTTTTTTAATTTTATCATTTCTTTACTGAAATTATGGTTTGCCCATAGCTGCCAGAAATGCCGATTTTTTACGATATGACAAAAAACGATATGACATACTGTGTTGTCATATCGTAAGGGTTTTACGATATGACAACACTGAGAAAATCATACACGGTGTATTGCTTTCTTAGTGTTGTCATATCGTAAGAAACTTACCATTGTTTCATATTAATTTTAAACGGAAAATAACACTAGGTCACAAATAACAAACTTTTGTCTGTTATTTGTTTCTAGCATACTTTTTCTCATGGATTTGGACCTACTGAACACGAAAATGAATTTTAAAAATTTTTCTGTCGATTGGTTTGCGAGATACAAATTTTTTAATTTTTTTTTTTTAATTTTTGGAGGTACACTTACTATTTTGAGCATATCTTTAGTCTTCTTTGACCTATTTTATCCTACTACTACTCAAATTAAAGACAATTGAGCCGTCTACAACTTATTCTCAGAAAATTTTCAAATCGGGTTAGTAGTTTTGATGTTGGCGGCTTAAAAAGGTTAAAAAACTGGGTTTTTTTACTAAAAATGTGGCTGAAAAATTCATATAAAAATTCATATAAAATATAAAACGCGATGTTAACAGCGATTTTAATTTTTTTACGTATAGCTGACACTTTTCCAAAGAAAATAAGCCCTTACTTAACAAAATCTGATGAGAAATGGCCGACTTATTATTTTTTTGGTAAACGACCGAAATTCCGCTATTTCACGATTTTTTGATTTTCATTATTTGCACAGCTTACCTACCCAACGCAAACGAATAAATACATTTGAACTTAATTTAAAATAAACAAATTAGTCTTCGTATATTATTTTTTAATTTATTTACAGCACTACATGCTACATGATACATTGAGCATGTAGTGCTGTAAATAAATTAAAAAATAATATACGAAGACTAATTTGTTTATTTTAAATTAAGTTCAAATGTATTTATTCGTTTGCGTTGGGTAGGTAAGCTGTGCAAATAATGAAAATCAAAAAATCGTGAAATAGCGGAATTTCGGTCGTTTACCAAAAAAATAATAAGTCGGCCATTTCTCATCAGATTTTGTTAAGTAAGGGCTTATTTTCTTTGGAAAAGTGTCAGCTATACGTAAAAAAATTAAAATCGCTGTTAACATCGCGTTTTATATTTTATATGAATTTTTATATGAATTTTTCAGCCACATTTTTAGTAAAAAAACCCAGTTTTTTAACCTTTTTAAGCCGCCAACATCAAAACTACTAACCCGATTTGAAAATTTTCTGAGAATAAGTTGTAGACGGCTCAATTGTCTTTAATTTGAGTAGTAGTAGGATAAAATAGGTCAAAGAAGACTAAAGATATGCTCAAAATAGTAAGTGTACCTCCAAAAATTAAAAAAAAAAAATTAAAAAATTTGTATCTCGCAAACCAATCGACAGAAAAATTTTTAAAATTCATTTTCGTGTTCAGTAGGTCCAAATCCATGAGAAAAAGTATGCTAGAACCAAATAACAAAATGGCTGTTGCCTAGTGTAATTGAATTAATGTAAATTCAAATTATTTTTATTAAGAGTGGAGTGCTGGAATATTCAAATCAGATTAGCAGAACGGATCAGTACTACTGATTTCGACGGCCGCTGCGCTCGTCATCATCAGCGTTCTTGTTCGTTTTTACCACTTATGAAGGTGGATGCTTTTTTCAATGAAACATCAGCTATTTAACTAATTTTTTGCCAGTAAATAGAATACAAGACTTATTTTCCATGGTAAATTCTTGCATTTTTTTATTTCAACTAAATTTAGTCAGCTTTGAAATTTCACCTATCTGATTTAATCCAACACTACCACACTTATTGTTTTTCGCTTTTGATGAGTATTCTTTTTTAATACATCCACTCAAAGCTGTTTGTTTGGTTTTTGTTATTATACATGCCTTTAAACAGTCTTCAGTTGCTTGTCTTGATTTTAGTTCTAGGCAGCCAACCGAGAAGTATACACATGCATATAACTTATTGCAACGGGCCGATTGCATAGTAATTATTTTACGTAATTTTTATTTTATTTGAACTAATAGGTAGTTTCATTGAAAAAAGCATCCACCTTCATAAGTGGTAAAAACGAACAAGAACGCTGATGATGACGAGCGTAGCGGCCGTCGAAATCAGTAGTACTGATCCGTTCTGCTAATCTGATTTGAATATTCCAGCACTCCACTCTTAATAAAAATAATTTGAATTTACATTAATTCAATTATTGAACTAGAAAGCCGAAATAATAAAAAACATTTTCAGACTTTACTACCTATTAGTTCAAATAAAATAAAAATTACGGAAAATAATTAATCTAACCTTAAATCACCGTTAAAACAATTTTGTTGTAAACGTTAAGTTTCATTTTCAATCGACATGACTATAACTTTAATTTCAAATAAATTTTATGTTATATAAGCATTTAAATAATGTTGAATTAAAATGGACTGCATATTACATACGATAGTATTTATTTAGTGTATAAGTAAAGAAAAGTTTGAAACTGTTGTGGCTGCAGTTGTTAGCGCGTGGACTATCATGCAGGTGGCACGAGTTCAAATCTTGGGTGGGGCAGTCAGCTACAACGAAAAGTTTTCTGATGACTATTACGTAAGTAAAATAATTAATAAAATAGCTACATTAAAGGCATGTTGTTTCAGCTTGATATAACTTTAATTCAACATGATTCTTCGTGTTGTTCCGATATCAAATTCACGTTGTTTCAACTTGAAATAACTTTGATTCAACATGATTCTTCGTGTTGTTCCGATATCAAATTCACGTTGTTTCCACTTGAAATAGCTTTGATTCAACATGATTCTTCGTGTTGTTCCAATATCAAATTCACGTTGTTTTAACTCGAAATTACTTTGATTCAATATGATTTTTCGTATTATTTCAGTATCAACTTCATTTTGATTTAACTGTACTGGAATATTAAATCAACATGAAATATAGTTGGTTCAAAAGGAAAAATTTTCTTTCAAGATTATTGTAAATCATGTTGATTTAACATGAAACACCTATGAAGCAAAATCACTACCGAACCTGGTTTTCGACGATTTTACATGGAAATTTTTCTGTGTGTAATACATTACTCATAATTAGCGCCTGACTAAGGGTGGAGCGAGTGGAGCGGTCGCACTAGGCGCCGGATGTCAAAGGGCGCCAAAAAGCTAAATGTGAAAACCAGTTTCTAGCGCATTTGTATATATTTTTTGTTTAATTTCCCATTATTTAGAGCCACAAATATCATATCTTCTAAAAAACGTCAGGAGGACTATTATTAATTAACAAATCGGCTCGATTTACAGAATAGGACCGTATGCCAATAAAATACGGCATGTTATTAAAATAACATAGGTAACAGATTATATTTTTAAATAATACCCAGCAAAAATATCCGTCTACCGGAAGCATGTTTGTAAGGGAGAGATTTCGGTACTCTCCCTTACCAACCTGCTTCGGTATTACATGATTTTTGTACGGGATGTCCCACTTGGTAGGTCTGGAGGTATGAACTTCTTTCTGCGTACTATAAAATAAAAAATTTAGCCAAGTGTAGGTGAAATTGTAATGTAAAGTGGAAATTTTTTTTTATTTATGTTACAAAAATGGTACAAACATCTTTAAATAGCAGTGATGCCAACTTAGCTATTTTCGAGCTAGATTTAGTTCTATTTGATTACTTCTAACTCGTAATTTTTCCCTTCAGCTCTTTTTTAGAAAAAGAGCTAACACGGCTCTTTTCAATAATGTATACGGCACGTTTTGGCACTTTTTGCAACTTTCATTAAATTTTCCCGTTTTTACCCTCTTGGATCGTCTTTTCGTCATTTACGTAGATATTATTGGTACCAAGGATGCGAACTTAGCTCTTTTCGGGCTAGATTTATCCACTTTTTAGTCACTCAAAACACGAACGCAGTATGTCACATCGTTTTTTGTCATATCGTAAAAAATCTGCATTTCTGGCAGCTATGGGTTTGCCTTGAAATTTGTAGGGACATGGCTTTCGATATAATATACAATAATTAATTAAAATCCCGATTTATACTTTTTGTCACTTATATGGTTTTACATTTCATATAACGTATGTAATGTTTTTCAAATTTTACAAAAATTTCCTAATTATCCGGATAAACTTTATATATTTTGGAATTTCAACATATTAGAAAATCTTTCAATAATTTTAGTAGATTATTTACACTAAACTTTTTCTTCCACCCAATCTGTGGGATTCAACAATATTGGCTTTTTCCAGTTTTTTTAGTACATGAAATACAATGCATTGCCAGGATTTATGACATTTAGTTTTTAACATTGTTTTACTCACTGACTCTTGTTTGATTTGTGAAAACGTATGAAACATGTATGACGATAGAAATGTAATAGAAAACAGCATTCAGTTAACAAAAAACCAACAACAAAAAAACATGCAATATTGTTTTGGGTTTTATGTGTCTTAACCAAAGCAAGGATAAAATTAAATTATTTTGGAGGCGACAACATGTAACCAAACTCAAATACAATAGTAAAAAATACAAATTGAAACTAAACAAAAAAAAACACTGGAAGCCACATTGTTTTAAAACCACTCACACTGATGTGCAAACACATAATCATGAACCAAAAAGTTACACAAAAACCAAGGAAGCTTTTACACAGTGTTACCATTTTGGCTATTTTTTACATAAAATTTATTATTTTTATCTTCAGTGTGAAGATGTAAGTTTTTTTGTTCTGGTATTTCGCTTATTCTTTTGCCATCTGGGATTTTTGATTAATCACTAGATATACAGATTTTTATGCGCCCCTTCATTTCGAAATTTCTCTTTATTTCTCATTGGTAACACTTTTTTCAATAAAATGGTTTGGTCATGGCATCATCGGTTACAAACATTTATATAGTTGTACAAGAAAGGAGGAGAGCGAAAGAGGGAAAAACTAAAGTAAATAAAATCTAACAAAAATTGCAAATAAAGCAAATATAAAGTATTTGTTGCATGTTCGTTCATATGTATGAGAAAAGTACGTGTAAACTTTACTCAGTAAAGGGATAGAAATTTGTATAGAAATATTTCATTTCTTAACTAGCTTTATGCGTTTGTGTGTATGTGTATGTGTGCTTTTTTATTGTTTGTTTAACAAACAAACAAAAAATAATAATATAACAACACAAGAACTTTAATACAATATAACAAATGTGAAGTGAATGCAGCATAAAATAAAGAAAATTAAATTGCCCTCTTTATAAACCATAATATACTGACAAGGAGTAACTACGAGGATGATTCAAAACCTTTACAACTTTAAGTAGTCCTATGATTTATACTAAGATCGTCCGGTGAACGAAGTTCGAATACTTCATCCGTAAGCGAGTTTGTTTGTAATCAGTTTTTTTTTAGCAAAAAATTTTATTGTGCATATGTATCTGCAGACCAATACTTTTTAAACGATATACGTTATATCAACATTGGTGGACAATAAAATACTTAAAAGTGTACGATAAAATATTGTGTGGCCTATTTATGTATCGATGGCATAATATAAAAAAGGCGTATATCGATTTTTTTCGAAATCGCGTTTTTAATGTTTTTATGCAGCCAACTTCCAAATACATCCTCCCTAAAGAACTAAGTAAGATACTGTAGAAAATAACGGCTTTATGGCTACTTAAAAATAATTTTTTGTATGTAAGTGTTCTAGTGTTCAGTTTTTTCCTTCTCCTGTAAAATAATCTTTGTCTGTGCTAACCAAGCTTTAATATGCACTTATTTAACCCGTTCAATTTATTTATTTTTAGTACTATCAGTGACCCTAGAAGGACGAGAACAGGTCTGTCATATGACAGACTTCCAATTGCCACCGAATAGTTCTGGTTCTAGAGCTTTACATGTAAGGGCCCTGTTACTTACATACACATAACGTTGTAGGTGGTCAATAGAGGTAATTATGGTACACTGTGACAGGCCCAAGATGTAACCTTAAAGTGGTTCTTTAGTGGCAGTTACTGTAATTTGCATGGGATGATGTTCTTTCTAAATCAAGAGCGACAATTTTCTTTCCAATTTTTTTTGTGCTTTCCTTGCTGGCTTGGAACAATTCCGTGACCTTCCTCGTGTGAACATATAATATTACACACTCACAAATACAGACTAAAACAACTCTCAACAAACCATATACACATATTTAAAGCTAATATTTTTATATTTGTTTGTAGTTGTGGTGCTCCACTGCCATTGTGTTTAACCAAAAGTTAATCTTTGTAAGTGAAATTTCGCTTTATTTCTCTTCGAAGAGTGCGTTTGTATGTATGCAATGCGCATATGTATGTGTAAGTTTGCAAAGTCTAAAGTTTTTGCTTATTTCGGCTTTCTTAGAGTTTTATTTCTTAAATATCCCTGTCGGAAACTGAGTCAAGTTTAAGTTAACTTTAAGCTAACTACTTCGCAACTAACTAGTGCTGAGTGACACTTGGATTACTTTTCAATGGATGCAACTAACTATTTTAACGTTGCGATTTCGTCCTAGGCGGCAGTCAATTGTCCGAATCTGCATTACTTTCCAACTAACTTAAAGTTGACTTTATTTAAGACAACTGGTAGCTAGTATGCAAAAAGATGTTGCTGGGGTTCGAACTATGTATCGCACGTTTTATAGTCAACGCGCGCTGACCAGGTATCATTTAAAATAGTGACAGCAAAAAGTTAGAAGCTTAAAAATTGATTTTGGATGAGTTCTGGACTACATTATAGTTAGCTTTTAGTTAGTCTAAAAAAAGTTAACTCTATAAGTTGATTATTTTTGTAGTCGACTACAGATTTGCTTGTAGAGCAGGTACAAATATGCATGCGCACGTATGTATGTATGTGTCTATTAGTAAAAATATGTGTTATAATATAAACTTTTTTGTTGCTGTTATTTAAGTTTTTAACAATGTTTGCTTTGTTTGCAACAAGTCAACAGTAGTTAGAAACTTAAGAAAAGTAAGCATATTTGTTGCTTTAACTATTGCATTTGCTGTTATTGTTATTCTTGTTCTTTCATTGTTGATGACAATTGTTTTTGTTCAAGTTTTTTTTTTTTTATATGTAGCTGGAATGACTTATTTACTTTTAGTACTTAAATGGAGTTTGTAATCTCTTTTTTCTATTTGTTTGTTTTCCTTTCTTTTTTTACTTTATATATTATTTTTTTGTTTTGTATAAAGTTTACCTTACTTAGTTTTATATCCAGGTAAATTTCATTTGTTTTTCTAACCATTGTAGTGTACAATTTTATTAATTTAATTAAAATGTTGATTTTTCCAAGAATAGAGTAATTAAAGTTCGTACATATTTGTTTCAAATTGAAATAAATTTGTTTTGTATATGACATTTTAACTTGAAAATTTTAAATATGTAATTTATTGCTTTAAGCTAGACGTGAATGACTCACGATCGAGTACGCTTAAATTGTAAAAAAAAAATTCTTACTCTATGTGTGAATTTCTATGTGAAATTCTTACTATGAAAGCTAAAGATCAGGAAATTGAAGTAAGTCGAAATAAGGAAATCGTTTAATTAAACTGCACAACAAAATCAATTTTTTTAATAATGCCTTTCCAACGACTGATTTGTGTATCAGCTTTTTGAAAGTTTACATCTCGGATTTATTTTAGGGAAGTGAATTTCCCTCTTCCCGCATATTTTTCACATAGGTAAAGGAAATCTTGGAAGCCTTAAGTTTGATGTATAAGATGTGCTTAGCACTTTTGTGTAAAACACCAAGCGGAATAGACTTGGGTCCAACTCGTTCGAACTCGTTCAGCAGCTCGTTTTAGACACAAACCTATGATCAAACCCATGTAATTTAAATGGGTTTGATCATAGGTTTGTGTCTAAAACGAGCTTCTGAAACTGTTCGAACGAGTTGGACCCAAGTCTAAACATATTTGTGGAATATTTTGCCCCTCTTACTATTCGCTGTGTTTATAAAGTTGCCCCTTTCTACAAAAATGGGCAAAAAACTTTTCTTTAGTGGCGATATAGCGAGCTTAATTGTTCTACAAAGATGTTCCTCGCCGTGTTTTACATAGAAGTGCTGAACACATCTTATACCTTAAAAGCAAGGGTTACAAGATTTCCTATGCCGAGTACAAATTGTAAATAAGTCTGAAATTAGACCTTAAATACATTTTAAGTTTTCAAACTAAGTCTTGAGCTTAAACGTCTATGAAGAATTATAGTAGAATTTTGTGGCAAATATTTTTGTAGAACATTAAAGTGCGCTACATTTCCGCCGAAGGGGAGTTTTTTGTGTCCCTTTTTCAAGAAAGGCATAAAAAGACCCATACAACGACGAGTTAGATGGTTAAAATTTTCCACTAAAATGTTTCTCGTGGAGTGCAACATAAAAGTTCTGAAGACAGCCTATACCTTAAATGGAAGGCTTACAAGGTTTTCTATGCTGCGCACTAATTGTGAATAAGTCCGAAATTAATGCTTAAACACATCCTAAGTTTTTAATGATTTCTGGCGTTCAAGTTGAGTCTGCAGTATGGTTGTCTTTGTAGATCTATAGTAGACTTTTATGCAATAATTTTTGCAGAGCATTTGAGACCGGTTTTGTGTCCAATTTCTGAAAATCGGTCAAAAAGACCCCCACAAAGAAGAGTTAACAGGTTCCACAAAATTGTTTCTCATGGCAAAAAAGGCCGAGGTGGGGGAGGATTTAACTCTCCTTAAATTAATCCCAGATGTAAGCTTTCAAAACGCCGATATACGTGTAAATATATATATTTCCGGTAGTTATGTATTAATTATAGGAGTTTTGATGCATGTTTAAATTTTTGTGAAAGCTGAACTTTATTATTGTAAATTTCTAATAACTTGCTACTACATTAAAGCTGTGTTTTCCACTTTTTGTTAAACTGACTTCATTTGGATATTTGCAGTAAATATATTTAATTACTACTCATTAACACAACACTAATTACTTTCTTCATAATATGTATGTATACATACATACAAATCGTAATTTGTTGTACTATATACATATACATACATATGTACATATGTAATGAAAAATAAATTAAGCTTTTGATAAATTTGAATTTTAGTATCGCTAAGAATGTGGAATTTTTTTCAACTCTTAAAAAACGAAAGATAAACTTACGTTTTTAAAACTCAATTTGTTTAATTAATTTTCTTTATTTTATTTGTATAAGCTACGATGATGTCGTGTTATGCTGCCTTTACCACTTGTTTTATACGCTTGTATATGCATGTTTATTTAAAAAGATATATATATAATAATATCCTAGATAATAATCTACTAAATTTATCAGAAAAGTGGATAGCAAACAAAAGAATTATACTCCATTAAAATAAAAACATCTAGTATGTATTTCGTTTTAAGCTGGCATAATAACCAAATATGATGAAAATAAATGGGTTTTGTAAGTGGAGTATATTCTATTTTAATTTA
Source organism: Panzeria rudis (assembly GCA_956483635.1). NCBI lineage: Eukaryota > Metazoa > Arthropoda > Insecta > Diptera > Tachinidae > Panzeria > Panzeria rudis. The sequence goes on from OY101447.1 coordinate 181,045,328, forward strand.
TTTTTGGTTCTAAAGATGCCGTCAATCACTGGTAAAAAGAAAATAAACTTTGCACGCACTGCCACATTAATACATAAGCAATTTTATAAAATATTAACGGTGGAAATTTCCCAGCAAACACGCCAGTTTGATTCAAAATAGAAAATAGTTCTATATCTAGTTCTTTCTCAAGTAACAAATGTCTGATGAGAATTTTTTGAATATTAGACTTTTGTCCAACACGTTCGAACTCGTTCAACAGCTCGTTTTAGACACAAACCTATGATCAAACCAATGTAATTTAAATTAAGTTAAGTTAAGTATTATTTTCAACTTACTATCAAACGTTGTTCTCAAACCTGTTCTTATTTGGGCGATTATGTTTTTAGTTCCAATGAATTCCGTAATTGAATCAATTATTATATAGTCAAAAAGAAAATTGTCTAACAATTTAAAAAAATTTTTAGTAATCGAATATTTCTTAGGTGGAAGAATTAGTTTGCCAATTGTAACATCCTCCGAAAAGCTTAAGCTGGATCCGCGCCTGCTAACCGTAGCCAATCATTACATATGTATATAACAACCAGAGAGCTACAACAAATTCCAAAACTTTATACCCGATCATCTACTTTGATTTTTTGTGATGCAACCATTTTTATTTAACAACAAGTAATGATTGTAAACTAGATTTGGATCCAACTCGTTCGAACACGTTCAGCAGATCGTTTTAAACACAAACCTATAATCAAACCCATATAATTTAAATGGGTTTGATCATAGGTTTGTGTCTAAAACGCGCTGCTGAACGAGTTCGACTCAAGTCTATTGTAAACGCTATAGCTTATTTTAGACTTGGGTCCAACTCGTTCGAACTCGTTCCGAAGCTCGTTTTAGACACAAACCTATGATCCAACCCATATAATTTAAATGGGTTTGATCATTGGTTTGTGCCTAAAACGAGCTGCTGAACGAGTTGGACCCCAATCTAATTTCAGACACTAATTTTTTTGCAACGAATTAGACTTGGCTTGATCATTTAAATTTTATGGGCTTTATTATAGGTTTGTATATAAAACGAGCTACTGAATGAGTTCGAAGAGTTTGACCCAAGTCTACAATGAACTAGACTTGGGACAAACTTATTCGAACTCGTTCAGCAGCTCGTTTTAGAAACAAACCTATGATCAAACCCATGTAATTTATATGGGTTTGATCATAGGTTTGTGTCTAAAACGAGCTGCTGAACGAGTTCGAACGAGTTGGACCCAAGCCTACAATGAGCAAACCCATTTAAATTACATGGGTTTGATCATAAGTTTGTGTCTAAAATGAGCTGCTAAACGAGTTGGACCCAACTTTAGTGCAATTGTGCTTGTTGTATAATGTTGTGAATGATAAATACTATTTGCTGATTTGTTTAGAACGGAAACAAAAGTGCAAAAGGTTGATTGCTTTTTACTTGTTATTTAGTTAATAGGCGGCTAGATCATACTTTTTGCAGATCTCTAATAGATACATAACAGAAAACCTTTGATATGAACCTGCACAGACTGAGTCACGACGCGGGTCAACCCAACTCCATATAAAGTGACCAAAAATGTACTTTTTCAGAGTGACAACTACGGAATCAAAACTAGTCCGAACGGAATCTTTGACACGGCTGATAATGTTTTGGTTTTAGTTATTCAGATTTCACATTTTTTCATAAGGAAGTTCTAACACAAGAATATTGCCTACATTAAGGCAGCACTTTCGACTATTAAACATTCAGAACTAATGAAGCTAATACATTCAGCTATTGATAATTTGAAACTGATTAATTTGAACTGTTTCCCAGGTCCCATGAAAAACATTCAATAAATTGAAAAAAGAGCTACATATGTAATTCTGTACCCTCGGTAATTTGAAATTATTTGAATGACATCTTGATCGTCAACACAATATAATTTGAATTCTTTCGGATCTACGCTTTATAATTTGAAATATTTTATTGTACTGTGTTTTATAAAAGATAAAATTTGTGTAAGTTTATATGCAATGTTCTATATACAGGAATGTCATCGTGCTCGCCGACGTTCTATAATTTGAAAATTGGCTTTTCTACTCTCTACAATTTGAGCTGGTAATGTGAATGTGGCAATATTGTTGATTTATTTCTTGAAATTTTAATCAAACTCTTTTTATTTTTTCTGTGTAGAGTATTTAAACTCTCGTCAATATGAACTCTCGATTATTTGAACTTTTTCTCTGGTCCCTTGAATTTCAAATTATCGAGAGTCAACTGTATGCCCTTATTTGTTGCTCCTAGAAGTATTGTTTTAGTGTTTCGTTTGTTTAAAAATGTTAAAAATATTTCCATATTTTAACGGAAGAGGAATTGAAAAGCAAAATTTTGCATTTCTTTGTTTTTCACAAAAGCGAAATTTTCTTTTAGCTTTAATTGTTACTAAATTTAAAACTTTAAGTTCGTTTTCTGCAAAAGAAGCCCTTTTTTTAAATTATGACTCTATTGCAACAAAGGCTCGATATACATACATATGTATATTCGATTTCACTTTCGTATGGGTTTCACGTTTGTAACGCACCTGATTATGTTTGTTTGGTTAAAGACTTTAAAAAAAATGTATGTCATGAATCTGCGTAGCAGTTGGATAACGAGCTAGATATTTAAGAATTTTGAGACAACCTCATTACTAAATAAGTATTTAAGTTTTGTGGTTCAAGCAAAACCATAAAACATGCATATGATATTTTTTCAATTATAATAAAGAAGGAAGCTTTAAAATATAAACCCACGAATAGACAAAAATAAAATAAATATTTTTTCTTTTCCTATTATTTGAGACACAAAGGCCTTAAAGTCAAGTATGTATACAGTTAATGATAACGATACGAGTAATATCTGTTATTTGTTTTTGCAAAATCAATTGTATCTAAGTGTGCGCTAGGCTTCCTCTCTGGTTTTGAGGATGTGGCGTAAATTAAAAGATAATTTCTCCTCTAGCAACAAAAAAAAAATTACATATGTATTCCTTTTCAATTTACGCAAATTTGACAAAAGCAAAATACCGTGAAAAAAAGAAAAACAATAATGTATAGGTACCAGAATTCCAAGCAGAAAAATCATATTTATTCGTAACAAGCTCATAAGTGTAATGAATGTTTAAGAAGAAGTGCATGTATGGGATGTACATTAGAGTGGTCGTAAAAATTTAACTTTGGATTTCTTCAAGTCTCATATTCCAATTTCAATGGGCATTTATAAGAAACTATTCTGTAAAATTTTCAGGTCAATCAGTTGAGATTAAGGCGTGTGGCTCGCTCGCCCACCAAAGTTTGAGCAAATGCTCTGTTTCTGCTTTTATGTCTCATAACCAGGGAAACCGCAAATATGCAATTGCATGTTTTTTCCTGTGCGATATATGTAGGCATAAATTAATTATTTGTACGATTCAGAACTTTTTAACAATTTTGGTATCGATTTGTTAGTGCATATTTTTGCATATTTTACCCTTTACATTATGTGTTTGCATATTTCACACTTATTCCCATATTTAGGACATTTTTCTATTTTTTGTGGCATGTTTGCCTGTTTTTGTCCATATTTTGGTTTTTTCTAAATTTTAATATGCATATTTACAAAATTATTCTTGCAGAAAAGCCCTCTACAAAATAGGTGTGGCATCACCCCCATATTTTATCATCATGTACTTTTACGAGAACTAATTGTGTGTGCGAAGTCGCATAAGAATCGAATAAGTAGAAGCAGTTAAAATGAATATTTACTTTTCGTGGGCGTGGCACTGCCCAAATGACATTGTATAAAATCTGCAAGTTAAGTACAAAAATCTGAAAATCTCACAAACTAAATTTTTCAGTAAGAAATCAGCAAAGTTCAGAGAAGTCTGCTAATCTGGCAACAGTGCTCAGTGGTCTAAATAACTTAAGAAACAACTTTAAGTTGTAAGGTATGAAAAAGTTTTCTGAAATTTTTAAATTTATAGGCATTTTTCTTTATTTTATAGTTATGCGCTTTTTCGATACTCTTCTGGTTATTTTGTAAAATACGCGATTTAGATAAAAGTCGGTAAAACAAAAGCTGTTGGAAATTTCAGAGCCAACAACTTCTTAGAAGAAAATTATGTCGTAAAGACTATATTGATTAAGTTATGAGACATAAAAATAGCATTTGCTCAAACTATGGTGGGCGTGTGGCGCACCTTATTCTCAACTGATTGACCCTAAATTTATTTTGCGTAGTTTTTTTTATCAATACCCATCGATTAGGGGTATGACACTTGAAGAAATCAAAATTTTAATTTTTTACGACCACGCTAATGTTTATTTGTATGTGCTTAAAAGAAAGGAGAATTGAACCATTTCCTTATACGGCCACATGAATAACGCAAAAGCATGATGTTAAATGCTTTGGGGTATAATAAACACAAATACATACATGGGTCTTGTGTAAACGTATGAATAGATAGATGATGGCACCCTGGGCGCATAAGTAACATTTCTAGTCATTATTGTTGTTTGAAGACAACACAAACACATATTATTATTATTATTATTCTCTGTAAATGATGATGCATTGCTTTTTAAACAGCGTTACTAGTCTACATATTTTTATCTCTTTTTAACAATTTCAATTTGTATGTGCATATGTCTGTCTGTCTGGAGCTCTGTTACAAGCCTGCCAGTTGCAAATTTTAAAAAGTCATTATAAATTTTTGTAATTTTCACACATGTTACACATTTGATTAAAAAAAATAGAAATTCCATGTTTCTATTAGATAAAATAAGATTCATTACAATTACGTTAAATTAAATTAGGAAAAATAGATATTTTGGTTTACAAATTTACAACAAAGAAGATCAAAGTACATTTTTACCAGATTTCTCTTTAGCTCAATATAAAACAACAAAAATCCTGAAATAAGGAAAATCTGAAATATGTACATACACTCAGAGAAAAATACCAATGTAAGATCAAAGTGTTGCAGCCTTGATTAGAAATCATATTAAATTTCTGCAGAAGTATAGACTTTATATAAAATCATCATATATTTATAATAATTACACTAATCAACACTGAAAAATAATTTGACTTTTCATCATGCCCTTTGATTGGCCATACTAAATAGCATAAAATTGCATCACTAGAATTTTTACACCATGTCACAATTAGTAGTAATATGCACTTTATTTTTCTTTTTACGTTATCTATGCACTTTTTTATTATTGCTTTAAATATTTCGAATTTCAACATCGAAATGATCAAATGTTTTCACAGATTCAGAATCAGCACGAAATTTATTGTTATTTGAGTTATATTTTTGTTATAGTTTGTGTCAGGATAACTGACTTTCATCGCCAGGAAGCTAAAAATGTCCTTTTTGAGTAATATTACTTTTCATCCTATAAATTGTATATTCGCAAATAACTTTTTCAGCTGTTATTGCACACAAAAACAAAATATAATAACAAGCACGTTATGGGTAAAATATTAAAATTGACATGGTTTTAGACAATCATGAATATTTTCTGTGTGTATTCTATCAGCTTTGTTATTCTTAATTAAGCTCCTGCTAAATAAATTGATTTATTCTCCAAAATTTTTAATTTAATTATTTAGACCACAACTTAATCTATGAAAAACAAGAATATACAGCAATTTTCCAAAACTCTTGTAATATTATCAATACACCCTTTTTCCCACAAAAAAAAACAAACAAAAAAAAAGAAATGTAGAACAAAAATCTCATACACAAATTCAATTCAATTAATTAATAGCTTAAACTCATTATAAAAGGTTTTTGTATTATTTTATTGTATATGTATACAAAGCTTTTTACTGCAAAAAGAACAAAGGACTGGAACAGTTGAGCAACTACAAAAAAAAGGATGAAATATCTTTTTTTTAAAGAACCTTTCTTTTGTCTTGCAAAATAAGAAATATAAATTTTGATAACTAAGTGAAAACCAGGAAAATAAGTAAGTTCCACACGCATTCTATTGTTTGGTTTTGGCCAGATACTATTTTTGATACACCTAAAGGCCAGAACATCAACAACTACTACCCATTCACATTCATTTATTGAATCCAACCGTCGTTATTCGTTCATTTATTTTATATTTTTCCTCTTTAATTTACAATGAGAGAGAGAGAGAGAAAAAAAAAGAAGAGTTAAATAAGAAAAAGGATTTTACTTTTATAGAAAAAGCCATTATTCTTAAGCAGACTATAACTGTGTATGGCACAGATACTTCATCATCATCATCATCATTATCATTATCATCGCAGTAACATTTAAAGGTAAAAGAAGGAGGGTTTTGACGAAGTCATTTAACAAAAATTTTTCTTGTACTGTTTCAGTTTTGCAACATATTTGATTGTGTGTTTTTAATACATAATGAAAAAAGAAATAGCAAATTTTCATTGTACAACAGATCTTAGGAGGTGGTTAGCTGTTCTATTATTCTATATGGGTATAAATTGTCTAAGAAGTACTTAAGAGATTGATAAATGCTTTTGAAATATGTTTAGTTATATGTACCCTTCTTTAGTGCGTAGTCATTTCAAGACTGAAAACCAATGTGGGTATTAAATAAAATTAATTCTGCTATTAGTAATAGATCTTTTATAGTACATTAAATCATTTAAAATTCCTAAAGGAAACGTGTTTTATTATTTGTTTGAAATTGATAGCAAAGCTTTTCCTAATAAAAGCAAAAGTGGAACATTACTTAACAAGTTTTTCTTATTAACACTTTAAAAGTGGCCCACTCGCATTCATTTTGTTGATGATGTCAATCACCGACCTACGTAATCTTTTGTCTTATTTATTTTTGACTTTATCGTGCATGCTTCATTTTAAATTTTGGCATTTATAAAATATTATTAAATTAAATGATGAAGTAGAACTGGGACTTGACGAGTTTTTCTATACAAATTGACATTAATCATACGCCGTAATAAGCAGTCATGGAATATAATCTATTTTATTTTGAGAACGTTTTTTCTCGTGCTCTCAATTTTAGCCACTCATTCTCTCAACACTATTGCCGTGTTTTAATCAAATTACAAATATTTGATCATACTAAAAATAAAAATAAAAGAAAATAAACAATAGTATGAAAGCATTTTGAAGCTCCTGGCGTCGATTTAGTTTCGTGCCTATTTATTTGACAGCGTTTTTGCCTGAAGTTGAAGGCTTAACGATGAAACGGAACTGGGGCTAGACGAGTTTTTCCATACAAATTGACAGTAATTATACGCCGCAAAAAAGGAGTCATTAGATAGAATCTGTTTTATATTGAGAACGTTTTTTCTCATGCTCTCAGTTTTAGCCACTCATTTTCTCAACAATGTTGCCGTGTTTTAATAAAATTTCATACATTTTTCACACGAAATATAAGATCAAAATAGAATAAACAATAATATGAGAGAATTTTGAAGCTACTGTCGTCGATTTTATTTTGGGCCTGTTTATTTGGCAGCGATTTTGCCTGAAGCATCAAAATATAAAAACGAATTTGTGTAAATATCTTCCCGCTAAAAAATTCTCTAAAATGCCAAAGTATGCTGAAAAAGGTATTTGCAGTTTTCTTTATTTTTTTAGAGAGTTAACTACAACTGACAGGTCTTTATTGTACACAGTCTTCAAGTAGGGATGAAAACAGAAACAAAGCTACAATTTTTTCTTTATGATAAGCCGATAATTTTTATGAAAAATATGTAGCACTACCTATGATGATCATATACAATAAACTCTCATCGGATATGATATATTAAGTTCAAAAAAATAGAAAACTACGTAAAGCCTGAAAAATGTTTACTTTTAGTGGATTTAATATTTCGAAATCGATTCCCCTTTAGCCTGCAACAGCGCCGCTGAAGAGAAGTTTTTGCGCCCTTTTTTCAGAAAAGGACAAAAACACCGATGCAAGAAAGAGTTAGAAGGTTAAAATGTTCCACAAAAATCTTCTTAGCGATGATTTACATAAAAGTGCTAAACACATTTTATACCTTAAATGAAGCCTTACGTTAGATTTTCTATCCCGATTCACTATAACAATTTGAAAAAAGAGGAACTTTCTAGTAGAATCAGACAGTACCCAGCAGACAAAACGCCTAGTATGTGGTTAGAAATATACTACAGTGAAACCTCTCCTAATGCAAACCTCCCTTAATCGGACGCCTCCCTTAACCGCACAAACTTTTTAGAATTACGATTTTCGTCAGTTTCTCCATACAAAATATATTCCCATAACCGGACACTTTAATATTCGGACGCGGACATTAAATCTTAGAAACTTGGACTCAAAATACTTCTCATAAGAGGAAGCGTTGAAAGATACCAGGGTTTTATTAAATTTGTATGTAGTTCATGTTTTTTTCAACTATGATTTAATATTTCTGTTAATGATAATGAAATTTTTAACTCCGACGTTACCACAAACTGACATACTGTAATAAATTTTTATTACAAGAGGATGTTTGTTAGAGCTGGTGACCCTGAAATATATAAAATTTATATTGATTGGTTTGCTAAGCACAGTTTTTTCAACCCCAATAGACTACATCTCCATTTCTTTAATAATATATAGCATTATAAAATTAAATATTTAAAACAATAAATGTGTACCTCTCTCATAAGCGGCAACCTCTCATAATCGGGCAAAAATACTGCGACGGTTAGTGTCCGGTTATGAGAGGTTTCACTGTAGTTGGTTTTTAATTCAGACTAGTTGCTTATCCGTCCTTTTTTTATACATAAAATTCGATTTTAACATTCGTTTATCATAGGAGCCCAACTATGCCAGTTGACATACTAGTTATTGTAGACTAGTGCGCTTACTAGTTTCTTTATTTATAGTTTTTTATATATTAAAAAAAAATTTGGCTAAACTGGGGTATGAACACACAGTCCTCATATCTCAAGGGATGTACTCTATCCACTGAGCCACTTTCTGCTCATTATTTTTAAAGCTAAAATTTTGTTTTATGTACTTACGCCTGAAAATATGTAGGCTTATAAAAAATAATTTAAATTACTAGTATCATTACAACTAGTGATGTGACTTTCCCAAAATGTCATTTTTTGAATAGCATCATTACTAACCTCATTACAACTAGTAATATAACCGTCCCAAAACGTAACTGGTTATAAATTTAGCTGCAGGGTACAAGCTTGTAAATTTTTTTTCGTGTTCTACAGTGTGATTGATTCAATTAAATTTCTGTTTCGGTATCAACCTTTAAAGTTTTCATTATATGAATTCTAAAAATTTATTTTTCTTTAATAAACTTCAAGTTTATGTGCAATTCAAATATCTTGAGCATTTCAAAATCTTCAATTTAAAAATTTATTTTTCTTTATATTTTCCTTAGAACGCATTTTCCATTTTTCCATTTCGAAAAATTGTCTTATTAAAAAGACTCGACAAAATATGACATACAATATTAATCAACAGGCACTTTTCCCAACATTTTCCTCCTTTTGGATGACATAAAAAAGGAAACCCTTTAGATAAGAGAAACAAAGAAAGCAAAGCTAGTGTACAAGAATAAAATAATAAAATAAAAGAAGGTACTTTTAAAAATTTATTTTTTTGTTGGGAATAATTGTATTTCGTTTTCTTCACAAAAAAAAAGCCCCCATATTAAATGTGTCGCTTAAACCAAAAAAGAACAAAAATCTCTAGTGATGAGATCATAGCAAAAAAAAAAAAATTGTATCTAATATTACTTATAGCGCTACAAAAGAAATGCTGTATGGCTGGGTTTATGTCATAGGTTGGTAAATACTCATACTAAGGTAAATTGCTAAAAATCCACACCGACTCTCTATATTCCTTTATGAAAATCCTTTACAATATAAGAGGCAAAATATAAAATAAGTAATAAAAATATAATAATAAAAGAAATAATATGGAAGGAAAAAAAATCTCATCATCTTGTACAACATTAAAATACAAATATAAAAATTTAAGATATAAATGAAAATGTAAGTAAAATTTAATGTTAAATATTTTATGAAATATAAAAATAAGAAACCAATCCTGTGTCTGTATGTCCTTTTTCTCCAGAAATGTAAAATAAATAAAAACTCAATACACACAATCAGCATCTTTCTGTTGCAGAAATTGCTTGCATCAAAAGAAGCTAAAGAAGTCTTACCGGCAACCTGATAAATGTAGTAAGAAAAATGTAAAGAAAGAAGAGTTAATAATTGTTAAAGCTCCAAAACCTATGAAGAATTTCAACATACGAGTGATACTAAGAAAAAAGGAATTTAAACGAATAAAAATCTTTTCGACTGTATTTACAGACTTGATAAAACTAGTACTTTTGCTAGTACAGACAAACGCACACAACTGTAAAAACCCATCGGTAAAAGGAAGGAGTACAGAGGCTTTCTTAAGGCCTTATTTAGCAGGCACTAGTAATTTCACTCCCATTGCTAGAGTCTAAAACGAGCTGCTGAACGAGTTCGGACGAGTTGGACCCAAGTCTACCCATTGCATAATCGTATACTTTTTACTAGACTTGGGTCCAACTCGTTCGAACTCTTTCAGCAGCTCGTTTTAGACACAAACCTATGATCAAACCCATGTAATTTAAATGGGTTTGATCATAGGTTTGTGTCTAAAACGAGCTGCTGAACGAGTTCGAACGAGTTGGGCTCAAGTCTACCCGTTCCATAATCGTATACTTTTTACAGGTGATGTCATTGCATTCCTCGACCCATTACTCAGCAAGCCTGATTGATGGCATTCTTTAGCATGTCTGTTTGCAGGGCATACGTGGCAGCCGACAGAATTCTTGGTCTAGGAAGGCCTATTAAAAAGCAAATGGAGGTACATTTTTTATCTGGCTATTTTTTATCTGCTTTTTTTCTGGGCATCTTCTATATTTTTGATTAATGTGATTTTTATTTCGATATATTTCCTTTCATCTAAAGAAATTTTTTATACATGTGAGGCTAAAGTTCGTGTATTTATTAAGAAGGAACTGGACATAATATATTTTCGACAGAATAAGGATAAGTTAAGCAAATCCAACATAAACGGCATAATAGCAGCATGTATTATGGATCTTGTACGTAAATTTCAATGTTATATAAAAATTACTTGCTGAGAATGTTTCTTATTTATAATGTAGTAAATTTTTTTCAAACAAAACGAAAAATCTAAAACTAAAATACTCTTTCTAAAAGAAGAGAGAACGAGTGTGAATCGGATCTTTTAGATACGAGTTTGGAGGCCATTTAGAAGGCCACCTTGAGAAGGCAGAAAAGAATTTCTTTCGGATCTTACTTCAGGTCTTTCAAAGCCTCTAAAATGGCCTGTTTAATGAATGCCTCGTAAATGTTACCGCTGGTATATGTATAAATTCATAGAGATATTAAAAAGTAGTTGAAGTTGCACGAGGACGAAGGTTTCTTTTGGTATGAACAACAAATGAGGAAACCAGGAAGACTTCCATATAAACTTTGCATGCTTTATATATACACTTAACCAGGTGAATGAGTCTATTTGTCTACGTTTCCACATAAGTATGAGCGTTTGTATGTGTACAAAAGAGTATGAGTTTATTTAAAATTCAATTATGGTATAAAAGGTGAAAAATATATGAACAAACAATAAATACACAAGAAACAGCTTAAAACTGGTCAAATGGCAAAAATAGCTTATAATGACACACACGCACACATACACTCGCATCCACACACATTTATCCATGCAAACTCTCATCCAAAGACAATTTCTTTTAAAGTATTTTATGCAATTCATACAAATAATCCGACTGTTGTGTTCGTTCGGTGGCAATGATATTTCATGCCAAGATTTAACCAAGAATTTTCCGTAGTATTCAAAGATGTTTAATGTAAAAATGTTAACGTGTATGAAAATTGCCATGAATTGCACTTTATATACTTAAATTAAATTGATTAGGGTTTTCTTATAGTGTAATGCGAAATAATTGGTTTTTTTAATAAGGATTGTTATTCTTTGGAGAGAAAAAATAAACCAAATACTTAAAAATTTAATACTCTTAACAAAGAATTTAATTCATTGAATGAAATTATATATACATATATTTTTTATATTAAAATGTAAGGATTTCTTGTGACTTTTCATGTAATTAAGCAGGATTGAACAGCAAGGTCATAATCAGGGCTCGGACTTTCATGCAGCTAAAAATTGATTTTAAGTGCTTAACAAATGCACCTAAATATAAAAAATATGCGCAAAAATATTCATTTACCTACGAACAAAGTACCAAAACAAAAGATATATGAAAATATTTTTTTTTTATTTTTTTATTATTATTAAAAAAACAAAACATAAAAGAAACATAATTGGGTCTATTATTTAATGCAACTGAACTTTAGGCCCCTATTATGATTCGCAACTAAACTAGGTTGAGTTGTCAATGCTACGACCTAACTCAACGATTTTTTTGTATTATGATTCACAACTAATTTTAGTTATCTTCGAAAAAATGTTCGAAAAAAGGTTCTTATCTATACTCTCTATTTTTTGAAACCATAGTAGCCATCACAAAATATTTTAAATATTTTTAGTTTTGGCCTCACTATTTTTTCTTGAGATTTTATATTTTATGGATATGGCAACAATATGGGTTGACAAATGGGATAGATTGGCGCCTAAAAGTACCATTTTAAAAGTAATTAAAAGTAACACAATTGTCGAAATTTCAACCAAAACACAACTGATAAAAAACTGAGACAACTGCTTTGATGAAGTTGTAATCCATAATAAGAATTTGACAACTACGACTCAACTATCAATTTAGTTGTGAATCATAATAGGAGCCTTAGTTGCTCTGTGAGTCGGCAACTGAAAATTAATGGTTGCCAGAGAGGCACTAAATATCAACTGAAATTTACAGCTCTCAGTTGCCAGTTACCATCATTAGTATCATTCTTAGTAACTGTCAAACCAACTGAGGCTCGGTTGCCATCAATAATCGGCACAGTAATATTTTTTTTTTAATTGAAAAAGAAGCATTAAACAATTTTTATAACTCCAAAAATATGTATTTATTGCCAAAATATGCAAAAATATGCACTTACCACCCAAATATGCAAAAAATATGCCACTGCAAATATTTGCCAAACTACTTAAAAATTGATGATTCGCATAGATAATTAGGCAATACGTCCTTATCTATCACCACAAAAAAGTATACATTTCCATGAAAGTCCGAGCCCTGTTTATAATATCCTCCCACCTCCCCTCCCCTCCCACCCCTTTCACATAGTTGTAGTGAATCGGCATAGGACAGCTAGTAATCTTTATATTTTAGGCATAAGGTTCCTGCAGAACTTTAATGTAAAACACTATGAAAAGCAGTTTGGGGAAATGTTAACCCTATAAATAATTCTACGCTACATGCATCTTTTTCGTTCCTTTCTTGAAAAGGGGGATACAAAACTTAATCCCTTAAAAGTGATTTAACTGGCTGCCAGCTGTAAATTTAAAAACGCCGTTACGCGTACATATATTCTTTTAGTCCCCTCTACCAAAATTAGTAGTTAGAACCTTGATATTTTTTACATATTGCACAGTGTTATAGATACATCTGATAGTTGTTATTTGATTTGTTTTAATTTTCCTTACCAAATGATTTAATTTTATTATAAGTTGTTCATCAATTCTTACCTAAAACGAAATAAGAAATAAAATAAAATCATGAATAAAAGTTTAAAAATTAACAAATTAATTTCTTAAGTATAAACATTTATTTACATTATGAAAACATTTGAAAATGTATTTTCTTAAACAAACAAGTAGATGGCATTGCAATACACATACACATTTATCAACATAACATACATACATAATTATAAATATTTTAAGACCAACACATATACAACTAAATATCAAGGACACATGAAGAAATATTCCATAAAATTAAAATTTTATAAATACTTAAGGCTACAATTGATATAAAAAAATGATTTCATAAAAAAAAATTAATATAACCGGTCGATTTTGGATGGGAACGGAACCTGGGAAGAGTTGCCAGTTGCTGATATTACGGAAAGCTGTCAATTTTAGTTGCTGTTTAATGCTTTTCTGGCAACCAACCATTTGCAGTTGCCGTATGGCAACGCAACTAAAGTTCGGTTTTAATCTATAATCTAATAAAAAAGTTGCTCATTATATAACGATATAATTTTCTGATTAGCATTTTCAAACGTTTAAGAAAAATTAAAACATTTCTATACACAAACTTACTAAAAAGCAATTTTGTGTAAAGAAAGTTTTGCAGTCTGTTTGTTGGCTTGATAACAACAAATTCCAAATCAGGTCAATTAGTTTAACTTAAAATTGTTTAAGTTATTGTTACTGACTGCATTTAAATAGATAATGATATTTATACTTATCGTTTTTCAATTTGATTTTTATTTTAATTATTAGAATAATTAAATTTAAATTCAATTAATAGACAATTTATTGCAATAACGAATTTCTATAAATCTTTTATTGATTTAAAGCAATAAAACATTTTGATAACTTTACAAATAGAAATCAAATCTAAATATAAAATTATTATTGATACTGATTATCATTATAACAAAGAGGATAATGATGTGGCTGGCAGTAGCAATAATGATGCTGCTATTTATGGTTGTATGAAATTTAAGCTGTTGCTTCTTAGTTGGATAAAAAAAAATTATTAATATTCATAATGAGCTTTATGTTTTAAATTGAATATGAATAGATACTTTATGCAAAAGGATTGAATTTCAAAATGCAATTAGAATTATTGAGACATTTGGTCGGTAAATGAGAAAAATGGGAAAATAGTATATCGTTTTGTATTCCCCTCTTTTGCATAGAAATACAGTGACTCGGCAAAGGAAGTTTTGTGAGCTTTATTTCAGGTAAAATATGTGTTCAGCACTTTTATGTGAAGAACCACGAGAAACTTTTTTGTGGAGCATTTTAACCCTCCAACTCTCCGGCATATGGTCCTTTTATTACTTTCTTAAAAAAGGGGGCAAAAAACTTCACTTCAGCGGCGATATAGAGGGTTGAAATGTTCTACAAAAATATTTCCCATAAAATCCTACTTTATGCACCGAAAAATCTAACAAGTTTTAATATAAATGTTGTTGAAATAGTTTTATTTCGCCTTTATGAATCAGGCCCTAAATTTCATTTTTAGTACATTAATTCTATGAAATAGTAAATATTTTGTCTAGAAACGCACCTACAACCGAATTTGTAAATACGCCGGGTTTTTTTTTCAGTAAACAAATTGTCTAAATCTATAAAACAACTTGTCTACAAATATTTACAAATTCTTAACAAAATAATTTACTGAATCAAATAAATATATTTACTGGATTTTCTGTAGTATATCATACAATATTTTTCTCTGAATTCATAAAATAAATTGTCAGAATATATTTACATATCCTAAGCAAAAATAGTTACTAAATTTTTTGTATATCAAAAACTTTTTGTATGAATCAGTAAATAATTTTTTTTTGAAAATATTTTTAAGTTTTAAATAATAACATCACCATCCATTAAGCATTTATGAAATTTTACTATGTCAAATGTGTTCAAGTCTGTATGTTTATCTAAAAACTTGAAAAAAATGAATGAGAATTAACACAGCGAATTGATTCACTCAGAAATCTACAGTAAAAAAAACTTGTTACAATCTGAGTCCTTTTGCTCTCATTGTTGTTGTTGTTATTATTTGTACTGGTTTTTGTTGTTTTTGGTATTTGAGTGCTTAATATATGTAAAACAAATAGTTCACTGATTCAGTAAAGAACATTTAGTGAAAACTAAATTTTATTTAAGACAAAATATTGTTTGAAAATTTTTTTGTGATAATTTCGTCTGTGTACTTATTCACAATTACAACTCGGATGAGGTAATCTTGTAAGCCTTGCGTTTAAGGTATAAAGTGTATTTAGAACTTTTATATGGAGCATTCATTACGAGGAACATTTTTGTAAAACATTTCATACGACCATATCGCCGCTAAAGTGATGTTTTTTGTTCCTTTTTTAAGAAAGGGGCAAAAGACCCATATAAGAAAGAAAAATCAAAGTGTTAGCATATACCACAAAAAGGTTCAAGGTGTTTTAGATAAAAGTGCTAAACACATCTTATACATTAAACGTAAGGCTTACAAGACTTCCTATGATTGCATTTTGTTTCTTTTACTTTTCCTATTTTTAGTTATAACATCAGACATTTTTAATATAATTCAAGCTCCTATTTACATAAAAAAAATATCAACGTTAGTTACCAAAAGTTTTTTATGATTTGAAGATTCCAAACATGTTTTTTTTTATAAAAATATATAAAAATTAATAAATATTTCGGATTCCCCATGAGAAAGCAGCACAGCAGCAAAAACGTCTCAGAAAAGTTTCTAGCATTTAGAAAGAAATTTATTGATTTATTTTGTTAATAAAAATATTTTTTTCTTTTTTATATTTTAAGATATGGTACGTGTTTTTTCCATTTACGAATTAATGTTACATACATGTGTTTGTATGTGTGGCCATTAATAAAAATCGTTAAGCATTAGAGAGCAAATCAACGCTTGTGCCTGACATGCAAAATTTTCGAATAAGTTTATTTACAATGTTACCCTGTAGTTTCAGTTGTTACCGACGACAGTGTCATCGATGTTGTTTGCAAGACAATCAACGATTTGTGGCCTATAAAACATATTTAGCACTAAGTTTAGCGACAAGGTGGTATACGAATTTTTTCTGACAAGATTATGAAAATTTGTGGTAAAAAGCCTTATTGACGACAACAAGAGTAACAGCTGATTTGAAGTTGTCGTGTGTACGGTTTTCCTGCTGATAATAAAAGTAAGAACTGCATCGAAGTTTTCTTGTGTACAGTTTGTCAATAGTTGTGCCTTTTAATGTCGGCAACTCGTCGACGGTGATAGATACTTATTTCGCACGTCCATCGATGTCTCGAAGACTTGGCCTACGGGTTAGCGTTACGTATACATGCATGTGTACGTATGAATTACTTAACAGCCCAAAGAGCAGTTATACGTTTAGGCAATCCTAAGTTTTTGTATCATTATTTTTATTACAGTTTTTGTGAGACATTTGATATTTATTTGCTTGTTGTATATAAACCTAAAAGTTAAGCTTTTATTTGTATTACTTTTTTGTTTTAAATTTATTTAAAAAAAAAAAAACTAAAGCAGAAGTATACCTATTTTTTATTTTTATATATTTTTTGTTGTATGTACATAAATAATTTTAGTTTTATAAATATTTGCCGGAAAATGATTTTAAGTAACAAAACTTTTTATCTGTCTTTTTACCCCATCCAGCACAAATAAAAGACATTTCCTAAACAAATGTTTGACATTTCATGTCATAAATAAAAGAAATGAAGCAATACACTATAGTAAGAGGTATAAAGCATACATCATCACTGGATATTATAAACACTTACTAGAATATTTCTAAGGTTTTTATAAAAAAAAATTATTATCTTTTTCCCAGTTTGTCGTAATCTACTTATTTCAATATAGTATTTTCTCTTAAAAGCTGAAGAGTATTTTATTTTTATCATATGAAACTCATTGTCCACGTCCTATAAACTGACATTGTAGCAGAAATAAACAGTATTTGGACAAAGAGTTAAAATGCTTCTTACAATTAAAAAAATAGAGGATTCTCTGGAACTCAACCTTAGTTTCAAAGCGCTGGAAAATCCATAGATTTTTGAAGTACATAATTTAAAAAGAAGCCTATTTCAAAAACTTTGACAACGATATCTGTCTGACCCCTTTTTTTCTCTATATAAAATTTGTGAGTTTAAAAGTACTAAAAAGTGACTGAGTATAAAAGATCGGTTTATAAAACCAGTTTTGCAGTAATTATCAAAAAAAAAAACGTTTATTAAAGACTTTTGATAAATATATCAATTAGAAAGTGCTGAACACGGGAAAAGTATTTTTTTTTTCATTTAGGCCATTGCCCAGATATTCGTGTTTTCCGATGTATAATTGTCTTTAAAGCGCCATCTAGTGTCACAGGCTGATTCGATTAAAATTAATTATATATATATATCTTGTTCGTAAATACACTTAATTACGCTTCCAATAGTGGATAATTTGCTCTGATCGGATAAAATAAAACTGAGTTGTAGTGGATGCAATTTAAAATGTTATGAAGTTTTTAATGATTTTCACCAATTGTTGTCATTTCGGAAGCTCTTTTGTACCACAAATATTACAAAAATCAAAATAAAGTATATTCGATTTAAAAAATTTCAAATCATAATGGCAGGAAATCAGACAAAAACTAAAAATGCTGTAATGAAATTACTAAAAAACGAAAATACTAGCATTTAAAATAAAGAATTGTACATATCGAGCCTTTGCTTCAATAGAGTCATAACTCAAAAAGCGTGATTTTTGAGTTAATAATGCAGAATTAATTATCATATCGTTCTTCATATTGTGCAAAAATTTCATACAAATATCTTGTATACTCAACTATTGAGAGAATAAAATTTTCTTTTACCATTAAATTGTCAGTAAATTCAAAACTTTACTCTCGTTTTCTATAAAACAAGTTTTTTTTTGAGTTATGACTCTATTGCAGCAAAGGCCCGATATGTCTAAATGGGTTTAGCTGTAAAATTTATCAAAATTTTAATATTTATTTATGTATCTACAATAATTTTGTAAAAGATAACATTTGTGTAAATAGTATTTTTGAGACTCATAGAAATAAGATGTTTTTTTTTTATCAAATCAAAAATACACAATAAAGATATAGCAAGAGTACGTTTACCGTTTTTGCGTAGTTATTTTTAACACAAACCGAAATTTGATTTTTCATAAGCATTTTTAAATTTTAAGGTCGGCATATTAACAGTGTTGCTCATAACAAAGCAACAACTTTCGTAAAGTGAGTTATTTCGAAATGTAGGTATTTCATTTCCGAAAAAAAAAATCTCAAACATAAACAGATATATCGGCTAAGTAATATATGAAAGAAAAACACAACCTAAAACAAGTTATTAGTAATTTTTGTACATCTAAGGTGAAAGCTATGGAAATGTCTAACACTTTCGTAGGTTTAACCCATTACAGCATAATTTCTTATATATAAAGCAAATTTCACTAAACATTTATGTTTTGCACAGATAATAATACTAGATATACGTTTTTGTTTTTGAAGAAAAGTTTAATGTTAAATGCAGCATAAAATCAGCATTACATAAACGTGAATTTTTTAATCACTACAGGGGTCGTGGCTCGAAGTTTCATCAATTTCTTGCTACTGTAGCAAACTAACTGCTAACCTCAGCATGCTCATTTTTCGACATGTGATAGTCTGTTATATTATTTACAAGTCTGCGAAAGCATGCTATATTACGTCGCAGTTAAAAGAAATTATCGAAATGGAGTTAAAACGCTACAATTGTATTGCTTTGTATTTGACTGGAAAATTGCAACCAGCTATTGTTAATGAGCTGCGGCATTATACATCACATCGACATTGGTGGCATCAAAAAATGCTATGGAGATGGATATCCAAAAACAGCAACTTTGTGATAAATGGATCGAAAAGTGAAGGCCAGAATTCAACGTAGTGCACGGAAAGCTCTCTTCAATTGGCGAAAACTGTCAATCTGACTGCTCATAGTATGGTGCCCAGCAAAAACTCTTGTCATTTTTGTAATTAGTAGTACACTATTAATGGATTACAAAGTAATGAGTGGTACTTATTTATCATATTACTATGCTACCTAGTTTTTAATAAAATTAATATTAATCAAATAAGTATACAACCACTTTTAAAGTCAACATGTGTTTTTGTATATGAAAACTAATTTTTGTCGCTTAAACTTATACGAGTAAGTCAACAATAGCTGAGTGGGTAAAGTACTTGTCTTCAAATCTGAACGAGAACAGGTTCGTATCCCAGCCGGTCTAAACAAAATTGAGAAAAAATAATATTTTATGTATATAATTTTTTTTTCAATTCTAATTTGTTTATTTGAATAGTAACTAGTTAATTGTTGTGAAAATGTAAATACATTTGTAAGGGGTACCCCTTATTTTTGGACTTCTCAAAGAAAAATAAGTATTTATCGAGTCAAATTGTAAGCTACAATTGAAACTTGTTGAAATATTGAAAGTACAAGAATTAACGCCCGTACGAAAGGCGGTGCGGTGCGGGCGCCTGCTTATCAAGAGAAAATGTGTTAAAATATTTGCACGTTGGTGGCGAGCTTACAAATTTTGTTTCTTCCAATGAACAAATTTTTATGGCCAAGCAATACACAAAGAAAACAAAATGATACTATGTGGTTAAAGTGCATATCAAATGATATATTAGGCTAGCGTATTGCTCTGAGCAAGCAAGCGCCTGCATCAGTGATATAAAGGGACGTGGTAACTGTCAGGGGTCGCTCATCACTCGTTTTCATTGAACCGCGCCTAAAGGTAAATCAACAAATCTACCGTAAAAAGATTGTATACGATGTTTTGTTACCTTCGGCACGTAATAAATTTAATAGAAAACGCAACAGTTTTTACATGAAAAAGTTTCAGCTTTATTTCTTCACCACAATGGCTTTAATTTCTCCAGACTTAAACGCAATGGATTTTTCCATATCATCTATTCTGGAGAACAAATAATTAACTAAAAAATATGAATATAATAAAAATTGGTCTTGCCCGAAAATGGAGCAATTTATCAAAGGCCTTATTCGTGCAGTGTGTGAAGCGTTCTCGAGCAGAATCAATGTTATAATCCGCGCTAAAGGTGGTTACATCGAACAAAAACTCATTGTTCTTAAAATTTTAAATACTTATAACATTAAATTAAAGATTTTAAAAATCCCCCAAGAAAATGGATGATAACTTCAAAATGGTTAGATCGATTTTTGCAAAGCATGGACCGATTTTCTTCAAACATAGCTAAGAACACTCCGGATCCAGTCACCTTTCAAACGAAAAAGAAAACCCTAAATCAAAAGTAGCCCAGCCGTTTGGGCGCAACGATGACGCAGACAGAGAGACAAATACAGAGACACACACTACAAACTTATAACACGCCTCTTTTTTGGTCGGGAGTTAAAAATTGAAAAAATTACAGTATTTTTAATTAGCAAAACTTCGAGTGCCGAGCCCAGTATTTATGTTATCCTCAATATTTATTATGTAGCATAAAAAGTAAATTTATAGCTAAGCAAAAACTTTATGCACTAATGGGTTAATGCAGCATCTAATGAATTAAATAAAAACAGAAATATTTTCTGAAAATAATAAGAGTGAATAAATAAAAGAAAAAGTATGGATTTTACATATTTTATTAAATATTTTCTTGGGATACCATTTAAAAATCATTTACCAAAGTATCAGCTATAAATTGAAGAACGTTATTATTTAACAAATCAGTGAAGGCAACTGGTAAATCAGTTACACAAGATCTACCCCAGGATACTATACCACAAACTTCACCATTTATAATGGCTGGTCCACCAGAATCTCCAGAACATGTAGCTCCACCCAGCGAGCTGGCACAAATCATTGTATCCGTATGTACTTCCCCACAATTTTCTTTATCAATGACAGTGAAGTTGATTAGTTGTAGTTGGTTTGAAAAAATGTCAGTATTTTCTTGTAATTTACCCCAGCCATATACTTGTAACGGATCACCACTCTTCCATTGTTGGCTACACAGGGGTGCATGTGGACCTTTAATAGGTGTTTTTAATTTTAACAGTGCTACATCCGTAGCAAATGTTGATTCGTTATAATTGTTGGACAACAATATTTCGTCAACCTCAGCTGTAATACCTACATCGGAGAGTTGCGATGCACCACCTTGTACAATAATATATTCTGGAAGCCAGTTTTGAGCACAATGGGCTGTGGTGAACACAAAATTGTCTATTATCAAAGATCCACCGCAATCAAACTTACCATTATAGAAAATTTGCACTATAAAAGGTACACTTTCAATGGTGGCGGGCTGACCATTTAAACTGCGTTTTTCAATGTACGCTAAATTGTCTGACAACTGTAGGAATAACAATTGACAGATTATAAAAACTTTTAAAATAATGTTTATCTGTAACATCTTTTTTTTATTTATTTTTTATTTTGTTGGCAGATTTTAAAAAATAACTCATAGTCTTCTTCAGTGCTTGGTTAGTTCTAATAACAGTTCTACTTATAATGTGGAAGCTTATATACCAAAAAAAAAGTGGAAAAGAAAGATAAGTTGGTTTGTGTTTTTGTACAATTAAATTTACTATATTAAAATCGATCTAGCCGTTTGGGATATACGGTGTCAAAGACACACAGATTCAACCGGATATATACACAGAAAAAATTATCATATGTTTTTATTTTAAAACACATGTGTTTGAATTTGTTTTTAAATTTTATTATTATTTTTTTTTTTTTTTTTGGTTTTTGAATATTCCAATACAAAATTTTGATAGAAAAAAAATTCAATTTTTTTCTTATTAAATATTTACGAATTTTAGTGTTTAATTTTACGTATTTTGTGATAGGTCCCATTTCCGTAAAATAAATATTTGAATTTATGAATTTAGTAATAGAATACGAATTATAGTTTTTACTGCGTATAGAAAAGATGTAATATCTTCTAAGCAGCTTGAATAAATTGTCTTCAAACATACCTGAACACACAAAAAAATATACCAAAAATATTTTTTATCAACCCCTTGTTTGGAATTATTTTTAGATCTTATTAATATTTTTGTCCGCTTCTAACAACAGTTTTGTTAGATTTTAATTTTGATAGTAATGTTGACAACTTTTAATTTTTAAAGCAAAATATAATTTTTAAAGCAAAATTAAATTAAAATCGGTCCAGCCATTTGGGCTGTACGATGACTTGTACAGACACACAGATACACAGACACACACTACATACTTATAACACCCATCTTTTTTGGTCGGATGTTAACAGAGCTGTGAAAGATTGCAATCAATTTGATTGCAATCACATGATTTCATGTTAATGATTTGATTTCATGATTTCAATCTGAAATTATGAAAGCAATAAATTTTTTTATTATTATTATTAATTGCTTTTACGCCATATCGTGGGCGCATAGTGCCAATACAAAATTATTCCAATCATTTCGATTTGAGCTATCAATTGATTGCAATCAAATCCAGTGATTGCAATCAAAATGAAATCAGAATCAAAATCATCGTTCTCTTCAAATGATACTCATTTTTCTAGAAATAAAGCTTACTCTGATAATTAAAAAAAAACTGCATGAAATGGCTAACTTACCTACGTTTTGGTACGTTTCTTATGCAATTTTGTTGGACTACCACTATGGTAGGGATTTCAGGGAAATTTATTGAAATCAAACGATTTCAACAAAATTTGATTGCAATCACAAAAGATTGCAATCTTGACATGATTTTAGTTTGAAATCTGAAATCATTTTGAAATCAAAGAATGAAAACAATTTGGTTGAAATCATTTTGATTGCAATCAAAATTGATTGCAATTTTTAACAGCTCTGGGTGTTAAAAACCATGTTGTTGAAAATATATGAGTTTCAATAACATTTGTCATTAACTTAATACAATGCTTATCAAAACCGCGCCTTTTAAAAAATCACACAAAAAAAAGTATTCAAAAAAAATGTATTACAAAATTGCAAATATTTAATAAATAGAGCCGTTGTGTATGTATATTGTGTATGTATACATAATTACTTGTATATACATATTTCATTTCCATATCTGTTATTTCATTTCATACATACTATGGGGTAAGTACTTTAAGGCAACTTTTACCTAATTAAAAATAATTGGGATATGGCTCAGCTGTAGAGAGCATGCTTTATTTTCGAAGAGACCGGGTGCGTATCCCAGCCATGTTAACATTTTTTTTTTTAATTTTTTTTTTTAATAAATTTGAAGAAAAAAAATTTCATCAAAATTCCCCCAAGTTTTGATAAAAAAAAACTTACTTAAATTTGAAATAAAGTTTATTGAAATAATTATGAAATATTGATAAAATGTTTTATTCGTTCAAACATTTCGATTACTAATTAAAAAATTGATAATTTTTTTTTACAATTTTAGTTATCAATATAGCGAAATTCTTGATTACAGGAAATTTAAAAAAAAAACGATACTTATTTTTTTCTGTGCAAGATTTAATTCGCAGCAGCAGCAGACCATGAAAAAATTCAAAAACTTTATAATTTTGGCTATGTATCACTTTCTATACAAGCCAAACAAATTTCCAAGGATTGCATATATAAGGCCTAGAAAAATGTGAGCGTGCATGAGCATCAGTATAAAAAATATAAGTGTTTTATAAATAAATCTTGATGGTAAATAAATAAATGGTTTCATTATTTTGATTTTTCATGATTATATCGCGAGCAGGCGTGGATCCAGGCAAGGGTGAAATTAGATATTTTCCATCCCAAAAATATTGAGTTACTAAAATATTTTTTTTTTATTCATATGTTTCATATGAAATTTCGCCTCCTGTAAGCTTAAACTGGAACCCCGCCTGATCGCGAGTACGTGTTTCCGAGCCATGATTACTTTTTCACACTCATGTGAGGAAGCATAAACGTTAGCCAAAATAACCAGCATCGAATTTGAGTAAGATTTCATGCATATTATCTCCCAGTGGTAAATGACATTAATCGATGATGTCAGGATGATGTCCTTAGCAAGTAATCTAAGCAAGTAATCTAAGTAAGCAATGTACGTGTAATCTAATATGGCATTTACTAATAATAGTTTCGAATTTATCCCTTATATGTACAAAGTAAAAAAACTATAGACTACTTTTGGGCTGTATTTCACCACCAAGCTCTTTTACAATTTCACTTATGTAAACGAATATTAGCGACACGTACTGACATCGTAGCTTACTTTTTAAGCGAGAGCACGCCGATTAAATAGCCTTTGACACGCTTATGCTAAGTCTAAGTGAGAAAGTAGACCAAAGCGTCATCACTAGCTGCTACTAAATATTGCTTACATCAGCGATTACGTAATGGGTATTTTTACCACTGGGCTAGTGTTAAAAATTACTCACAATATCATCTTTAGTGTAGAGATTGGTTTTTGTGGTTCAATTTTGCACCATCAATCTTTGAAATTATAACATTTTATTTTATTAGCTCTTTTTTATTAGCTTAATCCATATAAAACTAACCACTGATTAAGCCCTATAAGCTAAGTATCCTCAAAAATTTAGAGGAGAGTCCTCAGTGGTTCTCAAATTATGATGCATTCGTTTAATGTAGGAAAAACTACAAAAATTGCTTTAAACTGGTTTTATATAATTGCTTATAATTTTTTCAAGATTCATTCTAAACAAATAATTCATGTCTCGTTTAAATGGTACCCAGCAAAAACTTTGCTTACTGGTAGGCAAAAATGTATATGAGGATTTAAGTCGTAAATACTTACAATTTGACTCGATAACTACTTATTTTAATTTGAGAAGTCCAAAAGATAAGAGGTACACCCTACAATTGCATTGAAATTGGTACAGCAATTAACTAGTTACTATATGGCTTACTTGAAGCTAAAAATTAAGTAGTCAAATAAACAAATTAAAATTAAAAAAAAAATTTAACACATTCAGGTATGTGATGGAAATCGATTCCGAAAACGAAGCAATTTGGAAGGTGTTTTTTAATAATATTTCTTTATTAAAAACAATTTTATAACAAATATTATAAAAATATTTCTTTATTACAAAAGAGTTGTATCACAAAAATTATAAAAATTTGACGAAAAGTGCGTTAAAAGTGCTTCGTTTTCAAAATCGATTTCCATCACATACCTGATTATATTTTATTTATATTTACAATTATTTTTGCCCAGCTGGGAAACGAAGCTGTGCTCGTTCAGATTTGAACACAAGTGCTATACCCACTCAGCTATTCTTCACTTATAAGTTTAAGCGACAAAAATTAGTTTTCATATACACACACGTGTTGACTCAAAAAGCAGTTGTCTACTTATTTTATTAACACATATCAATAAAGTATAATGCGAAAAATATATTATAATTTTATTAAGAACTAAGTAGTAGTTCTAATTTGAGGCATAGTAATAAGATGAATAAGTATAACTCACTGCTTTGTAACCCATTAATAAAGTACTACCGATTACAAAAACTACAAAAGTTTTTGCTGGGTATTATTATACTGCTTTGAGGGTTATAAAAATAAAAAAAGTTATCACAATTGTAGGGCTTTTTTAACAATCCGCGATTCATGATGATGTAATTAAAAAAATTGGTATTTTTACATTTAAAAAAAAAATAATATATTAATGTTTAGGCTGAGGCCACATGGGCGTTTTTAAACGCGGCGTCTCTGCTTTTTATATTAAATTTGAAAGTTTTAAATTTTTTAAAACTTCAAATTTAATATAAAAAGCAGAAACGCCGCGTTTTAAAATCCCTGGTGTGGCCTCAGCCTTAACCTCTCCATTATGTAGCCATTAAATCTCTATATGGTACTTTTACAGGTTCCTGAGCGCTTAATACAACTACTAAAGAAAGTAAAACAAGTAATAATTTTTTTAGTTACACACCCAAACACATATACACAAACACACAATAAAGTGACCGGTACATTTGACCAGAAGCACTTACCTAGTTTGAAGCTCTGAGTCCGAATCTGAGGTCCGTTTGGCTCGTACACCCACAAGACTTCGAGTAAGTTGCGAAAACTGTAAAAATCTCCAAAGAGTAAAGTTTTTCACAATTTACTCGAAATTTTGAGGGTGTACAAGACAAACAGACTCCAAATTCGGATTCAGCTTGTCAAAATACATGGTAGGTAGTCGGGTCTGGTCATTTAAATCCCGTTTTTTTGTGTTCCGGTGCACCGGTATATTGGCACAAAATAGCGGGGTACATATTGGATAATTCTATAGGACACTGAAGATGGCATATAGCTGAAACCGGTCTGTTTATCAACCAAATTTGACGTGAGATGACGGAAAATCGTTCCAAAGAGAAAAAACATACATTTTTCTTTTCATCTGCACCAACCCACTCGACAGACACGCACCTTGGATTTTCTTTGTAGCTTAAACAATTATTTTAATTAATAAAATTGTTGATGAATTTCCTAATAATTGTATACATACATACATACATACATACATACATACATACATACATACATACATACATACATACATACATACATACATACATGTATATGTATGTATGTATATAGAACATGGCTTAACATTTTTGTATTTGAATACAAAGTTAATTTCTTGCTTTCGTTCTATCATGCTGCCCTTCCTCTCTTGACAAAAATTTCAATACAATATTAAAATATAATTTGTTTAGTCTTTTGCTAGGAAGTAGCAGGTGGAACGATTTTCAAAGTAATTTTAGATAGGAAAATTTATTGCCAAATTTCTTTACATAGATTAAACTATAACTTTTGTAGCCATAAGTTTCCTTATCAACAGGTTTCCTAGATAAAAAACAACAACTTTTTTTTACAAAATAAAAGGTTGGGACCTATTTATAACTTGGAAATGGTGCCTTTGCCGTTCTACTCACGTTTACAAGCATATTTTAAAAGCACCCCAAATATAAGAGAGTTTTATAGAACGGCAATATTACACATAGAAAAAAATTATACTGATGTCAAATCAACAAGTTAAGATCTTGCCTGGGGCAGGCAGCCAACTACAACACGAATTTTTTTTTTGGTGCCTATGCGAATACACATCACGTAAGTTAAATAATTAGTAAAATAGATACATTAAATTAATGTTGTTTCAACTTGAAATTACTTTATTTCAGCTTTATTCTTCGTGTTGTTTCAATATCCCATTCTTGTCATTTTAACTTGAAATAACTTTGATTCAATATCATTCTTCGTATTATTTCGGTATCAACTTCATTTTGATTTACTTGTACTGGAATTATAAATCAACATGAAATATACGGCCATGTTCTGAAAACCATTTCGTTTTGAAATCGCCAAATTTCAGGAAATAATTTAACTGAAAAGCTCACTTATTGTAGCTTTTTAATTGGTTTTTAAGTTTTAGATATTTCAGAAATTTTATCCAAACTTAACTTCGAATGCACGAAATTGTCCGGTTAAAAGAACACTGTATTCCGTTTTTGAAATTTTGCGGTTTCAAAACGAAATGGTTTTCAGAACATAGCCGATAGTTATTTCAATGGGAAAAATGTTCATTGAAGGTTATTATGAAATCATGTTGAATAACACGAAACTCCTATGAAGCAAAATCACTAACGAAAAATATTAAATTAACGTTGTCATCGGCAATTATAATATGAAATTTTTCTTTGTGTATATTGTGAATATAAATTAGTATGTTTGCTATAGCAATTTTTTCTATACCATATTGTTATCATAATTTTGTTATCTTTTAGCATTATCACACGCGTTCTATTTTTTTAGACACAAATGCACGTCACAGGATATTAAAAAAATACTCATATATAAAAAATTAATTCTACAAAGACGAAAACAAAAATGCTATTCTATGATTTTTTTCATATAAATTTTTTTCCATGAATTTCATGTCAGAACTGAACATAATTATATTATTTTCGTTGTTGTGCAGCTTTTTTACATGAATTACACAGGTCGACCAGCATCATTTTTCATTCGCAACTTCTTGGAGTCAATTTCGCTGCTTGTGATAATAGAGTGAGTTCAAAGTTTCTTAATTCCTTTTACTGAATTTATTTTGAAAAATCTAGGTTGCACAGCGTACAAATGTATATTAGAAAAGTTCAAGAACAATTTGTCCGACTTGGTTATATATATAATTCAAATTTGGTTTAAGTCGTTAAGTGATGGTAGTTTACTGACAACCATTGCACGTGTATCAAAATTTAGTTGAAAAAGTTATCCGAAAAATCAAAAATTTCTTTCTCGACATGTGTAAATCTATTTCTGAACATATGTCTTAAACTTAATTGAAATTGAAAATGAGCTAATTGTGAATAATGATAAATAATGGCACGGAACTGCCATTAGAGATCAGTAGAGCTATAACCCACCAGCAAAAAAAAAAATATTGTGTTTCCAGAAGCAGTAAAATCATTTCACGGTATAAATATGCACTGCTTTGTAGAGCTTCCGGCGATGCACAAAAAGAAGGCAGAGAAATCTATCTATATTTTGCAACAAAATTCTTTCATAATCACACTTAATACATTGAAGAGAATCTTTTACAAAAATCACATAATTTTCCATTTGCAAATAAAAATCTGTGCATTCATATTGCTTATATTTCGCAATTCCCTTCCGTGTATTCTAAATTTCGCTTTAATATCTATAATTTCGCTCTATTTCCCTAAAGCAGATCAATTTTATCAAAAGCACTTTGTTAATTAACACAAACATATTTAATAAATTCTATACACGCACACACACACACATATTTGCATAACATGATTTTCCCATTATCTATGCGGAAAAGTATGCAACAATTTTTGTTTTGTACTCAATTTGTTTGTGAAGTAAAAAATGGGTAAGGAACGAAAATCCAAAAGCGAATTTTATTTTAGTTGTTCTACTTTCAACCAGATAGTTTTATCTAGAACAATGTTTTTTTTGTCTTTTTTTCAACTTTTATACACAAACTACAACTATTAACGAACACTATTTGCTGGCATGTGCAGTTTAATCTGTAATAAAAATATATATCCCAGCAAACAAAAAGGTTATGGGAGGAATCCAGGAATAGTTGATTGATATTATTTTTTTGCTAGAAACTTAATTTAATCAATTTTGGTATACGAAATAAATTAGGTTTTTTTCATGCTAGCTCATAACTTCCTTGTGATCGATAATGCGTGAATCTGTTGAATGTTACGAAAATTTAAAACTTTTAAATTTAATATAGAAAAGCAGAAACGTGCATTTTAAAAACGCCCGTGTGGCCTGGCCCTTAAAGCGTATTATTATGCGCTTTATTGCCATAGTGCTTAAAAAAATATGAAAAATATTTACTGGGCACACACAGAAAAATACCAATGTAAAATCAACATGTAACAATGTTGATTGAATATCATATTCAATTTCTGCCAAAAAAAAGTAAGACTTTATTTAAAATTACGATTATTTCATATTCATTTTAAGTGAATATTACACAGACTAACAAATTGGTAGTTTTTCTTTCCGTTTTGAACAAAACTAAAATTTTCCTAATCTGTTGGATTCGCTAAAAAAAGTTTGTCCTCAGGTTTATCCTATTCGATATTTTTTTTATGGCCATATATTTCAATTACCACACCAGTTTTTTTTTCAGAAAAAATATTACAAGTTTTTTTTTTCCAATTACATATATCATTAATATAAAAAAATTAAACTTTCAATTAAATAATTTAATTGATATAATTAAATATTTAATTACTAGTAGCAACACATGATTTTTTATTACACACATTCGCTATCATTTCCATGTATACCCACAAATAGTACGCATACATACAAATGATAACCAACATGTGAAACAACATGAAGCTTTTATATATAGCAAAGCATTCAATGCAATGTAATAACAATACAAGGTGGCCGCATACAGGAAACAAATACTACAATACAAAAAAACTAGGTAATGCTTGTCAAAAAATTTACGCTTTTGACATACGGTATACATAAAACTAACAGAGCAAAAACTAATCGGCTGCCACCACATGTACACTTATTATACCATGATTTGTACCATTTATAAAGCAAAATATGTACTCAGTGAGAGTGAGAGTTTAAGAGTAAGTTTATTTTAACTTTTTGCCGCCTATTTGCAAACATTGTTTTGGCTCAGTGGTAGGTGCGTTGGAGTTCAAAATAGAAGGAGCTTAGTTCAACTCTCAGATGAAATTAAAATCTGGTTGTTATTTTAATTTCATCTGGCATAAAATTAATAATTACGAAAACGAAATTACTAAGTAAGTATTTAACTCAACATAACGTTGTTAGCCCATTTGGAGCATCTCCATCCATCCAACATTCCCGCCAATCCAAATCGCTTATTTTTTCCCATTTTTTTTTAATTATTATGATTAAAAATTTAATTGAAAAATTTAAAATATTTTAATTAAACTTTTATTTATTATTATTAGATATCTAATAAAAATTGTTTTAATTAAATTTGGTACAAAAACTTACTTAATATTAGCAATTTGTTTATAGGTAAAAATTTAATGAATTTTTTACTTGGCGCAACGAATTTTTTAATTAAAAATAATTTTTATTTTTTTCTGTGTATACGTTTACTGCTCTGCAATAAGCTCTTATTTTAGAGCATGGCCACACGGGTATTTTTAAAATGCTGGTTTCTGCTTTTTGTGTTAAATTTAACAGTTTAAAAATTTAAAACTTTCAAATTTAATATACAAAAGCAGAAACGCGCATTTTAAAAACGACCGTGTGGCCTGGCCCTTAAAGCGTATTATTATGCGCTTTATTGCCTTAGTGCTTCAAAAAATATGAAAAATTTTTACTAGATACACACAGAAAAAATCAATGTAAAATCAACATGTCACAATGTTTATTGGAAATCATATACAATTTTTGCCAAAAATTAAGACTTTGTTTAAAATTACCATTGTTTCATATTCATTTTAAACGAAAATTACACTGACTCACAAATTGGTAGTTTTTCTCTCCGTTTCGAACAAAACTGAAATTTGTCTAAGCTGTTTTATGCGCTAAAAAAAGTTTGTCGTCAGTTTTTTCCTATTACTTCGAGATTATTTCAATTAGTACACCAGTTTATCTCATCTTAACTAATGTCCAAGCAAGTCCAATTTCGGCTAAAAACTGCAAAATCTAAAATGTTTAAATATATGTGCTAAAGACAGGTGTTTTAAGGACAAAATAAGACATTAATTATGAAAATCGATGGACAAATATTGATTTTATTCAAAATAAAATGAAGGAAGTCAATTTATTTAAAGTATATTTGAGGCTGTTGTAGCTGAGTGTTTAGAGCGTTGACTACCAACCATATGATGATAGCAAGAGCCCAAGTAAAATAATTAATAAAATAGCTTTACTAAATTAAGGTAGTTTCAGCTTGAAATAACTTTGATAACAAAATGATTCTTTGTGTTATTTCATGTCAAATTCACGTCGTTTTAACTTCAAATGACTTTGATTCAACATTATTCTTCGTACTATTTCAATATCAAACTCATTTCGCTTTAACAGTACCGCAATATTAAATCAGCATGAAATATGGTTATTTCAAAAGAAAAAAAATGTTGCTTGAAGGGTTATTGCAAAACCAAGTGGAATTTACATCAAATACCAATAAAGCAATATCACGGCCGAAATATGTAGAGCTAACCTGATTTTTACGATTATATCATGAATGCTTTTCTATATGTAGAACATTGTATTAGTTATACTCAAGTAGACCATTTTTCGTCGGGATACGCTTCAGCTCACTCGGACTCTGACTGTTTATTGCTATCGTCATTAGTAAAGAAGGAACTAAAGACTGTGATTTGTATCCTTCCCAGATGACACTTTAAGCTCTCATGTCCTCTCAATAGACGGACAATTCATTTTACTATCCAGACTTACATAAGTTTCCTGATTTCTTGCTGACCATGCACATTATAAACAAAACGCCACTTTTTAAAAAAGAAACGTGTCCCATCTGCAGTCGCTTAATTTTAATATCCACATCGCATTAATTTTTTCATGTGGTTTGTCGCCAGCTGTTTCAATTGTAATTGGCCTGTTATGCAAGCTCTATAAAATTCCGGTAGCTAAGCAACAGTCAACTCTATTGCTTACTTACCACGTTTACTTTATTATAATATTTCCTCGCTTGTGTTATTTCAGAAAAAAATAAAATCAACAATTAAATAGCAATATCTCTATGATATAAAGTGTATGGTATGAAAAAAGTTAGGATTCGCTGTTATCTGCTATACAAATGTAGCTGTTGCTTGTCTATTTTTAGATGTGGCAGATTTGTTTATTGGTATAGCAAACTTTAGAAAAAAAATGGTGTATAATAATTTGAATATCTACAAGGGTACCAAAAAAGGGATGTGATTCACAAGAAAATTAAATTAAGAACTAGTTAAATATAATTAATAATTTTTAAGGCAACACCTGCCTACTCACTTATTATAGAGGAAGGATCGGCAGCAGCTATGTGTACTTAAGCGAACAAATTTTAAAATATTAAGTCATCAGAGTTACTAAACTGAATTAAGATGTTTATAGCAAATTGACAAAGAGTCATTAATTGCGGATAGTTCCAGCTGATGCTAAGTCATTGTAAATTCGAATTCAATAAAACTCAACATTAATGGAAAAGATTTTACAAAAATAGAATTGGTTACAACCTCACACTTTATTATATTTTAATTTTAATATTTTAATTCTGTATCTAGAAATATTTCTTACACTTGTATTTACGTACAATAGCCATATACAAGAAGAGAATATGTATATAAAAGAATTAAATAAAATCTTGTAATATTTGTACTACTTAATTTTGCCGCTGGGGTCCTTCGGTCATAATGTAAAATTTTAATTAAACGAAAAAAAACACCAAAAACCTTCACATAATAAATCTAAAAGTATGAATTTTTTTTTATTATTCTGTTACTGCTTTTTATTCTCCCAAATCCGATAAGAGAAAATTATGTTAATATTGTACAATACATGAATAAGTACGTATTATACAGATATAAAAGTACATTAACGTTTCAAATGTAAATGATAGATTTTGTAACACAAATCAAGAGATTTTATATGTGTGAAACCACATACATTCTAACACAGCCATACAAATAAATTCACATGAAACTACTCAGCTCGGCTCTATTCAGTGTCTTTTTTTTTTGGTATAGCAAACAAGAATTAAAACTACATGGCACATACGTCCATATAATTGGGACTTTAAATAAGTATTTGCTGTTTGAGACAAGATGGTCCTAGAAGTAACGGTATGGTTGAAAGTGACTGATGAACAGCGTTGTCATATCGCAACGCATTTTTGCCATGTGACAAAACTGAAATAGCCATCAGAGCTGTCATATTGTAAGTCTTTTAAAAAATCTACGATATGACAACGCTGATGGCTATTTCAGTTTTGTCATATCGTAAAAACACGTTACGATATGACAACGCTGCTGATTATAGTTCATCAGCATATCGTAATCATATCGTAATTTTAAACTTTTGACAGGTCAACCGTATCTCAATATATACATATGTATATATATATATTTTTTTTTTTTTGTTTATTTTTTTTAAATGTATTTGGTTTTGAGCCGTATAAGGGTGTGATTTAATTCTTTCAATTTGGCAAACTCTGCAATACTGTGAATCAACCATTGATGAATACACAGCAAAATTGCATACTAAAACCGTCGAAAACAAAATTAATTTAACATTTTTCGGTAGTGATTTTGCTTCATGTTGACGATTTTACACGATTTTACAATAACCTTCAAGGAAAATTTTTCCTTTCGAAATAACAACATTTCATGTTCATTTAATATTCCACTTGCAGTTAAATCAAAATGAAGTTGATACCGATGTAATACAAAGAATCATGTTGAATCAAAGCTATTACAAGTTAAAACAACTTGAATTTTTTATTGAAACAACAGGAAAAATCACGTTGAATCAAAATTATTTCAAGTTGAAACAACTATTTTACTTATAAGATGTGTTTTCGTATAGGCATTAGAAAAATGTCTTTTAAAGTTGGCTGCTCTAGCCAAAATTTACTTTAGATATACACTAAATAAATACCATCATAAGTAATATGAGTTTCATTTTAATTCAACATGATTTAATTGATAATTTAACATCAAATTTATTTGAAATTAAGGTTTTAGCCATCTTGATTTCAAATGAAATGTAACGGTGATAGCAATGTTATTTTAACAGTGAAAAATATTAAAATATTATGGTTAGATTATTAATTTTTCCCTTAAAATTAATACAAAATAATGGTTAAATGAAATCAGCAACAGGATATTTTTGCTGGTAATGCGAAGTTTGTCGGCTATATATCGGCTATTGATATTTACACAATACGAACATCAAAATAAACAACACCAAGTCACACAACTGAGGCAATTTCTAAGGTAAGTACAACGTAAGGAACTAAGTTCTAACCCGGTGTCCCATGACACCGTGTTTTTTTTTAAATAAAACTTTGGTTGCACTCTAAGCAAATTGCAGCTCATATGAATGATAGCAACTTTATGTTGATGTATAAACAACATATATGTTATCGGGATTTAAGTTATTTTAAAATTATTTGAACATAACAACAGCATTTTTGACAACACTAGAATATAGTTTTTATAAATGTAATCTAACAACTCAAAGAACAACTAACGACTTTTACACTAATTTCTATTATTAAGAGAACAATAGTCTTATTGATACAACCATAAATTGTTTGCCACAACCATAATATAGTTGTATTGAAATTAAGCCGATAATTCAAGTAACACAGTATCAGCAAAACTATTTCCTATCTAATAATACACGTTAACACGTTTGCGTGATCCTCAAAGTCCTTTGCTTGATACTTTATGAAGATTAAGAAAATTGCTCTTATTACCGTATAGCCTCAAAATATGAAGCGCTTTTCTCATACGGTATTCATATGCTAACAGGAAAATGGGGGGGAAGATACTGACTAACGATTAAAACATACTTTGATTATAATACAAGAAAATACCATTTTTAATTTTTATTATAAAAAACGCCAAAGATTAATTTGTACTCCCAATAATATAATCAAAAACATAAAGAGCTACACAGCCAAGTACAATATGAATGTATTATTAGATTCTTAACAAGATGAATATGATGAACAATAATAGACTTTATGGCACTTACAACAAGTACAACTATGACTACAAACGAAAAAGGAAAAACCATAGAGGAGCGTAGCAGCAAACATGGGAAGAGACAGATGAGTATAACAGACACTTCATACTCGTTATGTTTACTAAGAAAGACAGACAGACAGACATTCAGTAAAATATAAGTAAAATTGTGAGTATGTTTAAAATATGTTTATATATTTGAATGTAATAACAATTTCATTCCCCATGTGACATACTTAAGACATAACTGTTGCCTTGCATAACAACAACATTATATTAGATTACATTTATTTCTACTATTTGTGGAAAACATCATACACGCAGTGATATATGTGTATATGTATGAAGAAAAAAGCATATGAAATTTATGGCAATTTTCCTTACTTGACCGCTGATTTTCTATGAATTTGCAGGTGTATGAGTTTGTTTTAATAGTCAGTGCCCTGAAGGAAATGTCGATAGTAAAACTGTACCGATTCACTATTGACTTTGTCCCCAGTACTACTGACTAATTGTACCCCCAGGGCAATGTTCTGTGCTATAGACATTTAGCACTTGCTTGTCATTGAGATTCCAATAGTGACCTCAGAACTATTGACTTACTATAGACTAGGTGGTTCTTATGGGACCACATTGAGACATTGGCGCCAGAGATTCACTAATGCATTTTAATGATTTTAGTCAACACATATGAAACTTTTTACTAAGTACGGCAATTAGATTAGATTTTTTATGAACATTTTTAGTTTTGCGTGCAGCCGCATTTACAACAATAACAAAATAAGACAATAAAAACTCATTTTGTAACTGTCAAAAGCTTCTGTTCTTATTAAAGGCAAAATAAAAGTGTACACAATGTCACCACACAAAAAAAAAACACCAAATTGGTCGACAAAAGTGGAGATTTGGAGTCACTTGGCCCCTGACTTCCTTCAGGGTATGTGTTCTTTTATACCTTTATGTGTCTACTCAACGAATGAATGCATGTGTATATGTGTGAGTGTATCATGAATATGTATGACCATTAAAATGAAAATCTCATAAAAGGTTTAAATGTACAATGAAAATAGGCCATATAATAAATGCAATGAACATAAATGCGCAAATTTTTACATTTGCCTATTCAGATAAGGGCATATAAAATTTTATAAATTATTAAGTCCATAGCAATAATATAGGTAGGTATACGTACATATGTTCTTCAAAAAGGGTTAAAAGGTAAAAACAACAAATACTTAAAATTACTCGTGCGGGAGTCAACCCAAATTTAAAACATATGTTTCAGTTTTAAAGGATTTGAGAAAAATTATCATAAAAATGTTGTTAATATTTTAATAGCTAGAAAATCCTAGTTCTAACATTTTGGTTTAATAATGATATTCAACATTTTGTTATTTTTAAAGTTGATGAAAATCGCTAGAGGACCATTTAGTTGTTACAACTTATAATTAACCATTTTAGTATTCTATATACCATGTGCGGATCCAGTTTAAGCTTTTGAAGGAGGACATTTCATATGAAACGAGCTGCTTTAAAAATTGTTCTTAGCAATAGAATATAAATTATGAACGGATCGATAGACCTTTTTCCCGATACGATACAGTTTTTTTTTTATTTTTTTTTTAATTTATTTTTTTTTTATTTATTTTTTTAATAGATAAGTAGTATTTTCAATACTTTTCAGAATTACAATTATAGTATTGTTAATAATCTCATTTTAAATATTAAAAGCTCTGATTATTCTCAATATTTCGAATGAAATTCAATATATTTTTTTTAAATACATTTATGTTTTGTTCATTTTTGATATTATTTGCCATCGTGTTGTATTAGCATTTTGTAGCAAAATAATAAAATCAGAAATCAAGGGGGAGGAGGGAAATGATACTGGAAAGAATTCTAAGCAACTTTGCCCTAGAAATCATGGGTCTAAAATGAATCTCGAACTTGCGGAAATTCCAAAATATGTTGTAAGAGACTTATGTGTCGATTATTGATGGCAGCCGAAACACAGCTGGGTCGCCAGTTGCTAAAAACGATATTACGCATGGAAACTGGCAACTGAGTACTGTTAATTTCAGTTGCTATTTAGTGATTTTCTGGCAACTATGAATTTTAAGTTGCCAGCTGGCAACGCAACTGAAGTTCGGTTGATATCCATAACCGACCGATTAGTTCGTATAAAACCAAACTAGTGATTGGGTCAGACCACCTCCGAATGAAATAAAAATTCGTGTGGCACTTAAGTCTTGTGCAACCAACATTTGCCACAAATATCAGAATACTAGCACCAGTGGTTTCCATATTAAGTACAATACACATTGGCAAACTTGAAAGATAGTAAAAAATTCATCATTTTTTTAAGGATACTTTTAACTGTCTAGACTATCGATCACGTTTGACACCCAAACTGTCATTCAAGAAAAAACTTGACACTTGACAGAAAATACCAAAATTAGATGCGCTTTATTGATAAGAAAAATGTTTTATAATTAATTTGTTTAATTCAATTATTTAATTTCTTATATTTAACAGCTCCTCGTACGATTTTGTCTTAACATCTCATAGAGAAAACCTTGCATTTCATAAAAATATAAGAATTCCTTAAAAAAATTATTTTCCGCGTCCAAGTTGTGAAGTTTATCCTACAAAATATAACTCTTCACTGACTCTTTGGTTCACACTATCAGTAAAAAATCAATATGGCCGCTGACTATCACTCAACCGCAAAAAATTTTATGCTTGACTGTCGAAATTTGTGTTCACACTATCGATCAAGCCAAAATTTGAGCAAAACTGTTACTCATGTCCGCCAATGTGTATTCTACTTTATGACGCCTTCATAGAAAACATTACAAAAAGCTTGAAGCAAATTGACGTATAATTAATATATTTGCAATACATTATTAAATGACACTCATACGTCATTCTGCATTGAAAGTAACTGCTTCAAGCACTTTTTGTAATTTTTCCTATAATATAGGCGTCATAATTTTTTTGTTCATATGTTAGTTCAATAAGACAAAACTGGCATACCAATTTTTATTATATTCGGAGGAAGTCTGGCCCAATCACAGATTGGCATTATGCCAACTATCAACAAAAGTTACCTATTTTAGGCTTAAGTTTTCTAAAACTAACTGGGTTAGAGTTGTTCGTAGAATTCATTTCCCCACCTACGATTTTATATTTTTTTTTGCATCCATATACAACATATTTTTCATAACTTGAAATTGAAAAATAAAACCATATCAAATAAACCATTATTTTATTAATTAATTTTTCTTGAAACGTTCTTAAAAGAATATTTAAAATAAAAACAGTCAGTCACATGCATAATTTGAACAGCAAACAAAATGCAAAACCAAATAATGTCGACAAAAAACAATTCGTATAAGAGAAAATTACGCAAATAAAAATTTCTTTAAAAAGAATATGTATTTAAAAATAAGAAAAAAGATACAAATACATACACAAATATACAATCGACAAACAGCCAGACAGACATATCGAAGGAAGCACTTTTTTTGTTTGTTATATTAAAATGATGAAATGGCAAAATATTGCAGGAAGAACACAATCACCTTAGAATGACTGCTTGACTGCTAAAAGCTGCTGTTAAAGCAGAGTAAAATCTTAGTAAGAAAGCTGAATAACATTCATAGAAAAATCAAGTCGACACTGTCATCACAGGATATCCAAGCATACAAAAGACTTTAAATGGGAAAAAAAGCAACCAAAGAAAAGGAATTCATTTTGAATTTATACATTATTTTTCTTTTCGTTGTCGTTTCTATTAATGCTTTTAGAAAGCTGTGCCACCATTTACTTGATAAAAGTGTTGACACAATATATTGCAGTAGTTAAACGGGAAATCTAGCACATCCATCTTATATTCATACAACTGCACACAAACACAAATACACTAGTCACATTCATGCATGCATACATACACTCCACGACATAAAAGTCAAACAATAATATAGACAACATGTCTGCCGTTGTTGTAGCATATAACCAGGAGGGAAATAGTAAAAAAAACCAAGCTTAGTTAAGTCAAGAAGACAGTGTTTTTTTTTCAATTTATTATTTATTTTTACACAGATTTTTTTCTTTTTATTTTTAATTTTTCTTTTATTTAAATTCATCAAAAACAGCTAAAGTATTACAAAAAAATCTTGTCTTCAAAAAATACTATAAAAAAATATGTGCAAAATTATGGTTTAAATGAACAAAACCTTTGGCAATTTACTGGAAATAATTTGTGTTTTCTTTTACTATTCTTTTCCAGCTAGACACATATTTTATTTAATATATATATTTTTCTCTTTCTTTTCTTTTATCAGCAAAAATAAGGACCTGAAATGCACTTAAAATTGTTAAACATTGTGTTTATGTTGAATGTATTGGGAAAAAAAGTTTAAGTATAAAATGAAGTGCATACTTGAAGGGGCAAATTTAAATAATATTTTTATAAACTTAAGAGATTAAAAGGTTATAAAGGACTTAAGCTCAATTAAGAGAAAAGTTATAGGAGGAAAACTACTATGAATAACACTGTACAACCAGGGCTGTCAGATATGACGATTTCTCGCCAAACGTGACGATTTTTTAACTTGTTTGGCGTCAAAATTTTTCATTTGGCGACATGGAAATTTTTCTGTCGATAAATAAATTTATTGGCGATTTTTATGGCTAATTTTTCAACAAAATTGAACTTAAAAATTTTTATAATTTAGGAAAATTACTTTGTTCAAAGAATGTTTTCAAAAATAAATCCCACTAAAACTCGTCTGCAAGAAATTCAAACAACGTGATTTTGATGATTTTTCTTATACATATTAATTATAGTCCTTAAATGTGTTTTGAGTTTGGATGAGAAAAAAATAATTTTTGGCGATTTTACTTCTACTTGTGGCGATTTTCTGTTAAATTTATAAACGACTATTTTATAAATATTTATATTAAAAAAAGTTGTATATAAAAACATATATATTATTATCAAATATATATTATGAAATACTACATAAAATTGATTTTGGCGATTTTAAAAAATCTATTTGGCGCAATAGGTCGGAAAAAATCTGACAACCCTGTGATTAAAATTGACAAACTTCTAACGACTGATGTTGGCAGAGGGCATAGCAAAAATTTACGTGTATTGCCGTTTTGAAATTTAATGCCGCGGACCCATTTTAGAGAGAGTAAAAGTTCCTCATATTTTGCACATTGTTATTTTGAATTGACATTGAAAATCTTGTAATTCTTACGTTTAAAGTATAAAATATGTTCATTCCTTTTATGTAAAACGCCACGAGGAAGATTTTTGTGAACATTTTCATCTTATAAGGTTTTGCTGTATCGGTCTTTTTGGCCCTTTCGTAAATACGGCAAAAAAACTTTGCTTAGACAGCAATTTAGCGGCCTAAAATGTCATACAAAAGAACAATCATAAAATATTACTATCAGTGTTGTTATGGTAACCAACACAGAAAAAAAATAAGTTTCGTTATTGATAACAAAAATCCCGGTATTCAATAACTTTTTTTTCAAATTTCCTGTGATAAAGAATTCCGCTATATTCAAAAGAAAAAATTATATAAATTTAAAAAAAATGTTGACATGGCTGGGATACGGACCCGGGCTTCTCGGACGTAAAGCATGCACTCTACAGGTGACCCATATCCCAGTTATTTTTTAATGAGATAAAACTTGTTTTAAGTACTTATTTCTGAAAATAAAAGAAATAACTAGTGTTCGACCGAACGCACTTTTTCAGACCGAACCCGAACCCGAACTTCGGTTGATTTTTTAGAATCGAAGCCGAACCCTAACGCGATACCGAACTTTTTTTTTATCGAAGAAAAGAATATCATCTCAAGTTTTTCTAATTATAACGCATTTATTTAATAAATACAAAATGAACAAATTCGTAGCACGTTGCTTTTTTCGATAATATGTTATAGGACTGCATTGTTTGTGTATGTATATAAAAAAAAATTATACAAAGGTTGGTGTTCGGTGAAAATTTTACCGAACGTCGAACATCAACCGAAGACAGCTTTTTGCCGAACTCCGACACCGAACCCGAACGTTCGGTAGGACACTAAAAATCACCGGCATGGGAAAGAAATACATACAACGAAATATTGTATTAACCTTTAACGGGAAGTTCGGCACACAAAACTTGTCGTTAAAGTCGACGTTAGCTTTTAATCATACATTGTGAAAAGGGCCGTTAGTCGAACTGTATGGTTTTATATCCAAAGACATTTAATTATTTTGGCTCGAGTTCGGTTTCGATTTAATTTCTCAATTAAATTATATCGAGCCATAACCGCCAAAAAAGCTCAAGCGACATGCTTTTCGAAAATCGTTTTTGGACGAAAATCGATTATTTACGATAAATCGGACTATCTGTCAAAGTTTCAAAGTCCTGCCATGTACCGTTACGGAAATACAGCAAAAGAAATTTTAGCTTAAGTGCATTTTCCCTTTAAATTTTTAATTTGTTTACATTTTTTTGTAACTGCAAAATGTCGCTTAAGCTAAAATTCTTTTTTGCAAATACAGCAAAACTAGTGTCAAAAACCCTTACAAACATGCGTTGTCTTATAGGAAATTTAATAAAACTATTAACATTACATATAACAGTCCACTACAATCCTATATAGCCAATAAAAGGGCTCTACTTCGATTTAAACCAAGGTTAACTAAAAAATACTTCTCCTGTAAAATTTACTTTATGGCGCTTAAGCTTTTTTGGCGGTTATAGCTCGATATTTTTATTTAGAGATAAATGTGAAGCATATCGACAAACAAAAATTTGACTGCGCGGAGGGTTGAACAGACATGTTTTCATAGCTCCCGCTATTCTCGTCAGAGTTCTTTACCGCGCAGACCACTCGACCAAAGTCAATGATTTGCAGTCAAGAGTTGAATATCATTTACCTTTAATCAATTCATACTGTCGCTCTTAGAGCTGTATTTCATTTGATATTTATTGATATTCACTTTTTCCTTTATGCCTTATACTAAGCTTCTTGTTATTTCTCTATTCTAGTATGAATTATAATTGATAATTACAATTACTAGTGCGTGTGAATGTTTGTTTGTTCAGTTTATTTGAACATGAACATCCTTTTACTAGGAGCCGTTAGAGTTTAACAATTAAGTTATGAGTTATAGTCGAACTGTATGGTCGTATATCCAAAGATATTTAATTATTTTGGCTTGAGTTCGGTTTTGATTTAAGTTTTCAATTAAATTATATTTTTATTTAGAGATAAAGTGATAGATATGTTTATAAGTTCACAAATTTCGTTTCACATATTTTAACAAATGCAAGACGACTACTATGCTCACATATTTGTTCATTCATTTCTTACGAACATAACGACTGCTGCTACATATACGGGATTTAGACGGAGACTTTTTAACTTGATTTTTTTTTTTAGTTTATGGTCAAACTGGGTATAAAGGCGTTTAGTGAGATACCAAACCAAAGGAAATTTACTTTCTAAGGAAAAATCTTTTGGACTTCATACTTGCTTAAACGTAATTTTACCCCGTTCGACCATCCACTCTAAAAAAATCATGCTAAAAAGTCTTCGTCTAAATCCCGTAATACTTAAGAGTATTTGATAAATAGTCATTCAATTCACTTCACTGCCTGTGCTCTGAGAAAAAGAGCAAATATTCGAAAAAAGGAAGAACTTTACATGCCCACGAATATTTTAGTCGATGCAGGCCTCTAATACGTATTATATGTATGGGATTCATAAACGCAAAGTTTTAATAAATTTTAGATTTATTTTTATTTCAAAGTAAACTTTACAAAAATATTAACTAGTTCATCGCAAAAACATATTTAATACAACAACAACAACAAAAACTTTAATATCTATGACACTAAAGTTGAGTAAGTTGTTTTTTTTTTTAATTTCTATAAAATCCTATAAAAATCCCTTGACTGATTTTGTATTTATAGACTTTTCAGTTAATGCAAAAAACACACTCGGAGATTTAGAATTAAAATTAAAACTTCTGCTTTTAATATAAAAATTAAAAGAAAAGTTTAATAAAATATTTTAAATACGAGGGTTAGTTATTTGTACTGTGACCGTATATATTAGAACGGAATCAAGTCAAATCTTAATTTTCAATATAATTTTAAACTTTTTCATTGAGTCGTAAACAAAGTTTTATCACAGCTAAATGTTGATGGGATATTTAACATGTTCGAATTTTTGCACGACGACTTAAGCGGAATCCTTTCCGAATGGTTTCCTAATACCAGGGAGTCATAGTTGCGTAGGAAGGCGCTTTATATACATCCAT
The DNA here is from genome assembly GCA_956483635.1 of Panzeria rudis. Lineage (NCBI taxonomy): Eukaryota > Metazoa > Arthropoda > Insecta > Diptera > Tachinidae > Panzeria > Panzeria rudis. Next base: position 181,089,589 of record OY101447.1, read on the forward strand.
ACACCACACGGCAATTTGTAAATAGTTCATATATCTAAACAAGTTTATAGTAAAAAATGTGTAACTATCAAAGGCATTAATAGCAAACCTCGTACAACAGGTATACATATAAGTTGATATGTAGGATAGAATGAATGTGTTTTTTAACAAATGAATTTTTAAGCCTTCAAACATACACAATCAAACCAGATGTGCAAGGATAAATGTGTGTTAAACTTTGTAAAATTTTTGCAAGCATTTTTGTTAATGAAATCAACTGCAGCAGCAAGCAAGCAACCAAGTATGTCTGTCTGACAGTAATCCAACGAACATACAAGTACTCAAATTTCAACTCAAGTGCAGTGGTGTTGATTAATAGATACCAAGAGTACGAAAAAGTGAGTTGTTGCTAAACAAAGTAAGTATGGAGATAAAACTTTGTAGATTTTTTTTCACAGGAAAGTGAATTGAGGAATAAAAGTATACGGAACAACAGTACAAGCGAGCAAAAAAGTAATGTGACGCATAGGGAAATGTTAACTATGCCATGACTTGCACAAAAACACACACACACACACACTTGAATACATACATAATTGTATAGAAATTCATATAAACCATTAGTTGTGTACATGTAAGTTGTTTAAAGTATCATGTATGTCTCTAGGCTGTATGCAGAATCCTACAAGTTTTTCTTTTGCTATTCAGTTTATTAGCTTGTACTCTGAAAACCTTAGCAATATTATATTTGCACAAGTATTACGTATACATTTGTGAGCATACGTAACTATAAATTTATAATATCCCTGCAGACAAAGTAACTAGTATGTAGTTAGAACTATACTAGTTACTTTTTACTTCAGAATATTTGGCTGTCTGTCCTTTTTTCATATATCGAACTATTGATTTGCACATTCGGTTGTCATAGGAGCCTAACTAGTTCATTTGTATACAGTTACATCCCAGTTAGAATACTAGTTGTTGTAAACTAGTGTTCTTACTATTTTTTTATGTATAGTTTTGTAACTCTTAAGAAAAACTTTGGCTCAACTGGGGTGCGAACACATATTCCTCATAATTCAAGGCAAGTAATCCACCCACTCAGCCACTTTCTACTTAATATATATAAGTCGTATACCTAAAGAATTTGTCCTTTTTTGACTAGTATCATTACTAGTCTCGATACAACTAGTAATATGAATGTCCTTTTTTGACTAGTATTGTTGCTAGTCTCGTTACAACTAGTAATATGACTGGGTATTTTTTTTACTAGTCTCATTACAACTAGTAATATGACTGTCCCAAAGCATATCTAGTTATAAATTTAGCTGCTGGGATATTTTATTTTATGTATGAATAACCAAAAATTAGTAAGACTGATGTTAGTTTAAATTACTACAGATACAGGTGGATAATAAATAAGCGCAAGCATACATACATAATGATAAGTTTAACAGAGGTTTCTTTAACGAGGGTCTTTGAATAATTGGTAAAATACTGTTAGGAAATTTTATTTCAGATTTACTATCTATATAAATAAAAGAGTAACGTTATTGAGTGACTGACTGACTGTCTGACTGATTCATCATCGCCCAGCCGAAACCACTAAATCTAGAAAGTTGAAATTTCGTATGTGGGCTCCCGTCAGCATGCATAGATCCACTAAGACGCGGTTTTAGGAAACTCAAACGCTAAGGTGGTAAAAACGGTTAAATTCGGTACACTTATATCTCCGGATCTAGCTAAGGTAGACATAAAATTCCAAAAACAGCATAATAAGATCAAAAAATAAGCGCACGGTGTTTGGTACCTTTTGAAATTTTTACATTTAGGGGCCGAAAAAGTGTAAATATATAATTTTGGTACTTTTTTTGTTAACCGTTTATCTCCTAAAGTAATGAAGATAGAAATTAAATTTAAAATGCATTCATACGAAGCCCTCAAACATGTTTTGGTACTTTTTTGTAATTCGAATATGTAAAGGGTAAAATTGGTTGCTCTTTTTTTTGTACTTTTTTCCATACAACTATTTTTTATGCAAATTGATATACATAGTGAATGAATATGTTTGTATATTTTCACTAAGAAAGGATTTTTGAAAATTTTAATTCTAAGGGGATTAAAAGCGGTAAAAACGGGTAAAATCGGTAACTTTATATCTTGGAATCTAAGTAAGGTATACATAATATTCTAAACGCATCATAATAAGATAGAAAAATGAGCGGACAGGTGTCTGAAACTTTTTTAAAATCTGTACATTTAGGAGCCGAAAAAAGGTGAAAATATAATTTTGGTACTTTTTTTGTTAACAGTTTATATCATAAAGTAATAAAGCTAGAAACTAAACTTGAAACTCATTCTTCTCTCCTTAAAAAAGCCCTCGAAAACAGTTTTGTATTTTTTTAAATTTGAATATGTAATGGGTAAAATTGGTAGCCTTTTTTGGTACTTCTTTCCATACAACTATTTTTTATGCACATACTGAATGCATATGTACATTCTCTAAGAACGAATTTTTGAAAACTTAAATTCTAACGGGATTAAAAGGGACAAAAACGGGTAAACTCGGTGTTCTTATATCTCCGAATCTAAGTAAGGTAGACATAAAATTCCAAAAGCGTCATAATAAGTGGATAGGTGTTTTGTACTTTTTTTGAAATTTGTACATTTGGGGGCCGAAAAAGGGTAAAAATATAATATTGGTACTTTTTTTTGTTAACCGTTTATATTTTAAAGTAAAGGTACTTTGTCAGAAAACTACTTTTTTAAAAATGTAGTTTTAAGAAATGGTACTTTTTGAAAAATGTTTTTTGGAAAGGATACTTTTTGAAAATGGTAATCTTTTGAAAATTGTTACTTTTTAAAACGTTACTTTTTGGAAAAGGTTCTCTTTTGGGCTCTGTATAACAAAAGTGAAAATTAATCTTATTGTTTTCGATACGCTGTCCGTCAGTCCGTCTGTCTTTCTGTCTGTCACAGGCTGTTTTCTCGAAGAACTGTTTTCTCGTAAGAACTATGGGCTAAAGATTAAAGGGTGTGCTAAAGCGAGCAACGAAACATGTTGAAATACTAATGTAATATACAGAATCTTTTATGTAGACTCTCGAAATTTTCAAAGTTAGTGTTAATTGGTGTAGTCTGTAGAATATTTAACACAATAAGAATTAAAGGGTTTTCTAAAAGTTAATGTAATTTTGACTATGCAGTTTAAACAGTTTGCTGTATCTTGGAAACCGTAAGAGGCAAACTCTTGAAATTAAAAAAAAACTCTAAAACTAAAAAAATTCCAGAACTAAAAAAGTCAAAACGAAAAATCGCCAAAATTAACAAATCGCTAAAACGCAAAAATTCGCCAAAACTAAAAAGATCGAAAAAAACTGACCAATTTTATGGTTATTTTTAAATGAGTTAACTAATTTTTCTATATCTGCACAACAATGGGGTAGCGAAGTACGCCGGGTATAGCTAGTATAAAATAAGTTGTTTTAAGTGTAATTCCCTTTATCTTTCCCTTGCTTTTTCTTTATATTCTGTAAAGCGTTTTTCATATAGATTTAATTTTTTTCTATCACGATTTTGAATCTCTGCTCCGATTAATTTAGTTTTCTTCTCCTTCGAAATACAAAAAATAACAAAAACACCGAAATCAGATATTACCAACTACCACAACAAAATCTATACAGATTAAAAAGTTACGAATTGCAATTTTTTTAAATACACATTTCCTTTTCTTCTTAATATAATTGAATTGCAAACTATTCAAATTATTACCATGAAACAGAATTTGTTCTCTTCGAGTAATTTTATCTTGTATTCAACACTTGCCTTAATTATCGGAATAAATTTTCAAGTAACGAATAACACATTTTTAGCAAATTTGTGCAGCTCATTCTACAAATGTTTCAATAACACTTTAATTTCACATGTTTTTGAGTAACTTTTTTGCATTGCAATTATTACTCATAGAGTTTTGTTAATTTATACGTTTTAACATATTAATGATGTATGTATTTGATATAATTTCACCTTCAAAAGAAAAGTCACGAATGACAAACAACTTGTAGACATACTTTTAACATAAAAAACAAAGCCATTTCTAATAAATTAACTCTATTTTGTGGGAATATGAAAAGAAACTGATATGTTTGCTTTTATTTACGGTTATTTATTTTTGTATTTATTTTGTTTTTTCTTTTTTGTTGGAAATAATGCAATGCGTAAAACTAGATCTTTAAAAGAAGAAAATTTTTTTGCGGAAAAAAATAAAAAAAAAACAAATGAAAATTTCCTTTCGTTTAAGTTCATGCATTTATTGTAAAGTAACTAGTGGTTTTTAATAATTTTTATCCAAAACTGTTTGTTCAGAACTTTTATGTAAAAGGCCGCGTCGAACATTTTTGTAGAATATATCAGCAAGTTATATCGCCGCTAAAGAGAAGTTTTTTGCCTCTTTTTAAGAAAGAAACGAAAAGACCCATAGAACGAAAAGTTATAGGGTTAAAATGTTTCACAAACATTTTCCGCCTGGTGTTTTAGATAAAAGTGCTGAACACTGTTCATACCTTAAACGTAAGACTTACAAGACTTCCTATGCCGAGTACGAATTGTGAATAAGTACGAAATTGACCCTTAAACACATTTTAAGTTTTGAATGAGTTTTGTCGTTCAAGTTAAGTAAGTGTACAGCTTGGGTGTCTTTGAAGATTTATATTAAAATTTTATGGAAAATGTTTTTGTAGAACATTTTGGCCCGCTATAGCGCCACTAAGGGGACTTTTTTTGCTCATTAAAAAAAAGGACAAGAACATGCATACAACAAAGAGTTAGAGGGCTAAAATATTCCACAACAATTTACAAGATTTCCTAATTGTGTATAGGTACTAATTGTGAACAGGTACGAAAGTAACCCTTAAATACATTTTTAGTTTTAAATGATTTTTGGCGTTCAAGTAAAGTCTGCAGCTTGGGTGTCTCTGAAGATTTATAGCAGAATATTATGGAAAATGTTTTCGGAAAGCATCTTAGCCCGCTATAGCGCCTCTATAATAATAAAAATACAAAAACACCCATGCAACAAATAATTAGAAGGTTAAAATGTTCCACAAAAATGTTCTTAGTGATGATTTACTTAAAAATGCTGAACACATCTTATACCTTAAAGATAAGCCTTCCAAGATTTCCTATTCCGATTCACTATAACAACAATGTGAAAAATGGGGATAAAAAAGTCATTCCATAAAAATTATTAATTTTGTGTTAATGGGAATATCAATCTTTTGAGTCACCAACAGGAAAAGTTTCTGTATTCACAGATAAGGTCAATCAGTTTCGGGACGAATAAAAATTATATGAAAGCAAGACTCTCAACCATCTCCATCTAACCTAACATTTGAGGTGATCCTCCTGTACGACCCTTATAGCAAAGAAAACTAATCTGTAAAGAAAGCGAATTATAATTTGAAGATTATTAAGAAAGCAAAAAAACGACAACTACTACAACTCGGAGAAGAAAAGGTTTGCGAAGTTCTAAAACAGAAAAGTTTTATTTTAATTTTTTTCTTTTTTGCAGAAAAATTTATGGAAGAAATTAATACAGAAAACTATGAATAATGAGAAATGTAGCAGAAAAGGTAAGCATCATTGCGAAAACCATAGCAAAGGGGAATTTAAAGGAAAGAAGACTACATATTTATATTCATTGATATCTAAGTAAATATTAACTAGCAGCTTTTCCTTATTGCTAACAAAAGTGTGTAAGCCCAGCGGGAAATTCAGTTCATTTACCAACAAGTACAATCGTATTACACACACACACACACTCAAACACACACATATATATCCCCACATATAGATATAGAAGCATGACTAAAACAAGTGACGAAGAAATGTTGTTAGTTAAACCTGCATAAAATATTTAAACACAGTTTTACACAAAGACATCATTAGTATCGCTTTACGAGACATTTTAACGATGTTGTAACTAGAAGAGAGAGAGAAAAAAATAGAATTTCAATGTAACATATATATACATATACCCTGTCGTATTTCTATTAGATAGCTCAAAATATAGTTCACTATTTGCTAACTCATTTACAACTGGGCTTCTGAGCTAACTTATAAATGCTACAGATGTGAGTCAGTTGTTTTTTGTACATCTGTCTTTTTCCCGATAAGTATTGAACTAACTTTTAGCTAACTCAAAACTGATGCAGACATTAGTGAGATGTTTTTGTACGACTAACATCTTCTCCATAAGTTTTGAACTAACTTTTAGCTAACTGAAAGCTGATGCAGAGAGGAGTCAGTTGTTTTTCAACAATGTTGTATAAACTTATGTATCAATTTGAGTTAGCTAAAAGTTAGTTCAAACCTTATAAAGAAGATGTCAAGATATACTTCATATTTAACATAAATCTTAACTCTGTAGAGTCTAAATATATTTTATGTGGCGCGATAGCAAAGTGGTAAGTAACCATGATGCCTGACAAACAAGTAACCACGGTTCGATACCCATTCTCGTCTCTGAAAAAAGGATTAAAAAATTGTTTCCAATTTAAGCTGAATAAAAAATGTTAATCATTAGTAAATTAAATCAAAGCTTACTCAAAGCAATTTCTTTTTTGATGTGCCACAAGCTAACTAATAATTTAAAAGTGATGCATAGATGAGTGAGTACTGATTCGTCCTGCGGCCGCTCAATGATAAAACCAAACACTTTTAACAAGCAGAATGAGCTTGAATTTTAGTCACCTCTGATTAATTTTTTGCTGATAATTCAATAGTTTTGAGTTAACTTAAATTCCGACTGGGTATGTAAGTTAAAGTGTGTGTCTCTGAAAACTTTTTAAACTGGGCGCATGCTGTTCCGTTTCCCCCCACAGAGCTGTCACACTGTGGTATACACATGTGTTAATTACAATGTGACTGACTTGCGTATGTTTTTGAAAGCACTTTTAACAACTATACAACACACCACTGTCACTAATATCCTTTTAATTTTTTTTTATTTTTATTTTTCTTTTCAAGGAAATAAAAGTTAAATGAAAAAAAAATATGATTCAATAAATTTAAACAGCAAATGTCATAAGTATGTTAAGAAGTCGAAAAAAGGTTATTGCTGCTTGCTAATAGTTGGGTGTTGACTTATTCCCACTTTAGATTATTTATCATATTTTCAGTTCAAAATAAATCACTTAAAATCATCATATCAAATCATTGAATCAAATAAAATGTGAATGAAATTTATTATTGGAAAAACAAACTGAAAACTTGTTGTTGATTGAAATCCGTTTAGCTGAGAAATATTTTCTTTTTACTTTGCAAAGATAAGAAAAAAAAGGACGTAACACAGAAAGCAAGCAAATAAATAAATTGTATGAAAAAGTTTTTAATAAATTTAATGACATGTCTTTACGCAACGAAAACTTTTGATTTATCAGAAAACATTTCTCAATGACTTTTTCCTCAATGATTTGTTTAAGAGTCGAGTGAAGAATATAAATAACATTAATAAAGATTTCCTGCAAGAGTTTATTAATAAATTGAAAATGTTAAGGGGAATCTTCAAGCAGAAAGTAGTTCTGCGAATCAATGCGTTGAATTGTTAAGTCTTCGTAAGAAAAATGTATAGGAATTAATTTACAATTGCAAAATATTAGCATGAAATGAATATGTAGTAAGAAGTTTAAATATATAAAATAGGAACAGTTCTTATGGTCCTTCGAGTCATAAGTTCGACTATGAAGAAATAAATGTTATATCTACACACAGAAATAAAAAAACCGATGTAAAGTCAACTTGGTGTAATGTTGATGGAAAATCTGTTTAAATGCTTAGTTGTTTTAATAGTTTTTCACTGCTAGAACAACATTGTTCAATATAGAACTCATAAAATTATGTTTTATAGTAAAATCAGTTTTCATCACGTTAATTTAAATCAACGTTGAAATTTATTTTATATCAACATGCCTATAACTTTACGTTGAAGTAAATTTTCTTTTAAATCATCAACTAAATCATATTGAATTAATGTGAAAATCATGTTATTTATATTGCAGTATATTTATTTGGGGCTGTTGGGGCTGATGGTTATGGCATTGACTGCCAAACATGTAATGATAGCATTAGGCCGAATTCAAATCTTAAGCGAGGCAACCCAACTACAACACAAATTTTTCTAATACCTATGTTAATACATATCACGACACTCTCCATAGAAAAATTCAACAAATTTGCTAAATTAAACGCATGCAGTTTCAACTTGAAATAACTTTGATTCTGTATGATTCTTCGTGATATTTCAGTATCAAATTTTCGTTGTTTGAACTTGAATTAACTTTGATTCAACATGTTTATTTGTATTATTTCGGTATCAAATTCACGTTGTATAAACTTGAAATAACTTTCGACTCAACATGATTCTACGTATAATTTAGGTATCAAATTCACATTGCTTTAACTTGAAATAACATTGATTACTCGTGATTTTTCGTATTATTTCAGCATAATATTCATTTTGATTTAACAGTACTGGAATATTAAATCAACCTAAAATATAACTGTCACTGTTGAAATAACATGATTATCAACGTTATATTTCATTTTAAATCAACATGACTATAACTTTAATTTAAAATTAATTTTACGTTAAATTATCAATTAAATTATGTTGAATTAAAATTAAATTCATATTTTTTTATGACGGTATTAGTGTATATCCAAAGTAAAGTATAAAGGTGTTGTGCCTGCAGTGGTTAGCGCGTTGACTACAAAAGCAAGTTTACCGAGTTCAATTCTTGGCTGGGGCAGAGAACTACAACACATTTTTTTTCTGATGTCTATGCTAGTACACATCACATACATAAGTGAAAATGGGAGTTAATGCGGTGAAACAGACGGCTATACTCAAAATACCTGAAGAAGAATACCAAAGGTGTTCGAAATATCGAATAAATAGATATTAACGTAAACAATATTTAATAAAACAAAGAACGCAGTTTTATTCCAGCACATTGTGACCTGGGGGCTACTTTGTATTTCGAATCGAAAGCAAATGCTTTCGAATTGCAATGTAAATGAGATACAAATTCGAACAGGGGCAGAATCGAGCAGAATTGATCGAAATTTTTGCTTTTGGGATTGAGGCATAAGATATTTGAGTAGCTGCTGTTTAAATTCCACTCGATAGCACTAGAGCGGTCGAATACAATATTTTCTTTTATTGTTTGTTTGTTTGCATGGAACATTACCTATAAACCTTATTACAGTTGGCAAATCGACTTGGTTGTTGTACTAGCTGCTAGAAACACAAAATTGTTCTTTACTGTATTACAAATTTTTAGTCGATTCAACAACCGGTATAAAATAAACTTGGTACACTTTTTAAACATTTCGATTCGATAGGTATCGATACGTGTCGAAATTTTATTCGATACGATAGTGTACTCGATATCGAAAGCGACGATTAGGCCCCAGTTTTCTTTTCGAATCGAATTAGAGAGTAGCCACTCGGGGGCCTGAACTAAAACTAAATATAATAATCAATTTAAGGTCGAAAAAAACAAGAATGTAGTTCCTATATAAATATTAAATGCATGTTGTTTCAACTTGAAATAACTTTGACTTAACATGGTTATTCATGTTCTTTCAATGTCAAATTCATGTTGTTTCAGCAAGAAATAACTTTCGATTTAATATGATTCTTCGTATAATTTCAGTATCAAATTCACGTTATTTGAACTTGAAATAACTTTGATTTGACATCATTCTTCGTATTATTTCAGTATCAAATTAATTTTGCTCCAACTGTAGTGGAATATTAAATTGACATGAAATATAGTTATTTCGAAAGGAAAAATGTTCTTTGTCGGTTGTTGTAAAATCATGTTTAATTAACATCAAATATCTATAAAACAAAATCACTACCGAAAATTTTAAATTTTTGTTGTTTTCGACGATTTTATCATAATTTTTTGGTGTGTACAGTTATATCTACAGATTTCTGTTGGACAGTGAAATTGTAAGAAAAGATTTTTCATACAAACTTATCAAATCCAGTTTTGTGGGATATTTTAGCACTAATTGCTCCCCCTCTACTAGTTATTGGAAGGTTTTATTTTGGAAAAAAAAAATGATTTTGTTATACCGTTTAATCAATATGGTTCGACTATATATAACAGAGGTTCAACCTAATGTACACAAAGATATGTACATGTCTACCCAAAGATTAAAAACATTAGTTACGACTAAAAAAAATTTCTATGAAAATAGAATGGCGTTTCATATATTATTATTACCATTATTATATTGATAACAAGAAACGACTGATAAAAAAAGAAAAATGCGATTGGCAAATAATAAATATAACAAAAGGGGTGCTACTATTTAGTCAAACAAATACTGATAAAGATATTGGAAATAATGACAAACAGACAAACTGCTAGACTGTGCATCTTAAACATATTAAACAAATAAAAGTCCTCAAATATTTTTTTGGAACAAAGCCTGTCTAACAAATCAAATGTTGGAATTACGATTGCTGGAGGCAGAAATCAATATTTAACAAAATGTCTAAAATCTTGCTACAAAAATTATATATAAGTAGCGCAGTAAGGAAACGGATATAAAAACATTGTCACCATGGAAAGTTGTTTCCTGACATAAAGTGAATTGAAAGAAATAATAATAACGAATTAAAAAGTTATAAAATTATATAAGAAAAGCAAAAAAAGGACTAAAAAGGATAAAACTAAATTTAACTTGTAGATTGTAGATTTGCTTTACAGCTAAATAAGAAGCATAGTGTCAATGTAATGTTCAAGTGTAACTGTGAAGGACTTTTTCTTTCTTGTTGCTATTGTTGGCAGCAGCACAACTAAGGAAAGCATTAGTGCACTGCTAGAGATGCAGAAAATTTAAATTACTTTCTTTACCATTCAGCAACAACAAACACAACAAAATGTTTAGTGAAACAAAGTTTTCTCACTCTTAACTATTTGCTGCCGTAGCTGGCGATGGCTGTTGGCTTGAATCTTTTTTTTTTGTTTTTTTTTGTTTTCTTTATAGTTTTTTGCAATTATTTTTTATAATATTTGTTTTTTATAGCTTAGTTTTATTATTGCTGTAGTAATAGCTTTAATGAAAACAAACACCAGCATCGAGCAAACAAATAAAAAGCTAAATTGTAAAACAAATCTTAAGGATTAACAGGCTTTAACTTACTCACACATTTATGCAGCAAACAAAACATATGTTTTGATTTTAATTTAACTTTTTTTGCGATAGCTTAGCAATTTTTTTCTATTGTTATGAATCTACAAACTATTTCGCAAACAAAAAAAGATAATATTTAAATAAAATATTCAATTAAACATAAACTAACAAAATCGTTTCCATTGTTAGTTTATTTTTTTTTATTTTATATTTACTGAAAGGATTAAAAACCAATAACATAAATATTTAGTTTTTTAGACCTTGCAATTGATGTTATTTGCTATATTGTTTGCTGTAAAAAATGCAGCAGCAATAGAATTTTACGTTACTAAAAATTTATGAATATTTCTTTTTTTAATTTCTATAAAAATTCTTTATGCAATAGACAGGTGCAGGCCTGATATTTTATTAAAAGCTAAAAGAAAAAAATGTATGCAAAGCCTGGTAGAAAATTTAAAGAATTGAGAGTAGAAATTTATTTTAACAGCATACTTTAAGAAGTTTTTCTTTAAAAATTCTAGGAAATGTAAGATGTTTTATGATCCTTCGAGCAAATTTAAATTATCAACCAACTTTATTATATTGTCTATTCAGAATATGAATGTTCAATTAATGTGATAACGAAAAAAAATGCAGAAAAGGTTTGTTGTTATTACATTTTTTCTTTTCCGAGACTTTTTCATTTCCCGGGAAATCGGGAAAAATTTTAATTTTTCCCGGGATCCCGATATGTCCCACTTGGAGCAAACTATGGAACAGGAAATGCGTTTTAGTGTATTTTTGTTAACAAAAAATACACTCACAAGATCTATTGAATATGAAGAGAAAGATATGCATACAGAACGGCAGAAATAAATTTTATTTTTATTGAAACATGGAAAAAACTTTACAAACTAAAATATGCCAATATGAACTTCGATATGAAAGTCGATTTTAAAAACGAAACGGCATAATTGGTTGACTTGTTGTGGTTTATTTTGATGTTCGTGTTGCGTAAATGTACATAGCCGACAAACATCGCATTACCAGCTAGTTCAAATCTTGGCTGTTGCAGCCAACTACAACATAAATTGTTTCTGATGACTATCCTCAATACACATCACGTAAGTAAAATAATTAATAAAATAGCTACACTAAATTCATGTTTTTTCAACTTTAAGTGACTTTAATTTAACATGATTATTCGTCTTGTTTCAATATCAAATTCACGTTGTATCAACTTCATTTCGATTTAACTGTTCATGCACAGTATATAGTTATTTCAAAAGGAAAAATATTTTTTTGAGGTTATTGTAAAGTCATGTTGAATTAACATGAAACACCTATGAAACAAAAACAGTACCGAAAAATATCAAATGAAACTTGTTTTCGACCATTTTAATATAACAGTTTTCTATGTGTAAGCTGAAAATGCATTTATGGAATCATCTAAAAGTCTAATTCCAGTTTTTTATTACTTTCTATTTTTTACTGGTTGCTCAGAATAATGTTAACTACTTTTTAATTCAATTCAATATTGTCTTTGTATTTGATCTTGGAACTTAATATTACTTTTAGTATTATAAAAAATCTCCTCAAAATTTTTGTTGCAAAATATCATTTATCAGAGTTTTCACTTTTTTTCGAATGCGTTGGATCATAAAAAACGCTTATAGATTGTTTTCTTCATTAAAGAATACAAAAATTCATTTTATTTAAAATTTCAGAATTAGTAAGATCTTTTATCAGATTTGCCAAGATTACGGGATAGAATATCTTGCGGAATTCCCGTCCCGGGAAATCCCGCGAAGCCACTAATTTGTATATAAAGAGAATTGGTCTGGCAATTACAACGCGTTACCTTTTTTCAATGGAACTGTATAGTAGGCACAAGGGATGGGCAAAACATATCGATATATCGATATTTTCCTAAAAATATATCAATATATATCGTCGATATTTTTAGTTTCGATATATCGATATAACGATATTTTTTTCCAAATATATCGACAGTATCAGAATCGATATTTTTTAGCTTTGGTTTTTTTTTCGTGCAATTTTTAAAAACATTTCGTAACAGTCTTCATCAAACAGAATATTACTAACAAAATCTTTTGTTTTATTTATAACATTTTGTCCATTCGAAAAATTATCATTCTTCGAGTGTAATTTTGTTGATGTATGTTCCATGCAATATTGGTGGAACAGTAAGGATCTTGGAAATTAACTCTTTCCAGCTTAATAATTTATAAGAAAGGTACTTTTTTTGGTTTATTTGAAAAAAAAATTGGGGACTACGTATGAATTATCATTGGTGAAAATTTCGATATTTTTTATTCGATATATATCGATGCCGATCGAATTTAAAAATATAGCGATATCGATATATATCAATATATTTTTTTCACTTGCCCATCCCTAGTGAGCAGTGATGGTGAAGTGGCGCTAATGTCGGAAAGAGAGCAGCATAGTTTATCAACGAAAATGAAGAGTATTTGAGAAATAAAGATAACGTTCAACACACAAATTTAGTTTTCTCCTTGGAATATTTTTAAAAAGAATTCGTTGAATGCTACAAAAACTACAATATTTAATTTACAAATTCGGGATCTTATTGACTTATTTGGTAGCTAGGATTTATCACACTTTCTTCTTTTATTATTAAATTTCAGTTAAATAACGTTAAAATTAAATTTTCATGCAAGATCATATTGATATACAAACAGTTGCACGTACAGGTAGGTGCACGTTCTTTATTTGCCAACGAGCAAATTATCACTGTATTAGACGAAATCCTACCCCAAAGTGCAACGCATGACCTACAAAGCGATATATGTATACATTAATATACATTTTTTCATAAACTTTGTGGTGAGCAAAGTAGAGTTAAATTTATCTACTTAATAAATTATCAACCAACAAAAATGAAAAAGAAAAACAACAGTTAGTCAGTTTAACACTGGGCCAGTTAAATTTTGTAATTGTCGAAATAAAGAATATATTTAAAATAATGAATTTTTTGCACGCCTAAAGCTATAAGCCGCTTAGCGTAAATTTGTGTTTTAACAAATTATTTTAAAACTGTTTGTTAATTATTAAATTTAGGCCATAGCCATGATCTTTATTTAATTTGTAATTTGTTTCCATTGTTGTATATATTAAAATGTATATTACTAAGTATAATGGAAAAGAATATAAAAAAATTGTAATTATCACGCCTGTTCTGTATTCCGTGACCAATGCATATGTTCGAGAAAAAATAGTATGTTTGTGGAGGCAGTAAAAAAATTTCATGCCTTTCACATGTGATATTTTCGAGGATGCTAAAAAAGCAGGCTAAGATCTCTCAGTGCTTATATTGTTTAAATTACGAAGTTAGTCGGCTTTTTACATTTATTCAACAGGTACTTCGAAGTAAAGAAAATCTTACTCAGTGACATTGTAGCTTTGAACAAAAAATGTTCGAAATAATTGTCGCACCCATTCAAATAAACACTAACACATTTAAAAACTCAAAACATATTTAGAGCAGTGCTGGCCATCACGAGAAATGAGTTTTTAGTTTAGTATTAGTGTTTATAAGTATGTGTTAGTAGTATTCTACTGTGTGCCTATTAAAAAGAAAAACAACGTAATATAAGAAAAAGCATTTTTAATGCTTCGAAAGAAGCGCTGTTTTGTGTCGAAAATAATTGCTTTAAAGTGGGATATCGCGAACAAAAATCTTACCTGTTCGAACCGCTTGTCGGAGAAGAACAAACAACAAACAGCTTCTCTCGCTTAAAACCCTACTTCGGCCGAAGCAGTAGTTTTTATTCGGCTTGTTACAAATTAATATTTATAACAATGCTTTGACATTTTTATTTCACCTGAAATACAGAACAGGCCTGAATATCTACAAATATAAGCAATTTTAAATTCAAAAATCACTTAATCCTTTTAGATGTTTAATTTGAATGCAAAAAATAACAGTATATTAGTATAAAAACTTAATTATAGAAAACAGCTATCGCTCTCTCAGTATTAAATGAAACATTACTAAGAAATTTGTATACACGTCCACACAGACGTGTCGCAGAAAAATGTCTGGCCATACCTTTAGTGATATAAGTGAAAGAACAGCTCAGTTAATGTTATAATAGCAGGTACAAGGAAGTCCCAGTAAATTAAAAAATAATTATAAAATAATATTCCATTGGCAATATTCTTTCCACTTCACTTTTCCCTAGTGTGGTATAAAACACACATAAATTGGCCCATTTCTTTTGTAGGTGGCTAGAGCAGGAAGGCAGACAGGCAGGCAGGCAGACAAACTTGAGTACTTTTTAAATTATTTTATACTAACATTAAACATATTTTAGAAGCATTTTCAAATTGGTATTGCTAAATGATATTTGTTTTTTGTATTCTTTTAACAACAGAGGATTTGCATTTAATTCCATTTGTATTGAGTAAAAAACGGGGAATAGAACAAATTATATGTAAGCTAACAAAATACATTTTTTTTCTATTCGTAAGTGAAATAAAATCTACAAATTTGTTTATAAAATATGCAATAATACATTAACTCTAATCGATACAAAAAGATGTATATAAATACATTAAAAGGATAAAGTGTTAAAAAAGAAACAATTTAAAAATAAACCAACTTCATGAGTAACTAAATGACTGAAAAAACTGGTTGACTAGCGAAAGGCGTATGCATACATATGGGTGAGTATACAGTGAAACTTTGGTATAACTAACTTCGATATAACGAACTTCGAAAAACTCAATATAAAAATTTTTTTGCTGAATCCCCTTAAATACCCGCTTTGTTGCAAACTTTTTCATACAAAAATGCACTATAGCGAAGAAATGCTGAGCTAAAAAGCCTCTATATATAGCGAACTATTTATTTAAAAGCCTCTATACAACGAAGTCAGAATAAAGCTAAATAAATTTTTAAGCAAAATAGTAAAGTACCGATGTCAAAAACTATAGTTATAACGAGTTTTTTCTTCATATTTCTTTACATTTCGTTATACCAAGACTTCACTGATACATACACACAAAAAAAAATTTTAATGTAAAGTCGTCGAATACGAGGTTAATTTAACATTTTTCGGTAGTGATTTTGCTTTATAGGTGCTTCATGTTAATTCAACATGATTTACAATAATCTTCAAAGAACATATATCCTTTTGAATTAACTGTACTTCAAGTTGATTTAATATTCCAGTATGTTCAAATCAAAATGAAGTTGATACCGAAATAATATGAAAAATCATGTTGAGTTAAAGTTATTTCGATTTCAAAGACCGTGAATTAGATATTGAAACAACACGAAGAATCATGTTGAATCAACATTATTTCAAGTTGAAACATCGTGAATTTGATATTGACACAATATGAACAATCATGTTCAATTAAAGTTGAAACCAGCTGAAACAACATTACTTTAATGTAGATATTCTATCAATTATTTTACTTACATAATGTATATTGTCATAGGCATGAGAAAACTTTGTGCCACCTGCATGATACTCCACGCACTAACCACTGCAGCCACAACAGCTTCAAACTTTACTTTAGCAATACACTAAATATATAACATCGTATGTAAAATGAATTTTATTTAAATTCAACATGATTTAAATGATTATTTAACATAAAACTTGTTTGAGATTAAAGTTATAGTCATGTTGATTTAAAATGAAATGTAACGTTTATAACAAAGTTCTTGTAACAGACAAAAGTTTTAAATCAAATAGATTTAAGGTTAGATTAATAATTATGAAACAATGGTAATTTTAAACCAGTAGCAGTAAATTTTAGCTGGCACATGTAAGAATAAACAACAACAAGTCATGCAACTGAGCAGAACAGTGAATTGTAGCAGTGAACAAAACAAATAAACACTTAAACGACAAATTATTTCTCGAAAATTTAATATAGTTTCCAATCAAAATTGCGTCATGTTGATTTTACATTCCTTTTTTTCTGTGTGTATGTACAACGACTAGCTATATCGAAGTTACCTATGTCGATGTTTCACTGTATAAATAAATACATATGTACAAACATAATCCGTGGCATGATAATGTCTGTACATTAATATCTGGCTGCGGTGGCAGGCAAGAGTCATTATTATCTGTGCTTTTTTTAGCTTTTAAATATAAAAAATATAAAATAATTTAGTGCAATTATATAAGGGGGTCTACAGTATATCCTGTCGCTACAACAACACCATTTCTTTTCAAAAAAAAAAGATTTTAAATATTTACATAAGGTTCGAATGACCATGAAATAAAAAAATATTGAAGTAGGAAACTAACATTACTTAAATTAAAAATTTATATCAATACCCTAGTAAAAAAAATAAATTTTTGAAATTAAATAAATTTTTTAAATTAAAAATATGCAAACAATTAGTAGAGAAAAAAACGATTACCAGTATTTGTCATACAAAAATATTTAATTGTTTTATATGTAGTTTTGGGAAATACTCACGATGCTTTACACAGAAAAAATTCCCATGTAAAATAAAAATGTAGCAATTTTGATTGCAAATCATATTAAATTTAAGAGAAATAATTTGTTGGGTGTTGTGTTTTTCTTCCGACGGAGTTTGCTTGAATTTGGAACGATTTTCCGTCTTCCCACGTCAAATTTGGTTGATAAACAATTGTTTAAGCGTGTTGGTGTTTATTTGCTTTTCTCATAGCTGCAATGCACTGCTGAGTTAAGTTGTTTGGCTTGTTGTTTTTTCGTCGTTGTTTATTTTGATGCTTGCGTTGTATAAATGTAAATAGCCTTCGCATTACCAGGTAAAATTGCTTATTGCTGATTTAACATTTCCATTGTTTCATATTAATTTTAAACGAAAAATTATTAATCTAACCTTAAATTTCTTTGATTTGAAGTTTTTACTGTTAAAATAACATCGTTACCCACGTTACATTTCATTTTATATCAACATGACTGTAGCTTTAATCTCATATAATTTTTCTGTTAAATCATCAATTAA
Source organism: Panzeria rudis (assembly GCA_956483635.1). NCBI lineage: Eukaryota > Metazoa > Arthropoda > Insecta > Diptera > Tachinidae > Panzeria > Panzeria rudis. Next base: position 181,107,767 of record OY101447.1, read on the forward strand.
ATCATGTTGAATAAAATGAAATTCTTGTTACTTATGATGGTATTTATTTAGTGTATATCTAAAATAAAGTCTGAAGCTGTTGACGCTGCAGTGGTAAGCGCGTTTACTACCAAGCTAGTGGCCCTAATTCAAATCTTGGCTGGGGCAGCCAACTACAACACAAACTTTTCTGCTGCCTATGCAAATACACATCACGTAAGGCAAATAATTAATAAAATAGTACATTTGGTATGTATTGAACGTTACTAAAAAATTATTAAATTGCCTGAAACTTTTTTTGTGTATAACTGGAAAGTTTTTCCTAAAACTTATCAAAGATTATCTATCTCAATTGTTGTTAATTCAAATTGCAGTGTTTATTTGGAAAAAATATAAGTTCATACAAAAATGTAGTCAGTTGTTACTTTGACAAAACTCTGAAATAGCACTTGGCTTTGAGTGACCTGGCTGGCTGTTTATTTATAAACAAGACAAGAATACAAAACTTTTTGTTGGCTCTAGTAAATCAATTTAATGCAAAAATCTTTCAAAGAACTTTCAAAGAATGTATAGCTCAATAATTTATATTTTCAAATGTTCCTTAAACTTTGCATAAATATTTAGACATCATCAACACCTCCTTTACACTGGACAACAGTGTACAAGGCAGCTATCTAACGAAGCCATCGCATACAACATATTACAAAAATGCAATAATGCAAGGAAAAAGAGAAAACAGCAACAACAATTTAAATAGTGATAAGCACTTATTTTTAATTTAAAAGCGCGTTCGCATGGCTGTGTTAGACCCTATAAAAGCTAATAAATATGCATAAGGCAAACACTGTTCGTATGTAGGCGAAAAGGAGTCGGAAGTTTAGCACAAACAAACAACTAAAAAACTATCCATATATATGTATATATATATGTATATGTATTAGCGTAGTATGCTAAAGGTTTTTATTCTTATACATGCATATGTAGGTGTCTACTTACTTCATTAAACTTAAATACAGGGCTTACAGTAGAAAGACCATACAATAAATGACATGAAATTATAAAGCATCAAATATTTACCGCCATACATTGTGGAATAAATGTAGGTGGTTAAGAAAATTGCGGTGGTATTTTCTAGGATTCAGTTCAAACGGAGTATATTTATTATGTAGTAAGAGAAAAGGGACACGTGTTTATAATGAATCAATTTGCAATAGAGACCCTTAGGGGAAATTAAAAACAATTGCGAGCGAACTTATCAGAAATTTGCTTAATGTAAAAATTCAACTAATATTATGTAACCAGTGTTGTCCTTGGAATTAACTTTTACTTAACATTTGGCTAAAAGTTCTCAATATTATTGTTTTTCAATAGTCTAGTTAATTTTATTTAATATGTGTATACTTGTTTGTAAAATATGAAATAAACATTACTGTTAGTACTAACATTATTCCTTTTTAAATAAATATTCACGAATATTCCCAATGACTTAATTAGATATAATGAAGCTTAAGAACACTTTGTTACATATACATAGACAAACTTATTAAAAGGGTTCTAGTTTAATGAACCAATTAACGCTACATTTATATTTCACACAAAAGAACACAGGCAATATAAGTTCTAAGTAGAGTAGAGAAAGAGAAAAGGATTTACAATTACAACTAAAGCTACTTTAAAATAAAGACAGTTTACGAAAAAAAATATGTTGTACAGATAGATCCAAAAAGAAAACTGCAGAGAGATTTAAGTAGAAAAAGAGAAAAGCATTTACATTTACAACTAAGCGTAGGAATACAAACTCAGGGTTGCGTTCATAACATCCGGATTTTTGGAGTTTTAGCACTAATGTTAGCACTGGCGTTCAGGTTGAATTTTGAGCTTTGGTATCTCTGAAGACACTCAGCTACATCGCTGCTTAAGTGGATTTTTTTGCTTCTTTAAAAAAAATGCTAATATGACCCATACAGAGAAGAGATAAAGGGTTGAGATATTCGACAAAAATGTTCATCGTAGTGTACATAAAAGTGCTGAGCACAGCTTAATAGCTAAAATATAAGGATTACAAGATTTCTTATGCCAATTCACTAATTATTTAAAAAACGTCATTACGCTGATGTAATTTGACGTAATGGTATGTCGTTTCTTCGTTTTTGAACGCATGGCACTTTTCATCATTGTGATGTCAATTGTTTCATCAACTAATCATCAATGCCAATGATGACAAATCTATCACTAATGAAATGACACATCCAGATCATGGAAATGACTAAATGACATCAATCTAATGACAAAATGTCATATATATGATTTCGCTGATAGAAAAACCGTCATAACAATGATGTAAGTTACCATCAATGCTATGCCAAGTGTCTTCGTTTTTGACCCAATGACACTTTAAATCATTGTGATGTCAACCTTTGCATCAGCTGTCTGTCATCAATAGAATGATTGAAACAATTATACATAATTTATATATACAAGTCATAGCATTGATGACGCTTACGCTATGACGAAATTCTATAATGACGATTGTCATCAGATTGAACGACAACATAGTTTTATTGATGACATTTGTCATAGCATTGATGTCAGAATTGTGATGATAGAGGGTGTCATCAATGCGATGATACATGCGAATTTCATTTTGTTGTACATGGTTACTTCCTCGCGCGGATTCCAAGAGCTTTTTGAGAGTTGTCAAATACTCATACAATAATTCCTGATTCAGAAAAAAACTATTACAAAATAGATCTGGAAGTTCCCACTTTTCAGGTCATAATTTTGTATTTTCACAAGAACTAATTGTGTGTGCGAAGATTCAACAGAAGTAATAAATTAATAAATAATATTTACAACGCTTAGGCGTGGCACTGCGTACTATTCTAATCATAATGTTGTGTTTTCATGATAACGAAATGTGTGTGCAAAGTTTCATTAAAAAAAGGTTTTAGTAGAATTTTTTGAAATATAATATTTGTTTTGCATGGGCGTGACAATGCCCACTTTTCTAATCATTATATTGCAGTGCCCCGAGAATTTAATGTGAGTGCCAAGTTTCATAAAAATTGGTTTTGTTGTTGAAAAGTTTAAAAATGATATTTATTTTGTATGGGCACTGCCCACTTTTATACTCATGATGCAGTACTGAAAAGGAAGCTTAATGTGCGTACAAGGTTTCATAAGAATCGGTTATATACAAATAGTTGAAAAAGAATATGTATTTAATTTGTATGGAAGTGCCGCTGCCCACTTTTCAACGGAACCCATCTGGAAGTACATGCAACATTTCAAGTAAAGAGAAAAAATCGGAAATTGGTTTATAAATGGCGGAGTTCTGAGGGAACACACATAAAAAAATACTTAACAAATTAATAACAATCTGCTTTTTTTAAGTTGGTTAAAAATAAACCGCAACGGTGAGTTTGTAATTCTACTCCAAGATCACTACATCTAAACAAGCAGAGTTACTTTTTTACAATTCGATTCAAAGAGAAAGCAGCTTAAAGAAGAAAGGGAGAAGAAATTTTATAAAAAAAGAGCACAACAAAATAAGAGTGCAAATTCTAATTTAACTGCAATTTACACAATCCACACAGTCGACTGGTCTAGCACAACTAAACGTTCTAGACGAGTTGACTTGTCCACAAAATTTGTGTAAAAAGCACTTTGATCTTGAATTTTCAAAAGGATTTGGAAAATGTTAAGGATAATTTAGTACTGAAAGGATTGTTTAAAAGTAAAGATTTGATATTTTCTTTTTCTTTTTTTTTGTTTTGTTTTGTTGCTCTAGGCGAAAAGTAGACACAAACCTTTTTAGGAGAAGATAGGTGTAATGAAGATGGCGATGGCATAGAACAATCAGAAGAAGCAGAACTGCAACGACTTGAGCTGGAAGAGTTCGAAGCCAAGGAAGTGGTCTGGCTGTGGCCGACCACTGGTGAAGTGGCCAATAACAACTTTGAAGTTTTATTAGCCAACTCGATGGTGGGGCAGCCAGGAGCACTTCCTAGCAAACCATCACCTGGACGCATACCAACATAACTAACACCACCAGCACTAGCACTGGCAACATTACCGACTAGAGCTTTAGTTTTTGGCAAATATTTGCTAGTACAGTCATTGGTATTTAACATTAAATTGGGAGCACCACCCAATAAACCAGGGCCAGTGTTATTTATAGCATGATGGCCATTAGTTTTGATAGACGTTAAAGCGTTTGTTGTTGCCAGAGCATTTAAGAAAGCTCCCCCAGTCGCTGCAGTTGCTGCTGGAGAAGAACTAGTTGCAGATAGACTAATGTTATTATTTACATTATTGGATGGAGTAGTTGTTGACGACGATGATGATGTCGTACCAGCCATATTTGCTGCAAACATAGCAGCTGCTACAGCTGCCGAGCCATTACAGGTGGGTATTATTGTCAAGGGTGTAGCCGCTGCCGTAGAGAAGAAAGCAGCCGCTTGTTGTTGCTGTTGTTGCTGCTGCTGCTGCTGCTGATGTGCTGCCGCTTGATTCAATATATTGGCATTGTATTTGGTGGGTGTTGTGGGCGAGGTGGCATTATTTACTTGCATTTGCATATAAGTTTGTAACATTTGCAATTGTTGCTGCTGCTGCTGTTGTTGTTGTTGAGCAACAGCAGCCTGCTGCTGCTGCTGCTGTTGAGCATAAAATTGTTGCATTTGAAATTGATGCTGCTGTTGCTGTTGTTGATGCAACATAGTGGCAGCGGCAGCCGCTGCAGCAGCTGTTGCTGGATATGTGGCCGTTGTAAATGTTTGCGGCGTCATATGCAAATGATGAGGATGCGCTGCTGTTGGTGCTGCTTGTAACAACTGCATTTGCTGTTTGTGGTTGGTTTTTACAAAATTGTTTAGTAGTGTTTTGTTTCAATAAATTATTAATAAAAATGTGTAATGAATATTATAAAAGCAACGAAAATATTTTTAACGAATAAAATTTACAACAAAAAATTATATAAACAAATAAATGTTTTATAACTTTTTTGTATAAAAAAACGGTGTATTTTTTATTAAAATACCTAATAAAAGTGTGCTTAATAGAAAATTGTCCTTTAACAAGTAACGGAAATTAAAATTCAAATTTAACTAAAATCAAGAGAAACGTTTATTCAAGAATAATAGCAATATTATTTAGTTTTATATTAAATATAAAGATAAACAAAAATATAGCAAGTGAAATATACTACAAAGTGAGAGAAAAAAATATTATGATTTAGATTTGTTATTATTTAAAGTAGCTTAGGGAGATGAGGAAAACAGTTAAGTATAGTAGAGTAAAATAGGCGGGAGCAGAGCAGGTATGATGTTATTTTAGACAGGCCATTAGCAGTTTAAAAAAGAGACAGTTAAAAGATAGTTAGTAAGTGTTAATTTATCAATAAAAGTTTAAGGGAAACAAAAAATATATTTCGAGTAAATAAGTTGAATAATAGCAATTTTTCTTTACTACTATATATTTTTATTTTTTATTCTTTGCTTTTAATCTTATGAACTTGTTGCACAATCAAATCAAAAAATATTTTACAAAGAAGTCAACAAATCATGATAAGTGTTTTAATAAAATTCAATTTAATTTTTAAATTCTCTAAATATTTCATTATTTCAATTTAATCTTACAATAAAGTATTTGAAACATTTTATATTAAAAACAATGAAATATGAATGAAGTCAAGCGATATATAAAACTTTTAGTGAGACTGTTGCTAAACACAAAGCGATAATTAATTATGAATTGCTAAGAGTGACGTAATATATATTTATATAACCTAAACAAATTTTACATATTATTATATAGAAATTTGCATGTATGAAGAATGAGAAGAGTGGCAAGAAAATAACGCAGGTAATTTAAAGACCATTTCCTAAATTATAGAAAATGCTAATAAGTTTCAAACTTAATGCTTAAAAGTATGTAATGGTATGTAGCAACATATTTATAGTGAAAAATAGAAATGGTATTGTGAGTAAATTTTCACACATGATCATGCGAAATAACCTGTCACAAAACAAATCACTTGACAGGCTCTCAACGAATAGCGACCGGTTCAAGTTTTGGAACTTTATATGAGAGGGACCTGGCACTTTTACATGGCGTTGTCATTGGCAGAAGTCAATTGTAAAAAAATGCTTGTACAGCGAGGGTATTTCATCAAAAGTTTTGTTCTACTTAATTGTTGTTTTCTCTTTTCATCGATCACGATTCGGAAAGATATTGTACTTCTCCCATTTTCATTGGTCATACGTCAAGTACGTTGCAGATAATTAGTATAAAATTTCCTGCAGGGCATGGCATATGGCAGAGAGTTACTACCGAAAATAGCTTTATTAGTTTTCTATCAGCTATAGTTTCCGAGATATTGTGCATTATATAAAAAAAATACTTTACATTTTTCTTTTCTCAGGCCATCCAAAAAATTTGCTGATTTTAAATCTGGCCTCTATTTTTTGACACGTTGTGATTATATTCTAATAATTTTACATTAAAAATTTTAGCTTTCCTTAAAAATAGTTTTTTTTTGACATTGTAAAAGCTGCAAATTTCAAATATACGATATAATCAGCACAAATTACACAAAAATTTTGTGAACTGTTCATACAACATCTTTTATACGTGACAATTGAGATAATGGATTGTAAATTGACAAATGCGATATAAAACAAATTTTTTTTTTTAATGGCCTGAGAAAAGAAAAATGTAAAGTATTTTTTTTATATAATGCACAATATCTCGGAAACTATAGGCCCTAGAAATATAATAAAGCTATTTTCGTAATCAACGCACGAATATAGATAAGCATCAGTTGCTTTAATTTAAAAATTCAAAATAAAAATAAGTTCTCAGGACTAAACCAGAAACACACGATTTTTAACATCCTTGCAATAACAGTATGATATCCTGATATACTCATCAATGTGACTCTACCCAAATGAAAGAGAATTTTGTGCAGATTAATAATCCAGAAAGTCTTTTAAAGTTTGAAAGACCAGTCGTAAAGTATTAAGCGTGTAATACAAAAAGTGGTGTAAATTATAAAAATGTTAAATGTCACTATATCTTTAAAACTAGAGCTGCTAGGGAAAAACTACTGATGCCATCGCAATCAGCAGATAAAAATACATAAGTTACCTCTTTTTATTTAAACAACAAAACCACTGTTCTGCTGTGTTATCTAAGAAAATTTAAACCAACAAAATACAAAAACAAAGTCCTTTCAAACCAGTGATGTTAACTGTACAGTAATTACCGGTTTGTACGGTAATATCAGGCTCCAAGTAGACAAGGTAGCAAGTGAAAATGTTTAATAAATATTAAACATTATTTTTTTTTCTATATTTTTATTAACGGACATCTTTACCTAACCCCCTACATCTTCACGAGCCATCGACTTGAACAGCACATGAACATGACTCCGGCAGAGCAACTGTAAAAAATTCATCAACTTCTTTGTTATGGTGAATACGTACGATATCCATGTTCTGCCTCATCAATGTATTTTGTGGTAGTGCAAAAGAAATGGAAGATTTACCAATTTTCTTGTCTCTTTTCTTTCTATTTAAAATTGTTGTTGACGGCGAATGTCATGGCCAGCGTTGCCGTTTGTCAAGTTTTCCCTTTTTTTTTTTGCAAGTTTTTTGAGATGCAAAAAAGTTTTAATTTAAATAAAGTTTTTTTAAGCTTTTCATAAATATGTATATAATTTAAAATTTGCAGTATAGTATATTGGATGAAAATATTAAGTGATTGTTTGTGCAATGATACGATCTAATTTTTTCTCTCCCTTTTTTTTAATATATGGTAACGCTGGACATGGCGAACATTAATGTTCAGCCACATGTTCGGACATCGATGTCAGAGCATGGACGAAAAGTGGACATGAGCGGTCTATATTAGCCATTTGCGATGTCCGACATGATGCTCATACCAAGTTCCTGGTTAGTGTAGACCCCCAGTGCCGAACAGAAACTTCCCTGACGGTGAGTTTTTATTGTATTTTGAATTGACTGAATATATACCTATTTCATGGTTCAATGGTTTTACTGTCATTTTCATAAAATATATTTAAGGCTTGATATATATTTTAAAGCAAAATTTCCAAGTAAATTTTTCTTAAAATAAATTTAAAAATTTAAATTAATTGTTTATGAATACTACTGTTTTATTTAAAAACCTTTGCGTACGGTAATTTCTTGTCAAAAATTGTAAATGGAAAATAATAAAAGTTAACACCACTGCTTCAAATGAGCTAATTCAATTTATTGCTCTCTCTCTCGCTCTCTCTCTCTCTTTCATTTTAGACTTTACTACAACAACATCAAAGAAGAGAAACAGTTTTGTATTGTAATTATCCTTGCAAAAGCAGAAAATAAATGATGTTTTGTTTGTTTTTATTTATTTTTCTTTCAGCTAATACATGCATGTATAGTATGCCCGCTAGTATTAGTAGAAGCTTTAAAAGCTTATAGCTCCCAAAATACCGAACCAATTAAAAAAAATATAGCTTGAACACATCTGCCAATAAATATCTTTGAAATGTTTTAAGTTTTGTCAGAATCGGCTGTATAATGTCAGTATAAACTGCAGGACGAAGAACGGCCTTGCCTATTAGTTATATGTATATAGTACGTTTATACGCACGACTTATTTACAAATACAAATGTAGTGCTGCCAAGTATGATTTTTATTTTAACTTACTAACTCACGAAAACAATTGCTGATTAACGCACTATTTGCAAATAAGAAGTTTGAGATGCCACCTTTACACATGTTTGTTAATATAAAATAATAAATAGATAAATATATTAATAAATAGATAAATATTCAGTGATTTAATAAATTACTGTAAAAAAGTATTTGGCAGCATTTTACGTTTTTATTTGCAAATAAGCCTTGCGTATAAACGTAGTAATATAGTACGTTTATAAGCACGAGTTATGTGCAAATAAAAACGTAGTGCTACCAAGTATGTATTTTTATTGTAAATTAATAACTCACGAAAACGATTACTGATTAACGCGCTATTTTGCAAATAAGAAGTTTGGGTTGCCTCCTTTACATACGTTTGTTAACAAAAAATAACAAATAGATAAATATATTCACAAATAGATGAATAATCAGTGATTTAATAAGTTACAATAAAAAAGGATTTGGCAGCATTTTACGTTTTTATTTGCAAATAAGCTCTGCGTATAAACTAGGTAATAGATAGGGATGATTTTTATCGTCAACGCTACAATATATAATACTCTATGGGACGAATAACATTTGTTCCAAGACCAACGAATAAACATCAAACATACGAACTTCTTACAAGGACAGCCCCATATACAAATTATTAGAAATGCTACGGCTTTAAAATATTTCCGAATGACAAGCTGGGATCTTACTGACTTTTTAGGAAGTGTGCTTTACTAGGACATTATTTTTGGTTAACTTATATATTTTTTTCAAATTTCTTGTTTTTATTATAAAATGTTTCAAATACATTTATTATGTAGATGTAGTTTAAAAATAAGAGAATTTCCAATACAAAATAAAATAAGATTTTCAGTTATTTTATTTAAAAATTGAAGACTTAAGAGAAACCTTCTTCTTACCATTATAAATTAAGTTTAAGAGTTTTTGTTGTTGCTGTAGTTGAAGTTGATAGCTAGTTGTACGGTATGTAGTTCGGCTTGTACGAAAATAGCGTAAAATTCTTTTCTAGACTGATAGAACTTGTTGAAAATTTGTTTAAGGTTTTGCTTATTTAACACAGACAAACACTTTTTTTATAACTTTTTTGTTATTTAAATATTTACGTTGGATATTTAATTTGCTTGACTTTATGATAGTGTCTTTTTTTCTTTTTATTATAAAGAAATTCTTGTGGTGTGTAAGAATTAAGGAAGGATATGGGAAAATGTGTTTTTGTATTGAGAGGATAAAAGTATTTGTTTGCTTTCTTTTTTTGAAAGTGTGAAATTTAGTTGAACAATTATTCTAATTGCACAAATTGTTGCCTAGATTTTTTTCTATTTTGATTGTTATTTATTACTTTTGATTAGTTATTTGATTAGAATTTAAGATTATAAATATTTCTTACTTATATGCTAAAATGTATGACTAAATTCTTTGATTATTAAGAGTTGATACTTTTTTTCTAAGGGTTTAAAATTTTTTTTGTTATAAGTATTGAAACACTTTAAGTAAGATTGAAGTTCTTTTTGTTTTGTTGTCTCTAAATAGTTTTAGATGATTGAATAAGATTGTCGTCAATAAGAATATTTATTGTATGATAAGTTTAAATATCTTCTATATAAATATGTGCAAGAGAATTGATTGTATTTTATGTAAAGTTAAGATTTTTGTGGTTAAGTGTAGATTAAGATTATTATAATAGTTATATAAAATGTAGAAAATTTGTAGACAGATTGTCAAGGATTAGGTTTGATTATAAATATTTATATTAAAAACATCACACACTTTAATGATCTACAATGTTATTAATAAACTATTAAGAATTTTTAAAAATATGTGGTTTTATATAGTAAAGAGATTGTCGTTCAGATATAGTGTAAAAGGAGGTTTTCTAGGGAAATCACAATAGCAATAGCAGTACAGTATGAAATATTATAAAATCTTTGAATATATTTTTAATGTATATATTTTTTTAATTTATATTTGTTATTTATACGCTATTTACTTTGAATGATTGTCAAAACGCGCTTTCTTGAGTTAGTTTTTTTTTATAATTTTTAAATACAATTAAGGATTTCAGGCCACACAAAAAATGTGTTTTTGGTTAGAAATCCCACTAACTTTTTTTTTAAATGCTAAGCAATTAAGTTAATTTTAAAATTAATAATTCTACTATCGAGAAATATTTCACAAAAGTGTATAAGAGTTCTAATGGTTTTGTACCAATATGAGTATAACGTATAAGATACTTAACTTTTTGTCTTTGTTTTTTATTCTTTACAATTGACTTGGGTTTGGTTTAGATTTAAATTTCTGCTGTAAGAAGAAATTCAAATCTATTTGATTGCTAAAATTTTCTACGTTTGGTTTTAAAAGAGGGCTTGTCTTGTCTATTAATAATAAAATTTATTTATAAAACAACCTTACGAATTGCTAATTGATTTGTTCAAAATTTTACAATGTTAAACTTCCTTTCGTTTACTTGTCTTTTTTTTCTTCTTTTATCTAAAAATAATTAATATATTTTAAATTTACAATTAACTTTTGCTTTAAAATATTTTTATTATATACTTCTTTTTTTTTAATTTAAGCTCCTTTTTTCTTTCCAATTTTTGTTATTTAAAATATTTTGTCTTAAATCTTTCTCTTTTGATATGTAAAATAAAAGTTAATACTGTTAATTTGTAGCAACAATTTGTTAAAAACAATTTAATTTTTTCTTAAAATCGTTTGTTGTGTTAATAAGTTTATGAGTTTTGTTGTCATTAAGGACTTTTGGTAAGGATTTATTGAAAGGATACCACAATTTTTTTTAACAGTTGATTGTTTTTAGTAGCTGTTTATTTTTCTCTTCTGGAAACTATTATTCAATTTGGGAAATAAAGAGATAAAAACAATTTTGCTTGTTAGTATGAGAATATATAAAAAGAAGAAATTAAAAATACAATAAATAAGTGACAAAAACGCAAGCACACCACATAATAGATAAAAATTGTTTATAAAAATCTAATGGATCCTAAAAAAGAAAAGGAGCCAGCTTTATAAAACATTTAAAGGCAATATTTGAAAAAGTATTTGAGTTAAGTTTTAAAAATTGAAACAAACTCTTGCGGGTGTTAATTTTTGTCACTTATTTTATGTTATTTAGGTAAAGTTTTTGAAAATTAGTAGTAAATTGTTAAGACAGATAAAAATCAACAAACAAAACATGAAACAAATGTCTTCAACGTAAAAGTAAAAACAAATATGTACATAAAAATATAAATATATATAAATAATTATAAATAAATAAATTATGATAACAATAACCAGCTCTGGTGTTTATAGGACCATATATTTGCATTAGAGAAAATACATATATTTGAAAGCCTTAATCGATAAACTAAATAATTGGCACATTTTTATTTCCTTAGCAAACATACACATGTGTATGTACATATTTACATACTAAACACGTCAATTAGAAACCAAGAGGACAGAAAAAATTAGTTAAGATATATCAATTAAAAATGTTTATCAAATGTTAAAACTAGTTTCAATTAATTTCATAACTGAATCAATTGTTCGCGTAATCAAAGACAAAATTGTGTAAGGCTACAGACAAAGTTAGCGCACAATTAAATTAAGAAAAAAACGTTATTAAAGGTTAAAATTTGTTTCGATTAGTATTGGCAGAGTAGTAAGCGCGTTTAACTACAAACCCTGAAGTCTTGAGTTCAAGACTAGTTTCAGGCAAGCCAACAACATCATGCATTTTTCTCATGTGCATTGGTGTGTTATTGTGATGGTTTTTGTTGGACGGTTTAAGTGAAGAAGGCATAGCACTGATCACCTGAGCAGTACCGGCAGCGATTAATACTAGCTTATCCTAATGCAGTTCACAGCACCCTTCTTCGTCGGTATTGTAACAGAACCGTCGGAGAACTAAAACAACTAATAAAATGGCTTCACAGCTTAGATAACCCAATGCCACTACTTGACACTAGAGGGGCTTGCAACACTGCTCTAGAAAAAACGCGCATAGCAGGGGTGTAAATGAATTAAGCTTTCTATCTCCCATAATTTTTTTTCGAAAATTGGAGGGGGGAAATTAGCTCTGACATTTGTCAACCGATTTTCAAAATTCTTTTTTTGTTCGAAAGGCTTTGATTGCAGTTTGATCCCATAATTTTTTTCGAAAACCGGTGGCAAAGTTTGCATATTTTCGATTTTTTCTTTTTTTAGTGTTTGCCAGGAGTTTGGTCTAATTAATTTTGTTCGAAAATCTTTGGGGCGTTCCCACACTACCTTCCACCGGAAATATTGATTATCGCATAACTCCTCAATTTTTAAACCGATTTTCAAAACTCTTTTTGTTTGAAGGGGTTTGCTTGAAGTATGGTTACATAGAAGAAAAAAACTGACCAACAAAGTGGTAGCCCGACATATTAATTATTCCATCACTCCGCCATTTCTAGATCGATTTTCAAAATATTTTAATTGAAAGGAAGTGAAAGGTTTGGTACTATGAAAAATTGCGGACACCCCATTTGTAGACGAACACATCATTTAAACTAGCGCAAAATTGTGTCCGTTTCGTAATTTGTTCAATAAGATCTTTGGATTGAAGTCGATTTTTTGCGCAATTATTTTTTTTTTAATTTTATAACCACAGGAATAAAAAATCTGATTCAGAAACTGTTTTTTTTTGTTGTAGACAATATGGTATAAATCGTTGAAATAAATTATTGTTATAATTATTTTTTTGTTGATTATTTAATGAATTATAATTTTAAAACCAGAGCTGGTTTTTAACCTAAAACTGACTCATATCTTGTACGAGTATATAAATAAACAAAAAGAATAACAAATAAAACTCTTAAACAAAACACATTTACTGTGTTTTTAAATATTTTAAAATATTGAAAAGAAAAGAACTTTTTTTCGCTTAGGATTTTTTTTACGCTGTCTAAACGTATAAATTGCACTTGAACCGTAAGATATAAAACTAAAACTAGCTATTATACTAGTATAACTGATACTAGTATAACTGAAATTTAAGTTTTTCATTTCGTAGCACGATTCTCTACGAAAAGTACTTTATAGGCATATTTTGAAAAAAAAATTCGTTTCTTAACGTTTCAAATTTATATGAAAAGTAACACAAATACGTTTTAAAAAAAATTATAAATTTCAAAACGCAAAAAGCGTTTGCATTTACAAAATCTGGCCTTTAAAGTTTCTAAGGAGTAAATTTATAAAAAAAAATTAAATACTATCTTTAAGCCAAGATTGTCGTTGGTTGAAACAGATCAATCGGGACTATTTTATGCGGACAATTTAATAACCCTCTCAGCACAACAGATACAAAAATTCAAGGCAAACTTAAACTTTCAGTAGAAGTAATTCTTGTTTTTTCTACGCAATTTTTTTATACAGGGTGGGCCAAAAGTAACGAAGTGGTTTGAATAGCCTAGAACTCCATTATTTTAACATGTTTTCTTCTATTTTTTTGGGAAATTGAAACTGGAAACGTTAACTTTTGACCACCAAAGTTATAGACTATTCAAAAGCCTTCGTTACTTTTGGTCCACCCTGTACAAGACTTGAATTTACATGTAGCCAGAGCCACCTGAAAAGTGGAGAAATGCACTAAAGACATTCGAAAATAAAATTATGTTATGCGGTGTTAATTGAAATTAATTAACGTTTTTTTTTACATTTTGTACAAGATTAGCACTCATGCAATGGATTGTGTTAGAACTAGGAAAATTGGTTATGGAAAGAAAATTTGATTTGAGTTTTCCAACATTAAGAGTCATAGGAAAGATCTCAGCAGGAATTTTATTCAACACACAAACTGTTCAGATAGAGAAAATTTTCTCTGAAATGCATAGTGCGATTCACTGGAGTATCGACCACAAATGGATTTGCTCTTAATAAAGAACGTATTGTTTGCAAAATGGAAACAGCGAAACACTGCCCACATTGCGTCGATGATCCAGCCAGTGTTGGCAACCCTACTGTCACCGATGAGCTTCTTCGTCCTCTCCTGTACGCGGTCGAGTAACTTCAAAAATAGACTTTGAAGCACAGGCCCTTACATGAGAGTTGTATTCCATTTTCAGTCGGATGTAGGTGGTATAAGTATTAACTAGATCAGACGGAGTGAATTACCTATTACACCGTCTTAAGTAACCGAGACAATTGATTGCTTCTTTTGAGTCTATCTAACGTCACATTGGATTTTCATACCAAGAACATCAAGAGCTGAGATTCTCCAATACCCATACCATCCATAATTACAGATGGAGCAGGAAGTTCGGTCATAAATATGTACCTGATCATACAGAATGGGGCCCCATTCAGAGATTGTTATAAGATCTTCTTTTGGCTCATGGCCCCAATCTCCGAAAGGCTAGGCCTATTACTGAATGAATATGAATGGTAGGTGCTGCTATCTTTGCAAAGGAGTAGATGGCATTGGAAGTTTTACAAAGAAGGTAATTTTGGAATTGTTTCTCGGCTTACTAGCTCATGACTAGTTCTTTCCGTACAATTAATTAATTTTTCCTGCTTTCTTTCTACCCTTTTTTCCCTATAGTTTCTAGACAACTTCAAAAGTAGTAGATGTGAGCAATAAAAATGATGCACCTTGTGAAATTAACAGGGTATTGAAAGTTCCTTTGTATTATAGATTTTATGAAAAGGTTAAAAAATTGCTAGATCTGCCCAAAACTTGGTGGAAATTGTAAAACTGTTATCAAGTTTTCTGTGAAATTTAAAGGTTCTTAAGTTTCTATATATCAGTGAATGAGGCAAAGTAAACTTAAGTTCTATAGCTTTTTTTTATTTCAAACTAATAATGCATTTTGTTTAAGTTTTTTTTTCCACAACAGTGATAGACATGCACTCTTGATTTAAGCTTGCGGGAAGAAAATTAATATACGCTGGCAAAAAAAAAAGCTAAAACGCCAGCAAATGAGATGACACATCAGACACTTTATTTCAAGCAAAACTGAGTGAGTTTTTTCAAAAAACAAATTGTACCGTGCATAGGCTATCTCTGTTCTTAAACTAAAATAAAATCGCAAACAAAATTTTAATAAGTTTTAGATATTAAAATAGACTTGAACTAAAAACAAAATTAAATTCAATAATATAAAAATTGTAAAGTAAAATAAAACTTGTGTGAACATTACCAATTAGTGTAGTCAAAAAGTTTTTTGATGAAAAATTAAGTGTGAGAGGTTTAAGATTTTTTTGATTTTTCAAACTTTTCTTTTGTAGTTTCTGGTTTTGGCTTTCAGAAATTTATTTTGCAGCAGACGTTTTCTAAAACACTTTGTTAATTTTATTTTATATTTTTTTATATTTTAATTTTTGTTTTCAATTAAAATAGATTGCACAGTTTTTTTTAATTTTATTTTTTATATATTATTTTGATGCACTATGGGTTTAGTATTTTTATAAATTTTGCAGACTAACAAATGCTTTAATAAGACACTAAAAATAAAGAAAAATAAGTTAAATTATTTAATAAAAATTTGTATATATAAGATTTCTTTCAATAAGATTTCTTTCAATTTTTTTATAACATTTTTTTCTTCTTTTTTCAGGTTTTTTTGTTAAATGACTTTTTGGGGAATTACTTGTTTTGCGCTTCTTGTATTGTTGTTATTTTTACACTTTATAGAATTGCTTTCCAAAGAAACAGAAAACACACTACACTTTTTGATGTTGATCATTTCATTATTTTAATGCTTAATTCTTAAAGATATTTGAGAAAAAAAAGTATAAAGAGCAAACAGGAAAGCGGTCGGTATATGAGAGTAATTTAAGAATTTGTTAAGAATGGAAAATACCTATAAGAAAGGAGAGAACATAAGTACGAATTAAGAAGACCACAATAAAACATATTGGGTAAACCTTTAAGCCTACTGATGTACTAATGTTTTTTTTTATATTTTTATTCTGGTCTTTATATTGTTGTCTTTTTTTCAACATCATGACAATCATTATGATGATGACTTTGTTCACTCTTTCTTTTTGTACAATTCTTGGCCTTTTTCTTTTGTCGTCTGTTTTTTTTCGGCTGGCTTGTGAAAAAAGACACATAAAGTAATTCAGCAAAGTTGTGTCTTAAGCGTTTGTATATTTATCGAAATTATTGTACTTGAAAAGATTGCCAACTTGAGTAGCTGCGCTCTTTTTTTTCTCTTTTCTTTCTATATGAAGATTTATTGTGGAATTGCTTTTGTTACCAATTGCTTTAACAATATAAACGTGTTTCGTTCAGAGGTGGAGATCTCATTGTTTTTATGAGGAATTTCTATTTTGCCGGTTGTTTGGCATTTTTTTTTTTCAATGGCTGTTTTTTTCATTTTTTGCTTTCTTGGGTGCCCGTTTGTACTGAGATACACATTTATAAATATGCTATAAACTTGGCTTGTGTAAAACACCATTTCCATAAGCAAATTCATAATAACAAATGAATGCAGTCAAGCGTGAATATGCATTTTCTGTGCCGCATCCACTTCATCAGCACTCAGGTGTATTGAGTTTTGTTGAAACCTAAACCTCAAATCGTGCGGCAACTTTTTCTCCTACCCCACTATAATGATTGTTATAAAACTATTCATATCCATTCAGTTCTCGAGGGAGCATAATATTATGATTAGGAAAGTGGGCAGATTCCCACCGACACATATTCTATTTCTGTTGCAATACAACACTATGATTCAAGACGAAGATAAAGCCATATATGTATGTATATCCAAACAAATGACTTTTTAACTACTTCTAATGTAAGCGACTTTTACAAAAGTCTGCACACACTTTATTGCTTTGAAAATGAAATTTATAAATTGAAAAAGTGGGCTGTGCCCGCCCATAGAAAGTAATTGTGAATTTTGAACAACTTTTACTTAACTGAATCTTATGAAGCTTTGCACACAAATTACGTTCCTATGACAATACAAAGTCATGATTACAAAAGTAGGCAGTGCCACGGCTCTATACAGTGTATACTAATTATAGCATAATTACGGAACTACACTGGCAACTCTTACAATTGAGATCTCGTGACAATGTAAACTTATGATTCAATAAATGGACAGTGCTGCTCGCTACCTTTTTTAAAAGTATTTCTTAGCCTTTTTTTAACTAAAACTTATTTTATGTATCCATTCTTATCCGCAGTCCCATGTTTGGATAGACAGAAGTTTTGCTTACTCTATCTACTATTATTTTCATATTTATAATTTTATATATTTTAAATCGTATATAGTAAATTAATTTCAGATAATCAGCCGTGTCACAGATTGCGTTTTGATTCCGTAGTTGTCATTCCCAAAAAATTCATTTTTGGTGCTTTAGATTTCCGTTGTATTTCGATTTTACACTAATAATGTTTTTATACTTTGAGGCGTTTGTTTTTAGAAACAAATCTCACATGGAAAGTGTTTATCAATTCCGCTTTGAAATTTAAAAGTGGTTTGATTGTGACGAAAATTTTATTTCTTCGTTTTCTGAAGAAGCAACTAACGAAATTGGAACCACTTCCGTTCCGATCGGAAGTCGTTATATGTGGTTATATGGCTGATTATATTTTAAGCTCTAAAATATATGAAACTGCAAATAAGTCTGAAAATTTTCTACTATTAGCGGATTTTTAAATAGGCTCGATTTACTGAACATGCGGGATAACAAATATTCTTAATTTCATTTGCCGTCGGCAAACAACACGAACATATAATTAATAAGCAAGTGGTTGATGCTTTTTTCTTTTTTGAATTTTTGTATTTATTTTACAATCGAACAGATTGTTCTCAATTAAACAGACTTCTTTGCGGGCATTTTATATATAATAATGTCGAATTTTTTTTAATTAGGACACACAAATTAAAACTTTTTCGTTCCATTTTGAAAAAAAAAACTAAAATTTGCTGCGCTAGAAAATACCTTGCCCTGACTTTTTTCATATCGATTGCAGATTTTTTTTAATGGGCATATTTCCACTAGGCTCACCAGTATCTTTCGCCTCAGCTAGAGACTAGTATGACTGATTTCGACTAATAAAACACCAACAGATGCATAATAAAATTACCTTCAGATTATCTTAAAAATAGGTAGTTAAAAAATGTATGGTTATTCACAAATTAGTATAAAAAAAAGTATTTTTTATGGAAAAATGTTTTTTTTTGGAAAGCTCCAAAAAAATTTTAAATTGCAAAAACTTATATTTTTTAAAAATTGTTCATTAGGATAGATGTTTTACGAACAAAATAAGCCATAAATCATGAAATTCGATAGACAAATGTAGATTTTATTCACTATTAAGTAAAGGCACTCAATTGATAATAATCAGTAAAATAATCAGTAAAATTTGAATAATCAGTAAAATTTTAATAAGCAGTAAAATTTTAATAATTACTAAAATTTTAATAAGCAGTAAAATTTTAATAATTACCAAAATTTTAATTTGTGCGGCTGTGTATGTGTGTTGTATGCAAATTGTAATATTAATCAATTGAGTTTTTCACTTAATTGTGAATAAAACCAACAGTTGTCCATCAATGTTCATGATTTAGGACCAATTTGTTTCCGGAAGATGTCTGTGCTGAGGTAAAATATTTAAAAATTAAAATTTTTGCAGTACAATATTTTTTATGAGTTAAAAAAAAATAAATTTTTCATTAAAAAAAACACTATTTTTCTATGCTAATTTTTTTAATTACTAAGAATATATTGATTTCGAAATCGGAAATACTGTTCCCGAGTTAAGGCGATATACACTGGTTTACTTAGTGGAAATATAAATATGCTCACAAAAAAAATAGGTAAGTAATAGGAAAAAAACTGAGGACACAATATTTTCAAGAGCATAAAACACATTAAAAAAATGTAGTTTTGGTCAAAACGAAATTTCATTGTAGTTCGATGAGAAATATGCGTTTAATTTGGTGTAACTCTTTAGTTTTCTCAAACAAAAAAATTATCATTCACAATAGAGATAAGAATAACGAACAGTCGCAGGTAAAATATCTGTGTTTTACATAAAACACAAAATAGTAATAAATAGTTTTATTCCTATGGCGAATTTCATTTACACGGTATCGATTTTAACTTTCTTTAAAATATTATTGATATAATTTCGAGTGGATATCGTATATGTATATTTGTAGTTTTGAGAAATAGGGCGTGCCGTCACAAAGTGGGAAAAACTGATTGTACCAGATTATCGAAAATAAAATTTTCATCGGATCTCGACATTTTGGGCTCCTTAGAAGCTTTTCTGACTATTTGTACGATACAGTCCGAATGGCTGTGTTTGTGCATGTAAAAAATGCTTTTTCGAAACAAATTTTTAACTTTGTTCCGATCCAGTACAAAATCTAATGAGCTCGTATTCTCAAAAAATATATAAATTTCTGGAAATTTCATAAGAATTGATCCGTTCGATATCGTTTTTTATTTTAATCAAAGTTCGTGTCATATTGATTTTCTTTATTCAGTCTCCTCTAAGAATTTTGAAAATTGCGTCGAATATATTAAAAATTTGTTTTATTAGTTCCGACTTTGGTTATGATTTCTGAATATACGCCAAACATTTTTAAACGTAGGACTATTTATAAAAAAAATTATATGGAATTTCGCTTCATAATTTTTAAACCGACTTTAAAAATAGGAGACGTTAGCAATCAATTTGTTTTTATTTTTATGTTTGTTCCCCTCAGAACTTTATAGACCAATTTCGAATATGTTTGCTCTATATGAAATGGTATACTGATTGGTCTAATTGTTTGACATTTTTTATATTTAACTTGTACGTCCAAACGTTTCTATATTTTCAAGACGGGTTTTTTTCAAGAGTTATTGCTATATTTATTAAAATTGATTAATCAACTAATAAAAATTGTTTATTCTGCGAGGTTTATAAGGCAAATGAGATTCTTTTAATTTATTAAATATTTTTATAGCAAACTCAAATTGATTTCCCATTAAATTTACAATTTCTATTAACAAAATCGTTGAAAACTAACATGAGGCTTGCAGATTATCAGTTTTGTAAGAGGCTGAAGGCAGAGTTACACATTTAAAAGATATAATTTTATGTTCAAATACAAGGTATACAGTTTTTATGGGAAGCTACCTTTTAAGAGTAACTACAATTTAAAAAATTATAGACAAACTGATTTTTTTTTTCAATTAAAAATTGTCATGTAAAACTCATGAATTAAAGCAATTGGAGCACTAAAATTATTAAGCTTTTATTTTTAATTAAACTTTATAAATTCAATAATAAAATTCTGTTGTTGGATCTATTTCCTTAGAGAATATCAACAGTAATTTAACAACGCCTGTAAAGTTTAACCACATACAATCTATACTACAATTACTTCACCTTTTACAAATTCCTTTTGTTAACCAAAAATTTGCTATATTATGATATACATTTAGTTTATTAATTAAAATTGCATACCGTCATAAGAAAAGTCTAGAGTAAAAGCTTAGTAGTTCGTAAAGCATAAGCAAAATGGATGAATCGAAAATTTTCTGTGCTGTTCAGCATTTAAGCGTCTATTGCAATTTTTGAAAAGTGCTTGTAACTCATACGTTTTATAGTTTTTAGATAGCTTTGTTTGTGTATGCAGGTATATTTGGCTTAATCACGAAATTAATTGAATCCAACTTTAATGTTGATGAACTTTTTAATTGAAAAACCTAAATTTGATTTCAATCACGGAAACTTTATATTAACTTTATATTTTTCTGTTTTAGTTAAATTTTAGTTGGTAAAAATCTAGTTTTCAATTACCCAAAACATTGTTAAAATTGTTCGAAAATGTATCTTCTGCTTATTGGATTAATAGACTCAATTACGAAATTAATTCAAGCCAAATTAATAGCTGATAAAATGTTTTCATTAAAAATTTTTCAAATAAAAAAAATTAATGATCAGGTTTGTTCAGTATTCCATGAGCATTCTTACAAATTAGTATTTACAACTACAATTACGCATGTAATACAGAAAAGGCTTGAATATATTAATATTGTGGTTTCAATTTATTTCGTAATTCGATATATTGCTGATGTAATTAAAAACAGAATTTTCTAACAATTGAAAAAAAAATTTTAATAGATATGAATCGTTTGTTTATGAAAGGCCTTTTGTCATTTTTTTCAACAAAGACCTTTTACTACGAAAATCGGTAGGTCGCATGATAATATGTCATTTGATTATGAAAGAACCAATATTTGT
Organism: Panzeria rudis; assembly: GCA_956483635.1. Classification (NCBI taxonomy): domain Eukaryota; kingdom Metazoa; phylum Arthropoda; class Insecta; order Diptera; family Tachinidae; genus Panzeria; species Panzeria rudis. The sequence goes on from OY101447.1 coordinate 181,129,689, forward strand.
TTATTTAATAACCAAATATAGGTCCTTTCATAATCAAATTATATATTATCATATGACCTATTGATTTTCGTAATAAAAGGTCTTTGCTAAAAAAAAACGGCAACAGGCCTTTCATAAACAAACGATTCATCATATAAAATTGAAAATTAGTTTTAATGAAAAAAATTTTTTTTTCAAAATACAGTTTTCCTAATGGAAATCGTATTTCAATTTAGTATGCCTTATAAAAACAGCGAAATTATAAAATAATGTATATATCATACATTTCATTTTTAATTAAACATTTTATTTAAATTCATTAATCAACATAGAACACTGAGTTAGCAAAATATAACTTCCAAAGAAGTACGAAAAGAGGGTTTTTAACTTTCATACATATGTACATAGTTTTACAAAATAGTTTGACTCGAATTTGAGTTAAAGTAGATAATTTGCAAGAGTAAAATTTTTCAAACTCCAAAAATATGTAATTGTTTTGAAATCTTCCTTTAAAGATTTATTTACATTTTACCGTGTTATTCATAACCTAAAGTTTTTTTATGGGAAATTCGGTTATATGTATACTTTAACTTTAAAAATTATTTATGAATAAGGCAGTATATGTAAAGTTCTTTCTATAAACTTTAACTGCCGCATTCATAAAAAATAATTTAAGTTTTAGATGTGTTTTAAGACAATTTTGTATGAAGACTTTGAATTTAAAATACATTTCAAGTCTAAATTATTTTTTATGAATACGGCAGTAAGCATTTATGAAAGAAAAAACTTGAAATTTATATATGTAGGGAGTTTATCACAGCATCGAACAAAATTTATTATTGGATTCATACGAACTTGCAAATACCAAATGGAAATGGGAAGGAAATGGTGTAAAGGTATCAACGAACTTTTGCTTTTTTCAAGTTCTTTGTGACTTGGAATATTGTGTGTGTATCTGGGTGTAGCTAAAAATCGCACGTTTTTTTTATTATAAATGGTTTTTATATTTAAGATATATTTTTAAGAATGAAAAAGAGAGCATTTAACTCAAGCTTAGAGGCATATTATGTTGTTGTCGTTGTTTCAGTAAGAGATGTAGAATAATTAGTATCTTTTTTTTGGCAATAATTATAACAGGTTTAAATATGTTAGAAAAGGTATAATAAAGACTATTATTATTTGACAAAATAGCAACAACAACAAGAGCTAATTGAAACAAGTTGTTACAATAAAAAAAAGAGAAGAAAAAGTTCATTTTATAAAAATAATGAAAGAAATAAATGAAATTTTAGAATTGTTTAAAAAGATTAAAGTTAGAGAAACTCACGAGGTCTAAAGTTTTTGCTTGAAAATATAGATAATATTTGATTTTTGAAGCTAATACACTTGGATCTTAAAGCACACGAGAGATTTTTTATTTTTTAATTTATAATGAAGAAGAGTTAAAAGTCGTGGAAAAATTCAAAACCGCGGTTAAAGATAAATTTTATTATATTTTTTAACTTTCTTTTTAATATTTCGTTTGATTTTTTATATTTTTTTATTTTTTTTTTTGTTTAATTTCAAATATTTTGTTACGTTTGATTTAATTTATTTAAAATTTTTTAACTTGTTTTATTTGATTATGAACGTAGAATGACGGTTGTTATTGCGTGAGAGACCAACGTTAACTATTGCGTTAAAAGCGTTTAAACCATAAACGAACGTGTGTTTGAATGAAGAACGTACAACGTTTAAGAACGATGTTGCTGGTATTACTGACGTTTACGAATTGAACCTCTAAGCTCAACTTTGATTTTTCAACGTTATTGAAAAACGATGTACTTTTTTTTGAAAATTCACAAAGCAGTTAGTAGAGAATGTTGTAGAGTAAAGTTGCAGGAAAACAGAAAGATACAACTTGTGCACACAATTTCAAATACCGAATGAAAAAGCAAAACACGCGCAAAAAATAAGAGCTAAAATATGCTGCTTCCTCTGTTAATAATGCTGCTGCTGCTGCTACTGCGGCGACTAATTCTTTAACTTTACGACAAAAGTTGCACAGAGTTGTGTGTAGTAGCAAGTGATGATGATAATGATGTTGACGTTAATGATAATTAGATGAGTAAAAATACGAGAATGAAGAGAGTATTCTTAAAATTTTTGTTGTCAAAATCAACAATTTTCGCTTGGAAAACTAAATAAATAAAGTTTTTTTTTTAATTTTTCTTTTGCTGTTATTATTATTTTTCAATAATTTTTCTTCTTGTTGTTCTGATTATATAAAACAAAATGTATTAGTGATTTTTATTTGATTGAATTTATTATTTTGGTTGTTGTTGTTGTTGTATAATATAGAGCAAACGGCGGACAGAATTTGGAACGGGTTAAAGCAAAGACTGTACGAAGACTGAAGTAAGAACGTTTGGCATACTAAGGTAATATACCTACAATTTTATTCGGAGTTCTATATAAAAAAAAAACGTACACACACGCAGAGCAGAAGGAAATAAGAAAAATAAAAACCAAAAAACACACAAATCAGCCATCAAAACATTTTATAAACATACGGCACACGACGGATGCCGACAACATTCACTCAATTCAGTTGAAAACGTAATAAACACAAAACCAATCTGTGTGGGGCAACTACATACGTCGTATACGTGGGCAGAGTACAAGAGCGTCCTTGCAAGCGCATCTTCATTATCATCCATAACATCATCGTCATCATTATTATTGACAACAGAAAAAAACTGTTGAATTTATTTGAATTGTCTTTCGTTTCCATCATCATCCTCATCAACCTCGTTATTTGTAGTCATCGTCTTTCTCTGTTATGCATTTCGGATTTTCTTTTACTCCTCGCTTGACTGCCTCGTATTAAAACGAATAAACAAACGCAAAGCAACAGGAAAGAAAATAAAAACAAAAAGCAGCAGGTTGCTTTTTGCCTGTTGATGTTGTAACACGCATATATCTACATTTAAGCCGAATGAATGCATGTATTTCTTTCGACCATAATTGTCAACAGATAAGGGTAACTAACATTCTCCTTGTAGCACAGTTTTGTGTAATAAATTAAATTACATTCCTATTGGAATGCGAGTAGACGACTAGTTTTATTCTATTGTGATGCTCTTTCATAAAAAGAGAAAAGGTTAATAATGAAAAGCAAGTATTAACAATTTTGGTTAGAATCAGCGTTGCCACAAAGAAATAATATGTTCTATGAACAACATTTTCTTTCATATTTATTTTTATCTTTACTTAATAATAGCTCTACTTTATTTCTATTTTTAGTCCAAGTACATAAATTTGCCTAGAAAACAGAATATACATATATGCTGTCGAAGAGAGTATATCTCACAAGCATTTAAAAGTGACAAATGGTGGCCCAACAATATATATTAACCTTTAAATTTTTTTTATAAAATTAAAAACGGCTACTTTACAGTAGACAATTTTGTATAAAATAAAAATTTTTTAAAAGGGTGAATAAATACCAAAGTTCTTAGATAAAAAAAAAACCATTTATAAACTGTAGGCATACAATAAAGTCCAAGGATTTAAATACCATTAAAAATTGGACGGTCTTAAGGACTTTCACCTCTGGATATTTCGAATAGTGGCTTCGCTGAGTAAATATATTCTGCCTGCACAGGTTTCAGCATCTTCTTCATTTGAGACTAACGGAAGGCTAGAGGAAAATATTAACTCAACGGAGCGGAGCCACTATTCGACATATATCCGACTAGATGAGGTTATTTCATTTTTTAATAAATTAATGTGTTGTTTCCACAATGCAAACAAGCATTGTTTGTATAAAATTTATATGAAAATCGCTCTTTTTTTTTTAGAGATTTTTATACAAATTGTTTACTCAATTCGCTTATTTGCATTGCGGAAACAGCACATACGGCCCCTATTATGATTCACAACTAAATTGATAGTTGAGTCGTAGTTGCCAAATTCTTATTATGAATTACAACTTTTGTCAACCTGAGACAACTGATTTCTATCAGTTGTGGTTTGGTTTTAATTTCGATTATTGTGTTACTTTTGCTTCATTATTCCAGACGCCAACCTATCCCATTTGTCAACCAATATTGTTGCCATGTTCATTAAAAAAAAATTTAAAAAAAATAACAAGGCCAAAACTAAACATTTTTAAAATCTTTTGTGATGGCAACTATAATTTCAAAAAACATACCATAGATAAGAACCTTTTCTTATCCAGCATTGTTTCGAAGACAACTAAAATTAGTTGTTAATCATAGTACAAAAAAATGATCAAATTGGGTCGTAAGATGGACACTCAACGTGGGTAAATCATAATAGGGGCTTAAATTCAAATGGCATTAATCGAAATCAAAATAATAAAAAGGGATTAATCTGGAGCTGCATATACCTCTCAAATAAATAATACAATCCGAAATGACGGACAGACGTACAGACTGTCACACGGACATGAAAACCAAAATAAGAAAGTAAGATGTTACACTGTTCAATAATTGAATGTCATAAGGTCCATAGTTTGTTAGTCTTTATTAGGCGAATCCAGAAAAAGAAATGCATGAACCAGACCGAACCTGACACTAACTACCTATCCCACAATCTCGACAAGTCGATTTCGTTCTCATATTTATATTAAAAACAAAAAGAAATTAAAGTTTTTAATTTTTTTTTGCCAATATAAATATGAGAACGAAATCGACTTGTCGACATCGTGGCACAGGGAGTAAAAAAATAACACGGTTCTAGCGACTAATTCTGGCAGAGGGCACCTAGAAAATCTATATGTATGTACGTGTATCGAAAGATTTCATCCGGAATTTATTTTAGCGGGAGAAATGAAACAATTAATAAAATGGCTACACATAGAGCTTAAGAAAGTTAATGCGTTTACTTAATGCCAGAGGCGCTGTAACACTGATCTGAAATTAACAAAACACAAAATAGCAGAGTTGTAAAAGAATTGAGCTTTCTTTCATATTTTCACCAGCTGCCATCTCTTCACTATCCCTTTCCCAAACAAGGTAACACATTAACTAGTTAAGTAGCAGGCATTAATAGCCTAAATGTTACTTCTCTTTTAAAATATATATTTCTGTTTTTATATTAAATACGCAAATCCAAACAATTCAAATAGAGTCTGTTCTATTCGTTGCTGCAGTTACAACCTTTAACAAGTAAATCATACACCCGATGTAAAAAGCAAATATAAAGCGTTAACAGCAACATATGACGTGAGTTTTTAAATGAAACTTCTCATACGCTCAGGTTTGTACAAGAGATGGGCAGCACTAAATGATTAATTTCAGTCACGTATAATCTAGCGTAATGACAAAAGAACGTGTGTAGTTTTTTCCTTCAATCACATAAGCGTGATTGTGTGTAACTATATAAAAAAAAAAAAAAAAAAAAAAAAAAAAAAAACATGAATAGAACTTTTTCGTAAGTTTTGTTATTTACAAATTAAGATTTTTCTTGTTTTTTCTGTTTTTCAATAGAAATTTTTAAACTCTATGATGGCATGCAAAATAACGTCCAAGGAAATAATATCAAAGGGCTCAGCGAAACCACTATTCGGCACACTCAGAAAAGAATGTGCTTAATCCCGAACCAAGGCCGGCAAGTCAAAAAGTCTTTACAAAGCGAAGCCACTATTTGATATACACAGGTGAGAAATCCATGGATATTATTTAAATGATAAAAAGTCGTATATAGGTACGCCTTAAAAATAACTTTTAAGGAATAAAGTTTCCGAATTCAAAGCACTTGGCAAACGATACTGTAGCATGTTCTCTTGTCTCTAGAGATGTAAGCAAATAAATTTGTTACTCTTCTTCGTAATAGTAATAGCATGAACCTAAATGAAAACTTTCTCACGATCCCATCTCTAGTTCGCATATTTAAACGTCCCCTTTCCACCCGTAATTACAATACATGTTGTGTTTCATGCAGACACAGAGAGAAGAAAGTCCACTACCTTTTGACCCATTTCATATCATTGTCATCATCATCATCGTGAATCAAAAGCAAGAAATACACATTTACATTACACCTTCGTGTTAATGTTTGTTTTAACATATCACCCTTGCTGTCCCAAAACCCGAAGCAGCAACACTCACTGTCACCCACCCACCCACCCATAAGGCACAATCTGACAAACATCTCATTTACGAGTGCAATAAAGTTTACCTCTCCTAATGTTACCATGTTTTTACCGTTATTTTCTCATACAATTTTTTTTTCATTTATTTAATTTTTGTATTTTTACACACTAAAAAATATCTATTGTTGCGTTTTAATATTACTTTTTTGCAGTCACAGTCATTCATTTATACACCAGTAACATACATATGTATTTTTGTATAATTTTGTTACTTTGACCGTTGTTCGAAAGGAACAAGGATAGAAATATCCTGTAAGAGTGCGATAACAGTATTTGGAAAATTTCACAAAAAACAAAATAGTGAAATAACAACAAAATCTATAGAGTAGAAGAAAGCCAAAACGAAAAATATAAAAACAACAATATGGAGGAAACAACAATAAATATTACACCTGTTTTAAGTATGAGTTGTTGTTTTTGTTTCCTCAATTCTCAATACACACTAGCACAAATGTATACTCATGCATGCAACGTTAGCAGAGTGAAATGGTCTACATTGTTGTTGTACAGCAAAGAGCGGGGGTGGTTTTCAATTAATAAGAAAAAAAACATAGTCGCTCCTAACGACGTTGGCACCGAACTTATTTCGGAGTGTACAGGTAAATTAGGTTCACAAGTTGTTGCGCTTTTTCATAGCAGTTCATTTTGTTTACGATTGTTCTCGCAAAAGCAAAAAACCACCCCACAATTGCTCTGCCACATGTAGTTTTTTTTTTAAAGCAATTCAATTCGGGTTTTTCCGAAAAAGTATTAAAGCGCAAGTTCATAATTGCAGGGGAAAATCTTTTGTAGGATTTTTGTGGATGTTGTGCTAAATATCTGCTAAGAAATGATTTCTCCTTTGTTTTCGAATGCAGGGGCATAAACTTTACGCGAAATTCTCTTAAACGTTAACATGGGCAAGTTAACTGTAATTTTGTTAAAATAATAAAGAAAAGCTTTTGTAAAAGTTGTAGACTAGCGAGCTTTGAACGAGTATCTTTGCTGCTATTTTAAATTTGAATTTTTTTTGATTTTTTGTTTTGATCAAATGTGACGGACTGTTCTCAAGTTATAATATATGTCGTACAACACTGCCTTAATTTTGAATATAACGGATTTTTCAAAAACTATAAGGATTTCTTAAGAAACAATGTTTAGCAGTTTCAGTCTAAAGTTATTAAACATTTGAATCCGTAGATCGAAAAATAAATTTGTCTCCAGTTGGCATCATTATTTTGGAGAAATCATTATTTGAGCACATGTATGAATCATAGCACATGTATGAATCATTCTAAATTTTTTTTCAATCCCTCAAGTCATAAATCAGTTTTTAAACATCAAAAATTATCTGAGAAGACTCATTTAAGTGATTTTTGCAAATATTATCACCCAAATGCTAGCTGGGAAATCAATTGGGAAACATTTGCAAACGTATTTTCTTGAAATTTTTCAATTTTGTTCTCATTATTTTGTAGCTGCGTACACGGCGGTGTTCACACTGGACAATTTTTGTTCCACAACTTTTAATTCAGCCGCGAGAAAGAGAGGGAAAGCAACACAGTATTTCTCTGTCTTTCTCCCAGCTGAATTAAGGGTTGCGCAACAAAAATGGCCCTGCATGAGCCCCGCCTACCTTTAAGTTAATATACATTTAGTTCTCACAAGCATAAACAATACATAACTAAACGGGACAATCGTTCTCATTGTTTTTGTTTTACTGAGCTTACAGGTTGCCTAGAAATGAGATGGTATTGTATTCATCAAGAGTTTTGTCCTTATTTTGATGCCAGTACTTTTTACGGCCGAAATTTTTAGATAGGAACTTGGCCTTATTTTCACATTTATGTTTTTAAGCGGATCTCAGTACTTTTTTCTAAGAATTTATTTGATACAATAAGTGCCCCATACAACAAGCCCTTGATGAAAAATTTCCGTCTTCCCATTTTTCTTAGTACTTTCCCATCAAGACCTACCTGTGTAATAAATTTCAGCTTTCAAGCTATAGGGATGTGTCGCATACAAATAAGGAGCACCCTATTCCTCCATATAACAAAAGACCGTTTTCAGATTTTTCTGGTTGTTGGCTCAACAATACCGTCCTGTGTACCAAATTTCAGCTTTCTAGCTATACTGGAGAAGAAGGGGCACCCTAGTACCCCGCCAGTTAAAAAGTGCACGTTTTCAAATTTTTTTTTTTCGTTAATTTCTCATCAGGACCAACCTGTGTACAAAATTTCAACTTTCTAGCTATACTGGAGGTCCCCTTTAAAAAGAAGGTGCACGCTAGTACCCCGCTAGTTAAAAAGTGCACGTTTTAAAATTTTTTCGTTAATTTTTCATCAGGACCTACCTGTGTACAAAATTTTCTGGCTTTCTAGCTATACTGGAAGTAGCCCATACAAAGAAGGGGCACCCAAGTCCCCTCTAGATGAAGTGCCCGTTTTCAATGTTTTTTGTTAAGTGCGCATCAAGGGTACCTGTGTAGCAAATATCAGCTTTCTAGCTATGCTGGAAGTGGCCCATACAAAGAAGGGGCAGCCTAGTCCCCCTAGATGAAAAGTGCCCGTTTTCAAAATTTTTTGCGGTAATTGCTCATGAGGACCTATCTGTATACCAAATTTGAGCTTTCTAGCTATACTGGAAGTGCCCCATACAAAGAAGGGACACCCTAGTCCCTCCAGGTGCTCGTTTTCAGATTTTTCTAGTTAATTGCTCACCAAGACCTACCTGTAAACCAAATTTCAGCATTCTAGCTAAAGTGGAAGTGCCCAATAATATTGATGAGTCAGTCAGTGAGTGAGTGAGTGAGTGAGTTAGTCAGTGAATAGGTACTAAAATATGCACTTTTTACACCTTCATATCTCGGAAAGCTTTTATGGTAGAAACTGCACCTCTGAGATTACCTCTGTAGGGAGACTTTATGTTTCAAGTTTCATATGAGGGACGTAAAAACTAGGGATGTAACGATACGCCGTTTTGCCGATCCGATACCGATACCGATATTTAAAAATAAATATCGCCGATACCGATTCCGATACCGATACGAATATTGAAATTGAGTTCAAGTTTAGATTAACAAAACTCAAGTGCAATTTTTTATTATACAAAATTACATTATAAGAGAGAATATTTAAAATTGATAAAACATTGGAAGTAATTTTTAAGGAGCTACATTTTCTTTGCTTCCAACAAATCTATATTAAAAATATGCAGATAATTAGTAGAAAAGCAAGAAAAATTGTTTAATTCCTTTATAATTTAAAAAATACTCGCCATGCTTTTTAAAAAATCGATTTTTTTTAAAGGACATTTATCAACTAATATTCATCTAAATAACTTAATAGCTTAATTATTAAAAGACTTCTAAGTTTATATTTATTCACTTAAATTTGCATAAAAAATTGTGAAAATGGGTGCTTTTTTATCCTTTTTCCTTAAGGAAAAATCATTATAGAATACCGAAAAAGAAATTTGTCCTAGCATCGCTTCCAATTCGGTGATTGGTAATCGAAAAACAGAACTTCTTGCAAGGGCAAGGATATGTAAAACTAATTAGAAATTATCCAAATTTGCAATACTTCCAGATCGCGAATTCTACATTTTCATGACTTCTTTGGAGTATCTCTTTTTTGCTGGAATAAGATTTAAAAAACAACGGCTAGAATTTGTATTCATGGTAAAATTAACAAAAAATAAATAATTTTTTTACAAAATAACAGCATAAAATATAATTAATTTTTAAAATTGGTATTAATAAGATTTAAAAAATAACGAAGTGTATTTAATTCATGGTAAAATCGAACAAACATAAATTATTTGTTTAAAAAAAACTCTGAAAAAATGTTTAAAAGTATCGTCGTATCGGCAGTAAAATATCGCCGATACCGATGTATCGGAAAATCTGAAGTATCGCCGATATATCGGTATCGGTATCGGTATTCGTTACATCCCTAGTAAAAACTGCTCGTGACAGGAACTTGACCTGGCGCGCTACCGCCAGATATGGCAGAAATAATTTTTTGCTCTTTGATTTTGTGAATGCTTTTGATTTTCCATTGAATTTCGCCGAAATATCTAGTTAACTAGTTTCTCTCGAAATCTCTTTTCTATTTCAAGTAATTTTTGCAAGATATGTATTTTAATTTTTTTGCAATATATTTGAAGTTTGTTCCTTTCACCCTATAACACCATATTTACACTATGCAACTTTGTTGCATGCAATTTTCATTTTAAGTGAGAGTGCTGAAATAGAAGTGTATACATTTTGTATTTCTTCTCTGTCTTTCTCACTGAAAAAAGAGAGTTGCATGCAACAAAGTTGCGTGGTGTAAATATGGTATTACTGTAACTGCATGCGATTAATTATTGTGAAATGTCAAATCTCATATAATTTCATAAATTTCATATGGTAAATCTCATATAATTTAAAAATTTTTGCCAGTTTTTATTAAGAAATCTGCAAAAAACTCATTTAAAAAAAATTACATAAAATTTTTTGTTCGATTTATTCGAATAATCAACCTAAATTACTCGAATAAATTTTGTACTCGAAATTAATATATTTTGTTTGGTCGATCGTTATTTGACTTCAATTATTCGATTAACCGAGCAAACATTATTAGAGAGAATACCCTAGTTTTAGTCCATAGCAAGAATTTGACAACTACAACACAGCTATCAATTTATTTGTGAATCATAAAAGGGCCTAAATATTATTTTTAACAATAGAGTTATAAATAGTTTAACATGATAATAAACATAGCGAAGTACCGAACCATTGTTTCCAATTATAATGGACAAGTCACTAGATGGCGACTCACCTGTTAATTGGTAAGAAATTTAATAGGATTTTCGCTTATTGGTTGTTGCTGTTTTCGCTGGCAGTCTCGTCTCAGTGGAAAATAACTCTGATGAGAAGACTATGTGGTGGTCTCGAAATATCTGATGTAAGTTCAACCATCCGCACAACCAAAATTTTTTTTAATGTTCAATTATTGCATGCTTTAGAACAGCTTTCTAAATATAATTTATTCGAAAGATTGAATTGAAAACGAACTTAAGCCAAAGTAATTAAATAACTTTGGATATTATTTTAACCACTTGTGTTAAACCGATTCTTATGAAACTTCGCACACACAATTAGTTCTCATGAAAATAGAACATTATGGTCAAAAGGTTGACAGTGCCACCACGCCTGTTTTTAGTCGTTCTTTTTTTTTTGTATAAAAAAGCCACAAATTTTTTGCGTATTGAATTTCCAAACATATTCATTTATTTAAAAAAAAACTTCATTAAAAAATTTTTAACATTATTTATCTAAAACATTCACTTTTTCATAGCGTCGGTTATAAAGCTGCGTACTTTCAACACATTGGTATAGACGTCTGGGGAATTTTGGCGCGCGCAGCCGTATGACCACGATACTATACCACAAAACTCACCATTTATAATGACTGGACCACCTAAATCACCAAAACAGGGAGCATTTTTAGGGGAGGCAGCACAAAACTTAGAGTCTATCATTTTATGGCGATGCCTGGTTTCACATTCCTGTCTATCAATCAAATTTAGGCTTTCAGCTCGCAACATTGAAATTGGAATAGAATTTTCTTTTCTTGACACCCAACCATATACTTGCACGGGATCATCATTCTGCCAACCTTTACTGCACAAGTCTGCTGGTTCAATAAACGTTCCTATAACAGATGATATACCAGTTTTTAGTTTTAGCACTGCTACATCCATGTCTAATGTTGAATTGTTATAAGATTTATGTATAATTATTTCGCTAACTTGAGCTCTGGCACCATTATTAGAGTATGTGGAAGCACCACCTAATACAGTAAAACGTGATGGATGGACATTTGCAACACAATTTGCAGAAGTGACAACAACCCTTTCTGCTACCAAAGTTCCACTGCAACGCAAAGTTCCATAGCCTATATAAGTTTTATCAACGTACAACTTTACTAAAAATGGTACACTTGTAACACTGTCAAGATCATGAGGGGCCCATGATAAAGCCGCTGATATCTGTAGTAGCAGAAAATGGCAGATTATAAACATTTTAAAAGAGCTGTTGAGCTTAATCATTTTTTTATTTTAAACCCGAGCAATCGTCGACTTTAGTTTCTTAGTAATTAAATGCAACTGATGTGTCTAATTGATTTCAGGACTTATATAGGAATACAATTGAGGTTAAAAAAAGAAACATTTGTTAAAATATTTGTATTATGCAAATAGTTTTTTCTACTTATATAAAACTTTGTTTTAGTTTCTGCATAAAAGGTGTTTGTGACTTAACTTGTACTTTATGTTAGTACATACAGGTAACCCTCGACACATGCGCTACTTAATTTCCCCGCGACTTACCGAAATTGTAAGCCTGCGTATAATGCTCGAACGTGTTATTGAAAAGTGAAACATCAGCATGGCCATATCAAACGGCATTGAGACAATGTTTGAAAGAAATTAATAAAAAGAGAGTGCCCTCAAGTAAATCACCCGTTTTAAAGTTTAACTGCGCATTATAAAAGCTTTAAGTAGTTTATTTGCTTTATATGTCAATATTGCTGCTTATACATTTCATTTTATTTGAATTAAAATTTCTATCAAATGGATTTTTTATTTTTATAAATTTAATAATAGTCTTTTATTTAAATAACAAACAGATATTTTTCAATAGAAGCAAATTTAACCTCATTTAAAAGGACAAACATCATACCCAGCAAAAACTTTTGTAAATTTGTAATCGGTAGTTTTCTTTTAATGGGCTACAAAGTAGTGAGTGGTACTTATTTATCTTATTACTATGATTCAAATTAGAACTACTACCTAGTTTTTAATAAAATTAGTACGTATATTTCTCATTATCTGAAAGTAGTTACAATGTGTTGATATGTGTTAATAACATAAGCAAGACAACCACTTTTTAAGTCAGCATGTGTTTGTATATGAAAACTAATTTATGTCACTTAAAGTCATAGGCCAACAATAGCTCAGTGGATAAAGTACTTGTCTTCAAATCTGAACGAGCACATGTTCGTATCCCAGCTGGGTATAAAAAACTTACAAATATAAATAAAATATAATGTGCATAATTTTTTTATTTTTATTTTAATTTGTTTATTTGACTACTTATTTTTTAGCTTCAAGTAAGCGAAAGAGTAACTAGTTAATTGCTGTGAAAATGTAAATACATTTGTAAAGGATACCCCTTATTTTTTGCACTTCACAAACAAAAATAAGTAGTTATCGAGTCAAATTACAAGTAATTACGGCTTAAATCCTCATATATTGTTTTGCCTACCAGTAAGCAAAGTTTTTGCTGGGTATTGCTGTGTTCTAAACATGTAGTTTGGTCAGGCAAAACAGTTACCTCTGTTCAATACACCGAATCCGTTTCTTTCTAAATCATAAAATAAACAATTCCCGGAGTTTTGAAAATTGTCACAGTGGGCCTTTGGTACATATATTTAAAGAAACTAAAGAGCTCACGTTTGGCGGGCGAGCTATAGCGACAATGGCCTCCTTAAGGTGACGTTTTTTAGTATTTTTCTCACAGGTCTGAAACTATAACTTTTAGCAAAAATTTCCTTAAAAAAAGTTTTCTAATGATTTTTTCTTAAGAGTAACGTTTTTGGAGTTATAAAGCCAAGAAAAACAAGAAAATTTAAACAATTGTTTTAAAATTATCCACAACACTCCTTGATATATTTTAATTTTTGAAAACTGAAAATTTTCTATTATTATTTCTTTTGTGTTTAGGATCTGCTACCTACTACCCTAAAAAATGCATTGGAAAGTTTTAGCTTTCCAAAAATTAAAAGTGTGAGACCTGTTGCTGTGGATGATTTTAAAGCAAAGTTCTTAATTTTTTTTTTTTGGTTTTTCTTGGCTTTATAGCTCCAAAAATTTTAGTCAGTTTCTTGAAATATATGTACCAAGGCCCAACTGCGCCAATTTTCAAAACCTCGGAATTTATTTCCTTCGATTTCTCTAATTTTACTGGCCTAAATTGAATGTTATGTTTTTGTTTTTATGCACAAAAATATAAATATGTGACCTTCTCCGACAAAAGGGGGTCTAGTGTGTCAAAAAACGGGTTTGGCCTTAAGAGTGGATTCTGGTACCTAAAAGGGTGTAGAATAAGATGAAATGAGTTTTTCTCAAAACATCATTTTCACACCCTAGGCCCCTTTTCTCGGAGAAGGTCACATATATTTATGTATATATTTTTTTAATTAAAATTGAATAAAGTAAGAAATATATGGCTGAATTTTGAAAATCATGGAACGTAAACCTGCTTTCTGCACTGTTTTCTTATATCGCTCAACGTGTTTTTTGCTTAACATGGCATTTTCGTAGAACGCAACCCACGTATTAACGAGGACTACCTGTATATTATATTCAGATATGTATGTGATGGAAATCGTACAATTGCAAAACAAACGTTTTGAAAAGAAGTGATGAAATTCGAGTGATTTTGGGAATCATTTTTAAGATAATGTCAAATAACACTATGCATCAAGAAAAATGCCAAGGAGTACCACAACATTTTTTTTCATGTGTTACGGTCTCCTAACAACAAAAACAGTAGAAAATTTAAATTCTATAAATAATTTTTTAACCTTTTTTTTTAATTTTGTATTTTTGAAGAGGCTGTGATTTTATCATAACTTGCAAAGGAGTTCTCCAATTTTATTACAAAAATCACTAAGAAAATTGAAATAAAATTGCCTTTCACCCGCTGTAACGTAATTTTTTATATACTCAAGTTTTCGGAACTATTAAGACCGCCGTGATGAAAAATATATTTTATTATGCTAAATCGAAGTAATTTAATTTTTTTTTTTAATCGAAAAGTGCAAAATGTTACCATTTTTATTCGCTGTACGACCGCATATACCACCAATAAAATAAAATTTATTTTACCAAAATTGATGGATAGATATTGATTTTATTCACAATAAAGTGAAATTACCTGATTTTTGCAAAAAAATAGATTTTTGGCGACGTTGCTCCACCGATTTTATCATAACTTGGAAAAGGATGATACAATTTCCTTCCAAAAAAAGCCCAAAAAAATTTTTTTATATACTTAATCGTTTCCGAGTTATTCAGACCGCGATGATAAAAAATATATATTTTTTAAGCCAAAATTGGAAAATTTTAATTTTTAAAGATAAAGGAAAATTGAAAATGGCAAAAAATTACAATTTGTATTACCAAATCATAAAGCCACTCATATTGCAAATAAAATTGAGGGTGCTAATGGCAGAGTAGTTAGCGCGTTTGACTAAAATCCCTGGGGTTTTGAGTTCGAGACTAGTTTCAGGCAACCCAACAACATCATTAATTTTTCTCATGTGCATTGGTGTGTTATTGTGTTGGTTGTTGCTGGACTGTTAAAGTGATGAAGGCATAGCACTGATCACTTTGGCAGTACCGGCAGCGATTAATACTAACATAACCTAATGCACTTCACAGCACCCTCCTTCGTCGGCATTGTAGCAAAACCGTCGGCGAAGTAAAATAACTAATAAAATGGCTAATGGGTACACAGCTTAAACAATTTAATGCCTCTACTTGACACCAGATGGGCTTGCAACACTGCTCTGCAACAAAACGCGCAATAGCAGGGTTGTAAATAAATTAAGCTTTCTATCTATCTCCCACTTCACCACCTGTTCTCTCTACACTATCCCTTTCCCAAAGAAGGTAACACATTAATTAATTAACTATTAGGCATTAATTGCCTGATTGTGTTAATTCTCTTTAAAAAATAAAATAAAATAAGCTTTCTATTATGAACATCAATGGATTAATGATATTGATTTTATTCATAAAAAAGTGATATCCCGATTTTTGCAAAAACTGCGAATAATTACACTGTACAACAAAATAAGTCCGCTATTATGATTCACAATTCAACTAGGTTGAGTTGTCAATGCTACGACCCAACTCAACCATTTTTTTGTATTATGATAAAGACAATACCCTTCTTTGCGTCGCGCAGTCGGGTAAAAATATAGTGGTGAGCAAAGGTCATGATAAAAGTTTCATTTAGTCGCATAGTGTAATTAACGAAAGATCAAATGCAAACACTACAAAAATTTTAAATTAAATTTAGCAAATATTAACGAAAATAGTGTTAATATCACATCTGTGACGTATGTCTTAAAATTTGTTTTTTCATTAGAGCCAAAACAGAATTTCTTGGAATTTATCTCCACTTGATGAAATTATTAAAACTTTTCTTTTAACGCTTTCGTATATACATATAGGTAGGTATGTATGGCATAAAAATTTTTTTTTATTCAGGCAAAAATAACGTGAGAATGAGTTTCTAGCAAAAATGCCTAAAACTGCTTATGTCGATATATATAAGTGACATTTACTACGTAAAACTGAACAGGAAATTATCTTACAACAAAGCCAATTGCAAAGCGATAATAGCATATATTTTTATTTTACTTTATCTTTTAGTTCTATTTAAAATTTTCTAAATACATAAATATTTTACCAGCTTTTAATTATAACAAAGAATAATTGTTAACATTTATCTTACCACTTCAATCTTTTCATTTAATTGCGGTAATTATATTTATATTTCGATGTGCCAATGAAATTATGTTTAAAAATTTTATGAAGATTCATTGAGCTTACCTGCAAAGAAATTTAAAAAGAATAGAAATTTAGTAGGTTGTAGTAAATAGAAATTTCAAGTTAATTGAAATAAAAAATGGAAATTAAACAATTCCTCAGATAATTGGCTTAAAAAGCTTTATTAGAGAAGCAATAAAATTCGTTTTAGCAAACCAAAAAAAAAAAAATAGAAATGAAATTCATTACCACAAAATTACAAGAAATAACAGCAAAAAATATATGTATAGTAAAAAAGAAAAGAAAAAAAAAACTAAATTAAATACAGCAACAAAATAATGCATGAAATGTGCAAAAACAAGAACTGCAACTACCACCACTAACAGAAATAGTTAATAATAAATGGTTTATGGTTGGCAAGAAATTCGTGAACGTAAAGAAATGAAAGAACTGGAAAAAGGCATCTTGAGCAGCAGCACTATAGCAACAGCAAGAACCAAAAGTACAGCACCAAACAAAAATGCCAACAACATCAGATAACCAACAAATTCACGGCAAATCATTTAAAAGCAGTTTAGTTGTTGCTCAATTCTACTGTTGCTCCTGCTGCATCTACATTCAACCAAGCGTACAAGCAACCAGCCAAGACTTGTTGTAAAAAAGACCCAATACGCAAAAAAAAATCATACACAAATGCTTGTATGTATGTACGTACTTATTCCCAACTTGCAGTTGCAGCAAATGCAACAATGAATGACAGGGAGGCAAGCAAGCAGCAACCAAGCAACCAGGCTGGCAGTCAGACATGGAGTAAAGAATGTTTCTAGTCTCCATAGTTGAAAAAATTATAAAAACGATTTTTTTTAGTTGCATGCATAAATAAGTGTGCATTTTCTGTGTGTTGTATATAGTGATTGTCTGTGGTATTTTAGTGTTGCAACAAGTTTCGTTGTTGGCCATAATGTAAAAATAAAACAAAATTTTATAAAAATACACGTTAGCTTGTGTGTGTGTGTGTGTGTGTGTGAGTAGTTGTTTAAATAACTAGTTTTGTTGGTTGGTGGTTGCTTGTTGCCACATACAGTTTGGCAATACTAGTTTCAAGTGCAAGTCCAAGACCAATAAATTCACAAAAATACAATGGAAAATTATAAAAGATGCAAAAAAAACTGCGCTTGAAATTTTTTTAGCATTCAGTGGCAAAAGACGAATTAAAAATGTACTTTTGTGCAAGCAGTCATTGTTTAATTTTGAATTTTTTTCTTTGTTTTTTTTTTGCATATAGAACGACAATACCTTTTGGTAATTATGCCGAAACAGCCTGCTTTAGAACGAATAGATCTTTCCAAATGCGAACGAGTTCCGAATTAATCCGCTGGTGGTTCTCTGTGATTCGAATCGTAAGAAAAGGCATTCGAATTGCAGTCTAAGTCACAGAGTAACTTACCCAGAACCAGTCTGCTGCTCGGCAAAGAATGGTTTCAATGCTATGCCAAAATTTTACTTGATCACCGTCCTTGAGAACTTTACCTCATGCGAGACTTCCAAGCCGCAAGGTGTTAGCGGCCAGTTACCAGTATCCCTTATGTCCTAAGTGGGCATAGGTGAACATTTTGTACATATCTGGTGAGGAACATTGGAAGACTGGTCGTTAGAAATTGTTAAGCTTATTTTTGATTTAAAAAAAACGCGAGGTAAACTTTATTTATTCCCCCTTATTCTGTAACTATTTGTCGACGTCACGTCAAGACAATGGCGAAAAATTGGCACCTTGTTAGTCGTCATCGACAACAATTTACTATTACTGACAGCCACTTACTATTCTCTAAGGCATAGAAAATGGGAAGAGGCTATTAATAGTAGTAAATTTTTATCGACAGCGAGTAGGCAAGTGAACATTTTTTGGTTTTGCCTTGACGTGACGTCGACAAATAGTTACGGAATAAGGGGGATTATATTTTATTAAAAAATATACAAGCGCCACAAACGACACGAATGTAAAATATATTAATTCCTCTTAAACATATCGTCATAGAAAATGTAAAAAGCCCTATCTAACATTTAAAAGTTTAACAGGAGAAGCAGAAAGCTTGATTACATGAAAAAATATATTGACACTTAGTGCAAAATTTTACAATAAATATGTATATAGATTTGTGGATCCCTTTCTAACTGTATTGAAAGATTTCAATATATTTTTCATTTAAACAAGTTTTATGCTTCTCCTGTAAAACTCTTAAAATGTCAGATAGGGCGTTTTGCATTTTTTGTGACGACATGTATGTGTTTTGGTTTCGTACACCAAAGGTGAAAAGGAACCCTGTTGTTTTCGCTAAGCTATCCGTCCGTCTGTCTGCCTATGTGTCCGTCCGTTTGTCTGTCACAGACTTATACTCGTATCTTGTAAGCCGTAAGAGGGGCGGACCTGAAATTTTCCCAGAATATGTGTAACTATGACCGCTACTACAACAAATGATAAAAGCTTATGAAAGTTACAACATTTTCAAAGTTAGTGTATTATTATAAATACATACTGATTATTTAAACAAAATAAAAATTAAAAGGTACTCTATCAGTTAATGTAATTTTGACAATTAGCTGTATCTCAGAAACCGTAAGAGGCAAACTCTTGAATTTTTCACAGCTACTGCACAAAGGTATTAGTGACGAAAGTAAATCTAACTAACCAGAAATGAAAGAGTATTTTATCAGAAAATGTAATTTTAAAATTATGCTGTATCTTATGAACGTAATAATTACAAACAAACCTAATAGTTAAAGAGTTAATAAATAATGGAAGGGTGACAGGCGGTGATACATATTAACCACTATACTATAGCGGGTGCTCTTTGGCTGATTGGTAGCGATGCTAACCTGTCAGCCCAGAGGTCGTGGGTTCGATTCCCACCATAGACCTTGGTTGTTTTCCGCCGACAAGCTAAACCACTTCGCGGGCTATGTTTGTATGTTGTTCTGATGTTACAAGAATGTTGTTGTCATGTTAGAAATATCCCATTATAATTAAAGGGTGTCCCTTCAAGTAATGCAAGTAGCAAGCCGAAAAGAAAATCGCCAAAACAAAAAAAAATCCTCAAAACAAAACAAAAAAAGCTGAAACGGAAAAAGCATCAAAACGAAAAAAACCCAAAAAAATATATACCAAAAAAATAAGAAAAAAATCGTCAAACCCAATATTAAAAAAAATGGCAAAATGAAAATCGTTAAAATAATAAAAAGCACCAAAACGAAAGAAAAAAAATCACCAAAACAAAAAAAAACGCCAAAAATAAACAAAACGAAACTAAAAAAAATAAATAAATCAAACGAAAACAATCAGCAAAATGAAAATAGCGCTGAAACGAACAAAAGCACTTAAATGAAAAAAAAATCGCCAAAACTAAAACAACCCAAAAAAACCAAAACGAAAAAAAGTCACCAAAATTAAAAAAATTGCTAAAACGAAAGAAAACACTAAAAACTAAAGAAACCGTAAAAAACGAAATATATCTTCAAAACAACAAAACCTTAAAACGAAAATATACTCTAAAATTCAAAAGTCCCCAAAAGCAAACAAAAATTGCACAAGCGAAAAAGGATACCATATATGTGTATATAGTATTCGAATGGAACCCTTCGTGTGCGAATCAAAGTCACATTTTACTGAATTTAATTTAGTTACAGCCAAATTAGAAATTTTAAAATGGTTTTTCCATTTTGAAAAAGGTTTTTTTGTTGTGGGCTAAGCATGTCCCTACACACAGAAAATTTTCATGCTAAAATTGTCGAAAACAAGGTTAATTTAACATTACGCTGTAATGATTTTGCTTCATTTCATAGTAATTTAACATAACTTTACAATAACCTACAAAGATCATTTTTCCTTTTGAAATAACTATATTTAACGTCGATTTAATATTTCAGTACAGTTAAAGAGGAATGAAAAAAAAATTTGGAGAATATATATAATAAATTTATTGAATGGTTTTCCCATTTTAGTAGAGCATTTTAAAAGGATTCTTAGACGCTAGTTTCCTTATTTTTATCGTACACAGAAAAAATTAATTTTTCTTTTCAAACAAAAGTCTCTGAATGTAGAGTCCGACCGAATATTCGGTTTCGGTTTCGGATTCGACCAAAATTGTGCTTTCGGCTGATATTCGGTTTAGGCCAACTTTTTGGCCGAATACCGAAACCGAAACTTTTTATTTTCTATATATAAGGAAGTTAATCGAAATAGTATTTTCCAAATTTAAAATATGTCACCGCCATTAATCAGTTTTTTCCCGTCCTGTATCTTTTCAAATTGAATGAAAATTTTACTTAGTTTTATAAAGAGCAACCAATAGATATACGTAACATAAAGTATTCAAATGTTTGTTGCCAAAATAAATAGAAAAAACTAGGAAATGGTAGGCCGATTTCGATTCAAATCGAAAATCTATTTTATGTTATAATAAATCGATTTTTCGCAATCAAATTTACTTCTGCAATTTTACACTGAAATTGATTATTTGTCTTTTAAAATAGATATTTTTAAATAATTTCAAAATATGAACAAAGCTCATTTTCAATCTTCACCATAAATTCAATACCATCGAGAAAAATTCTTTACTGTGTATATCATCGATAAACGCGGGCGTAAACAAAAAAACTTCACTTTAGTAAAAATGAATGAAATCGTATAAATTTAGTGTTAGAAAAAGGTAAATATTCCTATTTATATCTTTTTAGTTATTCCGACTCAACTTTTTGATTGGTGCTCTTGTAACGTCATCAATAGGGTGATAAAAAAAACTCCTCAATGTATCTATAGCGAACCCAATATTCCAGTTCTATTCATCATTTAAGCTAATTTCACGCCAAGTTTTCAATTTCAATTTCAATGCTCATTAATGTTTAAGTTTTATATTTGCTCGATGGAATGAAATATATCCAATTTCTACTATTATTTTGACTGGCACTGTATGTATGTACAAAGACCCTTACGCCCTTTTTCACAGTGTACAGTTTAACGTTAAAGTATACTTTAACGGAGAGTTTTGTATGCCAAATTTGCCGTTAAAGACCACGTTAATATAATAAATGACTTTTCAGTTCTGTTAAGTTTTTAAAATGTCAATATCAGTTAATGCTAAAAAAACAAGTTTCGGCAAGTTTCGGATTCGACCGAATATTCGGCCTTTTTGCCGAATATCAGGTTCGGTTCGGGTTCGGCCTCAAAAAACTGGTTTCGGTCGGACTCTAGTAATTTGTTCAATTTAGGTCCTACAAAGAAATTTATGAATTCAAATGCAGATTTGTTTGAAAAAAAATTCTGATATTTTTAATTAATAAATTTTTTAATTTATTATCGATTATATAACTTTGAATTTGTTTTTTTTTTATCTTTTTACTCACGTTTTGTTATTTTAACTTCAACTAGTATCTAACTGAGCTTCTTCAGGTTTGAAATCCAACATGCCAACCACTTGACCAAAAATACTGTTGGGACAGCCAGCAAGAAGTTTGTTTATATACTTACATATACATAAATGCATATCATTGAATGATTGGTAACAATTGAAAGCAAGGCGCATCCATAACAGATAAAGTTAACTTTCTTTTTTTATGATATTTTTCATGGCTGGACGTCAAAATTTCTTTAATTTGGTTTGTGATTCGCTTTGCTTTGACAGAGTACAATGATATTCAAAAAAAAAAAACAAAATGCTTGTGTTATTTGTACATGTCGTACTGGCGAGGCCACTTGGTATAGTTGTGCCTTGATCGAAAGATTGTTGTTCATAGAGTTGCCGATTTAGCGCCTTTAGCGCTAGTTTTAGCGCTTTTTGATGTTTCAAAAGTGTAATTTTTTTCTCTATAGCGCTTTTTTAACTAAAGCGCTAAATTGGAGCTTTTTTGTCAAGCATTTTTTAGAAGTTTCGTAAAATTTTCACATGTAATTATTAAATAAGTTTTGTCTAAAAAAAACCTATCCAAATGTAAATGTTAACAGCATTTTGTTTCAAATTTTGACACTTTACACAAACAAATTTATAAAACATATGACTTCGATTGAAGTAAACAATCTCTGTCAACAATATACTTTCAGCCTTTGGTCGATTCTTATGCAAAAAAAAAACTATGCCGAAGTGATTTATGTAGTTCCCTAGACCGTTATTTAACAATTTAACTCAATTATAACCAGAACCAACATCCATTCCATGTCCTATAAACGTAATAGATTTAGGTTTTGAAAGTTTTTTTCCATTTGAATTTAATCTAAAGCTTTTAGTTATGAAAAGTTCACAACACTGGTTGTTAAGTATGTACTTATGTATGTAGCTGTGTTTGTTTAGCAGGAGAATAAAAACAGAAAGTTCTCTTTTTTTAAATAATTTTTCGTAATACAAGTGCTGATTACTTACTCTAAAATACTTAAGGTTTTTCAGACATAAATAAAATCTTATAATTTTTTACATGCATTTACTATATATTAGTTTTTACTATTTGGTTTTCAATTGTGTTAGCAGAACTTTTATCAAATAACAGCAAAAAGATTTAACTAAAAAATTATTTTTTACTGAGCAAACAGTTAATTGGAAAAAATTGGACAATAATTTTTCTGTGTATGACAATTTTGGGAAAGGCTTTGAAAAAAAATTTTTATTTCGTCAATTCTTGCAAAGATGTATGTAGTTGCCGAAAGATGGCTCTATAAAAATTGCCAATTATTGAAAATTTTTCCAAAGCTAACACTACTGCATTAATTTGGCAGAGCTTTGTACAATCATAATATCAGAGAGGGCACTACTTTTGCCTTCAGAAAAACAATACTAAAACACAGTCAATTTGGCACGCCTCCTTTAAGTTCAAATAATAGATAAATGGAAGATTTGTTGCGGTTTAAAAAATTTTGAAATTTTCTTTGTACACACAATCATGGGGGATTTAAGGCATCTGGTCCTGGCCCAGTTTTCGCTTCACTTCCTCAGCATAAAGCTCTTCCACGATTTTCTGAATGACTACACTGTTCATTATACTTTTTATTTAAGCAAAAACAGTAGTGAGATTTTGTAACTTTTAACAATAACAACAGTTGTTATATTGTCAACGTATTAATTTGTTTGCTCTAACGATTGTACGATTCTGTGACTTCTTGTTAACAACATTGTTTAAACCTGACCATCATATGGCATCTCTGTTAAAATAAACGAAAAGCGCAAAGAGGAATATAATAAAAACAAATGAATTGTCGTTTGTTAACCTACAGCAAGTATTGTTAAAAAGTTTACAGAATGGGAAAATCGTTAATTTGCTTGTTAAATTTTTTAACAATGACAACTATTGTTTAAATTTAATAGAGAATTGCACTACAGATATTTATATTAACACACAATCTTATTATCAATGAAAACATAAAGTTGCTATTAATTTTTGTTAATGAACTTTTCCTTTAGTGCAGAACAACATGTAAACACTAAACAGCTGATCCAGATTTTTCCCTCTCCTTTATTTGTTTATTTTCCAGCTTTTTAGAATAGAAGGATTTTTTTCCCGGGAACAAATGAATGGGAAGAGAAAAAACTTCCCGGGAAAATTCATAATTGGGCTGTTTGCGTTAGGTCTAAAGTGCTGTCTAGCTAACGGCTAACTGTTTTTAGATAAATCCCCTCATTGCGTAGTACCCGGCTTCTCGAAAACTTCGCAACTCAAATCGAGGGACGCCATCTGATTCCTTTAGTAATAGGGGCTTCATCTGTTGGCTCTATTAGTTTAATACTTTTAAAGTTAAAAGTTATTCAAATAATTATGACTAAATAAGGCTAAATTGTTTAAATTTCTTTCAATTTCTAAATGTTTCTAATCAAGCAAACAACCAAATGTAGCTGACATTAATTCAGCATCTCGAATTTGCTTTTTTTTTTTTTTTTTTTTTTTTTTTGTTAAACTGGCAGACAATTTGACAAGAAATTAAAAAGACATACCGAAAACTATATAAAACAAGAGTTAAAGAGTTAACGAAAATAAAAAAGATCTAAATGCAGTTCTTACAAAAATCGCGGAAAAAACAGGAATAGCAAGAAACACTGGGAGAAAAAGTTTGACATTATTAATACAAATGTTAAATAAAGACACGAAAATGTCTGCCACGAAAAAACTATTAAATTGGCAACAAAAATTCCTCGACTTAAACGAGTTACAATTGCACAAGTTGCAAGGTTAGTTGCTAGCGACATTGTAGATAATATTGAAACATGTAGTTTACAGCCAAAGTACCACATTCTTTAATGAAAAAGAGATAAATAAAATTAATCGAAAAAAAAAATTAATAAAATCTTAAAAATCAACTACAAGGTAAAGGCAACTTTTTGGTGGTTTAAAAAAAAAATTCAGTACCTATACAAGAATTGGCAAAAAAGTAAACTGCAAAGTTGCATGCAACAATTCAGCAGTAATAATATAACAAAAATATATATAAAGACAAACGAAAATCTAGATAAAAAACCAACAACAAAGCGTTTTAATGTGTTTTGTCTTTTTAAGACACATACTTGCAAGCTGACTTTATCAGAGAGGGAAGCTTATGGGCAAACGGACAAACAGAGAGACAAAGGTAGCATTAAAAAAAATAAAGAAAAAAAGAACTGCAAGGACAGACACACTTGTTTTACTTAAGTTGCATGTTGCCTTATTGCTGCTAAAGCTGCAAGGTTTTTTTGCGGATGGTTTAGCTAGTAAATTGGTAATGCTTCGTTGCCTCAGGATTCTAGAGTTAGAATGAACAAACAATTCTGAAGTAAAGAAATGAAATCAACAACGAATAAAACAAAAAATTATAGAAAGTATGAACGCCAAGGAATCTATTTGCTACACCTATTGTTGCAGCAACAATTGAATTTAAAGTATTTACAAAAATTATTAACTTTTTCTTCTCCTTTTAACTTAATTCCATTTGGTTTGGTTTAAAGGAGATTTAGTGGACTAAAATTCGGCGCTATACTCACATAATGTAACATTATAATAAATTTTAGGAAATCGTGTACAAAGTTCATAACATAGGTACGTAGATAGGCAACTAAAACTTCAAAAACGTAAGTCTGCTGTCAAAAACCTAAGTGTAAAGTGGCTGCTAGACGGATCAATATTTTAGCTTCAATATATGTGCTTGTGCGTGTTTGTTATGAAAATCAAAAGCATTTTGATATTCTTCAATATTTCCCCTCCGTATATGTGTACATATTTTTTGTAAACAAACGCGCACAACACATATATTGAAGCTGAATATTGACCTGTGTGGCATTCGCTTAAGAACCCAGCGGTAAAACTTACGAGGCATTCACTAAACAGGCATTTTTACAGGCCTTCCAAGGCCTGAATTTAAGATCCAAAAGTAATTATTTTCTGCCTTCTCAGGCAGGCCTTCTAGATGGCCTCTACACTTGCTTCTTTTGGAAGGAGTATTCTATTTTTAGATTTTTCGTTTTGTTTAATAAAAAAAAATGTTCTTTAGAAATAACAGACATTCTCGTATTCTTTTGTCGCAAATAATTTGTATATAACACTGAAATTTACGTACAAGAGGCATCATACATGCTGCTATTATGCCGTTTATGTTGTAGCTACTACATCATGTTCAATTTGTTCCAAATAAATACATGAAATTTAGCCTACCTTATATGTTTAAAAAATTACTTTGGATGAAAAGGAGTTTGAAATAAATAAAACATCACGATAATTAAAAATATAGAAGCCGCTATAAAAATACCCAGAATAAAAAATGTACCTCCATTTCATTTTTTTGACTGATCGACGAATTAAACTGCGTAAGCAATTTGAGGCTACGTCGCATAATATCGCCCTGAGCACAACATATGAGGGTGCTGTTAGCTGAAGTAGTTAGCACCTTGACTACAAAGAAAATAATGCCTGAGTTCTTGGGTTCAACCGGCAGGAACAGATACTGATCAGTGAGCTGCAACAAGTGTCAAACTTGCAAGTAATGATTGTAAACACAATAGCTCATTTCAAACAATCAGTTTTAATCACTTGTATTCGTAATTAACATGAATGTTTGTAATTAGTTTCTTTGGTATGATTGCAACCGCACCGTATTGAAACGAACATATAATTCGCATCATTATTGTAAAACTATTTATGACCCTAGCGCTGGTCTACATACTTGTTTTAATACACACACAATACATGCATACATTCTATAAAATGTTTGTGCTATTTTAGTTGTTGCGTACAATCCCCGTTCGTGTTGTTTCTGCTTTACAAAGTGGCATAAGAAAACCTACATGCATACACACATATGCACGTGTTTGCTCCCAACCACAATACTTTGCAAAACACAAAAATATACTCCAGTGTTTTTGTTTCGATCATAATATTGTAGCAGAACCGTCGGCGAAGTAAAATAACTAATAAATTGGCTAAACAGCTTAAAGAACTTAATGCCTGTACTTGACACCAGAGGGGCTTGCAACACTGCTCTACAAAAAACGCGCAATAGCTGGGTTGTAAATGAATTAAGCTTTATATCTCTCTCCCACTTCACCACCTGTTCTCTCTACACTATCTCTTTCCCAAAGAAGGTAACACATTAATTAATTAACTGGTAGGCATTAATTGCCTGATTGTGTTACTTCTCTTTAAAAACAAAAATCAAATCATACTAAAAACAGCCAAGCTGCAAGTGAGCGATTGGTCGTAAACAAGCCGCATAGTTTGTATACTAATCAAAGCAAGTATAATGTTACGAATAAGACATACTTGTTGTTGATATTTTTTGCTTCATGTATTACACTCGATTGTGAACAAAACTGCCTAATGCTTCATTGGCTTGTACTTGTTATTTAGCGCTAGTGAATAAGACGGCTTGATCATACTTGTTGCTGCTCTCTGATACTGATATATACTAATGTAAATAGATCGCAGCGCCCTCCTTCGTAGTTATTATAAGTGAGTCATCGCCGAAGTACAATCTATACGTATCGTTACTTTAATTTACAAAAGGCGTATCTAACATATAAAAAATTTTTAAGTTTGAAATAAAAAATACATATAAAAAAAAGCGTATGTATAGTTTTAGTACTATAAGAAATGTAGGAAAGGATCCAGGTTACATATTTCATAGATCTTAAAATATATATTATACTGTTTTGTAGTTCCTTTATTAAGTTTTATGTATCAAACTTAAAATTATTTATATGTTAGATATAATAAAACTGTAAAAGGGGCTTGGCTGTACATGAAATATTTTTTTGAAAATTTTTATGGTGGCGTAAACAGTTACCGATTTAGAATACAAAACATCAACTTTTGGAATTTTTGTCCGCCTGTCTGTTGTCCGAACACGCATCACGCAAACACTGCTGAACGGATTTGCAGGAAATTTGGTATGGAGGTACTTTGGAGTCCTGGATCAAACTTTTTACCGCAATAAAATATCTCATTTGGAAGTCAAGACAGAGAAAAAAGCGAAAATACGCAATTTTACTAATATAAATGTTGCTTGCAATTATCTAAACTTATCTAAAGAACTTTATATTATATTCAACGGACACTATGTATAATAATAAAGCAAACTTTAAGCGAACGAAGCGAGTGGGGGATATTTGGTAGCAAATAAAACGGGTACACAGTTTTAAGAAAATGTTAATGCTCCTACTTGACACCAGAGGAGCTGCAACACTGCTATAAAAAAGTAAAAAAACGCGCAATAGCAGAGCTTTAAAAAACAAATTAAACTTTCTTCCACATTTTTGCATCTGTTCTATTTACACTATCCCTTTTCCAAAGAAGGCAACACGTTATAAGTTAACTGCTAGGCATTAATTACCTAAGATTTGCTTCTATTTTAAAAATAAATAAAATGATAATAAAAATTCAAAAAAAATTGTTCGAAGAAAAAATTACGCAAGTATGTATACACGGCTTTGGACTGGAGCTACCAACGAGCTATGTTTCTTTGTAATGGTTCCAGTTTTCGAAGTATAGCATGATATCAGAAATTAAGGTAGTTTCACGGGATATATTAGCATCACTTGAAAACGATCTGACTGATTTAATTGGAACAAAAATTCGAAACTTCGTATTCCAATTCCCATCAAATCTATGCTCGGATGCCTTTTGTAAGTAAACCAATTTATTATTCCAGCTGAGATAGGCGTCAGTCTGTCAACGATATTATGAGTGTATGGTTCGTTTCTATGTATAGGCACAAAGATGAGCGGTATTTTAATATTTAATAAACACAGTATACCTGTTTTAGGGTTGACGATGGTTTATGGGACACCTCATTTATGATACAAATTACTAAAATAGTAAATAAATAAATAAATGCAAACTCACAAAAACTTCATTAAATAATAGATTAAAATTTAAATTAACGAATTCAAGACTAATTCATAGTGTCCGACCGAACCTGCTCTTTTCGACCGAAGCCGAACCAGAACCCGAACTTCGGTAGATTTCTTTTAGTACCGAGCACGAAACGGTGGACTATGTATAAGGGTTGTTAAGAAAAACGAATAGATTCGAATCGAACATAAATCATTTGTTTGTGTTATTGGTCCTTAAGTTTTTTTAAACATTTCTTGCTGGAGTGTTTTTATATAAGCATACGAGTTTGAAAACTAATCAGACATGATGGTTAAAATTCTACAGATGAGTTAGTATTAGCACCAACGAAATGCAGGAATATAGGAGAGCTAAAACCTACAACAAATGAAATTTTTTTTAATTATTTATCTATTCTTTTTCTTAGTGGCTTAATCAAACCTGTTTAATCTTTTTGCAATTGTAGATTCACAAACATATTTTCCAATCTATATATAAATTTATAAAACACAAAAAAAAATGTTCTATGCCCGTTACAGACTTTGAAACCACCCAACCGATGTGCCCCAAAACCGTTTTCATTAGAAAGGCCATAATGCGAGGAAACGCCATAAGATTCTCATAGTATAGTTTCTTGCGGTTAATCGCGATTAATCTCATATTATTAATCGTAGTCGCGATTACAAAAATTTTCGATTATTTGTAAGCCCAACACCACAGGACCAGTTTGGAACTAGAACCTATCACTAAGTATCTCAATAATGTCAATTGACGTCCTCCAATGGCAACGCCATGTAGAAGTGACGGATCCCTCTCATATAAAGTTCTACAACAAGAACAGGTTGCTTGTCTTTTGGAAGCAGTCGCGTAACTTCTCTAGTGAACGGTTGGTTCTCTTCCTTCTAAGGTATTTTTTTTTTTGTGTGTGGCACATAAGGCTTGTATGTAACACTTGGCATGTCGTATGTTGGTCGAAAACGGAATTCAATTAATTTGCATTCATCTCTAAAATTCTTATTATTATATAAACTCAAATTTAAAGCATTTTTAAATTAATTTTTACTAACTTTACCTGAACTTAAAGCGCATAATAATAAAAGTCAAAACTTCGCAAGCTGCATCGATTCACATGTACATACATAAATGCATACCTGCCCAGCGCCAAAAGGCAACAGGCCTGCAAATTTCAGGCCTTCTTGCAAGACCGATAAACATGCAAAATGCCCTCGTGTAGAAGGGAAGGTGGAATCAGTACTTTATTTTTTGATTTTTCGTTCGATAGACATTCCACATTCCCACATTTCAGCAGGAAAGATGGAAGGAGTACTGTATTTTTAAATTAAAAAGTAAATAAAGTGCTTTGGATATAACAAACATTCTCGTATTCTTTTTCCGCATGTAATTTGTATATAAGACTGAAATTTACATATAAGAGACATTACAGATGCTGCTATTATGTCGGAGATGATTAACATATCATTATTCCGCCGGAACTACATCATATCCAATTAAATGTATAAAAAACTACTTTGAACGAAAAGAAATAGTTCGAGATAGAAACACATTAATCAAATCAAATCAAGCCGCTATGAAAATACTGAAATAGAAAAAAATGTGCACCTCCATTTGCTTTTTAACAGACGTTCCTTAGATAGCCTTCAAAATGGCATACCAGAAGAGGCCTGTACGAATCCCTGCATTGGGAACCAGTTTGGAAGGCCTGCGCCGCAATGACAGCATGGGTAAAAATTAAATGTGTATTGAATGCAGATTGGAAGGCCCTATGTCTGCTAAACATGCTTTCTTGAAGGCCTATTTACTCCTGCAATTTCCCGTGGGTGCATACAATATTATAATTCATTAAGTTATTTAAAATAAAAATTTAACTCGCCATCAAGTAAATAACTCTTTCCAAATGGAGGGAAACACAAACAAATGTACGATTTGTTATGTTTTTGTATGTACAGTCGGGCCTCGATTTTCCGTGATGGTAGGGACCAGAAGCATTACGAATAATCGATTCTCACGGTTAATCGAATAACAATTTTGATTATACAGTTTTTTTAATATTTTTATTATTTAACAAGTGAACATTGGTGTACATATATGTTTACATTAAAAAAAAAATTAATTCAAAAAGTTTATGTACATTTTAAATTAAATAAGTATGTAAACATTAAATTTTCTACTGAAAACATGAGGCAAAAAAAGGACATTAAGCAAAAAAAAATACAATTTCCTAAAAAAAAGTCGTGTAATGTTGTTTTTTTAATATTTTTCAACTTGTAATTTTCTTTTATAAGTTTTTCTTGGATGCGATAAACTTGAATTTTATTCTGCCATCACGGATAATAGAGGTAATCACGGTTAATCGAAGCAAACAATTTGAAAACATGGCAAACAAAAAACCATAGACTGATCTTTGGCCATCACGGTTAATCGAGGTTACCGGTTAACCGGATGACGGAAAATCGAAGCCCGACTGTACATATATTGAATGATGTTACGTGTAGTTGCATTTGTTAGTTAGAATTAACACCTAAATCACATGCATTAGCCTGCCTGCTTACCTAACTAACTGACTGACTGACTGACTGACTAACTGACTGTCTACTTTCCTTCCTAACTATTTAAAGTGTAATTAAAAATAGCAACTATTAACTGCAACAAACGATTTTTTTTAATTTAAGTTTTTTTTGTATTTTAAACAGCAACCAAGCATAACCTTAATGGATAAATCAGTAGAACAAGAAAAAAAATATTTTCAAGAAGAAAAATATGCTACATGCACTTTAATTTTGTGGCAAAAAAAAGACTGCATTCCTGAGAATTAGAAATGTTTTTAGAAAAGAAATTATAAATGCAAATGTTTGCGTGCTATAAGTCTGCAGATTTAATACCGGCATGATGCATGAGTATTGCATGCAGCAAATATTATAAATGCATATGTTGTTGTTGTTATTATCTTAAAAGCGTATCTTTTGTCTATGCAACAGTACACAGATAATTCTAGATGCAGCCTAGATGAGAAAACAAACAAACCATGATTTCTCCTCAGTGAAAAACAACAAAATTTGTTAGCTACCTAGGCTTGACCATGAACTTGTTTAGCCAGACATGAAAGTTTATTAAACTCAAACAGCAGCAACAACAAAGTGCAAAAAAATATAGAAAAAATTCTGCAACATCGCTTTATAAGCATCATCCAGTCTTAAAAGCAACAACATTCATTTAATACTTATTCTAGTTGCATTAACAATTGTTGGCAGGTTTTTCTATAATAAGAAAGAGTTTACTTCAAACCCGAAAAATCCACAAAAAGAAGGAAAAATTTTTAGTGCAATACTGGTTGTTAAAACTGGCTAAACAAAAAAAAAAACAACTCAAAAGCTTGAATAAAAAAAATTAACCAAGTCGTTCTAAAGATGATTTAAAATGGTGTATATAAAACAAAATACGCAGTACATCTAAAATATACAATGATCGCTTGCATTTGCCACACATTAACATCGCGAAAATGTTCTTTATTGATGAACAGCAAAAATTCCAAGACTCGAACTTGAAATTCAAGCAACAAAACAAGTTTAGCAACCTTTTAGAAGAAATAATTGCAGCCAAGTTGTTATCAGGCAGGCAGGCAGGCAGTCAGGCAGCAGCAGCAGCATCTTTGTCTCCTTTATAAATATGTGTTCTTAAGAGTTTCTTTATTATTTTATTTGCACCATTCTTTAAAACCACACAATATGCTGCAAGACCGCTTTGTGGTAATATGTATAAAAATATATATATACATATATAAAATAAAAACGATACTTGCATTCGTACGTTTTTATAAACATTTAGTGGCCCAAGTAACAGGCTCGTCGCAACTGATATAGGCAGCCACTTTAAGAAATAAACTAAATACAATGTCCCCATAAACAATTAAAATAAATTTAGGCAGTATTTTTCACGATTTATATACCAAAACTATCTGAAGTTAATGCTAGAGATTTTAGATGGCATACAAACAGAAAAAGGCCAATCTATATTTAGGCTTGAAAATACATGCGTAGTAATTGATCCTTAGTTGTATTTAAAAGAAGCAGAGAACAAAACTGTTTCATCAAGGGAAGCGCCAAAGTTAAGAATTTTTCCAAAGTAATTATATAGTAGGGTATTCACTCGAATAATATTTGCTCGATTAATCGAATACTTGAAGTCAAATAATGTTCGATGAAACAAAAAATTTCAATTTCGAGTAAAAATTTTTTCGAGTAATTTAGATCGATTAATCGAATAACTCGACTAAAAAATTTTATGTAAATTTTCTTTTTTTGATTTAAGTTTTTGTAGATATTTTTAATAAATTTTTGAAATTTTGTGATATTTGCCATTCAATTCAAACGTTATTTTATACTAATAGACTGCATGCATTATGGCGTTTAGGAAGTCGGCCATACACATGCATCTATTTCTATACAAAACATTTTACTGATGAAATACTGGTACCAAGGCAGATTTAAGTGCGCCTTAAAATATACTTTTAATTTTAAAAAGAAATATTAATAAGGAAGAAGAGAGAACACAGGAAATAGCAACATTATTCATTTATTGTTATTGTACGCAACGTTATTACACACACAAGCAATGAAATATCATAATTTTGTGTATGAAACAAATAGAAAAGAACGACTTTGCGAATAGCAGTTACTTGACAAATTTTGTCACAACTGTGATTTGTGATTTTTCGGTAACAGTGATTAAATCACAGCTACAGAAATATCGCTCATCTCTATTTACAGCAGTGTATTGATAGAATATACTAAAAATCTTAGTTTTAAATTGGTTATTCGAATAAAATATTTATTCATTATTCGTTCGAGTAAAAGTTTTAAATTATTGAACTGTTCGAGCAAGCAAAACATTATGCAATTTTATTCGAACGTTCATAAAACCCAAATAATTGCAAACACTAGATTGAAAACTATTTTCCTGTTTTTTTTTCAGTAGAAATACGGCCGTGTGCTGTTAACCAAATCGGAGTAAATTTCTCGTTTTCAAAAAATAAATTGATGTATTGTATTAATTGCAGATATAATATTTTAATGTGTAAGAAATATGAAACTGAAAAAATATTTAAAAATTGTTTCTATTAGTGGATTTAATTTCTCTAAATCGATCGGTTTTAAATTGACTCGATTTTCAGAATATGCAGGATAGAGCTTCCAATACCTCCGCTTATAAAACTGCTTGAAGTTCCCACTTGAAAGTACTACAATAAACATATAAATAAAATTTGAGATATGCAGACCATCCATCCATGGAACTTCCCGCTAATTTTAAGTTCAAGGTTTTTACTTTAAATTTGGGATTTTTTTATACACACACACAGAAAAATTTCCATGTAAAATCGTCGAAAACCAGGTTAATTTAACATTTTTCGGTAGTGATTTTGCTTCATAGGTGTTTCATGTTAAATCACCATGATTTACAATAATCTTGAAAGAAAATTTTTCCTTTTGAATTAACTATATTTCATGTTGATTTAATATTCCAGTACAGTTAAATCAAAATGAAGTTGATACTGAAATAATACGAAAAATCATATTGAATCAAAGTAATATCGGGTTGAAACAACGTGAATTTGATATTGGAACAACACGAAGAAAAATGTTGAATCAAAGTTCTTTCAAGTTGAAACGACGTGAATTTGATATTGGAACAACACGAAGAATCATGTTGAATTAAAGTTATATCAAGCTGAAACAACATGAATTTATTGCAGCTATTTTATTAATTATTTTACTTACGTGATAGTTATCATAAAACTTTGCGTTGTAGTTGACTGCCCCAGCCAAGATTTGAACTCGTGCCGCCTGCATGATAGTCCACGCGCTATCCACTGCAGCCACAACAGCTTCAAACTTTTCTTTACTTAAACACGAAATAAATACCATCGTATATAAAATGCATTTCATTTTAATTCAACATGATTTAAATGATTATTTAACATAAAACTTATTTGAAATTAAAATTAGTCATGTCGATTGAAAATGAAACTTAACGTTTATAACAAAATTGTTTTAACGGTGATTTAAGGTTAGATTAATAATTTTCCGTTTAAAATTAATATGAAACAATGGTAATTTTAAAGCAGCAGCAGTAAATTTTCGCTGGTAATTCGTTTTTTGACGTCTACATAGACGACACATGTAAGAATAAACAACAAAAATTTAAGTACGAATAACATTAAAATGTACTTAAATCAAGACGCAAACAGGATAAAATTCTTAAATCATGTTACAAATCGTGAATCACGTACAAATTTCTTAAATTGAGTATAAAAATTATTATTTTAAGTACGAATATTTTTATAAACTTTATACACAATCGTAGTCTGTTTGCTTGTTGTTGTTGTTGTTTATTTTATTTGTTCGTGAAGTGCCGACAAATAGCACACAAACTTAATATTACATGCTGCTGGTGTATACTGGATTTGAGCTGTCGTTCTTTCTATACTGAGTTAGCTAATTTGTCTAAGGTGATGGTTTACAAACATGATGAGTTAAGTTCAATATTAGATATGAACAAAAATAAATTTTAGATTACAAGTAAAGCTATGTACAGCCGATTGTCAGTTCTTACAATATTGAAAGTAAAATGTGCTAAAAAAATTCTTACAATCGTCTGAACTGAAAATTTTTGTCTGACAACGTTCGCAAAAAAAGCATTGTCAGTCGATTTTAATACTACCTGCTGACAAAATATTGTCAGACATCTCACAATCGTGTGAACACATCGCTTTACCATTGTCAGATTATTGGCAGACAATTGTCAGACATTTTTTAATTGTCAGATGTGCGAAGTTTCTGCATCTGACAATGGCGTCATTGTCAGAGACTTTTTTATATTGGCAGCACTGCACACATATTTTTTAGGGAAAAATTAAAATAAGCGAAATTATGCAGCTAAAATAGTTAAAATTGTTTCTTTATGCTGAATAATAATTTATATTTTTACTTTTTAAAGTTAACAGAAGCACAGATGATAAATAATTGATGATTTCTGTTAAATGATATGCGTCTGGCAGCGCCAAACAACAGATCTGAAAATGTTTGCATCTGACAATCGTGTGAACTGCCAATTTCTTTACTGACAATATTGTCAGATAAATTTATTGGCAGAGAGTTGTCTGACAATAAATTTGTAAGCTTTTTTAACAACTTTTATACAGCCGTGTGAACTAACAATATACCTCGTGCTGGCAATTTTTTATTGTCAGTACATCGTCAGCACATTGGCAGATCTGACAATATTGTAAGATCTTACAACCGTCTGTACAGGGCTTAAGTAAAAATATTAAATTTATCTAAGTAGTAAAAATATAAGTTCTCAAGTCTGTTCTAGGATTATATAAGTAAAAATAAGCCTGATTCGGGCTTGATTCAAGTAAGCGGCGGGATTAGTTAAGGTACTCGACTGGATTGATTCAAGTACACAGTGGTTTTGAATCAAGCATGTAATATGACGTTTGACGTTTACTTGTCGGCTATGCACGAGCAATGAAAATAAACAACAACACAACAACAAGAAGGGCACAACAGTGAGTTGTGGCTATCATCAAAGCAAACAATACACTACGACTGTGTATAAAGTTTATAAACATAACCGTACTTAAAATAAGAATTTTCGTACTAATTTAAGAATTTTGTACTTTGTTCAAAGTTTTTTACATGAATAAAGCCGCATCTGGCTAAAACTAAGCATTTTGCACTTGAATATTCCATAATTGAATCAATCTTTCCGTAGTTGATTTAAGGAAATCAGGGATTAAGGTACTTTTGACACTGCTTGCAATTGATTTAAGTACGGATGGATTGATTTTTCTTTTCTGTGTAATAGATTAAAAATTTTGCAAAAGAAATTTAAAATTTTTCAAACCAAGTTTAACTATTTTCAAATCAAAAACAGTTGAAATAAGAGATTATATGAATTGAATTACGAAAAATAACATTAATTTAATGCAAAAAGTGAAATTATTACTAGTGAAATATTTTTACACATGTACTCCCATTAACGTATTGACGTCAACGTCGTCATATACATAGATTATAACTAGGGGTTTTTATTCCCGGACTTTTTTGTTTTCCGGGAGAGAGGGAATTAAAAAAGAAATTACCGGGATCCCGGGAATTGAACTACGTAATAAAATATTTACCAAAAATGTTAATTTCCGGAATCCATTAATTTTTATATAAGCAAAATGAACCATTGAATCATTTTTTAATTTAAACTGAGCTTTATTTTAAAAGTATTTTACAGACAAAACAGATTTAAAGGAAATTATTTAAAATAAGTCTAAAAAACCGACTACAAAATAGGCATGGCACCACCCCCATATTTTATCATCATTTACCTTTACGAAAACTAATTGTGTGTGCAAAGTTTCATAAGAATTGGATAATTAGAAGTATTTAAAATGATTATTTGCTTTTCATGGGCGTGGCACTGCCCACTTTTCTAAACATAATAT
This sequence comes from Panzeria rudis, assembly GCA_956483635.1. Lineage (NCBI taxonomy): Eukaryota > Metazoa > Arthropoda > Insecta > Diptera > Tachinidae > Panzeria > Panzeria rudis. Next base: position 181,167,257 of record OY101447.1, read on the forward strand.
TGTAGTCTAACGATAACTAAAGGTATATGCAAAGTTTCATGAGAATCAGTTCAGTAGAAGCTGTTGAAAAGGAATATTTACTTTGCATGGGCGTGTCACAGCCCACTTTTATGATCCTAATGTAGTATTTAAACAGATGCTTAATGTGTGTGTAAAGTTTCATAATAATCGGTTGAGTAGAAGTAGTTGAAAACGAATGTGTATTTACTTTGAATGGGCGTGACCCCGCCCAATTTTCAACGGGACCAATCTGGAAACACATCCTTTTAAATAGAGGAAAAATCCGAAATCGGTTCATAAATAGAGGAGGTTTGAGGGAACACAAATAAAAAAAATACATACGAATTGATAACCTTTCGCCTTTTTTTTGAAGTCCGTTAAAAAGAACAATATTTTTATCGAAATTTTAAGGAAACTTTGTATTTAAAAACTAATTTTAGACCGAACAACAACAAGAGAACATGCAAATCATTAGTAAAATCACTGATGAACTGAAATCAAAGCAGTTTCATTTCTGATCATTCATCCATGATTTTAACACGTGGTTGTCAGAGGGCGAAAGCGATCAAAATAGCGATTAAAAAGTTTTATAAAATAAACGTTGCAGTCTTAGAATATTAAATTCTTCTTGGTATACAATGAAAATTCTCCGTCCCTAGAAAATTTTTACTTTCATATTCTTTGTTGCAAATGTCTTTTTAAAACAGTCAATCAAACAGTGTTTTGATGCAAATGATCTTGCAAAGTAGCAAATTCAATATATCGTATCTTTATTAAGAAACTTGCTGTATTTTGTTGTTGGATTTCACAAAAAAAACAAACATATTTTGCATTTGCACTTTCGCGAGACCATTTGCATATACTAATGAACTCCGCTAATGTATTAATTGTTTCATCTCACAATCGGTTGCTTGTTCAAGTAACACAATTTTCAGTTGTTGAGAAAAGCCTTTCGCCCTCTACAGAAGTTGCTCAGATAGAAGAGGACATTGCATAAATTATCAATATTTTTCCTCCTTTTTCCGCTGACTTCAAATAATTTCGGCTGCTTCGTTAATAGCAGCGTTTAAAGTTTTCTCGGAAGTTTATTTTTCATGAACGCTATCTGAAGTAATAATTTATCTCCCCATTTTCTTCGTCATTAAATGCATCAAAAAACGTGCATAAAGATTTTCTGAATATTTAATTACCGTGCATTTTAGTGCATATTGAAAACATTGCTGTTGCTTTTAATTAAATTAAAAAATTAAAGTCGTTTATCCTAAAAGTGCAGGTACAGAAAGTGCACGTAACAAACAAAATTGTATGGGATTTTAAAGGATAGTGACACAAATTAAAAATTTTGTGCAGCTAAGTCAAAAGTGTGCTCAAAAAAGCCGTTAAATGTAAACTGCTGTACACTTTTAGTCTTCGTTGGTTTCTTTTCCCCTTACATAGATATTATTGCATGATGAGCGATAACAATTTAACAAAAACAAAAAAAAAAGTTTTTGACTACTAATATCAGTACTTTTTTATGTATACAAATATATTTTTAATCCTGGTAATTCCCGGGAAAGCGGGAAACGAAAATAAGCGAATTTCCCGGTAATTCACGGGACGGGAAATCCCGAGAAAACCCCTAATTATAACACCATTAAAAAATATTACGCAAAACTTAAATAAACATTACGCAAACTAAAAAATAAAACTAAATTTACAAATATTTACTTAAGCCAAAAAAAAAAATTATGTTAAGTTATCTTGTTTTTTTTTTTGTCTATATAGGGCCTGACATTTATTTTTAATATTATCAGTTCCGATTCACCTTTCAGAAATACAAGCTGACTAATATTTCGAAGAAATGATTAACATCAAAAAAATTTTCAAATTGTTTATAGCATGTCATTTGGTACTGCTACAAATATCAATAGCTTTTGCATACGCCCCTCGCGATCTTGTTACAAGAGATGGTGGTGTACCATTTTTGGTAGAGCTTTACATTGACGGAAATGAGAGTAATGGAACTCTCCATTGCAGCGGCACTTTGATATCAGATTATGTTGTTGTCACTGCCGCCAATTGTGTAAAGAACATACATCATTCACGTTTAATTGTAGTAAGTGATACCAACAGACATATGTCTTTTAATTCTGGAGTTAAAGTTAGCCAAATAGAGATACCGAAATCGTACAGCAATCTAACATTAGATATGGATGTAGCAGTTTTAAGGCTAAAATCAGTTTTGGTTGCTATTGGAGGATCAACTGTTTTATCAGTAAACTTGTGTAGTAAAGGTTGGCAGAGCAATACTCCTATGCACGTATACGGTTTGGGCATAAACAACAAAGATTCTTCTGAAAGGTTGCGAGCTGTAACCCTAAATGAGTTTGATAGAAAGACCTGTGAAAAGATTCATCACGAAAAAAAGATTGTTACAAAGTCAAAGTTTTGTGCTGCTGCCCCAAGAGATGGTGAATGTTTTGGAGATTCAGGTGGTCCAGTCATTATTAATGGTGAACTATGTGGCATAGTGTCATGGTCTGATGGCTGTGCGCGACAGGATTCTCCAGATGTATACACTAATGTGCTACAGGTACGCCGCTTTATAACCGACGCCATGCAAAAATTTGCTCTGTAGAACTTTTGTTGTTTCAACATAAATTCCTTAATAACAATTTTTTAATTTATTTACAAAAACAGGCAGTTAAATAAATACCTTTTGTTTAATAATTTTTTTTAAATAAATAATTTTAAGATAATTTTCCATAAAATTCCATAAAATTGAAAATAATAATTATATAGTCTCATACAACTGAATAAACACCCAACAAAAACTTGGTAATGAGTTGTCATTATTGAACAACATACTTTTCCACCCGAACTACATACCGCCTGAATTGCTTTACAGTAGTTCAACAATTACTTACTAGTAATTAAAAAAGCCATTTATTCTCTTATTGGCACAGTATTAGTGAATCTTCTTATCATACAGAGGGTAAACAGTTCAACAACTAGGAAAGCAGGATAGATATTTTTTTATTGTGTTCATGTTTGTGAAAACAAGTTTTAAGTCCGTAGCAAAATAGTTGTGCAGTAGTCTACTGAGTAAAACAATTGGCATAAAATATCACAATAACTGAAAACGGTATGAGTTCAATGCTTAGCAGAGACATTTAATTTTTGTTGCCTTTTGTGTATTCAATGCCTTCTAAATATTGAAATTTATAGCTTGTTATTTGTAATCAAATTTGATAAGTACTTGCCTCCAATGACATCGCCATGTTAAAGTAATTGGTTAAAATGTTAAAGTAGAAGTTGTGGAGGGTATGTTTTTAAGCATTTTAACTCATTACTTTGCCATCAAAATTTTTTTTGGACTGGTTCTGAATTGTATTTTTGCCGCCTATTGATTGCCATTACCCATTACTGCGCACACCGATAATTTTTATTTTTATAAACGAAACACTTTTCGGTTATGTTTGCCAATTTTAAAACGTTTGCTGTGTATAACTTCTGAACGCAAGTATTTCAGAAAGTTTCAACACCCTTTCTGAGTTCTATTTTTGCCTCCTATCTAGTGCCATTAGATATTATTGCGGTCAACAAAGATTTTTATTTTTATAAACGAAACACTTTTCGATGATTTTTTGCTAATTTTTAAAAAGTTTGCTGTGTATAACTTCTAAATGGATGAATGAATATGAATGTAAGCAAAACAAAATACCTTGTTTTCATCTCTGAAAAATGGTTTGAGGTTTAACTAAAGTTTGTTTTCTTCTCATGCGTGCGAAAACAATAACATATTGCTCTGTTGTATTTTTTTTTGATAGTTCCTTTATTGCGAGTACAATTTTCTTATAAATTGTCGGTAAAAATAATTTCATGTATGAAAAATATTGGCTAAAAAATGTCTAGATTAATATAAAAGTTGCTAAAAAAAAATGGGTAATGGCTAAATCAACTTTTACTCTGGCTAAACCGAATGAAAAATGGCTAAATTTTGCCAAAAAAAAAATGGCTAAATTGGCATCACTGCTTCTGTTATCCATAAATGCAGATCAACTGTTGCTTGTATTGTGGTCTTAATTTTTGGCGTTATTGCGGAGCCATTTCTATCAAATAATATTATTAGTAAGTTATAAAAAGAACGGTGTACTTCCCAAATATTGTTTTCAATTTTTAATAAAGGTCATATTAATTTCACACGCGAAAATTTGTCCAAGTACAATTAATATGTCAAGGTTGCTAAAACTGTCATTTGACGTAAATTATTAAAGATAAATTCACATCAAAGTAATAACAACACATTTCATGAAAAGACATTACAAAAATGAAAATATGAAATGGCTAGGAAGGAAAAAATGGCTAGATCTTCCGGCTAGATAAAATCTAGCCATTTTTGCTAGATGAAATAAAAACCGCTAAATTGGCAACCTTGCTCAAGACGCCTTTTAATGTAACAATCAAATAAATTGCTGAAATAAATAATTAAACCAATAAACGAACTTTATTTAGTGAAAGAGTTTTATAATTTTTATTTATCGTTTTCATTTTAAGTATCTCTAAATGAATCACCTTCAGCAAATGCAGCAGCATAAATATAGTTCAGAAATTCGTCTTAAAACATTTTGTTTGCCACAAAACCGAATACAAAATGAAACATCTTTAGATGTATTCAAATAAAATGCGAGTATAAAAGCAATTTCTTTTAAGTAATTGAGTATACGTAGCGGCCGTTTATGTACAGCAAACTATTTTAAAAAGTATTCCATAGCAATGCAATCATTTTATTGCCAGTTCTAAAGGCAAAAAAAAACTATAAAAATAATAATGGAATGCAACATGGCAACAATGAGTGGCAATAAAATTTAAAGAAATGCAATTTCTATTATTTTAACAAACCCACAATGGTTGCAAAAGAAAATTGTTAGTAAAAATAAAGGATAAGGAAAACATTAACCGTAGCACGGCAGCAACATTCTTATAAGCAGGTACAGGTAAAATATTTAAATGATAGTTTTTTCAAGGATAAAATAAAATCTAATTGTATAAATTCTTATGGTAAGGTTTTCTACAAAAATCCAACTGTTATTGTTTTCAAGGCAAACTGGGCAATGCTCATGATGAAATTTTTACTCAAATATGTAAAAAGTCACCTAAATTAGCAACACAGATCAGCATTAGTAAGCAGTAGGAGCCAGTTTTGAATATTCTCCCGAAAAATATTTCGAGATTTATTTCATGTTATTTCGTTATATCCCAGCGAGAAAAGATAATGAATAGTAAACGAGTCATGCAGAGAATATATATTATATACCAGAATTCATTACTGTTAGCACAGAACATGTCCTAGGAAAGTAATGAATTATTTTAATGTGCCCGGCGAATGAATTCTATAATTAATTTTTTTAAATTCGTAATATAATAATATTCAAATATGTATGTAAGTACAAACGAGGAAAACACGAACAGTTGTTACGAGAATAAACAATACATTCCTTCGTCGTAAGATGTGGCAAAGTACGTGGTAGTGAATGTGTAATTTGTTGTGTGATAAAATTACCTTTGCATTGTTTCGGTTTTTAAAATAATACATTATATCTTTCATTATCAATAACTACTTTTCCCGCTTGGATGTATGTATATGTAACTCAAGAAATTAAGCAGCTCATTTTTCGTTTTGCAGAATAATTTTATGCCGCACACTGAAAGAATTTTTTTCATAAATTCTATGAATTTTGACATTAATCCAATGAAAAATTTCATCAGAACTCAACCAACGTCACGCTTTGTTGAAAAATTATTTTAATGAAAATTTCATTAAATATATGAAATAATTTCATTGCTCAAATGTAATAATTTCACTAAGCTAAGGAACATATTTCATCATATCAGTGAAACTATTTCATTATTTTAATGAAACGGTTTCATCACTTCGATGAAATTATTTCATTATTTTAACGAAACTGTCATTATTTTAATGATATTCTATCATTAATTTAATAAAATGATTTAATTGTTTTAATGAAATTATTACATTACTTAGAAAATAGCCCCAATAACTTCTTTTTTATTGTCTATTTAAATTTATTGACAACTCCATAGTTGAAATACGTACGAAGACGCCATTGCACATCAGAAAAATTTTTAATGCTGATGACTGCTCACAGTATCGAACTCAGACTCTTGATTATCGTCATTTGCTTTATAGGCAACGTCCTAGCTACTTCGGCCAACAGCACTGTCACAATGTGTCTGTGAGTGTATAATAATAAGAAAGAGTATAACAACAACAACAAGCATATAAAACTATTTTACTTCTTTGCTTTTGGTTGCCAACTGTTGAAATAAATAAAGGTATGTTAAAAAAAATATGTATGTGCTTTAATTATTCCATAAATCCAATGAAACTTTTCATCAAATCAATGAAATACTTTTCGTTGATATTATCGCATTCTAGAACATACAAAATTTAATTTGTTTTTAATATTTTATAGTATATATTTAAAGAATTTTAAGTAACAGTTCAAATATTTTGTACAAACTTAAGGGGATTTCCATAAAACGGCAAAGTGTTGCTGTCATAAATCCAATGAAATTTTCTAACGAAACTATGAATGTTAATGAAGCAATGAAATTCTTTCACAATTCTTTCGTGAAATTTCATTAGAATTGTGAAATATTTAATTAGATTTGTGAAAAAAATCCAACGATATTGTTTCATTGGTTTTATAAAGCGAAATTCGTTCAGTGCAGGACAATAAAGAAGTAGTTGCAAAGGACTTTAGTGTCTTATTTACACTGTTTAAGCCATCATCATCAATATTATCATCACTATCGCAATGCACCTGTATTGAGAACATATTAAAACTATAAAATTTCATTATTGTTAAAATTTTAGTGCAATGAGATATTAATAAAAAATTAAAGATGGATGGACAAATTTGAAAAGAACTCTAATAAGGTGTATTTTGTGACAAAATTTTTCGAGTAAAATTTTTTTTATACAATGTTTGCGTATTTCATATTTAACTTTATAATCAATTTGGATTCACAATCAAATAAGTTCGAAATAATTATATTAAAATAAGCAATTAGCTACTACTGGCTTGAGCTTTTCACATGTTGATATATATAAAATCAAACCGAAAGAGTTTACCCAGCAAAAATTTGGCGATATATTCTCATTACTAAACAACATACTTTTCACCATGAACTATATACCGTCTGAAATACTTTACACTAGTTGATTCAATTAGTAAATAAACAAGCCTTTTATTCTCTTATTGTTGACAGAGTGATAGTGTATCTGCTTATCATAAAGACGATAAGCAGTTAAAACCGTGGGGAATCAAAATTGATTTTTTTATTGTGTTCATTTTTGCGACAACAAATTTTAAGCCCGTAACATCAGTAGCCTAGTGAGCAAAACACTTGGCATAAAATTACACAACAACTGAAAACTGCATGAGCGCAATGCTTAGCAAAGACATTTAATTTTTATTGTGTTTTCTGTATTCCATTCCTTCTAAATATTGAAACTGTTAACTTGTTATTTGTAACCCATGTTAAAAAAATATTTGTTAAAATATGTACCAATGTAGAAGTAGTGAAAAGTATGTTTATTAGCAGTTGAACTCATTACTTTGGCATCCAAGTTTTTCCTGGGCAAGTAATTTTATCTGTTTAAGGATTTAAATATGGAATTTGGAAATTTTTTTTTTATTTTTCATGTACATAGAAATAGTTTTATAGACCAAACTCAGCGTATGTATTAATTTAACTTGTCCAACTTTATAACATTGCCCATAAATTTGTGGAAAATCAAACATCTGTTGCATAGTTTTGAAAGCAACTAGTATTTTATTTAACACTCTAAGAGAAAAATTATGTTTCTCACGAGGAGAAATTAGAATATTTGCATTTATTTATAACACATTCATTTTAATATTCGAAAAGCTTCGAATAATGAAATGTTGAAGGTAAAATAATGGTATAAAAAGCTTTTAGATTAGATGTTAGAAATAGAATATTTCTTTTTTGTTTATATTAAAGTAAAAGCTTATGCTTAACAGAACATATTGTTGAAGAAAAAATAGAACAATATAGAAAAATAAATAAAGGACCTCTAGTTTTTGCAAAATTTTGTAAATTGGCTAAGTAAAAATTCTAATTATATCTCACTTGGAGTTAAAGCAAGTTTAGTGACAAAAATATTAAAATTTTTAAAACTTATTCCGTAAGTTCGAACTCTCTATAAATTTATATATTTTTCAGGATAATGCTGATTCAAGTTGTGGAAGCGCAACTGTATTCAAAACGAAATCGGTTGATTCTACTTGATTGCACGCGTGTATAGTAGGCAGCCGCGTAAACCAAGCGAAGGCTATGAAAAGTTGCTACGAGGAACAACCAGTAAGTCTTTGTATAATAACATAGGAGGAACTAAGAACTTAAATTAATATTAATGTGATATAAAATCAAAATCGTTTGGAAATAAATCAGTGATTTTTAAACGGCAAGGCAGAAAACCTTAAGTATATGAAGCTAATTTTGGGCGAAACTCAGAAGGGAAAATCTTTTCGCGCGGTCAAGGCCTTGCAAAAAAAACTTAAGTAACTTTAAAGATAATTTTTCACCAAATTTAAATTGCCAAAACAATTATACACACTGAAAAATTTCATATTAAAATCATCGATAACAATGTTAATTTAAAATTTATGGGTTGTAAATTTGTTTCGTGGGTATTTTATGTTAATTTAACATGATTTTACAATAACCTTCAACGAACATTTTACATTTTGAAATAATTATATTCTACGTTGATTAATACTGCAGTAAAGTTAAATCAAAATGAAGTTGATACTGAAATAATATGAAAATCATGTAGAATCAAAATTATTTTACGTTGAAACAACGTGAATTTTCAACTGAAAAAACATGAAGAATCATATTAAATCAAAGATATTTCAAGTTGAAACAACGTATGTTAAATCATTATGATTCACAACTCAACTAAGTTGAGTTGAGTTGTAATACATAATTAGAATTTTACAACTACAACACAACTATGAATTTAGTTGTGAATCATAATAGGGGCCTTAATGTAGCTATTTTATTACCTGACGTGTGTTAGCATCAGAAAATTTTGTGTTGTAGTTGGCTTCCCCAGCCACCATTTGAACTCGGCCGTGGTTGGTAGTCAAAGCGCTAACCACTGCACCTACAGCAGCTTCAAGCTTTACTGTAGATATACACTAAATAAATACCATCATAAGTAACATAAATTTCATTTTAATTCAACATGATTTAATTGATAAAAAATGTATTTGAAATTAAAGTTATAGTCATGTAAATCTAAATTGATTATTAGGCTAAGGTTCGTAACGTTATATTCAGAAAGAATTGGGTATGATTAATATTCCAAGGAACAATGGAAAAATTAACATCAACTTAATTTTTCAACGTACACAGCAGAACAGAGTAGCGCCACTTTCGGAAGCCGCTACACTTCCATCGTCAGTGCTCACGTGTATTTGCTATCACCACTTGTCAGGTGGCTCTGTTGAATGTGATTTTAATTCTTATATATACAACTTTTTCGCGAAAATTGAATACGAGAATTAAATCACTCTCAAGCTGATATTAAAGTGCACTTTCCCAGCGTTGCCATCGGTTTATTTTTCTTCATTCCCATTTTTCTGATTTTTGTTCTACTCAAGACAAACTTTTTTGGTTTGATTTTATACTTAAGTATATATGAACATGTAAACATGTGAAAAGCTCAAGCCAGTAGCTAATTGTTTTATTAATATGATTATTTCGAACGTATTTGCTTTGTGAATCTAAATTGATTATTAGGCTAAGGTTCGTAACGTTATATTCAGAAAGAATTGGGTATGATTAATATTCCAAGGAACAATGGAAAAATTAACATCAACTTAATTTTTCAACGTACACAGCAGAACAGAGTAGCGCCACTTTCGGAAGCCGCTACACTTCCATCGTCAGTGCTCACGTGTATTTGCTATCACCACTTGTCAGGTGGCTCTGTTGAATGTGATTTTAATTCTTATATATACAACTTTTTCGCGAAAATTGAATACGAGAATTAAATCACTCTCAAGCTGATATTAAAGTGCACTTTCCCAGCGTTGCCATCGGTTTATTTTTCTTCATTCCCATTTTTCTGATTTTTGTTCTACTCAAGACAAACTTTTTTGGTTTGATTTTATACTTAAGTATATATGAACATGTAAACATGTGAAAAGCTCAAGCCAGTAGCTAATTGTTTTATTAATATGATTATTTCGAACGTATTTGCTTTGTGAATCTAAATTGATTATTAGGCTAAGGTTCGTAACGTTATATTCAGAAAGAATTGGGTATGATTAATATTCCAAGGAACAATGGAAAAATTAACATCAACTTAATTTTTCAACGTACACAGCAGAACAGAGTAGCGCCACTTTCGGAAGCCGCTACACTTCCATCGTCAGTGCTCACGTGTATTTGCTATCACCACTTGTCAGGTGGCTCTGTTGAATGTGATTTTAATTCTTATATATACAACTTTTTCGCGAAAATTGAATACGAGAATTAAATCACTCTCAAGCTGATATTAAAGTGCACTTTCCCAGCGTTGCCATCGGTTTATTTTTCTTCATTCCCATTTTTCTGATTTTTGTTCTACTCAAGACAAACTTTTTTGGTTTGATTTTATACTTAAGTATATATGAACATGTAAACATGTGAAAAGCTCAAGCCAGTAGCTAATTGTTTTATTAATATGATTATTTCGAACGTAGATTTAAAATAAAATGTAACGTTGATAAAAATGTTATTTTAACAACGAAAATTATTAAATCAAAGAGATTTAAAGTAAGATCTATAATTTTCCGTTTAAAATTAATATGAAACAATGGTAATTTGATATTCGCAGCAGGAAATTTTCGATAGTAATACGAAGTTTGGCGGCTATTTGCCGGCTATGTACAATTAAACAACACGAACATCAAAATAAACAACAACAGGTCACACAACTGAGCACAACACTACATTGTAGCTATGAACAAAGCAAATAAACTCCAACACACTGAAACAACTAATTATTGATCATAAATTTAATATGATGTCGAATGCAAACTGTAGCATGTTGATTTTAAATAGGTATTTTTTCTGTGTGTAGACAACACTGCTGAGCACGAAAAAAATGAAATATAAAAATAAAAATAACAACCGATTCTGCTAGAGACCAAAAAGAATTGGCATTTTGAAAGTTTACACTTTGTAATCGTTTAAGGGGAAGTTAAAGATCCCCTCATTTTGCACATTGTTATGGGAAACCTTGTAATCTTTTCAGTTTACGTATAAGGTGTATTAAGCACACTTATGTAAGCCACTACGAGGAATATTTTTGTGGAATATTTTAACACTCTAATGCTTTCTGGATGGGTCTTCGCGTTCCCTTCTTGAAAAAGAAGCAACACTCCGTTAAACATCAATATAGCGTGCTAAAATGTTTCACAAAAATGACTACGAAAAGAGAAAACATAAAAGCAGTATATCTAAAACGTTTATTAGAATTTCAACTCGCCACTTACTTTGTAATGCAAGTTTTGCTACAAAGAGAAATCCATGGACTTAAAAACGAAAGAATAAAATAGTTCGCGTAATTTTAGTATCGCCCGCGTACAAGATCGTCATCATGAAACTATAAAAAGACCTCAAAAATATTTATTGAGTAATAAAAACTTTATTGGCAAACATTTTATAGCTTTCTTAGGTTTCTCACAATTATCATGAAAATAATTTTTTTAATTAAAAAATACTTATAACCTTAAATGCTTTACATCTGGCTGGAAAGCAAAAATAGCTAATCGAAAGCCTGCCTGAATCTTAAGCTTCTCATCAAACTACATAAAATTGAGATTTAAGTCAAGCTGGATATATTTGTTGCATGCAACATGGTTAGTTTGTAGATATACATATTTGTTTTGACGTTGTTTGCTATTTATTTTTTGCTTCTACCAATTATTACAAATGTAAGCCAGTCTACCGCATAAAAATAAAGAAAATAAATAATAAGCTCAAATATTTGATAAAAAATAAAGCAAAAAAAACGGCAGACAAGCAAGAACTTCTTATTGAATTATTAGGGTCAATATACTCATTCATTCCATGCACATTAGTGAAGAGTTAGTTACTTTGGTTACTTAGTCTTGATTTTTTTTTTGTACATATACATTTTTTTTCTGCTGGCTGCTTGAGACTTTGTCTCATTTGGCGATATTCAATTTTTTTTCTTCTTTTGATCATGAAAAAAGCCAGTTTAATTCTTAACACAAAAATGCAGTCAGCCACGTTAGTGGCTGTGGTGTGATGGTGGTTGTTTCTGTTGCTAGTGATGTTTGAATGCATTATTTATATTGCGAAAACTTAAGTTCTTATATATTTTTACATACGAGGTCTGTTCAATATATAAGGTGAATTTATAAATTTCTCGGGTTTGGAGTCCGATTGTTAAAATTATTTCCTATTATGTTGTGGTATATATGCCCCTGAAGTATAATAAAACTTTCAGCTGTATTGGTTGTTTACTTTGTCTGTGGCAGCCGCTAAGGTTCGACCAAGGTAGATTGAACAGATACCACTACGAGAACAGCTGCTTTAGAAAATTTAAGAATGTGTGCATCACACAGACAATAGATTTTGACACATCTCCGGTATGTTTCTATCAACAACGAGCATGTGTTAGTAAATTTGAGACAGCTTATGAATGTGTGCGACATACAGACAATAGATTTGACATATTTCTGGTGTGTTTCTACCAACAAAATATATGTATGTGTTTTTTGATGTTGTATTTGTTGTCGTCGTGCCTTGGGTTAGACGTGTTTGCAAACATTGTTAGCAACAAATTAGGAGTCCCTGTAAAGTGCACCAAAAAATGTTAATAAATTGTGTTTAGCGGACTCTTAGCTACAGTATTGCCATTGGCCAAATACTGATGACACATTTTTTTGATGGCCCACTGGTTTTCAAAAACTTTAGAGGTCCATTAAAAAAAATTGGTCACCAAATTCGCCAAACTGAGTATAGGGTTTTACTACCCTGTGGTAGTACAATCGATCCTGTATTGTCCAGTGCGTTTTTCCAAAAGTCTTCATTTGTCGCATAGTGTAATTAATTGAATTATTAAAAGAATTTCAAAATTTAAAAAAATAATAAATTATTTGTTCAGCTCGAGTTCTGGTTTTAAAAATTGAAAACACTAGATTTTCATTTTTTGTTTCATTTGATTTTTATTGTCCCGATATTTCGATCAACATTCGTTTTGTTTACGAAAGAAGACAGTGATAATAAAATTAAGCTTTAAAAATCTTTTTATAAATACACCATTTGTTTTTGAAAATATCCCCTGAAGATGATCAACGATGTTGATCGAAATATCGGGACAATAAAAATCTAATGAAAGAAAAATTGAAAATCTAGTGTTTTCAAGTTTTAAAACCAGACCTCAAGCTGAACAAATAATTTAATAATTAGTTAAATATAGGTCTACAAAAATACACAATAATTTAAAAAACATTTTATTGAAACGGGTCCTATGATTGATTTTTGTCAAATCAAACAACACATTTATTGAAAATAAAAATAGTTTTGGTTGTTGCTTTCTAACTTAGATAAGAGCTCAATGAATCAGAAGAAGAGCATTTAATGAATCAGAAAAACTACTTTTTGAACTTAAAAATTAATTTTACCAATGCTTGTTTGAAAACAATATTAAAAAAAAATTCTGCGTACATACGCACATAGTTAGTACACATAAGTACATGTATTAGCTTAAAAATATATTTATTTGTTGTGGGTTAGCCAATCTATATGCTTACATTTTATTGGGTATTAATGCCACCTCATCAGTAGAGCTTTAACCACCAAGTTTGAAAAGTTTTCAAACTCGTATGATAATGAAGAACAAACTGTCAAACTAGAAATGAGAATTACAAATACAAAAGCATAATAGAGTTAAAAAAATGTATACAAACAACACAACGAGAAATTTTTATAAAACTTTCAATTTTTACGCGCAAGCTTTTACGATATCTCTGAAACTAATGGGCAGATTTCGAAACAATGTTTGCTCGGCTTAAAAATAGTTTTGTTATCGAGTTTTGGTTTTTCATTTTTACTGAATAGGGCAAATCCTTCTCCAGTTATGCTAATACATGTCGTGCAAGTGGCTTCAAGTTCTGCAGCCCAAATAACTAAAGAAACAAACTTCAAGTTCCAGAGAAAAAAAATTTTACCGAAATTTTAAAATTTATGGGCTTTTTTTTTGTTATATTAATAGTTGTGGGCTTTTTCGATATTTTGCTGTTTATTTTGTTATTTGCTAAAACATTGGTGGGCGTGCTACACGCCCTAATCTTAGATGATTGGCCTGAAAATTAAAAGGATTAAGTACAACTTGGAAAAAATATATTATTTTCGGTGATGATAATGTTCGGATGCAAACTTGTTTGCTCTTCTCTTATGCTTTTTGTTAAGTTTATAGGTCAAACCAATAATAAGATGACGTTGTGCAATTTAACTCGAGCTTATGTTATAGCCTTTGAAATCTATCTTGTTGGAGAGCTTAAAAATTTATTGAATCGTTAAATAAATTGTCTGAGTTTTAAACAAATATTGATTCGTCGAATAAAATATAGGCCACAATCATGATTCACAACTCAACTAAGTTGAGCTGTCAATGTTACACCTCAACTCAACTATTTTTTTGTATTAGGATTCGCAACCAATTTTAGTTGTCTTCAAAATAATGTTAGAAAGGAAGTTCTCATCTATGCTCTATGTTTCTTGAGATTTTATGTTATATGCATATGGCAACAATAATGGTTGACAAATGTGATAGGTTGGCGTCTGAAATAATGATGCGCAGTTTAAAATCGATATTGTAAAAGTAAACAAAAGTGACACAATAGTCGAAATCAAAGCAAAACACAACGGATAAAAAGCAGCTGTCTCGCTTTGATGAAAGTTCAGTTGGGTTGTAAGCTATAATTAGAATCTGACAACTACAACGCAATTATCAGTTTAGTTATAAATCGTAATATCTATATATTTTCTAAATTTACACACAGACACATTTCAATGTAAAAACGTCGAAAACCAGTTTAATTTAACATTTTACGGTAGAGATTTTTCTTCATAGGCGTTTCATGTCAATTCAACATGATTTACAATAATCTTGAAGGAGCATTTATCCTTTTGAATTAATGACATTTCGTGATGATTTAATATTGCAGTACAGTTGTTAAATCAAAATGAAGTTGATACTGAAATAATACGAAAAATCATGTTGAATCAAAGCTATTTCGAGTTGAAACAACGTGAATTTGATATTGAGACAACACGAAGAATCATGTTGAATTATAGTTATAACGAACTGAAACAACATGACCTTAATGTAGCTATTTTATTAATTATTTTACTTACGTGATGGTTATTAGCATATACATCAGAAAACTTTGTGTTGTAGTTGGCTGCCCCAGCCAAGATTTGAGCTCGTGCCACTTGCGTGATAGTCCGCGCGCTAACCACTGTAGCCACAACAATTTCAAACTTTACTTTAGCTATCCACTAAATAAATATCCATCGTATGTAAAATGAATTTCATTTTAATTCAACATGATTTAAATGATTATTTAACATAAAAGTTATTTTAAATTTAAGTTATAGTCATGTTGATTTAAAATGAAATGTAACGTTTATAACAAAGTTGTTGTAACAGTGAAATATTTTAAATCAAAGAGATTTAAGGTTAGATTAATAATTTTTCATTTAAAATTAATAGGCAACAATGGTAATTTTAAGCCAGCAGCAGTAAGTTTACGCTGGTAATTCGCAAGTCACACAACTAAGCACAACAGCACAGAAAAAAATAGACAAGAATTATATTCAATAAGACCATGTTATTAAAAAAAAATATGAATTTCAATAACATTTATCTTTAACATAATAAAATATTTCGTTGTAAGTATTTCTTTTCCATGCCGGTTATTTCTTTTCTTTTTATACATAAGTACTTAAAACAAGTTGTATCCCATAAAAAAATAAATGGGATATGGCTCAGCTAGAGAGTGTATGCTTTACGTCCGGAAAGCCCGGGTTCGTATTCCAGCCATGTCAACATTTTTTTAATTTATATATATATTTTTATTTTGAAATAATTTTGTTATCAATATAGGGGAATTCTTTATCACAGGAAATTTGAAAAAAAAATTATTGAATACCGGGATTTTTGTTATCAAAAACGAAACTTATTTTTTTCTGTGAGCGGACAGTAGCAATGAACAAAGCAAATAAACACTAACCGTCAGTTTTTTATTTAGTAATTAAATGGTTTTTAAACTTAATTTCTGTTTAAATAGAAAATTCATTCATTCATAGACCATATTTAAATATAACTTATATCTCCAATTTTGTACATTTAAATTCGAGTTTTATAAATTACCATATGATTTTGATTGCTTGTTGTTCTTGTGGAAACAAAAAAATTGTGGCCGCTGACAATTCAACTTTTGTTGCCGAGCAATTTGGGCTTTTTCTGTCTATTGGGCTTTTTCTGTCTATATGTATATTTGTCTTTTTGTGATTTTGTAAGCTGTTTTTATTCGTTTAAAACATTGCAGAAACTCTTCATTATTCTTATTTCCGGAATGTAGAAAAATTAATTTTTTGGAATTATTCTTTGTTTATGTTGAACAGCTGTTTTTTTTTTTGGGGGGAAATTTAGGGGAAATTTATGATATTTTATGGTGCTACCATAATTTTGTCACAATTAAATAAGAACAACTAACGGCCATTTTCACAATGTGTGATTAACGATTAACGTGAACTTTAACGACAAGTTCGGCATATGAAACTTGAACTTTAACAGCAAGTTCGGCACATGAAAATTGCCGTTAAAGTTCACGTTAACTTTTAATCGTACATTGTGAAAAGGTACATAAATACGACTGAAAAACAGAAGTTGTATTTAATTACAATTTAAATTTATATGAAAATTAACTAAATAAATATTTAATTACTAAGTCAAAAACTGGCGGTAACATACTTAAGCGACAAATTATTTATTTTAAATTCATAATGATTTCAAATCACAATTGCGTCATGTTGATTTTACATTCCCTTTTTTTCTGTGTGTAGCTTATTTTAGCTTATTACGCACAGAAATGACCTATTTAAATTTTTATTCAAATAAAGGAGAGTTTATTAACGTGATATTAAAAGCATATATAAAGCCACATATTTGCACAAATATTTAAACAAATGATCTATTGTTTGCTAAAATTTGCTTAACATATATATGTATAAGATCTAAATTTAATTACAAATTATATCAGTTTCTAGAAAACTATACAAAGTACGAGTTAGTTTTTAATACTGATATTAAAAAAGAACAAACAATGATTAAGTTAAAAAACATTGTTAAAGTTCTTTTAATATGTCATTTCTTGTTGCTACAAATATCAGTTGTTTTGCCTCAAATAAATACACACATTGTGCAGGGTAGGTCTACTAGCATTCAAAATGCACCCTTTTTAATGCAGCTATTCCTTGATGGACAATTTTGGTGCGGTGGAGCTTTGGTATCAAAAATTTTTGTTGTCACTGCAGCTCATTGTGTTAACAAAATTCCACCAGAACGTCTTACTGTGAAAGGCGGTGCTTCTACACTATCTGAGCATGGTATCCGATCGAAAGTAACCAGGGTAATGGTTCCTGACGCATATAACATTATTCCAAATGATATGGATGTAGCAGTTTTGAAACTAGCAACTCCTATGGTAGGAGCATTAGTTAAGCCAATAGCATTGGGTACAACAGGCTGGAAGCATGGTGATGCGTTACAATTATATGGTTGGGGCAAAACAAAAGAAACTGGTGGTGTTTACCCAAATAGATTGCAAACTGTGAACATGAGTGTTTATGGTAGATACCGGTGTCAAAATAAGTATGGTAATGTAGCACGTTTAACAGCTTCAATGTTTTGTGGTAGCGGCTGGAGAAAAGCTTCCTGTTACGGCGATTCAGGCAGTCCAGTCTTGGTAAAAAGTAAATTTTCCGGTATAGTATCATGGGCTAATGGGTGTGCACGTCCAGGGTTTCCAGATGTCTACACAAATGTAGTGAACGTGAGAGTGCACAACTTCATAATAAGTTCCATGCAAAGGTAAATTTTTATCTACATAAATGATACTAAAAAATATTTTACCGTATGGAAGAATTAAAACACAAGCTTTTCAAAAACCTCAACTGTTTTTTTTTTACATAAATATTTTTTTGGTGGGAAGGGGGTAGAGGTTGACGCAATATGTCTATTAAAAGCGCAGCTCTAAATTTGAATATTAGACGTCGCTTATCGCAGATTTCTATTTCACATATAAATTACATTGAATTTTTTTGAATCACACGAAATAATGATCCATTCTACAGTATTCAAAAATGTTTTTGTGGAATATTTAACGCTCTACAGATGTGTCTCATATAATTTCTTTCTAAACTGGCTACAGGTACACACAGAAAAAAAAGGAATGTAAAATCCACATGCCGCAATTTTTATTGGAAATCATATTAAATTTACAAGAAATAATTTGTCGTTTGAGTGTGTTAGTGTTTATTTGCTTTGTTCATTGCCACAATTCACTGTTCTGCTTAGTTGTGTGACTTGTTGTTGTTTATTCTTACTTGTGTCGTCTATGTAGACGACAAAAAACGAATTGCCAGCGAAAATTTACTGCTGCTGGTTTAAAATTACCATTGTTTCATATTAATTTTAAACGGAAAATTATTAAACTAACCTTAAATCGCCGTTAAAACAATTTTGTTAGAAACGGTAAGTTTCATTTTCAATCGACATGACTATAACTTTAATTTCAAATAAGTTTTATGTTAAATAATCATTTAAATCATGTTGAATTAAAATTAAATGCATTTTACATACGATGTTATTTATTTAGTGTATAAGTAAAGAAAAGTTTGAACCTGTTGTGGCTGCAGTGGTTAGCGCGTGGACTATCGTGCAGGTGGCACGACTTCAAATCTTGGATGGGGCAGGCAGCTACAACGCAGTTTTCTGATAAGTATCACGTAAGTAAAATAATTAATAAAATAGCTACATTAAAGTCATGTTGTTTCATCTTGATATAACTTTAATTCAACATGATTCTTCGTGTTGTTTCAATTTCAAATTCGCGTTGTTTCCACTTGAAATAGTTTTGATTCAACATGATTCCTCATATTGTTCCAATATCAAATTCACGTTGTTTCAACTCGAAATTACTTTGATTCAATATAATTTTTCGTATTATTTCAGTATCAACTTCATTTTGATTTAACTGTACTGGAATATTAAATCAACATGAAATATAGTTAATTCAAAAGGAAAATTTTTCTTTCAAGATTATGGTAAATCATGTTGATTTAACATGAAACACCTATGAAGGAAAATCACTACCGAAAAATGTTAAATTAACCTGGTTTTCGGCGATTTTACATGGAAATTTTTATGTGTATACTAATCGTATTTAGCCAAAATGAAGGCACTTGCACGACATGTATTACTAGAGGCATTACTAGAGCACAAAGTTAATTTAACATATTTTGGTAGAGATTTAGCTTCATAGGTATTTGACGATAATTCAACACGATTTTACAATAACCTTCAAATAACATTTTATATTTTGAAATAGCTATATTTCATGTTGACTTAATATTACAGAATAGTTAATTGAAAATGAAGTTGATACTGCAATAATACGAAATCAAAGTTATTTGAAGTTGAAACAACGTGAATTTGATACGGAAATACAGTAGTTTTCCGGCTTAACGAACATTCTGCGAACATCGCTTTTAACGAACAGTTCAAGATCAATTCGCTCCATTGATTATCTTATATAACGAACAAAAATATTTTTGTGCTCAGTTTAACGAACAAATAAGATTCATAATATTAGTTAAAAAACTTATTTTAAAAAATTTCTTATACAAATAACTAAAAACAAAGTGAGTAGAAAAAAGTAACGCTATCTTACAATAAAAAATACAATTCTAGTTATTTATTTATCCATAAACTGGTTATTCTACATAAGTACTGCGTATAACGTACTTTTCAGTTTAACGAACGGGCCTGACAAAGTACTGGTTCGTTAAACCGGAAAACTACTGTAATACGAATAATTATGTTGAATCAAAGTTATTTCTAGTTGAAATAACGTAAAATTTACATTGAAATAACACGAAGAATAATGTTGAATGAAAGTTATTCCAAGTTGAAACAACAAGAATTGGATATAGAAATAACACGAAGAATCATGTTGAATCAAAGTTATTTCAGGTTGAAACAACGTGAGTTTAATGCAGCCATTTTATTAATTATTTTACTTATGGGGCATTATTTGTAAAACGGACGACAGGCTTAAAATTTTACGTCTCCGATTTTTATAGTTTCTGACAATATTATACACTAAGGGAAAAAAGGCAATTTAAAAATAAAAACGCGTTATATTATTTCAATAATTTTCAATTCTATAGAAAAAATGTATTGATATATGTACTGTAATTTAATCATTTTTAACTTTGAATAAATATGGTTCAATATTGAAATAAAAATGTTCGACATGACTAGACTTTCGTTAATGTTCCTTATTGAATCAATATGGTTTTTATTAATTTTTTCTCTGGGTGTACCTACATATACATTCGGTTCAGAAAAAAAAATTGTTTTAGGCCCCTATTATGATTCACAACTCAACTAGGTTGAGTTGTCAATGCTACGACCCAACTCAACCATTTTTTTGTATTATGATTGACAACTAATTTTAGTTGTCTTCGAAAAAATTTTCGAAAAAAGGTTCTTATCTATACTCTCTGATTTTTTAAACCATAGTAGCCAGCACAAAATATTTTAAATATTTTGTTTTGGCCTTACTATTTTTTCTTGAGATTTTATGTTTTATGGATATGGCAACAATATGGGTTGACAAATGGGATAGATTGGCGCCTAAAAGTACCATTTTAAAAGTAATTAAAAGTAACACAATAGTGGAAATAAAAACCAAAACACAACTGATAAAAAACTGAGGCAACTGCTTTGATGAAGTTGTATTCCATAATAAGAATTTGACAACTACGACTCAACTATCAATTTAGTTGTGAATCATAATAGGGGCATTAGTCTCCTTAACGAGATATAGGACTTTGAAATTGGGCTAAAGGGCAGTCACGCGCTACTTCAAGTGTTGTCATTTAGTTTTAAAAAGTAACAAAACAATAAATAAAATTGTCAGGTCCGTAGTTCATTAAATCAGTTTTTTAAATATATATTTGGGTTTTAGGAATATATTTTTTTTTTTTTGGGAAAAAATTTATTTAAATAGAGTAAGCTAAAATTTTACAAACTTTTCCATATTTAATTTTTTTTTTTTTAATTTTTACCAAAAATAGCTTATAGTGAGTGTATAGACGATTCGTTCCAAGTTATATTCAGAAAGAATTGGGCATGATCAATATTTTAAGGAACAAGGGAAAAATTAACATCAACTTAATTTTTCAACGTACACAGCAGAACAGAGTAGCGCCACTTTTGGAAGCCGCTACACTTCCATCGTCAGTGCTCACGTGTATTTTGCTTATCACCACTTGTCAGGTGGCTCTGTTGAATGTGATTTCAATTATTATAGATACAACTTTTTGTGAAAATTGAATACGAGAATTAAATCACTTCAAGTTTACACTAAACTGCACTTTCCCAGCGTTCAGGAGGTAGACAGGTTAAAGCGCCAAAATGCCTTTAAATAATGTTTGCAAAGCACTGTGGCCAGTCTAACTTCTAATCGAATTTCACGCCCATTATAAAACTTCGGAAGAATCATCTATTCACTATAAACTATTTTTAGTAAAAATTAAAAAAAAATTAAATGGGGAAGTCTGTGAAATTTAAGCTTAATTTTGTTTAAAAACATTTTTCCCCAAAAAAAATATATTGTTTCTAAAATCCAAATATATATTTAATAAGTTGATTTACGGCTCTTTTCACAATGTATGATTAGGAGTTAACGTGGACTTTAACGACAACTTTTGTATGCCAAACTTGCCGTTAAAGTCAACGTTAACTTTTAATCTTACATTTTGAAAAGGGCTGAACTATAGACTTGATCATTTTATTCACTGTTTTGTAGCTTTTCAAAGTTAAATAACAACACTTGAAGTACTTGAAGTAGCGCGTGACTGCCCTTTAGTCGAAATTTCAAAGTCATATATCTCGTTGAGACTAAAAAAAACTTTTTGTTCTGAACCGATGGTATCGGAGATTCACAAATAATGCCCCTTGTGGGATGTTTCTTTGCACAGCCATCCGAAAAATTTGTGTTGTACTTGGCTGCCCCAGCCAAGTTTCGAACTCGAGCTCATCGCTTGGTAGTCAACGCATTAACAGCAGCAGCCACAACAGCCTCAAATATATTATAGATATATACTAAATAAATACCACCACAAGCAACATGAATTTCGTTTTAATTCAACATGATTTAAGTGCTGATTTAAAATAAAATTTATTTGAAATATATGTTATAGTCATGTTGATTTAAAATTAAATTTAACAATTAAGCTATTTAGTTATTTAGAAGAATATTAGTTGATAAATGTCCTTTAAAAAATCGATTTTGTAAAAAGCATTTCGAGTATTTCTTAAAATTATAAAGAAATTACAAATTTGTATAAAACTTAAATAAACTTTTACTTGCTTTTTTACTAAATATCTGCATATTTTTAATATAGATTCTTTTGAAGCAATGACACTGTAATTTTGTATAATAAAAAAATTGCCCGGCTTGAGTTTTGTTAATCTACACTTTAACTCAATTTTAATATGCGTATCGGTATCGGAATCGGTATCGGCGATATTTCTTTTTGAGTATCGGATCGGCAAAACGGCGTATCGTTACATCCCTGCTTTAAACCCAAGTTATCTTTTTTCGAATACGGCAGTCTGATTCATGAAATGTTGTTAAACTTAACAAATGCTTCAGAACCGGATGCCCATGCAAAGTTTGTACTGTAAACCAACTTTAAAGTAAAGCTGTCTCACTTTAAAGAAAAATGTCATCCATAATAAGAATTTGACAACTACGACTCCACTATCAAGAAGACTTAATTGCATTTAAATCAAACTGAATATAACCTTGTACTCTACAAATCCCTTTGGCGAAAGTGGGGAAAAATTAAGTGGCAATATCTCTTTTATTTCATTCTATGCATGTGTAGGATGGTTATTGTTCTTTAAAGTTGACAAATTCTCTTTGGTTAGTTTTTTTTATAATTGTATAATCTATTTACTTTGAACTTCAAAGAGTTTTTGCATACCGTCATAGGACACCTGATTAAATACAGAACTATTAATTAATAAACTGTCTGAGTATTTTAACAAAGTTGGCTTTAATGAATCAAAAAATAGTTAGGCTGTTCTCATTTCAAGATATCTGTTATAAACTGATGCACTTTCCCATTTAAGAGATTGGTATAGACACCTGGATACTCCCGGCGTGCACAGCCATAAGCCCACGATATTATACCGCAAACTTCACCATTTATTATGACAGGACCACCCGAATCTCCTTGACAAGTACCTCTTCCCGGTGCGGTGGCACAAAACATAGAGTCTGTAATTGGCCTTAAGTAATACATACTCGCACACTGGTATCTATCAACTACATTGAGATCAACAGCATGCAGTTGATTTGGAGCTGAATTAGCATATCCTTCTTTTCTATTGCCCCAACCAAAGGCTCTTACTGGAACACCATGCTGGAATGATCTACTACACAGCCTTGCAAATTGAAGTGATGGCACTTTAATAGATGTTTCCAATTTTAAAACTGCTACATCCATATCCATTGTATATGGGTTGAAATAACTGGATATTATTATTTTGCTAACCCTTGCTATAATACCAAAATCAGAGAGTTTTGATGCATTAGCTTTGACAGTCAATTGTTCTGCCCGAAAGTTCTGAACACAATGAGCTGCAGTAAGGACAAATCTGTCAGATAGTAAGGATCCACTGCAGCCACATACTCCGTAAGCATAAAGCTGTACTAAAAACGGTACATTTCCAATGGTAACGGGATAGCCATTAATACTGCGTTTTTGAACGTGCGACAAAGACTTTGATACTTGCAGCAATGACAAATAACAGATTATAAAAATTTTATAACCCTGATTTATCTGAAACATTATTTTATTTTTTATTGGAATAAAAGCTATAACTTTTTAGTTGTTAGTTTGATCTGATAACATTTCTAATGAATTTGGGATCTTTTATACTAAAGAATATATGCTGAATTTCTTTGGTATATAAAATAAAAATTATATGAAACATTTATTTGTACTACTGCTTTTGTTCTTAAAATATCGTCATAATAGGCAAATAGTTAAAGAAAAAGTGCGTAAATATTAAGTATACTTTCTTAATTTGTCAAACTCAATTGTTTCTCAAATAACATTTCGTTAGCAAGTATTATATTTTAATATAGATAGCGACGCAGTTATTAATCAAATAAGGTTTTTGCTCAAAATCGTTAATCGTGCTTTAAACTTTATATTCGACTATATTTTTGGCAAATGCTCAACATTTCTTGCACATTGAAATATATTCTGCACCAACTGCCGATGTACTCTGATCGTTAGTACAAGGCTACTACTGTTCTGCCATCGCAACACAAAGAAGCTGAAGGGGAGAAAATACAATAAATTTTTTTTTAAATCGTAAGCTTAATCGGAACTAATTTATCGTTGCCAATTTAAAATATTTAATGCTAGATCTAGCATTTTTATGCTGATTTAACATAAAAAATTAAAAATAATAAAAAACAAATTAATTTAAGTGTTGACTGTTTGTAGTAACAAATTTAAAAGATAATTTTAGAGTACAGACAAAATCGAACAGAATTTGCGGCTAACTTAAACTGAGTTTAACTTAATCGAAAGAATACTACCAGAGGCTAGCATCTTAGTACCTACCTATAGCTGGTATATTTTTAAATAGCAAAAAAAATTATTAAACTTGAGACTTAATTGTGATGCAAATTTACTTTTAAAACCAGTTATTTTTTACTCGGTTTAAATTGATTTCTTTTATAAATGACATATGTAGTTTTTTTTTCTTTGTTTAATCACATATTTTTATAGCATATTTTTCTAGCATTTGTTTCATAAAAATCTAGCATTTTTCGCTCATCAGCTTTTGGCAACACTGATCGGAGCACACCGAAAAATTGCATGCTAAAATCGTCTAAAAAGGTAAGTTTATTATTTGTTGGCAGTAATTTAGCTTCATTGGTCCCAGCAAAACATATTCGACATTTAGAAGCACTAAAAGCTATTAGAAGCAATGCATTGCATATTTAAGAACAAATGCTTCCAAAAATGCTACTACAAATGCACTAAAGTTTGCAAAAAAAAAAAACACGAGCGAACAGGCACGAACACTTCTTAGCTTTTGACGATAATTTTAAAATGCAAAAAATATATGCAAAATAACATATGTATTTAAGATTTAACTTCTCTCACTGACGATAGTGCTTCTTGACAGCACTAACGTAAGCGAGGACCTTAATATATGTTTTACGATTCTATGCACGAACAGTACATACACATAAAGTATGCACGAACAGTACATTTTAAAAATAACGAAAGTAAATAATTTTAAAATAATGCATTTGTAGGAGTAAGCTTATGTTTAACCCTGCGTTTAGACATGTAAGTACTTGCATGCAAGTTCTGTGTACGTATTATCAACGAAAAAGCAATTTGTATTCGTTTCTCTGTTTTCCTCATAGCTGAACCAAAAGTGTGTTAGTAGAAAAGTTTGAGTGTATTGAGTTTTTCGAACTTGCACTGCCGGTTTGCAACAGTGTCTTTGGTTGAGTGGTTGGTGCGTTGGATTTCAAATCAGAAGGTGTTTAATTCGAAACTAGTTGAAGTTAAAATAACAAACAGTGAGCAAAAACACGAAATTAATAATTAAAGATAAGAAATATTAAGCCTCCAATATGACGTTAGCCCATTTGTGAACACGTGCATCCATCATCCTCGTCGATCTATATCGAATCAGTTTTAAATAAATATATTTCATTTTCAAAAAATGTACTGCTTTTCATACAAATTTTCGACTGAAGTCGATCGTCTGTTATGTGAAAACCACACATTAATACCCCAGTACAGTTTGAGCATAAAGCCATTGATACATTGATATGTTATTTCAATCTGAAAGAACGTGAATTTGATACAGAAATAACACAAAGAATCAATATGAATAGAAAGTTTATTTCAAGTAGAGCCAACATGAATTTAATGTAGCCATTTTTTTTAATTATTTATCTTCTGTGATGAGTATTAACATAGGCATTGAACTCGGGCTCATCAACCATAACTTGCTTGGTAGTCAAAGCGCTGACCACTGCAGACACCACAGCCTCAAATATACTTTAGATATACACTAATATAAACACCATCAAAAGTAACATGAATTTAATTTTAATTTAACATGATTTAATTTATGATTTAACTTAAATAATTCTTGCAGAAAAGCCGAGCAAAATAGGCGTGGCACCCATATTTTATCATCATGTACTTTTACGAGAATTAATTGTGTGAGCAAAGTCTCATAAGAATCGGATAAGTAGAAGTAGTTAAAATGAATATTTACTTTTCGTCGACGTGGTACTGCCCACTTTTCTAACCACAATGTTGCATTGTAACGATAACTAAACGTGTATGCAAAGTTTCATAAGAATCGGCTAAGTAGAAGTAGTTAAAATGCTTATTTACTTTTCATGGGCCACTTTTCTAAACATAATGTTGTATTGTATTATAACGATAACTAAAGGTATATGCAAAGTTTCATAAGAATCGGTTGAGTAGAAGTTGTAGAGTAGAAATATTTACTTTTCATGGGCGTGGCACAGCCCACTTATTTGCTCCTAATGTAGTACTTAAACAGAAGCTTAATGTGTGTAAAGTTTCATAAGAATCGGTTGAGTAGAAGTAGTTGAAAACGAATGTATATTGACTTTGTGTGACCCGGCCCATTTTTCAATGGGACCAATATGGAAGTACATCCTTTTGAATAGAGAAAAAGTCCGAAATCGGTTCATAAATTGCAGAGTGTTGAGGCAACATACATAAAAAGAAAACACGACGATTGATAACCTTTCTTTCTTTTTTTTTAAGTCGGTTAAAAAAATCAATTGATACACTAAAGAAGATCCTACTTTATTTTAACATCATAAAAATTTATTTTACTATAAAACAGGATTTTGCTATAAAGCAGGATTTTAAAGATTAAATACATATTGAACAATTTTCTATCAACAGTAAAAACTTTTAATTCAACGAGATTTAAGGTTAGATTAATAGTTTTTCGTTTAAAACTAATATGAAACAATGGTGATTATGAAATATGAAGTCTGTACTTTTACAGAAATTTAATATGATTTCTAATCACCATTGTGACATGTTGATTTTATATTGTTATTTTTTTATGATTGAACTACCAAAAATTGTAGCAGGAAAAAAATATGAACAAATATAAGAATAATATATCGAAATCATGTTCGGTTGTCCACTTTCACGGACCATCTCATTTTAAAACAAAAATTTATTTTTACGCGGAAGGCGGTCGTCGTCCCATTGTTGCTATCTGTAAATGATTTTTTGAGACACATATATGTACATAGTACAAGCAACGTGGCCGGGTCAGATGATTTTGTTTAATCAAAAAAAAGCTTAAAGATTGAAAAGCGGTATTCTCGGGACATTTCATAAAAGTGGGATTAAGAAACATTTTGTAAAAAGTAGGATTTCTTCTTGAATACGGCCGTAAGACTTTTATTAAGTGCCTATCCCACGATGTCGACAAGTCAATGCCGTTCTCTTATTTATATTGAAAATAAAAACAAACTTAAATTTTTTATTGATGTTTTCAATATAAATAAGAGAACGACATCGACTTGTCGACATCGTGGGGCAGGCCCTAAATTATGCTTGAATGTAGAAGTTTACCAGAAAACATGGGAAATAAAATTAATTTTTTGTCGACAAGCTGTAAAGTTTCTTTTATACATTCGGTCACTCCTATTTTTATCAAAAGAAGTATATCTCTGTATAACCATTCAAGCTCCGCATTATACTGCATTTACATTGCCTCGAAATCTAGTACGTACGAGATTTCGAGCGAAATCTAGTTGTGTTTTATTAGATTTCCAATACAAAACGAAATCTACTTCGTCACTAGATTTGAATGCAATCTACTCAAAATCTAGTAGCCCATTTCACACTATAATACTGCGTGTTAAGACTTGTCAAAAACTCAAGTAATATGCAAATGCACGATAGTGTGAAAATAATATATCAAAAAAATCTCAAATAATACCGAAAGAAATTCGACATTTTTCGCAATTTTTCTAAACGAAAAAATTTTTTTTATTCTATCAGTGTTGCATTTTTACAAAAGCAAAAGAAGCAAATAATGGGACTTGCTACGGTTCTCGAATCGACTTCGCCTTTGTAATAGATTAAAGAATAATGCTGTGTGTTTCTTTAAACTGTTTCGATAATCGAAGTACTACGCAGAATTTTCCTTTAATCTATTACACAGGCGAAGTTGATTCGAGGACCGCAATATAGCCCAGTGAAAGCTGTTGAACAACGAGGGTGCTGTTGTTTGAGTAGTTAGCGCGTTTGACTACAAACCCTGAGGTCTTGAGTTCAAGACTAGTTTCAGGGCAGCCAACAACATCATGCATTTTTATCGTGTGCATTGGTGTGTTTTTGTATTGGTTGTTGTTGGACTGTTAATGCTGACTTTAGACGACATGTATTTTACATCTGACTTGTCAAATTTCCCACTGCAAAAGTGATACATGCAGTGTGAAACATATGAAACATTGTCAGATGACATTTACAGAAGCAAAGTCAGATGAAAAATTTTCAATTAGAGCGTGTTCTATTTTCATCTGACAAGGCATCTGACATCAGCTGTATTAAATGATCAAAAGTGTGGTTTGGCTGAAGAAACATTAAAAAGCAAAGAGCACTTTATATATTTACGAAAATTGTGCAAAAACTCAGCTGTTGTGAACACTCAGAGGTTATGTCAGATATAATTGCACATGTACGTGTGAAAGCAAATATTGTAAACCGTCTGTAAATTGACAATTTTGACAAACATGCGAAGTTACATATGTCTCACACACCTAACAAGCCATATGTAAAAAAACATGTCGTCTAAAGTCAGCATAAGGTGATGAAGGCATAGCACTGATCACTTTGGCAGTACCGGCAGCGATTAATACTAACATATCCTAATGCACTTCACAGCACCCGCCTTCGTCGGTATTGTAGCGGAACCGTCGGCAAGTAAAAGTACTAATAAATGGCTACACAGCTAAAAACAACTCAATGCCTTTACTTGACACCAGAGGGGCTTGCAACGCTGCTCTACAAAAAAAAAGTGCAATAGCGGAATTGTAAACGAAATAAACTTTCTATCTCTCTCCCACTTCACCACCTATTCTCTCTTCACTCTGCCTTTCCTAAAAAAGGAAACATATTAATTAATTAACTGGTAGGCGCATTAAATGCATGATTGTGTTACTTCTGTTTATAAAAAATAAAAAAATATATATATTAAGAAAAACCGTCTTTCAATCGATTGCGTGGCGCCGCCGATGATTTCTTCTTCATCTTGCAATGGCTCAAAGAATACCGCTGTGCTTGTGTGATACGAATGTATTTTGTTCAGGACTAAAAGTGTTTGTACTTTTCTTTAGTATTTTTCTGGCACTTTTTTCTAAAAATTAATCGAAAGCTTGAATCGCCGAAAATTATAAACGCCGTGGCGCCGCCTACATGAAAATACTCAGCCGACGATACTGAAAGGTTTGAATCGGCTTGTTTCTAATCATGTTTTTCTTATTATTTGAAGTGTGATAGTCTAGAAACAAAATTTATTGTGTTACGTATGATTTTCTGACAATCACAACCGTTTTCATTTGATTTCTCTCTAACAAAATCCAATGAAAATCTTAAGACTTGTATTATAGCGTGAAACGGGCTTCAGTGATGCAACAAACCGCTGTACAAGGTTTTTTCTTTAAAAGGTGTGTGAACTAGCTATGTCGCAATTGTTTGGTTATAGTTTAGGATAAATTTTCAGTCTTTTCAGTCAATGGTTTATATATTGGGTACGATATCTTGAAAAATATCAAAAAGATTTAAACGCTATAGATTTCGATAAAGATTTCAAATCAAATCTATTGGGTTTCTAGGCAATGTAAATGTACTATTAGTTTAAAAAATGCGTAAGTACATAGTGAATTTAAAACTATTGAATATAAAAGTTGGATTATGCACAAGAACTGCAGCATACTGCACCAAGGCAAAACACATAAAAGTTCTACACAAAAATGGTTTTGGTGTTGTCATGCAAATACAGTAGCATCGCGATAATTCGTACGCCAATAAATCGAAAATCGCGACAATTAGTAAAGAAAAGACTAGCGGTGCCTTTGAAATACATACATCGTTAATTCATAAAGATTACATACATAACAGTCCCCTCGATAATTCGTTTTTTTTTCTCAAATAAAATATCCCATTTTAACCTCTTACAAATCGTAATTTGTTAATAATGTTTTATAAATCGAAATGCAAAGCAATAAAAATCAACAATTAACAAAACGTGATGCCATTTCATTCAAGCAATCAACTTTGTTTAAAAACAATTACACATATTTTTTTATTATTAACAAACAAACCAAGTGCTAAGTTCGGCTCATTGTTAATCAATCTGTTTTTATAGACAATTAATATTCTACTGAATAAGTAAAATATTAATCTTGGAAACTAGAGCGATTATATATATCAAAAACATAAATTTTTACAATTCCCAAAAAAAATCACTAATTTAAGATCATTTTGATTGAAACAAAAATTAACGTGTATGAATTTGTGCTTGTGCTTCGCTTCCTTGGCCAATGATAGGTTCGGTTTTATTCCTATATATGTATTTTATTTAAACTCGGTTAAGCCTATATCTTGTTAAATCAATCTCTGACGAATGACGAACAATCGGGATTCTACTGAAGTATGTTGTGCAACACGTTGAATATATAAACTAACAAGTTGCCATAAACAAGTTAATATCATAATGAAGCTACTTAAGAACATGAATTTAAAAGCAAAATGAAAGAACAATACAAAAAATAAACAGCCAAAAGCCAAAGGAACAAGTTTACTTTAAACCAACCATGTATGTATGGATTTTCTTAACCAATTAAGGTATAGAACTATAGAAGGAAGAAGTAAGCTACAAGTATTTTATAGCAAAACTGTTGGGGCGCAAAACATAACAAGTATAAAAAATAATATGACATACTTTTAGGCATTGCATAAAAGAAAACAAAATCAAAGAGAAACGCTTAGGTTTTATGAATTTTCATGAGTATGTAGCAGTAAGCTCAAGAACACATACAAACGAAAGCTTTAAAAAAAATTATCAACACTTAACCGTAAGAAGAAAGTGTGGGTGGGAATAAGTGGCTGTATCTATCTTTCTGTTTTCACTTATCCAACCATAACAAAAACCTTTGTCAAATTCTTAAATAAATATGTGTCTGTAAATAATTTACTACATTTAATTGCATTTTCTAGGGTGAATTATTTGCGTTTAGCTAAAACCCTTAACCATAAAACTCACATTCACTGATACGAGTATGTGTCGTATTTTGTTTTCTTTTTATAAAATATATACTGTGAAATAAGAAGCCCATTTTCAATTTGTCTAAGGTGAGATTTGGGAATTTATCTAATTTTATGGCAATTATTTATACAAAAAACAATCTACGAATTGTTGATTCTACTTGATTGTTTTATTTTTTATATTTGCGCTTTTCTTCTATTCATGGGTATGGGTTAAACGAAGCCATGCACATTTACATTTTTGGCAAAAAGGATCCCCTTTTGTACACCCGTCGGCATATTGTTTCGTTAAACACCGTTTGAATGGTTAACTAACTGTTTGTTAAAAAACCAAAAATAAATGGCAAAGCGAAAATATAAAATCGAGCAGAAAAAAAAGGAAAAATATATATAAAAAAAATGATGTACTATAAACACAATACTCAGAGATAACATATAAGAAGTTTAAAGTTAAAACTTTAATTCTCTAAACCCTTCGCTTGTAGCGTTTTTTTCCGTGATTGAAAAGGAGGCATAGAACAAACAGCGAGATAGCGAGCTAAAATGTTTTATTAGAAATTTTAAGAGACAGAAATGTTTAAAATTTAACTTAAAACCAGAAATAAGTCAAAATTTAATTTGTTTAAAGGTTAATTTTGTTCTTATTCACAATTAGTACCAAAATATCTCACAAAACCGGATTTTATGTGGCTAGTTTGTATTAAATGATATGCTATATGTAATATCTCATTACAAATAAGTCACCATACAAAAATCCATTTAAAAAAATATATTTTTATATATAAAGGGTAGTTGAGTTTTAAGGGCCGATGTTGAATGTAAACCACACCTAAACGTCAAGTTTTTTTTTCTGCATTTCATTTGACATTTCTCAATTTCAGATTAACTCAATTTGAACCATGGAAAGATACACAATCGAGCAAGGTGTTAAAGTTATTCAGGCTTATTATACAAATGGGCGTTCAAATCAAAATGCATATCGTGCACTTCGTGACTTTTTCGGTCAATTTAATCGTCCAAATGTGCGTACAATCGGAAAAATCGTGCAAAAATTTGAGCAAACCGGGTCTGTAGGAGATGATAATCCAAGAGTGACTGTTTGGTGCGGTTAATGCATCATTGGGCCGTATTTTTTTCACAAAATGAGGCCGGTCAGGCAGTTACTGTGAATGGTATTCGCTATCGTGAGATGATAACGAAATTTTTATGGCCCGAATTGGAAGATATAGATGTGGACGATATGTGGTTTCAACAGGACAGGACGGTGCCACTTGCCACACAGCTAACGATACAATGGCTATTTTGCGCGACAAATTCAATGGCCGTCTTATCTAACGTCGTGGCGATGTCAATTGGCCGCCAAGATCATATGATTTGACACCGTTGGACTTCTTTCTTTGGGGTTATTTGAAAGAAAAGGTGTACGTCGATAAGCCAGCAACAATTCAAGAGCTAAAGGATGACATAATTCGGCACATTAACGGCATAGAACCTCAATTATGCCTTAGCTTCATCGAAAATTTGGACCATCGGATGGAGGTGTGCCGCCGAGGTTGCGGCGGCCATTTGGCCGATATTTTGTTCCATACATAATTGAATCATACCATATTATCATAATAAAAAGAAATGACAATAATTTCCTAAATAATTTGTGTTGTATTCAAAATCAACATCGGCCCTTAAAATGTAGCCACCCTTTATATAATTTCAGTAAAAGTAAGTTCATAGTTAAAAAAATTTTATTTTTAAAAAAGTAATATACATATACACTGAAAGAATTTTACTTCATAAATCCAATGACACAATTTCGTTAGATTTGTTTCATGATTCTAATGAAATATTTCACAATTCTAATAAAATTGCATGAACATTGTGAAAGAATTTCATTGGAATTGCTTCATTAGCTTTCATAGTTTCGTCAAAAATTTCATTGGATTTATGACAACAAAATGTTTACACTAAAAAGGGGATTCTCCGAAAAAAAGGGGCAACTTTTTTTAATTTAAATAATTGAACCAAATTCTTGTATTTAATGAATACCTAATGCGTATAATGGCTTTGGAATAAACTTAATCAATTTTGATATTTTTTTCCTAAAAACAAAGTTTCAGCACCAACGAAGTACGCCACTTGCTGCCGAATCAATTAAGCACAACACATACAAACATACGTGGTTATACCTGACTCCAAAACATGTATGTGCCCAAATATGCCAAAAATCTCTTAGAGATCACCAAAAATTGTCTTAAGTTAAATTTTCAAAGTTTTGTAAAAAAATTCGCAAGTACAATTGAGAAACGGAACATATCCTCGCATAGTATGGATTCTTGGCTACAATTTCTATTTGGCCCAAATGAGTGACAAAAACAGGTGTGCCAAGATTATGTCAAAAATCCCGCAGAGATCACAAAAAATTGATTTAGGTAAATTTTAAAGGTTTTGTAAACAAGTTCACAAATACAATTGGGAAATAAGACTTACACATATCCTCGAATAGTGTGGAACATTGACTACAGTTTCCATTTGGTCCCAATGAGTGACAAAGAAAGATGTGCTCATATATGGTCAAAATCCCTCAGAGTTCACCCAGAATTTTAAATAGTGGACCAATATGGCCTATAAATGGCGGAGTTCTCGGGGAACAAACATAAAAAATACTAAATGATTCGAAGTATTCTCTCTTTGTTGATATCGGTCAAAAATAATTTGTTCTTTTATGTATAAGAAATGGAAGTTTTAGCACTAATATTCGTGTGAATGTAAAAAATTACCTCCGTTTTAAATATATTGTTTCTTGGTTCTCCTACAAAGAATGTGTTTTGTAACATACGTGGTTATTAGCAAAAACCCAAGATATATGGGGAAATGGCTTTTTATTTTCATTATAAATATTCGTCCAAGCAATTTTTCAAATTACGTACGTATTTAATTTCAAAACGTTATTATTTTTGTCTTAGGACCTGATTCAGTTAAAATAAATCAAACGTTCACTCAAAAATTTGCATGAAAATTATTTTACAAGTATGTACTTAAAAACTGCTTGCTGTTCATATACATTTCTAATAACACGTTCTTGTTCGTGTTAGTGAATCAATAATTTTAGTTCAATAATGAATACATATATGTCTAAACTCTTAAACTATTTCCAAATAGTTTACTTTTTCATAAGACTTTATAAATAATGAACTCAAAAACATATTGTTGTATGGATATGTTTTTTATTCAAACAAAAAGTATCACGTCTTAAAAAGGGGCAAAAAGGGGCATAATATATCAAAAGGTGGCAAAACTAGATCATTTTAAAAAAGGGGCACTAAAAGTGGCAAGGCAGTTGAAAAAGTGGCAAATTGCCACTTTAGTCGCAAAACGGTCACGCTGTTTATATCACTGTTGTTTATTTCACCAAACAATTGCTTGTACTATTTATTTAATTTCTTTTTATAGTCTCTATTTAGTCGTTAATGCGAGAGCGACGAGTGTACATGCATAGTAGCTTTGTTGGTATTTTGCCACATACAGAGTGCAAAATAAATGATAATAATGAAAATAAAGTGCTTTTTATTAGAAATAAAAATATTTTTTTGAAAAAACTACGGGGATTGGGGCAAAATGTATTGAAAATTTATCCATTTTACCAAGTAAAGAAATAGTAAATTCAGTGTGAACCGCACGACCAATATAATTTCTTGTGATAAAATGTTAAGGAAAATTTTTGCTTTTACTTTTTCGTATTAATGTAGTTCACAATTCTCACGGCAATACAGCTGCAAGATATTTTTGACCACCAATGCTTTATATGTTTGTTGTTGTTGTATTCTTTCTTATTATTATACCTTCATAAGCACATTGATTTGACAGTGCTGTTGGCTGAAGTAGTTAAGACGTTGCCTATAATGCGAATGATTAGAATCAATTGTCTGAGTTCGATACTGTGAGCGGTCATCAACATTACAGATTTTTCTGATGTGCATTGGCTTCTTTCGTACGTATTTATAGCATGGGACTGTTAATAAATTAAAATAGTCAATAAAAGACATAAGCTAATGAGGCTACTAGCTAATGTAATAATTTCATTGAAAGAATGAAATAATTTAATTACAATAATGACAGAATAACATCAAAAATATGACAGGACTTCACTAAAATAATGAAATAGTTTCATTAAAATAATTAAACTATTTCATTAAAATCATGATATAATTTCACCAAAATAATGATATATGTTCATTAGCTTAGCGAAATTATTACAATGGATCAATGAAATTGTTTCATATTTTTTAATGAAATTTTCATTACAATAATTTTAACGAAACTAATTTCATTAATCCAACGAAGCATGACATTGGTTGAGTTTTAAGAAGTTTTTCGTTGGATTAATGTCAAAATGAACAGAATTTATGAACAATATTCATTCAGTGTATACCTATTTAAAAAAGTACTCTTCCAAAAACTTACTTTTCTGAAAAAAGTTCATTAGAAAAACTACCATTTAAAAAATATTTTCAAAGAAGTACTTTTTTAAAATACACTTTTTTAAAAAAGCAGCTTTTAAAAAAGTACTTTATTAAAAGTGATTTTTAAAAGCCCGAAAAGGAATAAATACATTTAGCAAGCACTCTGTACTTTTTAAGGTTTTAGCTAAAAGTTATTCACTCAAGTATTGACAGAAAATATGAAAAAAAAGTTAATTTAAGCAAAATAAAAAGGGCTTTCTAAAAATATAAATATTCAACTTGCAAAAAAAAAAAGACCGAGTAAGAAAAACAAAACACTTACATAAGAAGCTTTTAGCAGATGCTTTATGGTGGAAGGGGAGGGTTAATTTTTAAATATGCATGCACTACTACTCTTCAAATGACTTTTCATGTGTCTGTTAATAGAATTCGTATTTTACTTTCTTTAACACTCTTGCGTTTACAATAGAATAAGATGAGCTGCATAAATTAACAGAAGCAAGGGCACACAAAAAAACTTTAGGGTGAGATGGTAGTGGCAATAAAAGTTGTTATTTAAATTACATTTAAATCAATATGAGAGACACATTGAGGCATCACAAACTCGGTTTTGAGGACTGCTTTTTAATAAATCATCAGAAAATCTTAATAAAGTTTAAGTAATTTTGTAAATATATATTTATTAAACATTAATAAGAATTTAACTTTCTTTATGGCAAATTAATTGAAGAATCAAATTTGATAAATTGATGTGTTTTAAGTATAAAGTGCTGTAAGGAATAGCTTCATATTCCATTGCTTAGAAATTTTTAAAATAATTCGGGCAAAAGAAATCTACAAAAAAAAGCTACAGATAAAAAGGACAGACAGATATGTAATATCAAGCAACGGCCTAATATAAAACTGAAAGTGTTTCAAATCGACTTATAAATGGTTGAGATCTGAGGTAGCAAACATTAATCAAACAAAGCAAACATGAACCAATTATATGAAGGTTGTAAGAAAAATATATCGCTCATTTGCTGCAACGTCATAACTTAAAAAATTTTAGTTTTGAGTTAATAATGCAGAATTATCCACTACATTATCTACATATTCACCACTATCCACTACACTACGAGAAGTAGTGTAGTGGATAGTGTGCTAGACTATAAAACGGGAGGTCGCAGGTTCGATTCCTACCAAGACCCTGGGTGTTTCTGGAGAAAAGCAAAAACATGCTTAAGCAATATGTCATATCGATCTTTAGTAAAAATTTCATATGAATATCCTGTAAGCTGGACTAGTGAGAGAAGAATAAAAAGCTTTTTTGACCATTCACTTGTGTGTAAATGGAAAGCTTTAAGCTCGTTTTCTGTAAAACTAGTTTTTTGAGTTATGACGTCTTTGGAGGCTCATGCCCGATTTAAAAATTTTTTAGGTTTCTACTGGAGAATAAAAGCAGCAAATGAGCAATATATATTCACATCGAGCATATATATGTTGTTTGTTATTCTGTTTGCAAAGTTTAATGTTTTCGTTTGCTAATTCTCGTTTTTTCGTAGAGAGTTTTCATACATACAAGCACACGAGTTTGAAAAGCTTTTTGGAGTTTGCATTAGCCAACAAAAAGAAGAATTTTCCAAATAACAAAATTAAGTATTAAAAACTAAAAATAACTAAATTAAGTATTAGAACTTCTATAGACTTCGTTTTAAAACGTCCCACGAAAAACTTGTTAATGCTTTATCATTACCAAAAGTATGTTAACTTTTCGCCACAAACTGCATGCCGTATGCATTACTTTACACACAGAAAAATTGTTCACTAAAATATTTTCAAACAAAAATTTTTCTAAAATAAAACTTAATTTTCAGTTAATGTTATTTACCGAATCAGTGAATTTTTTGTTGGACTTTTATTTAGGACGCAAACACCAAAAACAACAAAAAACCAGTTTTCTGTGTGGTAAAAAAACAGCCCACGTGACGACATACTCATAAATACTGACAACAACAACGATAGCAAAAGGAATGCGATGTCGCAATTCAAACAATTATGTAGTATCAAACGTAAAGTATGACAAGTTTGTTTACTGAAGATTTTTGAGTAAATCGATTTGATAATTGCGTAATTCTCATTCATTTTTTCGATTTTATAAATAGACATACACAGTGAAATTTAATAAATTTATTATTGTTATTATTTAAAATTGTTAAATATTTTTAAAAAAGTTTTTATTAATTCAGACAAAAAGTTTGTTTGATATTCTACAATATATGCAGTAAATATTTTTGTTCGACTCAGTAAACTATTTTGTTTAGAATTTGAAAATATTTTTAGACAAATCGTTTTCTAAATGCCGATATAAACACATATTGTTTAATATATTACAGAAAATCCAGTAAATATTTTTGTTTGATTCAATAAATTATTTTAGAATTGTTTAGAATTTTTCTTTTTTTTTTAGATAAATCGTTTCCCAGATTTGGAAAATTTTTTTACTAAAAAATAGTTTTATTTTCAATAAAAATTTTGAGACATTTTTGTCTGTATTTACAAATTTGTTTGTAGGTCCGTTGCTAGACAAAATATTAACTAATTCATTGAATTTCTTTACTCAAAAAGATATTTAATTTTTGTCTGTGTAGTAAATAAACAATCAATGTATTATTTTATTGGCAGAGTACAGATGATAGTAGTTCAACCCTTGGCGAAATAACAATGATTTTTCTTTACATGTGTGCAATTTTGTAGAAAAATATGTTAAGCACATAAAAAAATAGTTGTGCAGTAGACCTGTGAGCCAAACACTTGGCATAAAAACAATAATAACTTAATACGGCATGAGTTCAATGCTTATCAGGGACATTTAATTTTTATACTTTTGTGGCTCCTATATATTAGTTACTTGTAACCCTATGTTATAAGCACTTGCCTCCAATGACATCACAGAGTTATAGTAATTTGTTAAAATGTCAAAGTTGAAATAGTGAAGGCATTTTAGCATTTTAACTCATGACTTTGCCATTAAAATTTTTGCTAGGATAAGCACACAATAAAAATATAAGTAGTCGTATTTACGTATGTACATTGACGTCAACATAGAATAAAATATGTTAAAAACAAAAACATTACACAAAACTTAAATAAACATAAATAAACACTGTACAGTACCACAAAAAAAAATACACGTGTATCAGCGTTTTGAAAGTTTACGTCTGGGCTTTATTTTAGGGGGAATTAAACTTCCATAGAAAATAAATAAACACTGTACAGCACCACAAAAAAATACACGTGTATCAGCGTTTTGAAAGTTTACGCCTGGCCTTTATTTTAGGGGGAATTAAACTTTCGCGCCACCCATAGCAAAATCTAGTGTTCCTTACATTTTTAGGTATAAGGTATAGGGGCGCGGATACAGGCGGGTGGAGAATTGGTTATTTCTGCCCCAAAACGAATAAATTATACCTGATTTCTATTGAGTTTCTAAAACATGTTTTGCAAAATATGTAGTACGTCTGAGATAAAATGTGGTATTCGATTAGATAGCTCACGCTACTAATGCTTTTATGCATGATGTGGCGGACTATATACAAAAAATTACAACCTTTGTGTTCGAGGTTCACACAGAGGTGGTGGAGAATGCTTAGTTTCACATGGTGTTAAGAGCACCGTAAGATTAGGCCAAAAAGCATATGGTACTGACATTAATCTCGAAGACATCTGTCAATTGTTCTGAACATATACGTCCCATGGCTTGTGGTGGTAGAAATAGTAAAAAGTTTAAAGCTTTATCTGAAACAAAAAAATTTTGGAAAGCATAGTTGTTCTGTGGTTTTCACGAATAACATTTAGTGATGGAAAACTTTGAATTTCTTGATCATGGTACAATTAATTTTGCGTTTGAATAAAACACAATTCTGGAATTCTATTTGCAGTGATGATTTGTCGCGCCACCTGAACTAAAATTGGCAAAAGAAATACAGATGAACATTGACAGGGATCGCTTTAAAAAACAGCGTTGTTATGTTTGGATCTATTTATAAACAGGTGAAAATAGCATTAAATGCAAAATAAAGTTTTGTTTGAATATTTTTTGGTAATAGTTTTTTCTGTGTTATCAACCATCTCACGATTAATCTCACGATCATCATGAGATTGTTTTTTTTTCTTACGACAAAGAAAACTGGTTTTTGTTGTGGTTTTAGTATTTGTGTCCTAAATGAAAGTCAAACAAAAATTCGCTGATTCAGTAAAGAACATTTACTGCAAATGAAATCGTATATTAGACAAACTTGTTTCAAACATTTTTGGTGATAATTTTTTCTGTGTACACAAAAGAAAATAAAAATATAAGTTAAAAAAACTAAAACCCGAGGGTGCTGTTTCTGAGGAGGTTAACGTGTTGATTATAAGCCCTGAGGTTTTGAGTTCAAGACAAGTTTCAGGCAAGCTATCAACATCATGAATTTTTTTATGTGCATTAGTATGTCATTGTGTTGATTGCAGTTGGACTGCTAAAGTGATAAAACCATAGCACTGATCACTTAAGTAGTACCGGCAGCGATTAGTACTGACCCAGTTAGCATTTTTTTTTTAAATTTTTAAACAAATTGAAGTATTTTTCAATTCATAAACCAGAATATGCGCTCATTTTCTGATCATAAATGATACTTTCGTCGGGAGAAAATGGCACCCTACCCACAACTCTTCTGGAGGATTCATTTATTACTAGTTCTTTGATCAGTTGCGAGTCTCCTTCGTGTCATATTTAAGACACTTTTGTAATCGTTTTCCGAGTAATTTTCGAATCATATTTAAGTCATATTTGTTATCATTGCGAGTAAAAATTTATCCAATGTGAATTAAGAGGATGATAAATGGATGTATTCCAAATGCGCTTACGTGATATTCAATATTTTATAATTTTTTTAACCCACAGAGCATTTGGTAATTATTTTACCAAAAATCAGCAAACGGAGTCTTTTAAGACTACCTTAAATGATCAAAAAGTGATTAATCAGTTGCGCGCTCAAAACACGACTCGAAAATGAGTCCCATAAAGACTTGTGCGCAACCATAAAATTATCAAGCATATGCTCGAAATGTGGCTGTTTTGAATATTGTTATAAAAGTAAGTTTAAGTTATCTTTGTTCCGTCATATTGTAGGCAGTACCTTAGCTGAGTGGTTGGTACGTGAGGTTACAACTCCGAAGGAGCTTGGTTCGATTCTCAGTTAAAACTATTTTTTTTATTTCTCTTTCTCGAAAATGAGTCGTAGTTGACTCAGAAATGATCACAAATACTGTTTAAAAATGACTTAAAAATTAGTCAAAACTGATTTAAAAGCAGGTAATAAAAGACTCTTCAAGGAATCGTATGTAGGGTACGATTTTCTACCGACAAAAGTATCTTTTATGATCAGAAAATGAGCGCATAAATGATTTTTTAATCGAGCTGAGGAATCAATAAAGACTCGAATATGATCAATAATTTCATAAATTGCGCCTGGGAATCGAACCAAGCTCCTTTCCGTTTGTAGTCCCACGCATCAACCACTTAGCTAAAGCACTGTATACAACAACAATAGCACAAAGTTAGCATTAACTTAATCCTAACTAGTCGGTACTTTATGACATTATTGATAATTTTCGAGTCTTGTACAACTCTTCTGTTAGCCTAGCCGCGACTCTTCTGAAAGAGTCTTGAATGATATCGCGTTTCTAATCAATTGCGACTAAGTTTCGAGACTTAAGTGAGTCAGACTTCGAGCGTCTGCATGATCAATTTGTGATTGCTCACATTCTGTAAATTTTGTTGTTGCTTTTTAAACAAGTTCTTTTGTAATCATTTGTGGGAGTCATTTTCGAGTTTGTTTTTAAGCGCACAGCTGATTAATTAGTTTTTGATCATCTAAGATATTTTTCAAACACTCAGTTTGGTGATTTTTGCAACAATAAACCGCCATCACAATAAAAAATACTCGTGAGGCTTGTCGGTCTAGTTTAAAAAATTCCAACACAGTCTCAAAATCGGAAGTTATTGATAAAAAAATATTATTTGGGAATTCACGGATGGGTATAAAAACTCTAAAAGTAGCGTTACGTAATATGTAAATAGCACCTTATTGCCCTGTTTTAAGTATTAATGAATATGGCTGTAAGTCTTTTAAATAAATTTAGTGTGTTATTTCCGCAAAAACTATTTTTATTCTTTGAATTTATTTTTCTTAATTTTAACAGTCTCTTAGTTGGAAAAAATTAATTACGTGGGACATTTCGGTTAAGTTTTTCGAGATTATATTATAAAACGATTATAAAAAAACATTACGAAGAACTTAGATAATAATAATTAAAACAATAAATTCGTACCAAGAAGTTTCAGTCCAACTGAAAATAGAATTCTATCACGCAAACAACATAATACAACAAATTGTATTTTTATTTGTATATTCTATTACGAAAAACAGAATGAAACTAGTTGTACAAATATTTTTACTTAAGTCAAAAAGTATTGTAAAGTTGTCTTAATTTTTAATTTTATTACGAATATTATCAGTTTCAAATCCCCTCTTAAAAGTGAAAGTTCGCTAAAATTTAAAAGAAATGATTAGCATCAAAAACTTTTTCAAAGGGTTTATAACCTACCACTTGCTACAAATATCAGTGGCTACATTATTCGTCGAACAACGAGCGCTTGACAATAAATATCCTGGTGTATCATTTTTGGTAGAGATTTACCTTGATGGAAATGAGAACAAGGAAGCTGTCCTTTGCAGTGGAACTTTGATATCAGATGATGCTGTTGTCACTGCCGCACATTGTGTTGCAAACGTGCATCATTCACGTTTAACTATAGTAAGTGATAGCAACAGACGTTTTTCTTCTAGTTCAGGAGTTAAAGTTAGCGAAATACTAATTCATCCAGATTACAACAGTGTAACATTAGATATGGATGTAGCAGTTTTAAAATTAAAATCAAGTGTGTCTGCTGTTAAAGGTGCAAGTGTTGGACCAGTAAACTTGTGTAGTATAAGCTGGCGAAGCAATATTCCTATACACGTATACGGTTTGGGCATAAACAAAGAAGATTCTACTGAAAGGTTCCGAGCTGTAACCCTAAATGAGTTTGATAGAAAGACGTGTGAAAACATCCATCAGAAAAAAAAGAATGTTACAAAGTCAAAGTTTTGTGCTGCTGCCCTAAGAGATGGTGAATGTTTTGGTGATTCAGGCGGTCCAGTCATTATTAATGATGAACTATGTGGCATAGTGTCGTGGTCTGATGGCTGTGCGCAACAAAAATCTCCAGATGTATACACTAATGTGCTGCAAGTACGCAGCTTTATAACCGGAGCCATGAAATAATAGAAATGTTTAATTCTCGTATTCTAAGCTTTGTGGCGACACATGTCAAATTAGAAGAAATGCCAATTTTTATGTGCTGTGGCAGCCCTAGAGCGATAGGCATTTACTTATTTTTATTATGAAAAAAATAAATTGCAAAAATTTAAATAATAATTTTTACATATGGGGTTTGACAGAGTCTGTTACAAAAATGTATAGTAAATAATAATCAGCTGCTGTGGCGGTGCCACCTGGTTAAATACGCCTTGATCTGAACAAGATAAAAATTGTCATTTGTTTTTTTTTTATGAGACTATTTTGTCTGAATAAAAGCAAAAAATTAATATAATTTGTACATGTGTATGTACTTGCATACAAATAAAGTTGTTAAAACCCTATTTTACCTGTTTTTAAACCTGTTTGTAAAATGTGATGGTTTTCGGGTTTTTAGAATATTTTTCATTTTAAGATATACCAGATATAAACGTTTTTTCACTACTTTAAATATTGCTAGTGAAAAAACGTTTATAAGCTCAAGGCTTAAAATGTCCTAAGCTATTATGGTATTAAGGATTATAGCCAAACTTCCCTATTAAGAGTTTCGCTATAACGAGTTTTTCTCCCCAGCGAAATATTTTTGAGAGCTCAGTAATTTTTTAATGTTTTCCTTACATTTTTTTATCT
The DNA here is from genome assembly GCA_956483635.1 of Panzeria rudis. Taxonomy (NCBI): domain Eukaryota; kingdom Metazoa; phylum Arthropoda; class Insecta; order Diptera; family Tachinidae; genus Panzeria; species Panzeria rudis. The sequence goes on from OY101447.1 coordinate 181,211,530, forward strand.
TCCTACCTGTAACGAATTTTGCTATGGTGTGGTTTTCTCTGTAAAGAACGATTAGTAAGACACTATTTCCTTTTCATGTTCTATATAATCTCCCTCTAATGAATTCCTCAATAGCTGTGAAGACTGTCGATGAAATTAAATTTAATAGTTTAAAACAAAACACACTCTAAAACACTTTTTTATTGAAAATTAGGTCGATAATAGTCGACAACACTTTACTGATTATTATCGATCTAATATTAGACAAGCATACTCTTTGTTGATTTTTTAACAAAATATGTTTAAAACAAAAAATTATATAATAGACAATATGTGATACTAAATTTCAAGTACTGTTTTAGAGTGCACACAGAAAAAATGGTAAACAAAAAATTTTCAAGCAAAAGTTTGTCTAAAAATAAATTCTATTTCCAGTGAATGCTCTTTACTGAATCAATTAATTTTGTGTTTGACTTTTATTTGGGACGCAAACACCAAAAACAAGAAACCCCCGTTTTCTGTGCTAAAAAAAACAACCAAGATCACGACATACACATAAATAACAACAACAATGATAGCAAGGAATGCGATTATATTAAGTTTATTTACTGAAGATTTTTGAGTGAAACAATTCGTTATTGTCGTTGCTTTAATTCTCATAAATTTTTTTTAGTCTTTAAATAACCATTCAGTCAGACTTGATCACATTTAATAAAGTGAAATTTCATAAATCCTTAAAGGATGATTATGATGATCCAGACAAAAATTTTTTTGATTTATTACAAAAAATCCAGTAAATATTTTTGTTTGATTAAGTTAACTATTTTGTTTAATATTTGTTAGTATTTTTAAAATAATTGTTTTATAAATTCAGACAAAAATATTGTTTGATATTTTTCTGATAAGCCAGTAAATATTTTTGTTTGATTTAGTAAATTGTTTAGTTTACAATTTGTAAATATTTTTAGACACATTGTTTTATAAATTTAAACATGTTTTTTTATGAAATTTTTGAGATATTTTTATCTATATTTACAAATTTGTTCGTAGGTCCGTTACTAAACAAAATATTTACTGTTTCATTGAATTCCTTTATTGAAAATGACATTTAGTTTTTTCTGTGTATGTAAATATATATTCAATTATGATAGCTTCTCTATTACGCATCTTCTCTATAACACAGATGTTCTTCCATCCCAAAGTGCGATTGTATCAATATTCTCAGTCGTAAATCATTAACGAAATGTGTTCAAAATAACCACTGAAACTGAGTTCTTGAAATTTAACAATAAAAACAAAATTGCAAAACAGTATCCATTTTAGTGCTGAGACTGAAATGTCTGCAAATTGTGGTTTGTTTGTTGTGTAAAATATTAATCAAAAGTAAAAGAGTAAAAACTGTATATATATTTTGAATAATTATGACAAAAACCAAAAAAAAACGGTTATACCGGTTTTTAAATAAAAACCCGAAAACCGGTTTCATAAAAATGCGGGTTTTTCAACTATTCGAAAACCGGTTTTGGAAAATGTCGAATAGCTGAAAACTCTACATACAAACTGAGAATACGTGTCACATACAATAAGAATTTCTTTAAAAAATTTGCCAATAGCCTTTTCAAATTGTCCTTTTTGAAAAATCTTTTATTACATATTCCAAGTGCTTCCCATACATACATAAATATATATTCACTAAGTCTTATAGACTTCCCCTTGTATATAATCTCTGACGAATTCAATTTAGCCCCCTAATTAGTTGATATAATTTTCTTTTTATCTTCGCCAGTGACGACGAGATTTTTATCATTTAATTTTTCCCCAAGGAAAACATTGATTATTTACAAAAGTTACGATCTTTATATGTCAAACGCATTTTGTCATTATTTAAGTAACGGAAGGATTTACACGTAATCACACAACAATTTAACGACATAAAACGACAATAAATGATAGCAGTGACTGGTCATAAGGACAGGCAGTGTTGTAAGAACAAAAAAAAAAGAAAACAAACCAGGACAACAATAACCTGATATTTATAATGACTCCATGAATGACCACTACCATCCCCTCTCACGCTCTACCTTGATTTTTCGGCATCAACTGTTAAGAGAATTGAATAAATTCTATTATTTTATTATGCATGGTTGCATAAATAAAAGATTTGAGAAACAAAAACTATTACATCCTTTGCTGAGTGAGTCTCATACAACAAAGATGTATGACCTGTTTTTTTTTTTTTTTTTTAAGGGAAACACATGCTTTCTCAATGCCAAATAAAACTAACCAACCAATCGAATAAAGCTGAACGAAAAATATTTTTGAAGCTAAATTTGCCATATGACGTTTTAAATCCAAAAAATGTCATCTCGTTCAGGAAATGTGTGTAAAACAAATCCCTTTATAGTGAAACACACAACAGAATATAAGAGAGAAAAAAAACTAAGTATTACTCACTAAAGCCAAATGAAAAGTAAAACGAAAAAAAACTGAAGAAAAAATTAAGATGAAAACTTTTGTTGGAGGGTTAAAGATGATTGAATGTTTCGGTTGTGAAAAGTGTTTCTTTTTTCATCTTTTGGACGAGGTAAAAACAATTTGCTGAAATCTATTCTGCTTGAGCATTCACAAAGTGGAAACTCCAGAAGAAATATTAATTTTATATGTAAGTACATATTGGGTAGCACATGACTCGTTTGCTTACTACACAATCTTATTTGTGAACAGACACGCTTGAAAAAAAGTTTACATACATATTTTGTGTTTCCAATAGGTCAAACCATAAATATGTTGATGCAAGAGCAAGCAATTCAAACATAAACTGGTGTATTTTCGCCAGCGAAACTATCGATCATTATCTTGCATTCGGACGGTCATACGAATCTGATAGGTTGGTAAAATTCATTTAACATCGTAAAAAGGAGGCGAAAAATATGTAGTGAACGAGTCTATAGATTGTGGAAACAGTAACAGTCTCTATAAGAAACATGTATTTTATACTTTTTACCATATCAACGCCATGACATTTTCGCCATTCTTTACCTCACTTTACGATGATATGATTTTTTAATTTTTTAGAACTCCTTCCTTTAAGTCAAGCCCAAAGAATGAATAAATAAAATAAGTTGTTTTAAAAGTAATTCCGTTTCCCTTGCTTTTTGCTTACAGTTTTCATATCGTTTTGCGCCTAGTTTTAAAGTTTTTTATCTCTGCACTGGTTATCTTGGTTTTTTTTCGCCTTTTAAGTCCAAAACAATAAAAATCCATGAAAATAGACAAGTCACGAATTAGAATTGTTTGCATGTTTCTTTTTCTTCACAATAAAACTTTAAGCAGACACAATTTTTTCTTTTAAGAAACAAGTTTACTTTTATTCAAAACTCGTTTGAATTTTCGTAATATATAATTCACGTAACGAATAACGAATTCTTAGCAAATTAGTAAAACTCATGCTACAAATTTTTTCAATATACACTTAAATTTTACATGTTTTAATAACTTATTTTTGTTGCTTTGCAATTATTGGTCTTAGCAATTATTACTCTTAATTAATTTATCCGACCTATCATTTTATTGATTTATTAGATATTAATAGTTAACATTTAAAAAGAAAAGTCCCGAATGACCAACAACCTGTGGACATACTTTTAAAAAATAACTAATTTTCTCATACATTTGTTGTGCGATACTTCAATCTATTACAAAAAACGACGTAGGCGTTTAGGCCAACACCTTGCACAAGGCCAACTGATATTTAATATTAAAAAAAAGTCACGAATGACAAACAAGCTTTAGACGTACATATGTACTTTCAAAATAAAAAACAACGTCAGGCCGGCAATACAGAAAACCCTCAGTAATCCAAGACGGTCTTGGAAATACCTCAGAGAAGAAAATGTTTCTCCCCTGAGCATAAATATATTACCTACCAGCCATCGGCCGGACGCAAGAATGTTTTCCTTTGAGGTATTTAGAAGACGGTGTGCGCTTACTGAGGATTTTATGCACTGCCAGTCTTAAGGATTTTCTGCTTTGAGGTATCTCCCAAACCTGTTTCGCTTCTTAAAGATATAATGTATTAACGGCATTCGGAAGGCCGCAATGAACTTTATTCTCTGGGGTATATCCAAAACCGGCTTCGCTTACTGCATTGTCTAAGGATTAGATGATCAGACTGACCACAGCTATGTAAACGAGCCTAGTAGAAATACTATCTTACATACGGTATATTCAAAAAGCTGAAGCTAGATGGCACAAGCTGAGCACCTATATGTAGGCTAGGCCTTTCCTACAATGCGTTATGCCATAGTTGTAGCGAACAAGGTAGAAAGGGGACAGTTTTCCACCTTTTTTTGAGAGCGCCCATCTGTGCATCTTTCGAGACATAAATTTTTGATTAATCATATACTAGACGACCTATAAGATATCAGAGATTAGTTAGGTGACCTGACTAGATATTCCAATGAGGCGGGATGAATATAGTACCGATTACAGTATCTGAGAACTTGAACATACGTAGATTAACAATGACGAGTGGAGTGATCTGTTAAAAGAGAATCATCTTGATTTTCATGTAAACCAATCAACGATCTTACGAAAACCCAAATATATGCTAGTACTTTTTAAGTGTACAGCCCAAAGTTATGCTGCTATGTTTATCAGGTGCTATGAATTTATATGAGAACTTAAGATTTTTACAACAAAAAAGCTGTTAAAATTTTCAAGTTGATGTTAGAAGATTTTGCTTGACCAAGCAGACAATTTTATACAGCGAGTGTCCTGAATGAATGAAAAATAATAAAATAAAAAATTATATACATAGATATATATATATATAAATAAAGAACGAACGGCCGGCCCTCCTCTCTTTACTCCCTATTGATATTGACATTGATGACCCCATTAAGGTCTTACGCATCCACACACACACACACACACACAGAAGAGAACGAACGCATAGAAAAACAGAATGCGAACTAAACTTGGAAAAGATGTTCATTTTAGATTTAATGATTACATTTTGTTCTTTTTTTACTACTACCGGACATACACAAACACGCACACTCAGACGCAGAACACAGGACACAGGAAAAAGTAACAGATTTCAATGTATTTTTTTCCCCTGCTCTTCTTCTTAATTTCTTTCCATCCACAGATTGTGTGATTTTGAAACACACAAATTTGTATAAATCTTAACATTAGAAATGTGACATTGTTGGCAGCAATAAAAAAGCAACTAAAATTTAATAATGCAAATTGGACAAGTAACTGGAGCATACATCCTTTGCAGCAAACAGCACACGCAGAAAAAGTAATGGTAATATGACAGCTATGTATGAATTAAACACAAAAAAAGTACAAGCTGTTGATTGACTACCGGGAAAATCAAGCTGTTTGGTTGTTTTGTAATTATAAAAGTTTTTCATAAATAAACTGTTACAGCCGAAGAATAGTCTATCGCAAAAAAAAGTAACCTTTTAAACTTTTTAGCTTCTTTGGCTTCGGATGTCAACACAGAAAGTACAAATCCAAGGATGGAAAGTGGAATTTTGATTTTGCACCATTTGTTAGAACAAAATGTTTTTTTAACAATGACGGTACAACGTTTTTTATTTATTGAAACCAATAACTTTTGAAAAAACGTATAATCAGTTTTTTTGAGATTAATTGTTAAATAAAAATGTTTTAAAATAGTACTAGCAAAATAAAACGGCTACAAACACACCGGCATGGCAATGCCCACATTTGTGATTATAATGTTGTATTTTCACGAGAACCAATTGTGTGCAAAATTTCGTAAGAATCGGTTTAGTTAAAGTTGTTGAAAAATAATATCTACTTTTCATGGGCGTAGCACTGCCCACTTTTATAATTGTAGTATTGTACTGCCCTAGGAAATTAATATGTGCACAGTTTGATAAGAATCGGTTAAATAGCAGTACTGGAAGCAAGAACATTTACTAAGTTTGGCCTAGGCATTCGCCACTTTTCTAACCATAATATTCCCCTATTGGAAAAGGTGGCGTCGACGTCACATCAAGACGACATCAAAATATTGTCACTTGTCTACTCTTTGTCGACAACAATTGATTAATATTAACATGATGGACTAACGCATAAGCTTCAAAGAGACTGTCAACTGTTGAGGACAATGAGTAGACAAGGGACAATTGTTTACTGTCGTGTTGATGTGATGTCGACGACAACTTTCATAATAGGGGAATTGCATTTTCTCGATTACTAAAAATTGTGTGCGTCCAAAGTTTCATATGAATTGGTTAGTAAAAGTTTTTGAAAAAGAATATTTACTTTGCATGGGCGTGGCACTGCCCACTTTTTCATCATACCATAGTATTGATGTGTGGAATAGGATTTGCAAATACATAATCACAGAATTTCATAATCGAGATTACGATTAAAAAATATGCGATTAATCGCAATTATCGGTTAATCGCAATTAAGCAAGAACATATACCTATAGTGTCATAATCTTAAATTAAAACAAAAATAAATTTCGTATATCACAAGTAAGTATTCGTAAAGTATGAGTATCAAATACAATACTATGGGAAATCTCTCTTGATAGGAAAATTCTTCTAGAACAAAATATAATAGACTTTTTCTTACAAACAGTCAAAGTCTTGCTTTTCACAATTTATGTTTCATTCGCTTTTCTATTTTTGTCTATTCTCCTGTAAAACTTTTAAAATGTTAGATATAGCCTTTTGTATGTTCTGTGACGATATGTATGTATCGGCAGTAAAAATTTTTCGTGTTTTTTGAAACACTAAAGAAATAAAGCGCATCATAATTCGCTTTAAAATATGAGCTTGTTCAGAAGCTGATTTCATAGCGCCCCAACAATGCAGGTTTTAAAGCTAGAAAGTTAGCAAATGTACACACATCCAATGGGTAGTATGATTAAAAAAATATTAGCTTTTTACTTATATAAAAGCTTAGTACACAAGTTATACAAAAAATTTGATTTTATTGTGCTGATCCCAAGGTACATTTATTTACCAGGTATTTTTGATTCCACAGCTGTTTACTCTTTTCTTTATTTGTAGCTGTCAATTTTGTATCAAACTACACAAGTTATGTTGTGTATGTGTTTTAATAATTTGACATTTTCAAGGAACTGCGACTACCTGGTAAATAAATCTGCCTAGTGCTGATCCAATGCAGGTTTTTAAGCGAGAAAGAAGAGTAAGTTTATTTCAGGTTTTTGGTGCCGTTTCGCAACATTGTTTTTGGCTGAGTGGTTGATACGTTGGACTACAAACCTGAAGGATCTTCGTTCGATACTAGTTGAAGTTAAAATAACAAACGGTAAGTAAAAATATAAAATTAATAAAAATAAATAAAGTTACGAAATAATAAAAATTCAAAATGTCAATCCACATCGAACCATCTTTTTGATATGATTTCAGTTTTAAAGCTGAAAATGTTGATGATTTTCAGCGCTTCAAAAGCGCTTTTATGAGCCAAATTGTAGTACTCCAAACCGAGAACTCGCCATGCAAAAAATCAGCACGTTTGTCAGCGCTACTTTTAGAAGGATAGGCAAACCAGCGCAGAGAAACAAGCCGATCGGCTCAAAGCCGGCTTAAGAGCCGCCGCCGACTTTCAATGTAACTTCAAGCCGCGGCCGATCCATGCGGCTAGCCTCGGCTCAAAATTGCACCCGGCTAATTGTTTTTTAGATGCAAATTTGTACTACATATTACAAATTATGTGTTTGAAAAATTTTGTATAAAAATTTGTTTAAAAAAACTTATAAAAAGAAAATTTAATAAAATTTCGTAATAATAAAGAAGCTCAACAGTAAAAAGTGCAATTGATGATATACATTTTATCGCGAAATATTCGTGAAATACAAAACCAGCCGCTGTCAGCCGCCTCAAGCCGGCTATGAGCCGCCGCCGAGTATTTTTTCCTAAGCCGCCGCCGCCGACTTTTAAAGACGGCTTGTTTCTCTGAACCAGCGTTACTGTCATTCCTTAAGATATGATTTTCTTTGTTTATGAGATGAATGCAAAGTGTAAATAAATTGACCACAAAACCTTCAACTAAGGATAGCCTGATATAAATTTATTAGGTGGTTTTATGAGTTCCACAAGATATGGATGAACTTCTCTTAGGTGAGATCTCACACTATAAACACAATAATTGCAATGTGTTTAAAACGTTTAAGCAATCAGCATTATTACGGTTGTCGTAGTCATGACGAAACCGATAAAATGTGATTTTACACTGGAGTCGTTTAATTTCGACTGCGACAACCGTAATATGGTCCAATATCTATTTATTTTATATTTGCGTCATTAGTACACAGAACAAATTATCACCGACGAAGGACAGCGCTGTCATGTACGTTAGCATAGAACAGTATCAATCGTTGCCGATACCTCTTACTGATCAGTGCTATGCCTTCATTAATCTAATTATCGTAGCCATGCAGTCACATTTTTTTCTTTTCGTTTACACAAACCAGCTGATGCAGAAAAAAATATCACAGTGTTTACAATGATTGTTAAGGCGCAGTATTACTTAAAAACAATTAAAAATGAACAGTTTAAAATTAATGTTTAAACATTAGCTGCATGTTTTATTTATGAATTTCTTTTTCACAGATAAAAATATAATACAAAAAACAGCAGCTTTAAGCTTTCATCCCTATCGGCAGCTATAAAAATATTCTAGAAACTTTGTGTGTGGGCTTTTAAGTTAATGTATGCGTGTTAGCTTGACTAAGCTTTTTGTTATTTCGACTTACATATTTAAATATTTGCATATGCAAAACACATATGCGTGTGGGAGCGTATAAGTATTAGTGTATTTAACTTTGTGTAAGTGTGTGTGCTTCCTTTTTGTTTATGCATTTGATTAGACCAGTGGAGGCCAAATATACACTTGCTTATTCTGTGTTTGTAAATGCGCTTCGCGGGTAAATAGATTGGATATGTGTCTCACACGCAGTATACGTGTGTTAATTGTAAAAAAGCAGCCTATGCACGAGAGCATAGGAAATATAGAGAATGGCCGCCACTGGATTAGACTGTTGATGTTTTGCTTACTTCTGTTTTCTATTTAGCTTTTATTTAATGCAAATACACTTCAGATCTTTCACACTCTCTTTACATTCGTTTCTGTTGTTTAAACCACTTTATTGTTTTTAGTGTTTAAGTGATTTTGACTTTAGATTTTAAGTAAGTACATATTTGCATACACAGAAAAAACTAAATTTCATTTTCTGTAAAGGAATTCAATGAAATAGTAAATGTTTTGTCTAGGAACGGACCTGGAAACAAATTTGTAAATATAGACAAAAATATCTCAACAGTTTTATTAATGAAATGTGTTTTTTTCAGCGAACAAATTGTTTAAATCTATAAAACAATTTGTCTAAAAATATTTACAAATTGTAAGCAAAACAATTTACTAAATCAAACAATATTTTGTCTGAATTTATAAGACAATTAGTCTAAAAAGACTAACAAATATTAACCAAAATAGTTAATACTTAATCAAACAAAAATATTTACTTGAGTTTTTGTAATATATCAAACAAAATGCTTGTCTGAGTCATCGTCGTTATCGTCCACTAAGCATTTATGAAGTTTTACTTTGTTAAATGTGTTGAACTATGAATGTTTATCTAAAGACTCTAAAGAAATGAATGACAATTAACGCAACGACATTAAGGCCCTTATGACACTACCAGCGTTGCCAGAATGCTGATTTTATCATATTTTTGATGATTTTTTAACCAAAATATGATATGATGATTTTTTTCCCCAAATGATGATATTTTTTCTCGCAAATTATAATTTTTATACTGTTTATATGTATATCGTCAAAGAAAATGCAAAAAGCCCCATCGGACATATTAAAAGTTTTACAGGTGAAGGATGAAATCTGTTTAAATCAAAAAAATATATTGACAATTAGTGTACAATTTTACAATATAATTAAAAAAGGACCAACAAATTTATATATTTATTGCGAAATTTTGCATGAATTGCCCATATATTTTTCACTTCAACAAGTTTTATGCTTCTTCTGTAAAACTTTTAAAATGTTAGATAGGCTTTCTCCATTTTCTGTGACGATATATAAATAGTTATTGAAACATATCATGCCTTACTTTTTGTAGTTGTTTGGATCAATTAATATATAATTTCCAAACGTTTTTAATATAAAAGTTTATTGAAGTGCATTCATCAGCTTTGAAAGATGATTTTGAATGATAAAACTATCAATCATGTTCGATGATACAAATTTTTGTGCGATGTACAAAGTTTATTGGGCTAAATTCAAATAATTTTTAAATTTGTTTCTATCATGTACATGTTTTTTTAATGGGTATGACGTATATTTCAAATAGCTACGTCAGTATATTTCACCCTAACTCAATAACGAATTATCCGATTTGAATATATAAGCCAATCATGCATACTAATTTTTTATATTTCCAACTGTTTTGGAGTTCTTCAGAAATTATCGGCGAATTTTTTTTTTGCAAAATTAATTGTTCGTTTTAAAAACTCATAAAAGAAATTAAAATTGCAAAAACTTTAAATTGTTATCATTAGTCTGGAAGGTAGGATAACTAGAAATAAAATAAGCCTTAAACCATGAAAATCGACGGCAAATGTTGATTTTATTCGCAATTAAGTGAAGGTGGTTAGTTCATAAAAATCACAATTTTCATACAAAGGAAAAATCTTAGTTTGTGTGTGTATTAGTTCCCTCAACTAATTGTGAATAAAATCGACATTTACTTTCGATTTTAATGGTTTATGGCTTATTATATTCCTAATATTCCTACAAAGCTTCCCTCTTCATTTGTTCATGACTTTTTAAAAATGAAAAAAAATTTCTTTGGTCGAGTGGTCTAAGCGGAAGAGAACTCTGAAGAGATTAGCAGGAGCTATCGAAACTTGTCAGTTCAACCCTCCGTGCAGTCAAATTTTTCTTTGTCTACATGCTTCACATTTATCTATAAATAAAAATATAATTAAATTAAAAAATTAAATTAAAGCCCAGCTCAAGCCAATATAATTAAATGTCTTTGAATATAAACCCATATACATACATACAGTTCGACTAAAACTCATAACTTAATTGAAAAAAAAATTCACTTTCCATGAAAAACGCATTTTTCGCCGCTAATTTCTGAATAACTCCGAAGCAGATGGAAACTAAAAAGAATTAGATATAAATGACTTAAATGTAATTTTATTCTGCATTTTTTATTTATTGAAATTGGATAAACCATTCTCAAGTTAGGGTAAACTATGCCCATTAACATGCCCATTAAAAAATTTGTACGTGATAGGAAAAAACTGAAAACGGATTTATGCATTAAAGTTTGTATATTCCACATATTTTTATTTAAAAGATGAAAAAATGTTTTTTTGTATACCAGTGCATATAGTTGTGTTTTCCGAGTTTTTTTTCGCGGTGGAAGTGGTTTTGTCGCATTTTTATATGTTATTACAGTCATGGCGATATTTTATATACTTCTCTGATCGCTGCCGGTTTTCAAACCTTTTCACGAATTTTTTACAAGTATCTTTTTAATATTGGTTGCCAAAAAAGCAGTAACTCTCCTATCTAGAATATGACATGAAGGAAATCAGATAATCTAAAAAACGCGTTTTTGTTGTAGTTTGCTGTAAAAGTCTCATTGTTCAGCTTTGGAACAAAAGTTTGTGATGATTTTTTATATCCAAATATGATTATTATTCCGCCAAATGATGATTTTCTTCGAAAAGCTTCTGGCAACGCTGGACACTACATTTTTTCTTAATTTTTCAAGTTTTGGAGAACAGTGAAAATATAATATAATAGGAAATTTTACCAGGTGCAAAGAGTTGAGCTATATTAAGATAAATACCAATTTATCAAAGCTTTTACTAGTGTTATCGATAAAAAAAAGGGGGCCCTGTCAAAAAAAAAATGGAAAAATGTTCATCTTAAAATTGACGTTACATGCTTGAAACATTAAAGTGTTGCCAAGTTAGCGGTTTATTCACGAATTCAGCGACTTAGCGCCTCTTTTTTCAACTTTTTTTTCTTTTGTCGTTTTATTATAAATAAAAAGTAGGCAGCACTTAAAGAAGCCATTACGTTCTGTTTACATTTTGTATAGTTGTTTCCTTCTATCATATGCTATTTCTTTTTTTCCATCCTATAGCAAAACAATGCAAGAACAATGTAGTGTCATAAGGGCTTAACGAATTGATCCACTCAAAAATCTTCAGTAAGTCTGTGTGCATACGAGTCAACTTTTGCTGCGCAACTTTTGAGTTTGATGGAGAGAGAGGTGAGAAGATAGGGAAGGGGTACACTGCTACATGTACATGCAACTCTCTTTTGTTTTCTTCTTCGTAATATTAAGCAACAATAAATTCTTTGTAAAAAAAAAACAAAAGCTGCGCAGCAAAAATTTCATTATATGGATACGATTGCAACTTCAAAAGAAAATTTAAGAAAGTTGCAGAAGCAAAAGTTGATTCATATGGACATGGACTAAACAAAATTGGTACAATTGCATTTCTTTTGCTATCATTGTTGTTGTTGTTGTTGTTGTTATTTGTGTGTATGTCGTCATCGTGGTTGTTTTTTAGGACACAGTTTTTCTTGTGGTTTTTTGTGTTTGATAATTTGATAATTTTTTCTGTGTACATAGTTCCAGGAATTTTTCGCAAATTTATACCAAATCTACTAGAGAAGAAAGAAGTGATGAAAAATATGTACAGTGAAACCTCGCATAATCGAACACTCGCCGTCGTATAATTTGTGTCCGGTGGAGAGGAGTCCGCTTATGAGAGATGTACACATATATTATTTTAAATATTTTATTTTACGAGTATAACATTAGATTTTATTAAAGCAAAGTGCATTGTGGGTAATAAAATTGTTCCTTAAGGCCATTTCAGACTATAATACAAGTGTTAATACTTTTTAAGAAAATGCTTCCGTGATTTAATTGTGTTTTTAATAATTGCAAAAAACATTTTCCCCAAAAGTATTAATACTTGTATTATAGTCTGAAACGGCCTTTACTTGGGGATCACACGTTCAAGTTTTGCTTCAAGTTTTGTTCCAAGTTTCAATACACTCACATTTTTTCACACAGTTTTACTTTTAAAATTTGATGCGAACTTGCTTTCAAATTCTCTTTCAAATTGGGTGTTTCAATTTAGAGTCAAGAAAACATCTGATGACCATTTTCTTGTGCAAATATTCTGACGCCATTGTTTTTTCTTCTTTTTTACGAAATGGTTTTCAAATTGCTTTCAATTGCTTTGAAGTTGCATGCAGGCTACGTCACAGCTTTAAATTTTTGTGAATTTTGACAAGCAGTATACATATGTAAAAAGCTTGAAAGCAAAACTTTAACGTGTGACTGCAGCGTTAGCAAACCAATTATTGTACATTTTATCTATTTCAGAGCCACCATCTCTAACAAACATCCTCTTTTAATAAACATTTAGTCTAATATAACAATTTTGCTGACGGCGGAATTACCAATTTCATTGGCATTAACAAAAATATTAATAATAGTTGAAAAAGAGATGAACTACATAAAAATTTTATAAAATCCTGGTGTATTTTAACGCTTCTGTCCGCTTATGAGAGGTGTTTGAAGCACAATTTTCTAAAATGTAGTATATGCGTCCGGTTATTAGAGTGTCTGGTTATGGGAATACATTTTGTATGGAAAAACAGATGCTGAGGTCGAATCTATAAAATTTGTCAGGTTTCCGGTTATGGGAGGTGTGCGTTAGGAGAGGTTTCACTGTACAACTTATTGGAATACATGTATATACCCACAAACATGTGATCTGTTTTATTTTGTAGTCTACTCTTATATAACTGAAGAACAAAGTCTAAAAGCTGTTGAGCTTAAGCGAATTCATCAGTTCCTTTAATATGTAAAATAATTAAGAGAAGATAATCTAAATATTGTGCGGTTTATCTGTGACATAAAAAGTACAAACTTGTTTATTGCTTCATGCTTTATTTAAATCTTTGCAAGAACTGAATAATTAAAGTTGTTCAATGTTTATGGGAAATTATAAACTTTGTTATAAAAAGTAGAACTAAAAAATGGTATGTATGTATGTATGTACAATTTACATTCTACATACTGTGTAGTTGAACGCACAAATTTCCATTTCACATTCTGATATTCGTACTTCACTTTTGCGCTAATACAATGTGTCTACAAAAACTAAAATATATCATAACCCTGCAGATAATGCTGGACTATGTGGTCCATTTTTGTTTAAATGTACTAGTTAAAACATTGTCCTATGTAATGCAATCATGGACCAAGTGATTTGAAAACAAGAGTTTGCAGTTAGCCGACAAGTACTCTGATGTAATGCAAAGCTCGGTTATCTCGTCCAGCCCTAGGACATCATAATTTTAGGTCGACCATGTTTTCTCATACATTTGGGTGACCTTTGGACTAGTCCTAGTCCTCTTAAGGAGTATACTTTACATCAGCATCGGTCATACTGGCACCAGAGCTCCGAACATTATTCGGCTCGTATATGTAAACAGCCGAATGAAAACCAATGTTCTCACTAAAGAGTAAAAAATAAATAGCTTCATACAGTTCTATAAAAGCTTCCCTATAAGCAAATCTGTAGTCGACTACAAAAATAATCAACTTATAGTTAACTTTTCCAGACTAACTAAAAGCTAACTACGATGTAATCCAGAATTGACCCAAAATCAATTCTTAAGTTGAGTGCATAATGGGATTTGGTGAGAGCTAACAATTTTACTGTCTCAGCTACTTTGAAACTCATTTCGAGTTTATATTAACTTCTTGCTGTCATTATTTTAAATGGTACCTTAGCTGGATGGTCATTGCGTTGACTATAAAACGTGTGATACATAGTTCGAGCCCCAGCATCTTCTTTTTGCACACTAACTACCATTTGACTTAAATAAAGTTAACTTTAAGTTAGTTGGAAAGTAATGCAGAGTCGGAAAATTGACTACCGCCTAGGACATCGCAATATTTAAATAGTCAGTTGACTCCATTAAAAGTAATTCAGCCAACAACCACCATTAGTTGAGAAATATTTAGCTTAAAGTGTGTTAAAAGTTAACCGATCTGCTTATAGGGTAATTTCTCTCGATGGCCAGCACTGCTTTCCATGCGTGTATGCACTACTCACTTTATCTGCAGGGAGGTATGTACGAGATGAAGTATGTATTTGTGTTTGTGAGCTATATGCAGAGCTGCCAGGTCATGTTTTTCGCTGTCCCCAGAAATTGCCACGCGTGATATTCATTAAAAATAACAAAAATATATTGTTTTATTTTGTAATCATATTTTACATGAATTTATTATTTACAAGAATTGATAGACTTCAGTGTCATAACTGCATGAAGAATCTAAAATGCCATACATGGATTTTGTATTAAATTTATTTAGAATTTCATCGCTAGGCTCAAATGCTTGACTGGAAATGATTATAATAATTCGTATTCCATATTATGAAAAATATTATCTCAAAGTGTACAGGCATTACTTGTTGGAATGATACACATATTGAGTATTGCTTCAAAAACTGTACACCTTTGCCCGAAATTCTTATAGATTTGTTGGGTATTCGTTTCCAAAATAGTTATACCATTTAGTGAAAAGAAACTATTTGTTTTATGTAAAAAATCTTCAGTGACAAGCAAAATTTTAGCATTAAAAAAAATTAACGACTTTTTAATACAGAACTGTTTACATTTTCATATTTTCTGGCAAGCGCTTTACTGTTTCTCACATTAGCTTTTCATTAGCTTATAGTTTGCCTTCTTTAAGTTCTGTTAAAGCTCGGATCAAAAATCGATATAATCCATACGAAAGAATGTGTTCTGATCTTCTAAGATTTCATTGATGTATTCCAAATTATCCATTTTGCTTATTTAATTTAATATAAGTATGTATAAACATTTTACAACACAATTGTCTGCATCCTTCACGCAACTTTTCGGAAGTGGTCTTTTCGACCGGAAATAAGCCAAAGCTGCAATTAATAATAGCTTGAAAATTAATTTAGCAATTGTTGGCACAAGTATAAAGAGTTTTATTCGAAACAAAATTGGAACAAATGACAATGAAACGAACTTTGTTATCAGACGAACTTATTTGGTCTCAAAATACTTGTGAAACCCCCACGTTTGGGGTCAAATCCGCGCTACTGGCAGCCCCGGCTATATGTATATTATAATGTGTTGTACATTATACAGGTAACCCTCGATTTGCGCGGGCTATTGGGACCTAGTAAAGTACGTGCAAATCAAATTCGAGTACAATAATATGCAGGGTTGGTAGAAAATCTTTTTTTTTTTTTGGGACCAGGAATTTAACATATTGCGTAAATTAAAACTTGAGATACACACAAAACTGGATTTTGGTACCTAAAAATCGCGTTAAATCAAGAACAAAAATTCATATTTACTTGCTTTATTTGTAGGAGTTCTATATTGTGCAAATTTATTTCTACATTCATAAACATTTGTCTAGAAAAATATTAAAGCTTTGTTTTATTTTTTATTTTGTTTACTTTTATAAAATCAGTGCTTTTTGTTTTACTACATTAGTGTCTGCGGCACATTTTTCTCAATGACATGTTTGACCAAAATTAAGGCTTTTTCCATTTGGCTATTAAATTATCTCTGACGCGGGACACATGTTTTGCTATATCAGTAGCTCCAACACAAACACTGGTTTGAATCAAGAGATTTGATTTCTCTCCATTTTTCAAGCGACTCAAAATTTAAGCTTTATCGTATAATGATATAACATTACGTTTGGTAATTATTATTTTTGAGCTATTTTTAGCACATTTTATAAAAACTGTAAAAGCCTTTTAAATAGTCTTAATTATGTAAAGGGTTTTCCGACAAGAACTTTCTTTTCCAATAGGGACATATTGATATAGCATGACTTGTTTACATTTTACTTGTTGTCATATAAGTAGTAGAAGCTTTGGCAATTGTTACAATGAATTCAATTTCGCACGAAAATCGCATTAAAATATTAACATACCTCTAGGAAAAAAGCGTGGATCTGTAAAATCTGTATTTCGCAAAAGTTATGTCCTTCGACTGTCTCGTTACATAATGTGCAAGCACCAACGCGTATTTGATCAATTCTTTCAACTGAAAACATCGCAACAGTGAGCGAATGTTAATTCGTCGACGTTCTCAACAATTAGGGCTATCCAAAACAACGATTTGGCTTTGAAGACTTAAAAGGGTTTGGCTTTGAAGCCTGGAAGTCCGCCGACCATTCACTTCGCCGTAGATTTTCTGAAATCATTTAAGAACCATTGTTGAGCAATTGTGCCGAAGCTTATGCATGCTGAACGTGTCACAGTACGGTAGCCTATGTGGTCTGAAGGCGTGATGGTTCCATATTTTCTTCGAAAAATCGGCTGGAAATGCGGTTGTAGTGAATGGATTAATGCGCGGTCGTGGTGGACATCTGTGGGATACCATTTTCCATATATATGTAACTGCCACACCTTACACTTTCCAATGCAATAAAAATTTTAATGATGTTTTTACAAATTCTTTGTTTCATTTCGTTTTGAAAAAACCAAGTTCCTGTTGAAAACCCCTGAAACCCCTTTGCGGTCGATCACGTAAAATGAGCTTTGTCATCATTTTTTAAGCTCGCTATATTAAATTCGCGTAGAAATAAAACGCGTAATTCAGAAAATGGTTACTATTATTGGTCCGTGTTATATCGAAATCGCCTAAGTGAAGTACCGCGCAAATCGAGGGTTACCTGTAATGTTTTTTAGATTACAAATAGTATAGCATACTTTAAGGATGTTGCCCGTAACTGCCCAGCAAACATTTCTTGCGATTTCGGTCCGAAGTCGGTCAGTTCGATTCCTGCCAAGATCCTGGGTGTTTCTGCAGAAAATCCAAAAAGGCTTAAGTAGTATGTGTGTATGCTTATTTTAAATCTGCTTCTTAAAAAAGGTACTTTTTTAATAAATGCACTCTATTAAAATGGTATTTTCTTTTTCATATCATTCGCTATACATTTTGTTATTATTTTGTTATTTTACATATTTTTAATTAATAAATTTTTTAGCGCAATTGCTGAATCATTTATGAATCTCCTTAGCAGCGTGAAAGTTATTAATCGGTTTGTAGTCGTCAATAGTAAGAAAAAAAGTTGCAGTTAGGTGATTTTAGTGGAACTGCTAGCTAGGTTTACCTACATAAATTTGTAATGCTCATTAAATTGCCATTGCTAAATAAAACACCATGGAACTTTCCACTCTGTTTCTTAGACTGCCTAAGACAATTTTGCCATTTCAATATCTTGATTAGCTGATTGCACGATTCATTTTTAGCAAATTGTAATAATTGTAAATTGTCTTTAATGGTGCTATAAATATCAAAGCAATTGTTAGACCCACATTTTTTTCTTTTCAATTAAAACATAATATTTGCTTTAATTGTAACCAATAATAGTTTTTCTGTTGCTTTATTCATTCATGAATGATTAAACTTATTATGTGTATGTGTGCAAAGAAGAGCAATTAAAAATATCGGTAAAATTACCATTAAAATGAATAATTAAAATTTTATTCATTACAACAATTCACCAGAGCAACACGTGCATACTTGTGCCATTGTCATTGTTCATTACATTTATGTTATTCATTAAACAATTTGTTTGTTATTATGTAAAATACTTCAGTGTGTCAGAAAGCAGCTTTAATTATTTTCGTGTGTAAATGTTTTGAAGATTTCAAAGGAATTGGAAAAAAATTTCCATTTGTGAATGTATCTATGTATGTACGAGTATATTAGAGGTTTTCATTCTGGATGAAAATCCGAAATTTTTAGAATATATATGTTCCTCATGTCCACTTAGTGACAATCTGTTATATTCATTTGTTCACTAAATATGATTTTATTGAGTGCTGCTCTTAGAAATATATGAAAATAAAATAAAAAAACATAAGTTGACATAATAATAAAAAATTACCGGTATCCCGCACATTTTTCGGGAAAAATCCCGTGAAATTAGTGCGGGAGTTCCCGAGATTTTTTATATTATAATTGCAACTTTTCTTTTTAAGCACACATTTTTAGTGCTGCTCTTTTTTAGAAGAATATAAAAATGATAAAATATGTATATCTCAGCCTATTTTATTTGCACCATATTTTATTTTCATATTTTTCTAAGAGCAGCCAGCACTCAATAAACTTATGTTTCGTGAACAAATGAAAATAACAGATTATCACTTAGTGCACATAACGAACAAATATTTTCTAAATATTTCGGATTTTCATCTGCATTCCCACATTGGTTTTTGGGCCCAATTTAATTGGCCCATAGTTTTTTAAAACTTGCACTATTAAAAAATCACATTTCTTAAGCAGTTGAAAATAAAATGGCCTATATTTTCTGTAAATATCAAATTGTTATTTTATCCCCACGTGGATTTTTTAAAGTCCAAAATTGTGAATTTTTCAAAAATGAAAAATTTGTGTCCCTTTTTTTGCAAAAAATATTATTTTAAGACAACGAAAGTTATGTTATGGTACCAGAAGGGGTCCTTTTTACTACAAAAAAATTATCAAGGCTTAATGTACTACAGGGTTCACACGAGGTTCAATTTGAAATCAATAAAAACAAGAAAAAAAGGGGCAATTTTCTGGTGGTCACTTTTCGTACACTTAATTAGTTGAGCTCAGTTTTGCTTAAAAAGCAAACACACATACAGCTTAAGCCTTTTTTGGCTTTTCTGCAGAAATACCCAGGGTATTGACAGGAATCGAACTCGCCACCTCCCTGTTAATAGTCTAACATACTATCATCCACTGGACTACGGGAGTGCTGAACAATATGAAATGCTCATTACTGCCCTTTAAAATAAAATACAAATTATTTCAATATATTTTCTACTTAAGCTAAAAAAAATTTTACTTCGTGTAAATTAAATGATGTTTTAAATCGTTTTGTATTGGGCGGAAATTCCGGGGAATCCCCGGGAAATTTAAAAATCAATCCCGCTTTCCCGGGAAAGTAAAAAGTCCGGGAAAAGAAAAACTCTTATGTATATACATATAGGTAAGTATTTACACCTACATATATATGTAGGTATTGTTTTTAAGGCAATTAATAAATTAAATACGAGTTTAAATGTAAGTATGTAAGTACAAATTAATCTAACATAATTAAAAGTTCATTAAAATATTTACAACAGTCGTCAAGGGTGAAAGTAGTTAATTAGTTCGGTAATAAATTAAATAGTTTGTTTATTACATGTTTATATTGAATTAAATATAGAATTTAAGTTTAAATAAAGAACGATTTTATTCAAAACAATCTGTAAAAAGCTTTAGCCGACGGGATAAGTACATAATAAAATGCATGCTATTAAATAAAAGTAATTAAAACAGTAAAGGAAAGAGAGCTTTAGTAGGGATTAATCGCAATGATATTCCTTATCAGGCGTTCCTAGAAAGCTGGGTTTTTATATTGCTGAGCGATAGTATGCAAAAAAAAAACTAAATCAAAATCAAAATCGTTGCAGCACACTATAGGAAATTTTACCTTTTTTGTTGCCAAAATTAATTACAGCCAAACGGCAAGACCGATTTAAATAATTTTGTTGATACAACCTTTTTATGCATTCCTCTTAAGTCCGTTAAAATTTTTTATCACTTACTGTCACGTAGAAAAAATTTTTTGTCACTCACGCCCACGCCTTCTCACGTGTTACAATTTTTAAGCGCTCTTTTTTAAGATCATTTTAATTTGTTCAAGCGTGCATGAAGTAATTTTATTTTTTAAACCGGAGTTTTTAAAAAATTTTTATTTTTATTTTTTTTTTTTCATTTCATCCTCATGCGTTTTTAAACAAATTTGCAAATATTTTCAGATGAAATATTTCAAATTCGTTAGATAATTGATTATCCTAGAGAACTGCGATGGTGTTATAACAATCATTTGCAATTATTTTGTCGGAAGTACAAATGAAAAATGACTTTATAGTTACACTCTAAAACACTTTTGTTGAAAATTAGGTCGATAATAGCAGGAAACACTTCACTCAGTGTTATCGATCTAAAAAAAGACCCGAATTCTTTTTGTTGATTTAAAAAAAAATTTTTACTTAGACAAGTAAAAAGTTAGCGGCGAAGCGGTTGGCTGCCTGCAGTATCGAACCGCGACCTATTGTCTGGTAGTCTAACGTATCTACCTCTCAGCCATGGGCATAATTATACTTTTTCTGCCGTTTTATCCACTTTAACTAAATATGTATGTTTAATTTGTGAAGTCAAATTAGACAAATTATGTTTTTTTATTCCAAATACCTACAATATCGATGCAATTTTAGACAGCGAGAAATTTTCAACACAAATTTAGACAATATATGATCCTAAATTTTAAGTTATGTTTTAGAGTTTATATTAATGTAACTACACGAACTCACAAGAATTATATTCTACATCAAAAAAGTATGTACTCACTTTCCACATTATGTTTATTTTATTAAGGTTTTGAATTTATAAATTCTTATTGCTGAAACCTTCATCTGAAATCTACATTTTATTCACTTCATACAGTCGCTAGTTAACTATTAACTCACTAACTCATTATAACGTAACGGTAAAGCAAAGTGGCGTAAAAATTTAAACAGACATGTTTAATTTCTTATGTTTTAGACATATAAATGCATAAATAATTGCAAATTTTCAATATTAATTTTTTTAGTTATGGCCAGAAAAAGGGAAAAAATTCCTATAGTGCAGCCGTTGGGGCTCTACGATGGCGCAGACAGACACAAAGATTCACAGATACACACTACAAGCTTATAACAAAATACCCTCACTGTGCAAGCAGATTTTTTCTAAATCACAAATATTTGTTTAAAGTACGGTAATTTTTAATTTAGTATTAAAGAAAACGCCACAGGACAAGTACCTTGAGTTTGGATTTTGAGCCTATCACTGAGAATCGTATTTATGTTGTTCAATGACAACGCCGTTTAAAGTGACAGTTGCTAGTCCTTGGTAACCAGACACTTGCCTTGTCTGGTGACAGGATCTCTTTCCTCTTGGGAATATTATGTAAAACAATATGTATCCGGTGGACTAGCAGGCAAATATTTGCATGCATACTGCAACCCTGCATATCCGCAATGAAAGAGGTGGTATACTGGCTACAGTATTTAAGAAGGAATAATCTTAGTTTTACCTAAAATAAGTCCGCAATAAGCTCCCTGATACCTTTATACGCGACATCTAACCTGGCACGAGAATAAGACAACTTAATAAGACAAGTATTTCTATATCATGCATATTAATATTCTTTGACCATTTCATGATATTGAATTTATTTCTATAAAAAATCCATTTATTTAATCCAACCAAAAAAAATCTATTAATCCAAGTTGTTTTAAAATCACGTTTTAGAGAATTCTATCTTTTGGACTTTATTTACAAAAAGATTATTTATGCATGTAAGTCTCCTCTAATCCTTGTACTGTTAACCTTTTTTAGTTCCGCTTTGGTTATATGATTTATGACAGCAGAAGAGAAACAACTTGATGAAATTTAATGAATAAAAAAAACGGAAGCGTTTTACGAAAAATAAAATTAAATATCCCTTTTTACGAGCCACCGGAAAATGTTTTAAAACAATAACTACCACCTGCTAGCAAACTTATAAGCAGACAAGAAAAAAATTATTAAAAATATATTTAAGCCTAATTAGCAGCAACAAAAATGTATTATAAAAATACACATCCACACATAAATAAAAGACGCAAAGCATTAAGCTTACAATAAAGACTTACCTTAACTCCAATATGTATGGGCGAAAACGCCTGTTCGCTGTGTAGTGTTTGTAATATGGGCAATTGGATGGACATGGGACACGACATCATGGTCGCAACCTAAAATAAAAATCAAAATAAAAAAGTTTCGTTATAAGAATTTGCTTTTATAACAAAGTTTTGGAAAATTTAAAGATTTGGGTTTAACTCCTATCGTATAGCAAAGAGAAAACTAAATAAATGTGAAATTATTTTTTGTTTAAGTGTGTTGGTATGTATTTGCTTCGTTGATAGCTACAACTCACTGCTGTGCTCTTGTTGTTGTTTTATTTATTGTTTATTTTGATGTGTGTGTGTTGCGTAAATCTAAATAGCCAACAAATAGCCGACAAACGTCGTGTTTCATGACAAAAATTGCTTGCTTCTGGTGTAGCGTGATAATATGATTAATGATGTGGCCCGAGCGCATATCCAGTTTAAGCATTTTTCTAGAAAATGCTCCTCAATTTACCTACAAGAGCTTAATTTTAGTAAACATATTGAAAGCTTGCAATAAAAAATGAGAAAGAGGCCAGCAGAAAGAAGACTAAATTTTCACCAAACAAATCGCCAAACGCGAAAAAGTCCAAAATTCCCCGAAAATTATATATTTAAAACATATTGGAAGGTATACCAAAAGTTATTTTACTCCAGTAGAAATACATAAGGTCCGTTAAACTTCATTCGGTAGTTGTTTAGACGTTAAAAAGGGTGAAATTTAATGCTTAAACACTTACCGAATGACGTGTAAACTGACCTATAATTTAACTTAAGACTTCATAAATTCTAGTTACTTCGCAAAATATCGAAAACTCTCCGAAAAGTTGATATTTAAAACATATTGGAAAATACACAGAAAAAACTAATTTCATTTTCTGTAAAAGAATTCAATGATATAGTAATTATTTTTTCTAAGAACATACCGACAAACAAATTTTTAAATATAGACAAAAATATCTCAACAATTTTATTGAAAAAAAAAACGTGTTTTTAGTGAACAAATTGTTTAAATCTATAAAACAATTTTTCTAAAAATATTTACAAATTGTAAACAAAACAATTTACTAAATCAAGCCAAAAGATTTACTAGACTTTCTGAAAATTTTCAAACAATATTTTTGTCTGAATTTGTAAAACAATTAGTCCAAAAATACTAAAAAATATTAAACAAGATCTTACTCAATCAAACAAAAATATTTGCTGGATTTTTTGTAATATATCAAACAAAATTTTTGTCTGTGTCATCATCATCTATTAAGCATTTATGAAATTTCACTTTGTTAAATATGTTCAAGTCTGAATGTTTATCTAAAGACTTTAAAAAAATGAATGCGAATTAAAGCAACGACATTATTCCCTCAACGAATTGATTCACTCAAAAATCTTCAGTAAACAAACTTGGTACAATCGCATTCCTTTTGCTGTCACTGTTGTTGTTGTTTTTTGTATGTATGTCGTCATCGGGGTTGTTTTTTTTTTGCGACATAGTTTTTCTTGTTGTTTTTGGTGTTTGCGTCCTAAATAAGAGTCAAACAAACAATTCATTGATCATGTAAAGAACATTTACTAAAAATTAAATTTATTTTTAGACAAACTTTTGTATGAAAATTTTTTGGTGATAATTATTTCTGTGTAGAAACAGTAACTAAACTAAAAAGTTAACATTTCGAAGTTAGTTCGAAAAATTTCAGAAAGTTAGTATTTGATACTTATTGGAACATACACCAAAACTGCCCTTACTTCACTAAAAATACATAATTTCAATAAAAAATTGAAATTTCGAACTTACTCCAAAAAGTTAAAAATTCTTCGAAAATTCGATATTTAACATAGTCGAAAGTATATCAAAGTGTCCTTACTTCACTGCAAACACATATATTAATTTAAGAAATTGAAGACTTTAAACTAGTCCTTAAAATATGCGTATTCCTAAAAGTGCAAGTTTTTAGTTCTTATTAAGTTTTCAATCATGTATGAGAAATTCGAGATTTTTCAAAGGGGCATGTCGTCCTCATTGGACGACCAAGGTAACGAATCTAAAAAACTAATTTTGAAAATTGGATAGTTGGACATTGTTAGGGACAATAGAGACATTCCAATGTTATCAGAAGTGTATCCTCCAGAACCCCTTAATTTTACTAAAGAAATGGAAAGCTCGCAAGGAAATCAAAGTTACTAGGAAAAAGTCGATTTGTTACGGATTAGATTATTTGTAGTGAAATTTGTTTAAAACGGGGCGTATAAGAACTCCGAAAATAGCGTTACGTAATATGAAAGAAGGTTCTAAATTTGTTTATTGTATTTTTTACTATATATTTATTAATTTACAGATAATTATAATTAAATGAGCTTTAATTGAAAAATGAGGTAAGAACAAATTCTGCAGTTATATTAAAAGGTACTATTTCCGACATACAACTGTCTTATAGATAATGAGCGATATGTGATAATAAAATGAAAATTTTGAACTTTGATCATGAAAACACTAAAAGATAATTGCAAAAAAATATGCTATTAAACCAATCCTTTATTCTATTTTAAAAAATACTGATGCGTAACCGTACTCAAGAATATATTTATGTATGTTGTATGTACATTAGGGTGAACCTTAATTGTAAAAAATTTGATTTCTCCCAGTCTCAAATCAATCGGTTGGGGATAAGATGTTCTGAAGTTCCGCTAAAATTTAGGAAAAACTATAAAATTTTGCTTTATTGCCTCATAAATCGCAAAATTTTTATTTCACAAAAAAAAATTTGGAACTTGTGCCAAAAAAAATTTTTTTATACAAAATTTTTTTTTCCAAATTATTTATAACAAATATAAAATAATAGAGTATGCGATTTCACACACACGCAACTTAAGATTTTACTTTTGTATGAAAATCGTGACTTTTATCAATTGAGTTCTCTCACTTAATTGCGCATAAAATCAAAAGTTGTGGATCGTCTATAATGATAAATAGTTTGTTTGGTTTGAAACAAATACAGAATATAACTATATTCTCAAAGAAAAATAACGAAATACTCTTTATTTTTTTATGAATGTTTCAATAACAAATATGTTTATTGAAAAAAATTGTTGGCACAAGTTCCATGATATCTCTGAAACTATTGAGCATATTAAGAAACAATGTTTGTATGGCTTAAGAATAATATTAAAGTTTAGTTTTTGTTTTTTGTTATAATTGGATAGAGCAAACCGTTCTGCAGTTATGTCGTGCAACTGCTTCCTTTTTACGAAAAAAATTTAGGTACACACCGAAAAGAAAGGAATGTAAAATCCACATCAAGCAATTTTGATTGGAAATCATATTAAATTTACAAGAAATTACTTGTTGTTTATGTGTGTTGGTGTTTATTTGCTTTGATCATTGCTACAATTCACAAATAGCCAAGAAAATCGAATTACCAGCAATTGTTTCATATTAGTTTTAAACGGAAAATTATTAGCCTAATCTTAAATCTCTTTAATTTAACATTTTTCCCTGTTAACACAACTTTGTTATAAACGTTACAGTTCATTTGGAATATGTCTATAACTTTCTGAGTTATAAATACGAAATCTATTTATTAAAATTTGTTCTGCCCATTCTCTTCCGGCAGCGCAGTTGCGTATGTCTAACGTCGCCATATCCTATCTACTTTGCTGGTATGTAAAAGAGATCGGTTTATTTAAATCGGCGCCGATTTCAAAAATAAATTCTGCTGAAAGATGACTTATTTACGCTTTTTATTGTTTTGTATCGAAAAAAAAATAGTCTAATAAAATATTTTAAGCCTTGAAAACATTAAAAGGGGTAAATTAGTCATCTTTCAGTAGAATTTGTTTTTGAAATCGGCGCCGATTTCAAATCGAACGATTTCCATCACATACCACAATATTCATTTTACATACATGCAAGTGACACGAGTTCAAATCTTGACTGGGGCAGCCAACTACAATACGAATTTTGCTGATGCCTATGCTAAGTAAAATAGTTTTTAAAATAGCTACATTAAAGTCATATTGTTTCAACTTGATATAACTTTAATTCAACATGTGATATTGTGTTGTTTCAATACCAAATTTACGTTGTTTCAACATGAAATAACTTTGATTCAACATGATTCTTCGTATTATTCCAATATCAAATTTGTTTTTATGTAACTGTACTGGAATATTCTGGTATGTGACGGAAATCGCTCGATTTCAAATCACGTCGATTTCAAAAAACAAAATCTCCTGAAGGATGACTTATTGATATTTTTATTGTTTTCGAGGCTTAGAATATTTTATTCGATCTTAAATTCCATCTCACTCTACCGTGCGACTTACGTAACAAATATTTGGCTGTTATTAGTTTGATGAAATCGATCGATTTCCATCACATACCAGATTATATCAATATGAAATATAGTTATTTCCAAAGGAAAAATGTTTTTTAAGATTATAGTAAATCATTTTGAATTAACATGAAATACCTATGAAGCAAAATTACTACCGAAAATTTTTTAATTAAGCTGGTTTTGTAATGGCGTTATTTCTTCATTTTCCGTGGTTATAAAACTTCTTGCAGTTGTGTATTTTCCTTTCGTTATATTCTGTGTTCTGCATTTGTCAATTCCGAATTTCATTCTTATATCCTTTGAAAACAATTCAACTATTCTTAGTAGACTGTCTCGGTAAGTAGACGTAGTAGTTTAAAAAGAATATTTGCTTTGAATGGGCGAGGCACTGCCCACTTTTTCGTCTCTATATTGTGCTGTCACAGGAAGGGAATGTCTCTACAAAGTTTCATAAGAATCGATAAAATTGTGATGGATATGACTATATTCCGTGCCTCTGCCATATACTGGAGAAACAATTCTTGTGACCATCTTTTCCTTAGAAGTCTATTTGAACTCTCTTTACAATAGAATTCTACCGGTTTTCTTTTATCCGTTACAAATATATTTTATGAACACTACAAGTACCTAGGCATAAGACAGCATATAACAATTGACCACAAAAAACAAAAAGAAGACGTAAATAAAGAGTTCATGAATAGAGTCAATAAAATATGCAAAAGCAAGCTCAACGGCTTAAACCTAATGAAAGCCATAAACACATACGCCATTCCGCTGCTTACCTACACCTTTGGAGTTATTGCCTGGTCCGATACAGAGCTTAACAAGATGGATATGGGAATAAGAACTACATTGACAAAATATAAGTATCATCATCCAAAAGCGTCACTAGAAATAATAAATATCCCAAGAAATCTCGGAAGACGAGGGCTAATAAATATAAAAACACTTCATGAGCGCCAACTTCAGAAATTAACAATGTACTTCAGAGATAAAGCAGAAACATCAACACTCTATAGGGGAGTAGTAAGTGCGGACGACAACATCACACCTCTTAACCTAAAAAAAAAATTGCCAAAATATACAGCCAACCACTATAGCGCAATTAACCCAACACTGGAAATCCAAACCACTTCATGGAAAATATCCAAACCTGATCAACCAACCATATATTGATATAGTAAACACCAACAATTGGCTTAAATGCAGCTATTTATTCGCTGAAACAGAAGGTTTTATAATGGCCATCCAGGATGGGGTAGTACCAACAAGAAATTACACAAAATATATAATCCGAGACCAAACAATCACAGATGATAGCTGTCGCAGGTGTGGAAACGCACCTGAAACTATACCCCACCTGTTGAACAATTGTACATCGCTATTGCCAAATCATTATAAACAAAGGCACGACAATATCGGAAAGATATTGTACATTAGTATAATAAAAAAACCTAAGAATGAATGAACAAACAACTTATTATTTCAAATACCAACCCAAACCAATAATCCAAAACCAACGTTATACAATATAGTGGGACAGATCAGTACTACTCAATAATCCAACAAACACAAATATACCCAATAGACCAGATACTATAATCATAGATAAACAGGAAAAAGTTGCACAGATAATTGATTTTGCAGTACCGTATGACAACAATATTCAGGAAACAATAGCCACCAAAAATCCAAATACACACAACTAGCACAATATCTCAAAAATACACAGAACCTATCAAAAATTGAAATCATACCAATTATAATAAGCTCCTTAGGAACAATGCCCAAGGAGACCACAAATGGAATCAAGAAGCTACATCTAGATGAAAAAATATTGGCCGTAATGCAAAAAGCAATCCTTATAAATACGTCTACTATTATGAGGGAAACACTTAACTGATGGATATAAAACATAGATGTTCAGCCCATGCAACAATTGTTTGAAAAAATTCATACACATTTGTTACGCTCTTTTAAAAACTCATTCATTCATCGTTGAGCAAGCGACGAAAACACATGCGTCGGAGTATCGTCATTTTTTTCAGGAATTTATTAAGCATTGTTGTTGGTTTTTGTTGAACAAAGCACAGTAAACACACACGATTGAATTACAATTGAACACACAAAAAACAAAGTAAAAAAAATAAAAGCTACACGTCTACGAAATGAGATGTGAACGGTATTTTATGATAAATTATGCTTTTCATAACATTCAATGCCTTTTATGCTACAAAATATTTAAGGCTGGATATGAAAACGTTTTGAAAAGACATTTTTATTCATATCATTATGAAATTGAAAAAATAAATTGTAAAGAGAAGGAGGAGCTTCTTAATGAAAAGAAGAAAATTTATTTTTTCCAATTAAAGGAATGGCTTAATGGAATTGAAAACAATTCAGAAAATCAGAACCTAAAAAGTGGAATATCAAGCTTAGTAAGTTTAAATGTCGTCAGGCATGGAAGACCTTTTTCTGATGGGATCTTCATTAAAGAAGTTCTTATAAAGATTTTTGAAAAGCTAAGCTACAGTACTGACTTCATTAAATCTATTCCTTTATCCCGATTTACTCTAGTTCGGCGCACTACACAAATAGGAACTTCTTTAGAACATTTTATTACTGAAAAATTGAAAAGTTGCGAATTCTTTTCAGTCTGTCTAGACGAAAGTACCGACATTAACGACGTTTGTGAACTTATAATTTGTATTCGTTGTGTAGATGCCAATTACAACGTTTTTGAAACAATGTTCACCATTGAAAGTTTTTATGCAAACGTAACAGGCAAGTTATAAAACATAGATTATATCCCAACTGAGCGTAACCTATGGTCTAAGACCCGGTACGTGAATTCCAGCAAATGCTGAGAATGTAGAATTCTATAATAATAATAATAATAAACCGAGATCAGATTCGAGTTCAGCGCCCGAAATTGCATTAAAAAAACTGCCAGTTGCTACATTGCGAAACCTTGTGAATTTATGTTTTTAGTTGTCATGAGCTGAGACGACGAATGAAGCATTAAAATAAACTAATAATGCTTGTAAATTTTATATTTATTTTAACTATGTATTAGATTTAGCGAAAAGATGTTAGGGTATGATTACGTTGACCAACCGTACACTATTATAGTGAATAGTACACAATTTTAGCGTCTTGACCACTATTATTTTGTGTACCCTATTTGTAAATTTTTTTTATAATACGTGCCCCTTATGTACGTTATTTTTTCTCACAAATGTTCACTTTTTTTATTACTTCCAACATACATATTTAGCAAACAATTTGAAACCAGCTTAAATTACATAAAAACTCTAGCTGGAAACCCAAAGCGTTTGATATTATTACATTCAACAAAGCCACCTGACAAGTGGTGATAAGCAAAATACACGTGAGCACTGACGATGGTAGTGTAGCGGCTTCCGAAATTGGCGCTACTCTGTTCTGTTGTGTACGTTGAAAAATTAAGTTGATGTTAATTTTTCAGTTGTTCCTTGGAATATTATTCATGCCCAATTCTTTCTGCCTACAACGTTACGAACCTTAGCCTTATAATTAATTAGTTTTGTTATGTCTTTTAATTCATGAAATGTGTACACTACTTTTCCATAGAATTAATGGTCACCGTTGGTAAGATATGTTGGCAACTTCACAAGCAACATTTTGTTCCTAAAATTTTTTTTTGTGAAATTAATATTTTTGCAGTTAAAGATAAATTGTATAGTTCTTCCTAAATCTAAGCGAGCTTCGGGGACGATTGAGACTGGGAGAAATCGAACATTTTAAAACTAAGGGCCCCCTTAATGTACATATCTTTGGATGCAGTCAAACATCAAGGACAAACAAAAACTTGAACACATTATTTTCTAAACGAGAAAAGAAAGAAAATTAAAATACACAAATAACAAAACTTAGACTATCATTGCCAACAAGTTGCAACGCAAATGAGATACGTGAAGGAAGCATGCAACAATGGCATTGAAATACCACGATGTGATTACACTTATTTAATTTTTTGTAGGGAATATTGCAACTGACAACCAAAATGGCGCCCCCACATATTCACATGCAACACGCATATGCACACGCAAAAATACACAACTAGTGGTAACAAGTAAAAGTGATGTATTCGGCTAAGCCGAATCTTATATACCCTTCACCAATAACCATGTACTTAAATCTAATGGCAGGTGAGGAACTATTTTTTTTGCTGATTTTCAATACCAATCTATATGAAGCAAATTCTAAAGGGCAAAATACACCATCAATCAGCTTGATGTCAGATTCGTGTACGTGTGCTTGACGAAAAATCAAAACCAAGTAGATTTTCCATCAAGCGTCGTCGGTGTCACTAATATAGTACTAACGAAATTTCACACATACTATTACCACGCTTGTCAAGCATGTTGATGGTGTATATTGCCCTTAATATATTAGTCCTAATACGAAATCTGTAACTTTTCTGGATGCTTTGGAAACCCGGTTTCTTGTACAGACATACAGACAGACGGACAACATTTATGGGGTCACAAATGCGTATTGTGGGAATTACACACGCAATGACAAACCTATTATACCATTATCATTTTTACTGAAGGGTATAAAAAACAGCAAAAATAAACAACAATAATTTATGAAGAACCAAAAAGAGCGCGCTCTTTGCAACTCTAGAATACATAAAAACAATGAATACCGACAGCAACAACACAAATATTTAAAGAAAACAAGAACTGACAGCACAGCCACAATAATACGAAACAAAAAGCAGTTGCATTACAGATATATATATATATATATATATATATATACTTACAACAATAAAAACAACAGCAACAAACATAATACCTGCCACAGAACAACAAACAAAGAAACAAACGATAAGACAAATAAATGAAAACGAGAGGAAATTGACTGAGGCCATAACTGCCCTCCTACAACCTCCTTTCGTCCTTCTGTTGTTGGCAATTCCTACCAACATTTATATTTATGCTGACAACAACGATGATGTGGTTGCAACAGCAAATAAACAAACACAAACTGCAAGAGAGGAAGGAATATACAATTTCAAATAGAGGAGTATTTACTAAAAGTGCTCAGAAGTCTCCCTTTTTCGTCTTTTGACAATAATGACACAGACGATGACAGCACAAAAGGAAGTTGATTTTAAAATAAAGCAACAGCAACAATGTTACCAGCCAAAATAGCAGCATCTCCGATGGAAACAACAATAGAATTTATTGTCACAATTTAATAGAGCAGAAATCGGCAGCATGTACAAAAAAAATTTTTGTAACTAATATGCACTCGTAATGTTCACTTTCTTTAATATTGGGGAAGTAAAGAGAAATATTTGTTACAACACAACAACAACATCCATGTGGTTTTACAATTTTATTTGTGGGTAGCGAGATATGTTCTAACAGACACACACACTCCCAATAATGTTTGTAGCAATAAATGGTTGTATAAACAACTCAACTTGTGGCAACTCAACTATTTATGGTGTTGCATGACGCAGGCATCAAATGTAAATATGACACGCTATATTTTTTTAAGAAAAACCCGTGTTATTGTAAATTATTCTGCGTTGCCACTTTCTGTATTATTGTACAAAAAGTGCATTTTTTTTGAAAATGTTTGTATTATTTTTGTGCCATGAAATTTTTCTACAATTTTTTCCTAGAGATTTGGAAATGTTAAAAAACCTGAATATGCATAGAACTAAGAGTACGAGAGCCGACTGGAAATTTCTGCACTCATCTGTTTTTTAACGAAATTAATTTTTTATGGATAGTTTGAAGTAGTGGAATATAGTGGTGTGGGGTTGCCTATTTAAAAATGACCGCAATCATTTTTAATTGAATTAACCATAATTAATTTTAGGGGGTCACTTTCGCTCATCGGTTTTTTGAAATAAATTAAAGTACATAAGGGACCTGTAGGGAAGCTAAGAAAATGGGTTGCTATTTAATAAAAAATAACATAAAGTTAATATTAGATATCACATATTTAATAAATACATTTATTATTTGTACATTGTTTTATTAAAATTTAAAGTCAGTTCTTTTGATTGCTTAAAGTTTGTACAATCGCTGTTATTTTTTTTTTCGAAAAGTCTGCTCAGGTGTTTATATTCGCCCCTTGTAATTTGAACCATTCACTCCAATGTCAACACATTTTCCGGTAAATTTTTTGACATCCCAAGAAGAAATTTTTCAAGGCAAATTCTTTTGCGATCAATTGGTATGAATTCGGCTCTATTGTCAATGTGCAACAGCGTTGTCAACTCAGTGCTTTTCGCACCGTTGTAATTGCTTTTTCAGCTTTTCGACGTGAGAAATTTTGGAGTTAGTGCTCGGTGCTTTTTTAATAAAATTTTTGCTGCTTTTATTTTTTGACGGTGGCCCAAAATTCAAAAACTAATTTCTTTATCTAAAAAATGTTTTTCAATTGTAAAATTCTTTGCTAATGCAACTGTTTCCTGAGCACGTTTTTGCAGTCTTGCAGAAGAATGAAAAAATTGATTCGAGCAATCAGTGGGACTTCATATTTTGTCTTTTTTGTCGAACACCATTAAAACTAGCTTTTAAACATATGTATTTCGTTTGCTTGGCACTTCAGATTTCAAAAACTTTCCGTTTTTACGAAATTTGACATACATAAACATATGAATATTCTACTCTTACGTGTGCATCACGTGGCGTAAGAGCTAGCCCGATACTTTTTATGGTTTCTTTTTATAGCCGTCTAAGCTTGGGTATCTCGGCCATTTTTTGAGAAATGTTCGTCATATTCAAGATTGAATAACTTTAGATCGCGTCATCATATATTAATAAATCTTGTCTCATTCGAAAGGTTTCAGTCTCCTCCTAGTAAGTATTGATTAAAAATGGCATAGCTTCCCGCTAGAAAGACCTCTAAAATGCCAAAGTATCCTGAAAAAGGTATTTGTAATTTTCTTTATTTTTTAAACGACATCAAAAAATTCGTCCATGTTTTTTATGTTTGTAATGGCATAACTCGGTCATTTGTGAACAGATTTTCAAAGTTCTTTTTTTGTTTGAATTTTTTTTTCCGAAAATCGGTGGGGAAATTCGCTGCCCGCAATCAAAACTCTGCCATCTGTAAACCGATTTTTTTTTTGAAGGGTTTGCCTGCAGTTTTGTTACATATTTTTTTCCAAAAATTTTCTCCACCAAGCATAAGTCTGTCGTCATATGTGAACCGATTTTCAAAATTCTTTTTTCGAAAATCTGTAGCGCATTATCCCCTCCCCCGGAAATATTGATTATCGCATAATCCTCCATTTATGAACCAATTTTCAAAATTATTTTTTTTTCTTTTTTCAAATGAATTGCTTGCAGTTTGATTCCATGAAGTGAAAATCGGGCTGATAAAGTGGTAGCCCGATATATTAATTATCACATAACTCCGACATTTCTCGACAGATTTTCAAAATATTTTATTTGAAACGACATGATTTGATTTAACACAAAATCGCGTTGGTTTTGTAATCTTTGCATTGAAGTCGTGTTTTTTTCACGTATTTAATTATAGTTATTACAGAGCTAACTACAACTGACAGGTCTTTATTGTACAAAGTCTTTAAGTAGGAATGAAAACAGATTCAAAAGTTACAGTTTTTTGTTTATTATAACCCACTCATTTCTATGAAAAACCTGTAGCAATAACTATGATGATCATATATAATGAATTAATATCGGATATGATATATCAAGCTCTAAAAAATAGAAATATACAGAAAAGTCTGAAATTTTTTTGCTTTTAGTGGATTTCATTTTTCTAAAACGATTCGTTTTAAATCGGCTCTATTTACAGAACAGGAAGATATATAACAACTTTTTTAAATAAAACTAAAAAAATTAAACTCACTGCTTTTTTCAAGAATTATGCGCTTTTTTACTTGTTTCAGTGCTTTTTGAAATCTAAAAGTTGACAACGCTGATGTGCAAGAACGGCATAATTGTACTTAAGACGGCATAAACGCAACAGTGCTTATTCCGTCTTAAGTAATAAGGGAATGAGACAATATAAGGTCATTTCATTGAATATCATCGAATATACCGCAAAGTTAAAATTATATATTTATAAGAAAACTTGAAAAAACTTTATATAAATTTAAAACTTTTTGGCAGCTCAAAAAACTTGAAAAAATTTAAATTTTTTTATAAAATTTTTATTTATTTTTTTTGTATTTTTTTTTTTGTTAAACTTTTATGATATCTCTGAAAGTACTGAGCAAATTTAGCATAATTTAGCCCCAAGATTATTTTGTTGTCAAATTTCGGTTTTTTTTTACTGAACAGAAACGTTCTTTTATTTTTTATATAACGCTATATAGCAAAAAAAAACTAGAGCTGATGGGAAAAAATGGATTTCAGATTCGCGTTCAGCGTTCCAAATAACTAAAGAAACAACTTTTCGTTCTAGCGAACGAAAAAGTTTTTCGAAATTTGTAAACATGTGTAATACAACAACCCACAGTGCAGAAGAAGCAAAATTTTTGCAAAAAAAATCAACATTTTGTAAACAGTTAATGTTCTATATATCGTTTCTACCCTTTAGCTGATGTTAACTTTTTTAACGTCCTAAAACTTATAGTTAATTATTTAAAAAAAAAAATACTTTTACGTAACGCTCAATGCATTTTTATGCGAATTCAATATTTTGAACTCAATACAATTCAGATGTACAATCTTCCATGTAGTTTAACATAAGCTCATATAAATTGAAAAAAAATTGATAACACTCGATTCATTTTTTTTTTTTTTATTTTTATTTTAGTTTTGATACAAACGATGATTGATTGATGAAACGTTTTGCAATATTATACTATTTAACAAAGTTCACAAAACTTTTAAATATTTAGAAGTACAAACCTGCGCTGTTATTTTTGTGTATGTTTTTGATAGAATTTTAATAATTAGACTGAGTAATGAAGCGTACTAAAAAAACGTAACATTCAATACAAAAATCAATTTTTAATATTTTTCAAAAATTGTATGTGTAAAATAAGAGAAGCAAATGCAAGTATTCTAAGACCGCTACAAATTTAATTTCCTTTTTGAACAAATTCATAGTTTCTTAATGTGGCAAATTAACAGCATGTATTACGGACACTCCATTTTGTATGAAGAGAGTATAAACAGTATTTTTGTTTTTAACACATAATGAACAGTCTTACACAAAAAAAAAACTTTGTCCATCCTAAAGCCGTTTTCATTTTAAAATGTATGCGTTTATTTTATGCAATATTTTACTAAACTTTCAATGGACACGAAAAAAGCATTTGAAAATTATTTAAATTTTTAGAAGCTTTCGAAATGTGGATATACAGACGTATATTGAAGATAAGATATCACGGACTGGACGCGTTTCAAATACCGGAATATTGAGAAGAATGAAGCAGATCGGACAACTAATGAAAACTGTGAAGAATAGGAAAATCTTGTATTTAGAGCTTATAACGAGGAACGATATATATAAATTTCTTCAAAAAATTCTTAGGGCCAAAATTGAAGGAAGACGTTCAAGATGCAGAAGAGAACTTTCCTGGTTGCAAAATATTCAGGAATGGAGAGGATATCGTGATGAATTAAATCTACTAAATGCAGCAAAAAAAATAGACAACTGATTAATTTCTGAATTATAAAATTAAAAATATAAATAAATTATTTGCCCAATTCACAAGCTCTCTCAGTATTGTGTATTTAACCTTTGAAATCGGCCATCTACTATTTTTTAGAACTTTGTATTTTTTGCGTTGTACAGTGTTATTTGCTCTGGTGATATGTAAAGTTCGGAACTCAACTTTTGAAGCGTTACTGCCAAAATACAGTCTCAGCTAGTTATACTGAACTTACTTCTGGAATAAATCCAGCACAAACAAGATGTCGCGACAAATCTAGTTTATGTTTATTAGATTTCCAATAAAAAATCAAAATCTTCCCTACTAGATTTTGACAAATTCTTGTTAGATATGGGGGAAGTACCAAGTGATGATACAGCGGTGATTTGTTCATATGATACTAAAAAATAAGCCGCTGTAAAGTATGTGTACACATTAATCTACATTACAAATTTAAGATTTTCACCTCTAAAACAAACAAAAAAATGATTGCCCTCTAAATTCGCCATTAAAAAAGTAAAGAAATCCCTACAATCACTCACTCTTTGTGGGGCGCATTTTCCCATACACTAAGCATGAAAATATCTACATTAGGAAAATGTATTTTAAAATTGCTTATAATAAGGACGATGATGGTGAGTGATGGTGTTGGCGATTCTGTAAAATTATTCTGATACTGCGTTTTTATTGTGGTTGCAGTGGTTTTTATTTGTTGATGGCATATGATGAAGATGAATGAATCCTGCGATTTTAGTGATGGATGCATTGCCAAAATAATAAAGTTAAAAATAAATAAAGAAAATAAGTTAAAATATCGCAAATGAGATACAGTTTTATGATTTTAAGTGTACTGGGCAGCTTGGCAAAAAATTTAACAAAAATAGCAACAATAGCAACAGAAAGAAGGTATAAATAAGAGCAACTATGTATAATGCATCGAGCCATAACAAATGTTATCTTCTTGTCAATGAGATTTTTGAACATCTAATAACTTATTCACTGAATTATTCATAATGCCATAAAGTGCAGCAGTTTTAAACATTTCTTTCTTTCTCTCTCTCTCTCTCTCTCTCTCTCTCTAAAAGGCAGAATTTGCAACAAATGCTTCTGAATGAAACAAATATTACTCTTGCTGTTTGGTGGTTAGTGGTGGCAATGGCCATGAATGCAGTTATCATAAAAAGTAACTTCTATACAAAGTTGTACTGAATTATTACAATATTTTTGTTTTATGGTTGTCTCATCCACAAACTTAAAAATTGTCACTGTTAATGTGCAGTTAAAAGCCAGTTTTTGTTATAAATGTAAAAAATATTTTAAATTCTTTTTTCTTCTTTGGTAATAAAAAAAAAATATTGTTGGTTCGTGATCGATACACACATTTTACATACACATTTCTAAATGATTGTAACAATCAAAATTTTATTTCCCACAAAACTTCGTAAAGCCAACAGCTACAATTAGAAAAGAAAAATTCAAATTGACATAGGGGCTATTCACATAATACATAACGCTCTAGAGGGGGTTTAAAGATTTGTAACTCATAAGATAATTTATACTGAAAATTTTGTAAAAAGCGTTACGAATGAGAGGAGGATAAAAATTCCGAAAAAGCGTTGCATAATATGTGACTACATCGAAAAAGACATTATGCACATGCCATGTGCTTAGTTGAGGTGTGGCAACGGCAATTGTGTTGCATAAAGAACTGTTCGCTTGCAATTTGGACGTACTAGACTTTGTTGCAATTGTGGTTCTACTGGAAAAGACAAAGGGATTTAAAACTATACCAACAGAAACTTTAAGAACACCGTAACACAAAATCAAATTAAAAAGGTTCTAATGACTGCTTCTGGTAGAGGGGACCAAACAAATATATCTGTAACGGCGTTTTGAAAACTTACGTCTGGCCCTTATTTTAGGGATAGTTAAATTTCCTCTCTTTGCACAATCTCATAGTGAATCGGCATAGGAAATCTAATAATCCTCACTTTGTATGTATATATAAGATGTGTTCATCACTTTTATATAAAACATGTTTAAGGGTTAATTTCGTACTTACAATTAGTGCAAAAATATCCTACAAAATCGGATTTTATGAAGCTAGTTCGCATTAAAACTGTATTATCTACGTAAAATTTCACACTAAGTCACCATAAAAAAAGAAAGCTGTAGATATAAAACCGTAGTCATAAAATTTTAAAACAGTGTAATAAACCACTTGTAAGCAAAATGTCCTAAAATTGCATTCAAAAATGTATTTTACATGAAAATTTTAAAATAGGTTTATAGATGGTATGCACCTAATACAAACCTTCAACAAATTTATATCATAGCAAAAAAAAAAATCTAGTGATGTACAATCAATCAACACAAATGAAAATAGGCCCGTTATTCGAATACCTTTTTTCATACATGATATAAAGAGTCGTGAGAATTCTTTTGTACTCATCTGATTTGTTTGCTTTTACTTCATAGAAAACTTGTCTTAAATAAGTTGACAAATATGTTATAAAAAGAGTTCAAAAAAGTTAGCTTACACGAAAACAATAAAAAGCTATTCATTTCTCTCAATATCCGGCTGAAATGATTATCCTTTTATTGCAACACTAACTACAAAATGAAATTTATTTGCTGGTGTTTAGGCATTGCGTATATGCATTTCATTTGTGTTATACCAAATCGTCAGTAGACTTCAAACACAATTAAACTTATTCAATTTATTGTACTCTATTCTCGCTAAGTACTTGTATGCCTTTCTTACAACAACACCATTTCAAAGCAGAGTACCGATATTCTCTTTGCAAAAGTAAAATATACAAGCATACATTCATGTCTTGTTTAATTTGTTTAACTTTAAGCTAATACGTGCCTGTATGTGCGTAGTAGCAATTTTAAAGGCTTATATCTCCGAAAAAACTGAATCGATCTTAGCAAAATATAGATTGTGCACATCTGTCAATGATTCTAGGCGCACGGTAATGCGCCAGGCCAAGTTCCGGCTATACAGTGTGTATATTACACGAAACCATTCGAGCTGTTTTTACCCTCTCCCTATAGAGGTAGCCCCATAGGTGAAGTTTGAAACTTCTACCGTAAAAGCTTCCCGAGATATGAAGGTGTAAAAAGTGCACATTTTAGTACCTATTCACTGACTCCTTCAGTGACTGACTCATCAATATTATTAGGCACTTCCACTATAGCTAGAATGCTGAAGTTTGGTATACATGTAGGTCTTGGTGAGCAATTAACTAGAAAAATCTGAAAACGGGCAGTTTTTATCTGTGGGGGACTGGGGTTC
Organism: Panzeria rudis; assembly: GCA_956483635.1. NCBI lineage: Eukaryota > Metazoa > Arthropoda > Insecta > Diptera > Tachinidae > Panzeria > Panzeria rudis. The sequence continues at coordinate 181,251,667 of OY101447.1, forward strand.
CCCTTCGTTGTATGGGACACTTCCGGCATAGCTATACAGCTGAAATTTGGTACAAAGATTGGTACTGATGAGCAATTAGTGAAAAAAAATTTTAAACAGGCACTTTTTATTTGGGGGGCTAGGGTACCCCTTCTTTTATGGGGCACCTCCAGTGTATGGGCACTTTTCATATGGGAGACTAGGGTACCCCTTCTTTGTATGGGGCACTTCCAGTATATCTAGAAAGCTGAAATTTGGTACACAGATAAGTCCTGATGAGCAATTAACGAAAAAAAATGAAAACGGGCACTTTTCATCTGCGGGGACAAGGGTGCCCCTTCTTTGTAAGGGGGACTTCCGCTGTAGCTAGAAAGCTGAAATTTGGTACACAGGTAGGTATTGCTGAGCAAACAACTAGAAAAATCTGAACACGGGCACTTTTTATACGGGGGCGGGAGGGTTAGGGCGCCCCTTATTATGGGACACTTCCACTATAGCTAGAAAGCGGAAATTTGGTATACAGGTAGGCCTTGATAGGAAAGTAAAATAAGAAAATGGAAATTGTTCATCTAGGGCTTATTGTAGGGAAGAATTATGGGGAAAATGTTGCCAAGCTTACAGGTTGCCTAGAAATGAGATGATATTGTACCCATCAAGAACTTGGTCCTTATTTTGATCTCAGTACTTTTGACGGCAGAAATTTTTGGACAGGAACTTGGCCTTATTTTCACATTTATGTTTTTGTGCGGTTATTTATTTATTAAACTTATTCTAATTCAATAAATTTTAAAGCGGCCAAATTTTATGTGAACAATTGTTTAATTAAACTTAGTTTCTCTATTCGTGTTTTTTACGCATTTGAATATAAAACAAATGAAACGGTTAATGAACTTGAGAAAAAATGGTAACACAATTGGTTAAACAAAGTTATTGTGTGCGAATAATTGTTATGTAGATACAGACTATTTATTTAGTCGATTTAAAGTTGTTTTAATTCTAGAAACAAGTTCAATTAACGTAGAAAATCATTATTTGTGCTTTTCTCAAAAGTAAAATAATTAGGGAGTTTGCCAAAAAGAATGGCCGAATTTATGGAAAAATTATATATGGCCACCCCATGCACAGACGTATTTTAGTGAGATTTAATGATATTTTCTGAACTGGCTGTCTTTTCTGTAAGGATATGATGTTAAAGTGTCACTGACTTTGGTTAGATTCAAGCTTTTGTAAGAATCTTGCTGTACCAAAACTAAACACAGGATGTTCGCTTTTGCGAGGCATTTGTCTGACTGAATGAAAATACAAAAACTTCAAAAATTATGAGTTTAAAGAAGATAAGAGATTGTAAATATGTTTTCACTCACTCTGATGCACGTTTATGACTAAACGAAAACATCAATACCAAGTCTTTACATCCTTGGATTTTGAATATTCATAGATTTTTTTTATAATTAGAAAATTCTTTTTTCAATATTTTTTAGCAATAATATCTCTCGATACACTTAACAGTAATTTTATCAAATAGATATCTCTCTATGGATTGTTATCTATAGTGTAAAAATATTTAATAATTGTAATAAATAAATATTCGTTTACTTTGTTAAAAATACGGGCATCAAAAGTATGCAAGTGTGAACTCAGCTATTGTTAATGAAAACATCTGCATTAAATTTGTTCCTAGCTAACAAAAGAAACTTTTAGACAAAGACTTAAAGCTCAATAAGTCTTAAAAGTTTTTAACTTCGGCATTAAAAAAATGGAATTCTTATAAGTATAACTTTTTTTTATTCTTTAATTAAAAAATATACAAGATGTACTTCAGCACTTGCAAAATATATAAATAAAAGAGATTTTTTAAATTGTCTAATGACGCACAGCTTTTTTGTTAGCTTCTCAAATATCTCTAAGCCGGTTTTAAGTGCGTTTTGAACACAGAACCATTTATAAAGTAAATAAATGCCTGTATGTAAGTATGTAGTTATTTCCAAAGCTAAAAAATTTCTTTGTTTAAATGACAAATTTAGTGAATTAAAACAATTATTTAAAATAAAAAAAAGTACAAAAACAATGGTGATGAAATTCAATGCACTGAACAAAAAAAAACAACAAATAAATCATCGTTAAGTACAATGACTGTTGAAATTTATATTAAATTGAAAAATTATCAAACGAGTCTTTAAACTTCAAGGCGAGACATTACGGTTTTAATGAAAGCTCAATTCGGTTAAAGTGCCAAAAAAAATAAATGCATATATTATAAGGCATTCCACGCCAATTTGAACAGTTAAAAAATTAAACTTCTTTTTCCTCAATTTTCTGACATTTTTAGTACCCCTCAAAATTGTCCAATTCGGACCCTTGCTAAGAAAGTTATGAGCAAAAAATTAAAAGAATGTTTTTTTGGAAAGTTAGACCCCTATTACGATTCACAACTCAACTAAGAGTTGTCAATGTTACAACTCAACTCAATTATTTTTTTATGATTCATAACCAATTTTAGTTGTCTTCGAAATAATGTTTGTAATGAGGTTTTTATCTATGATCTACTTATGTTTTGGTCTTACTATTTTTTTCTTGAGATTTTATGTTTTATGCATATCGGCATTTCAATGTCAGCGTACGTGACATTTGTACGCCTACAAAGAGGAATAGATTTTGCAAAAATAGGAGTAACTGAAAAAAATTTGTCGTTATATTCCATTCAGAGGGTACTACATGTGAAAAAAAAATTTATCACATTTGGAACCCTGTTGCCCAAAATATGGAGGGACATAAGGACATATCGTACGCGACATAAAACGGAAGTCATGTTAAGCTGCATGTAAAAATAAGCGAAAGTCTGCGAATTGTGTATTTTTTTTTTCTTTTTTAAATTTCTTGCACTACGCCAATTATTCTTCCTTTATTATCCGTAAATTTGAAATAAAAAATACTTTTGGGTGATTTTATAATGAACAAAATATAATAGCGTACGTGACAGATTTTTATCTTGATAGTATTCTTAAGTAATGAACACAACTGATAAAAAGCAGTTGTTGTGAAAGTTGAGTTGGGTTGCAATCCGTAATAAGAATTCGACAACTACAACTCAGTTATAGATTTACTTGTGAATCATAATAGAGACCTTAATATCTTTGGCACTTCTAATGGATACTAAAAAATATCAAAAAATTTTGGAAATAAAAAAAATCAAACAGTCAGATTTGGCGTGGAATGCCCCATATATATAATATTACTTTTTTATAAGGAGACAGCGAATGTAACTACTAAGTGCCATTATTACAACTAGGCAATAGCTAAAGGCGGGTTTTGGTCGGACGAATAAAAGGTGTACCTTTATTAAAACTTTACTTTAAATGAAAGTGAGCGATAAGTTAAAGTCAGGTGCATTCTACCTGGTAGGTTAAAGTAAATTTGTAATAATGATAAACTTTTTATCCTTCCGACAAAAGCCTGCTTTTAGCTATTGTCAAGTTGTAATAATGGCTCTAAAAGGGATTTATTTGAGGCCGCAACAAATTGAATCATGGAGTCTTGAAGAAGATATTTTAAAGGCGTGTGTTTAAGACATTTGTTTTGTTTTAAACACTATTGCGACATTGTAAGCAAACATTCTCTAATTTGATTCTTCTTAACTTGAAATTTTCCATATATTTTTGGGGATAATGGGAACCTATTAAATGTGTGTGAATGACCATTTTGGATTTTTTTTTCGTTTCGTGTATGTTTTATGATCCTTCAGATTTCATTTATCCAAATATCATTTGAGATACAGTGTTCATACCTTCAGGCACCACTTTAAGCTGTTTTATATGCAAAGTTCACATTAAGCTTTTCTATTAATATGCAAAGGTTATGGCCAAAGGCTTAAAAACCACTCCTAAGCATATGCACATATACAAATTACTTTTCAGTGCAATGAGTTAGTACACAGAAAAAAATAAGTTTCGTTTTTGATAACAAAAATCCCGGTATTCAATAATTTTTTTTTCAAATTTCCTGTGATAAAGAATTCCCCTATATTGATAACAAAATTATTTCAAAATAAAAATATATATATAAATTAAAAAAATTTTGGCATGGCTGGAATACGAACCCGGGCTTTCCGGACGTAAAGCATACACTCTATAGCTGAGCCATATCCTATTTATTTTTTTATGGGATACAACTTGTTTTAAGTACTTATGTATAAAAAGTAAATAAATAACCGGCATGGAAAAGAAATACTTACAACGAAATATTTTATTATGTTAAAGATAAATGTTATTGAAATTCATATTTTTTTTAATAACATGGTTTTATTGAATATAATTCTTGTCTATTTTTTTCTGTGTAGAAAAAATCCTTGGTGCTGTTCACATATTACCTTACGCAATTTTCGGCGATTTAACCCGCTCCCTAACGCTTTATAAATTCAGTGTAGTTCGCGTTGTAAAAGGCAACTTATATATAAAATCTGAGAGAATTTTTTTTATAGTTGACAGCAACAGTAGTTTCAAAACTAGCCACCTGTACGTACTCTACAGCAATTGCAGGGTGTATTGCGTTACTTCTATATAATGCAAAGCTGGACAACAGGGTACAGAGATAATAAATCGCAATCTTTTATCGACCACGTCGCTTATGACGTACTCCTTACACGCAATTCACACTATGACTTTTTTGTTCGACTTTAAAGACATGCGTTTTTAGTGTGCAGCTGATCGGTGTTGAGAAGCTTAAGGGGTAAAAAAAAGGCACGAATCGACAATTGTGTTTCTTTGATATTTTTGGTACTCTCAACATTAGTGCTGGCAGTTTCTGCTACTAATCAATACTTTTCATGTGGTTACTCAATACATACTTGATAGTTTTAACGCTTACAAAATGTTAAATTTTTAAAAGGGGTTGTATTTTGCATCATAAATTTTCCAGCCGGTTTGACTATAAAAATACAACAGCGGAAGTATCAAGCAACTACTTTTAAGTATTCAGTACAGTAAGAGCAAATACCCGATATTCGGTACGCACTATACAATACTTTGTGAACACAACTCAACACTAAGCACGTCCATATATAAACGTAAAAAAAGGCATGAAGAAAAAATGCCTTTTCGTAAGGGGTTCAAAAGAATTCAAAAACAGACAAGCAAAAAAAGCATAATGTGAAATGGCACTCACTCAAACGTGTATATTGAGCATTCGTGCTTTTTGCAGGGATGTACTCCCCCTATAAACAGACTAAGTTTGTATCGTAATTAGCTCAATGATCATTAAAGTATATTTCTCACTACAAAAACTTTAAGCAATGATTCACTTTCAGTGTTGCCACTCTTTGAATAATTATACCAGAACGGGACTTTTAGCAAAGTTTCTAGTATTTATTTGTTAATTTTTTTTTTCATTTGACTAATATTTTTAGCTGCAAAGGCAACGACAACTATGCGTTGCCGTACAAATATACATATAAAATTATTTCGCTTATATGCACGCCGGTTATAAGCATTTACCGCTTTTATGCACTTGTTTTTATGCGTTTGTTATATAAAATACACCCAAATATTTTTTATATAAGCATTTCCCGCTAATATGCACCAAAAATCGTGCAAATTTGGAAATGCATATAACCGATAAATACTGTATATGTATAAAAGAATTGATATCACATTCAACAGAGCCACTTCAAAAGTGGTGATAAGCAAAATACACTTGACAGTAAGTTGATGTTAATTGTTCCTTGGGATATTAATCGTGCCTGATTCTTTCTGAATATAACGTTACGAACCTTCAAAATAATCATATTCGGGTCTGTCTAGAATCCAATTTTGTCGATATTGAATTTGAGAACGACAAAAAAAATACTTTGGTGTCCTAAAATCCAATGTTGTCTAGAATAATTGTCGGTTTTAGGTGTCACAGAATCCAATGTTATCGGTTTTGTTATTGGAAATAAACCAAGCAGCTAAGAGCTGTCGCTTTTGTTATTGGAAATAAATCAAGTAGCTAAAACCATCTTTTTTAATGTAATTTTTTTCTGAGTAGGATATTTTGTAAAAATAGAAGTAAATTAATGTTAATTTAAAATATATACAAATAAAGATATGTATATGCATATTTTTTTATTCTTAAAAAAGGGAAAGAGTACAAATATGTAACAGGAAAAACTGCTTAATTATGGAGTTCTTTGAAAAATATTCTGACATTGCTAGCAGATCCATAAAGCAATAGCTGGCTGAATCACTGAATGGCGCAGGTCCACCGCAAAAGGATGTATGGATGGATAAAAGTAAGCTGCCGATCCATAACATTGAGCATATCATCTAAAACATCCTTAAGTCGTTTCTAACAAAACCCTTCAGCTAAACTCGCAGCAAAGCTGTAAGTGGCGGCAATGGCAATGACGGGAAATGTGTTATTTTGTTGTATAGGACGACACGGAAAGCGTCTTTGTTTAACCGGCAACAACCTATGAATCCACGAAGCAGTTTTAAATATGAACGCACGGCATAACAAATGTACTTTTGCTATCTCCAGCTGCTCAAGATGATTATTACAAACTCGTAAATGCTTACTTTTTTTTAAATAAAAACACACTAATATTTAATACTTTCATTGAATACACTTTATATTTTTCAAAAAACACAATTAAAATTGTAAACATTTATACAGATGTTAACAACAGCTGATTCGAATATCGGTTTTATTTGCATTTGAAAATAACAAAACCAACTTGGTTCCATGCCACCACATAAAACCAATATTGGTTTGCAAAACCAAAACCATTAGCAAAGTCGACTTGGATTCTATGACATCCTCGATTAAATAAATTATTTGTTTGCAATCTCGTTTCTTTTGTCCAATAACAGTGCAAGTTTGTGTTTAACTGGTGGCAGCTCTGTGCTCTTTGGAGACCAAGAGACCAAAAGAAAAATGTACGATCGTGAGCATAAATAAAACAATCTCAATTTTAAACAATTTTGCTTTTATTTTTCTTTTTTGATTATTCGATGAGATCATGCGCACAATAAACGAAATGAACAGAAAATTAAAAAAAGAAATAAAAAAATCAGCAACGAAACACAAAACAAAGTATGCAAACAGATAAAACCCATCATGCAATAACTTAAAACAAAGAGAATTAATAATATATACAAAAACTTATATACGCATGTAGTAAAGATGGAACATTTTTTTCACGATCATACACGCTGAAGCGCAAAACAGTTTTTTATGTCATAATAACCCCAGTACTCAGGGGATAGCCCCTAGACAGAAAAAAATAGACAAGAATTATGTTCAATAAAACCTTGTTATTGAAAAAAAATATGATTTTCAATAACATTTGTCATTAACTTAATACAATCTTTCGTTGTATATATTTCTTTCCCATGCCAATTATTTCTCTTCATACATAAGTACTTAAAACAAGATTTATCTCATAAAAAAATAAGTGCGATATGGCTCGGCTTTAGAGAGCAAGCTTTACGTCCGGGAAGGCCGGGTTCGTATCCCAACTATATGAATTTTTTTTTTAAATACATATATATATATTTTTCTTTTGATATAATTTTGTTATCAATATAGCGAAATTCTTTATCACAGGAAATTTTAAACAAAAATCATTGAATACCAGGATTTTTGTTATAAAAACTAAACTTATTTTTTTGTGTGTACTCATGCAATGCATTGTGTCGGAATTAGGAAAATTGGTCAGGAGCATTGAGGAAGTAGTGTTTACGGACATTTGATTTAAACTATCCAACATTGAAAGTGACAGGAAAGACCTCTGCAGAAAGTGTATTCCGAACTGTTCGGCTAAAGAATGTATTTTCTCTGCACAGAGAAAACCGAATGATTGGAAAACGGTTACAGTTCTAAAAATTTTATGCAGTTGATCAACATTCTGTTGTGTATAAAAAATTTTTTGTAATAAAAGCTTTTCGTTATATATAGCCGTAGAATCCTTACGGGAATACATTTAATATTCTTACACATCTTACGTTTGTTACGACAATCAGTATATAACTTGTGAGAATAAGTCAAACGAAGTCTAAAGAGGCAACCAACATAATTTGCATTTCTAAAATAAATATTCTTACTTACAATTAAAAATTTCTTTGTATAAAAGAATAGTTGTGTGTGATTTAATTTTCAGTTAATATTATTGTTAGATTCGGTACTTCCAGCCAATAAAAAGCTATGGTGAACAAAAGGTAATGATTTTATTTTGTTTGTCATTAAAATAAAATTAAAAATACGAAAAAGTATAAAGAAACCAAAAAATAATCAGAATATAAAATAAAAGGGATTAACGGACGATGTAAAGGATAAGTTTGGCACTATGCATAGTAAGTATTATTCAATATATAAATATATTACCTTCCGAAAACAATATATTTTTAAATGATTTCAGTGCAACGGAAATTATTTGTAAAAGTTTCAAACAGCTGATGTGATGCCGATCCTGGACGCACAAACATTATCAGATTCCTGACATACATACTTTTAAAGGAAATGTAAGAAGTTTAATATGTACTTGCTAGACTTTCACGATTTGCTAACATATTTTTATTAATATCGTTTAAAATTTCAGAGATCCTCCTTAAATAAGACATCTTCCTGCTCAAGATTCAAATCTCAATGGACTTGTTGGTTATAATCATTTAAAATATTCCACCTAGATAATAAATGTACTTTGTAAATGTATTGTTATATGTATGAATTTGTTTGTGTCTAATCATTGTAAACGTTTGGTTTTTGTCTTTGATAAATAAACTAAATTTAAAATTTTTTTTTTCAATTCACAATAGTAAAATTTTATTACATTTTTGTACTGTCAGAATCATTTTCTACTATAGAATTCATTCGATAGTTATAATCGAATTGTACAGTAGTACGTGAAACTGACAAAATTCGATTGGCTACATATTCGGTTGCCACAATGAATCTGTTTTCTCTGTGTGTAATGCGTATTGCGATTCACTGGCGGCCGGATCGACCACAAATGGTTGCACTCTTAATGAAGAACGAGTTGCTCGCAAAGTTCTCTGATTTCATCAGAGCACACTCCATTGTAGTACCGATAAAACAGAGAACACACCCCACATTGCGTCAATGCTCCAGCGAGTCAATAGAGTTGGCTACCTTACTGTCACTGATGATCTTCTTCAAATTAGACTTTGGAGAAGCTCATCAAATGTTACTTCGTCTTAGGAGACTGAGGCACTTCAATGCTTCTTTAAGGACTCGAAAAATGAGTCAGCAAGTCATCATCAACATCATAAATTTTTGTGATGTGCATTAGTGTGGTATTGTGTTATTTGTTGTTGGGCTGTTTAAGAGATGAAGGCATAACACTGGTCACTGGCAGCGATTGATACAGTTTAATGCTAATGTACATCACAGCGCATTCCCTCGTCGGTAATCTTAGCAAAATCGCCGGCGAAGTAAAACGATCAATAAAATGGCTACAAATAAAAACTTTAAAAAGTTAATGCGTCTACTTAACACCAGAGGTGCTCCAAGCACTGCAGTAAAATTAATATAACGCGCAACAAGAGTTGTAAAAGAATTAGCTTTCTACATCTATCTCATTTCAAAATATGTTCTCTCTAGTCTATCACTTTCCCAACGAAGGTAACACATTAATTAATTAACTGGTAGGCATTAAGAGCCTGAGTGTGGTAATTCTCTTTAAAAAAAATTGAGTTCATCGAACGTCACACTTGATTTTCATGCAAAGAACATAAAGATCTTCTGATTCCTCAATAAACATACTATCCACAATTACAGATGGAGCAGCAAGTTCGATCATACGTCTGTGCGTGAGCATACAACATTAAATCTTGCGAGCATTAAAGTCTTACCCAATTGACACGACCCTATTCAGAGATTGTTATTGGACCGTAATTATGTGTAGGTAATGCTAGTATTAGTTGCAAAGGAATAGTTAGGATTGGAATTTTGATGGAAGTAATAAAATAAAATAAGAAATAGGGTAGGAGAAAGACAGGAGGCTTGCGGTACCCCTGGATTAATCTTCAACTCGTTTGATGAGATCTCATCTATAACAATTCGCATAGTGCGACACCTGAGAAAGCTCGATATAACTCGAGAGAAGTCATCACCGACACCAAAAGCAAAAGGTTTTGAAGTTTTGTAAACTGCGCCACACTCCATCAAACGGCATAAAGATATCTAGAAATCTAGAAATGGTGAATAGATTAACACTATTTTTCCAGAAGAAAGCCAGCAGATCACCAGAAGAGCGTCCTCTACGAAAACCATACTGGCGGTCTCTGACTCTAAATATTTCACAAGATACTTTCCATCACTTTGGAGAGTGCAGATCATATTGGGATTGGGCGGTATTTTGTATCTCCTTTTTCGTGATTGACGTTGCAAGGGCAACTTTCCAACACGCTTGGAGTTCACCTGCATGATACAAAGTGCTGAAGATATCTGCCAACGGACGTGATATCGTCGAAGACCTTGAAGACCAGTGCTGGAATACCATCATCCGTCCACGGGCATGCAAGACTTTTTTTTTGATTCAAGACCATTTTCGCTAATGAAAATGTAAAGAAAAATTTGTCTCAGAAGACTAAGAAAAAATACGTAGGTTTCTTATATTAGGGGGATGTTCACATATTACGTAACGTTATATTTAAATATATTACGTAACTTTCACATATTACGTAACGCTCTTAGCGTATGAGGGCAGGAGGCTGAAGTCTTTTTAATGTATTACGAATGGGCGAGGCGCATTAAAAATGGCAAAAGGTTGAATGTAGTCTTTGTAATGTATTACAAAAGGGGGAGGGTCGTTAAAAACGGCAAATATGGTATCACGTTCTCCAAGCGGCTGTTTACATATTACGTAAGTAATAAGTAAATCAGTTAAAGATCTATTACGGAATTGACAATGTATGTATTCTTAAAATTTGTTAAATTGCGTAACGAAATGGAGAGGTTTGACAGAATCATTTCTTACTTTTTGTCATCGAAATTTATCTCTTACATACAAATTTCAAATACCATTACAAAACTTTCCAATTACGAAAAAATTTTTACTCATTTCCTACCACTCACGTCTTACATCTCTCACTATCATGCGTGATTCTACCCAATCACGTGAGAGGCTCCCATCTCTAATACGTACGTACATATCAATATTATTACAGCAGCAACAACAACAACTAATAAATTTTTTTGTTTTTGTGAGAATTTGTTTAAACAATAATAAAAGTTGTTAGACAAGCGTACAGCTGCTGTTTATAATCAAACGAACCTACGACCACAAAGCATTTTGTGTTTACTTACGACAACTTAAAGTTGCCGGCCGGTAAAACAATCAATTCTGCTGCTGCAGCTATTGATCGTCATCATTATCAACAACATGCTTTGTTTGTTGTTGTCAATCATTATTCATTGCTTTGACATTCACAGTGCCACGTAACATCAAATTACAGCAACATCGATTGGAAAAGCAAACGAAAACAAAAAAAACTGCAATGTTTACATTAATCTATGAATAAAGTATGTATGTATGTTGTATGTGCTTTTTCATTATTTATTTATTTTTTATTGGAGGAATGATACTTCCTTTATTTATTTATTTTTTACATTCTAGGAAGGATCATTCATAGGCCACAGTTATCACTGAATATATGATACTGAATATATAGATTTCCTAGCGAGTAAAGCAACCTCCAAAGACAACACTATTACCACTTTCGCACACGCAAAGTTTAATGTCTTGAGTTGGTTGGACAGAAGGGAAAAAAGAATGGGTTTTATACAAATATTGATGTACTCGAAAAGTTGCTTTGTTTTTCCTTCGCCGTACAGTGGTGTATATTAAAAGAAATCATGGCTTTTGAAGTATGTAGCTGCACCATTGGCGGAGCTACAGGGGCTGAAAGTTGTCTGCCTCGGCCTATGTTAAGTTAGGTTAAAATTTTCATTGGGTTAAACCATTTGATAAAAACATTATTTGATATATTCCCCCAATTTTATATAAACAAAATTTAACCTCCGACCAAAAGAGGGTTCTCATAAGTTTGTAGTGAGTATATGTGTGTATGTCTGTTCCCTCGCATAAGCCGCTGGAGCGATTTTGATTTCATTTGTTTAAAAGGCGACTTGATCGAGAATGTTCTGTTTGAAGAAAATCGGTCCAACCGTTAAGAAGTTATCACCCTACGGAAAATTTGGTAACAAAGGATCCAAAAGTACTCGTCCTATAACTCGAGAAAATGGAAGTTGTACCAAAAGTAAGGACTAGAGAATGGTAAAAAAGATATATCGTGTAAATGGTCATATATTAAAAATTTTCAGTCAATTTAGTTGGGACTCGGGCTAGCAGTGTAGTATACGGCACTGAACAAATTTGATGCACCTGGATACAAATAATGTTAATTGTCTCCTTCCAATGAAACCACCATGTCACTTAAGAATCAGCATCGTATCTATATTTAGATATTAACTCCAGGTTTAAGGTGCATTTCCGCAGATGTCATGTTTATGTTTATTTACATATTTTTGTTGAGAAACAGTAACGTATCAAGATTTTCGCTTAATAATCTTGGAGCTACATATATTTAATACAGGGTGGCTGATGAAAGCCGCTACCAAAAAAAAAATGAATAACTTTTTTTCTATTTAATGAATCTGGTAAATTTTTTTTTTTATTTTGCAGATTGACTTTTACATTTAACAGAAATCGATAACTGGGACACTGAAACAAGAATTTGGATTGTCCGCCGCTATCACGCACTGGAGTCCGTAGTTTCGGTACAAAGAGAGTATAGGCGCACGTTTGGCGGCAATCCTCCTAGCAGATGGACCATAATGAGACTTGTAAACAATAAGCAGACAGTCATTACAGTCAATTATGCACAAAGATTTGGACTTATTCCCATATAAAATTCAAATGGCCAACAAACTGAACGCTGCAGACTTGCCGATTCGCTTGGAATTTTGCCAGAAGATGCTTCAAATGGTGGAAGAGGATGGAAACATGTTGAACTGTCTTTTCATGACTGACGAGGCCCATTTCGATTTAAACGGCAACATAAACAAACAAAATTGTCGAATATGGAGTGCTTCCAACCCACAGATACTCCATGAGACGGAATTGCATCCACTTCGTGTCACAGTGTGGTGTGCAGTTTCATCACGCTGCACTATCGGGCCCTACTTCTTCGAAGAAAACGGTCACACCGTTACGATTACTGGAGACCGTTACTTGAGCATGTTGAGAGAGTTTTTCTATCCAGAATTACGCCGATTGAGAATTTCTTTCAACTCTGTGTGGTTTCAGCAAGATGGTGCAGCTCCTCACATAGCCCAACCTGTTATGACAGAATTGCTGATATCCAGAAACTCCACATTCCGTTGGCCACCCAGGTCGCCTGACCTTACTGCACCTGACTTTTTCTTGTGCGGTTATTGCAAACAGGAAGTCTACAAAGCAAAACCAACAAATTTGAATGAACTAAGGCAATCCATTCGAGAAACAATTGCGGCTATTCCTGTCTCAACTCTCCAAGCAGTAATGAACAACTTTTTGGTAAGATGCCGCACATGCATCAACGAGCAGGGGGGGGGGGCATTTAAATTCCATTATTTTTAAAACTAATTAAGCTATATTTAATAATAATTTGGCAAGCTTCTGCATTCATACATATTTTAATCTTAATATCGTTTCGTGTTTTTTCGTGTTGAGTCGTGCGTGTTCGTGTCACGAAAAATACACGACACGCGCCCATCTCTAATGAAAAGTGTAAATTAAACCCATCCTAGGCCGTCCCCATGTAAAAGTAACTGGTCCGCTTCACAGAAAGTGTTAGAACTCGAACTGGTCCCTACCACCCAAAGACCGGTCGCGTAACGTTTTGTGGCAGTTCCATTTACCTTAGGACACCCCTTTTCTAGCTACATTCTCTTGAATGTGTTGGTGTAGCAGCGTAGCATTTTACACAATGATACCAAAAATAGTGCCCAAAAGTTTTTATTTTGCGATCTAGCTTTTTCTACATTAAAGCTGATCATTGACTAACTGTGTTTATAGATCAATTAAAATAATCTTTATCATCATTGATGGCATCAGTTCGCTGTTATTATTGTTGCTGTTGCAGTTAGGGTGTTTAATAAAGCACATACATACACACATTCACACATACATGCGCCAACCCAGCAAATATTTTTTGTAGATTGGGAAATTTGTGGAAATTTTACTTACCCTAAAATTAGTCCCAGATGTAAAATTTCAAAGCGCGGATACACGTGCATATATATTTTTGGTGCCCTCCATCAGAATCAGTCGTTAGACTGATAATTTTAAAAGTAATTTTATTTTGTTGCAATTTTATGGTGTAATGTACAAGCTAGTCTGATATTAATCAGATAATATTTTAGAAAATGTGCAGAAACTTCGTATCAGAAAACTTAAAACGTATCTGTCAAATGTCTGAGAGAGTTTTACAGAGCTCAGTTGATTGTCCGGTAAAGTCTCTGCTTTTGTCTGATGTCAGACCTGTCGGCAAAATATGTTCGCTGGGAAGTTTTACAATGAAATGTATGATCATGTTGGGGGGTGTTATTTTTCCATAGTCTAATAATTCATACAATTAAATTAAAAGCAATTTGAAATAAAAAGAAAAGAAATGCGTTCATATGTATATCTATATCATCACTCTTATGCGTTTTATTTAATATACAACTACGTACATTTTAAGCGAATAAGGAGAAATCAGTCAAAAAACGATAATCACTTTTATCATGCAATCTCTATAAGAATAAACACAGAAGAAGTATATCTAAATGAGTGTGGAGTTGTTTATGAAAATAGATTAAATATCACTTTAGTAGCAAATTCAGCAGTTAATTAGATATCAAAGCGTGAATTTTTCGTAGTAACTAGTTGTGCGTTTTTGGAAAGTTTTATTTATTATTTATATTGCTTTTAAATTAAAAAAAACATTTGAAATGCAAAGCAATTTATATTTTTAACCACAAATAATTATGTTCAGTTATTTTTATTGTTTTTTTTTGTTCTCGAAAAATTAAAAATTCAAAGCTATAAATTGACATAGCGGAGAGTTTGTGAACTAAACGGCGTATTGAGTTTCGCTGACTAGCGCAATTTTTAGTTCAATTACCAAAACCAGCCATTTGGCAAACATGAGAGAACCTAATGTCAAATCCGGTTCAAAGAACCATAAACAAGTTAAAATTTTTATTTTCGAGTTTTGTTTGTTGGCACCAACGTTGATTTTCTGGAATACACACAGAAAAAAAGAATACCATTTCAATTATGAAAACTGCAGATTCAATTAATCTGGTTGTTAAAACTCAAACTACGCAGAAAATATTACCCCTAAAAAATTTTTTTCAATGAATAGACTTAATCAAATATTAGATTCAGTTTTAATTAATTCCGTAATTGAAATCAATTACACCAAAATTTTCTAACAATTTTTACAAATTTTAAGTAATTGAAAGATTTAACTTTAGTGACTGATTATATAATTTTCGTCGTAGGTTGAACTTCAATAGCGAAATTAATCGAATTTTCAGTTTTCGTAATTCAATCGTATTTTACTTCCTTCTGTGTATACAGCATAGCAGATTCAATTAATTTCGTTGTTGAAGTTCAAGTTGCGATAAAAATTTTATATTCAATCACTAAAATTTAAATTTTCATTTACTCAAAATTCGTAAAAAATTTTAAAGAAAATTTTTTATATTTTTATGGAAGTAAAATTTTTATGAATTTTTAATTTAAGAAAATATATGTGAAAAAAATGTGAATATGCAATATTTTTAGGGCAAAAGCTTACGTATGAATAATATGATAGCACCATCATATTACTAAATGGCGCTACAATGAAAATATTGTATATCAGCTTTTTTCACATATATATTTTTAAATTAATAATTCTTGCACAAAAAAACCGAGTACAACATAGGCGTGGCACTGCCCCATATTTTAGCATCATGCTAGGGATGGGCAAGTTAAAAAAAATATATCGATATCGGTATATTTTTAAATATCGATCGGCATCGATATATATCGAATAAAATAAAACAAAAAAAATACCTTTATTATAAATAATTAAGTTGGAAAGAGTAAATTTCTAAAATCCTTACTCTTCCACCAATATTCCATGGAACATACATCAACAAAATTACACTCAAAGAATGATAATTTTTCGAATAGACAAAATATTATAAATAAAACAAAAGATTTTGTTAGTAATATTCTATTTGATAGACTGTGCCGAAATGTTTTTGAAAATTGCACGAAAAACAAAACCAGCGCTAAAATATATCGAATTTGATACTGTCGATATATCGAAATTAAAAATATCGACGATATATATCGACATATTTTTAAGAAAATATCGATATATCGATATTTTTTGCCCATCCCTACATCATGTACCTTTACGATAACTAATTGTGTGCGCGAAGTCTCATAAGAATCGGATAAGTAGAAGTAGTTAAAATAAATATTTACTTTTCATGGGAGTGGCACTGCCCACTTTTCTAACCACAATGTTGTAATGTAACGATATCTAAATCTGTATGCGAAGTGTCATGAGAATCGGCTAAGTAGAAGTAGTTAAAATGCTTATTAACTTTTCTTGGCAGTGGCAACGCCCACTTTTCTAAACATAATCTTGTATTGTAACGATAACTAAAGGTGTATGCAAAGTTTCATTAGAATCGGTTTAGTAGAAGCTGTTGAAAACAAATATTTACTTTGCATGGGCGTGGCACAGCCCACTTTTTTTATCCTGATGTACTATTTAAACAGAAGCTTAATGTGTGTTTAAAGTTTCTTAAGAATCGGAAAACAAATGTGTATTTACATTGTATGGGCGTGACCCTGACCACTTTTCAACAAGACCAATCTGTAAGTACATCCTTTTGAATAGAAAAAAATTCGAAATCGGTTCATAAATGGCGGAGTTTTGAGGGAACATACATAAAAAAAATACATGACGAATTGATAACCTTTCTCCTTTTTGTGAAGTCGATTAAAAATGTAGTTTAGTACCTACAGTTGTCATGCAGCTGAATAAAAAACTTCTGAAAACTTGATATTTTTAGAAAATCTGCTCTTCTTCTGACTATATTTTTTGGCGGATTAATTACAGTAAATATATGTAATATACAGGTATCCAATGGAAATCAGTTTCGAAAACGAAACAAATTTTAAAGGTTGTTTTTGATTAATCCTCCCTATTATGAATGGCATCGTCGACGTCACATGAACACGACAGCAAAAAAATTGTCACCTGTCTACGCGTTGTCGACAACAATTGACTACTATTGCGAGTATCTTACTATTCTTTAAGACTTACAAAATTGAACGCGTATGTTAGTATTAGTCAATTGCTGTCCATAAAGAGTGGACAAGTGAACATTTTTTGCTGTCGTGTTCATGTGACGTCGACGATGCCATTCATAATAGGGAGGATTAATCAAAAACAACCTTTAAAATTTGTTTGTTTTTGACGTGACGTCGATATTCATAATAGGGAAAAATATTTCTTCACTAAAAAGAATTTTACCACAAATATTATAAAAAAATATTTCTTTAAAGAATTTTATCACAAAAATAATTAAAATTAGGCGAAAAGTGTATTATAAAGTGCTTTCAAAATTGCTTCGTTTCCAAAACCGATTTCCTGATAATTTGTAGAGAAATTTTAAAAACTTGATGGCCGTTTTTTTTTTCTTAACCGCTTAATTTACAATTTTGTAGAAAAATTCACCATGTTCGTCCAATGCTGGATTGCTTCAATTGACTTATAATTTCAACTGCACTCATTTTTGAAGTCTATTCTTTTGAAATATTGAAAACAAAAAATTTTGTTAAAAAAAATTTTTTGAAAAAAACGGCGAACAATAAAGCTCTATTTTTGTCAAAATTGGATCGCTCACATTTCAAAGTCTTGACTTTGATTCCTTTTCCCGACTACATGAATTGAGATAACTAAAAAAATTTGTTACATCAGCTTTGTTTACTTTTTTGTAGTAAATGTAAAGGGTGGGCAAATTTGAGGTTAGGAAGTAAATAGGCTGCACAGGTTCGTATCCCAGGTGGGCAAAAAAATAATAATAAAAAAATATATAAAAAAAATTTTTTAATATAAATAAAACATAATGGTATTCAATAGAACACTGAAGATGGCACATAGCCGAAACCGGTCTGTTTACAAACCAAATTTGACGGGGGATGACGGAAAATCGTTCCAAATTCAAAAAAACCCGTCGGAAGAAAAACACAACACTCATAATGGTATAACTTTTTTTAATTTTAATTTCTTTATTTGACTACTTATTTCTTAGCTTCAAGTAAGCCAAATAATAACTAGTTAATTGCTGTGAAAACAAATACATTTGTAAGGGGTACCCCTTATTTTTTGGACTTCTCAAACAAAACTAAGTAGTTATCGTGTCAAATTGTAAGTAGTTACGACTTAAATCTTCATATATTCATAAATTCATAATATTCATAAATTCTCCAAGTATTTACGATGACTTTCAAATATGGTTACTTTTTTCAAATCATTACAATTCTAAAAAGGTCAAAACTTGAAGAAAAATTTTCATTATCATTCGTTCTAAAATCAAATGGAATTTTGCACATTATTGAAATATATTTTACACCTACAACAATTTACATTTGTACACAAGAAACGAAAAAGTTTTTAAAACATTATTATCACTACTAAACGATTCATATTTTATATTAATTTTTCCTGACATCAATCAAGATGAAATGATGTGTTAAGAAATCTTTTGCGCTTGTGTTCGGCTAATTTACCTTCTCTCATTAGTGTTTGCAAAGGCATAGACAATGTAAGTATGTCTACAATTGTTAGTATGTACAAGTAAGCCTGTTATTTCAAAAGTGTTGTAAGTGGCTTTATTAAAGATATGCGACAAGTTTTTTTTATATCATAATATATTTTCCAATTAACTGATGAGTTTAGTCGAACTGTATGAGTTTATATCCAAAGAAATTTAATTATTTTGGCTTGAGTTTGGTTTTAAATTTAATTTTTCAATTAAATTATAATTTTATTTAGAGATAAATGTGAAGCATATAGACAAAGAAAATTTTGACTGCAGGGAGGGTTGAACTGACGTTTCGATAGCTCCCGCTAATCTCATCAGAAATATTTTTAGCTTGACCACTCGACCAAAGTCGGTGGTTTGCAGTCAAGAGTTGAATATCATCTAATTTTAATCAATTCATACTGTCACTCTTAGAGCTGTGTTTCATTTGATAGTTATTTATATTTACTTATTTCTTTGTCTTGTGTAAAGCTTCTGAAGAGATTAGCGGGAGCTATCGAAACGTCAGTTCAACCCTCTGTGCAGTCAAAATTTCCTTTGTCATTTATTCTTCTTTTCCTTCACATTTATCTCTAAATAAATATTTCATTTAATTAATTGAAAAATTAAATTAAAAATCGAACTCAAGCCAAAATAATTAAATTTCTTTGGATATAAAACATTTTCTTTATCTTTCTATTTGGAGATACGTTACACACAAAATAATACTAATAATATACTGATTCGATTTAAAATAAAGTCCATAAGCGTGTATATTTTACTTCAAAATAAATTTTATAACTTAAAATGCAAGTTATTTAAATTGCTATCATGCTTGAATTTCACAAACTGACTTAGGCTACTTTCGAAACAACCGGTTTAATTTCTTTGTCCGTGATTATTTATGTGTAAGAGCCCTGCAGCTAAATGTACAACTAGTTACGTTTTGGGACAGTCATATTACTAGTTGTAACGTTACTAGTCAACAAAGGACTGTCATCTTACTAGTTGTAATGAGGCTAGTAACGATACTAGTCAAACAACAACGTTTTGGAACAGTCATACAACTAGTTGTAATGATACTAGTAATTTTAATTATTTTTTAAAAATTTTAGCTCTAAATATAATAAGTAGAAAGTGGCTCAGTGGATAGAGTACATGCCTTGAAATATGAGGACTGCGTGTTCATACCCCGGTTGAGCCAAATGTTTTTTAATATTTAAAAACACTATAAATAAAGAAACTAGTAAGCGCACTAGTCTATAATAACTAGTATTTCAACTAGCATATAACTATGTACAAATAAACTAGTTGGGCTCTTATGACAACCTAATGTTAAAATCGATAGTTCGATATATGGAAAAAGGGGAGTTAGGCAACTAGTCTGAATAAAAAAGCAACTAGTATATTTCTAACCACATACTAGTCATTTTGTCTGCAGGGAGGTGTTTGTGACTTTCATTTAAATTCATTAGTTTTATCCTCCCTACAAATCAAGAGCTAAGTAGCATTATAAAACTATCAAGTCCCTCACATCTTTTGCCATGTCGTTTTCATTCACAAAATTTTAGCCTAGACACACAGATATAAATCTGTTTCTACTACTAATACTACTACTACTTCTTCGTACAACAAAATCATTTTCGAATCTTATAAATGTTCGCAAGAAAATGTTGTAAAAACATTGTTCGTCTTTCAGTCATCATCATCACTTTCAGCTCTTCATCATTGATGATAGTCTTCATTATTTTTGTATCATAAATTTGTGTTTGTACGACTAGTTAAATATGAAATGTATATTAGAATATCTGTGTGAAGATTGAATAACCCTGCAGACAAAATGAAAAAAAAAATTTAAGAAAATACAGTTTTTTTTTCAAAGAGAAATAACACAATCAGGCAATTAATGCCTACCTGTTAATTAATTAATGTGTTACCTTCTGTGGAAAAGGGATAGTGTAGAGAGAACAGCTGGTGAAGTTGGAGAGAAATAGAAAGCTTAATTCATTTACAACACTGCTATTGCGCGTTTTTTGTAGAGCAGTGTTGCAAGCCCCTCTGGTGTCAAGTAGGTGGCATTGAGTTGTTTAAGTTGTGTAGCCATTTTATTAGTTCTTTTACTTCGCTGACGGTTCTACAATACCAACGAAGGAGGCTGCTGTAAATTGCATTAGGATATGTTAGCATTAATCGCTGCCGGTACTGCCAAAGTGTTCATTGTTATGCCTTCATCACTTTAACAGTCCAACAACAGCCAACACAAGAACGCACCAATATACATGGGAAAAATGCATGATGTTGTTGGCTTGCCTGGAACTATTCTTGAACTCAGGACCTCATTGTTTGTAGTTAAACGCACTAACTACTCAGCCAACAGTACCCTCATTATTAAGATATCTTTAATATTTTCAAGGATAATTAGCTTTGCATTTTAAAATTTTATGTTTTTGGCCTCGATTTTGTTCTGTATTTCGGTAATAGCATAGACAAAATTAAAAAAAATAGATAAATATTTTATCATTTATAACACAATAGTTGATAACAAGTATTTTTTAAGTATCTTAATTCATGTAGTAGTGAAAATGAATCAAAGTCAAGACTTTGAAATGAGAGCGAAATATGGCTAAATTTTGACAAAAATAGAATTTAATTGTTTGCTTTTTTTTTTCTATGAGTAATATAGAGATCAGCTCATAATTAAGCCCTACTGTGTACATTAACTTACGGGACATTTTGTCTGGCGATGTGTTTGCCCTTCCGGATGGGTATGGTAACTTTCAAAACTTGGCTTTGCTAAAATGACTTAAGTTACCTTATTTTTTCGGCCTCTGAAGATTGCTTTTAGTACGAGTATTAAAAGCATGTAAGTGTACCGCGAATAATCGTACCGTATCACATATTAATGATTTCAGCAATATAAAATGTGTGCTACTACATCTTTGAAGAGCTTCGAAAATATATATGTGTGTGTTTTAAATTGTTCTTGATCTGAGTATTGGTTGCTACATAGTTGGCTTGTCTGTGCAAATTCATAAATTGATCACATACATTTCATACAATTTCGACGAGGTATCAAAAACGTTTTCCATAGTCTTTATAGGCTCACTACACAGAAAAAAATAAGTTTCGTTTTTGATAACAAAAATCCCGGTATTCAATAATTTTATTTTCAAATTTCCTGTGATAAAGAATTCCCCTATATTGATAACAAAATTATTTCAAAATAAAAATATACATATAAATTAAAAAAATATTGACATGGCTGGAATACGAACCCGGGCTTTCCGGACGTAAAGCATACACTCTATAGCTGAGCCATATCCCATTTATTTTTTTATGGGATACAACTTGTTTTAAGTACTTATGTATAAAAAGAAAAGAAATAACCGGCATGGAAAAGAAATACTTACAACGAAATATTTTATTATGTTAAAGATAAATGTTATTGAAATTCATATTTTTTTTTTAATAACATGGTTTTATTGAATATAATTCTTGTCTATTTTTTCTGTGTATATTCCACTCATTTAACTGTGTATTTGAAGATTTAAGTTTCCCGGTTGGACATGTCTTTCAGACATCTTGCAAGACAGATGCACGACAATGTTAAAGCGCGGATGACCTGTTAGCAACAGCTCAAACAGATCAGTGAGGACATGTAAATTAATAGATCCTAAGAAATTTCGTTGATCCCCATTAGTGATAGTTCTTTACAAAAACCAACGACAATGTCGCCTATTATGTCGTCAGTGACTATGTAGGCTACATTGGCATTTATCTGGTCGCCAACGATTACATAGCGACAATGTCGCCTGT
This sequence comes from Panzeria rudis, assembly GCA_956483635.1. NCBI lineage: Eukaryota > Metazoa > Arthropoda > Insecta > Diptera > Tachinidae > Panzeria > Panzeria rudis. The sequence continues at coordinate 181,274,299 of OY101447.1, forward strand.
TTAATTATAGAACGTTTTCGTTGCGTGTTTGTTTCCTTTTCATTTAAAGTATTGACTGCTTTAGCTGGGATTCAAACTGAGGCTGCATGTTTAAAAGTTTTCGCGGTTAAAAACATCAATTACAAGAGGCTAACAAAACATGACAACAAGAGCGACACTTTCGCTTATATTATCCTCGTCGCTGTAGAACTGACAATTTCTATAATATTTTTATTTTTTCATTAATGACCATACATATGACAACATGCTCAGAAATGACAACATCCGCCATTTTGCTAAATTTAAGCAAGCAGGAAGGTATCAAAATGATACAAACTGGTGACCGGCTGGTCGACAATGTCCACAAGAAGTTCGTTTGCTGGTATAAAGAGTAGTAATAACGAAATTATACAAAATTTTAGTTTAAATGTTGCAAGACTAGCTTGCAGACAATATCCAACTAGTTTGATGCACGACCAGTTGAGTAGTTTTTCTTTTACGCAGCCTTTGAGTACAGTTGCTTTTAGATTGTCTTAAAAGAAACTGTAATCGACAAGCATCGTGCATGACAAATGTCAAAACTTCCTTAAGTAGTCGTTGATGAAAGTGTCCTCTGCGACAAGTTGGCCAAACGGGGTTGTTGTACGAAAGATTTGTATGTCGGTGTATGTCTATATGTCTTTCCACTTGTGAGCTTGCAAAATGACCATTTATAGTTTTTTACGTAGGTATGGGCTTTTCCACAGAAAAGTCCACTTTTTGTCGGGAGTGCTATACATTTTTTTAAATCCACATATAGTCGGAATGTACTAGCTCTTATCATCATTTAAGTATAAATGTTAATTTAAGCTAACGTTTCACTATGAAATTTGTTTAGTCCATTTATTTAAATCTCTGCAACTGTTATACACCACACTTTTTTTCTAATTTATTAAATAAAATATATAAAATTTATTGTTTGCTTGAAGAGCTTTTTTATTCTTTATTATATCACTGTCTGTCTCTTTCATTATTTCATCTTAGTATAACTCTATTGCAGTTTTGGATTTAAGCCAATTTTAATATTTTTTTTATATCTTGCTGAATTCAATAATTAAGATTTAAGGCGAAATTAAAACAGGATTACTTATAATGAAAATTATGTACTTTATTTACATTTTTCAATTAAAATTATTTCCCAGTTAGTGATTTAATATGGGAACGACACATTTCATATGTTATATATAATATATTGGCGTTGGTTATAGTAATTAACAGGGAAACCGCAAATATGCAATTGCATGTTTTTTTCCTCTGCGATGTATGTAGGAACAAATAAGTAAGATATTCGGCCATGTCACAGAGTTCAATTCCGTTCGGAAACGGAATTCAACCTACCCCATTTTTGTAGCAGCTTGTCAGGTGTGTTCAGACTGTCGGCGACGCTATTATACTGCGGTATGATCCAGCTAGGGCTTGACATATTAGGGTGGACTGAATTACGTTTCCGAACGGAATTGAACTCTGTGACATGGCCGATTGATACGTTTCAGAACTTTTTAAGAATTTTGGCATCGATTTGTTAGTGCATTTTGTGGCATATTTGGCTGTTTTCCTGCATATTTTGATTTTTTTAAATTTCAACATGCATATTTACAACAACAACAAAAATCTGTGTTGCCATCGAAAATTTAAAAATGTTGTCAGATTTAAAAAACGTTTATTTTGCGATTTTAAATTAGCTCTAATGTATTTTTTCCAATTTCTTAAAAATTTTCCTCATTCCGTTGATTTTGAATTTTTTGTGCATTTTCAATTTTGTCGTGATTGTGTTGCCATTTCATAAAAAAAATAGCAGGACGAGAATAGTTGACTTTTGCGACTAGTTATGCAATTTTGCTCATTTGTTCCTAATAGGAACTACAATATATCTGTTGGTGTCTTGGTGCCCACCATTTTATATTCCGACAGCGGAAAGGCCAGGCAGTCATTGTTGAATCGACTACCGTACCCATAATTAATCAGAATATATAGGTGTCATGCAATAACGTACAATGAAATAGAGTCCATTGACGTTGTTTCTATACGTTGAAAAGGCAATAATGACCATAAAAAACATCAGTGAAAATCGTACTTTATTTATTCTGCTATTCTTAGTTGTAACTTCATTAATATATCTTTTGGGGTATTTCCGGAAAGGTCGCGATAAGCTGAATACAAAAATGGAACTTTTAGAAAATAGCACTATGTCGACATAGTGCAGTTTAACTCCGAGGTACAGATATAATAATGACATAATTTCTGTAAAATAATTTCATTAAAATAATAGAATAATTTCATCAAAATTATGAAATAATAAATAAGTTATACATTTTAGTCGAACTATATGGGTTTATATCCAAAGAAATGTTATTTCATTAAAATTATGAAATATTTTTTTAGTTTAGTGAAATTAATACATTAGATTAATGCATGAAATTCGGGTATGTTCTGTATTCCATTCGGAATTAAAATGTTAGGAATTGCCAAAGCATTGTTATAAATAATAATTTGCTACAATGCTTTGCTAATTCCGCACATTTCAATACCGCATGGTATACAGAACACACCCGATTGCTTCACATATTTGGTGAAACTTTCATTAAAATAATTTTAACGAAACTTGTTTCATTAGCGAAGTTTGACGTTAGTTGAGAAGTAATGAAGTTTTGCAGTGGTTTAATGTCGAAATTCACGGAGTTCTGAGGCCATAAGGAATAAGTGCTTAAGTCGGTTTAAGAAAAATTAGCTTTCACAGAAAAAAAACTAAAATACGATTTCAATTACGAAAACTGCAGATTCAATTAATTATGTTGTTGAAGTTTAACCAACGACGAAAATTGTATATTCAATCACTGAAAATCAAATTTTCAATTACTCTACATTTTTAAAATTTGCTAGAAAATTTTGTTTTTGATCACATTCAATTACGAAATTAATTGAAACTAGTTTTAATTTCTGATCAAGTTTATTAATTGAAAATTGTTTAGGAATAATTTTTTCTGTGTTAGCACTGTTTTATTCTTTAACCCTTATGTGCGCACCTAGGTACCCGGCTACCTTTGGCGTTCTCAACCAATATTGTTTCATTGCAATTGATAATCTTCATATCTGAAACTTCTTGAGAGCTACTAACTTTCAAAATATTTAGTATTAGTATTTTTGCAGCCGTATAGCATATATGTTTTTTTTTGTATTTTGTGTGAGATCATAAGACCCTTGAATAAACATCAAGATACCCGGGTACGTGCTTTATATGTGAATGCGGCCATTGTAAGTACATATATTTTTTGTTAGTTAGTAGTAGCTCTGCATAAATAAATAAAAACGATGTACACGGAGAAATTTCTAATCAAATTATAAAACATATATGTGCACGAAAAAAGCACCTTCTATTGCGCTGCAAGGTACCCTGGTACCTATTTGGAAACAAGCATTTTCGCACTAAATATCAAAGTTAAAACGTTGCTATGAAATTGGCAACAGATATATATTTTCAATCCCAAAAATATTTCACAACTAAATATTAAGTGGGAAATGCTTTTTTCCACGTAACTTTCACATAGGTACCCGGCAACCTGGCAGCACAATATAAGGTGTTTTTTCCGCGCACGTAAGGGTTAAATATGATCACGTTCAGTTGAAGGTTGCAGTAGTTAGAATCAGCGTTGCCAAATGTCTAGTTCTAACTGCATTTTGCAGTTTTTCTAAGCATTGACCAGTTTTACAGTTTTTTGCTTAAAAAATTTATTTTCTTCGATATATGAATATATTGCAAATTTTCAATAAAAAATGCAACCAATACAACATTTCTTTTGTAGAAAAGAAAACGGCATTAGTTTGTCTTCTAAATGTACAGTTTTTTTTTTTTGTTATAGCAACGTTGGTTACAATCATACCGATATCAGGAAGTCACACAAAAAATAAATCATATAACGTCTTAAGTCGACTTAAGCACTTATTACTTTTTGTCACAGACTTTATGAAGGAAATTCTTTTAGCGCATATTTATGCTGCACCTGCAAGTAAGTCTCTTTAGCTTCTGCTGGAATTCAAACAAACATTACTTCCTTACAACTTCAAAATTTCAATTAGACTAATTTTTCATCTTTTTTTTTAAGAAATCAAAAAATTTTTCTGCTCATAAATTTGAAAATTTGGCGTGTGTTAATTTACAAAATGTCATCATGACAAAAAAAAATCTAATTTTCTTGCTTAATAATTTCTCTACGTTTGGCTGCATTTCGGGGATATTTTAATGAATGATGTGCCGTGTTTTAAAACATTTATTATTATTTTGATACCAGATTTTGTACAACTAGTGCCAACAAAATAATTCATGCGTTTAAGGTGGAAATTAAAAGAAAAACAGAACGATAAAAGTATTTTATACACACATTCATACTTTGTGGCTTGTTAAAGATAAAGAGGCAATATCTAAAGATCTTATTGAAATCATTTAAAATAAACATTATCAGAGAAATTTACACACACACACACACATTTTTTACAATAAATGAGAAAACGAAACATTTATTTTGAACCACACACATTTACAAGATCAAATTGTCTAAACATTTTAATAACACCCAGTATATTTTGTCTAGGGGTTTACCTCTTTGAAGAAATTTCCTATTAACAGTTTCCTAGTTGTTTACGACAAATTCATCATAAATAGAATATAAAAACTTAAAATTATTTCAGAGTGAATTATTTATCTATTGGTAGAATGTAATTTTATTTTATTTATTTATTTTGTGTATTAACTATTGCAAACAAGACGAATTTGTGTGTTTCGTAAAACCAAAACTGATGGGGATTTTTTTTATTATAAGACCAGCACTCAGGGATGGCCCCTCCCTACTCATGCAATGCATTGTGCCGGAATTAGGAAATTTGGTTAAGGGAAGGAGGATAGAGGGAATAGTATTCGATTTGAACTTTCCAACATTGCAAGTGACAGGAAATACCTCTGCAGCAAGCTTATTCCACATACGTACTGTTCGGCCTAAGAACGAATTCTCGCTGTAATGCGTAGTGCGATTTATTGGTGTATCGACCACAAACTTGTCGTTCGCAGAAAAGAGCGGGTTTCGGGAACTAGTTCTCTGATTTCATCAGAACACATTCCATTGTAGTAACGATAAAACAACGAAATACACTCCACATTGCGTCGATGTTCTAGCGAATCAATAGAGATCCTGTATGCGGTTGAATAACTTCAAAACAGACTTCGAAGCACCGGCCCATACATGAGAGTTGTATTTCATTTTCGGTCGGACATAGGTGGTATAAATATTAAGGAGTTCAGATGGAGAGAAATATCTTTTACACCGTCTTAAGAAACTGAGGCACTTGAACGCTTCTTTTGAGACTTGAAAAATGTGATCAGTCCATCGAACGTCACACTTAATCTTCATGCCAAGAGCATCTGTTTCCCCAATACTTATACGTCTGTGTGTGATCATACAGCAATGGGTCTTACGAGCATTAAAATCGACCCTATTAACATGACCCCATTCATAGATTGGTGTAAGATCGTTATGAAGTGTATCATTCATGTTTTGCCTCACGGACCCAATCTCCGACAGGCTTGGCCTACTACTAAATGAATATGAATGTCAAATGCTGCAAAAGATTAGATAGGATTGGAAGTTTGACAGAGAAGGGCATTAAGAAAAATAAGAAATAGGATAGGAGAAAGCACGGAGATTTGCGTACCACTGAACTAATCTTGAACTCGTTTGAAGAGACCCCATTTATAACAACTCGTATAGTGCGATCCCTGAGAGAGCTCGATATAAATCGAGAGAAGTCAGCATCGACACCAAAAGCAACAAGTTTTGACAAAAGTGCACCATGTCACACTCTATCAAACGCCTTAGAAATATCTAGAGCCACAACCTTACTCTCACCGAAATTGTGTATAGAGTGACACAATTTTTCCCAAAGGAATGCCAGTAAGTCACCAATAGAGCGTTCTCTACAAAAGCCGTACTGGCAGTCGCTGAGTAAACTGTTGGGACTCCAAATACTTCACAAGATAGAAATTCACCATACTTTAAATCAATTTTGGTAAGTGCAGAACATATTGCGATTTGGCAGTAATTTTCAGGTTTACTAGCTTCTCCCTTTTTAGGGATTGGCGTTACATTGGCAATCTTCCAACACGATGGGAATTCACCAGCATTGTACAAAATGCTGAGAAGGGTTGCCAACGGACGTGCTGGCGTCGAAGAGTTCTGCTTCAAGACCAGTGCTGGAATACCATCCGGCCCAGGAGACTTATTTATGTTGAGATCCACTAAAAGGTTTTAAACTGCACGCGATCGAAAGAATATCTTTGGCATAGTTAGAGATACTCTATCAAGTGCGGGCAGTGGTTGATTGCTTTCCGGCAAGTGAGAATTACTTGGAAATAATTCAGCCAGAAGGTTAGCTTTATTAACCGGGTCAGTGAATGTTAGAGGGAAACAAATGTGTTCTATCGTTTCTCTAACTTTTAGACTTGGGTCCAACTCTTTCAGCAGTTCTTTTTAGACATAAACCTATGAACAAACTCATTTAAATGGGTTTGATTAGATCTTTGTCTACAAAGAGCTGCTGAACGAGTTCAAATTTGACGTGGGATGACGGAAAATCGTTCCAAATTCAAAATATAATAAAGTTGTAACGACTTATTCTCTTAAGAGGGGCAAAGAAAAATATAAGTCTGTCCTTTACTCTACGTCTTCACGAGCCAACGAATTGAGCATGACATGAAGACCGACAGAACGACAATAAAAAATGCATCAACTTCTTTGTTTTGGTAAAAACGTGGTCGGGCATCGATGTCAGAGCATGGACGAAACATGGACATGAACGGTCTACATTAGCCATATATGTCCGACATAACGTTTATACTAAGTTCATGGCTAATGTATACCAGTTACTTTAGGAGGAGTTAAAATTCCCCCTTTCGAGACATTGCTATATGAATCGGCAGAGGAAGTCCCTATATTTTTGGGTATGATGTGTACTGAACATTTTTACGTAAAACCCTACTATGAACACTTTAGTTAGGGATGTTACCGATAGCGATACATCGGCAATACTTCAGATTTGCCAATACATCGGTATCGGCGATATGTTACTGTCGATACGACGACACTTTTTAATTCTTTTTCGAAGCTTTTTAGAAAAACTAATTTACTTTTTGTTAATTTTACCATGAATTCAAATTCAGTTCGTTGTTTTTTTTAAATCTTATTCCCAGCAAAAAAATACACTCCAAAGAAGTCATGGAAATGTAGAGTTCGCCATCCATATGTAGTGCAAATTCGGATCATTTCTAATGATTTTTACATATGCTTGTCATTGGAAGAAGTTCTTTCGATTACCAGTCACCGAATTCTAAGGGATGTGAAGAACAATTTTTTTTGGTACTGTATAATTTCTCTATATTTTCCTGTAGGAAAATATAGAGAAATTTTAGCAACTTGTTTATTTTTATGAGAATTTAAACGGAAAACAGTGTTTTCATGTAAATTTAGGTGAATAACTATAAACTTTTAGACGAATATTACCTTAAAAAATAGATTTTTTAAAAAGCATCAGCATGCTATTTTTTAGATTGTAAAGGAATTGCAAACTTTTGTATAATTTAAATAGTTGCTTTTCTGCTATTTATCTGCTTATTTTTATTATAGATTCTTTGGAAGCAATAAAAATGCAGTTTCTTAAAAATTACTTTCATTTTTTTTTTGTACTGAGTTAATATCAATTTTAAACCTGTATTAATATTCTGTAATTTTGTATAATAAAAAAATTACTCTGCTTGAGTCTTGTTAATTTTAACTTGAATTCAATTAGAATATGCGTATCGGAATCGGTATCGCCGATATTTCTATTACAGTATCGGTATCGTATGGGCCACAAATATTTTTCATAAAATTCATAACTTAACGTGAACTTTAGAAATAAGTCAAAACTTAACATGTGTTAAAGCCTAGAACCCAACCCAAGCTAAAAGAGCGAATATCTGTGGAGACGACCTTCTGTCAAATAAAAATTGACAACTCTCTTCACACGAATAGATCTTGTGTTTTCAACAAACCTGAGGAAGGCAATTCAAAACACATCAGAGAGCGTAATTTTTGAACTTATGTATTTATTTTTTATTTTTTTTGCACACACAAACACTTTTATTATTTTATTTAATTTTTTACTTATTTTATGATAAATTTTATGTTTCTTCTTTCTGTTATTTTAAAATATTTGTTTAATTTTTTTGACATTGCTTAAAATTTGATAATTCGCATACATAATTAGTCAATACCTCTTTATCTATCACCACAAAAAACATGCATTTGGACGAAAGTCCGAGCCCTGATAATAACTAAATATTCGTATTTAAAAATATAAGTATTTAAAATACTTTTTGAACAACTAAGTATGGTTTTGGTGCTGTGGGGAAATTTTTGATTTAAGCCCAATACTAATACAAAATGTTCTTCTAACACATTCTTAGACTTAGATTTTTGACATCAGACTTAGGGTTTTGACGTTTTAGTTGACCATCTACGTAACTTATGTTAAAAGCTTATTTAGAAGTAGAAATATTTTTCAAAATACATAGTACTAATGAAAGGTCTGGGTGTGCTCCATTACCCCTGGGTATGAGAAAATTCAACGACAAATATGGCTAAGGATTAATTTGCGCAACCCTCGTAAATATTTCTGATTATGATTAGTAGCAGCTAATGCCGCGTGCTTGCCACTGCTGATTACATTTAATACAACATTTGTTAAACATGATAGCCTGACACTTTTTCTATTTTTCATGATGGAAGGATTTTTTTTTCTAAGTTTGTAGTTTCGCTAAATAAACATTAAAGCATTCTTGATTTATGCCTGAGATGCATAATGAAATTTGTATGAATTCTAAAATCAACTTTTTTATAAAAATTCCCATTTTTTACTTTGATCTTTAAAAATTAAGAAAATTATCAAATTGTTTTTAGATCTCGTATTGAATTCGTTTACAATCTTGTTTGTTTATTTTCGTTTTCGGTGTATAAGAAATCTTTTTAACTTGCAGGTGTTTATTTTCCGTTCACTTAAATGCGTCAGATAATTAATGTTTAAACACTGATGAGCCACTTTACACTCATCTTGAAAGTAACGCAAATTTAATTTAAATTGTGAATGAGTGCAAAGCGAAAAATATGAAAATTTTGATATGAATGGAAGGATTTTTGAGCATATAGATCAGTCATTGTGACGCTAGAAAAAACATAAATGATTTGTAGAAAACTTTGATTTGAAATACACAAATAAAATGAAAACAAATAAGAATGTATCCTGGCACACTAACGACCTTATATCTTTTGTGATGCTTGAACTAAGAACGTGGTGAAACAAGTTGTACTTATTTTATTGAAAAGTTTTTATCTGCCGCCGATAAACGTGCCTTGTTGTAATTACTACACCTTGCGTTTGTATTAAAAATAGTGTCTAAAAACATTTCACTATAATTATCTTACAAATAACAACAAATATCTAGCCACTTACGTTTTCTTTTTCCTCGTAAGAAGAACTTACCTGTAAAGACAGAAAAATATAAAAGAAAAAATTAAATATTTGCAAAATATTATTAGCAATATAATTAAATGGTCAAACGAAAGAGCATTGAAGGCTGCCTTTTAATACATTGCACAGTGGTTCCTATTGCGATTACAAATTAATGTTTCTATCAAAAACTTTGCTAATTGGTAGGCAAAAAAAGTATGAGGATTTAAGTCGCAAGTACTTACAATTTGACTCGACACGTATTTATTTTTGTTAGAGAAGTCCAAAAAATAAGGGTTACCCCTTACAAATGTATTTACATTGTCACATCTTACTTGAAGCTAACAAATAAGTAGTCAAATAAACTAAGTGGTACTTCTAATTTGAAGCATAGTAAAAGATAAATAATTACCGCTGATTACTTTGTAACCCATTAATGAAGTACTACCAATTACAAAAATTACAAAAAAAATTTGGTGGGTTGTATGTAAATATCATAGAAGAGGACACCAATTAACAGATTTTGAAACAATAAAAATTAAAGGGTGTTCTATCAGTTAATATAATTTTACTATATAATTTAGGCAATATGCTGTATCTTGGAAACGCTAGAACTAAAAAAACGCTAGAACTAAAAAATTCCAAAATTAAAAAAATGGCAAAACGAAAAATCGCTAAAATTAAAAAAGCGCTTAAAGGGAAATAGCACCAAAATTAAAAAAAAATTTTAAAACACAAAATAACACCAAATCGCCAAAAAACTAAAAAAACGCCAAAAGCCGAAAAAGGCGTCAAAACGGAAAAAGCACTACAACAAAAAAACTCTAAAACTAAAAAAATCACAAAAACGAAAAGATCGCCAAAAATGAAGAAAAATCATCAAAAATGAAAAAAAAACGTCAAAACAAAAAAACGGTGCCAAAAGTAAAAAATCGCCAAAACGAAGTGTCAAAACAAAAAAAAAATCGCTAAAACTAAAAAAATAACAAAAAAACCAAGCCCCAACACCGAAGAAAGAGCCAAAACTGAAAAAAGGCCAAAACTAAAATAAATCGCTAAAGCTAAAAATATCGTCAAAAAGCGAAAAAAACGTTAAAACAAAAAAAAACGCCAATACTAAAAAATCGGCAAAAAAACAAAAAATCCCAACAAAAAATCGCCAGAACGAAAAAAAGTGTCAAGCAAGAAAAATCGCTAGGGCCTATTCACATATTACTTAACGCTATTTTCGGAAGTTTTGTACCCCTCTCCTTCGTAACGCTTTTTACAAAATTTTCAGTATAAAGTATCTAGTGCGTAACATATCTTTAACCCCCACCCCTGGAGCGTTACGTAATATGTGAATAGCCCCTAAAACTAAAAAAAAATCCCCAAAACCGAAAAAAGCGCCATAACTGAAAAAAATCGCTACACTCAAATAAGTCGCTAAAACTAAAAATATCGTCAAAAAGTGAAAAAAATGTTAAAAAAAACACCAAAACCAAAAAATCGGCAAAACTAAAAAAAAATCGGCAAAAAAATTGCAAAAAAACGAAAAATCGCCAGATATAAACTAAAAAATCACGTAAATTAAGAAACCGCCAAAACCAAAAAAATCGCCAGAAACAACGAAAAATACTTAAAAATAAAAAAAAGCTCAAATTAAACAAAAAAGCACAACGTAAAAACTGCCAGAATGAAAAAAGGGACAAAAACGAAAAAGGATATACATATGTGTATTCGTACGGAACCCTTCGTATGCGAGCCAAAGTCGCACTTTACTTAATTTTTCGTATTTTGGTGCCATTTTTTATTTAATTTTTTTTATTTTGGGGCCATTTTCCATTTTTTACATGGGATCATTTTTCATTTTTCGTATACTGAAAGGAAAAAATCCTTAATCCCGGTCGAAGGGCAGCTATGCAAAAATATTTGCTTAGCGAAGCCGCTTTTCGGTGTACTGAGAAGAAAAAACCCGTAGGTTCAGACGAAGGCCGTCTTGCAGAACAATTTGCTAAGCAAAGCCGCTTTTCAATGTACTGAGAAGAAAATACCCTTAAGTTCGAACGAAGGACGGCTATATAAAACTTTTTACTCCTCGCTCTTCGAGCGGATAAAATCCTTCCACAAGACTGCCAAGGAGGTAGATTATAATGACAAGACCTAATAAAATATCGCTTTATTTCCCATATGCCCACTTTTGCGTATGGCGTTATTGCCCAATTGTATTGAGAAGCAATAATATGGCCTTATTGCCATAAAAAAGCAAAATGGGCCAAAATCTTGTTCTGGGGCCATTTTTCCTATTTAGGGCCTTTTTTAATTAGGGGAAACTTTTCATGTTTTTTTGTAATAAAAATAAAAATTTGAAAAAATAAAAATCGTGCTGTTGTTTTCAATACATTTTTTTCAATTTATTTATTATTGAGGCTGGGCAACAACAGGTTATCAAAGTTGACAAACTTGGGCATCAAAAACTTTTTTGGTCTCATAACTTTTACAAATATTATCTAATTTACATGAAACACCGTTATATAATCAGTTCCCAAGTCTCAAAGATGCAGATTTCTTAAAAATATTTTTGCAATAGCATCCACTGTGCGTTGGCGGTAATTTACAAAATTAAACATTTTTATTTAGTGCGAAACAAGGCAGTGCCAATAGCAAACAAACAAAAATACTATACTGTAGTAAAAATCAGGCCATGTGCTTTTTTGGGTTTTTTTAAGTCCAAAAATTACGAATATTAAAAAAAATCACAATACAATTTCGATGTTTATTTTGTTTTCAATACAATCGAAGGCTACAGTGGAAGTCATAAATTATTACGCGTACCAGATGTTGCAAGTAAGCAACAAGGAAAATTAATGTGAAATAGCTCGATGTACAAAACTACAATAAACTTTACAATAAAATGATCATATAAAATTGAAAATAGCGTACCGAAAACTAAATACATAATATTATATTGTGTACCATAAAAATTAAGAAAAGATGGCAAAAAATAATCTGCACACGATCTATAAATGTATATCGTACGTTATATTCGCACATAAATACATCGAGAGTTATAAAATAGGCCTCATAAAAATCACAAGAATATTGTGTATTTATATAACATAAATAAAATTAGTTAAAAGAATATTTGTATTGTATTGCAGAAATGAATGAAAAGTGGGTCATCATATTAGAATTTAGTTTATCGTACATCATTGTTATAAAGCCATAATATTTTCTTTCAACTTTAAGTAAATTCCAAAGGTTAAAGGTACAAAATGTTTTCAGCATTCTTATGAAGTAAAACCTCACGAGCAACATTTGTGTGGAATATTTTAACCTTCTAACTCTTCGCTGTATGGGACTTTTTGTCCCTTTCTTAAAAAAAAGGAGCAAAAAGCTCAATCCTCGACGTGTTTTTCATAAAAGTGGTGCACATCGTAAGGCTTACAAGATGACGAGTACTAATTGTGAATAAGTACAAACTAACCTTTACGATTTTAACTTTAAAGTTTTGAATCATTTCTAGCGTAGCGTTGAATCTGAGGCTTGAGTGTCTTTGAAGACCTACAGTAGAATTTTATGGCATATATTTTGGTAGCATATTTTATCCCGCTATGTCGCCGCTGAAAGGATGTTGTTTATCCCTTTTTTAATAAAGGGAAGCACAGACACATACAGCGAAGCATATATTGTACATTTAGCGTGTCTTACAAAATTTACTATTCGAGTCACTATAAATATCTGCAAAAGGAGGAGACCTTAGCTCCCCCTAAATGAATCCCAGATATACACGTGTAAAATGCGGATACACGTACGTATATGAGTAGTTCTCATTCTATATGTAAATTTTTAGGGTTTCGTACACCAAAAGTGTAAAGGAACCCTATTGTTTTCGCTACGCTGTCCATCTGTCTGTCTGTCTGTCACAGGCTGTTTTCTCGGGAACCGCAAGAGCTACGGACCTGAAATTTTCACACGATATGTAAACCTTTGGCCGCTACAACAGCTAGTATATGCCAGTTAAAAATTAAAAGGTGTTCTAAAACGAGCAAGGAAAAATGTTGAAATACTAACATAAAATACGGATACTTATATATACGCACTTTAAATGTTCAAAGCGCTTAAAGACAAAAAGCACCAAAATTAAAAAAATCGCGAAAACGCAAACAATCACCAAAACTAAAGAGATCGCCAAAAAAACTAAAAAAAAAACAAAAAATCGTCAAAACGATAAAAGCACTAAAACCTAAAAAATCGCTAAAACTAAAAATATCGTAAAAAAACGAAAAAAAAGTTTTCAAAAATGGAAAAAAATCAGCAAAACGAAAAAAACGCCAAATCAAAAAGAAAAGCGCTAAAACTAAACAAAAAATCGCCAAGAACCAAAAAAATCGCCAAAACGAAAAAAGTGTCAAAACAAAAAAACGTTAAAACTAAAAAATATCACCAAAAACCAAAAAAAAAGCGCCAAAACTAAAATAAATCGCTAAAACTAAATATATCGTCAAAAAGCGAAAAAAAAACGTTAAAACAAAAAATACGCCAAAACGAAAAAATCACCAAAACTAAAATAATCGTAAAAAAAATTTTTTTTAACGAAAAATCACAAAGAAAAAACAAAAAACACCAAAATGAAAAACGAGCAAAAACCAAAAACAAAAAGCTTAAAAAATAAAGAAATTAAATTAAACGAAAAAGCAAAATGAAAAAATTTCCAAAATGAAATAAGGGCAAAAACGAAAAGGGGAAATATGTGTATTCGTGCGGAACCCTTCGTGTGCGAGCTAAAGTCGTACTTTACTTAATTTATTTTTATTTATTTTTTATTTTTTATTTATTTGTACCCAGCTTTGCATTGCTTACTGGTAGACAAAAATTTATATGAGGATTTAAGTTGTAACTACTTACAATTTGATTCGATAACTACTTACTTTTGTTTGAGAAGTCCAAAAAATAAAAAAAGGCCCCTTACAAATGTATTTACATTGTCACAGGAATTAAGTAGTTATTATTTGGCTTACTTGAATTTAAAAAATAAGTACATATTCAAATAAAAAACAATTTGATACACATTATATGTTATTTATATTTCTTAAATTTTATTTTTTATTATTATTTTTTTACCCAGCTGGGATACGAACCTGTGCTCGTTTAAATATGAAGACAACAACTTTGCCCACTTAGCTATTGTTGACTTATAAGTTTAAGCGACAAAAATTAAAAACTAGGAGCAGTTCTAATTTGAAGCATATTAATAAGATAAATAAGTATGTAACAGTCATTACTTTCTAACGTATTAATAAACTACTACCGATTACAAAAATTACAAAAGTGTTTGCAGGGTAAGTAATAGAAATATGAAATGATAGGATTCATATTATAGTTTTTGCCTCATTCAATGGATCCTGAAATAACATTATATTTTTCGATTTTATAGCAGTTTTGTGTATTGAGCGATACATTTGCTTTCGCTATTGTTCTGGGAATGATTTTTGCGATAAAAATACACCAGCAAAAATTAATATAGGTTTTAAAAACAATTACATCTACTCTCAAAAAACAAAAAATTATAATAATCGCAGGACAAAATTAAAACTTATGACTACTTTTTCAATTTAGACTTGGTTTCACATGGAAAAATAAAAAATTTTTTATCTTTTAAAATTATAGATGAGCAAAAGGTAGGCTAGATCTTCTCTCAAATACGACTAATTTTAATCCAATCGACCAACAATGTTAAAAGTTAAGTAAATTTCAAATAATTGTTCGGACCAATATACGACCTACCTCATACATTCTTCGAAAATATAACAACCCACAGTGCGGTAGAATCCAAAATTTTCAAGCAAATCAAAAATTTTTTAAACGGCTGATGTTCTCTATATCGTTTCTACCCTTTCGCTGCTGTTAACTTTTTTGTCGTCCTAAAATTTATAGATAAATTCTATTTAAGAATATTGTTAACGTAACGCTCAATACATTTTTATACGAATCCAATATCTTTTTCAGAACACACTCAACATTTTGAATATAAAACAATTAAGATGTCTAGTTTTCGATGTATTTTAAAATAAACTTCTTAGTTATTCACTAAAAAATTCAATTAAATTAAAAATATATGGATAATACTCAATACATTTTTTTCGTGACAAACCACGATTGATTGATGAAACGTTTTGCAATGTAATACTATTTAACAAAGCTCATAAAACTTTGAAATATTTAGAAGTACAAACATATGCTGTTATTTTAGTGTATGTTATTAACGCAATTTTAATAATTATACTGAGCAATGAAGCGCACTAAAAAAGCGTAACGCTAATACACAAGACTTCGGGCAACGATTTAAAAAATATATATAATTCTATTATTTTTTAAAAATTTTATGTGTAAAATAAGAGAAGTAAATGCCAATATTCTAAAAACGTTATAAATTTAATCTCGTTTTTGAAAAATTCATACTCTCTTAATGTGGAAAATGAACAGCATGCATTACGGACACGCCATTTTGTATGAAGAGAGTATAAACAGAATTTTCATTCTTCGTTTCTAACTCATAATGGACAGTCTTACACAAAAAATTTTTTTTATTATATATTAAATCAAGCTAAAATGTATGCTTTTTTATGAGATATTCTACTATACTTTCAACGAACAGGAATAAAGCATTTGAAATGGGAATCACCCATTAATTTTTTTGCTACCCTCTGCTAGAGTCCTGTTACTTTTTTTACTTGTACAGTGTTATTATATATCTGAAGAGCAAATTGAAGAGTTGTTACTGATTGTATTAGTGATTTCAAGATTTGTTACGGTTCATAGAATGTATACTGAAATTTTTTTAAAAAGCGTTACGAAGGAGGGGAGGGGGTCTAAACACAGCGAATATAACATTCGTGATATGTGAAGCATATTAATTCTCATACCCAATCACCCTTATTCTTAATTCTCACACCCAATCAACCTTATTTATTATAAATAAAATTTCACATAGATATTTCCGAACGTTGGTATCCTGAATGAAATGTATTGTGAAAATTTTCGAATGTTTACATTTTTAAACTCCGAAAAAATTTGTTTTCGAATTTGTTTGCTTTCAAAAAACTTCACACACATGTTTTTAAGACCAGGTATATTATTTTATTAAATCCATGTGAACAAAAAAATTTATTGGGAAATTTTCACATGCGTGATTCAGGATAAGGATGATTATAAATTTCCACGCCACACACTGTGGGTCCTTTTCGCTCTTTTATTTTAACACTTGCACTTTCGTTACATGACATTGCTAAGAACCAATTTGTATCATTATATATAATTAACCTGTAGACATTATAGAAATTGCACAGATTTTATTTTCTTTAAAATATTACCTTAAACTTTAGGTTTTTTTTTTTGTTCAACAACTCAAAATCATTTTCTTGACTAACACAGTAAAATCGAAGCAATTCGTTAACAAATTTAAATACAAATTACCTTGATCACACAAGATCAAAAAAAAAGAGAAAAGAATTGAAAATACCACAAATTAGTTAGTCATTCATTCAATAAACTTTTTGGCTTGTTGTTAATTGAACTTTTATTTTTTGTTTAACAAAATAAACGTGAAAACAAAAATTTATTTTTACAAATTCTAAAAGTATGTTAAAGTGTCGAGTGACTGATTAGCATGTGAAATCAATGTCGAGTTGAAGGAACAACATGTTGTAAATTGGCAAAACGACAACTGGTATTGAAACAACAACATTGCGAAGAAGCTGCACCAACCATATTTTCAATTTAAGAACCACCTGTTTTGGTAGCAATTTATTTTTCAATATTCATACTTTAATACATGAGACAATAGATAATCATCATCTAAAGAAAAGCAAAAAAAAAACAAATATCTTCAACATGTTAATAAAATAATATAATAAATATGTGCATATCGATGGCTTAATATAAAAAAGGCGTAACTCGAATTTTCGTTATTTTTCAAGAGAAGGAAAAAACTGAATACAAACAACACAGAAAAAAATAAGTTTCGTTTTTGATAACAAAAATCCCGGTATTCAATAATTTTTTTTTTCAAATTTCCTGTGATAAAGAATTCCCCTATATTGATAACAAAATTATTTCAAAATAAAAATATATATATAAATTAAAAAAATGTTGACATGGCTGGAATACGAACCCGGGCTTTCCGGACGTAAAGCATACACTCTCTAGCTGAGCCATATCCCATTTATTTTTTTATGGGATACAACTTGTTTTAAGTACTTATGTATAAAAAGAAAAGAAATAACCGGCATGGAAAAGAAATACTTACAACGAAATATTTTATTATGTTAAAGATAAATGTTATTGAAATTCATATTTTTTTTAATAACACGGTCTTATTGAATATAATTCTTGTCTATTTTTTTCTGTGAAGAACACTTACAGACAAAAATAATAATTTTTAAGTGGCCATAACATGGTTATTTTCAACAGTAGCTTACTTAGTTCTTTAGGAAGGATGTATTTAGAAGCTGGCTACCAGAAAACGTTAAGAACACAATTTCGAAAAAATCGAAATACGCCTTTTTTATATTAAGCCATCGATATGTACATCCAAAGTTCTTTGTATAATTGAATCAGCAATTTCGAAAAGGCACATATTTGAAATTTTAAGCTTTTCAGGAAACGAAAAAAAAAACTAATTTTTTTGAAAACTTAAATTCTAACGGGATTAAAAGGGCTAAAAAAAGTAAACTCGGTATTCTTATATCTCCGAATCTAAATAAGGTAAGACATAAAATTTCAAAAGCGTCATAATAAGATAGCAAAATGAGTGGATAGGTGTTTTTTACTTTTTTTTGTGAAATTTGTACATTTATGGGCCGAAAAAGGGTAAAAATAGAATTTTGGTACTTTTTTTGTTAACCGTTTATATTTTAAAGTAAAGGTACTTTTTTGAAAATGTAGTTTTAAGAAATGGTACTTCTTGAAAAATGTTTTTTGGAAAGGGTACTTTTTGAAAATGATACTCTTTTGAAAATGGTTACTTTTTGAAAAGTTACTTTTTGGAAGAGGTTCTTTTTAGGGCCATGTACACCAAAAGTGTAAATTAATCTTATTGTTTTCGATACGCTGTCCGTCAGTCCGTCTGTATTTCTGTCTGTGACAGGCTGTTTTCTCGAGAGCCGTAAGAACGACGGGATAAAGATTAAAGGGTGTTCTAAAGCGAACAACGAAACTTGTTGAAATACTAATGTAATATACACACTTTTATATAGACTCTCGAAATTTTCAAAGTTAGTGTTAATTGGTGTAGTCTGTAGAATATTTAGCACAACAAAAATTAAAGGGTGTTCTGAAAGTTACTGTAATTTTGACTATGTAGTTTAAACATTTTGCTGGATCTAGGAAACCGTAAGAGGCAAACTCTTGAAATTTTAAAAAACTCTAAAACTAAAAAATTCTAGAATTAAAAAAGAAAAAATGAAAAATCGCCAAAATTAAAAAAATCGCTAAAACGCAAAAATTCGCCAAAACTAAAAAGATCGCAAAAAACTAACCAATTTTATGGTTATTTTTAAATAAGGTAATTAATTTTTCTATATCTGCACAACAATGGGGTAGCGAAGCACGCCGGGTATAGCTAGTATTACTATAAAGCGCAAAAAGAGCAATAAGAGCGCTTTTGCGTACTCTATGCTTAAGCAATAATTTCGAATAGTTGTGACCTTTAATGCTGTACATGCCGTGACGTCGACAGTAGAACGAATGCCAGGAATGTTACCTTTTCAAGCATAGGGGTACAGGGAAGCATTTAGAACTCATTGATGTGAAAAATTTATTTGTCAAAATATGCAAGATGTGCCCTTTTCGAAATTTCATATTCAATTATAGCATCAAGGCGAATTTGTAGTTGGCCATGCAACAATGGCCCTGGGGATTATGAGTAAGTTAAAAGTCATCAAAATCCATTCGTATTTGTAAAAGTTACGAAGAGGTTTATATAGACGACCTACAGCTAATCGTGTATTCTAGAGTTAGCAAATAACACAGCCACTGAATTATTATTAAAAGCACGATAAAACTATTTACACCTAATACGACATAAACGGTTCCTTTTACAAATATGTATCTGCCTAATCAAAATGAACTATTTAAGTGCTTGGGATAAAGGAATACCATAAATTAATTCCGATTCCACACAATTGAAAGTTTATATATTAAAATGTGGACACAATGAAAGCAGCGGCAGCAGCAGAATGACAAAAAAAATCTTTACCTAGATTCATTGCAAGAAGAGCTAAAGGTTAAGATATTCGAAAACAAAAATTTGAATTTAAAAGATTTTCCATATATTGCGTTAAAGTAATATATAAATAATTTTCTTTTACAAAGAGACTTTTCGCCCTCTTAATGTTTGTACATGTTTTAAATTAAATTAAAATTAGAAAGATGTGATTTAATATTTAAAGATTTTGGAAAAAAAATTCTTGACATGACAGATAAATTAAGAAAGCTCTTAAAAGAAATATTTCCACAAAAAATACTTAAATCATTTTAATTGTTTGTCATTTGAATTGTTTCGAATTAATAATTTTTAAGTAAAAATTTCGAATAGTTGTTAATGCTTCACAACGATAGGGCTTGCTGCCGTTTATCAAAAATATGTAAATCAGAATGGATCATGTTAGGCGCATTTTCGGTTAACATTTGATCCCTTCATTTTGAAAGTGAGGCAACTCCATTTTTTTCCCAAAAAATTTTTTGCAGATAAAAAAATTTTAACAGGTTTTAAGCAGAAATACTATTTAGATTTTTATCAAAAATGGAGTTGCCTCACTTTCAAATCTAATGGCTTATTTGAAGAAAACATTTTAAAAAAATTATAATAACAGATTTAAAATTTAATTCAGTTTTGAACATAATCAAAATTTTTCTAACTTTCTTAAAATTTCTTTTAAAGTTGCATTCGTGTCCATGCAATGAAATTTTTGTGGCGCAGTTTTTGTTTTTTACATAGAATTTGTTGTTGCTTAATATTACGAAAAGAAAAAAAAACACAGAAAAACATACCACCGAAAAAAAATTTTCAAACAAAAGTTTGTCTAAAATAAAATTTCATTTTCAGTAAGTGTTCTTAACAGAATCAGTGAATTTTTTGTTTGTCTTTTATTTAGGATGCAAACACCAAAACAAACACAAAAATCTGTTTTCTATGTAGTAAAACCACCCCAATGACGACACACATATAAATAAAGGAATGCGATTCGTACAATGAGTATCAAACGTAAATTGTAAGATGTTTGAAATTATTATTTAGCGGATATTAAGCACTAGGTTAGTTTTTTTTTATAAAAAGTTTATTAATTATTCCAATCTTTCGTTACACTGTGTATAACTTCTTCACGGAAAAAATTAAAAAAATAAAATAAATAAATAAATAAATTCCTTGAAGCAACATAAAGTGTAACGAAATATTGGAATAATTGATAAACTTTTTATAAAATTCTTCATGTTGTTGTGTTAATTCTAATTCATTTTTGTATAGTCTTTAGATAAACATGCAGAGTTTCACACATTAATGAAAGTGAAATTTCATAAATGCTTAATGAATGATAATGTTATTATTTAAAACTTAAAAATATTTTTAAATAAAAAGTTTTATTGACTCAGACAAATATTTTCCAATAAAAACGTTTACTGACTCCGACAAAGACTCAGACAAAAAGATTGTTTGACATTTTATTACAAAAAAAATCCAGTAAATATTTTTGTTTGATTCAGTAAAATATTTTGTCTAAAATTTTTAAATATTTTTAAACCAATTGCTTTATAAATCAGGCAAAAATATTGTTTGATATATTCCAGAAAATTCACTATATCTTTTTACTTGATTTAGTAAATTGTTTTGTTTAGAATTTGTAAATATCTTCAGAAAATTTTTTTCATAGATTTGAACAAATTGTTTACTGAAAAACCCGGTTTTTACAATAAAATTGTTGCGACATTTTTGTATGTATTTACAAATTTGTTTGTAGGTCCGCTTTTAGGCAAAATATTTACTATTCATTGAATTCCTTTACTGAAAATGAAATTTAGTTATTTCTGTGAACAGAGAATTCTTCTCACCATTCTCCCATAAACTCAAAAGTTGCACACAAAAGTCGACTACACTCATAGGAAAATGTATCAGCGCATTGATGACGCCGTTTCATCAGAGTTCTGACATCAATGCTATCATAAATGAAACCAATAAAACGAAAACCAATAAACAACACTCAATTATCAATTTCCTTGATGTCAATATGTCATTGAATTGATGATAGATTTGTCATCACTGGCATTGATAACTGGCTGATGCAAAGGTTGTCATCACAGTGATGAAAAGTGTCATGGGGTCAAAAACGAAGACATAGCATTGATGTCAAATTACATCAGTGTTATGACGAAAAATGACAAGAAATATTATGGGACATGAAGAGAACAAACCAAAACGGTAACACTGGGATTTGTATGAAATTAAATGTTTACACAGAACCAATTATTCAACTTCAGCTCAAGCTGGATCCGCGCCTGTTCATGATACAGCAATAAAAGTCGACTTAAGCAAGTTTTAGCGTTAATGCTGTTTTATGCCGTAACTAGTATAAAATGCGGTTGAAGCATGCATTAATTACAATGCTACATAACACAGAAAAGTATTACATAAAATTACTACCATATAGGCAGCTTATACAATTTTTAGCCAGAATATGATATTAGAATTACTTAAAAATTAGTTAAAGACAACAAACATTAACGTAAGTTTTTTAATAGACTGAGACAGTCATTCTCAAGTTCTAATAGAGTCGGTTGAGCAGCCTTTTCAAAAATTAAAAAAATTAACCATAGAATTAAAAATGTCTGCTGTTTTAGTAGCTAGAAGGCTATAAAATATATTGAAGGTCTACTAATCAGCTGACATAAGCACCAGCGAAATGCACGGATGTAGAATAGCTTAACAAATAAAAGTTCTATTTTTTGTAATTAATTAAGAGAATATCTCAAGGAAAATTTAATAAATTTTAAAAGATTTTTGCTTTTCTATGTGCCCCTAAAATTTAAAAATTAAATGAACAGCATCAGTGACTTTGAAATTATTTAATTAACCAAAGTCTTGTCTATAATATAATGAAAACGAAACATAAAAATACACAAACTTTTTTTAATATTCATGCTTTTTTAACAGACACTCGTTTAACGCCATTTATTAAAAGAAGATTATAAAAGTACAATTATAAATGAAAGAAATAATTAAGGTTTACATTAGCATGACTTTTCTTATTAATTGGTGCACAAGTGGACTTGACACATCAGTATAGACTGATGGATAGCCCGGTTCGCCATAACCTTCAGCCCAAGAAACTATGCCACAAAGTTCACCGTTCACAATTGCTGGACCGCCTGAATCACTGCTACCGGCTCCTTTTACTGGTGTGGCAGCACAAAGCATTGTATCTGTTAAATTTTTGTAATCGCTATACATGTTCACACAGGTGGAATTATTCACCACTTTAAGTTCAACAGTATGCAATTGATTTGGACGATACTCATTATCGCGTCCTTTATTTCTACCCCAACCATATACCTGTACGGCATCACCATGTTTCAAGCCTTCACTACACAAGGGTGCTGGTTTAACTGATTCATCCATAGGTTTTTCTAATTTTAGTACAGCTACATCCATATCAAGTGTATTGGGGTTGTATCTTTTATGTACAATCATTGTGCTAACATTAGATATGATACCACCATCAAGGAGTTTTGAGGTACCAGCTTTTACACTCAATCGGCTCTTACGAAATTTCCTCACACAATGGCCTGCAGTGACAACTGTATTGTTAGATACCAAACTTCCTGCGCACAAAAAATTTCCGTCAACGAAAAGCTGTACTACAGATGGTACATCTTCAATATCAGCGGGTTGGCCACCTCTTATTGAGAAAACTCCTGATATTTGTAGCAGGACCAAATGACAGACTATAAACACCTTAAAGAAGTTACTTATTTTAATCATTTTTTTTCGATTACTTTTTGGAGTTTTGAGGCCAAAAAACGACTTTTAATTCTTAGTATTTTGTTTTAACTGATGAAATTTTTTAGCAAATATGGAGCTTATATCAAGGAAAAGTACTATAAAAACACTTGACTAAATATTTGTAAAAATAGTTTTTTTATTAACTTATTTTTTAAATTATATTTTATTATTTGATAAGAAACATGGAGACAGCGAAAAGTTCTATATTCGGCTATGCCGAATTTGATTTACCTTCACCCAAAAATGAGTTGAAAAGGCTTGCTGAAAATGCTCCAAATGCTGTTAAGAAAAATTTTCTTCTCGGTGAAAATGTTTAAGGTTCCTGACCTGCTTTGATGTTTTTGTTATTTTTTTTTCTTTTTTGCGAAGTTTTCAAGTTTTATACACTAATAGAAAAGCCGCCATAACGCTGATGTAACATGACACTTTCCATCATTGTGATGTTAACCCTCAGTTTAGACATGCAAGTACTTGCATGCACGTTCTGTGTACGTATTATCAACGAAAAACCAAATAGTATTCATTTCTCTGTCTTTCTCACAGCTCAATCAAAAGTGTGTTAGTAGAAATGGTTGAGTGCATTGAGTTTTTCGAACTTGCACTTGCATGTGTAAAGGCTAAGTAATATTTACATCATATCCCAGCAAACCAAAACATTCGAATATAATATCGCATTCGAATGTTGCGTACATATTTCTCGAACAAAACACTCGAGAACGGCTATCGAAGTGGGAAAGATAAAGAGCTGCTAGAGCTCACTCGTCGGTCAGTTTGTGGCGGCAAATCTTTCGATTTCGATGTTTGGCTGACAAAACAATAGCGGACTAATACTGAAGAAACATCGATACCATAAAAAAAGCAGAAAAAATTTATTTTTTAAGATTGTTACCTTTACTTGGTAATTTATCTATTAATGTAAATGGAATATTTATTTATTTTAAAATTTAACTTACGCTACAGTCAATCAGATTTGAACACGGTACCTCCAGGCTAACAGATAAGCACACATCCACTAGGCTATCGTGGTAATTTTTTTCTATTCAATTATTGCATACATGAGTGTAAATTACACATTCGAGAAATTATCGAAAATAGTTCGATGCTGCGAACATTCACATTTTATGAAATTTGGCAATTGCGCTTACTATCGCGACATTATTGACAAAAGCTCGCTTTAACGAACATTCGATTTTTTTAGATTCACGAGCATTTATCGAACAATTTTTTTTCGAAAATTCTTCGTTTTAGCGAACCTTCTTTTATTTTAAATCTCAGGTTTAGTGGGATGGTCATCAATGCCAATGATGAAAAATCTATCATCAATGCAGTGACACATCCAAACCAAAAAATGAGTAATTGACTTCAATTTAATTACAAAATGTCATTTGATGTCGCTGATAGAAAACCCGTCATAACGCTGGTGTAATTTGACATCAATGCTACGTCAAGTGTCTTCGTTTTTAACCCAATAACACTTTTCATCATTGTCATATCATCAATGGAATGATTGAAATAATTATACATATTTATAATTTTCTTACTTTTACTTGTTTCTATTTTAGCTTTACTTTTTGTTGTTTTATTTTCTCTTTTAATGTTCGTCTTTATCCCTGGCTCCTCAATTCATCATACATTTACAGCCTCTGCTATTTCGGCTATGTCACAATCCGAAACATTCATTGGCAGCACAAAATCAACATAAACATTATTGATGCGACACACATGTGATGATTAAGTGTCATCAATATGATGAAAAGGTGTCATAATATCGTTTTCTTCAATGCTTGGTCTGTGCATGTTTGCTGTACTGGCTTATTTTTTAAAAAGACGTGGATATTTTATTATTAGCTCTCTTGTAGTAACAATTGTAAGCGTACATTAAAGTGGTTCGGCCTTTATACAAAGTTGAGCCAGTCACCCCCTAGGATTATAGATTAGTTGAAAAAAAGTACTAGAAAAATTATTTTAATGTTTTGCCCCTTCCCTGGATAGCACCCTTTTAGATTTTGTACATTGCGTTGTCATTTGTGGTCCGATCATAACATATTGCATAAAGAAAAAAAATCGATTTTCGACGTTTCGATCAACTATTCCGATAAATTAAGCGATTAATCGTAGGTGAAAATCGATTTTGTTATAGTAGATTTTTATTACAGTTGAATCTCGATTATTCAGGTCCCATTGGATCGGGCTTAGCACGAATAATCGAAAAACACGGTCAATAGGGGTTATATAAAAACACAAAAAAGTACGTATAAAAAAATGGAACACCGAAATGTTTGTATATGATTGTCTGACAAAGAATAAAACCTATGTTTTTACACGGATAATAGAGGTAAAGCACGGTTAACAGAGGTATAAAAACGAAGCACGGATAATAGAGGTAAAAACACGGATAGTAAATGTTATAATACAAAGTGAGCAGCATGCCGATTAATAGATTTAACCGGCTAATAGAGTGCCGGATAATCGAGGTTCAACTATATTTGTAGGTTTTTTAAATCAGTTTTTTAGTTACATTTCCAATACAAAATTTACACGATGAAATATTTGAAGGGCTTTATGCAATAACTCGGTAAGCCACATGAAATCAAAAATTGATTTATGTGCTCATCCTCTTGCCAGGTTACATGTCTTTGAGTCTGAGAGACATTTTTGGATAAATTCTAGTAAGTATTTTGCAAATAATTATGCTGCGTATTTAAAGTAGAAAAAACCGAAAAACCATACAATTTAAAATTTTGTTTAAATGTAAAAGTCGATTTATTCCATATTTTGTTTTTGTGGCTTACCGAGTTATTGCACTAAGTCTCTCATTTCATAAAACTTTTTTTTTGCTTATGTATTGCAAGTGTGCAGAAGAAATCGGAAAATTATCCAAAGCCATGTAAGTGTTTTTATTATTTTTTTTTCTCCTGTAAAATAACTAAAACTTGAGATACGCCTCTTCTATATTAGGCCATCGAAATGAACCACAACTTTACTTTCTAAACTTCATTGTATGCCCGTTTTTCTAACTTCTATTAATCAGTGCCAAAGTCGATTTCAGTATAAAGTTGGTAAAGAAAAAAAAAAAACGACCACAAAACAATAGTTTTTTGGCATTGAAAATTTGTTTTCGAATAAAATTGAAATCCACTTACCATTCACTATTGCATATCGTTATTCATGGCTTGACTATGGCTTCAGTTTTACGTTTGATGACTATTTAATCCGACATCAAATTCTAAGCGCCAGTTATGCCATCTTGGTTACTTCTTCTCTTATATCCACTTTTTTGCACGTCGCAAGTAAGCCCTTTTAAAACTTAGAATATTTAATTTTTAATATACCTACTTTTATGCCACGCCCCAACAGTAAGCCCTTTTTATTTTCATATAAATATTGCATTTAAGTCAGGTCGATCAATATATATAACACAATATAATTTGCATGAGGCAGCCCTTAGAACGAAAGCTATATCAATAAATGTTTCTAGAACTGTAAAAACAATTTTATGCCGCGCTCCAATATACAGCATTTTCCTGATTTTGTATATACGGCAAGCGATGTTATATGTATGAGTAAAGGAAAACTGAACTTGATTCTGCGGCGTGGCATAAAAGTGAGTATATTAAAAGCTAGTCATACACAGTTTTAGAATTGCTTTCTTGCCACGTGCAAAAAAGTGGGCATAAGAGGGAAGGATCCGAGATGTCATAAGTGGTGCCCAAAATTCGATGTTGGATTAAAAATTTACCAAAGCAAAATAATAGCCATAGTCAAGCCATGAAGAACGTATGTTATAATCGGGCTACTAATGACGACGTAGTGTACAAAAAATTAAAAGATGGTATCCAGGGGCGTGTCAAAAAATTTTAAAAAATATCTGGAATTATTTTCAACTAATCTTCAATCCTACGGGGTGACTGGCTCAACTTTTTTTCGAACCACCTTAGTGTACAACAATGCAATGTAAAATTTTTTAAGTTTTTAAAAATGTGTTTAAAAAAAATAAAACAATATTTATATTATAATACAAATTACAAACGTTATAACATTCTATACTTTAATAATATATAATAAGTGGCATCGTATTGATGTCATTCCAGTCATACATTGATGGCACTTTGTCATAAGATTAATGTCTGTTTTCGTTTTACTGGTGACATTTGTCATATCATGGATGTCAGAATTCTGATGATAGGGCGTCATCAATGCGATGACACATTTTTCTATATGTCTAGAATTTAAAAATTTATTATTTGATATATTCTCCTAATTTAACTTTTTTTAAAAAACTGTTTATTTGTGCAGGTTAAGCATGTCTACTATATGCATTTCAAATCATCAGTAGACTTCTTAGTTTATGCAAAAACTTGCAAGGATCATTTGAGAATTACGATAGAATAAGCGTATTAGGCTTAGAAACTCATGAATATATTTTATTTTTCTATAACCTTTATATAATGAAATTTTTTAACACTCTCGTATATAGATAACTCAACCATAGCTATGTTAGCAAAGTGCTAGCATAATTTGCTGTAGGGCAGCACTTACTTACGTCAATTGTATTTTTGTTAACTTTTAATTTAGTTCTTTTTCATTAAAATAAACATATTAAATGAAATTAAATGAACATTAGATAAGAGATTACGCACAAAAACTTTATGGAAAAAATGGCGCGCCTTTACATATAATCCTCGATTTGCTTGAATTGACAAAGTTGTGTGAAAATAATATTTACATCAAATATAGTATTCAGAGAAGAGTGTATAAAATAACGTCCAACGGAATAGGTCCCAAAACTAGCTACATATATGGGCCTGTTCTGTAAATCACGAGAAGTCCAATCACGGTGATTACAAAAAATGTATAAAGGCTAAATTATTGTTTTTGTAAGTTGCTCGATTTATAAAGTTGGAAGCTCGAATAAAATATTCTATTATAAAATGACAAGGGCTTAAAATACAATAAGAACTCACTATCAAGTCTCCTGTTGATAGTTTGTTTTTGAAATTACGTGATTTGAAATCACCGTGATATTCAGAGCAGGCATTGATGGTCGCTAAAATTGTATAAATGTTTTTTGCCGGATTTCCGTGAGTTATTCAAAAGTTCTTGGAGATTAATTATGCAGATTCTAATGACTGATTCTGGTGGAGGGCACCAAACAAATGAAGGGCTTAAAAGCGCAAAGAGGTACAACTGCAAAAAAAAGAAAATTCTGAGTAATTAAGCTTCAACGTTTTTTGTTTCCATGTATTTCATACATAATCTTTATGGTCTCTAATATATAACGTCTTTTAAGGTCATCGTGCAGGTTTAAATTTTTGTAGAGTGATAGATATTGGTATTAACTGTTGATTCCTGCATATAATTCAATTTTTTTTGTTTTGGCACTTGTACCGGTTTGCTTTTCATCCCCTCATATATATATTTGTATGGGAAATTTGAAAGTTCCCATCTAGCAATCTATGAAATTATTGATCATATTCGAGTCTTTATTGATTCCTTAGCTCGATTAAAATATTCATTTATGCGCTCATTTTCTGATCATAAAAGATACTTTTGTCGGTAGAAAATGGTACCCTACATACGACTCCTCTTGAAGAGTCTTTTAATACCCGCTTTTAAATCAGTTTTGACTTATTTTTTTTGTAATTTTTAAACAGTATTTTTGATCATTTCGGAGTCAATTACGACTCATTTTCGAGAAAGTAAAATAAAAAACATTTAATTTTCACTGAGAATCGAGCCAAGCTCCTTCGGATTTATAACCTTACGTACCAACCATCCAGCTAAGTTACTGCCTATAATATCGACAGCACAAAGCTAACATAAACTTACTTTTATAACAATACTCAAAACAGTCACATTTCGAGCATATACTTGATCAATTTATGATTGCGCACAAGTCTTTTTCTAAGCATTTATGGGACTCATTTTCGAGTAGTTTTTTGAGCGCGCAACTGCTTAATCACTTTTTAATCGTATAAGTTAGTCTTAAAAGATTAAATTTCGAACATAGCATGATCAATTTATGATTCATTCATTTGTAGGAATCATTTTCGAGTCATATTTTAAGCCCGCAACTGATTAATCAATTTTTGATCATCTAAGGGCCTAATTGTCTAAAACACGTCATGAAAGTGAAATTTATATAGGAAACAATAACAAAATTACTCAAATTTTATATATTTGTTTTTGTTTTCATACAAATTTTAAAAATTATGAAAGGCAAAGCAAAACCTTAATTTTGTATGTGTTTATTCGGTGAAGAATTTGTATGAAAAACAAAAAAAAAATTATAAAAATTGAGTAATTTTGTTATTGTTTGCTATATAAATTTCACTTTCGTGACGTGTTTTAGAAAATTAGGCCCTAAGGTAGTCTTAAAAGACTCCGTTTTCTCATTTTTTGGTAAAACAATCTTGCAAATCCTATGTGGGTTTATATCTGATATTCCTTCTAGGTGGATTTAAATTTCCCACACTTTTCCACATCCACTGAAAAAAAAACTACGCAAAATATGTAGGAAAACGCTCTTACATATTACAAAATATTTCATAATTTCGCACCACGAAAATTTTTTGTAAAATATACGAAAATAATTAGATAATAAAAGTAAAAAAAAGTTTGGCTTCTCCGGGGTACGAACTCACATTCGTCACACTTCAAACAAGCACTATATGCACTGAGCCACTTTCTACTTACGAGTAGTTTCTAAGACCTAAACATTTTTTTTTGTTTACTTACACCTGAAGAATATGTCAATTAATAAAAAATAATTTAGATTTATTTTGTTATTTCAAATAAAAAATTATTATGAAAGTTTTCGTTACTTTCGTAAAGCTATAAAATTATTGCCTAAACTTTTTTTCGTAATATGTACAAAAGTTTCGAATATTCTACGAAAAAAGTAATTACGAAAGTTTTTTCTTAAAATCTTGCATGGATTATTTTCAGTGTATGAAATAGCGCCCAACGAAATAAGTCCCAAAAAATTGCTATACTCGCTAAAATTGCCACTAAAAAATATATACATACGTGAAAAATTGGCATGAAGTTAGCATAAGTGTCAAAATTCGACATGGTCTTAACGATTTTGCCATACAATTTGACATTAAAAATCATGCAAGGATGCAGTTTGAGTTAAAACTATATTATGCGCCGGTTTATTGTCAAATTGTATGGAGGAAATCGTTAAGACCAATTTCAATTTCGTCAATTATGCTAACTTCATGCCAATTTTTGTATAATACATAATGCCGTTTGTATACATACTTTAATATAAATAACATCATAAATTTCATTTTAATTCAAATATAATTTAACTGATGATTTAACATTAAATTTATTTGAAATTAAAGTTATAGTCATGTTAATTTAAAACTAAAAATGTAACGTTAATTTTTCATTGATTGACTAAAGTAAATCCAACTTTAATTTAACATGATAAAAATTCATTTTACTATAAGACGCGATTTTATGGAACGCGCAAATTGAGGCTTAACTGTATTCAGCGGATGTAGCTTGCGGTTTTGGGCTAGGAAGGGGTGAGGGTTGCGGGGGAGGGGGAGGGGGAAGTTACTTTTAAATGAAACATATTATTTAGGAAAATTTTAATTTAGAAACTCAATAGAAATGAGGTTGCGGGGGAAATATCCAATTTTCCTCCCCTGTATCCGCGCTCGCATGTATTTATACAAATATGTTTTCTCTTATTCTGCTATGTTTTAATTCTTGTAGCTATATAAATCGTAGCAACAGTTAAGAAAATCGTCAGTTGTTAGTTTGCGTTAAAAATAAAGAAAAGTAAAATATGATTAAATCAAGCAAAGTTTTCAAAGTGTTTATAATCTGTCAGTTGTTACTGCTACAAATATCAGGAGCTTTGTCAATAAGGGGTGGTCAACCCGAAGATATTAAAAATGTTCCATATGTAGTACAGATTTTTGTTGAAGGAGACTTTATATGCGGTGGTACTTTGGTATCAGACCGTGTTGTTGTTACTGCTGCCAGTTGTGTAGCTGGTGTTTTCGAACAATTGACTGTAAAAGCTGGCGCTACGAATTTGCTTGATGCGGGTATCATATCCTTGGTCAGCGAGATAACATTACATTATGATTACATCAACGGTACAGTTGATAGCGATGTAGCAGTGCTAAAACTAGAAACTCCTATTAAAAATGATTTAGTTAAACCAATTGACTTATGCAATAGAGTGTCGAGTGCTGGTGAGGTGGCAAAAATATATGGCTGGGGTTATACTACAAATAAATTTACTGATGGTTTATACTCCAATCAACTGCAAACTGTTGGCCTCAAACTTATTGGCAAAAGACCATGTAGGCAAAGGTATACCACTACTATGAGGGTAACACATAATATGCTTTGTGCTGAGGCACGGGAAAATTCATCTTGTAAAGGCGACAGCGGAAGTCCAGCCATTATAAATAATGAATTTTGTGGCATAGTATCTAGCTCTTTTGGCTGTAAGCATCCGAATGTTCCAGAGATATTAACGAATGTTTTCAAAGTTCGTGATTTTATCATTTCAGTCATGAAAAACTGAATACAAATTTAAATGATTTTCTTATTAATACGTGTTTTTATATTTTATAATAAATGCTTTAGAATTTATGAATGTTTTATCGTATTCAAGAAGGAAAATATAAAAGTCTGTGTTTTATTAAGGTTTGTGGTTGCCATCAGTGACTACTTTCCGAAGTTTTCACTTCGAAAAATATTTTAACCAATAAATTCATCGTTTTCCATTTGTTAATAAAAAGTACTGGAAAATTCAGTTTTAACGAAATATTGTAATCACTCAACTGTGAACAACTGGCCGATAAAAATTATTCAGAAATTATTTATTTTCATATAAAAAAATTTAATCAGCAATTTTCCAGTATTTTCTCTAAAAATAATAAAATATTGTTGGGAGTAATGTTTTTCATGGGAATAAAAAAACAACGTTATTATTTTTTTTTTGCTATTCACATATTACGTAACGCTATTTTCGGAGTTTATATTTATATCCCAGCAAAAAAAAATTTTGTGATTTTTGTAATCAGTAGTACTTTATTATTGAATTGCAAAGTAATGAGTGGTATTTATTTATCTTATTACTATGCTTCAAATTAGAACTACTACTTAGTTTTTAATAAAATTAGTACGAATTTTAATCATTATCTGAAAGTAGCTACAATTTGTGGATATGTATTAATAAAATAAGTACACAACCACTTTTTAATTCAACATGTGTTTGCATATGAAAACCAATTTTTGTCGCTTAAACTTATAAGTCAACAATAGCTGAGTGGGTAAAGTTCTTGTCTTCAAATCTGAACGAGCACAGGTTCGTATCCCAGATGGGTCAAATATATAAAAAAGTTAATAAATATAAATAAAATAGTATGTGTGTAAAATTTCTTTTTAATTTTAATTTGTTTATTTGACTACTTATTTTTTAGCTTCAAGTAAGCCAAATAATAACTAGTTAATTGCTGTGACAATATAAATACATTAGTTAGGGTTACCCCTTATTTTTTGGACTTTTCAAACAAAAATAAATAGTTATCGATTCAAATGGTACGTAGTTACGACTTAAATCCTCATATACTTTTTTTGCCTACCAGTAAGCAACGTTTTTGCTGGATATATTCAAAGATAATAAAAATGTTTGCAGTTAGTCGGCTTTTTAAATTTTTCGACACTAAGGGTACTTTTTACTGCGATAAGATATCTCATTTCTAAGTAAAAATAGAAAAAATTAAAAAATAAATTAAGTAAATTGCGACTTTGGCTCGCACACGAAGGGTTCCGTACGAATACACATATGTAATGGGTGATTTTATAAGAACTATCGGAAAGTAAAAAAAAAACACATAAAATTCAGAAAAATGCATGAAATATTTATTTGGATCGATAGTTGGGTCGATATAATTTAATGTTTGAAGATTATTTCATGCAAATGTTGGCCGCGGCTGCGCCTCAAATGGTCCATCCGCTTAGTCCAATTTTGGCATACTCTTTCCAACATTTCGGCCGGTATCTCACGAATAATGTTGGCAATGTTGGCTTCCAGTGCGTCAATCGAAGCGGGCTTGTCGCTATAGACATGAGCCTTAACATAGCCCCACAAAAAATAGTCTAGAGGCGTTAAATCGCACGATCTGGGCGGCCAATTGACTGGTCCCAAGCGTGAAATAAACTGTTCACCGAACTCGCCTCTCAATTGGTCCATTGTTTCGCGTGCTGTGTGGCATGTGGCACCGTCTTGTTGAAACCACATGTCATGCAAGTCAAGCTCTTCCATTTTGGGCAGAAAAAAGTTTGTTATCATCGCACGGTAGCGCTCACCATTCACAGTAACGTTGTGATTCGCATCATCTTTGAAGAAATACGGCCCAATGATGCCGCCAGCCCATAATCCGCACCAAACGGTTGTTTTTTGTGGATGCATTGGTAGCTCTTGCAATGCTTCTGGCTGCTCTTCACTCCAAATACGGCAGTTTCGCTTGTTCACGTATCCATTCAACCAGAAATGAGCCTCGTCGCTGAACACAATTCTTCGATAAAAAAATGGATCTTCATCTAACTTTTCAAGAGCCCATTCACCAAAAATTTGGCGTTGTGGTAGGTCGTTTGGCTTCAATTCTTGCACCAGCTGTATCTTATAAGGCTTCACACCCAAATCCTTCCGCAAAATTTTCCACGTAGTGGAGTAACAGAGGCCCAATTGCTGCGAACGGCGCCGAATCGATAATTCACGGTCATCACCAACACTGGCCGATACGGCTGCGATATTTTCTTCAGTTCGCACTCTACGTAAACGTGTTGGTGGTTTAATGTCCAACAATGTAAATTTGGTGCAAAATTTTTTTACAATAGCCCGAATAGAAGCCTCAGTAGGTCGATTAAACTGACCATAAAATGGAAGAAGCGCGCGATGAACTTTCTTAACAGAGCACGCATTTTGGTAATAAAATTCAATAATTTGCAAGCGTTGTTCGTTTGTAAGACGATTCATGATTAAATTATAGACCAAACTGAAGATGTTTGACAGTGACACAAGATACAAAACGTGCGTGAGCTGTCAAAACTAGTGTTGCCAAAAAGATAATAGCAAAAAAATCACTCGTTATATCCCTTTTTGTTTTTGCCCCGTTTGTCATTTTGGCAGTTTTTTCGTTATGCTTTCTTGTTTAATTTTAGTTTTTTGTTAAGTATTTTTCGTTGTTGTTTAAGTATTTTTCGTTGTTTGTTGTTTAAGTATTTTTCGTTGTTTTTTTTTTGTTTTAGCGCTTTTTGTGATTTTTTTTTTTTATTTTTTTCTGGCGATTTTTCGTTTTTTGCAATTTTTTTGTTTTTTTGCCGATTTGTTTAGTTTTGGCGATTTTTTGGTTATGGCATTTATTTAACGTTTTCACTTTTTGACGATATTTTTAGTTTTAGCGATTTATTTTAGTTGTGGCGATTTTTTCAGTTTTGGCGCTTTTTTCGTTTTTGAAGATTTTTTCGGTTTTTTGTGGTTTTTTAGTTTTAGCGATTTTTTTTTCGTTTTGACACTTTTTTCGTTTTGGCGATTTTTTGGTTTTTGGCGTTTTTTTAGTTTTGGCGCTTTTTTTTGGATTTAGCGTTTTTTTCGTTTTTGTGGTTTTTTTAATTTTTTTTACGATTTTTTCATTTTTTGATAATTTATTTAGTTTTAGCGATTTTTCGTTTTGAAGACTTTTTAGATTTTTGACGTTTTTTAATTTTTTTGGCGATCTTTTTAATTTTGGTGATATATTGCGTTTTAGCGATTTTTTTTAATTTTGGCGCTTTTTTCCTTTAAGCGCTTTTTTCATTTTAGCGTTTTTTTCGTTTTGAAATTTTTTAATTTTGGATTTTTTTAGTTTTAGCGTGTTTTAAAATTTCAAGATTTTACATCTTACGGTTTCCAAGATACAGCATATTGTCTAAATTACATAGTCAAAATTACAATAACTGATAGAATACCCTTTAATTTTTATTGTTTTAAATATCGGTGTTAATTGGTGTAGACTATTTTACAGACTACACCAATTAGCACTTACTTTGAAAATTTAAAGTGTCTATATATAAGTGTCTGTATATTACATTAGTATTTCAACATGTTGCGTTGCTCGCTTTAGAACACCCTTTAATTTTTAACTGTCATATATTTATTGTTGTAGCGGTCAAAGTTTTACATATTCTGTGAAAATTTCAGGTCCGTAGCTCTTACGGTTCCCGAGAAAACATTACATTAGTATTTCAACATTTTTCGTTGTTCGCTTAAGAACACCATTTAATTTTTAACTGTCATATATTTGTTGTTGTAGCTTCCAAAGCTCTACATATCCTGTGAAAATTTCAGGTCCGTAGCTCTTACGGAGAAACAGACGGACAGAGGGACAGACGGACAGCGTAGCGAAAACAATAGGGTTCCTTTACACTTTTGGTGTATCGGAACCCTAAAAATAACATGGTCATAAAGTGAACATTAAGCGCTCGAAGCTGACAGGCACATCTAGTATTAAAATAAAATCATCTTTGATTTAATATGTAAGTTTTACTTGTAAAATTAACTGTTAGCTAAAATAAAATTGTTTCAAGAATAAAAAAATATATTCAACACTTACACTGCCGTTCATAACTGTTACAACAAACTTACCTAAAATGAAATAAAGAAGAAATAAAACCATTAAAATTTTTTAGAAAAAATTAACTACACCAAGATTAGTTTTAAAATAAAAATTAAAGTTTTATAATTAGAGTTATAATATTCGCGGACACTTTTTCACTTCCCGGAAAATTGAGAATTATTTAGATCTTTTCCAGAAGCTATTATAATAATAACTGGCTGAGAAAATCATAAACATAGTGATAAAGATTATTTTTGTGTAAGTTTTTGTCATTTCCGATTTTTTATATATTTTTTATAAAAATTTTTAAATTTTGCATTAAAAAAATATTTTTTTCACCATTGCGGTCTGAATAGTTGCGAAACCATTTACTATATCAAAGATATAACAAGGTAAGGCTTTAAGGTAATTTTATTTCATTTTTTTCTGTTTTTTGTAATAAAATTGGAGTACCCCTACCCAAGTTATGATGCAAACAATGGAGAAGTGAGCCTCTTGAAAAATCCCAAATTTTAGAGAAAACTATAATGGTGATCAAAAGTTTCATTTTGATGCAAAGTTTTATCAATATTCTTGAAAAAAAAATTTCACTTATATAGAAAATTCTTAATTTGAAAATCCCAAAACATATTTTCCATTTTTTTCTTTTGTATTTATCACACTTAACACCCCGTCTAGACTAGCAATAAAAATCTTAGCAATAAGACAGAAAACGTCGGCAGAATAATGGAGCAATATTGCTTATTGCTTTGCTATTAGAACACGTACACACAATTTTAAAAAAGCGAAACAAGAAAGTTCTAGTGCGTTGAATTTTATTCCATATATTTTCTTCTTTTTACAAACTTTAGAAGTGACTTTAGCTGCGAAAACCATTTGCCAACAATTTTTATTTTCATTTTTTAATTTTAATATTTTTTTTTTCAAATAAATAAATAATTTATTTGACATTTTATGTTAGCAATAGTTGTTAGTGAAAAATGGGTAACAATTATTGCGACATATTTTGATAGCAATAAATATGTAAAATAGGGTGGCAATGAAATATTTATTTGTTAATTTAAACAAAATCTGTGTGGATTACTGTGGCATTTGGTATAAAACTCAAGTGGTGAAAATTTTAGCCCAACCGGATAATTTTAAGGCGTACCCCATTGAATTTCAAGTTAAGATTTTGTGAAATTTGCCAAAATGAAGCATAAAAAAGGGACGCCTTAGAGTTCTCAAATTCGGCTCAAATTTTTACCTGCTACGCCTTAGGATTCTCCAATTTGGCGCAAATTTTAACCCCCATCCAAACAAAGATTATTGTTTGGAAATTATGCTTCATTTATGTATATTTCACAAAATTTGAACTTTGACAACTAGAGGTCGCACGTTATAGTTATTCGAATCAGGCCAAAATTTTTATCTACGCTTAATGAAAGATCACTATATTTAAATTGAGTTCAACTTTGGCAAATTTTGGAAAACTTAAAATTTTAGCTCCATATGGCACGCCCGAGAGTTATCCCATTGGACTAAAATTTTCGCAACATGTGTTTTAGACAAAGTACTTTAATAATCTGCACAGCTATTTTATGTTTTTCCATTGTCAGCCTAATGTATATGCATATAATACATGTGCACACGTCCAAAATGTACATTAGGGTGACAATGAAAAAATAAGCTGTGCGGATTTTTATGATACTTGGGCTATAAGACACGTGGTAAGAATTTTAGCCAAGTCGGGTAACTCTCAGACGTGCCGCATTGAGGTAAAATTCTAAGTTTTTCGAAATTTGCCAATGTTAAACTCAACTTAAATATAGTGCTCTATCATTAAGCGTAGATAAATATTTTGGCCCGATTCAAATAACTATAACGTGCGACATCTAATGGTCAAAGTTCAAATTTTTGGAATTTTTATAATATGAAGCATAGTCTCCAAACAATAATCTTTGATTGGGTAGAGGTAGAAATTTGAGCCGAATTGGAGAACTCTAAGGCGTCCTTTTTTTTATTCATTTTGGAAAATTTCACAAGATTTTAACGTAGGGGTGAAAGTTATGCGATTTGGCTAATTCACTATGTGATTTTTATACCAAATGCTACAATAATCGGTTTGAATTTTGTTGAAATTAGCAAATCAAAAATAGTTCAAAACAAAGCAGTCTACATTAGATACAACATAATTTTGACATTTGTTGCAATAAATATTAATATATCTATTGCTACTCTAGACAGCATATTAGGCCCTAAGACAGTACTTAAACTTTTTTAATTCCAGTTGAGCATTTCGAAAATACTCGTATAAGCCCTAAAGTTGATATTTGCATAAAAACATTTGCCCGATTTAGTATGTTCTGGTTGCCGCCGCAGTATTTAAAATTTAGAAACAGGCTCTCTTCTGTAATATGCTTTATAAAGCTACCTTTCAGAGAAGTATAAACCTTAACTGCCTTATTCATAATGCTTAACAAAGGTTTATCAGAGGTTTATGGAACAATTTTTTACAGAAATCTGCTTGATAAACCTTTGATAAACATTTGAGAAGTTATTATGAATAGGGTGCTAAATATTTTTCTTAACAAAATTTTTTTAAAACTTAGAAAAAATACGACAAGAATTCGATTTTGTTTAAATCATTTATTTAAAAAAATTTGTGCAGTTCACACATCATTCCGCTAACTGTTAACTCATTAAATTGTTAAAGTTTTCCATAGATTTTGATGCTGTAAATTTATTTAAAAAAATTGTTTACAACAAAATGTATGGGAAATTTTAACAATTTTACGATTAAATAGTTGTCGAATTACGTGTGATCGACACTATTGTAAAATTATTGATTAAACGTATTTACATGTTCATTTTCCTCATAGCGTCTGTGATAAATTTACGCACTCTTATGACATTCGTAAAGATATCTGGAACATTTGGATTCTTACAGCCAATAGAGCCCGATGCTATGCCACAAAATTGATCTTTTATAATGACTGGACTTCCGCTGTCACCAAAACAGGAAGCTTTGCCTTCTGCGGCAGCACAAAACATAGAAGGTGTTATACTCTTGGTAAAGCTATACGAGTCTTTGCAATCTTGTTGTTTAACCACAGTAAAGTTAGCAGTTTGCAGTTGATTTGCATAGACACTAAAGCTGTTCTTATCGGCTGAGCCCCAACCATAAAGTTTTGCCTCATCACCACCTCTCCAGCCATTTTTGCATAAAGCAATTGGTTTCGCTAATTCACTTGCAATTGGAGATGATAATTTTAGTACCGCTACATCCATATTAAATGTACTATTTTTGTAGTATTTATGTTTCATCATATCGTTGACGGAGGACGTTATACCCACATCGAGAAGTTTTGAAGCGCCAGCTCTTACGGTCAATTGTTCGGCTAACAAACCATCGACACAGGTGGCTGCAGTCGCAACAAAACGATCTGCTACCAAAGTACCACCGCATTTAAAGTCTCCTTCAACAAAAATCTGTACTACATATGGAACATTTTTAATATCTTCGGGTTGACCACCCTTTATGGACAAAGTTCCTGATATTTGTAGCAGTATCAACTGGCTGATAATAAACACTTTCAAAAGTTTGATTGATTTAATCATTTTTTTTCTTTAGTTTCATATAATTAACGAGAACTAATAACTGACAAAAATGTTAATTGATGCTACAGTTTATATATTTTAAAAATTCAACGGAAACCCAAAACACTTGCTCAAATGTTTGTACAAATACAGTTAAACCTCAGTTTACGCGCCAAGTCACAATTTCAAAAATAACGAAGATATAAGTACCATGTTTTTATTTATCTGAACAGAAAAATGTTTTATCTCTAAATCTTTTTCTTTTGATATTTTTCAGAATAGATACATTCTGAATAATTTTTTACATGAATTTGATTCGCACACATTTTCCACAGCCTCAGCATATCGAGGAGTACATGTATAACTGCGTAATTTGTTTTTTCGTAATCTTTTGTGCTTAATTTTTTTATTTATTTAATTTTAAATATTAAATTTTATATATTTACTTTAATTTAACACTATTAGGAAATAGAAAATATATGTCAATATTTGAGCGCGTGTTATTATTAGTATTGTCGAAAAAATTGTTGACAAAAAACAAACAAAAAATTGTACGTTAAATTTTAAAAATGAAAGACGTAAAAGGTGCCCTATAACAAATTACGCTAGCTCCATGTTAACATATGGTGTAGTGTTATTTTCTATGTATATTTTCATATTATATGTAGGTTCAAATGGACGTAATTTTAATCAGGCTCAGGTATATTACTTTTAAAGGGGACATTCCCCATTATTCCGTAACTATCTGTCGACGTCACGTAAAGACAATGCCAAAAAATTAGGACTTGTTTACTCTCTGTAAAAAAAATTATTACTTTTAACAGCCTCTTCCCATTTTCTATGCCTTAGAGAACATAAAGTGGCTGTAAGTAATAGTAAATTGTTGGCGATGACGAGTAGAATTGTGCAAATTTGTTGGTATTGTCTTGAAGTGACGTCGACAAATAGTTACGGAATAAGGCGGATTATTTAATTGGACGTTATTGAATGCCACCTTCTAAACATCAATCTATAAACAATCTATACATTTTTACAATTTAAAATTTTTTTTCGGATCGGTTCAGCAGTGCAAAAGTTATAGTCTCCATAGACGTGCACATTTAAACACACACACACACACACACACAGACCAGCGATAAGAAAATCATTATGGGGGCTTTATAGAAGGCATCTTTACATCTTCATTTGGAAGCACAAGGGCTCCATTCCATACTTATATCTTTTTAAAATAGGTTGTCATTGCGGTGTAGTTTTTCCGCTCTGTTTTATTCTTCGTTAAATTTTAAATGCTTTTTAAAGGCTTTCTAGAGTATGCTTGAGAAAATGCCTTGTAATCATCAGT
Source organism: Panzeria rudis (assembly GCA_956483635.1). NCBI lineage: Eukaryota > Metazoa > Arthropoda > Insecta > Diptera > Tachinidae > Panzeria > Panzeria rudis. Next base: position 181,315,436 of record OY101447.1, read on the forward strand.
GTTGTCAACTTTGAAATTTAAAAAAGCACGAAAACCGAGAAAAAAGCTTACTTTTAAAATTAAAAATGTTTATTATGTTTCCACCTGTATGATTTCGTCAAATCGTGTAGATTTGAGCAAATCATGTTGATTTATACATGATTTACCATATATTTTTCATACGGCCAAATAACGTAAAAATAGTTGATTTATTTAAGTCATGTCAAAAATATTATTTTTCGAACTCAATTTATGCAACGATCTTGCGTTGCTTTTAAAATTACAAACTCCATCCCTGCATCATCCATCAATAGTGATTGACAATTTCGAAAGAAAATTATATTGAAGAGTATTTAATTAATTGTAAATAGCAAACTATAAATGAAAAAAGTTCAATTCTAGCTCCAGCCTCCACACCTTATAAAGTAGGTGCATCATTTGACTACAAAAATTGGAACACCAAATCACAAGCTTCGAAATAATTTACTTAAATCTAGTTGCTTGCACCGGAAGTAGCGAGTTTTACCACCCCTCACATCCCTGAACTAGTTGGGAAAGAATTCTCGAATTGCCGGCATGCAAACAAAGGGTTTTGTGACAACTTTACAGTGGTTAATGTCAGTCTTTGTTTATAAAAATCACCTACGAATTGGTAAAGTTAAAATATGTTAGAAAAAGTTTTAATATCAAGTAGTAGCACATTATTTCTGCAATGTGGAGCTGAGACCAGTATAAATTGGATATATAAAAGTTAAAGTTTTCTGTTCATGTTCACTTGGAACTTATTATATATAAATAGATGCAGATTTAGTTTTAAGAATACTATTTACACAAATGAGCAGGATAAGGTCAGAAAGCGATAAACTAGGCTAAAACTACACTGTGAAAATTTTTTCGCGTCTTGCAGCTTTCGCAAATCTCGACTGATATAAAATTTATACAAGTATAAGTAAGTAAGTTTGCAAAACTTGTCATGTTTGAGCTGTCCATTTCTATTATGTTAAATTAAGACTTGGAGGCACCGAAAAAAAAAGTAAAAAGCAAAAGAAATAAAAGCACCGAGCACAAACTTGAAAATTTTCCGCGTGGAAAATTTAAAAAAGCACTAAAGACAGTACAAAAAGCACCGACTTGACAAAGCTGCTTGGAATAAAGGTAATCTTAAAGGTTTTTCTAAAGACGGTCTATTAAAAAGCAAATGAGGGTATATTTTTTAATATCGGTATTTCTATACACTGAAAGGAAAACAGTTCATAATGGGAATGAGAACTTACATTCAAAAATATCATTAATAGCAAAAATACAATGTGCATTGCAGTAATGAAAAATTACATAAACGGTATGAAACTTTTTTCAAGCATATTGTTTTACATTTTGTGTTGTCATTAATGATAGGAAGCACTTTTCCTTCAGAAAATTAAAAAGTAAAAAATAAATATGTGGCTCGAGTTCAAATCCAGACATCGGAAGTGACATTTTTTTATTGTATGATTTGCTTTTTCTATGTTTTTCATTGATAAAATGAAAAAAATAAATAAATAAAATGAGTATGTTTTCATCCTCCGGTGCAGTAAATTTATTTTAATTTTTAGTAAAAATAGAGATTATAACTTTAAGTAAACACAAAAAAGTTTCATATTAAAATCGTCGAAAACGAGCTTAATTTAAAATTTTTCGGTAGTGATTTTGCTTCAAAAGTGCTTCATATTCATTCAACATGATTTTACAATAACCTTCAAAGAGCATTTTGCCTTTTGAAATAACTATATTTCATGTTGATTTAATATTCCAGCATAGCTTTGAATAAACTCGGAATAAATTCATGTAATAAAGAAAATTTCAAAGAAATTAGGGAGAAAATATATTAGAGCAAGTTTAAAATCGCCAAAGAAAAAATTTGTAAATTTGAAAAAATTACTGGAAAATTTAAAATGTTTTTCGATTGTAAACATATTTAGTTGTTTGTATAAATATGCACATTAGCATTAAAAACAAAAGTTAAAATATACTGAAAAAGAGCCAAATATTCAACAACAACTAGAAAAATGCTCTAAATATGCGGCTAAGTCTGAAATATGCAAAAACATACTGTATTGGGTAAAATATGCAAAAATATGCACTAACAAATTAATGCCAAAACTCTTAAAAAGTTCTGAAACGTACAAATATCTTATTTGTGACTAAATACATCGCACAGGATAAAAAATGCATTTTCATATTTGCGGTTTTCCCTGATCATTAAAAATGATGCGGATTTGCATTACTGCCGGATGAAAAGTTTAGGATATTATTGACTTCCTCGGAATAATTTTTTTACTAGAAAGGAATATTTAATTAGCCCCAGCATAAGCAAGAGAAATAGCAGTCTGGTGTGATGTCTATTGTACATTTATTTCAGTTTTATATTAAATTTTTGGGAAAGAAGAATACGAAAATGTTTTATTATTTCTAGAGTACACTTTTTAATAAACAAAACGAAAAATCTAATATTAGAATACCTTCTAATAGCAGCGAGTGGGAAATGTGTATAGGATCATTTAGAAGGGAGAGATCCCAGTCCTCCAAAACGCCTTCTTTGGAAACAAAGCAAAAATTAAACCAAAAAGAAAGTTTTAAAGGACTTAGGAAGGCTTGAAATAAGAAGGCCGTTTTAGTTTTAGTGCTGGGCAAATACATACACAAATATGCACGAACCCACACATGCGTACAGTCGCTAGCTACTTCACGGTATTTAAAGCAAAAAAATTGGATGTTCTTTTTGAGGAACTGCATTTTCATTGCTTCCAAAAAATCGATATTCAAAAATGCAGATAATTGGTAGAAAAGCCAAAAAGTCAAAATTTACTTTAGTCATACAAAAATTTGTAATTCCTTTATAGTTTTAAAAAATACCCACCATGCTTTTTAAAAATTCGATTTTTTTAAAGAAATTTATGAACTAATTATCGTTTAAAAATTAACAGTTATTTACTGAAATTTACATAAAAATACCGTTTTGCGTTTAAATTCGTATAAAAAGAAACAAGTTGCGAAAATGTGTAACTTTGTACTCTTTTTCCTAGAGAAAAATATTAATATAGAACGCCAAAAAGGAAACATTTCTTAACTTTGCTTCCAATTCGGTGATTAGGAATCGAAAAAGAGAACTTCTTGCAATGACAATCCTATGTAAAAGTCATTAGAAATGATCCAAATATGCACTACTTCCGGATCGCAAGCTCTACATTTTCATAGCTTCTTTGGAGTGTCTTTTTTTACTGGGGTATTTTGTATTTAAAATACATGCAAAAAATTATTTTATTTATATTTAAATCTCAACAGTGCACGTATTTTGCGCAGCTCTGGATGCAGCCGAAACAGTTTCCGGGGTATGACAAAAATCGGTTTAAAAAACGGGGTAATATCAGATACTTCCTATATTTTAATAGCGAAAGCATTAAAAGAAAAGTTTACCTTGAGCCTTGTGCTTTCGCAGATAGTTGGGAACATTTAGACATTTTTAAAACATATATTTTACTTCATATTAAGGTATATTAAATTCGGCATAGCTTACTTGCTTTTATTTACGTATTTTTTAAGACCGATTATATAATTTTAAATGTGCCTAACAAACAAACATATTTCCAAGAATACGGACCTTTTTACTTGCTTTTATTTACTTTTTTTAACCAGTTATATAATTTTCAATGTACCTAACAAACAAACATATTTTTAAGGTTATTTGAACAAGTGTTCTTCTACTCTGTTATTTTTCTTTAGTATAACACTCAAGCATCTTTAGTATAAAAACTCTATCACTAATTAAAAATGTTATCAGTTCCATTATAAAAAAATTCTAAAAAGTGTTTACTTTTAACCTTAAACCTAAAAAAAAAATCTAAGATATTTGTAAAAAAAATGATAAAAATAAATAACTCCTTAAGGTGTTTATAATCTGTCATTTGGTCCTGCTACAAATATCAGGAGCTTTCTCCATTAAAGGGGGCCGACCCGCTGATATTAAAGATGTACCATCTGTAGTACAAGTATACGTTGACGGAAATTTTCGGTGTGCAGGAAATTTGGTGTCTAACCGTACTGTTGTCACTGCAGCCCATTGTGTGCAAAACTTAAATCCGAAGCAATTGACTGTAAAAGCTGGTACATCAAAACTTATCGATGCTGGTATTATATCTAGTGTTAGGGGAAAGTTTGTGTATGGAAGATACGACCCCATTACACTCGACATGGATGTAGCTGTACTAAAATTAAAAAATCCTATTCAGGATGAGTCAGTTAAACCAGCAACTTTGTGTAGTGAAGTTGTGAAGCAAGGTGATACACTACAAGTATATGGTTGGGGTAAAAGCAAAGGTAACAATAATGAGTATCATCCAAATCAACTGCATACTGTTGAACTTAAGGTGGTGGCTAATTCAACCTGTGGAAACATGTATCGCGATTATAGAAATTTAACGGAAACCATGTTTTGTGCTGCCACACCAGTAAAAGGGGCTGGTAGCAGCGATTCGGGCAGTCCAGCAATTAGGAACGGTGAACTTTGTGGTATCGTTTCGTGGGCCGTTGGTTATGGCGAACCAGGTTATCCATCTGTCTATACTGATGTGTCAAGTCCAATAGTGCATCAATTCATAAGAAAAGTCATGCTACTGTGAAAATTTATTATTTTTTTAATTTTAAATGTATTTTTAATAAACGGTGTTAAATGATTGTATGTAATAGAAAACGGCATAGGAGATATTGTAATACCTACGTTTAATATATAAGATGTGTTCAGCACTTTTATGTAAAACGCTACGAAGAACCTTTTTTATGATACAGTTTAACCCTCTAACACTTCGCTCTATGGACTTTTTGTCGTTATCTTGAAAACAGGGGCGAAAAATTGCCATTGAACGACGATGTAGCGGTCTGAAATGTTCAACAAAAATATTTGCCATAAAATTCTTATATATTAGGTCTTCAAAAACCCCAAAGCCCCAAACTCAACTTGAAATTTTTTATAAATTCAAGTTGAAAGTTATTATTTCGGCTTAAGTTCATTATTTGAATTAATGTTAATTCAAATTATTAAAATTTTAATATTTAGAATATATAATCAGACTAGCAGAGAGTACGTAGTTATCAGTAATACCCACATAGCATTTGGAAGATTGTTTTACCAATCACAAACGGAGTCTTTTAAGACTACCTTACTGGGGGTCTCCACGAGCAATAAACTTGGAAATAATTATGTTCTCATCTGTCAAATTCTATTTCCAACATCATATGTTCACGTGTGGACCGCAGAAACATTTATTTGCAAATAAATTGCGACATAATTGTTCAAACTTAAGTTCAAGAAATAATGTTGAACATAAGCTGTCAAATTTGATCGGCATTTGTTGTTTGCGTGAATTAAACAAAAGAAACTTGTAGCTGTGGTAAAAATACAAAGTTTTTTAAATAAAATAAAGCAAATTAAAATAAAGTAGCTTTAAACAAAATTTAATAAATTAAAATAAAGACAAAAAACATCGATCCATTCACAGTGAATTTTTTTTAATTTATGTCCAATACCACAATACGTGTTCTATAGCTCAGAACATAAGCCTATACATGAACATATTTGTGCTGTTATTCTGCCGACGTTATTTCTTATATTCGGAAATAAATATTGCGCGTGGAGACGTGCAGTGAGATGATCAAAAAGGGATTAATCAGTTGCGGGCTTAAAACAAGATTCGAAAATGATTCCTACAAATAACTAAAAAAAAAACACTTGCGCACAATCATAAATTGATCATGCAAATGTTCGGAATTTAATGTGTTAAGACTAACTTAGACGATCAAAAAGTGATTAAACAGTGGCGAGCTCAAAAAACGACTCGAAGATGAGTCCCATAAATGCTTAGAAAAAGACTTGTACGCAATCATAAATTGATCAAGCATATGTTCGAAATGTGACTGTTTTTAGTATTGTTATAAGAGTAAGTTTATGTTAGCTTTGTGCTGTCCAGATTGTAGGCAGTACCTTGGCTGAGTGGAACAACCAATCCGAAGGAGCATGGTTCGATTCTCAGTTAAAATAATTTTTTTTTATTTTACTTTCTCGAAAATGAGTCGTAATTGACTCAGATATGATCAAAAATACTGTTTAAAAATTACTTAAAAAATAATTAGTCAAAACTGATTTAAAAGCGGGTAATAAAACTCTTCAAGAGAAGTCGTAGGGTACCATTTTCTACCGACTAAAGTATCTTTTATGATCAAATATGAGCGCATAAATGATTTTTTTTATAGAGCTGATGAATCAATAAAGACTCAAGATCAATAATTTCATGAATTGCTAGCTGAGTACTGACACCGATGAAACACACACGTAAGCTTTGTCAGTTGAAAATTGCCCAAATGAGTTTTTAACGTAGCCCGTTGGAGAAAGAGACAACAATAATGTGTTTGTTTCATTTTGTCAAACTAAAAGTGTTGCAAATTTTACAAATGTATTCGAAAAAGAAAACAAAATTGAAAAATGTTTAATTTTAGAAAACAATTTTTTTTAAATACGTTTTAAAGTAGTGCACAAGCCAACATTTTCTGAAAAAGGGTCAAACACCATGTTGTACAATGTTGTGCGAACTCAAACGCAATGCCAAGTCATGTCATGCAACTTAACTTCATTGTCGTATAATGCTGTGTTGAAGGTAATGTTGTTAAGTGTTCTACATAGGGGAGTGTGTGTGTGTGTGTGTGTGGTAGAAATGTTTTAAAATATTTTAAAACATTTCTACCACACACACATTATATATTTCGTCTTTATTTATTCAATAGGTTTTTATTAGCAACTGGTTAATAAAGAAAAAGCGGGAAAACGATTTAAAAGTAAATATTTATAGTTTTCTACTTTTTCGAACTTAAAATAATTGAAATTTGTTTTGTTTTGTATTGTTTAAGAAACGTGACACTTATTTTTGGAAAACAAGATATATTCGGATTCGTTTTACAGATCAGGCAGGATAACTTTTTTTGCTCGATTTAAAAATCAGCAAATGCATAATAATATTTAAAAAAATTTTGGTGAACAAGGCTTTGGTTGCTAATAGATATCAGAATGAGCACATAATTTAAAATAAAACCAAATACGTTCCATAAATTATTAATTAAAAACACATATTTATTTACATATATTATAAAATTCTACTCCTCATTAAAATTTTATGTATGCAAGGCATTTAAATCTAAGTTATTATATAAAAACATGATTCTATTTACACAAGATGGGTTCTTTCCAAGCAATGATCGTTTTTCAGACAATAAGTGCCGTGCTTTTGAAAACAGTATTTCTGATGGTGCAGAACTGGCTGGAGTGGCTAGTATAAAACAGCTTAGCTTGTATAGCAACGGATATTCTCTTTTTCGACTTTCCCACCACTCCAATGCATCAAATTCTCTGTGGTAGAGTATTGTGTGACTCTCATACCTAAATATTTCATTGCTTACTTCGTCTTCATATTCGGATGTGGCTGCAGCTTGAACAAAATCCATAAAAGGATCATCATCAGTGCTTGTAGAATCAATTGGAACGTTGGAGACAGTCCAGGCATCCTCGTAAGTTCTTAGCAATTCTTTTCACTTTCCGGAAAAATTTTAAGTTTATTTGCCGGTGGAAATAAAAATAGTGCAATTTTATGAATGTCCTTAACATTTGCATCAACTACAGATTCCATATGGATAAGCAGTTGTTCCTTAAACTTTTTGCCATTTTCTGAATCATTTGGATGGTTTTTATTTAGTATATTTTTAAGCTTTCTGATTTGAGGATACACCTGGTGAATGGTTGAATATTTTTCTCCTTCCAAAAGTTTCGAAACTTCCTCAAAGGGTTTAAGAATCTCAATTAGCTCGTTTATGTTGGCCATATTAGCCATATTGGCAAACCAATAATTATTCTATTGTCACTGATGATTTTAAAAAATTCACTTTAAATTTTAAAGTACATAATTTTGCTTGGGTTTCTATCCTTTTATAACAAAAATTGTCATTGCAAATTGTTAATAATATCTAAAGGGTTTTTTTCTGAACGTATTGTACCTACGTATGATCATTTTTTCATTCACCACACAATTCAAAAGCAGCCTAGACTTTGAACAGACACCTGTCTTCTCAAAAGACATTATGATTTTTAAAAGACATAGTGTCTTTTGAAAAGACAATGCTTTTCGCATGTTCATGTATGTTTAATCATTGTAAGACGATGCTCAGACTTGTTTAATACTTATTTGGCTGTGTCTTCGAATGTCATGCATTAAACACATTCGCCACAGCAGGCTACCGACTACAACCTGTCAAAAATAGAATACATGTGTGTATATGAAAATGATTATTTTCACGACTGCACGACTACATGACTGCAGGTTGTTGTCCATGCTACTTCTGTGGTGTAGTCAAATTAAACTAATTTCTATTTTTGTTGGCTACAAAACAAAAACAGTGTTGACAGTATAACAAAATATGTAAAGCAAATTAGTGATTAGAAATATTTTTTAATGAAAAATATAAAAGAAAATTACAAAATTGAAATGTTATAATATATATGCATCAAGTATTTTTTAAATAAATAAACTATTTGTTTTGTTATATAAAATATTGACTTAAGTCAAAAATACCAACTTCATTGAAAATTAAAAAAATCACAGGGTAATAGCCCTTTTTAACCTAAAAATTTTACTATAATTTATTTCGGTGCTCTCTCCTGATTCCGGAGTTACGGGGTTCAAAACTTTAATATATTATTGATCATAAGTCCTACAATATAGAACGGATTTAAACGATATATACTACGTTTATATGCACTGGTTATATGCAAATAAAACTGTAAATTGTTGCCATATAATTGTTTTATTGCGACTTATTAACTTACGAAAACTATTCACGATTAACGCACTATTTGCAAATAAAATGATTGGTGCTGGCTGCACCGCTTTGTTAAGAAGAAAATAATGACAATTAAAACAAATAATTGTTTGTTCCTTTATACATTTCAACTATTATTTTTGTAAAATACAAACGTCTTCTATAAAAGTGCTACCAAGTTTTTGTATTTTGATATGCCATATAAACAGTGAATTAACTTATTTGCAAGGCATATTCATTACAGGTACCACCATAACTAAAACAAATACAACACCAAAAAACACATGTATTTTGTTAGTAGAAATACCCCAGAAATATGTCAAATCCATCAACTGTGAGTCGCACACATTCATAAGCTCTCTCAAATTTACTAACACATGCCCGTTGTTGATAGAAAACTCCCAGACATGTGTCAAAATCTATTGCCTGTGTGACGCACACATTCTCAAATTTACTGAAACAGCTGTTCTTGTAGTGGTACCTGTTCAATATACCTTGCTTATTTGCAAATATTTTTATTTGCGAATAGTCCGCGTATAAAATTTCAAAATGCTTTAAAACACCTTTCTACTGGTATATACAATTTTTTAATCCATTAACACATTGCGAGCAAAATGGAATTTAAAACATTTTTTTTATGACTTCTCACGTAAAAGCACCATTATCTTAAAAACTGGCCGATACAATCGTACTTAAATATGTATTTAGTTTAATAGAAAGCATTCCAAAATTTCATTTGATGTATACTTGAAAGCTATCATCGATGAAATTCATCAGTTATGGCACTTTGAAAATCAATTTAGCTCTTAAACTCATCTTTAAAGTACCATAGCTTAAGTATTTCATAGGTGACATCTTTCAACTATACACCAATAAAAGCATGGAAAGTTCTCTATAAAACTATACATATGTATAGTATATATGAACTATGCATATGTACCGTTGCCCGAAAAGTCAGATAAACAAATTTTTAAATTGCATTTCACTCGGAATGGGTTAATTGTTTTAAAAAATTTGTATACCAGTAGAAAGGTATTTTAGATAAGTTTAAAGTGATATCCATATGAACCGCGTAACTCCGGAGCCAAAAGAGACAAAAAAAAAATTACACTAAAATTATAAGGTTAAAAAAAGCTACTGCCTCATAAGTTTTTTTTTTAATTTTCAACGATGTTGGTATAATTGACTTAAGTCAATATCCTATTTTATTAAACAGAAAAAAACATAAAAAAATTTAAGTATGAAAAGTGCCATAACAATCAATAGTTTTTAAAGAAATAAATTGATTTGTTTTTATATTTTGCAAGATGTAAGAACATTTTGAATTAGGGGTTTTTTTATACAAGTAAAACTTTTGAAAGTGGCACCACTGAAATATGTACTGCAATAACAACATGTCAGCTGGTTACGATGTAGCTGCCGCGTTCAAAATAATTAAGTAGCTGACTACGCGACGACGATTGCTGCCAACAGCATTTGTAGTCGTGTAGCCGTGTAGCTGCTGTGGCGAATGTGTTTATAGCATCAAGCCGAACATGTTGGGACGACAATGCATGACCTGACAATGACATGGTGCGACACATGTTGCCATGTTATATATGTCAACATTTGCTAGCCTTTAATACGTATCCATAGAATTTTATATTGTACAAATTTATCTATTCGAAAATCAAAACAAAAATGTAAACAAATACTTTCTTATTTCTATATACCATAGACTACTAACTAGATCTGACAGCTTACAACAACATTGCGATGATTATATGAAAAAGATAGCAAATCTTATTTTCTAAAGTGGTTTCTAATTTGGCTATCTCTTTCATATCATCATTGTAAAAACATTTTGCATGTAAAACTGCATAACGCATGATAACAGCCTCTTTAAACTGTCAAAAGTGAGTATTATTCTCTTTCATATTCTGTGGTAGATACTAGTGTGTAGGAACATCAACACAGAAAAAATTATGATAGATTCTTTTTAAAACAGTTTGCCGGATGTTTATTATTTTTTCGTTTTCACAAAATTGGCCGCCATATTGAATTTTGACTACTGTCACATTTTTTTTACTGTCATATATATTTTGTAATGCGCATATCATCCATGTTTGGTAGCACATATATTTGTGAACAGCTTTTTTCACAAATGAAGATGTATAAAAAAAAAACTGCGTAGCGAACCAGATTAACTGAAGAACATTTAGCATCGATATTAAAAATTACATCAAGCAAAAATTTAACTCCAGACTTTGATGAATTGAAAAATAACAAGCAGTGCATTATATCCAGCAAAAAGTAATTTATATTATTTTTATTAATAAATATATTTCTATACATCTTTTGTTTAGTTTCTTTGTGAATTATTTATATTCAATTTCCACTCAAAATTTCTATTTTATTAATAAAACAAGTAAATGCGGCACGCAAGAAGATTTGGACTATAATTTTCGAAGAATTTGGCCCTCTCACTGAAATGAGTTTGACATGCCTGATATCATGGTTCCATTCTTATCAAAAGTATTAATAGTCTGCAACGGCCTTTAGGTCCTTCTCTATAACTTTTACATACACCATGTTTTAATCGGATCAGTAGTTTATAAGATTTATTTTTATTATCGTTATTTATGTCCCACTGTGCTTCGTAGTATTAATTTCTTGACGCGAACACAATTATTGTTTATGATTAAAATGTTTTACAGAAACAAAACAAAAATAAAAAAAAAATACGATACTGCCACTAACTGCTAAGTACAATGACATTATTCTGACAGTTTTTTTTCCTAAAGCTGATTTTATACGAATCATATTTATAGTTTTTTGCTTATATTAATTCTGCTGCGAATGTGGTTTCGACAATGTGCAACGAAAGAAAATTTTTCTTTGTTTTTTTTTTGCTAAAATTTTAACATCGCAGTCAGTAGTGGTTGTTTTTTGTTTTTGACCATATCGCTGTCATTTTAGGCCCATTTAATATGGCTGGTTCTTTTTTTTTTTTTGGCATGTTGCCCACAAATTGAAAAACAAACACTTTTTAACTCAGGCAATTGTGTACAATCATATTTAAAGAACAAATACATATACTAAGAAAAAAGTTTTAAAAACTGACGATTAAAAACGTGAACGAATATGCGATGCCGTTTTTTATTTTCAATAAAATTTTCAGAAAAGCAGAAAGTTATCAATTAGTTTTTTTTTTTCAATAGTTGTTCCTTCAGATCTGCCTCTTTTATAGACCGATTTGGATTTTATTTTATGTGAAAGTTTATTTAATTTTTTCCGTTCTGTTTATTTCATCTGTCTGTATTATCTATATTTTGAAGTCGTTTTTTTTTTGCAAAAATCATTGGAAAAAATATTAAAACTACATCCAAAACTACACCTCAAAGCTACCTTGAGATATATAACCATCTTCTTAGATGCAAAAGCGCTCCAAATGATCAAAAGTACGGAGGCGATGTTTGCCTCCTAACTGGAATTTCGAAGACTTAGTAAAGTCAATCGGCTGAAATTTGATATGTCAATAATGAAGGCTACTAAATTGCGGGAATTGCAGTACTTCGTTCGAAAAGCACCCGCCATTATCTAAATCTTATACTATATAAGAGAAAAAAAGTGTTACATAGTATTGAACGTATAAACAGTTCTTAATCCAAATAGAGGAAAATGTAAAAAAAAGCATCATAACAGAAAACAAATCCGCAAACTGACAGACAGCCAGTGTTGCCAGAAGATTTACGAAGAAAATCATCATTTGACGAAATAAAAATCATATTGTGATATAAAAAATCATCAGCAATTTTTTATTCTAAAATATTCAAATCGAAGCTGAACGATAAAACTTTTATATGAAACTAAAACAAAAACGCATTCTTATAAGTTTGTATGATTTCCTTACATTTCCTTTTCTAGCTATGGGAGTTAATAAGATTCTAATATTTTTAAAAAATTTATGTATAGGTAATTGTTAAAATTTGTGGAAAAGAATTAAATTCGGGAGCAATCCCCAAAAAAAATTTGTATATTAAAAATCACCATGACTGCAAGAATGTATATAAACGCGGCAGAATCACTTCCACCTCGAAAATTGTCGATTTCACGAACAAATTTCCAAAATTATAAAGAAGCTAGGAAAAACTCGAAAAACGCAACTCAAGTAAATATTGAAAATTCGCTAAACCATGTTAACATCAGAAAAAAGCTTTGAATTGGTTCGATATCACTAAAACCAATATGTAATTTTAGGATATTTTCGGTAAACCTTTTTTTAAATCACCAACAATTGCAAACAAATATATTTTTACCTCTGTGTTTTCACGAGTTTCCCAAAAACTTTAAAGATAGACAAAATTCCTTAATCTCGAAAAAATCCAATTTTATAAAATGGTATTGTCCAAAAACATATGTATAAAATATGTAAAGTTTTTGTAAAGTAAAAGAAATGTTTTGGTTGCTTTGGTTTGATATACATATTACTAAAACAGCAACATTACAATGTGATTTGATATTTTGGAGGCACCCAAAAACTAAAGAAATCAATGAAAAATAAAGAAAATTCCGAAAAATAGTTAACCAGGGTACACACTATCGAACATGAATGACAGTTTGCTCAAATTTTCGCATAAATACGGAAAATGATGTTTTAAAAGAATTTATATGATGCTATAAAATGGAACGTTGTCTTTCGTATATAACAAGATTAGGTTGTGTAATGCATGATGTTAAAACAAAAGCATCCTAGGAATTGTAAAATATTATGAACAAATAAAAATAAATTATTTTCAACGAAGTACGTTCAATTTTCGTACTTTCCATGTTTTCCAGTAAAATTTTTTTCCTGAATGACGGATTTAGCACCCAACATTAATGATAGTTTTGTCACTGTCATTCAAAGGTGATGAAGTTTTGACAAATTCGATAGTGTGTACCCTGCATTATACTTAAAAGTAGCTAAAACGGAAAAGTGTTTACTTTACAAGAACTAGCTAAATTCGCAAAATAAAGAAATATATTTCAAAATTCAAAATACTTTTGTCAGAGAAAGTTTACATAGCTAATTAAATGTAAGGCACAATGCATTACCATAAACTTTCATGTTAAAAGCTATGGACAATTATATTAATTTATTCAAATAATTAAAAAACGCAAGTCTTTTAATACTTATTTAAATTGTACTCAAGCAAGTTAAAAAAATCATCATTTGGGAGAAAAAAATCATCTTTTGGGAAAGAAAATCAACAAATCATATTTTAGTTTAAAAATCATCAAAAATATGATAAAATCATCATTCTGGCAACGCTGCAGACAGCACATTATAAAGCCCACACGATAAAAAATCAGCACTTTTAAAGAAATAATTCTCAAAAACATCAACTAAATTCCACAAGAGCATAGAAAATGTTGCTTCATTAGAAACTAAATTGCCCACTAGAAGGTCTGAAGTGAAAAATGTTCAACTTCACAGACAATTCATTTTGCTTCAAATTTTTTTTTTCTTGTAATTAAACTCAATTTTCATGTGTAACATAACTTTTTTACAAGAAAATTAAAAATTCAAAAATTAACTATATAAAATACAAGCAACTTGTATACATATGTAGTGTAGCGCACGCATGTATATATGTATATATCTACAGCGCATATTTTACAAAAGGATGAATTTAATTCCAAACCAAATATGCCCATTTCATCAAACAATTGTTTAGAAGCCATACCTAGCTTCTCTTTATACTCTTTATTTAGTCGCTAATGCGAGAGCGACGGATGTACCCAACAAAAACTTTTGTCATTTTTGTAATCGGTAGTACTTTATTATAGACTTGGGTAGCTCATGAACGAACCAGTTCAATTGAACTACTCACGCAAGTGAACGAAGTGATCTGGTCATGTCATTAACCTCTTTTCAGCTCCCTAGTTCATATGTCTTTTACGCTCATATTTATTTTTCGTTGGTGTTTCTTTTTAGTTCGTATTTCTTTTTCGCTCACTCTCACAATAATCAGATTATGTACACTTTGCAATCAAGGCGCATCCACACCAGATAAACTCGCTAGTACAACAAGTATGAAATCTACAAAAACCACAAGTACTTTATTTTTGTACAATCATTGCACGATGTCCGAAGAGCAAAGCAAATAAAGAAATTTTGATATTCAACCATTATATTAGCACAAACAAAAAGTTGTAAACTAGGCTGTCAAATGTGATTGCCCAGTGCATATACTGAACTTAACTATTAAACTAACTGAACTACAAGAGCATCCTAGTTCAGTAAAATGAGCTGAGCTGAAAAGAGCGCTCACTCAAAAGAGCTGAAAAGCACAATTATACTTTATTAATGGCCTACAAAGTAATGAGTGGTACCTATTTATCTTATTATTATGATTAAAATTAGATCTACTACGTAGTTTTTAATAAAATTAGTACGTATCTTTCTCATTATCTGAAAGTACGAGTAGTTACAATTTGTTGATATGTATTAATAAAATAAGTAGATAACCACTTTTTAAGTCAACATTTGTTTGTATGTATATGAAAACTAATTTTTGTCGCTTAAACTTATAAGTCAACAATAGTTCAGTGGGTAGAGTACTTGTCTTCAAATCTAAACGAGCACAGGTTTGTATCCCAGCTGGGTCAACAAAAATAAAGAAATTAAAAATATAAATAAAATAATAATAAAATGTGTATAAATTTGTTTTTTTTTTTAATTTTAATTTGTTTATTTGACTACTTATTTTTAGCTTCAAGTAAGCCAAATAGTAACTAGTTAATTGCTGTGAAAATGTAAATACATTTGTAAGGGGTACCCCTTATTTTTTGGACTTCTCAAACAAAAATAAGTAGTTATCGATTCAAATTGTAAGTAGTTGCGACTTAAATTCTCATATACTTTTTTTGTCCACCAGTAAGCAAAGTTTTTGCTGGGTACATTAAGGTTGTTCGAAAAATAGTTAAGCCGGTCACCTCCAATGATTAAAGATTATATGAAAACAATTCAAAAAATTACGACTCCACTCAACCATTTTTTTTTATTATGATTAACTACTAATTTTAGTTGTCTTCGAAATAAATTTCGAGCAAAAGGTTCTTATCTATACTCTCTGTTTTTGAAACCATAGTAGCCATCACAAAATATTTTAAGTATTTTTAGTTTTGGCCTATTTTTTCTTGAGATTTTATGTTTTATGGATATGGCAACAATGGGATAGATTGGCGCCTAAAATCACCATTTTAAAATTAATCAAAAGTAAAGCAATAGTCGAAATGAGAACCAAAACACAACTGACAAAAAAACAGATGTCTCACTTTTAAGAAAGTTGTAATCTATAATAAGAATTTGACAACCACGAATCAACTATCAATTTAGTTGTGAATCATAATAGGGGCCTTAATAAAATCAAAACAATATCAAAAGTTATGTCAATTTCAAATGATTTTACGAACTACCTAATACATTCTTCGAAAATATAACAACCCAGAGTGCGAAAGAAGCAAAATGTTTTCAAAGGAAATCCGTAATTTGTAATAAGATAATGTTCATTATATCGTTTCTATCCTTCAGCTGCTGTTAACTTTTTTTTAAAATAATAAAATTTATAGATAAATTATATTTAAAAACTTTTTGCGTAACGCTTAATACATTTGCAGGCAAAATTCAATTATTTTTGTACGTTTTACGATCGTGTAATGATTCATAATTAATTTCCCAAGTCTTCTTACAAAATGCTGAAAAAAATCAAAGAAAATATGATAATTATCGGTATCGGCGATATTTTACTGTCGACACGACGATACGACGATTTTTTCAGAGTTTTTTAACAAATAACAAGTGTTTTGCGAATTTTATCATGAATTAAATCCAATTCCGTGTTATTTATATCTTGTTAATATAAATTTTAAATATTAATAATATTTTACGCTGTTATTTTATAAAAAAAATTATTTATTTTTTTTCTTAATTTTACCATGAACTCAAATTCAATTTGTTGTTTTTTAAATCTTATTCCCAGCAAAAAAAACAGTATAAAGAAGTCATGAAAATGTAGAATTTGGGATCCAGAAGTAGCGTAACTTTGTATAATTTCTAATTAGTTTTACATATGCTTGTTATTGCAAGAAGTTCTCTTTTTCAATTACCATTCACCGAATTGTAAGCGATGTTAGACAAGGTTCTAATGACTAACACTTGTATGTAAAATACCAAGTGTCCCTTTCTTAAAACAATGTGCACAAAACGCCACTTCAACGGCGATGTAGTGTACTAAAATGTCCTACAAAATTATTTATCATCACATTTTACATAAATTTCGACTAAAATACATAACTTCAATTTTAATATGAGTTTTCACAGGTACCAACGCTCCACACTCAACTTTCAAAACTTAAAATGTGTTAAATTGTTAATTTCGTACTTATTCACAATTAGTAGCCGACATTGCAAATCTTGTAAGGCCTACGTTTAAGGCATAATATGTGTTTAGCATTTTTATGTAAAGCACCACGAGAACCCAAACACTGTGTTAATTGAAAGAGATTTTTAGCAGGACAAACTTCGTAAAATTGTATTTAACAAGAGCTGGACCTAAGACAATATTCAAAGAAATAATGTGAAAAATCACGTTAATTAAATCCAGTATACATGACAGAACATAATTTTCTTTGCGGAGGCCGCAACACTCACTCTAAGTGTTCATTTAATGTATTTCAAATGTAATTGTGACTATTATAAATCGAGTTTGCCAAAAATATAAAAAGAGTAAGCTATTTTCTCTTGATGAAGAAAGAATATCAATACTAATTATAATATGTAGCTGCCAATAAGCAAGCACATGAAGTTTAGAGATGGAATCTGACACAAACTGTCTTAATTTTATGTCAATTGACACTCTCCAATGATAAAGGTGTCAAGTCCCTTTCATATACATAGTTCTAGAAGTGGAACGTGTTGTAAGAATTTCTCCTCCCTCTGCGGAATTAGAATAAAAAGTACTGTTTTTACATTTTTATTAAATTCTTTCTCGATATATTTACCCATATTATGTATGTCGAAATCGAATTTGAGACTACGACAACTTGTCCTAGAATAAAGAAAAGTTTTGCAAGTTTGAAAATTTGTCGCAGTCACAAATTCGACTTTGACATACATAATACGGGTGATTATTTAAAAATCATTTAGTATAGTTTAAAAAAAATTGTTAGTTTCATATTTTAAAACATCACTTATAAATAGACGAACGTCATTATTTAACAAATCAGTGTAGACATTTGGTAAATCAATTTCACAAGCCATACCAAAGGATACTATGCCACAAATTTCACCATTTATAATGACTGGACCACCGGAATCTCCGTTACACGCAGCCGCACCCTCTGAGTTGGCACAAAACATTGTATCTGTGATATTTCTATCCCAAATTATAGCCGCACACTCTTCTATATCAAACATATTGAAGTTGAGTAGCTGCAGTTGATTTGAAAAAATATCACTATTTTCTTGTAATTTACCCCAACCATAGACTTGTAACGGATCATCAAATGACCAGTCTTGGCTACACAGGCGTGCATATTCAATTAATGGACCTTTAATAGGTGTTTTTAATTTTAGCAGTGCTACATCCATATTCAATGTTGAACTGTTATATTTGTAGGGTAAAAATTTTTTCTCAACCTCAGTTGTAATACCCAATTCGGAAAGTTCTGATGCACCACCCTTCACAATAACTTTTTCTCCACACCAATTTTCAGCACAATGGGCTGCTGTGAGCACAAAATTGTCTGATATCAAAGATCCACCGCAATCAAACACGTCATTTAAGAAAATTTGTACTAAAAAAGGTACACTTTCAATGGTAGCAGGCTGACCATTTACACTGCGTTTGTGAATATGCGCCAAAGTCTCTGATAATTGCTGGAATAACAACTCACAGATTATAAAAACTTTTAAAATAGTGTTTTTCTTAAACATTTTTTTTATATTTTGTTAGCAGATTTTAAAATATAACTCGAAGGCACTGAAGCCTTCTGATAACTGTTCTGATAACTGTTCTACTTAATGTGGAAGCTTATATAACAAAAATAATAAATTTAGAAAATAAAGAAAAGAAGATTATTTTTGTTGTTGTACAATTAGTTTTATTTGTTAAAATAACATGATAACTAGGGATGCCAGTTCCGAAATCCCGATCCCGAAAATCTTGGGATTTTTCGGTATTAAGATATCCCGAATCCCGGGATTCGTTTTAAAAAATTTCGGGGAATCCCGAAATATTTAAATTACGCATTTTATGTACAATTATTACACAAAAAACTGGTAATTAAAAGTAACAATCGGCACACTAAGGCCACAATTGTGTAAGTCACTTCACCAAAGTGAAATTTATATAGAGAACAAAAACAAAATTTCAAATATTTTATAAAACTGTTTTATTTTTTTATACAAATTTAAAACATTTTTATGATTTTGTTTAGTGAAGAATTTGTATGAAAAATCAAAACAAATATTTAAAATTTTTTCAAATTTGCTTTGTGTCAATATAAATTTTACTTCGGTGATGTGATTTACACAATTAGAGTCCACTTTATGTACAGATTTAAATAAATTATGCCTGCCAAAGGACATCCTCTATCCTCAGTCCACTGGTTGGTGGTGATAGAGAAACTTCTCCACGTTCTTAGTGAAAGTGGGCATGAATTGAGAGGATACGCCGATGACTTGGTGTTTATGTCAACTGGAAAATTCGGCTGTGTTCTCTTAGACGTTATGAATGATGCTTTGTGCACTATTTCACTCTTAGGAGAAAACTTGATTTTGGTTAAATGGACACAATATCCCTTATTCAATCAATGTCAAGTATTTATGTGATTTTCTTGACAGAAGGCTGTCTTGGAGTCCGTATTAATAATTCTTATAACAGGAAGTCTCTTGAGTTGTGCTGGATGCACTTGGAGCGTGAGTTCTAAAATGATCATGTGGATTTATAAAATTATCATCTGACTGATTATGATACGGAACGATTGTATAGTAGACGAAAACTTGGCCGGTTGTAGAGCCTACCAAACTATGCAAGGTCCAGATATTCTTGATACCGGTGTAATGAGGATATGTCCAGCCTTGACCATTCAGGCCTAAATTAGTCCAAGGCCTACTTAGATCTTCATAAGTATTGATCGATCCTAAATATCTTGTAGAGAGCTAGAAGGTATGCCGAATGACAGCATAAACTGTTAACTGAGTTTTCGGCAAGAGATTATGGCCCCTAATATGATTCACCACTCAACTAAGTTGAGTTGTCAAAGTTACGAACAGTGTTGCCACATTTTTTCTCGAAAATCTTCTAAATGCAAAGTCTTATTTTTCTATCAAAAATATTCGTTGAGTTAAAACACAATGCGAGAAATATATATGTAAACATGATACAAGCCTAAAGTATTTACACTAAGGAACGAATATATCAAGTTCAGACACGGTTAGACTGTAAAAGAAGAATTTAAGCACCATTTTCTTTCATTTACACGATATATGCCCCATACACTACACCAGTATGCACGCGCAATAGCGTGCTGGCGCCAGTGTTGGGTCGTGTATGGGCATTTGGTGTGATTGTACGATTTGTGTAGCGATGTCAAACAGAGTTTGATATTTTGCTGATGGTACCAGTTTGTGGTATTGTGTATGGTGAATTTAGCTCAGTTGAGAGAAGTTGTCAAAGAGTAAACATCGGGATAAAACACATTTACTTGAATAAATTACTCATATATTATGAAAAAAAGAACAAAATATATACTGTAAAGTCTTTGAAATAAAACAATTTCTAACAATTTTTTAATAAAAAGACATGAATTTTACTTAATTTCTATTTTTAAAACAATATCAGTAATGAATGCGGTGCGCACTAGCTGCAACAACTCATAAGTACAGAATTTTTAAGAAAATGAATATTGCACCAGTATGCTTGTATGGTATGTGTTTCGAGCATGATTCACCATCACTTGTTTGCAGGGTTGTCAGATTTTTTCCGACCTATTTCGCCAAATTGATTTTAAAAATCGCCAAAAATTGGCAAAATCAATATTATGTAGTTTTTCTTAATATATATATTTGATAATAAATAAATTTTTATATAATACTTTTTAATATAAATTTTTATAAAGCAATCAAAATTTAGCAGAAAATCGCCTAAAGTAGAAATAAAATCGCCAATAACTAGTTTTTGTAAATTTTTCTCATCCAAATTCAAAAATCATCAAAATGACATTTTTTAATTTCTTGCAAGCAAGTTTTAAGATTTATTTTCGAAAATACTCTTTCAACAAAGTAATTTTCCGGAATAACAAAAATTTTCAAGTTCGATTTTGTTTAAATATTAAGCATAAAAATCGCTAACAAATGTATTTATCGCCAGAAAAATCGCCATGTCGCCAAATAAAAATTTAGACGCCAAACAAGTTGAAAAATCGCCACATTTGGCGAGAAATCGCCATATCTGACAGCCCTACTTGTTTGTGCCAGTATTAGGGTATTCATTTAATCGAGTTTCTGCTTTAATCGGTTAATCGCTCTATTAATTAATCGAGGTTTTGGCTTAATCGCTTAATTTCGGTATCAACCGGTTAACCGATTATTTTTTTCATAAATCAAGTAATTTCAACAAATAAAAATGTTTAAATTATCTATTATTTTGAATTTATGAGCATTTGTAAAAAAAAATTATAAAATTTTCCATTATGCCATTACAGTGCTGTTATAATTTTTTTTTTTCAAATTTTTAGACTTCTAATTGTTTCGGTTAATTCTGTTAAAACATTTCTTGTATTACTATCGATAGTTTCTTCTGTTGTAAGGTCACCATCTGACTCATACTGACAGAGCTCAGCGACGAACATTCTGCAAAAAATTTTATTTCCGAATTCCTTAATTTCCGTTTTTGTACTGTATTTTAAAACACTGTTACTAGTAGGAAATATTCCTGAGTGGAGGTATAAAATAATTGAGTTCGTCTCTCATTAAATCTTATCCTTAGATTTTTAATTAAATCGTTGGCAACAGTATTATTATATTTTTATAAAACTATTACACAAAAACTTAATGCATAATTCCCTCAAGTCCCTCAGAGTCGTTCTAAATTTTTTATAGCCACGTCAAAAGATTTTAACGTTCTACTTAAGCTAAAATCACTGAACACACTTATTTATTTGTATTAAAAATAAACACATACATTTTGTATATGAGACGAAACAAATAATAAAACACAAAAAAAAATACGTTATAATACTACAAAATATGAAAAAATTTGTTACGTCGGTTAATCGATTAATCGACTGAAATTAACCGGTTTAACCGTTAATCGAAAAAAGCCAATTTTAAATTAACCGGACAGTTAATCGGGTAGTAATTAACCGGATAACCGATTAACGGTTAACCGGATGAATACCCTACATACTGGAGTAATGTATGCCTTGCTAAACTAAAAATTTTTTTATCTTTTTTAATGAAAAATCAAATAATTCAAAAAAGATAGAACGCTCAAAGAATTCATTTTGTGAACATACTATGAACGATAAATTTGAGTATATGTAATAGCTTCCGAAAACATGGAGAGACTGTGTCTTCAAAATTTTCTAATTAGGTCAGATTTAACGTTAGATTTAACGCTTATTTGTGAGAATCTGCAGAAATCTCATAAAAAAAATTGATAGACAACAAATCACCTGAGCCTAGATTTATTGCATAAGGCATTAAGTTAAATTATTATGCGAAAGAACGCTTAATTCCTGCTACAACTGCTCTCGCTAATTAATTAGTAAAAAATTCGACATAATCAATACAGTAAACATATAAATTACTTATATAAATATTGTTAAAAGATGTGCAACCCTCTCTGAATGGGCCAGCAATATGCAACATTCAAAACAATCTAATACCGTACAAAACAATGTAATAGAGAAAACTGGCCTCTTCACAAATTGCCGTGGACTGACCTGTGTCGAAGCACTATGCTGAATTTGATGTTGGCATAGGATGTTGATTTGGAAAAGGCCGAATTTGAAGTTTAAAAGCGATATAATCGTGGAATAGATAGGAGTTATTGATATTGCAATTTTTAAAATGCTTCATTGAACATGTTCATATGATTATATTAAACATATATATTGAGAAGAAGCCTTGTCAGGTGTATGGGTGAATAAAACGCTGAGTTCGCATGTTCTATATTCCAAAGTCAAAAGTAAGTTTTAATTTGATAGTAAATGTAGGAAAAGTACGATGATCGAATTTGCTAAAAAATAAAGCATGTGCTATCACTTTTCTCAATAAGTATAGAATGCGATAAATTTTTAAGCAACAGTATTATGTGCCATATGAAAACGTTATTTCAGAAACATCAAAATTAAACGAATGTGAGCAAAATTCTAGGGTACTTCAAGAAGCCATCGAAAACTAAAATTTTATACAAATAGCATATTAGACAGGTCAGAAACTTTTTACCCCCAACGCCTCCTAAAAATAGTACTTTCTGAACTTTTAAATGACTAAAGTTAAGTATGTAGAATAGAAATTGCATATTAAATAGGTAAGTATTGAGAATTCGGAAATGTTCTGCTTTCAGCACTCCGATAAGGTTGTGCAAATTATCGCAAACTTTTCCCAATAAATATCTGCTCATCTGATATTGGAACTTTCCCCTCGAACCGTCGAAAAAGGTCCTTCCGCATAGCATTTGGAAGATTGATTTACCAAAAATCACCAAATTGAGTCTTTTAAGACTACATTAGATAATCAAAAAGTGATTAATCAGTTGTGCGCTTAAAAAAGACTCGAAAATGAAGTAGAAATAAATTTACCATGCATATGTTCGAAATTGAATATTTTAAGACTACCTTAGACAATCGAAAATTGTTTAAGCAGTTGTAAGCTCAAAACAAGACTTGAAAATAACATTAAATTAAAAATTGTAAAAGCAACGAAGAGAAGGAATGATAACTTCAAAACGGCTGAACCAATTTTCTTTAAACTTAGGTTAGAAGGTTTTATATCAAGTCACCTTTCAAACAAAAGTTATTACGGCGTCTAAGATATATAGATTCGATAGAATACATATAGAAAAGATGTGATATCTTATAAAATGCTGGACCGATTTTGTTCAAATATAACTAAGAACATTCTCAATCCAGTCACCTTTCAAGCAGAGAAAACTAATCGACATGAGTCCAGCTGTTTGGTCTGTGCGTGGACTCGTATAGACACACAGCTACAAACTTATAACGCCCCTTTTTTGGTCCGAAGTTAATGAGTCCCATAAATGCTTAGAAAACGACTTGTGCGCAATCATAAATTGATCATGCATATGCTCGAAATGTGACTGTTTTCAGTATTGTTATAAGAGTAAAGGTACGGACACACTTGTCAAATATTTGCCGAAAAAAACGTGACCAACAGACAGGCTAATATTGCATTTTTTTTTATTCCAATAGTTTTTTTTTAATATGGGTTCGCATTTATGAAAAGAAATATAAAAATAGCATTTCGCGGCATATTTGACTTTATTGTGTGATATAAAAACTAAGTTAAATCAAACTAATCCTGGGCAAAAGTAGTGGTTACGTTTTTTTGGGCAAATATTTGCCAAGTGTGTACCTTAAGTTAATGTTAGCTTTGTGCTGTCAATATTATAGACAGTGCCTTAGCTGAGTGATTGGTGCGTTCAGTTGAAATTAAATTTTTTATTTTACTTTCTCCGAAATGAGTCGTAAATGACGAGTCTATTTCATAAGAGTCCCGGCTATGGTACCATTTTCTACCGACAAAATTATATTTTATGATCAGAAAATGAGCACATAAATATTTTAATTGAACAAAGGGAGGAGCCAAAAAAGGCTCGAGTATGATCAATAATTTCACAAATTGCTATCTGGGCTCTATGCAATAAGTAAGAAATGTTGAGAGCATGCTTTATATATGTTTACAGTTTTTAAATGTGTTAGTGTTTATCTGAAACAATGCCAGTGAATAAGATTTTAGTTACGAGTATTTTGAAGTTCATACTGAATAATTCCAAAAAAAAAACCGACTAACTTCGTAATTTAAACAATATGAACACTGAGATTTATCTGCCTTCTTTTTGAGTGTCCTCAGAAGCGCTTCAAAGCATCGCATGTAGAAATCATCACATTTTTTTTCTGCTTCCAGAAATATATTTTTTGCTGGGATGTGCAATTATAACTGCAAGATATTATCTTAAAACTACACTCAGGTACATATTAGCCCAATTCTCAATCTTATGCAAATGGTTTCGCATCGTAGCATTTGCAAAATGGTATTGCATATTGATACTCACCACTTAACAATTGTTAGTGGTGAGTATAAATATACTATACCAGTTTGCAAATACTACGATGCAAGACCATGTGCACAAGCTTGTGAATTGGGCTTTTTATTATTACACTTTTGCACAGCGCCAAGAAAACAAGCAAATAAAATATCTACATAAATCAAATTATCAAAATCATTTTTGTCAACAGCCAAAGTATCTAAATAAACAATTTTATTTTATGCATATTTTATACCAAAAGAAAACAAGATTAATTTAAAAAGAAAATTAAGAAGCAATACATACATAAATAACAGTACATATTTATTAGAGAAATAATAAACAGTTTCTACAAAAAACACCTTCAAAACATTAAAGATTTATGTTATAAATTTGTTAAAGACCGCCTAGTGTTTTTTAAACAGTTTTTTGCTTAATCATGTCATATAGATGCAAAAATATTTTTTGTCAATTAATGTTTAAACTATTTCATTAAAAAGGCAGCCAAATTGCAACCGAATACATTTATTAGCATTTCGTGAACTTGTTATTGAAATATATGAATAAAATTATGAAATAGTTTAGCAGTTTATAGTAAAAATCATTCTAACTCCAACTTTTAATTTAAGCAGGCTTGAGCTTGAGCTTCTTCTAACTAAAACATACTATTTTGCAAAAATCTTTTTGGAACTTAATAGAAATTGAGTATATTTTACGTTGGGTAATGGGAGTATCACCCTAAAACCAGTGCTGCCGATTTAAATTTCTCCATTAACGTTGAAAAACAACACATAAATAAATTTTTCTTAAAAATTTTAAGAAAAATTTATTTACAATAATATATTTGTTGGTTGACATGCTTTTTGTTTTGCAACATACCGAAGTATTCACCTCTACAGTAAAGAAATTTATTTTAAATTTTTTCCTGTAGTACAAAGAATTTTGAAAAATTCCTTTGCGAAAACAGCAGCATACAACACACAAAAAAATAGAAATAAAAAATATGCCAGCAACACATAGGAAAGTAAAGAGAGAAAATGTGTTACAACTAAATTCCAATGTAACAGCAAGGAAATTCTTTAAGATTAACAAAAAAAAATTTTTGCGCTTTTTTCCTTGACAAAAAAGGGGCATAAAGGGCAGATTCTTAACATTGTAAATGCATTTTAAAATAAATTTGAATATGTATAAAAAGAAATAGCTAAAATATTGACAGCAGACGATTTAACACCATTTCCTTTTGCTTTTATATTTATAGATTTAAATTACGAAATATTATTTTTCAGTCTCACAAAAAAAGTTCCCCTTAAAATAAGAAGATAGTCCTCCTTAACAACTCTTGAAGCAGATTTACTAAGAATTTAAATTTAATTTATAATATGTACATTTGAGCATATCTGATGTGTTTTTTGTGCAACAGGTTGCAATCTTTTGCTGTTCATACTATTTATCTAACACAATAGTGTATGAAACATGGGGCACGAGTGATTGTATGGCTGCTTATGTTAATAGACTATTTTCTTATTGTTCAGTGTGCCACAATCAAAGCAACATTCTACAAATAAAAACAATGGACATTTTAGACAACAGACTCATGCACAAAACAACAAAATTTTGTTAAAAACAAAAAAACTCTTCATGTAGTTGTAAATGCACACAGGGAATATAAACTTACTACACATTTATCTCAAGAAGATACAACCAGCCACCACAATAAACAAACATTGCAGATAATTGTGCCACATATGTACATTAGGGTGACCCTTAGTTTAAAAAGTTCAGTTTGTACAAGTCTCACCCCTCAGTTTGGTGAATATTGATTAAAAAAATACTTATCCTGTCAAATTTTCAGATCAATCGGTTGGGAAAGACTTGCCGCCAGCCACTAATAGCCTTCAAAGCTATAAATATAAGGAATATCTTTTAAGCCTTAGTAATTTTTTACTCCTTTAGAATTGCAGTCTAATATCATTATTGACTATAAAGCTAACTAATTAAAGAGAATATTCTCATAAATAGATTTACAATCTATTGCCTAAATTTCAGCCATTTAATCGCAACAATGATTATTTTCTCAAATTTTAGCTCAAATATTAGCTCAAATTTGGGAAAACCGTAAAATTTAACTTTTTTGTTTCATAACTTTCAATATATTAATTTCTCTTTAAAAAAAAAATTATAAGAAGAAAATGTTGCTTGCCGATTGATCTGAAAATTTTACAGGATCATTTTATTTGTTTTTATCAATATCCATTACACTGGGGACTGAAGCTGGGAGAAATCAAACCTTTTGAAACTAAGGCCCACCCTAATGTACATAACACATATACGTACTTTCATATTTATTATTGCGTTAGTTTGAGGCATGCAACAACGTACTAAAAAATTAAATTTATGCTCTGTATGCGTTGGCGTGTTTTGTTCATACTTTACTTGCCAATATTGTGCATTTTAATTAATTTAAATTGAATTTTAACATAAAAAATTGAATTTTTTCAATAGAAATATCATAATAAAGACAAAAAACATTAAATGTTGTCTAGATTTTATTTCACAGATTAATTTTCGTTTTTATTTTTTAGAAAAATATACATATAAATTTTTCTTCTTTGATGTTAAAAAATAAGATTTATCAACTGAATGACAACTTAATATGAGGTGAATTAAAAACTTAAAAAATTCGTTAAGATATATGAAATATATATTTAATTATTTTAATTAAAATTGAAAACAAAGCGCCACCATTCATTTATATTTTATCATAAATTTTCTTAGAAATAAATGCATAAATATGAAATAAAAAAAAAAGAATTTTTTACTGATGTCCGGTGTAGAGTTGCCAGTTTAGAGGGTTTCCCCCTATATTTTGGCGTTTTTATTAATTTTGGGGCAAAAATTTAGGGGGAATTTAGGGGTATAAATTTATATTTAGGGGATTTTCCTATTTGCAGGCCTTTAAAAAGATTAAAGTTTCACTATTGTTCAATTCACAAGCTCGTATTAACGTTGTATGTGTTGTGTAATCGTCCAATTATACGGTATTGTATTTTTGTACAAAATATTCGTATTTTTATAGTATGTTTTTTTTAGTATTTTTATACTACTTTTCATACAAAAGTGCGTTATAATTATACGATTGAATTTTATATGTTCTTCAAACAGTTATATTGAGACCAGGTCAGGGAATATTTTATTTATTAGATTAATTTGTAAAAATCTTTTGTATATGTGATAAGTAACACGAGAAAATACTTTCTTCTTAATGATAAATATATACTTGATTCATTTCAATTTAATTTTCAAGCTATTTTAATCAAAATTGCTTGTCGCGTCATATTAAAATTCCCATACCTGGTTTCGTTTCATGGTATCAAATCATGGTGAATTAATACCACGTGGTCTCGAGTGATCAGGTGACTACGAATTGTTTACCATATTTTAACTGCCAACTGTGTTAATGTATCAGCTCTTTTGACAACCCAAATATAAATTCTGCACGGCGAATTTCTTAGTCACCTAATCTCTCTTCGCCTGCCTTGGTATTAACCCTTTCGGTACAAGTTTTCCAATTCAGGCATTAAAAATCCAATTTTCTTACTATTCGGTCTTAAATATTTTTAATAAATTTAAATTTTTTTATTTTTTCCAAAAAGTTGACTCCAAAGTGGTTTTTTAGAATGATGCCATATGGATACATTTGTACTCAATGGAGTATAAAAAACACATGGGCGAACAAAACTAAATGGAATTGGAGGATGAGGTGGTCCTATATTTTTATCTATGGTGGGCTTAATTAACGGTCTGAGTTGAAACGAGCCATTTTCCAACTTCCCAAGTTGATCAAAAGAGGAATTCTCTGAGGGATGAGTCCATTATTTTATGGAACGACCCAAGAAGGGGGAAATACGAGGAATTGCATTTTTTAAACAGGGCGATCTCTTACTATTATCTATAGTTATATTTTATTTGGAACTAGTAACCCCAAAATTTTCAAATTGTGGGAAATTTTGCCTCTTTGAAAGATAGTCCATTTTTTAGAAAAGTGAAAACGCACTTAGGGTGAAAATTTTGTAGAACAAATTACTGATTATTGTTTCTAGGGCCAATTGACAGTTTTATTTCCAAATATGAATCGGTAAAGCATGAAAATTAAAATGACTTTGATCTAGTGGTGTATACAGAGTTACAATAAAAACTTTACCACATCATAGGTTTGTATCCATATGGATACACGCATAATTAAAAAAATCGTCGGTGCTTTTTTAATTGTTTAAACAAAAAAATTGTTATGCAGAATATTAAATTAAAGTCTTTTTAACTTATTTCAGTTAATTTTATTCAAAAAAAAGTCAATATGTTTGTTTTATTAGTAAAATAAAAAACTCTGTTTTGACCAAAAATAAAATACTTAAAACATGCTTTTTCAAATACGTATTTTTTTAAGAAAATAAAACCAAAACATTTTCCAAAAGTGACTTAAATTAAGAAATAAGACCTGGAAATTCTATAATCCGTTAGCAATCCAAAGGTAAAATTAATGCGGTTCTTGTTAGACGCTTATCAATTTACGTGTATCCATATGGATGCAATATAGCGAAAGGGTTAATTAAATTGACATTTAAAATATGACAAAATAACGAAACAACAAATTTGTCTGTTCACATGCACATAAACAAATATCGTCTTTTTTTAAACGATAAGACATAAAACTGAGCTTCTGAATTGAACATATATTTTACAACTGGTCAACCTCACTTTCGCAGTAGATAATTCAGTGTCAGTGATTGCTAAGAGATTTCGTTTTCGCAGTAGATAAAGTAAAAGCAAACTAAAAGTTTTTGTGTTAATTCAAGTGGAAGATTTACAAAGAAGCGTTTTGAAAATATATTGCTTTTCAATTTTTTGTGCCAACTTTTTAACTGTGATAACAGGTATAAAGGTAACGATGATGATTTGGCATCTCTTGATATTTTTGAAGAAAGTTTATTCCAATATTTATAAAAATCAGTTTTCTACTACCTCTACCTCTATATTAAGGTATGTTAGTATTAATCGCTGCCGGTACTGCCAAAGTGATCAGTGCTATACAATTCAAACTTTTCTTTATTCTATTACAATTTGTGTAGTCGCAAATTCGGCTTCGACATATATAATCTGGGTGAATAACACACCAATGCACATGATGTTGTTGGCTTGCCTGAAACTAGTCTTGTGTATGCATAGTTTCATAAGAATCGTTTAACTTACTGTTAATGTAAATTGTTGTGGCAACTTTTATGAACAAAAAATTTTATTTATTAAAATAACCTTATTGTTGTTATTATTTATGTGTATATCGTAACGGTTTTTGTTGTTGTTTTAGCGTTTGCGTCCAAAACAAAGGTCAAGCAAGAAATTCACTGATTGAGTAAAAAATATTTACTGAAAATTAAATTTTATTTTAGACAAACTTTTGTATGAAAATGCTTTGGCGATCAATTTTTCTGTAAAGGTATGTATTAATAAGAGGTAGAAAAAAGTCTTGCCTCACGATTACTGTGAGTCATGCCTGATCACACGTTATCACTTATGATCTTTACTTCAATTCCCCTCAATCGCTATCATGTGATGAGATTAATTTAGCAGAGGGGTATATCAAAGATTTTTAAAATTATGAATAGTTAATTTTAAAATAAGTTGGAAATTGCCACGTTTGGTGGAATATCTAACCTGTCAGAAAACCAAAATTCTAAGAAAAATTGCTAGCATAATTAAAAACTTAAACACGCTTCTTTCTATAAATTCTCTTGCCAACAAATAGCAATTGTACAAGCAAACGTAGTAGATAACAGCAGTTATTTTGGTTAAAATAGATTTTAATAGATAAGATAAAAAGGTAAGATTTTGTATACACGTGTCTTTTGGCATTTTACAGTGAAAGGAAAAAACTTACTAGCAATGAAACCATTACATTGGTTTGAAAGCCTTTGGTTTTCGAACAGTTAGGAAATTATGTGTTTTGTATTTGTCCTTATTTATTGTGAGCAAACAAACATTTTGAATACTATGTGCCTTATATGTATATAATTTGGTTATTGATTTGTATATATGGGCATATTTCACCACGCCTGACTAGAGCAAAATTACAAACAAGGTTCCATAAATTAATCTCTTTACAGCTACACAGAAAAAATGATTTTCCAATTTTTTCAATTAACTGTGTAATCAGAAAAATTTTTATATTCAATTAATATTTCAATTGAATCAACTTTTATTTCAATTGATTTTATTTTCTTTTAAAACAATGCTATCAATTAAATTTGAAATCAAGTTACCATAAAATAGTAAAAATTTCTACATGTCAATTGTGTATAAATAAAATAAATTTAGTTTGCATCAGTGAGAATTGTATAGTTTTTCTGAGTATGCGACATTGTTTTATTACAATTAATTGATTATTTTTTTAAATTTCAATTGACTTTTTAATTGATATATTTTTTATTTGAAAACATCGAAAAAAAATTTCTGTTGAGTTAATAATACAATTTTCGTGATTGGTTGAAAACTAATTAATTTTTTAATTGGATCTTCGTTTTTCTTAATAACATGTTTTTACTTTTTTCTGTGTAGACATGTGACATCAGCATACTTTTTTACAACTCAACAAATCCACTTACGTAACATTACTCGTTTTCTAGACAAAGTCTAGTAATACCAATAAACTAACTTTTGTTCAATTACTTCAGTCCTTAGGACGCTCTTCTAGAAGGTTTTCCAATTCCACCATTTACGGCTTTGTCAGACATTTCCCATATATTTTTCACATAAATTGTTAAAAATTTAAACTTTTAAATCAATCACCAAGATGTATAACTAACCGCAATGGCCTATCTCGACTTGAAGACTAATTTTCGAAAAATTTTCAATATTCGTAGTTTCAAATAAAGACTTAAGTCTACTTAGTCAACAATTTTTTTAAATTCAAATTTGGATTAAGAATTTGAGTTGAAATAATATTTTACAAATTGACTTTTGGGTTTGGAAAAAGAACTTAACTCAATTTATGCCTATCAAAAATCGAAATAACATATTAACTCAAGTAAGGAAAATAAAAGGTTTCCTTTCTTTTGCGGAATAACGAAATGTTTGATTTATGAATTAATAAAAAAAATAATGTTTCTAATAGCTGTAATTTTAAATTGCGTTATTCCAAAATAAGAAATTGTAATTATAAAACAATTATTTTGAGTTAGGAAACTGATGCTCTAAACAGTAATTTAAAATAATAACTTAAGCTATTAGGTTTTTTATGGATAGCTGCTGTCTTAAAAACAATACAAACAAGAAAGATTTATAGCTAGTAGAATCAGACACGCTGAACAGGATAGCACCAATAACTCGAATTTCGTCCTAACTCGAATTAAGCGGTTAAGGGTTGTGATCATCGATATGAGGCTAAACAAATAATTTAACACAAAAATATATTCTTATACTGCAAAAATTATAAAATTCTGTTTAAACTGTTAATCGGTTAGGCGATCGAAATTAACCGATTTAATCGTTAAGCGAAAATAGCCAATTTTAAAATAATCGAACAGTTAATCGGGTAGCAATTATTCGGTTAACCGAATGAATACCCTAGTGTCGACGCACATGTCCTCAAATATTTGACGATATTCTTTTTATGTTTATGGTCTAACATTCTAACATCTAACATCGAATCAAAAACTAAAAAAGGTACATGTTCTTCAAATAAAATAGTTAAAGTAAACATAATGATTAAGTTAAATCAAACTTTTAAAGTTTTTATAATCAGTCATTTGTTGTTGCTTCAAATATCAGAGACTTTTTCGCTCATTCAAAGTGTACCGTTTTTGGTACAACTTTTTGTTAATGGAGATTTTTGGTGCCGTGGATCTTTGATATCACAAAACTTTGTTGTCACTGCAGGCCATTGTGCTGCAAAGAAACTCCGAAAGCAATTTAGCCGCTGCTTCAAAATCCGATATCGGTATTACATCCAGGGTTAGCATTATAATCATATCCAGATATTATAACCCATATAACATGGATATGGATGTAGCAGTTTTAAGATTAGAAACACCTTCAAGGACCCTCAATTAAACCTGCAAAATTTTTTACCAAAAGAATTATGGTTGGAGACAGTGATGTTATATACTTTTTTTGAAAAGTCTTTACGCAGCCCGATAAAAATCCCTACTTTTCCCTACGCGCCCAAAAAATAATCTTTATAAAAATCCCTACAACTTTTAAATGGTAATCGGCCATGTCCCAGAGTATAATTCCGTTCGGAAACGGAATTCAACCTACCCTATTTTGTACCAGCTGGTGTCTAAAAAAGAAAATTAAAATACAAAAATTTTTCAGTTGTGTCCAGACTGTTGGCGGTGCTACTATGCTGTGGTATGCTCCAGCTAGGGCTTGACATATTAGGGTGGATTGAATTCCGTTTCCGAACGGAATTGAGCTCTGTGACATGGCCGAATATATGAATGAAAATAAGCCCCTTTGTGTTTAATGTACATATACGTATATGGCTTAATACGAAAAAAGCTTGTCTCGAATTTTCGATATTTTACAGGAGAAAGAAAAAACTGAGCTGCAACTTTCTTAATTCTTTAAGAATGATGTAATGACACGTTGACTACTGGAAAACGTTAAAAACGCGATTTCGAAAAAATCGAGATACGCCTTTTTTATGTTAAGTCAATGATATATAAAATTTATTTAAAGTTGTTATACAAATTTTTAGAATTTCTAGGTAAAAATATTGCAGTATTTTCAGAATTTGATCTAGTTTTTCAGAATTTGATCTAGTCGGCCTACCGAAGATAAATTCCCTTTTTATCGGGATCATCACATATAAAGATATACACTTTTATATGAATTGCACTATTTTACAAACATTTATTTTTGGAAATGCATTTTTTCTAATGCATTTTTTAAAGCTATTACTAATTAGGATGTGAAAACACGAAAAAATCTTTGCGGCCATTGTCCAGATAACGACGGTACATTTTTAATATTCAATGCACACACGTCTTTAAAGCGCCACACAGGCTCAAAGGCTTCTTCGAATAAAATGAGTTATATATCTACTAAATTACGCGTAGAAAAGTGGATGATTGGCTTTGATCGGTTAAAAAATTACGGAGTTATAATGGATCAAACTCAAAATTTTATAAAATTTTCAACTTTTTTACACAATTTTTGTCATTACGGAAGCTGTTATATACCACAAATAATAAAACAAATCCATAGTTTTATAATTTTATTGAATACATAGTACATGTAATTACAAAAATTGTAGGCCATAGTGGACCGAAATCGGCCAAAATCTAAAAATGCTGTAATAAAATAACGAAAAACTAGCATTTTTAATAGTCCCTACATTCAAATGATTTGAAAATATCTGTCCTTTTTTCCTACGGTCATTTTTTTTAAACAAAAATCCCTACGAATAGGGATTTTTCCCTACATATAATAACACTGGCTGGAGATTTAGCAAGAGCTTATGGTTGGGGTATAAAACAAGAAGGTGGTAATTATAATTCAATGTCAAATCAACTGCAAACTGTGAAACTCAATGTGGTTGGTATGTTCGAATGTGCGCATATGTATTACAATAAATCAATTACATAGTCTATGTTTTGTGCCACCGCACCGGGTAGAGGTACCTATCAAGGGGATTCGGGCGGTCCTATCATAATATATGGTGAGGTTTGTGGTATACTATCCTGGGGTACTGGATGTGCACACGACGGTTATACATGTGTCTATACCAATCTTCTAAATTGCCACGTACGTCAACTTGTTATTGATGCCATACAAATGTGAATAGCTGGACTATATTTCGCTTCATTATTTTTTATTCTGAGACAGTTGATAGTGAATAAAAAGTTACGGTTTTGTGTAAATATTTAATTTGATTGACGTATCACAAAAATTCTTTCAAATACATTTTTTTTGTAGTTCCAACTCATCAGTAAATCTTTAACTAGATTTGAAAAGTTTTCAAACTCGTATACTTATAGACAGACTCTCAAACAAGAAATGAGAATCACTAATACAAAGGCATTTATTTTAGCTATCCCATAACAAATAAATATATTTGATAACAGGCAGAGTTCGGATTTGCGCATTTCGTACAAGCATATTAAAAATGCGCAGAAGCGCAATGAGCGGAGCAATTGGTTAGCGCAGCGCATTCGAGTTATTAGCGCCGCTCTTTGCGCAATGCGCATTTATTATTTTTGTCTAGCGCTTTACGCTGCGCATTGCGCATATTGAGCGGCGCATTGAGCTTGCTCTATTTTATGCCAACAGTGGTTAGTTTGAGTTTATTCAGTGCTGCAAAATTAATACATCTTTCGTAGTGACGTAATTTTAAGAAATTTGGATTTGTAGCATTACCAAGCAGCTAAAGTTACAACTAGTAACTCTTTGGGAGAGTCATATTACAAGTTGTAATGGTAGTAGTCAAAAAACGACAGTCATATTACTAGTTGTAACAAGAGTAGTAACGTTACTGGTCGAAAAAGAACAATCACATTACTAGTTGTATCGAGACTAGTAACGAACTAGTGAAAAACTTACAAAATTTTCAGGTATACGATTTTATATACAACCAATTGTTAGCTATTAAAAAAATAAGTAGAATGTGGCTCAGTGGGTACAGTACTTGCCTTAAAGTATGAAAAATTCGTGTTCGTACCCCGGTTGAGCCAAAGTTTTTTAAGAGTTACAAAACTAGTAAGCGCACTAGTTTACAATAACTAGGATTGCAACTGGGATATAACTGTATACAAATGAACTAGTTGGTCCCCTATGACAACCCAATGTTAAAATCGATAGTTCGATATATGAAAAAAGGATAGATAGGCAACTAGTCTGAAGCAAAAAGCAACTAGTATAGTTCCAACTACATACCAGTTACTTTGTCTGCAGGGTATATCGTTCTTCTTTCATTTTTATTGTTGATCCCATCCAAATCTGGTGCCCTTAGATGGGTCAAACTATCAGACCGGAATCGGAAATATGAACTGCACTACCGACCCAACTTCCGGGCCATCACCGAAACCGGAAGTGTTAACTGCACTACCGACCCAACTTCCGATCCGGACCGGAACCGGATATATGAACTGCACTACCGACCCAACTTCCGGTCTAGTCCCTAAACCGGAAGTGTAAACTGCATTACCGACCTAACTTCCGGTCCAAACCGGAACCGGATATATGAACTGCACTACCGACCCGATACCCGGTCCAGCCCCTACGCCGGAAGTGCCATATGGTGATCTAAAGAAAATACGATGGCATGTAATAACATCCATGGAAATATCTCCCATTGCTTTTTTTAAATTTTATACTACTGTAAATGCGCAATGCGCATTTCATGCTCTCTTGGCTCTTTTTGCGCATTGCGCAAACAAAAAGCGCAACGCAAAAAAGCGCAAAGGCAAATGCTCCTTTTTGCGCTTGCTTCTTTTATGTGCAGCGCGAAAATATTGGCGCCGCGCAAGCGCAATAATAAATTGGCTCCGCTCTTTGCGTAAAGCGTAGTATGCAGTTCTAACTGAAATTCAGGTTTGGAGTTTTGCATTTATTTCTACACGGAAAAATAATCGTGTAGAATTCTATACAGATTTTTGTTTGCGTACACACAAATTTATATATTTTTTAATTTACAACACATAAAAACACTAAAAATTAATTACAATGTACGAAATATTAGAAATGTCAAAAATTCCGTCACCAAACAATTGTCTGGACATTAATTTTTATTTCAGTTGACGGAAAAATGTCTCCACTTATTGTTATAACATGCCTGTAATAGACAATAAATGCCAAAATTCCGTGTACTTTTCTTTTGGAACTGCGTACTAGTAAACGGAAATTTCTTTACGAAATTTACCAACCTGAATTTCAGTTTGTTTTTTTTTACACATACTTCTTATGGCAGCCTGAATTTCAGGCAGAGCTGCATACTACGCTTAAGCGCAAAAAGGAGCAAAAAGAGCGGCGCTGCGCTGCGTTTTTTCGTACTCTGGTAACAGGTTCTCTTCCCTATAGGTTTTCGACGTTTATATGGCTAAAGCTTGATGTGCATTTGGAGAAGCCAAAAAGATGAGAAATTTTTGTTAGAGATCAAGTTTAAAATTTCTTTGTGACATTTAACAAAAGAAGAGCTACTTTTACATATAATTTAAACATGTGGTATTTCATGGACCAGAGCTTTAATGTACATATTAAATAAGTGTGCAATATCACTGATAAAAATAAAACAAGAAATTGGAGGAAAAAAACATCCAGCAAGTTTGGCTTTATTTTTGTCATTCTTGCAGCTTGCTGCTATTACAGATGGCCATGATGACATGACATCAACAAATACAACTAATAAAGTATTTTTTTATTTTTACATTTGAACTGCCTCAGAGGAGCCTGTGAATGCGCACAAATAAATGAATGAATGAATTTTAAAATGAAATAAACATTTGATTTGTTGCCTTGCATTTTCTTGTCATTTCCTTTTTAGGATCGCATGAATGTTGTTATTAGGGTATTCATTTTAATCGACATTTCAATTGTTCGATTAATCAAATAGTCGTAGATGAGGAGGTTTTCAAATTATTCGAACAATCGAATAAAATTTTTACTTCTTGTAACTTATTACAGTAATTTATGTGTGTGAAGATAAATATGCCTAGTTAAGTATGTTTTTTTTATTATCGCATGCTATATTTTTATTTTCTATGTGTATTGCACTGAATTTAGGACTTTTTCTACAAAAACGCTCACTGTTAGCAAACCCTTCTTCCTCGGCGAATCAAAACTAGTGCATATTAAGGACAATAGTTGGGGCTACCAAACTACGTTTTTAGTTTTCCTGAATTGTATTTGTGAAATTTTTTATAAGATTTTGAATGCTCAAATATGACTTCTTCAAGTAATATGCCCACTGTGCCCAAACCCTTCTTCCTCGGCGAATCAAACCAGGTGGACATTAAAGACAATGGTTGGGGCTACTAAGCTGCGTTTTTAGTTTTCCTGAATTGTATTTGTGAAATTTTTTATAAGAAATTTGAATATATGACTAAAAACGCAGTTTAGTAGCATCAACGATTGTATTTAATGTCCACTGGAGGAAGGGTTTAGGCACACTGGGCATATTACTTGACAAAGTCATATTTGAGAATTTTTAACTTAGTCATATATTCAAAATCTTATAAAAAATTTCACAAATACAATTCAGGAAAACTAAAAACGCAGTTTAGTAGCCTCAACCATTGTCTTTAATGTCCACTGGGTCCGCTTCGCCGAGGAAGAAGGGTTTGGGAGCACGTTTTTGTAGAAAAAGTCCTAAATTCGGTACAATAAAAATATCGCAGGCGATAATAAAAAAACAGATTTAACTAGGCATATTTATCTTCACACACATCAGTAATTTTCTTATCAAAATTGCAAGGTTCGAACTACTAAATCTGGTAGAGGGGACCAATAATGTATATGTATATGACATGTTTTTGTTAAGGGGTAGTTTAAGTTCCCCGGCCACCTTTTCAGATTGTTAGATTAAATCGGCATAGGAAAACTTGCAATCCTTACATTTTAGGTATAAGCTTAGTTCAGCATTTTTACGTAATACACTACGAGGGAAAATTTTGTGGAAGATTTTAGCACCATTCGCTGTATGGGTCATTTTTGTCCCTTTTTTTAAGAAAAGGGGGGAAACCACCCAAGAGACGTTGTATAAAATTATTCAAGACACCGAAAATTCTACAAGACAACGAAGTTCAAAACTCAACTTTAAAGCCAGAAATAAATCAAACCTTAAAATTTGTTCAAGGGTTAGTACTTTCGTACTAAAATTTTGTCCAGACAAAACCGGATTTTATGTGGATAGTTTGTATTACATATGAGTCTTAGACACTTGAAAGAAAATTTATTACAATTTTTTACTCAAGATAGAACCGAATATTGATCGAAGTCACTCAAAAATACTTACTCGGAATATGGAGTTATTCGTGTGATCAAACATTATTTGTATTAATTTTTTCCATTAATCGGGTAAACATTATACGAGTGAATACCCTAGTTCTTATTATTGTTGTTGTTGTTGGTTTGGCAATCCAATTCGATAAATGGATGATCGTATAACTTAACATGTGTTCTTTAGGTTTTCGTTTAATTTTAACACAAACAGTTTTTATTTATATGATATTTTTGTCATAAAAGGCCAGCAAAAAAACTTCTTAAAAGTAATGAATTGTATAAATTGTATGTGGTTTGTATGGAGTGGAGTTTTTTTTAACAAAAAAGGAGGCCATTGTCATTAAGCCCCTTATTTAATTTTATTATTTTTGTAAGAGCTACTTTTGAATACAATATATGTACTTAAAATCGAATTATTGAGTGCATTTCATTAATGTCAAAATATTTTTAAGACCAGTCGCGTTAAAATCGCCATATTTTTTTATGATTAAATATACATATTTATCTGTGTTTTATCAGGTCTGTCAATGATTTTGTACGAAAGTAAAATAATTCGCCTTTGACAATTCGTAATATCGAGGGCTTTTAACCAAATAGTACTATCTGCAAAGCCACAATTTTTCAGGAGATGAAAAACTGTTTTTTAGTTTACTCTAAAAAAATAACTACCCGGCAAAAACTTTTGTTATTGTTTTGTAGTAGGCAGTACTTTTTTAATGAGTGGTGCTTATTTATCTTATTACTATGCTGCATATAAGAGCTACTACTTTTTTTTATAAAGAGAAGTAGCACAATCATGCAATTAATGCCTACCAGTTAATTAATTAATGTGTT
This sequence comes from Panzeria rudis, assembly GCA_956483635.1. NCBI lineage: Eukaryota > Metazoa > Arthropoda > Insecta > Diptera > Tachinidae > Panzeria > Panzeria rudis. The sequence goes on from OY101447.1 coordinate 181,355,434, forward strand.
ACCTTCTTTGGGAAAGGTATAGTGTAGAGCGAACAGGTGGTGAAGTGGGAGAGCGACAGAAAGCTTAATTAATTTACAACTCTGCTAATGCGCGTTTTTTTGCAGAGCAGTGTTACAACGCCCTCTGGTGTCAAGTAGAGGCATTGAGTTGTTTAAGCTGTATAATCATTTTATTAGTTCTTTTATTTCGCCGACGGTTTGGCTACAATACCGACTTAGTTATCAATAAAATTATAATCTGAGAGTAGTCATAATTTGTTGTTATGTATTAATAAAATAAGTAGACTAGCAGTTTATAAGTCAACATGTGTTTGTATATAAAAACTAAGGGCCTGTCCCACGATGTCGACAAGTCGATGTCGTTCTCTTATTTATATTGAAAACAATAATAAAAAATATGAATTTGTTTTTGTTTTCAATATAAATAAGAGAACGACATCGACATCGACTTTTTGTAGCTTATGTGTTGTTTCCACACTGCAAACAAGCACTGCTTGTCTAAAATTTATATGAAAAGCACTCAGTTCTTTGAGTGATTTCCATAAAAAAATTTTACACAAGTCGCTTGTTTCCATTGTGGAAACAGCACATTAAACTTAGAAGTCAACAATAGCTGAGTGAGTAAAGTACTTGTCTTCATATCTGTACGAGCACTGGTTCGTATCCTAGCTGGGTCAAAAACAAAAAAAAACACCAATATATGAAGAAATATAAATAAAATATGTTTATTTGACTACTTATTTTTTAGCTTCAAGTAAGTCAAATAATAACTAGTTAGTTGATGTGACAATGTATGGGGTGCACCTTACTTTTTTAACTTCTCAAACAAAAATAAGTAGTTATCGAGTCAAATTGTAAATCAAGGTGAATTAATTTTATCAGGTGGTGTTGATTCTAAACCAACTACAACATTACAATAACATTTGACATCTCAGCCCCTATGTCAACGTATACAAATTTTGAATTTTGAAATTTTGCGGACAAAAAGTAGAACAGCTGTGCTTATGATATCACCTGTATAAATCCACCTTGATTGTAAATATACTATTTTGCCTACCATTAAGCAAAGTTTTGTCTGGGTAGTCTTTGTTTTACTATGTTATTTAAAAACGACGTATAAATCCTATGTTAATTTTTTTTCAATTCTTAATGTTCGGGTTTATATATAGTTTTTGGATAGCACTTTTTACAAATTGAAGTTTCATCGATTCGAACATTGAAATTAGCAGATAGAACATTTGAACAGATTAAAAAAACTTCATAACTGCCACAAAGTCACTCCTAGAGTGCCAAAATGTAGCACCGACTCCCAATAATTTTTCCGTCCTAACATCTTTTTCTGAACATACCTACTCCTTATCTCCCTTCCGTGACACACCGACCACACGAGCAATTGTAAATGTCTTAATACAAGCAATAACGCCGCAGAACCGCAACGTATATTGCCAAAGTTCTTGCTTGCATTTCTTGGTAGCGAACACGTACAAATCTTAAAACATTAAATTGACAATTTTGCTGAAGAATGTTGTGCGTTATTTACACTGTATTCTTTTATGTATGTAATTTATAATTTTATAAATAATAGTTTTTACATTTTTCAGCAATGTTCTTTTCAAAATTAGCTTTAATGTTAATTTTTTTCACTTTTCACAAAAAAAAACTCAAAGGGCAATTAAATTTGAGAGCTTGTGTTAAAAGATTATTGCTCAGCAATGTATTTTAACATTTGTTGCTGAATATGTATTTGAACACATATTCATACGGTCCGCACGCAAATATCTTGTGTCGGCAATAGAATTTGACGGGTGTGGTCTGGGTGTGACAGCCCAGTTATAAAATCTACAATAGAGACTAGAAATGATAGAAGAAAAAGTTTCGTAACTGCCCACGATTACGCTTACGAAGCTAAATGTATGACCGACCTCCATTGGTTTCTTGTTTTTAATATTTTCTCAAAACTTACTTGCCCCCTATCACCACCCCTTCCCTTAGGGGGCTCTTATACAAATGAGGTTTATATAAATTGTTAAATTTGGCCCAAGCAGCGTCTACGATGCCCCTAGACGAGTCAAGTGTATGACCAACTCCCATTGGCGTCAATATTTTTTTTGCACACCTAGCCCGTATCTCTATTCTTCAAGGGTGCTCCCATAAAAAATTTACAAAATTTACACCCCTATGGGTGTTAAATGTATGAGCTGAACTTTGTTCGCAATACATACTTTGCAAAATTTTTATTTATTTCGGTTTAAAAGGCGCTTATGCATGAATGGACGAAAAGGTCAATATATTGTTTCTCAATAAAAGCTGCGATAAAATGACAAAAAAAATTTCGAAGAATGGAAACATTTTTAATTGTACTAAATAAACCATTCGTTTGCCATTGTACTTTTCAAATCCGATTTGGTACAAATTATACAATTTTGCCATCCCTGGTTAAAATTATTATATGTCATTCCTAAAAGCATGCACTAAATATTTTGTAATGTTTCTTTAATTAGAATATATACGTATTTGCAGGGATGGCAAAATTGGTACAATTGGTACCAGGGATGGCAAAATTGGTACAATTGGTACCAGGGATGGCAAAATTGGTACAATTGGTACCAGGGATGGCAAAATTGTTACAATTGTACCATTTTTGGTACAAATCGGACTTTAAAAGTACAATGGTACACCAATGGCTTATTTAGTACAATTAATAATTTTTCCCATTTTTATTAAAACTGCTTATGAAAAAATATTTTATCCATTTCGTATACTCCTACATACGCAACATTTTATCTATACATATGTACATATAATAAAACTGTAAAAGGAGCGTGTCTGTACATGAAATATTTTTTGAAAATGTTTATGGTGGCGTAAACAGTAATCGATGTAGAGAACAAAACACCAAATTTTGGAATTTTTGTCTGTCTGTCTGTCCGAACACGCTTCACGGAAAAACCGTTGAATGGATTTTCGTGAAATTTGGTATGGATGTAGTTCTGATTCAAATATTGGGTACTTTTTACCCCGATAAAATATTTCATTTCTAAGTTAAAATAGAAAAAACGAAAATATAACCTATTTTACTAATATAAATGTTGTTGGAAATTAGAAAGATGTTTTTGTTCTTTTTTTAACGTTGGTAGCACTGTTTATTTTGCATAACGGGAACTTTAAACAATATGTAAAGAACGTTATATTATAGGGTATTCATTTTAATCGACTTTTCAATTGTTCGATTAATCAATTAATCGAAATTGAGGTTTCTAGATTACTCGATCAATCGAGTAAAACATTTATTTCGTTCGAGTTATTCGAGTAAGCTTTACTGCTACAAATTATTCGAGTTAATCGGAAAATGCTTGAATTTAATCGGTTTTTTGTACATTTTTGTGGACAAAAATAAAACAAAACAAGTTTTTTCGCGTTGTTATATATTTTTACAATAAAAACAAAAGAAAACACAACAAGTCTACATAAATTAGATAATAAACTGATCCTTTAAAATAGCTTTTTTTCACTATTCAAATGTTGCACTTTGAGAAAATTTTGCGCGAGGAAATATTTAATAACATTCCGACCTGTCCTGTATTCAATGCAGAATAAAACTAATCGGAATTGGCATAGCATTATTGTTGTCATAAATATTAACTTGTAAATATTTGGAATTAAGAAATATTTGCCACTACTTTTGGTTCAGAGTTAGTTTGATTTATCTTGTTTTTTATATCACAAAATAAGGTTAATTATGCTGCAGAAAGCTATTTTTATATTATTGTTAATAAATGCGAACCCATATTTAAAAAATATAATAATTAAAGGAAATACAATTTTAACTTGTCTGTGGGTTACGTTTTTTTCGGCAAATATTTGCCAAGTGTGACCGTACCTTAAGACTTTTATATTCCGAACATTACATTCGATATTTTAATACGAAGCATATATTTAACTAGTTACTCTCGAAATATCTTCTGTATTTCAATTAATTTTTGTTTAATGTTTATACTGCAGAATTTTTTAAAGACATTTGAAGTTTGTTTCTGTCTTCCTATTATTGTTACTACATTATTTACTTAATTTTTTGATCATGTGTACTATTAGTGTGAAATAACGTTCGAATTGAATGGCAAATTTCATATAAATTATAAATGTTTCCACTTTTTATTAAGAAATGTACAAAAACTCATTAAAAAAAAGAAAATTTATATAACATTTTTTAATCGAATTATTCGATTAATCGACATAAATTATTCGAATAAATATTTACTCGAAAATGAAATTTTTTGTTTCATCGAACATTATTTGACTTTAATTATTCGATTAATCGAGCAAACATTGTTCGAGTGAATACCCTATTATATTATTATATTTTACAGACACCTTATAGTCATAAAGCGACCTTTAAGCGCTTGAAGCGATGTGTGTGAAGATAAATATGCCGAGTTAAATATGTTTTTACGTAAAGGCTTACGTTACAACATATTTAGGTGTGAAGATAAATATGTTATGACGTAACGAAATAGGAGTTAATAAGCTAATTATATGGGAAAAAACATATTTAGGAAGTTTTTATAGATTTTTTTATTCGATTCTATTGGAATATAATCATATTTAATATAATTACAATTCTGACAATGATTTTCTGAAAAGTTTTATGAAAACTCATCTTTGGTCATACGTATGTATAATCTCTGAGATTTTGGCCAAAGTGGCCAAATGAGGGGTTGGCATGCAATGCCACAATATGGGAAATGACTACTAGGGTAGTTTCTACATTCAATTTCATTGGAATACCCGAATTGAGTTTGTGAACAATTTTACAGCTCATTTAAACTCATTTTTGGTTATACGTATGATCTCTGAGGGATTTTGTCCAAAGTGGCCAAATGAAGGGTTGGCATGCAATCCCACCATAAGGGAAATAACTACTAGAATATTTTCTATAACCAATTTCATTGGAATTCCTGAATTGAGTTTGTGAACAATTTTACAGCTCATTTAAACTCATTTTTGGTCATACGTATGATCTCTGAGGGATTTTGGCCAAAGTGGCCAAATGAAGGCTTGGCATGCAATCCCACCATATGGGAAATAACTACTAGAATATTTTCTATAACCAGTTTCATTGGAATTCCTGAATTGAGTTTGTGAACAATTTTACAGCTCATTTAAATTAAGTTTTGGTCGTACGTATGGTCTCTGAGGGATTTTGGTCAAAGTGGCCAAATGAAGGGTTGGCATGCAATCCCACTATATAGGAAATGATTACTAGGATAGTTTCTACAACCAATTTCATTGGAATCCCTGAATTGAGTTTGTGAACAATTTTACAGCTCATTTAAATTAATTTTTGTTCATACGTATGATCTCTGAGGGATTTTGGCCAAAGTGGCCAAATGAAGGGTTGGCATGCAATCGCACTATATAGCAAATGACTACTAGGATGCTTTCTACAACCCATTTCATTGGAATCCCTGAATTGAGTTTGTGAACAATTTTACAGCTCATTTAAATTAATTTTTGTTTATACGTATGATCTCTGAGGGATTTTGGCCAAAGTGGCCAAATGAAGGGTTGGCATGCAATCCCACCATATGGGAAATAACTACTAGAATATTTTCTATAACCAATTTCATTGGAATTCCTGAATTGAGTTTGTGAACAATTTTACAGCTCATTTAACCTCATTTTTGGTCATACGTATGATCTCTGAAGGATTTTGGCCAAAGTGGCCAAATGAAGGGTTGGCATGCAATCCCACCATATAGGAAATGACTACTAGGATACTTTCTACAACCAATTTCATTGGAATTCCTGAATTGAGTTTGTGAACAATTTTACAGCTCATTTAAATTAATTTTTGTTCATACGTGTGATCTCTGAGGGATTTTGGCCAAAGTGGCCAAATGAAGGGTTGACATGCAATACAACCATATAGCAAATTACTACTAGGATATTTTCTATAACCAATTTCATTGGAATTCCTGAATTGAGTTTGTGAACAATTTTACAGATCATTTAAATTAATTTTTGTTCATACGTATGATCTCTGAGGGATTTTGGCCAAAGTGGCCAAATGAAGGGTTGGCATGCAATCCCACCATATGGGAAATAACTACTAGAATATTTTCTATAACCAATTTCATTGGAATTCCTGAATTGAGTTTGTGAACAATTTTACAGCTCATTTAAACTCATTTTTGGTCATACGTATGATCTCTGAAGGATTTTGGCCAAAGTGGCCAAATGAAGGGTTGGCATGCAATCCCACCATATAGGAAATGACTACTAGGATACTTTCTACAACCAATTTCATTGGAATTCCTGAATTGAGTTTGTGAACAATTTTACAGCTCATTTAAATTAATTTTTGTTCATACGTATGATCTCTGAGGGATTTTGGCCAAAGTGGCCAAATGAAGGGTTGACATGCAATACCACCATATAGGAAATGACTACTAGGATACTCTCTACAACAAATTTCATTGGTATCCCTGAATTGAGTTTGTGCACAATTTTACAGCTCATTTAAATTAATTTTTGTTCATACGTATGATCTCTGAGGGATTTTGGCCAAAGTGGCCAAATGAAGGGTTGACATGCAATACCACCATATAGGAAATGACTACTAGGATACTCTCTACAACAAATTTCATTGGAATTCCTGAATTGAGTTTGTGAACAATTGTACAGCTCATTTAAATTAAGTTTTGGTCATACGTATGATCTCTGAAGGATTTTGGCCAAAGTGCCCAAATGAAGGGTTGGCATGGAATACCACCATATAGCAAATGACTACTAGGATACTCTCTACAGGGATTTCACTGAAATTGAATGTAGAAACTACCCTAGTAGTTATTTCCCATATGGTGGGATTTCATGCCAACCCTTCACTTGGCCACTTTGGCCAAAATCCCTCAGAGATCATACGTATGAACAAAAATTGATTTTAATGAGCTGTAAAATTGTTCACAAGCTCAATTCAGGGATTCCAATGAAATTGTTTGTAGAAAGTATGCTAGTAGTTATTTCCTATATGGTGGGATTGCATGCCAACCATTCATTTGGCCACTTTGGCCAAAATCCTTCAGAGATCATACGTATGACCAAAAATGAGTTTAAATGAGCTGTAAAATTGTTCACAAACTCAATTCAGGAATTCCAATGAAATTGGGTATAGAAAATATTCTAGTAGTTATTTCCCATATGGTGGGATTGCATGCCAACCCTTCATTTGGCCACTTTGGCCAAAATCCCTTAGAGATCATACGTATGACCAAAAATTAGTTTAAATGAGCTGTAAAATTGTTCACAAACTCAATTCAGGGATTTCACTGAAATCGAATGTAGAAACTACCCTAGTAGTCATTTCCCATATGGTGGGATTTCATGCCAACCCTTCATTTGGCCACTTTGGCCAAAATCCCTCAGAGATCATACGTATGAACAAAAATTAATTTAAATGAGCTGTAAATTTGTTCACAAACTCAATTCAGGGATTTCACTGAAATTGAATGTAGAAACTACCCTAGTAGTCATTTCCCATATTGTGGGATTCCATGCCAACGCTTCATTTGGCCACTTTGGCCAAAATCCCTCAGAGATCATACGTATGAACAAAAATTAATTTAAATGAGCTGTAAAATTGTTCACAAACTCAATTCAGGGATTCCAATGAAATTGGTTGTAGAAAGTATCCTAGTAGTTTCCTATATAGTGGGATTGCATGCCAACCCTTCATTTGGCCACTTTGGCCAAAATCCGTCAGAGATCATACGTATGAACAAAAATTAATTTAAATGAGCTGTAAAATTGTTCACAAACTCAATTCAGGGATTCCAATGAAATTGGTTGTAGAAAGTATCCTTGTAGTCACTTCCTATATGGTCGGATTGCATGCCAACCCTTCATTTGGCCACTTTGGCCGAAATCCTTCAGAGATCATACGTATGACCAAAAATGAGTTTAAATGAGCTGTAAAATTGTTCACAAACTCAATTCAGGAATTCCAATGCAATTGTTTATAGAAAATAGTCTAGTAGTTATTTCCCATATGGTGGGATTGCATGCCAACCCTTCATTTGGCCACTTTGGCCAAAATCCCTTAGAGATCATACGTATGACCAAAAATGAGTTTAAATGAGCTGTAAAATTGTTCACAAACTCAATTCAGGGATTTCACTGAAATCGAATGTAGAAACTACCCTAGTAGTCATTTCCCATATGGTGGCATTGCATGCCAACCCTACATTTGGCCACTTTGGCCAAAAGAGATTATACATACGTATGACCAAAGATGAGTTTTAATAAAACTTTTCAGAAAATCATTGTCAGAATTGTAATTATATTAAATATAATTATATTCCAATAGAATCGAATAAAAAAATCTATAAAAACTTCCTAAATATGTTTTTTCCCATATAATTAGCTTATTAACTCCTATTTCGTTACGTCATAACATATTTATCTTCACACCTAAATATGTTGTAACGTAAGCCTTTACGTAAAAACATATTTAACTCGGCATATTTATCTTCACACACGTCTTGAAGCGGGCGGTTGCATCTAGTCTTAATTAAATTTAAATTTTGCGAAATATTGAGAAAAGGTTAAACTTAATAGGAGGAATATTTAAAATGATCAGATGACGCTAGCTCACATAATGAAGACTCTACAGTTTAAAGCTCGTCGAGATCATAACATATATTGAAGTCTGAAAAATGTTATTTTGTTATAAATGTATTTGCTAGGGATGTAACGAATACCGATACCGATACCGATATATCGGCGATATTTCAGATTTTCCGATACATCGGTATCGGCGATATTTTACTGTCGATACGACGATACTTTTAAAAATTTTTTCAGAGTTTTTTTCTGACAAATTATTTATTTTTTATTAATTTTACCATGAACTAAACTCATTTCCTTATTTTTTAAATCTTATCAATATCAATTTTAAAAATTAATAATATTTTATACTATTATTTTGTAAAAAAATTATTTATTTTTTGTTAATTTTACCATGAATTCAAATTCAGTTCGTTGTTTTTTAAATCTTATTCCAGCAAAAACAAAGACACTCCAAAGTAGTCATGAAAATGTAGAATTCGCGATCCGGAAGTATTGCAAATTTGGATCATTTTTAATTAGTGTTACATATCCTTGCCATTGCAAGAAGTTCTGTTTTTCGATTACCAATCACCGAATTGGAAGCGATGCTCGGACAAATTTCTTTTTCGGTGTTCTATAATGATTTTTCCTCAAGATAAAAGGATAAAAAATTACCCATTTTCACAATTTTTTAATGCGAGTATGGCGAGAATTTTTTAAAATTATAAAGGAATTTAAATTTTTTTCTTGCTTTTCTACTAATTACACTATGCGATAAATAAAGACTTTTGGAAAAACACAAGAACTGGACAGTACAGGTTCGATTGTCCTACAATGGCGTAGTAAAACCCTTTACTCAGTTTGGCGAATTTGGTGACCAATTTTTTTTTATGGACCTCCAAATTTTCTAAAAATCAGTGGGGCCTCAAAAAACGGTGTCATCAGTATTTGGCCAACAGCTAATTCAAACTTTATAATACCGCTTAACTGTATATGACAATAATGTAGCTAAGAGTCTGTTTAACAGATTTTTTTTAACATTTCATGGCAAAAAAAATTTTTCGTTAACTTTTTGTTCACAAAATTAAGGAAAAAATGTTTTTTCACTTTTTTCAGAATAATTTACAGGGACTTGTAATTTTTAACTAACAATATTTGGCTAACTTATAGTTACGGTAGAGCTGAACCACTTTTGTGAACATATCAATACAATCTGCACGTATCTAGGCACTCTAATAGCTCACACAGACCACTTTTTACCTTAAAAATTTCAGTTTTTCACTATTTTTTTATGCAAAACAGTTATTCATGTGCATACTTCTTTGTTGTGTTTCACTAAGATTTTGTGCCCAGAAAAATAATATGTTCCTGTACTTTTTTTGAAAAAAAAAATTATTTTATTCACTTTTTTCAGTATAACTTGTAGGGATTCCAAATTTTTCATTACCATTATTTGGCAAAACAACAACAAACAATAAAAAATAGTAAATACTAAAATCAGCAACATAAAAAGTGGAACAATAACAAGGAAAGCAAAAAAAATGCAATAAAAATATAGCCTAACTCGTAAAAAACGAAAACTTTTAAGGTAGAAATTAGTTTTTCTGGGCTGTTTAGGGTGCCCAGATAAATTCAGATTGTATTGACATGTTTACAAAAGTTGTTCAGCTTTACCGTAGCTATAACTTTGCCAAATATTGTTAATAAAAAATTACGAGTCCCTGTAAGTTATTCTGGAAAAAGTGAAAAAAAAAATTTTCCCTTAATTTTTCAAAAAAGGTGCACAAAAAAATTTTTTTGGCATAAAATGGTAATAAAATCTGTTTAGCGAACTCTTAGCTACATTATTGCCATATATAGTTAAGCCGTATTATCGAGTTTGAATTTTCTGTTGGCCAAAAGTTGATGACACCTTTTTTTGAGGGCCCGCTGATTTTTCAAAACTTTGGAGGTGCATAAAACGAAATTGGTCACCAAATTCGCCAAGCTAAGTATAGGGTTTTACTACCCCGTGGTAGTACAATCGAATCTATACTGTCAAGTCCGTTTGTTTTTTGGACTGTTGCACTGTGTTATCTGCATATTTTTAATATAGATTTTTTGGAAGCGAAGAAAATGTAGGTCCTTAAAAAATACTCGCAATTTTTTATACTGGGTTAATATCAATTTTAAATATTAATAATCTCTTACACTGTAATTTTGTATAATAAAAAAATTGCACTTGAGTTTTGTTAATCTAAACTTTAAGTCAATTTCAATATTCGTATCGGTATCGGAATCGGTATCGGCGATATTTATTTTTAAGTATCGGTATCGGTATCGGATCGGCAAAACGGCGTATCGTTAATCCCTAGTATTTGCATTGTAATAAAGTTGAATATTTCGGAACTTTATTGAGAATATATCCTTCTACCTTCCAATAACTAGTATGTATAAATAAATAAGGTATTTTTGATTATCTATAGAAAAGTGGTATATATTTTCTATACTTAATACAAATTTCTGGTTTCAAAAATCTATTTTGGTACAAATAGGTTCAAAAAAGTACAAGTTTAGACAACAATTTTATAATCTAGTTCGCCATCCCTAATCGCAACCACTTCTATATAAGCATGTACATGTTACATTGTACATATGTACATTAGAGCGACTCAAAAAAAAAGTGATTTTGTTACCCCTCTGAAAATAAAGCTTAATATGTTTTATGATGATTCCCAAAGTATTTTGGTTCTAACGTTGACCATCCGTTTTCATACAAATTCTACGTATTCGGAAATAATGTTCTGCTTTTCAAGATAAATCTGTTTTAAAATAATGTTAATTTATTTATGTTTTTGTAATTATGCACATAAAACGCGAAAATCGCGATATATTTTATCTTTTTTCAAATATAGGCAATATGGGTATCAAAATTTTTCATTTTTCAATTATAATAACCTGGTGATGAGCTAATGATCCGTATTCAAACCCTGGATGCTGTGAGATAAATTTAAGTTTTCAAATATTAATTTTTTAGTTGAATACATATATGAAATGAGAAAAATAGTTACTAAAAGAACAAATTAAATAATTTAATTAAACTACAAATTAAAACATTTATCAAAATGTGAAAAATACAATTACAATAAAAAATATAAAATTTATAAAAAATGTTTTCGCGATTCTATCTTTGTATAAAGTTTGCACGATTCCATTTTGTTTGCAATATGACCTGGTCGATTACTTTCGATAACAGAAGGACATGATTGGCTTACTAGCTTAACAAATCGTTCCGTGTTTTGCGAATGGCATGAGAATTCTAAATTGATTTCGATAAAAGAAGCAGTTAATTTTATCTCTATAAACAGTTTTTAAATTGTTTGAAATGTTAAAAAGTACGTTCCAATCGTTTATATTATAATGCCTAGGATTCTTTTTGACGTCCCGATATCTCCTTGTGAGGTATTCCAGCTTCTTCCATTAGCTGGAAAACTTTTTACCGGAATTTGAACAAATTTACATAACTCACACAACTCCGTAATCGTTGCTTTATAAAATTTTGAGAGTCCATATGACTGGTTATTGCACTGCTGTCGCAAAAATAAAACAAATGCTGGATTATGTCACAGTTTGTCGGAAGCTTTGTTCAGCTGAACAAGAAAAAAATCCATTTTTAGTGTTTTCGTAAATTTATTTTTAAGTCTAATATTATAAATTTATGGTGCACCTTATTAATAGATTAATATGTTTTTAATTAAAAAATTAATATTTGAAAACTCAAATTTATCTCACAGCATCCAGGGTTTGAAAACGAATCTTTTGCTTATCACCAGGTTATTATAATTGAAAAATGAAAAATTTTTATCCCATATTGCCTATATTTGAAAAAAGATGAAATATATCGCGATTTTCGCGTTTTATGTGAATAATCACAAAAATAAATAAATTAACATTATTTACAAACCGATTCAATTTGAAAAGCAGAACATTATTTCCAAATACGTAGAATTTGTATGAAAACCCGAAACGAAAATATGTATTTATTGAAATATTTCAATTAGTGGGTCGCAAATGGTCAAGTTTTATATAAACCATTGGATTCTGCTTCACAAACTCTTTTCAATGATACCAAATTTTGTCTATGTCGTCTTGAATCAAAGTACAAAATAAATCGAAAAAGTGAAAAAATACCTTTTTTAAAAATGGTCCAGCTCACGGATGGTTAACGCTAGAACCAAAATATTTTGGGAATCATCATAAAACATATCAAGCTTTATTTTCAAAGGGGTAACAAAATCACTTTTTTCTCTTCCATACAAGTTGAGTCGCTCTAATGTACATTAGCGTGATTTTTTTTTGGCAATATTTTTTTGCCGTTCCCATCTGAAATTCTGTTGGATATGCCGAAAGAAAAGTATCCTGGAGTTTACAGTCCTCAAAGTTAATTTTAAGTACTTTCCCAAGGATTGGAAAGATTTTTCATACAAAATACACGTAAAAATAATGTGCTTTTCTTAAAAAAATATATATATATAACTCAGCCGCATTTTCAGGTATAACATTGTACTTGGCCTCGTTTTACTCGAAAAACACAATGTCCAAAAGAGCCAATAGCGAAGAAAGTGTTACTTCCTTCTACTGGTGAATTGGTACGAGTCACTAAAATTTATTTTTACGTAAAAATCTCGTTTTTTCTGTTATCTCTGAAATAATCAACTGTATCAAAAAAAATGTAAATGAAAAATTTTTTAGAAACTTTATTTAAGACAAAAAAGTTTAAAAATTGCTTAGTCACAAACAGAGGCAACATCCACCAAGAAAATCACATTTTAAGAGCCAAATTGATTAAAAATTCATAGTAGTAGATATGAGAGTCACTCACCATATAACGAAATGTACAACCAAAATACCAAAAAAAACCAAGTGACACTATGATGAAAAACATGAAGAGAAATATTTTTTTAATAAAAATAAATTGCCCATCTATGGTATAAAATATTTTTTTTAAATAAATTTAATTTATTATCCTCTCTTTGTATAGAAAGAAGTGAATTTATACTCGTAGTACGTTACAACTCAAAAACATATTTTAAATGCAATAAAAATAAAAAAAAATATTTACAGAAAAGGAGAGTGAGTACAATATGAAACCTTGACACTTATCCAAGTCATTTGTCACAATTCCATGACGATAGTTGATTCAGTATTTTCTGTTTTTACTTCCATTAAACATAACACTTGCGGTAATCAGTTGCACTTTGTTGCACATTCAACTCATGTTTTTCCATTTGTATTTTTCAAAATTTTTTTGTTTTTATTGTGTGTTTTTTCATAAACATAACACACCGATATAGTGAAGATATGTGCAATGAAAGCATAACTTCACGGTGGTCTTACTACGGAATGAGCACAAGACAGGCGGTGGTGGATCCTGGCTTACCAATTTGACACACACATTATTTTTGAAAAAAAATAAGCTAGGAGTGGATTATACACTCATTCCAAACCCAGATCCCGTTTCATGAAATTGTTAATGATTTCTGAGATGTGGACCATCGACTTTGGTTTATATACACAACAACGAGTCTTGTTTTGCCTTATGCGTTACTATTTGGTGTAAGCAGAAACTTTTTTGCAACTTCTGCTTACTATCCATAAAAAACAAAACTAAATGAAAACTTATTTGCCGCACGAAGAGAACGAAGCAATAATTAAAATTCGATAGCGACGGTAAGGCACTAGTGTTCTTATTGCAAAAGCAGGACCATTAAAATGTACATCAAATGAACGCTTGAAAGAACCTCTATAAAATTGTATACACACAAAAAAGCCAGGTCAAAAATTATCAAAATTGTATTTGGTTCGTAGTGCGTTAATAGATTTGAAAATTTTGCACACCACTAAGAAGGTATCTAATAGCACTTTGAAATGATAGCTACATCGTTGATATTCGTACTATATTGTACAACTTATGACCGATTAAAAATAAAAATTGTGAGTACTGTAACACCGAAACGAATGAAGTGTGGCGCAAAGAAAACGTACATTGAATTTTTCAGACATATATATGGCTATTACAACATGATATGTTTGTCTTTAATATTGAAAGTTTTTGTATTCTAGATGTGTTTTGCCTAACAATTCACATCTGTTTGTATGGATATGCAGCAAAAAGGCAAAATTAAAAAAAAATGCAGCACAAAATTAAATTTTTCGTTTTCAATAAAAGCTTATTAGCTTTTTATTATATTTATGAAAGTTTATAAAAATTTACATGTTTCTTTGAAACATATGCCGGCCGGCTCTAATGGGAAAAATTACAAAAAAAATCTATCGGGTATATTTTCAGAATACATTCAGCTTTATCCTAAATAAAATTTCACATGGAAATTTCCGTACGTGTTAACAGTTGGTATCATGAATAAAATAAATATATTTTGAAAATTTACGCAATTTGTGCATTTTTAAACTCAGAAAAAATGTGTTTTTGAATTTGTTCACTTTCAAAAAACTTCACACACGTGTTTTTAAAACCAGGTATTTTATTTTATTCACATGGAATTCATGATACGAAATTAAAATCCATGTGACGAAAAAAATTTTATTCGGAAATTTTCACATGTGGAATTCATGATAAGGCTGATTATGTAAACCTTCTTTGTCGTTTTTCTGCATTTCGAATTTCTGGCATATGCGGCAAAACAATAATAATCTGATGACATGCCAATACTTGTACAATGACGAAAAGTTATCAATGTACAAAAAGCTATCTAGAAGAGCTGTTAGTAGGCCAAATTTCGTCATCCCGCTTTGTAATCAACATTATTAAGATACTTCTGCCCGCGATCAGAGTTTAAACCAACCGCTCAACCAACATGTTATAGCCGAAGGAGCCAAACAAATAAATATCCAGACTAGAATAAATACCTGGGGTCTTACAGGTGCCGAAGCTGGCCTGTGGTAGTAGTATCCGAGGTATAAGTAATCCAGCAAGCAAAAAACATCAAGATGACAGGAATCACCTTGATAATAAGGGCCGGGCCGGTGCAGTGAAATAAATCACAGATACATGTTTTTCAAAATTCCCCGCTGACAAAAAAAAACCCTTTACAATAATCATAAACTTGATACACGTGAGTAATGCTACACAGCTACTTAACTTACATTTCAAACAAATACTCGTAGAAGTATGTGCGAAATAAAAATTCAAATTACAGCTGATTTGTTTATAACACAGTGGAGGAAAAAATGGGAATGTCTGACTTTCTTTATAAACTAGAACTTTTGAGACAGTTTTTAACAGAAATTTTCCTTTTAGTTTAGTTGCTGTACTTATCCTAAGATGCTTAAGATCGAGTCAGTTGCTACTTCAATGCAACTGCGAAATAGAAGTGAAATTTCTGTTGCACTTTCCATTTGAGTCTTTCTTTTACGGCTTCATATGATCATAAAACAAAGGGAGGAAGAAGGGTTTGGTCACAGTGACTATATTTTTTCGAAAACTCATTTTTCAAAATTTTGCTTTTAATGACATTTTCAAAAGTTTATGAAAATGTTTACAAGAATTTTTTAATATAAGCAGAAGGTAATTTAATAGTTCAATCTATTGCTTGCATTTTTTTTTCTTTTTGGAGTCGTTTAATCAATGCGATCGTTATATAGTGTGGTTGACTAAAGAAGTTATGGCGGGCATTCCACGTTAAATCGGACGGTTTGGAAAAAAACGCATTTTTAACTGCCCCAAATAATATCATATCTTTTAGTACCCCTCAAAAGAGCCTTCCTGAAAATTTTTGAGATCTTTTGATAACTCGTTTAAAAGATATTGTCTTTAAAAAAAAAAATTAATTTTTTTTAACTTTTAAAAACCAAAATTTCCAGGAGAGCCGAAATACTTTATATTTAATACTACGGACTCTGTGTGATGTTTATCAAACTTTTGTTTGGACATATGTCGTAATACTCTGTTCTGCTGTGTACGTTGAAAAATTAAGTTGATGTTAATTTTTCCATTGTTCCTTGGAATATTAATCATACCCAATTCTTTCTGAATATAACGTTACGAACCTTAGCCTAATAATCAATTTAGATTCACAAAGCAAATACGTTCGAAATAATCATATTAATAAAAACAATTAGCTACTGGCTTGAGCTTTTCACATGTTTACATGTTCATATATACTTAAGTATAAAATCAAACCAAAAAAGTTTGTCTTGAGTAGAACAAAAATCAGAAAAATGGGAATGAAGAAAAATAAACCGATGGCAACGCTGGGAAAGTGCAATTTAATATCAGCTTGAGAGTGATTTAATTCTCGTATTCAATTTTCGCGAAAAAGTTGTATATATAAGAATTAAAATCACATTCAACAGAGCCACCTGACAAGTGGTGATAGCAAATACACGTGAGCACTGACGATGGAAGTGTAGCGGCTTCCGAAAGTGGCGCTACTCTGTTCTGCTGTGTACGTTGAAAAATTAAGTTGATGTTAATTTTTCCATTGTTCCTTGGAATATTAATCATACCCAATTCTTTCTGAATATAACGTTACGAACCTTAGCCTAATAATCAATTTATATGTCGTAATATGTTTGTGAAGAAATTTTAGCCGAAAGTTACCTAAGGGTAAGATCCTAGAGAACAATTAAAAAAACAATTTGCCATGGACACTAAGTGTGTCCTGGAAAAAAGCTTTTGTCGATAACACTTGTTTACATTAAGCTAATTCAAGCACGCAAGATTTACTTAGCTAAAAAATGCTGGTTGTTAACTCAACAATAACCAAAAAATGTTTCGGAAATGTGTTCAAAAGTAATAACGCATGTGGCTATATGTTTTTTCAACGCCTATAAATTGTCAGCACGTTATTGTAAGTCGATTTAGTTCATTAGGGCTGAAAAATATTTCAATTAAGAAGTTACGTTCTTTTTAGAAAAAAAATTTCGCAATGGGTCCATGTTATAGCGAAATTTTTGGTCCATATAAAAGAGCATATAAAATAATGTAGTTTGGCATCAATAACTCATCAATCATTCATGAAAACCACAGAATTAAACAAAAATTTGCCAAGGGCGAATTTTTCAGTTTTGCGATTTTTTTCCAGTTTTGGAGTTTTTTTCCGATTTTTTTAATTTTTTTACGATATTTTTAGTTTAAGCGATTGACGACTATTTCGGTTTTTGGAGTTTTTTTAAAGTTTTTTGGCGATATTTTTAGTTTTGCTGATTTTTCGGGTTTTACCGATTTTATTTTGTTGTTCTAGCGACCAAAGTTGTATTTACATATTCTATGAAAATTGCAGGTCCGTAGCTCTCGAGAAAACAGCCAGTGACAGACAAACACACGGACGGCGTAGCGAAAACAATAGGGTTCCTTGAAACTTTTGGTGTACGAAACCCTAAAAACGTACGGTGGAATAGGACACTGGGTAGGAACGAAGTTCCTATCGCATTCAGCCTACCACATGTCGCCTGGACGTATGCCTTCAGAAGGCTTACTTAGGCCTGTCGGCGTCGGTCTGTCACCTTCGGATGGTCACCTTCTGCCGATCGTATACGGCGAATCACATTCGGTCGGCCAACTTCGGACGGTCATATTCTGCCAGGCTATGTTATGTTATTGAAAATCGCCAAACACCAGAAACAAAATTAGCTGTTTAGCTTGTTTAGCCGTTAGGAAATCCAGCTAAGCTGGTTAAGCCGGCTAAGCCGGTTAAACTGCTAATTTTTTTAATCAATCTTCTTTGCCGGCTTGGCCGGCTAAATCGTACGGCCCTACTAAAAACAATAATTTAAAAAAATCGAAGTCGGACCATTATTAAGAAAGTTAAGAGAAAAAAACTGAAAAGAGTGATTTTTGAAGTTTTTATATATTTTAAATGAGTAATCAAAAATATCTCAAAATTTACCAGAAAGGTTCTTTTGAGGGTTACCAAAAAATATCACAAAATTGGGGAAATCTAAATTTTTTTGCAAACCGTCCGATATTTGGCGTGGAATTACGTATATAGACTTCTAGCAATTTTATTCGTAGGACACATTAAATTTTTAGTTTTAAGCCGCTTTTCGTGCATTTTCAAATATGCACTATAAAGAGTGATTTTTTAATGTTAACAACAACTTTTAATTAATATAAAACAAAGAAAAATAATTTTATACCCTTAATGTTTGAATATGATTGTGGCCATGTGGCTGTTGGACCTGCAGCGCAAATACCGCAATCTGGATGTCCAATATTAACACACTTTTCCCAGCAGTTGCGGTTGTATTTCGCAGTGTTGTGTTCTAAGTTTTTTTTAACAAACCCGCGAAGCGATTTAGCTTGTCTGCGAAAAACACCCAGGGTCAATAGCGGGAATCGAACCCACGACCTTTTGGAAACAGCGACACCCAAGTGATCAGTCGTGGTTTATTGGCTCAGACAAGTAACTTGACATAAGCCGATAAATATAATCTTGTTAGTGATCGCAGGATCTTGGTGGCCGATTAAAATAATCATTAGGGGCTATTCACATATTACACAGTCCCGGTCCACACGTGCACTTTTTGTTGAAGGAATTTTTTAATTTGTGGGAGAGTGTTGAAATGAAATATACACCTCATCTATTTCTCTATTGCTCTTTCTCACTAAAAAAAAAAGAAAAATTGCTGCAACAACAATTGCACGTGTGGACCGGGACTTACCGCTACTTTCGGTATTTTTTGTTTAAAAAAAAACACAAAGGTGGTCTTATCATTTCTACGCGCAGGCTATAACAGTCGTAGTCGACGAAAGTAATAATGCTCGTCTAAAATAATTGAATTTTAGTATACAGTAAACAAAAATAAATTGACGCCAAATAGAAATATCTGGTCATATGTTTGCTATAGTTTTTATAATAAAAGGAAGAAAAAAAATTCTCTTTAATTAAAAGAATACATTTTTTGAAAATCTTTAAAGAAAAATTTCGTTGTTGTCCGTTTAAAAATAAGAGAGTGAGTACAGCGATGGGGTTAGTGAGTGAGTGAGTGAATTTAGTTGATTTTTGTTTTGTGTTAATGTTTATTTCTTTATATTTTACTGCATTTCAATTTCAACAATATTAACATCAATTGACTGTAATGGATAAAAAGTCCGAGTGACTGACTATTTGATGGCCAAGCTGTTTCAATGAATGCGTGTTTGTATTTATGACGTGGTTGACTGTTAAAAATTTAAATGCATCTCATGAATGTGTAAAATATTCATGCTTATTTTAAATTAACAATTTACTTTTGACTTGAAAGACTTGTTGCACGTTATCGTTTGTTGTTTTTGTTGTACGAGTATTTGAAGATTTCCAATCAATGGCAATTTATTAAAATTATTTGATAGTGTTGTGCATTTACTTAAAAATTGTATTTAAATTATTTTGTTTTATGGACTGAAAGAAAAATGGGAAGACATTTTTTAAGTTAAAACTAAAAACATTTATAACCATTTTATATCACATCAAACTGAGATTTAATAAGTTTTGAATGCATAATTAAATTCATTAAATTAAATTTATTCTTAAATTTAGTCTAATACAACGTAGCAAAGTCAAAATGAAATGTTATAGATTCTCCGTATTCGATTATTCGACATACATTCATAGAAATAATAATTTTTTAATCCCATTTTTCGTCGAGTAAGGACATTTATGGGATTTTTTGTTATTTTTTGATATTTCGCTGTTTATTTTGGCAAATATACGATTTAGATAAAAGTCGGTGAAATTTTGAGAGCAACTTTTGCATCAACCCTCAACTTTTTGACGGTTGAGAGTTGAAAATGTTCATTAAAAAAACGGTTTCATTTTTTTTTAGGTTTTTTCGGAATATCTTTGATGGTTGGCGATTTTTCGTTTCATTTATGGCGTTTTCTTTTCTATAAAAAATTTAAAATTTTTTACTTTTAAACAAAAAATTCGTAATTTAGCATTCTTTTAAAGCAAAAATTTACCTTCGTAATGAATGATACAATAATTTCTAATACAATCACTTCCTCGAAAAATGAATATATTGCAAATTTTCATTAAAAAGTGCAAACAATGCAAAAACTTTTTTTTGTAGAAAAGAAAACGCCATTAGTAAAATTAATTGTTTTTTGTGCATTTAGGCCTTTTTTTATTGCATTTTTAAATATAATAAACACATTTCGAGCATATTTATGATTTTCTTTTATATTTGTATATGCTTCCGGATTCAGCAGATTTTCCAATACACAGAAAAAAGAAATTACTTATATCCAAGGAATTTTTTCATAAATGGTATGAATCAAACATTAAATTATTTCCCAAATTTTTTTCCTCTAATTTAGTAAAAGTTACTAAATTTTTTCATATTTCATTTCAAAAATATTTAAAAATTCAGTATTGAACTTGTATTAGCATGTTGCACTAGGCACAACTCTTTCCTTTCTACCAAACAGACTATTGTAAATGTATTGCATTTTTACTTTATATAAATAAAAAAAATTTTTCTAAGCAACTTTAATTTCATAAATTTATTTATTGAAAGCTAAATTCATACTGGGCATGAAAGAATGCCTGTATTTTATTTAAAAATTACTCAAATATATGAACAATACATTATGAACTTTTTTCATACTCTTTATGTTCAAACTTTGTCTGTGTACATATAAGCCAAATTTCGAGTTTTCCTTAGAATTTTAATTTTTTCGGAGTATCTTTGATTGTATGCAATTTTTCGATTTATTTAGTAAAATAAAGTTTCGCATTTTCGCATTTTGAGTAATTCCATTTAGCCGTGTTTTTACATACATTTTTTGGTATACATCAAGAATATAAATTTTTTTACTTAAAAAAACGTTGCGGCTCGCAAGGACATAAAGCTTAAAGTCGTTGGATAACGGGTAGGCACTGATAGAACACGATTTCGGCTCAGAATGATCGTCCGAAAGCTGCGACGGGTGTAACCTTACAAATCTTAGTTTTAAAGAATTATGACTTTTAGCATAAATTCTGTAAAATTTTTACTATAACGTACACAATAATTTTGGTATAGCTGTCAGTTCAAAGTCTTTTTAGCTGTATTACGTATTTACTGTTTGACAAAAAATTAGTTTTCTTAACAAAAAGCAATTTTTCGAATGTGACTGGTGTGCCCGACGGGTGTGACCTAATACGAAAATTTTAAAAATTCAAAAAAAAAATAAAACTTTTTATTGATTTTATTAATACAAATAATATAAAAATAAATCATAAAAAAATAATTGCACATTGAATTATTTGCTATCCTTTCTATTATAGACAGCAGAATACTCTAGCTGAATATTTTTTTAAATTCAATAAAAAGCAAAAAAAAAGTATATTCTTTTTAGAGATAACGGATTTTATTAATAATGAGAAAGGGAATAAAAGAAAATTTGAAATAAATATTATTGAAATAAATGTTTATTGCATGATGATTTAAAAGTGCCTCAAATTGATTAAAAAGTATTAAATAGTGTATTTTTTTATTTTTCTATAATTGTAATTCTCTAAAAAACATCAATTGAGAGATTTTTTATTAAAAATGAGAAAATTATTTTTTCCTTGCACAAGGCCCTTTTACGTGGAATAACTCATATGTAATCACATTTTGAAGAACTTTATACTATAGAAAACTAACCACATCTTTATACCAAGGTGAAAATACCGAAGTCGGAGTCACTCGGAGTTTGTCACTCGCAATACGGATAAACGAGAATTATGTCTACAAAAAAAAGTAACTAATACAGTAATAAAATAATTTTTATTCAAATAGCAGCACTATTTTTAACCACTGGCTACTATCAGAAAATTTTATTTCCATTTAAGTACATACCGGACAATAAGGAAATAAAGATATAAAGAATACTTAGAAATCATGTCAATTTTTAAAAACTTTTTAACATACATATTAACTACTGATTTTTACTCACCCGACTAATTTAAAAAACCGTACATTTGATGTAGACTCCAAATCACTGCCACTGAATTTAAGTTTTGTATTCTAGTTTAATATTAGTGTTTATTTTAACGTTGTCTATATTTCAGATTTATGCAAATCCGCGAGTATGCAGTATAATTAAATTTAAAAAAAAAACAAGTGAATATATACTTATTGTTGTTGTTGTTAAGTTTCATAAAAACAAAAGAAACATAAAAAAAATCACTTCTAATACAGAATTAAATAAAACCACGATACAGCAAAGTCAACCGCATATAATTCATCAAAAAAAGCACGTTTTTCACACACTATCTATCTTTTTGAACACACACACAAACACATTTGAACACAAACAAATGCAAACACATTAAATTTATTTATGATGTTGTTGACATCAATCAATTATTATTCAATAATTTTGTTTAATTATTTTGAATTTGTTGGTTATACGGAAAACTTATGATGAACGAGTGTTTGAATAATCAGACTGTTAGACTGACTCACTGGCTGGCTTGATTAAATCACGTACAAAAGGAAGCATTTATTGTATTTAAGATGCATAGAGTGGTGGAATACATGGATCAGGTTCTTGTTTTTCGCACCAAAAACACTATAGACGACATCAATAGTTTTTTTTTTGCCACTAAATTGTGTGTGAACTTCTTTAAAATAACAATAAAATTTAAATGTTTAATTTTAAATTTTATTTAAATGTTTAATGTTTTTGAAATGTTTGCCAAACAATTTTAAAAAGTTTGGGGCCAAGAGCGCCAATCTATTTTCTTTTTTTGTATGTCTGTACAAGTAAACTTTTTTTTTAATTGTGTTCTGTGTTCCTCAGATTTTATAAAAATATATCTGTATACACATATATGTATATATATATTTATTTATACATAGTATCATAGATTTTTTTTGCTGTTGTTATAGTTCCGATTTGGAATTTTAACGTGAATATTAAAGTGGGTGTTGATTGTTCTTAATGTTCTTTTTTTTAATTTTTTATTGTGATTGTTGGGGATTTATTTTCCTGTTGTTTTAGTTATTTTTATTTAAAAAATTATTATTTTCATTCTTATTTTGCTGCTGTTATTTTAATTTACATGTTTAATTAGACGTGCGCTGTTGTTTTTGTGAACGAACTTCTCTTACTGGCCTGTAAATAATCGAAAAAGAAAAAATTTTCGATAAACTTGTCGGTTTTTAAAGAAATTTTCAGTAAGAAATTTGTTTTACAAGAAATTTTTCGATAGCAATATTAATTAATGACAGACAGAAGTGAAGAAGAGTAAGAAAATAAGACACGGTTAAGTAGAAGTAGTTGAAAAAGATGAGTAAAATGTGATGGAAAGGTGTATTGAAGTGTGTTGGCGTGTGTTCTAAGGGGAACTGCAAACGCACAGTTGGAGAAATTTTAAGAAGGATGTGATAATAAAAAGACAAAAGGTTTTTTAAAAATTTTATAAATTAAATTTATTCAAAATTTTGTAAAATGATTATGATATTTGTATTTAAATCGGCCTATAATACTGCACAACACAAACAAAATTACAAGGTTCTAACGATTGATGCAGGTAGAAGTGACCAAAAAAAAATATAATTACGTGTAACGGTGTTTTGAAAGTTTACGTCTGAGTTTCCTTTTAGGAGGAGTTAAAGGTTCTCCTTTTTGCATATTATTGCATATTGGAATCCTTACACTTTAAGTATAAGTAATGTTCAGCACTTTTATGTAAAACACTACGAGCAAAACATATGTTTAAAACATTTTAGCCCTCTAACTCTTCGATGTATAGGGCGTTTTTGTGCTTTTCATGAAAAAGGGACCAAAATCGCCCTTGAATTAAAATATTTCTTATAAAGTTATACTAAAGGTCTTCAAAGACATTAAATAAGTAAAAACTTAATACGTGTTTTTGGGTTAATTTCGTACCTATTCACAATTATTACTCGGAATAGGATATCTTGATAGCCTTACTTTTAAGGTATTAGATGTGTTCAGCACTTTTATGGAAGACACCACGATAAAAATTTTTGTGCAAAATTTTAACCCTATAACTCTTAATTATATGCATCTTTTGGAACATTTCGTGCAAAAGCGGTAAAAAAAAACTCCCCATCAGCGGCGATAATGCAGGCTGAAATGTTCTACCAAAATATTTGACATAAAATTTTACTAGAAGTCCTTAAAGGCACCCAAGCTCCAGCATCAACTTGAACGTCAAAAATCATTCAAAACTTAAATGTTTAATTTCGTACTTATTTACAATTAGTACTTGGCATAGGAAATCTTGTAAGCCTTACATTTAAGATATTAGATGTGTTCATCATTTTTATGTAAAACACGACGATAAACATTTCTGTAGAACATTTCAGTCCGGTATATGGCCGGTAAAGACCGTTAGAACGAAGAGTTAAAGTACGGTCATACTTGGCAAATATTTGCCGAAAAAAGTTGACCAACAAACAATATACAGCCGTGTCACAGATTCCGTTCGGATTGGTTTTGATTCCGTAGTTGTCATTCCGAAAGAGTACATTTTTGGTGCTTTAGATTCCGTTTATTTTGTATTTCATTTTTACAATGACAAAGTTTTTATACCTTGAAGGGTTTATTTACTCTTGTTTTTAAATGCAAAGCTCACATTGAGCTTTTTATTAACATGGAAAGCTCATGACCAAATATTTATTTAACGCTCCTAAAAGTATGCACGTTTTTTAGTTTTTACCGCAAATAAAGTCATTAGAAGTGTTTTTAAATTCCACTTTGAAATTGATAGCCGTGTCACAGTTTCCGTTCGGATTGGTTTTGATTCCGTAGTCGTCATTCCGAAAAAGGACATTTTTGGTGCTTTATATTCTGTTTATTTTGTATTTCGTTTTTACAATGATAAAGTTTTTATACCTTGAGGCGTTTGTTTACTCTTGTTTTTAGATGCAAAGCTCACATTGAGCTTTTTATTAACATGGCAGGGTCATGACCAAATATTTATTTAACGCTCCTAAAAGTATGCACGTTTTTTAGTATTTACTGCAAAGGAAGTCTGTTGAAAAGTGTTTCGGAATTGAAACCACTTTCAATCGGAATGGTATTCTGTGACATAGATGATAAAATTTAATTTTCTTTAATTCTAATATTTTCTTAAATATGGGTTCGTATTTATTAAAAATAGTATAAAAATAGCATTTAGCGACATAATTGACTTTATTTTGTGATATAAGAACCAGGTTATATCTCACATTAAAGTAGTGGTTACGTTTTTTTGGGCAAATATTTGCCAAGTGTGACTGTACCTTTAGAGGGTAAAAATGTTTCACAAAAATGTACCTGGTGATGTTTTACATAAAAGTGATGAACACATATTATACATTAAATGTAATGCTTACAAGATCTTATACGTCGTCTTACTATAACTATGTATGTGCAAAAAGGGTGGGTGGAATTTAACTCTCTCTAAAATGCATCCCAGATATAAACTTTCAAAACGCCGATACACATTCATATATATTTTTTGGTGCGCTCTACCAGAGTCAGTCATTAGAGCCTCTTTATTTTAAAAAATTTAGTTTGTTGTACAGTGTAATTGTCAGTAGTCATTTTTCGAAAAAAATAAGTACTTTTTGTAAACAAAAAATAAGTTTTGTAAAAAAGTACTTTTATAAAAATTACTTTTTTTAAAGTGTACATGTTCTTAGTGAAAGATCCTTTTTATAAAATGTAAATTTTTTAAACAGTTTTTTCTACACTGTTAGAAATTTAATCGTATTTTGAGTGGAATTATACCTAAAACTGGCTTTTTGAAAAATAGAATTCTTTATTAAATTATATGGCAAATGATATTGATTCTGATTGGTCTATATGTGAACTAATGTTTGATATATTGTATATATACTTGTGAAAAATAGCAACTCGTTATATATTTACTTGTAAAAAAATAATCTTTATAAAGAGGAAAACAATTAAATATGAGATAGATTGACAGAGTGTGTGTTGGTTGATAATTTAAGAGAAGAGAGACAGAAAAACAATGCAAGATATGAAAAAAGCTTTAAGGGACTGTTTACATATTACGTAACGCTCCAAGGGGAGGGAGGTTGTGGGTGTTGAGGATTTCTTAAGGACTAGATAATTAAAAATTTTGTAAAGCTTTACGAATTGGGGATGAGGGTGGGGGGAGGGGGAGGTGGGTTAAAACTTGGTAATATTTAAATAGCCCTTAATTTAATATTCAGAGAAAGTTTTTAAAGTTAAAGTTACGCATCCATCCATATTTACACATATTTATGTAAATATAATCATATGCTAACAAAAGGTTCAATGAGTTTTTGAAACAAGAGCACCCAATTATTCTCGTTAGTTAAAAAAGTTATGTTTATTTTTAGTTATTAAAATCATCAAAATATTTACAAAACGGCAAGTTCGGTATAAAAAACTTGCCGCTAAAGTCCATGTTAATTTTTAATCGTACGTTGTGAAAAGGGCCGTAAGAATATTAAAAAATTCTTTTATAAAACATAAAGAATGTGTACATATAATAATAAAGTTATTTGAAAATCAATTTTGGTTAAAATAAATGGGCGATAGAAATTTTGCGGAAAATATTTTTATATATTTATAGAAAAGTGTGTAGGTGTGTTTTTGTAGCATCGTTTAGAAGAGGTGTGATTGTAGTGTTGGCGGTGTTTGGGGACATTAAATAAAATTTTGGAACATGTGTCTGCTAATAATATGTTTTTTTTTTAATTCTGTATTTTTGTTACGATTTGGATCAATAAATTCACGTTGCAAATTTACTTGAAAAAAAAGAATAGTTTGAGAGAATCGCAGAAAAAACACAAAATGTATACATAAAAGTATAAATACAGCAGAAAATAGAGAAGATAGAGAAGATTCACATAACAACAAGCGCTTATTTTTAAAAGGAAACATATTTAGGATTGCTTTACCGGAAATTTGGAAAACTTTTTTTGTAAAAGAAATTATTTGAAATAAAACAAAAATGTTAACAAATAAAGTTAATAATAAGGTTATATATATGTACATAGTATATTTATAGTGCACATTGTAGTAAAAACAAACTTAAATTCAGATAAAAGATTTTATATGTATTTTAAAATGTTAAAAGTTTATTACAAATAAATTAAATTAAAACATAAAAAGGATATTTATAAAAGCTTACGGTAATATGTTTGTAAGATCATGGTTAGCAATTTAGATGTACAAAACGAGGAAACACACAAACATGTTTATTATACAAAACTTTATTAAATTAATATTGTGCATAATTATGTGTGTTCTCGCTGCATATAATAAAATCGTGTTAATTTATAATCAGACCACACGGAATTTCGTCGAAGACCTTTTAGGTTAATTTTTTTAAAGTTTATGATCAAAGGCGTTCGATCATCAACTGTAAAAAAATCAAGCTAAAAGGTCTGCGTCTAAATCCCGTATAACACTCACTTGATTGATTAATATATATTCTTTGTATGATCAAAACAAGTCGTTAAAAAGTCGCCGGTTTTTTAATTCAAAACAGCTGTCTGTCTATTACTGAAATGAAAAAAAATTGCACATTCAACGTTATGCGAAATCACACTTGCTTGCACGATATTCTTTTTGGAAAAAATACAAATATATTTTTCTTTCGTAATTTTTATGTGATTATAAACAAATAAAAATAAATAAATTTATTCATTGTTATTATATTTGATAGTATATGTATATTTCTACGATCTTTTCTAAACTGTCAGCAATTTTCCAGTATGTTTTTTTATTGCCAGTAGTTAAAGTTTATTTGAATTTTTTGTTTTTTTTTTTCTTCCTTTTGGTTTTATATTGTTCTGAATTTTAAAAATAAACATATCTGTGAGCTATTTATGTGTATGTGTGTAAATACCTAGTGAACATTTTTTGCCGAGTTTGGTTGTACATACAGACAATCGGTACAGGTTGCTAAGTACCTATCCCCGATGGTGTCTTACAGTGGTTTAAGAATTTTTTATTTAGGAAATAGTTCGGTAGCTCGTAAAACGTTCAAAGTATCTTAATGAAATTCCACACATATGTACATAGTTAGAGTTTTTGAGTTTAGATGCTAGAGGTTGGCTTCCTAACGTAAAGGGGGGATCGTGGTGCCATCACCAAAGTTGACTACCTCAGATGATACTTTTTTAAAAATAATGCCACTGATTCATTTATGGTAGCCCTTGAGAATATCTACAAAAAATATGTGAACAATGTGGTGACACCTAATAGTTAAATTTTTTCAAATTCTTTCCAAAAAAAACTATGTTAACGATAAAATTTATAACAAAATGCAGGAAATTTTATGCCGATATCTATTTTAGTTTAAAAGTTACACCCATCGGAACATGTAACATATAAAAAAATTCCAAATTTTGGCGGTTTTCCCTAAAACGTAGTATGTATTACTCTTTTGGTACATACCAAAGTTGTGGCAGCTTTTTAAAGCAAAGGTATCATTAAGTCGTGTTAAAGAAAAATCGGGTTAAAAGAGATGATGGTTCTCCCTCCAGCCCTTCCGAACTTGACCGATTTTGAAAGGAAATTTATTAATTTCTTTAAAAATTCCCCAGAGAGAGCAAAGAATCGATGGCAACAAAACTATTACTTTTGTAACGCTTCAGGTATGGTTTAAATCCACCGAAAGCTATTTAGATTTTACACTCTAATTTTTTTTCTTTTAAAAAAAGAAAAAACTAGTTTTTTGCAAAATATTTTCCCCGTCTGAGGAATTTCGATATTTATACAGTAAAGGTGTTAAAATTTATTTTTATTTATCTATTTGTAAAATCTTCAATCGCCACATCATTAAAATTTCGTTACAATATCTCAGTCCTTTTAAATTTTATGTAAATTCTAATATTAGACTATTTTCTAAAAATATTATTCCATCATGAAATTTTATGATTTAACGGTAAATAACACAAGTATACAATGTTTGGGACTGCAGCAACGGAAAGTTGTTTATTATGCTAGTTAGGGCGGGATCTTGCTTTCGAGATAAACCGTTATGTAGAAAAGAATCACTTGCACCAACCACATATTATTGACATAAGTGGAAAACGGATTGCTCTATTCAGTTAAACAAAAAATCCGAAATTCGACCACAATATTATCTTCAAGCCGTTGCAATATTGTCTTTTTATATGCTTAGTAATTTCAGAGATATTGTTGGACTTATGGCAAAAAAAAATTATGGACCCTATTATGAGTCGTAGTTGTCAAATTCTTATTATGGATTACAACTTTCATCACAAAGAGGCAACTGTTTTTTTGTCAGTTGTGTTTTGTTTTTTATTTCGACTATTGCGTTACTTTTAATTACTTTTAAAATGGTGCTTTTAGGCGCTAATCTATTCCATTTGTCAAGCAATATTGTTGCCATATCCATAAAACATAATGTCTCAAGAAAAAATAGTTAGGCCAAAACTAAAACTATTTTGTGATGGCAACTATGGTTTTAAAAAAACAGTGACTATAGATAAGAACCTTTTTTTCGAAATTTATTTCGAAGCGAACTAAAATAAGCTGTGAATCATAATACAAAAAAATGGTTGAGTTGAGTCGTAACATTGACAACTCAACCTAGTTGAATTTTGAATCATAATAGGGGCCTATAAAAGATTTTGTTTTTAAAATACTCAAAAATAACACAAAATCGTTATTTTCTATAAACATATAAATTGATATATTCTAAACAAACTAAGCCATATTCCAATAAAATCGATCCACAACTTTAGATTTTATTCTCAATTAAGTGAGAGAGCTCAATCAGCAAAAAATGCGATTCCCATACAACACATATACGCACACACACACACAAATCAAAATGTTAACTTCCCTGCGGGAAATCTTGTACCAATTCCCTTCAACGTACTTGTCTTATGACTGGTGAAAATGGAACTGCTAAAATATGTTCCCGAGTAGTGAGCGGTGAATATAGAACAAAACATCACTTAAGTAGAACAAAAATATTAACTAAATACCCTCCCTTGACCAGATTTTTTTCTAAATCAAAAATCTTTGTTTACAGTACAGTAATTTGACTGACATTAAGGAAAGCAGCACAGGACAAGTTCCTTAAGTTTAGATCTAAAACCTATCACTGAGAATCTTAAATGTCAATTGATCCCCTCCAATGACAATGCCATTTAGAAGTGGCAGACACATTCATACAAAGTTCCAGAACTCCAATCGGTTGCTACTCCTTGGGAACCACTGACGTGACTTGTATAATGATTTGTCTCGTGACTGGTTCTCTTCCATCTAGGGTAGTTTATTCCATGTTATTGACTTTAGCCTCGTAGCTTTATGTAAAATATTTTAATATATGAATGAGAATTCCAAAAAAACTGTAGCAAATTTGTGAATTTTTAGCAATTTAATTGTTGCAAAAGCTAATCATTTGATGACCAGAAAAATGTGCAGAATTTCCTAAGGAGTTTCAGGCAACAAAGTTGATTTGATTACCTAAGAAATATTCATATTATTTCCGACAGCAGGCAGGCAAATCGCCAACATGTGTTCGTTCACTGGGTATTTATTGTTTCCAAAATGGGAATTTTATGTGTCTACATGGAATACGTATTAGTGTGTTTACATATAAACGATTTTTGCATTTGTTTATAAATCAATGTATCGATGTGTGTGTGTGAGTATGCATATGAAGAAGGCATGTGTTTTTTTAGTTTAGTTTTTAATAGTAATAAATAAACAAAAAAGTGTTTAGAGATCTTAAATTACAAATATGGTGCTAATTGAAATATCAAAAACAACAACAATAACAAAAATAACAACAGAGAAAAAAATCATAGCAAGCAAATATTTACATAGATATTTTTACAACTACACATAGAAATAGCTATTATGTATTACATTTACTATACAAAAAAAAAATAACATAAAAAATATTGTGTGATAAAACAGTAACAATAATTGTAAGAAATAAATGCAACACAATACATTCAACATGACCGAAGAGTGAGTAGTCAAGTGACACAATTTATTTTGCAAAAGCTTTTGATTTGCAAAATGTATTAAAATAATTTATGTGAAAACAGTACAATTCGCAAATGTTTGTTGGCAAATTAATCAATTAGATTATATAGAAAAATATGGAGACGAAGTCTCTTTTTAAGACAGATGAAGTATATGCTGCAATTACACTGTGCTACAAAGTATGAAATTATGATTTTGAACAAGTTAATTGGTTATCCGATTAATTGCTATCCGATTAACTGTTTTCGATTAACGATTAAGTCATTTAATTTTGGTCGATTAAGCGAATTAACCATATTTTATACTTACATTTTTTTGTATTACATATTTGAACATATTTTTTAACGGCATTACTTATAGTGAAAAATTGGCTAAATTGAATATGATCTTAACGAGTTTTGCCATACAAAATCTCAAAAAAAATTTGCAAGGGCAAAAATAAAAATATTTAAGATGCTTGTGATGGTTTCAAAAAACAGAGAGTGTAGATAAGAACCTTTTTCGAACATTTTTTCGAAGACAACTAAAAGTAGTTGTGAATCATAATGCAAAAAAATGGTTGAGTGAGTTGAGTCGTAACATTGACAACCCAACCTAGTTGAGTTGTGAATCATAATAGGGGCCTTAATTATTTATGACACAGTTCGTTGGATATAATTTTTTTTCTCTGTGTATCCGTGTATCA
The DNA here is from genome assembly GCA_956483635.1 of Panzeria rudis. Taxonomy (NCBI): domain Eukaryota; kingdom Metazoa; phylum Arthropoda; class Insecta; order Diptera; family Tachinidae; genus Panzeria; species Panzeria rudis. Next base: position 181,387,659 of record OY101447.1, read on the forward strand.
TCTGTCCAGCTGTATGAACAATTTTATTTCTATCAAAAGTTATAGACTTTTGAGCACTTTCCCTTAAAATTTTTCACTGTGCGTCGCTACTTGAGACATACAGCCATGTCACAGAATACCATTCCGACCAAAAGTAGTTGCAATTTCGTAAGTTGCTTCTTCAGAAAACAAAAATTTGCTTCGTAAAAAAATACCAACAAAGCTACTATGCATGTACACTCGTCGCTCTCGCATTAACGACTAAATAGAGAGTATAAAAAGAAATGAAGTAAAGAGTACAAACAATTGTTTGGTGATTTGAACAACAATGCTTTAGACCCTAAAGCCCTTATGACACTACATTTTTTCTTCATTTTTCAAGTTTTGGAGAACAGTGCAAATATAATATAATGGGAAATTTTACCAGGTGCAAAGAGTACAGCTATATTAAGATAAATACCATATTGTCAAAGCTTTTACTAATGTTATCGATAACAAATGGGGGCCTCTCAAAAAAAATTTAAAAACGTTCAACTTAAAATTGACATTTCAAGCTTGAAACATTAAAGTGTTGCCAAGTTAGCGGTTTATTCACGAATTCAGCTTCTTAGCGCCTCTTTTTTCAACTATTTTCTTCTTTTGTCGTTTTATTATAAATAAAAAGTAGGCAGCACTTAAAGAAGCCATTACGTTTTGTTTACATTTTGTATAGTTGTTTCTTTCTATCATTTGCTATTTCTTTCTTTCAATTCTATAGCAAAACAAATCAAGAAAAATGTAGTGTCATAAGGGCTTAAAGCATTGTTGTCAGGGTGACCGTTGAAAATTTTTAAAAAGTGGCACAAAAAGGGGATCTTGAGGGGAAAAGTGGCACTAAAAAGGGGATTCTGCGAAAAAAAAGGGGGCAAGTTTTTTAAAAAGGGAATAATTGAACCAAATTCCAGTATTTAATGAATTGATAGGGCATATATGTAATACTTTTGAAATAAAATTAATCAATTTTTATGGTTTTTTTTTATCGAAAAAGAAAGAATTTTCAGCACCAACGAAGTACGCCGCTTTTTAACGAACTATTTAAACAACACATGCATACACACGTGGTTATACCTGAATCCAAAATAAATATAAAGTCAGCTAATATAAAAATTGTAAATATATCCTATAAATGACGGAGTTCTGAGGGAGCAAACATAATAAAATATAAACAAATTCATAGTATTCTCCCTTTGTTGGTATCGGTCTTTGTTGGTAGCACTAATATTAGTGTGAATGTAAAAAATGACCATGGGTTTAAATAATATCTTTCTTAGCTATCCTACAAAGAATGAATTTTGTAACATGACTGATTATTTGCAAAAACCAAAGATATATCGGGAAACGGCTTATTAGTTTCATTATAAATATTCGTCGATCCGCACATATTTCATTTCAAAACTTTATTATTACTTTTGTCTTAGGGGCTGATTTAGTAAAAATAAATCTAACGTTCACTGAAAAATTTGCATGAAAATCACTTTAAAAATATTTAATACTGCATGCTTTGCATAAAAGTTTTTATCAACACGTTCTTGTTCGTATTAGTGAATGAGGGTGTTAGTTTCTAATAATTTTAGTGTAATAATGAATATCTATAAACTATTTCAAAATGGTTTTTTTCATAAGGCTTATAAATATTAGACTCAAAAACAAATTTTTGTGTTAAGATACTAAGATACAAAATTTTTGTGTTAAGATACTAAAACAATAAGTATCACTTCATAAAAAAGGGGTAGAAAGGGGCATAATGTTACAAAAGGTGGCTGATATAGGTAATTTTAAAAAAGGGGCACTAAAAGTGGCAAGGCATTTGAAAAAGTGGTAAATTGCCACTTTAGTCGCAAAACGGTCACGCTGATTGTTGTCAGTTTTATAGCACAGTTGTGATAGCTAAAATCACACATTCTTACGCTCTTTCATTTAGTAATCATTGAGAGAGAGAGGAGTGCGTATGCACTGAAAGAAAACAAAATTGATATGCGAAAAGTATTTCATGATAACAATATTCAATGCGTCTTATGTTACAAAATATTTAAGGAATTAAATGAATATGTATTAAAAATACATATTAATTTGTGTTATAACGAAATTAATAAATCTAATTGGAAGTAAAGGGTAAAAATGCTTTTTAATGAAAATTATATGTCTTCTTTAGTGAAAATTAAACTTTTTTGTTCACAGCAAATACAAGCAGTTCAAACAAATACATTATGAAAACAAATAAACATATTATAAAACCTAAAGTTAACTTCAAACATGAATGTGGTAAAAAGTTAATTTTTGCTGTGTAACTTGTAATTTTCTTTACCCACTAATACACCTGCAGTTTTATTTTTGACTTCACTGTCCTAAAGGTATAAAAATGTTATCATTGTAAAAACGAAATAGAAAATAAACGGAATCTGAAGACTGCAAAGCAAAAACGATCGCAATGCAAGTACGGAATTAACACCATTCCGATCAAAATGTGTGACATGCTCGGTAGAGTACAAATTTAAAAACATAACCTCAGCTCTTATTTTATAGTCACATGAAAATGTATTAAATTCGGACGGCCCGCTTAGAAACTGCAATTTATTTCCAAATGGTCCGCATACTGACAGCTAGCAAACCGCCAGTTTTGGCTGCTGCGTTATGAACACGAGTTTGAGAATTGCCTTACTTACATTTGAAAAATTAAATTTTTCTGCATGGTTTTTTCAAGAAATTTCGAGTCGGTCATGACAGCATCATAAACCCCGGCTACCATAATCGAATTTAAAGGACCAAAAAGAAGAGTACAATCGTAAATTGACTGTATTGTTTCGCTTAGGTGGTACAATATTATATGTAGTTGACATAACATAAAAAATTTTAAAACCCTCCGAAGAAAATAGATAACTTCAAAATGGCAGGACCGATTTTCTGCAAACATAATTCAGCAGATTTTGGAACAAGTCACCTTTAAAACAAAATTTACTAGCCGTTTCGGAGCTACGGTGTCACAGGCACACAGATTCAAGGGGAAACAGCTAGGAAAGATGTGATATCTTCTAAACGGCTGGACGGATTTTCTTCAAACATAGATAAGAGTACTCTCGATGAAGATACCTTTCGGACAGAAAGAACTAAATCAAAATCGGTCTCGCCGTTTGGAAAGACACATATATACACAAACACATACTACAAACTTGTAACACCGCTCTTTTTTGTCGGGGGTTAATAATAACATATGAATTTGAACCAACTACATAAAACAATAAACAAAAACAAATAACAAAAATACATGAAATGATATGTATTTTGCACTAAATAAAAAAAGTACAGCTTTGTTTCGCAAAATTTGTGGGCCAAAACCTTTAATATATAAAAAAAAATATTTAAATAGTAAAATTTAAGTCATTAATCATGCTGAAACTTACAACGACTTTGAATTGTATACGCATTTTAAAACTTGGAGCCCTTGTAGTGGTAAAAAGAAAAAACATACTCATACTCTAAACACGCAATTCAAGGTCTTCTTCATAACGCACATTTTTACAATTCACTTTTTGCTATTGTTTTATTTATTGTACGTACATATTTATGTACTTGTCAGTCGTCTGTTCGGCAATTGGACGGGCAAGCACACACGTTACTAGCAACATCCCGTCAGCTTCTTATATAATATTCATTATTATCAGAGGTTTTTGGTTTATTGTTTATCAAGACGATAATTAACTTAAAAGTTTTTAATGATGAGATTTCATTGAAACGAAATTTATTAAAATTAATGGATTTCAATGGAAAAATTTATATAATGAGATATTATAAGGCAGATTATGTGGACTTCCTTTAAAGATACACATTGATACACATTGGTTACACGTTTCTAAGGTAACTTATTAAAATAGACGACGAAACGAAAGAAACGAAGCAAAACACTTTTCATCTAGCGTAATGTGATAATAGTAGTAAGTGTGTTCATCGAAGAATAAAATGTTAAAGTTTCACTATGCAGCATATTTCATTAAAAAAGGTTTCAAAAACACAAAACAGATTTTTAAATTAAAAAAAAATTATAATAAAATGAAAAAAGTATACAATTGCAGACAATCATAAAAAACAATTTCCGTTTAGCAGAATGATGCCCCAAAAAGTTAAATAAGCCAACCAAAAAAATAAATAAATAAATACGACTGAATGACATTAATTTTAATTTTTTAACAAAAATTTACTAAGAATAAATAAAATAAAAATAAACAATGCAAAAGATTGTAGTTGATAGGAAAACCAAACAAAAAAATATATCAGAATAAAAAAAATAAAAAAACGCATAAATTTAAAATAAACTGTCAGAAAAAATATGGCAGAGCGAAAATCCTAATGGTGGAGAAACTCTGCAAGACTCGCAAAAGATTGTACTGAGTGGAACAATGAACAGTAGGGCTGATTGCAAATAAATGCTAAAAAAATTTTAACTTTTGAACTATGCAGTAATAGCTCTTTAAGGGCCTATTATAAATCACAACTAAATTGATAATTGAGCTTTAGTTGTCAAAATCTTATTATGGATTACAAGTCAACTCAACTGTCATCAAAGTGAGACAACTGCTTTTTACTAGTTGTTTTTGTTTTTATTTCGACTATTGTGTTACTTTGTTAACTCTTAAAATGGCGATTTTAAAGCATCCAGACGCGAACCTATACCATTTGTCAACCCATATTTTTGCTATATCCATAAAACACAAAATCTCAAGAGAAAATAGTAAGGCCAAAACTAAAAATATTTAAAACATTCTGTGATGGCTACTATGGTTAAAAAAAAATAGAGCATAGATAAGAACCGCATTAAGAACATTATTTTGAAGACCACTTAAATTGGTTGTGAATTATAATACAAACAAATAGTTGAGTTGAGTTGTAACATTGACAACTCAACTTAGTTGAATTCTGAATCATAATAGGGGCCTTAATTCTCATCTCTGAATGCCTGTATACAATTGATGTGGAAAAATTTTAGCACATTCAGGATCGAGGAGATCAGGCCGAGGGTTCTTATATTATATATTTGCTCGAAGTGAATTGGTTATAATCAAAAATGCACCAAAAATTGTCGAAAATCCAGAAGAAACAAAAAGATCTAAAACTGGCAACAAATCAATGTTACTCCGAAATTTAATCCAGAAACGCATAGTTTCATTAAATAAGTCGTATAATCGTAAAAATCCAAGCTACTCCGAAAAAATCTAAAATTCTTGAAAGTTAATAATTTCACTGATAAAATCGAAAACTCGCAAAAACTCTTAAGTTATTCCGAATTCCGATAATTTCTCCGATCATTCGAAGCATATACACCAAAAATTTGCTAAATCCAACAGCTCGGAAATTTTACTGAAAAATCTAAAAATTGCAAAAAATTGAAGTTACACCGAATATATCGAAAATTCTTTGAATATTTGACATTTTGTACATATTCGAATATACATAAAAAAAATCAAGTTCTCGCTAAGAATCAAACTCCGAAAAATTCAAAAGTTCTTTGATATATTTTGAAGTAATCAACGCCTCGCTAAAAATCACTGTTTTCCAAAAGTGCAATAAATTCTTCGAAAATTTTAATTGTTCAAATATTCGAATAAGTAGGTTTTTGTTTCAATTACGTGAGCGCGCATCAACTAGGTATAAAAAAAGTTCAACGTGAAACTGAAATTTTTAAGTGATTGTTCAATGTTTTGAAAAGAAATTCGAAAATACAAAAAAAATTGTGCATGATTGGCTAGTAGTGCATATAAGTTTTCGTTAAATAAATCTGATCATTAGTTTGATTGTTATTTATTTATTACTATTTATCTTGCGATCCAACCTACTGTACAATAATGGTTCGTCTGGTGGTCCACTGCTTCCATAAGATCCCTTATTTCCCATAAATTTACTTTTAAAGAAATTATTTTCAGTTATGTTCTACTGGTGGGACAGACAAAAACACGAGTACTAAACAAACTTAAATTTATACAAAATAACAAAAACAAAAAAGCAGTTTGCTTGACTGGCTGACTTGTTGAATGGACTGACTGACTATAAATAAATGCCGAAAAAACATAAACCAACATATACACAAGAAAAATGTTTGTATGTACATCAAAATCGCATTCATCAGCTTGATCAGGGCAGTATAAGTTGCCGTTGCCGCCCTGCAGATAACATTGTGCCACGTGGTCCATTTTTGGTGAAATGGACTAGTTACAACATGGTCCAATGTAACGCAGTCATGGTCCATATGTCATTTGCAAACAAGAGCTTGTAGTTAAACGACAAGTATTCGCAATCGTAAGAACGCGAACACTTCAGTACTTCATCAAGTAGTGACATAGAGTAGTTTTGAGACTACACCAATTTAATGCTAAAGTAGTTTATATGATCTCGCCCTAATGTTTTCTCCATACATTTTGATTACCTTTAGACCAGAGTCCACCAGAAAGAGAGACACTTAATACATATAAGAATATGTTGGTGTTTTTGCAAGTTTCATAAAACAAAGCAACAAACGTTCATTGTTGTTGCTACTAAATGAAATTTTTGCGCGTTTTGTTCTCTTGAGTACACACACGTATTGTATATGTGTTTTTACTGCAGTAGGTGTTTTTTCCCTTGGGGCAAAGTTTGGTGATCATTGCTTTAGACTAGTCCTAGTCCTCTATGGAGTATACTTTACATGCGTGCATGGACTAGTCGCGTTATCTGCAGGGCGGTGAGTAAGTTTCGGCTACAGACTCGTAATCGTGGTAATCGTCATATGTGTGTTATTTCTTGTTGAAGAGAGTGAAACTCAATACAACAAACAAACAAGAATGAAAATACAAAACTAAAATTGAATTTAAAACACTGGTAGGCACAACTTAAAATGTGTATTTATGGTTGCTTATTAGTATTAGTGAGGCGACAGAGCTTCCCACCAAACACAAAGGCAAACATTTGAAATTTGATGCTGCATTATATTTTCTTAAGTAATATTTTACGCATTCGAAATAAAACAAAACATTTTAAAATTGTTTAAATTGGCAAAATACATTCATTCTTTGACTAAAGAAAAAGAGTGTGGCAGTTTTTTAGATGCACAATATATAGAAAAGTCATACTTTCAGGCGAATTTTGGAACAATATTAATATAATCGTCCACATTTATACGCTTTAAAAGTTTCGTAGTAATAAAACGTGTTTTAAATGTGATATAATATTTTTCGCATATCATCATCAATTTTAAATGAAACACGAGTGTTTGCTGGATAAATATTATTGAAAAAAATTATAAAAAAAATATGTAAGCATCCGCCTCGCGTGCGTTCGTCGCTGTCTCATCGACGATTAAATGAAAAGAAATACGAAATAAGAATACTTGTGAATGCTCTCAGCACAATTGTGCTATGAAACGCCGACCACTGATTTAAAACACAGAAAAGCTCTTTACTCCACACAACCAACCATTCGAAATTCAAGGTCAAACGTGTTAAAATTTTCAAACCGGCCGTTCAACTGGATAACTTTTATTTCTTTATATCATCGTCAACTTTTGTATGGAGAAGAGAAGTTTGTAGAATCACAAATTAAGCAAAAAAAAAAAAATAAAATAAAATAAAATTACATACACATACATATATAAAAAAGCATACGTAACATCGTAAAGAACCCCAAGTCTGATGGTAATCATCGGACCGTACAACCATTGAACCAGGCTTGTTTTTAATTTTTAGTTTTTATGAGTGCAACAAAGGGTTTCGCGTTGAAAACAATTTTAAGCATTTATAGGTATAAAATAACATTTAAATAAAATGCATAACTCAATTATTAATATATAAAAATTTAAAAACCTCCCGAAGAAAATAGATGATAATTTCAATTTTTTTTTTCAATAATTAAAATTTTTTTTTCATATATAGGTTAAATGATTTTAAATCAAGTCACCTTTCAAACAAAAGAAACGAAATTAAAATCGAACTAGCCGCTTGGGAGCTAAGGTACCACAGACACACAGATTCAAGAGGATTCAGCTAGAAAAGAGGTGATAACTTCTAAACAGCTCGACCGATTATCTTCAAATATAACTAAGAATACTCTCGATCAAGTCAACTTTTAAATAAAAACTAAATCAAAATCGGTCTAGCCGTTTATGTTCTACGAGGGAACAGACAGACACACAGATACACACTACAAACTTATACCCCACCTCTTTTTTGGCCGGAGGTTAATGAGCAAGAAAACAATTTTCAATCATTTAAAAATTTTGTAGCAATAATTAATTTTAGAAATAATCATATGTTTTCATTAAAAATCATTTATGAGCCATCGTGGGTCCTTATTAGTTTAAATCACTCTTGTGATAAATGAACTCAATTACGAACCAAATGCTTAAAAGTATAAAGCTTTATCTGAAATGCAAAAGGGTGATCTATACAGTTCTCGAAGTTAACTCAGCGATTACTTGATTGCACTGAGAGAAAATTATGGTCTTATGGCGTTTTCTATTCTACAAAAATATGTGACTTTTTTTTACTTTTTATTTAAAAAATTGCCATTTAACATACCTTTAAAGGAAAAATTTCCCTTCGTAAAGGATGATACAATAATTTCTAATAAACTCACTTCTTTGAAACATGATTATATTGCAAATTTTCATTAAAAAGGGCAAATAGTGCAACACACTTTTGTAAAAAAGAAAACGCCATTAAATATCGTGGCTACCTTGTCCAACTATCGAATGCGAACTTAAAGTCAGAGCATTCATACAAGCTGACGGTTTCTATAATCGGCCCACTTGGGTCCTTTGGTCCCTTTGTGGTGCCTGAAACGGGTTAGAAGAGATTTCATCAGAATTCCCTGCCTCTTCCAGAAGCTAGGTGGGTTTTATATCAACCCGAGTGCGGAATAAATGAATTTATTCTCTTTATATCGCGTTCCGGCAAAGTCTGCTAGTTCGAAAAGTGCCCTATTTCTAGACAGAGCTTTGCATCGACAGAGGAGCTGTTTGACAGTTTTTTCCCAATATTCCTTATCATTAAGAAGTCATTGTAAAGAAGATTTAAGCCCCAATTACGATTCCCAACTAAATTGATAGTTGAGTTGTAGTTATTAAATTTGAATTCGAAGACAACTAAAATTGGTTGTGAATCATAATACAAAAAAATTTTTGAGTTGTAACATTGACAACTCAACTTAGTTGAGTTGTAACATTGACAACTCAACTTAGTTGAGTTGTGAATCATAATAGGGGCCTTATTTCCACACACTCACTCACATACATGTACATAGCTTTTTACAATTTTCGCAAATAGGACAAATGGTATAACAAAGCATGATAGAGCATAAAATACTAAGAAGAACCATGATATTAGTCCGATTCACAATCGTGTGCAAATGGCCTTGCATCATAGCATTTGCAAAATTGTGTTGTATATTGATACTGACCACTTAAAAATTGTTAGTGGTGAGTATAAATATACTATACTAGTTGGCAAATGCTACGATACAAGACCATTTGTACAAGATTGTGAATTGAGCTATTATTTCGCAACTGCCAAAAAGTTTCCGCACCAAACGCAATTACTTTTTATCCCAAATTTTGAACAAAATGAGTAAAAAAAATTTTAAAATTTAAAAAATTTTTTTTTAATTTAATTTAAATTTAAGTTAAATGGTTTTACTGTAATGAAACAACACGGATGCAGATAATGTACTAAAAGTACATAGTAACAGGTACCAGTCAGTACACCACTCTCCTCACCAGCATAAGACATTGATCAGACTAAAACAAAATCGTGGGGCATTTTTAACTATAGATAAGAGAAATGCATCGCGCAAAGGAGCTTACCAAATTTCAGATCAATCGGTCAACAGGAAGGTGGTAAATTCCACACACAGCGAAATTGGAATGTAAAATCAACACAACGCAATTTTTATTGAATTTCATGTTAAATTTACAATAAATAGTTTGTCGTTTAAGTGTGTTGGTGCTTATTTGCTTTATTCATTGCTACAATTCACTGTTGTGCTCAGTTGTGTGACTTGTTGTTGTTGTGGTGTTGTTTATTCTTATATAGCCACAAATAGCCGACAAAAATGGAATTGCTTGCGAAAATTACTGCTGCTAATTTAAAATTACCATTGTTTCACATTAATTTTAAACGGAAAATTATTAATCTAAACTTAAATCTCTTTGATTTAATGTTTCTCACTGTTAAAACTACTTTGTTATAAACGTTACATTTCATTCTAAATCAACATGACTATAACTCTAAATTCAAATAAATTTTATGTTAAGGAATCAATTAGATCATGTTGAATTAAAATTAAATTCATTTTACATACGACGGTATTTATTTAGTATATATCTAAAGTAAAGTTTGAAGTTGTTGTGGATGCAGTGCTTAGCGCTGCATCCACTCGTGCAAGTGGCACGAGTTCAAATCTTCACAGAAAAAAATATCATCCAATGCAACTAACAATTCGAATTGTTAATATGTAATTTAACTTCAAAAATATATTTAGTTAATATAACAAATTAAGTTGTTGAAATGACAAACACAGAATTTTTCAACAAACTGAACTAATCAAATTTTTTGTTATGTATGGCGCAAAAATTCAACACTTTTTGAATATTTGTTTGATTAAAAATGCCAACTAAAGTTTTTGTTGAAACTTGTGAAAAAATTAACAATGATCATTGTTGATATAACGAATTTGAATTTTTCCCGTCAATTAAATTACGCAACAAAATTATTTGTTAAATTATATCATAATGGAATGCACACACGTAAATGAAAGAAAGCAAATGAAGTTTTGTGTTTATTAGTTATTTGCGTATTTAATAACGAATTGCTCTGTAGCTGAGGAGTAAGAACATTAATCTATTAGCACAGAGGTCGCCGGTTCGATTCCGCCCAAAGACATTTAGTGTTTTTCGCAGACAAGCAAAAAGTCGTTTCGAGGGTTGTGATTGCGTATAAAAAAAATATTATTAATATAACAATAATGATAGTCAAAATTTGCCCGGAAATTAAACAATTCACATTGTTAAGATAACAATAACTTTAATTGAAATAACTTTGAAATCTAACAAATAAAATTGTAAAAAAAAAATTTTGTCAACAAATTTGTTGATACATTTAACTGAAAATATTTTTCTGATTTTCCTTCAACTTACAATTTTGTAATTGTATTTACAAAAATCGTTGTAGGTTCAAAATCAATTAATTATTTAATTGATATAACAAAAATACTAACTGTAATTACAAATCTTTTTTTTCTGTGTTGGCTGGACACATCGCGTAAGTAAAATAATTGATAACATAGCTACATTAGTCATGTTGTTTCAAGTTGATATAACTTTAATTCAACATGAGTCATTTTGTTTCAATATCAAATTCAAATTGTTTCACCTTGTTTCAACTTCAAACAACTTTGATTCAACATGATTCTTCGTGTTATTTCAGTATCAACTTCATTTTGATTCAACTGTACAGAAATATTAAATCAACATGAAACATAGTTATTTAAAAAGAAAAAATGTTCTTTCAAGATTAATGTAAATCATGTTGAATTGGCATGAAAATGTTAAATTAACCTGTTTTTCGACGATTTTACGTTGAAATTTTTCTGTGTGTACGTAGTTTAAAATTTATATTGAAAAGTTGTTATGACGTCTGATGAAGGTTGGAAAGAAAATGACGTTAAATAATCCCCCTACTATGAAAGGCGACGTCGACGTCACATCAATACAGTAAACAGTAAACAATTGTCACTTGTCTACCCATTGTCGACAACAATTGACTGCTATTGACAATCCCTTACTATTTTCTGAAGCTTATGAAATTAGTCCAGCATCAATTGTTGTGGACAAAGTGGCAATTTTTATTTTTTATATTTCATAATAGGGGGAATATGTGAACATTCTCTAAGGCATCTTTCAAGGATTGGAAATTTAGATAATTTTTCAAATGTTTTTATAACATTTAATTCCTAACTTAAAAAGAACTTGCTTCCAGGGAACAAGAAATCACAAGTATTTAAGTAAAAATATATGAAACTTTTAATGATATTTATAAATTGCGTTCCGAGAAGGACATATTCTCTCTTAATATTCAATCTGCAAACCCTAAAAAAAGAATGTAAGAAACAATAGACAAAAGACAAAAGAAGAACTTTTGCTTTTATTATTTGTGTTTTTAGTGTTTTTTTTTCAAGAAATTTCAAATGAAATGGTGAGTAACATTTTCACTGGAAGATGAATGTTAAAAAAAGACATATACATACATTACTTCTTTCAAAAAACAAAAACAACGACTCTATTTAAAACAAGCTTTAACTCACATTTTCAGAATTCTTATTTTTTAAGACTGTATTTTTTTGAAGTTTTTGCTCGAGCACAGAATAATAATTGCGATCGTTTTTTAGAATCATTTGAAACAAATAATTACACGAGTTATACAGATGATCTTAACAATTGAGTTCAGAAAAACACTGAAATATTTAAAAAAATCTGTTTTTTATGACTTGAAAAAAAAAATAACAACAGAATTTAATTACAACTTTATGGAGAATTTTGACTAAAAAAGTAATTATTATAACACCAGTAACAACATGCTTATAAATGATTAAACAATAAAATACTTGTTTTTAGCCTAAAAACAACAAAATTAATGAAATAAAATATTAAAGAAATATTCACTCTTAACGTTAAAAATATAAAAAAAAAATCATGAAACTGGAAATTAGTTCAATGACTTTTTTAAGTTATTGCTGATGTTACTTTTTATGAATGCATGTACAACCTGTCAACTGGTAGATTTATCAGAAGATCTTTTAGACTTTTTGAGATCAAATTAATACATATAAGGAGATATTACAAATCCAAGCTATATATGAATACAGAATGTTTAAGTAGGGATATGAATGTTACTTTTTACTTTTAGAGATATGGCAACACGGCATAACATTCGTGAAATGTTACATCAGAAGTATACAGAAGCAGTTGAATGCAACACAGAAACTGGATTATCGCACAAAAAATATCAGTTTTAGAATTTGTTAATTAGGAAATTTGCAGTCACTATGGTCGATTATAATGCTCGTAAGAGCAAGGAGTCGGACTTTCATGCAACTAAAAATTGATTTTAGGCGCTGAACAAATGCATCTAAAAATTAAAAATATGCGCAAAAATATGCATTTACCTACGAACAAAGTGCCAAAACTAAAATGAGGGTGCTGTTGGCTGAATGGTTAGCGCGTTTGACTACAAACCCGGAGGTCTTAAGTTCAAGACTAGTTTCAGGCAAGCCATCATGAATTTTTCTGAAGTGCATTGGTGTGTAGAAATCAATGAACAAAAATGGGCACTTATAAAACTCTTTTTCGTATTTGGGAAGAAAATCTATTTTTTTTAAAGAGAAGTAACACGATCAGGCAATTAATGCCTACCAGTTAATTAATTAATGTGTTACCTTCTTTGGGAAACGAATAGTATAGAGCGAACAGTTGCTGAAGTGATAGAAAGCTTAATTCATTTACACCGCTGCTATTGCGCTTTTTTTGTTTTGTTTGTAGAGCACTGTTGCAGCCCCTCTGGTGTTAAGTAGGGGCATTAATTTGTTTACGCTGTGTTGCAGTTTATTAGTTCTTTTATTTCGTCGACACCTCTGCTACAGTACCGACGAAGGAGGGTGCTCTGAAGTGAATTAGGATATGTTAGTATTAATCACTGCCGGTACTGCCAAAATAATCAGTGCTATGCCTTCATCACTTTAACAGTCCAACAACAACCAACACAATACAAACCAATGCACATCAGAAAAATGCATGGTGTTTTTGGCTTGCCTGAAACTAGTGGTGAACTCAAGACCTCAGGGTTTGTAGTCAAATGTGCTAACCATTCAGCCAACAACAATCTCACGGTTATAGCGAACTTCGTCTATATATATATATATATATATATATATATATATATATATATATATATATATATATATATATATATATATATATATATATATATATATATATATATATATATATATATATATATATATATATATATATATATATATATATATATATATATATATATATATATATATATATATATATATATATATATATATATATATATATATATATATATATATATATATATATATATATATATATATATATATATATATATATATATATATATATATATATATATATATATATATATAACGAGCAAATATGTCCAGTACCGTGGAGTTCGTTATAACCGAAATCCACTGTATTTTAATTAATTAGAACTTGAAATAATTATTACCTGAAAATATGCAACACATATAAACTTAAATTTAAAGCCTATAAAACCAAAAACACTTGACATCATTTTGTAGTATTCTAATATGGGAAAGAATTATAGGTATTGTTTGCCGTTCTACATTAGTTTCCAAAAAAAAAATTAACCTCAAAAAGAGATGTTCATAAGCTAACTTTGAGTTGGTGAATACGAATATGGCATACATATTTATTTTTTCATAAAAATGGTTTTTGAGAAATTCGCGAAAAACGTGTTTTTTTTAGTTTGTTAGCTAATTCCAAATATCTTGAGAACCATTCATTTGTATTATACAACTTTTATAATGTTGCATAGATATGTTTTTCATTTTTCATCCAATACATTTTTTATAATGATCGGATCAAAATTCATAGAGTTGCAGGCTCTAAGATTCAAACAAAACTTAAACTTGTTTAAAGTTTTTATTTTAAGGCAAAACAAAACTTCGATTTTTTACACATATCTTAATAGCATCAGACAAATACGGAGAAAGTTAGAATATATTTAGTGAAAACATGCGATATTTAATTTTCATAAAAAAATTTTTATATGAAGTGTGAGTATAAGAAAAGGGTCTGTGGGGCAGAATCAAAATATTTTGGAAATAAATCAGCCATTTAAAAAACGACAATCCGATCTTCCCATATTGCTCAGGAGCGGATCTTGGTCCAGTATTTTCAACCTTGGTCCAGTATTTTCAAGATATTGGATCAAAATAACAGCCGATTTTCACAATTGTTTCGTTGTCAGTTAAACAACAAAATTTTGAATACTTTAAAAAAAATCTTATGGAAAGAAATATTCTTTCTGTGTTGGAATATGTATACACAATTTTTAATTTTTGACAATTTTTGCCCTAAAAAGCACCATTATTATTTTCTATGTAAAAAAAAATTCCTTTAGGATCATATATATCATTATTATATACTAGTGATGTTACGAATATTCGCATTCGTATTCGAAGCGCCGAATATTCGCTAGGCCTGCATCCTTAAGAATCTGACCTAAATTTTCAACGAATTTAGCAAATATGTTCTAAACTTCAAAACCTTTTTTTTTAACAGAAGGAACACAATCAGCTAACTAATGCCCACCAGTTAATTAATTAAGGTGTTACCTTCTTTGGGAAAGGGATAGTGTATAGAGAAGAAGTGGTGAAGTGGGACAGAGATAGAAAGCTTAATTCATTTACAACTCTGCTATTGAGCATTTTTTGTATAGCAGTGTTGCATCCCCTCTTGTGTCAAATAGAGGCATTAATTTGTTTAAGCTGTGTAGCCATTTATTAGTTCTTTTACTTCGCCGGCGGTTCTGCTACAATACCGACGAAGGAGGGTGCTGTGAAGTGCATTAGGATATGTTAATATTACTCGCTGACGGTACATCAAACGCGATCAGTGCTATGCCTTCATCACTTTAATAGTCCAACAGCAACCAACACAATAATACACTAATGCACATCAGAAAAATTCATGATGTTGGCTTGCCTGAAACTAGTCTTGAACTCAAGACCTCAGGTTTTGTATCCAAACGCGCCAATCATGCAGCGAACGCCCCCTCATTAAATAATAATAAGCTGAAAATTTTAAAAATCGCCGAAGAAAATAGATGATAACTTCACAACGACTTCAAAACTGATACTTTTCATTATAGATTAGAAAATTTTAGATCAACTCGCCTTTCAAACAAAAGAAACTAAATTAAAATCGATCTAACCGTTTGGGAACTACGATGCCACAGATATACAGATTCAAAAGAATACTGCTAGAATATAGGAGATAACTACAAGCGGCTGGACGGATTTTCTTAAAACATAGCTATGAACACAAATCACATTTCAAACACAAAAACCTAAATCAAAATCGGTCCAGTCGTTTAAGCTATACGAGGGAACAGATAG
The DNA here is from genome assembly GCA_956483635.1 of Panzeria rudis. Lineage (NCBI taxonomy): Eukaryota > Metazoa > Arthropoda > Insecta > Diptera > Tachinidae > Panzeria > Panzeria rudis. The sequence goes on from OY101447.1 coordinate 181,403,883, forward strand.
ATACACAGATACATAGAGACACAGATACACACTACAAACTTATAAGACCCCTCTTTTTTGCCCGGGGGTTAAAAACAAGTACTACTCGCCGGAAATTCTGATAAACTTCATATAATTTTGTAAATTTTGATATGCGATATGTCTGCCATTGCGTTTTAAACGTGTAAAAGTAATAGACTTATAAGCAAAAACTTTTTCTGATCTAAGTAAGGACCAACGAATGAAAATTCTTATTCTGATGTTTTCACTAAATATGTTGCAGCTTTCTCATTTTTTGCTAGATGTGAACATTTTTACGCTTACTATGTCTGGAGCAAAATTCTTTTTAAGAAGAGGATCTAAAAGAATTTGAATGGAGCGACTGAAAATAATGAATTTGTAAAAGCTTAAAGAAATTAAAATTTTTCAAATATGTATTAAGGCCTGTAACTCAATGAATTTTGATCCGATCATCACAGTTTATATAGAATAGATAGACAGAAAAAGGAAATATATATTTATAGAACATTGCAAAATTTGTATAATTCAGAAGAACTGTTCTCAAGATTTTTGGAAATAGCTTAAAGAAATGCAGAAATCGAAAACGCTTCTTAAGAAAAATAAATGCCATATTCGTGTTCAAGTTAGCTTAGGAAACATCACTTTTTTGCGTTTATGGCAAAAAGTTTAATTTTTTTAAAACTAGTGATGTGGGATTATGGGAAAATTTAGCACTTTAGTATCTATGATTGGTTCTTAGTCAATACCACGTCCAACTTTCACTAATGTTACGTAAAAAATGAATGACTTGTATTTGTACAGAAAAAGGATCTTTTACTTTTTATAGGAATTTGCTTGTTCCAAGCAAAAGCTTGGTTCTCATTTTGATCTCAGTACAATTAGTGGCCGAAATTTTTAGATGGGATCTTGGCATTACTTTCGGCATTACTTTGTGGGAATCTGATAACTTTTTTATATATATATATATATATATGTATATATATATTTTTTTTTTGTAAAACTTCTTAGAAAATACCTTCGAGACCTGTGCGAACACAGAAATTCGAACTGCCAAACCTAACAGATGAAGAAATCTTTAACTTTCCACCTGTCACATCCATCTTCATATTACGTGCGATCCCGTACTCAACATTGTGATCCCGAGGCATCCCCATTTTGAGTTTGAGATAAAAATATTCTTCTTCTTGCACGAAACAGTCCGTACTTTTTCTTCGGGCAGAATGTGTAAAGTGCAAAACAATCAGCTGTTTGAATAATAAACAATAACAAATGAAAGATATGATTTTTGTACACGAAATAATTGCTAGTTTTGCAAACTTCAAAGCTAAATACATTTGTATATATTCAACAAATTATCTAATAACTAAAAATGGTATTAAAAATCAGTCTGATGCTTTTTTTCACAACACTTTCATCTTAATTTTTGGGAAAAAAAATTTGTATTTGCAGTTCCCGTACTTTTATGTTTAGTGAGAGTAATTCTTGCTTACTCTCATTTTACCGAACTTTACACGAAAAGTACCGGACCGGAGCCATTATATGACTCTCTAGCTATAGTAAGAGTACCCCATAGTATTGATTGGTAAGTCAGACAACAAAAAATTCGATTAATCACAGAATGCCGACGAGGTGTAGCGATACAGGAAATTCAGTAAAAAAATAGACAGAGTCAATAAGTGCAATAAGCGATTGCAAATTTAGTTATGGTCTTTCGAGGTGTAACTTCAGCGTTTAAAAACTCTGGTATGTTTGAACAGTATTATAAGTTATTTAACGAAATTATCATATCAATTAAATTCTATATTGATTAATCACCCAAAACTAAAAGGAATAATTTCAAAGCTTTTATCAATCTCAAATGATCGCAAAGATTTTTATTTGTGTCTTTTAAATCGATTATAGGTGATTTATTGACTAAACAAGAAGACGAAGAAACAAAAACTAACAAAGTCATTAACAATAAAATATATTTATTATGTCTTTTATAGCCATCGCTAAACAAACTAAAAACTTTGTTTTTATATCGGTTTGATAAGACAAGAAACAAAAAACAAACGTGCGAAGATAAAGATATTAAAACTGAAATAAATAAAAGCAAGAATTAAATGCTAAGTGGAAGTGGAAGTCAAAATGCCCTACTTTAAAAGTGCACATCTAAATTGCTAAAAGATCTATTATGAGCAAAGAATGTCGAAGATCGTTCATGATGGCATGCAAGTACATATAAGAACATAATTTGAAACAAGAGTAGATAATTTCTTCAGTCACATTTTATTTTATTATATGCAAAATCAAGACACAAAAAAGTTTAATTAATTAATTAAACGTTTTAAAATCATAGAGGTTGTTCATGTATTTGCGGTAAAAAGATTACGTATATTTTAAAGTTGAACATGAAAACTATGGGATATATTTACGCTTAAAGTAGATATAATCATCAAAACAGAAATACCGCTTAGCAATTCAAAGAGTTAATGAACAGGTGACTAATTGAAACAACTTAACTTTTTCAAATATCTATAGTATGACCTCTGTAACACAGACACTTGCTAGCACGAAATAAAGAGTCATTGTTTTGCCACAATACAGTTTTCTTTTCCTTCATCAAGTAATATTTTGCAAGCTGATCGAAATAAGGTTTTTGCTGCAAAGATGACTTTCTCATTTATGAAAATGTTTTGAGCTCCATATCTCAAAAAAACGAAGCGATAAGATGTTATAATTTTTTAACTTCCGAATTCAAAAAATTGAAAGTTACTAATTTTACCTAGACTTTCAAAAATCGAGGCTTCATCAGATTCCGGCGTTCTGAGGTCTAGGAAGCAACTCTGACGAAATACAAATCTACAAAACAATTTTTCTAGATTCTAGAAAACAATTTTTCTAGATTCGGTAATTTTTTCAAACATTGTAAACTGCTTCGAACGCCACACATTTGATTCGAATCGGTTTATTCGTACGAGAGAAATCGAAAACATCGTTTTTTAATGACTCCAGAAATATTCGTCAAATCGTTTTTTATGCTCTCTGACTTTATTTTAACTATTTTTAAAATTATGTCAAGCAGTTTTTTACAATAAATATTCCACAAACCCATGCGAAATTGATTTTCTAGATCAGATCACTTTTTTGAAAATTTTGCGATTGTCGTAAATGTTATAAAAATCGGTTAAGTTCAAAGCTTGATATCGGGATGTGCTAGGGATGCGAACAGTGGTATCGTTTCATACATTTGGGGACAAAAAATAGAAGGAGTTATCATAGAGTGATAAGATTAGGCACATTTGCTTAAATTTACCAGTTTAAAAAATATTTTTAATGTGGTTGATATCGGTGTAAGATCGTGTCCTCATATATCATTAACTGAAAAAATTCCACAATTACTCAAATAATTATTACATATATTTTCAAGAAACTTCTCAGATGAGATACTTATAATATTCGTAGTGTTTGCACCAAATTTTGTCTAACTTGGAGCAATGAAACGTTCCCATTGTTCAAAAATGTTACTCTTGCACGAAAATTCTCATTTTGATCACTTAATTGTGAATAAAATTAGAAGTTGCCAGTGGATTATAATGAAATATGACTTTATTTGCTAGGAACATATTTACCTACATTCTCAAAGAAAAAGAACGGAACTTTTCTAGTTTTTATTTTTTTGTATATTTTTAAGAACATAAAATTTTTATAATTTAGTTTATTTTTATATATTTGTTCAGCGATTGGTAAAAGTTAGAGGATTTTTTAGGTAAATTTAAAGAATAAACTATTATCCTCCATTTTGTTGCAGTTGAGAGTGATGTTGGCTGAGTAGTTAGCGCGTTTAAACCCTGAGGTCTTGAGTTCAAGAGTAGTTGCAGGCGAGCAAACAACATCATGCACTTTTAACCGACTTCAAAAATAGGAGAAAGGTTATCAATTCGTCATGTATATTTTTTTATGTATGTTCCCTCAAAACTCCGCCATTTATAAACCGATTTCGGATTTTTTATCTATTCAAAAGGATGTACTTCCAGATTGGTCCCGTTGAAAAGTGGACGGGGTCACGCCCATACAAAGTAAATACACATTCGTTTTCAACTACTTCTACTCAACCGATTCTTATGAAACTTTGCACGCACATTAAGCTTCTGTTTAAATACTACATCAGGATCAAAAAAGTGGGGTGTGCCACGCCCATGCATAGTAAATATTATTTTTCAACAACTTCTACCAAACCGATTCATATGAAACTTTGCACACACCTTTAGTTATTGTTACAATACAACACGCCCATGAAAATGAAATAAGCATTTTAACTACTTTTACTTAGCCGATTCTTATGAAACTTTGCATAACGTTTAGTTATCGTTAATATACAACAATCTGTTAGAAAAGTGGGCAGTGCCACGCCCATGAAAAGTAAATATTCATTTTAACTACTTCTTCTTATCAGATTCTTATAAGACTTCGCACACACAAATTAGTTCTCTTAAAAGTACATGCTGATAAAATATGAGGTTGTGGTGTCACGCCTATTTTGTAGTCGGTTTTTTTTGCAAGAATTATTCTCATGTGCATTGGTGTGTTGAACCATATATATGGTAGTTTTGAACCATATATATGGTTGTTTTATACCAAATATATGGTTGTTTTGAACCATATATATTGTTGTTTTGAACCATATATAGGGTTGTTTTGAGCCATACATAGTTGTTTTGAACCATATATCGCACCTGTTCATCAAAAGTAACACAACTCAAAAAATTCTATTTTCCACTTTTTTAAAGGAAACAGTGTATGATTACCATATCTAACCACTGTAAAAATTTTGGTATTGTATTATTTTATTGAAATATTATTGAGTTTCCTTTACAACGGTATATTTGTTTATAACCATAATTCCATTATATTGGCGCAATTAGTTTTTTGCCTCTACTGAAAACTTGTAAATTTTGAGTTGTGTTACTTTTGATGAACAGGTACCATATATATAGTTGTTTTTAACCATATATATATTGTTCTTTCGAACCATATTATATGAAAAAAAGATTTTTTTAACCTTATATGCCACCATATAGTCAATAATAGTATGTTGATCTTCGATTATGGTTGACTCAACGATGTTTTTTCTTTGCGTGCACTTATTGTAAGCATTTCAGGATTTTTCTACAATTAAAGCTACGCTAACCAAAACATTTTTCCTGATCCCATCAGATCTAGGGGAAATGAAAACAATGGCCTATTAAACGGCGTTTACATTCAGCCCAATCATGAATAACAATTCCCCGGGAGTTTTTTCCCTATTCTAAATAAAATCTCCCCGGGAAATTTTTCTCTTTTCCCATTCTTCCTATTCTAAATTTAAATTTCCTCGGGAATAAACTCTCAGGGAAAAAAGTAAGTATTCTAAATATGAGGGAGGGGGAGAAATTCTTGCGAGGTTTTTCCCCAAACCTTTTGAAGGGAACTAGTGCAGAAATTTAAAAGTCAAATTAAAAGATGTTGTGAAACAATGTTATAAGCATTTATTTAGGACGAGTTTAAATAAACACCGGAATGTTATATTTCTGTTGTTTTAGAAATTTTTATCTCCACCGTATAAACATGCGCTTCAAAAACATGAACTATTTCTGCCTTCGGAAGAAAGTTTTAAAACACATTCAATTTTGGCACGTCTCCTTTAAGTTCACATAATAGGTAAATGGGAGATTTGTTACGGCTAAAAAAAATTTACAATTTCCTTTTTACACACAATCATTTATTTGTTTGGGATTTATTGCATCTGTGCGTAGCTCAGTTTTCGCTTCACTCCCTCCGCATAAAGTTCTTCCGATACTACACTGTACATTTTACTTTTTATTTAAGCAGAAACAAATATTTATATTAACACACAATTTCATTATCAACGAAAACATAAAATTTGTATTATTAATTTCTATTACTGAACTCTTGCGTTAGTGCAGACACTAAACAGCTGATCCAGATTTTTCCCTCTCCCTTATTTGCTTACTCCCCTGCTTTTTAGAATAGGAGGATTTTGCCCCGGGAACAAATGAATGGGAAGAGAAAAAACTCACCGGAAAATTTCATAATTGGGCTGATTATATCGAAATTTTCTGAAGAAGTTCTTAAAGAAAAACACGGCATGTAAGTTTGTAAAATTAAACTGTAATTGTGTGACAGTAAGGTTAACAATTAACTTTCAATTACAATCTCTCTTGAATTACTGTTATAAATACAAACTGAACAAAAGTTTAAACTATAGTAAACCGTATTAACGAGGTTATACTGTACTTAGTAGACAAATTGAATGAATACATTGTACTCAAAATACTAAACATTGCGTTCTAATAATTAAAGTACATAAATCCAATTTGAAGCACTGTGTACTGTATCTATCTTCATATCTACATCTTATCAGTTTTTTTTTCATAATTTGTAAAGGGTATAATTACTGCTACTGCCGTTCAAAAGAAACTATCTCATTAAGTAAATTCAATGATATTTTTACCGCAGGGTTTAACGCAGAAGGTACGCAAGCAAAACAAACAAAGTTTCATAAGAGTGGTATAGAGCGCTTCTCCGACGTCTGCTGCAGTTCGTGTTTAAATGATAACTTTTTTGTGAGAGTTTGCACAAAAGCAAAAAACTTTACAAATTATTTTTTGTTTTCTGTAGCTTTTGCTAAGTTTTGTAAATATTTGTTTGAAACTTTTAAAATTATACTTGGAAAAATAATAATGATTTAAAATAATTAAAAATATATTTAGTTGTTGTGCAAATAATAGAACTATTAAAAAGTATTTATAACCAAACAGTTAAAACTTATTAAAAAGAAGATTTAAGAAAACTGAGTCTCAAGAAGATTTTGGTACAACTCTTTAAATTATTTAACGAATAAATAAAATTAATTAAGAGGAAGATTTTTTACTTTGAAGTAGAAAATAAATGTATGAGAATAATAAATACAAGTAGTTTAATTTTTCTTCTTTCTTTTTCGGGCGTTATGCTGTAATGGATTAATGCTAGGAACACAACTAGGACGAACAACGAATTTTCGTCCACGAATATTCGTCTCCAAAAATAAAACATGTTTGTGTATATGAAAATACACACGATAACGGCGTCGGACGAAATTCGTCATACGCGGCGAACTCTGAATAGATGTATTTCTATTTCTTACGCCGGCGAACGACGAACAAATCAGTACCAAGTGACCATGTTTGGTTTTAGTTTTCAAGTTTTTTTAGTAAATAAAGTTACTTTTTACTTCAATTATTGTTTTATTTTCATTTTATAGCATTTTAAATAAATATAGATAATAATTAACTATAATAATTGGTGTTAGTTGTGTTTTTGTTAATGTTAAATTTTTCAAGTATGTATTATTTTTTTAATATGGTCACACTTTGCACACACAGTAAACAACTTTCTCCATTATAACAGCTGTTACGTTTTCGTCGCTATTGTGTTTCATACGACGAATTTACATAGCAAATTTTTATCGACGAATTCGTCGTGTTGGACGAAATTCGTCGTTCGTCCCAGTTGTGTTCCTAGCATAACCCATTACAGCATTCTGAATGACAAAGGCTGGACTTATCCTCATTACTCGTACACCGGTAGCAAGAAGATATGCCAAAATCTTGACCTTGTATAGCTTCTACAATCGGCCGAGTTCTCAACCGCCATACAATAGCGACATACGTGATAGTCGGTCTGATATTCAGGCATGTTCTGTATTACTTGCGGAATAAAAGTATTCGGAGTTGTAATAGCATTGTTGTTATAAATAATAATTTGCTACAACAATGCTTTGATAATTCCGAACATTTGCATTCCGCATGGAATACAGAGCATACCCGTATAATTTCATAAATCCACATGATAATTTAAGAGCTCATACTTCATCCAGCTGTATCCAGCGCAACTCTAGAGGCTTTTTGTATAAATATATCTACATAGGTGTTCAAAGTCAGCCTGCTGCCAAGAAAATCACATAAGTACTCGACATTCATAGAATGAGGGATATTGTATCCATTTACGATACTATACCAAAATCAAGTTTTCTCCTAAGAGTGAAGTAGAGCACAAGCATCATTCATGATGCCTGAGAGAACACAGCCGAATTTCCCAGTTACCCTAATCGGCATATCCAGTCACTTCATGCCCACTTTCACTACGGACGTGGAGAAGTTCGTTCTATCACAACCGGCCAGGGGAGTTTGGATGCAGAATACCCCTTGGCAACCGTAATACATTTAAATTCATAAATAAGTGTTTCAATTGTTACTTTTGATTACCAGTTTTTTGTATAATAATTTTACTTACAAAAAGTTATTTAAATATTTTGGGATTCCTTGGGATTATATGGGCGAATCTTGGGATTCGGAATTTGTCAATCCAGAAAAATCCCTGGATTTTCTGGATCGGGTTTCCGGGATTTGCATCCCTACGGGATAATCTTATGTAACCATTTCAATTTTTATATAAATCCATTAAGTAGTTTAGAAGTTCCATATTTATTACCACTGTTTTTATGTACACCACTGTGCAACGTTAATCTCACCCAAATATGGCAGCATTGAAAAACATTTACAGATACATAATTATGTATACAGTATACGGAAAAAAAAGATACCAATATCCTAATGCTTTTCTTATTTAGTTTGAAGGACACAATAAAGAGCAGAAAAAAGAAAAATAAAAAAAGAGTCCTGTAGGTATTTACGAGGACACCTGTTGAGTTTTAAATATTACTACATCGTTTTTTCTTCTTTCCTATTAATTTCAATTTTTAGCCAAATACAACAGCAAATGTTCAGACAAAATTAGAAACAATAAAAGGAAAACAAACAGACAGACAACTAGATTACGAGACACTAAAATATCTTCGACATATTTGCAAACAGCTTGAAAAGAGACCATGAAAACATTATTGGTAGTCAATAAAAGTATGTAAAAAAATAAAGATTAAAAACACATTAACATGCTTTTCATTTATTTATAAAATTTTTAAAAGTTTGAAAATAACTCATTAAAAATAAATTAGATTAGTTCAAATTCGTAAAAGCGAGAGTTTTCTAAGATAATGTGGAGTACTTGTTAAATTTAAAATAGCGTAATAAAAATGACACAGCTACATTAAAATTAGTGATATTGTGATAAGCCCAAAATATGTATTATGTAAATCTCAGTAAAGAAAACTCTTGCCGGAAAGTCAATTAAATGCTGAACTCGAACTTTAACCAGGGTTGTCAGATTTTTTCCGACCTATTTCGCCAAATTGATTTTAAAAATCGCCAAAAGTGGCCAAAAATCTATTTTATGTAGTCTTCTTAATATCTCGCACCCTAAACACAAAATGGTCACAACTCAAAATACTAAAATTTTCAGGAAAGACAAAAAAACTGTTTATGTGCAGAAGCAACACACTTAACATAAAAATAGACATAACTGTATTTTTCAAGTTTGAGAAGATAGTGATGTGAAAGAAATTTTGCAGTAGTTAGTGATGTGCACTCTGAATTAATTTATGGAAAAATTTCAGTTTTGGAAAATTTTGAGTTGTGACCCTTTTGTATTTAGGGTGACATATATTTGATAATAAATTTATTTTTATATAATTCTTTCTTTAATATAAATTTAAAAAAAATAATCTTACAAAAATTTAACAGAAAATCGCCAATAGTAGAAATAAAATCGCCAAAAACTATTTCTCGTAAATTTTTCTCATCCGAATTCAAAACACTTTAATGACTATAATTAATAAAAGAAAAATCATTAAAATCACATTGTTTTAATTTCTAGCAGACGAGTTGTGGGGGATTTATTTTTGAAAATACTCTTTCAACAAATTAATTTTCCTGAATTATAAAAATTTTGATGTTCAATTTTGTAAAAAAAATAGCCATAAAAATCGTCAACAAATTTATTTATCGCCAGAAAAATCGCCATGTCGCCAATTCTAAAATTTAGACGCTAAACAGGTTGAAAAATCGCCACGTTTGGCGAGAAATCGCCATATCTGGCAGCCCTGACTTAAACTAATGTTCGTGAAGTAGTTCGTAAAAATGTATGTACTTCGAATTACACTATGCAACAAAATGAAACTTTTGGCATAACCAATATATTTTGTTGATGTCCTATAACTACAAAAACACTCAAAATTTAGAATTCTATGAATATTTTTTTCCTACAATTCGGGATTTATTAAGAGGCTGTCCCTCCATTTCATCATAACTAGAAAAGAAATTGCCTTTAAGCCGTTCAAATACTATTTTTTTACATACTCAACGGTGTCGGAATTATTCAGAACGCAATGATGAAAAATGTTACTTTTTTTAAGCAAAATTGGAAAATTTTTATTTTTATGAAGTTTATAAAAAATCAAAAATGGCTAGAGTTTACCATTTTTATTAGCTGATCATATACGTACATACTACCAATAAAATAAAGAGAGGTTATCTGCATTATGCACAACAAAATATTTTTTTTTAATTACTTGATTCTAACGACTGATTCTGGTGGAGCACACCAAAAAATATATACGACTATCGGCAGTGTAAAAAAGGTTACAACTGTGATTCATTTTAGGGGAGTTAAAATTTCTCCCTTTAGCACGCAGTTATATTGAATCAGCATAGAATATCTTATAGGCCTTACGGTTAATATATTGAGCAACTCAATGATCTGCCACTTCATTGGGTCTATATTAGAATGAATACTGCAGAAGTTATAATGATGAGGAAGAGGAGGAAACGGTTCTTCATCTTATATGCCAATGTCCGGCTGTAACCACCGTATGAACAAGAATTCTGGGCAGTACCATCCTTCCTGACTTAAACAGTCTGGCAAATTTAGGGCTAGTCAAGCTATCCACGTACTTGGTTCAATCGGGATGGTCTGCTCTAGAGTATTCCCCAGTTATGATAAAATTGGTGAGCAGTCTCTTAAAAAAAACGGTCGGTTATGACTTTTTTTTCAAAAAAGTCAAATATTAAGTTATTTTTTCACCAATATGTTTTCGGTACAAAAATAATAGTTATTTTTTGACTATTATTTTTTCCGTCAAAAATAAGTTAAAATTTTACTAATATTTTTTGGTCAAAAATAATAGTTAGAATTTGCTGATATTTTTTGGTCAAAAATAAGTCAAAATTTTACCGATATTTTTCGGTTAAAAATAAAAGTTAATATATGACTGATATTTTTGGTCAAAAATAATTTTGAAATTTTACCGAAAAAACGAAAGTTAAAATTTGACCGACTTTTTTTTGGTCAAAAATAAAAGTTAACCTTTTAAAAAAGAACGAGTAATATTTGGACAATGCGAATTTCCTACTAACCAACATCTATTAAACTTGTAAGTGAATATAAATAAGGAGCTCTCATATTCAATTTCGTTAAACAAATTGGTTCAATAGTTGATGCTCCTGCTCACTAATATCAAGCATGACAATTGGTTAAAATAAACAAAGAATGCTGATTTAGCGACTTCTAAAGCCGTTCAAATTTTAACTTTTATTTTTGATCAAAAAATATCGGTAAAATTTAAACTTTTATTTTTTACCAAGAAAATATCACAAAAATTTTAGCTTTTATTTTTGACCAAACGAAAAAGTATCAGTCAAAAAATAAACAGTTATATTTTGACTTTTTTGAAAAAAGTAAAAAAATATTAAATTATTTTTAGATTTTTATTCCTTAGCTCACGCCCATCACACTAAAATACTCAAATACGGTATAGACCAAGGTGAATTAATTTTATCAGGTGGTGTTGATTCTAAAACAACTACAACATTACAATAACATTTGACATCTCAGCCTCTATGTCAACGTATACAAATTTTGACATACTAGCATCTAATTTGCGAAAAAAAAAAGTAGAACAGCTGTGCTTATAATATCACCTGTATAAATCCACCTTGGTATAGACAAACTTTTTCTCTCTGACTTTTTGAACTGAAATTTAGATAATAGCTGTTGTTTTCGGTCCATGTAAAAATACCCCAGATTTTAGAAAAAAAAATGTACAAAAATTTATCAATAGCTTAAAATTACTTATTTTGTAGTTAATGGAGCATTGGCATTTTTCTTGTTTCATAATTGTTGTTTTTCCTTTGTTGAGGTGAGTTGGGAACGTGGCGATAAGAGAAGACACGATAAGAAAATTCATCTATTTTGTATCAATACCTATGTAGATATTTTACATCATTAATATTACCGCTTTTAGCAGCCACAAGCACTTTACTACCATTGCTCTTTTTTACTCTTTGCAATAGTTTTTGTATTCCTTTATCAGTGGCTGAAAGGAGAGACTCCTTATAATTTTGTACATCAATATTTGCTGTTTTATCCAGATTAATCAGCCACGTCACATAGTTCAATCCCGTTCGGAAACGGAATTCAATGCATCGCACTTTTGTAGCTGCTGGTGTCTAAAATAGAAAACTAAAATACACAAATTTATCAGGTGTGTCCAGACTGTTGGGGGCGCTGGTATTCTGGGGTATGCTCAGGCTAGGGCTTGACATCTTGGGGTGGATTGTAATCCGTTTCCGTACGGAATGGAACTCTGTGATATGGCCGAATGTTTATTTTTCTTATGAAATCAGGTGTTATTATTTCTAGGTTTTTCAATCAACATTTATCCTTGCGAAAAGGTGGGTCTATTTGGGTATTCTGGAGGTGGTAAATCTAGTTTTATAAACTTATTACGCCAACAAAAATGGTGGTCGGTTTGTTTCTCTGAAAACACAGTAAAAATAGGTTATTTAGGTGTTCTTCGATTCGAAGAAATGTTAGTGGCAATTGAAAGTTGGCAACATTAACATACAACTTGCATACTATAGTCGATAAGGGGCCATTCACATATTACGAAACGCTCCAGAGGTGGGGGGTTAAAGATTTGTTACGGATTACGGATACTTTATACTGAAAATTTTGTAAAAAGCGTTACGAAGGGGGGGGGGGGTATAAAACCACCGAAAATAGCGTTACGTAATATGTGAATAGGCCCTAAGCTTCCTGCTAAAGCTATAAAATAAAGATCGGCGCCAATATGCTTGGCAAAGTTACATTTCTTCGGGAAATTTTATGACTAATGTTTCAAAATAGCTCATAAATTCGTAAATACATAAGCATTTATGTATGTATAATAAGAGATAATGTGGGATTTTATTTAATAGCAACAAATGACAGACAAAAAAATAATTTTAAACAATTTGGATAGATCATGATTTATGGCTTCAATAAAAGGAAAATGTAGCTGTGTCATAAACGTAAGTACAGACATACATAAATATGTATGAAAAGAAGTGATAATTAAAAAATAAATACATATGTATCACAGAGAACTATTAAAATAAAACTTACAGTTTGTGGATGTTAAGAAATAGGAACCAAAATATGTTGAAAACTGCTTGCAAAGCAAATTATTGTTTTTATATTAAGTTTTCTTTACACTTTTTGAAATATTAAGTGGATTATGGTTTTTTGAGATATTTAAAAATTGTATTTTTTTTAAAGCACTTTGAATTTGATAATTAACGTGGAATTTTTCTTTAACGTAAGATTCTTGTTTGGTTTGTTTTTAAAAAATATATGCACATTTATTTACAACAAGGCAAGATTTTGAAAATTAGACACTGAAGGGAAAATTAATTTTAAAATTTTGGAGCAATTAAAGGGTTAAACTTTAGATTGTAGTTTCTTTGATCACGCGTGATTGACGGATGTCTGTTTTAAATGTTGTTGTTATTGTTTTGAAATAAACCTTTTTTGGAATTTTAAGATATTTTCTACACGTTCCTTGGAAAACTAAAGCACGGAGGAAAGATAATACAAAAGGAATGCATAAAAAAGGAAGTACATTTAGAATATAATACATATGATCAAGACAAATTAGAAAAAAAAAAGAAATAAGAATGTACAGAAGGGATTTTCAAAAGGAAACTTGTTTAATGATCATAACAGGATACACGTTTTTGCAGTGACTTTATTAACGTTATTTCATGTAAAAATTCCATAAAAGGGATGATTTTATTTCTTGCTACCAAACAATTTTAAGCGATTCTATTTCTTTATTTAGATTATATATTGTTAATTTACACAAAATAAACAATAACACGAAAATTATTTAAATAAACAATAGAAATTCTTTCAATTAGATTCCGAGAAGTTAAAACAAATAAACAAAACGATAATTGATTTTTTTTGTGCTCAAATTTCAGAATTTAAAAACGAAAACACTTTGATAAATTTTATTTATTTTTACAACACTCTTTTGTTATTAAGAGCAGTAGTTTTTTTAATAAACAAAAAATTAGCGCTTTTTTTATCACTTTGGTAATTAATAATTTATAGGGAGTAACCCGATAATTAGTTAAATTTTGCTTTCTGTTATTCTCTAACTCAAATCACATGCGGTTCCACTATGAAGCTTTTGCTATGGAATTCAAACACTTTCGGTTTCTTTTTTGCTTTTCGCTGTTTTGTTTCTTATTCTTTTGCCACTACTTCGCTTTTAATTTGGGGTTGGTTTTCGGCAAATTTCGTTTCTAAACCACTTGTTATTCAAAGCAAAAATCATGTCACTACTAAATTTAGTTCACTTTAATTTGCAAATAAAATTTACACACATTCTTATACTTGTTGTTTTAATTAAACGATTATTTAAAAATTTTAATTAAAGAATATCAAGAACTTCTTAATTTCTCTGTAGTTCACACGACGATTTCTGTGTAAAAACTGAAACAAGAAAACCGAAACTGTAAATTGGATAACAACAAACAACAAAAACAAAACGAAAAAAGCAACAGATTAAACAAAAAAAAACTAATGAGCTAGAGAGTGTACAAAGCAAATGATAAAAAACAACAATGTTTGTTATGAGAGAGCAAAAGTGTAGATAAAATTTGTAGAGAAAATTTAACGAAAAAGAAGCGATCAAACATAGTGTAACCAGACTGCAAGAAATCGTTGTGCTAAAACAGTTGTCCCGAGAAAGTATAAAAATGCATTTGCACGCTCAATTATTACACAGCGTCTTCACGAGACATTAACTTTGAGATAACATGAGAAAAAGCGTAGACGGAATACTAAAAACAAAATGTCGAATTTTCTCTTAATCTCATATTAGGGGAAGACGTAATTTTACTTTTCCGATAAGATTTCATTTTTTGCAAATGCTCATCGAGCTAACATGTACTACTTTTGCATAATTAGTTATTTTATTTTTAACTTTTCAAACAAATTTAAATTTATAAATCAATTAAACACATTAATTCATTTATTTAACACAGAAATTTTATAAAAAAACATCACTTTTCATTTATTTTAATAAACACTCACACATCCACACTATTTTATTTTCATATACATGTGTTTTTTGACAGTTCATCTCATAAGATTGTTGTTATAAGAATTCTTAAAACAACGCTCTCATAAAAATTCTTATAACATTGAGACAACTCTAATTTGAAGTCTACACGTAACATAATTCTCTCTGCGATTGAATTTGACAATATCATCTTACATGTTATGTTACGTGTAGACCTCAAGTTAGAAACACTTAAATTTTTTTAGGCCATATCTTATGATTTTGGTTGATAGCTAAAATTTTTAGCATCTGAAAAGGCATTTTCTTAATATTAAAAAAATAACAACAAACACGTTAAAGTCCACAAAAAAAACTTTTCCATTCATATAATTGGAGCCATTTAACTCACTCTAATTAAAAGTGCGTTATGTCATAATAGCTCTGTTTGTTTACTTTTTGTAGTATATGTATATCATGGTATAAGTATATCATGGTAAATATAATAAAGGAGACTTTTAAAATGGTGTAAATATAGTAAAATTGTTCATAGAAATAGTGCTCAAAATAATATCTACAAATAAAATATTTTATTATACAAAAACAAAAATTCTTTTTATTTTAAAATTAAATAAATTAAAATTTTGAAGTAGAAAAATACTGCCTTATACACCAATGTTCGTTTATTTCGATCTTTGTGTAAAATAGGATGCTGAAAACTATTGGATTTTTATTAATTACCCTTTTTAGCAAACCGAGTTTTAAACTACTTTTAATAGTCGCTTCGTCAATTCTTCCAGCATATAGTACCAAAGTAGACATAAAAACAGTTCTAAGTCATGATGAGACCACGAACACGTCTCACATTGATGTCGGAGTCCTATTAAGATAGTGTATGGGATTTCCAGCAAGATATGAGCAGAGCATATGTTACTGTAAATTCAGAAAATGTATGATACCGAAAAAGCTTCAACAATATTTTAAAACCTGTATTGCTTCGACCTCTATTTAATGTATTCGAAGAACCAAAAATATTTAAAATGTATCAGTCATTGGGAGCACATAGTGAGCAAACCAAGAAAAAAATATTGTTTTGTGTCTATAATTTTAATAATTTTTGTATTTTGATTAAAATATTTTTTGAATTAACCCACTTATATGAGAAAACATTAAAATAATTGTATACTCGGTTATTGGTTTAGTTGCAAACTTTATACAGAAATCGACTTTTGGTTCCGATTAATCGAAATTAGAAAACGAGCAAGCAGTGTAGCTTAGAAAGAAAGGTTTTGTGAACCATATACATTTCTATGGTTCTATATAGATGAGGAGTTTCTCGAGTTTTAGTTATTTTACCAGAAAAAGGAAAAACTAAATAAAACCTCACTTTTAGATGGCTTTGGTCAATTTTCTCCATTTGCTTTTGAGCACTTGCAATTAAGAAATAAAAAAGTTTCAACAATTATTTCATCGTGTAAATTTAGTATTAGAAATAAAACGAAAAAAATAGTACTAAATTTATTTCATGAAATTTTCTACATGAAACTTTTCTTAGTTGCTTGTTGCAAGTGCGGAAAAGTTAATGGGGTGAAGAAAATTTACAACTTGTTTTCAATTCCATTCTATTAGCAAATAAAATTTAATACCGAAAATTTCATGAAATATTTCATCGTGCAAATTTAGTCTAATTAAAAAAAGTACAAATAAATAAAAATCGACTACAAAACAATAAACTTTTATCTACGATTAATCGGCTAATTAATCAGAATGGAAAATGGTTGATTGAAAAGTCGAATTCTTGCTTCGTTTTCCATTCACTAATGCAGACCATTGGTGGACACTATCGAATCATAATTTTTGATCTTTTTCATTTTATAAGGAAATGAAATTGGAAAACTGTTTGACTATCAGACAATTAAAATTTTTTTTGATTTATTTCAAGAATTGTATAATACTGTGAAGTACACTTTAATGAATATCCCATTTACTTCTATTACTACGTTTATACGTAGGGTTTATGTGCAAATAAAAACGTATAATGCTGCCAAATACTTTTTTATTGTCATTTATCAAATCACTGAATAGCTATCTATTTACTAATATATTTATCTATTTACTCTTTTTTATTAACAAACAGGTGTAAAAAGGCGTCTCAAACTTCTTATTTGCAAATAGTGCGCTAATCAGCAATTGTTTTCGGAGCTTGGTAGCACTACGGTTTTAATTGCAAATAAGTCGTGCGTATAAACGTACTATATATCGATATAAAAAGTTATGCGTCATAAAATCAAATTAAATGGTCACTCTAGTAATTAGTGTTTATTGCAGGCATCAGGGCTGTCAGATTTTTTCCGATCTATTTCGCCAAATTGATTTTAAAAATCGCCAAAAGTCGCCACAATCAATTTTATGTACTTTTTCTTAATATATATTTGATAATAAATCTGGTTTTATATAATACCTTTTTAATATAAATTTTTATAAAATAATCGTATAAAAATTTAGCAGAAAATCGTCAAACGTAGAAATAAAATCGCCAAAAATTATTTCTTGTAAATTTTTCTCATCCAAAATCCAAGGTCTCTAATAACTATAATTAATGTAAGAAAAACCAACAAAATCACATCGTTTAATTTCTCGTAGAGGAGTTTTAATGGGATTTATATTTGAAAATACTTCTTGAACCAATTAATTTTTCTAAATTACATAAATTTTGAAGTTCAATTGTGTTTAAAAAAATCGCCAACAAATTTATTTATCGCCAGAAAAATCGACATGTCGCCAAATCAAAAGTTTAGACGCCAAACAAGTTGAAAAATCGCCATATCTGACTGCCCTGGCAGGCATTGCCATTTACATAATTTAAGTGTAGAGTTTCGTGAGGCGGCAATTTTTCTGATATCGTAGTTTGCGTTTATCGTTAATAAGGCTGCCATACCGTTATAATTAGTATAAAGACGAAGGTACTTTTCACACTACGCCTTTTTATAAATCCCCTACGAAAAGTCACGGATAATTACATTAAGGACTTTTTCTTCATGCCTTTTTTACGTTTATACAGTTGCTTAATGCTGACAGTACGAATATGACAAAGACAAATTTCAAAAAACCCCTAAAATTTCATTTCTTACCGCTTTTCTTACCCCGTTAACAGTGCTGACAGTCTGTGTGTACAATTACACAATTAAACTTAAAGTTTAACTTTTACTTTCTTACCCACATTCGTCCACTGTTTGTTTTGCCAATGCGGAAATTAAATAGGACAAACAAAAATTTGAGCTTAAGTAAATTTTTGACTATCTCTGACGGATTTTGGCCATGTTTGGGCACAAATTTACTTGTAGCTCATTTGGACCATATGAAAATTATAGCCTAGGATCAACACTATTCGAAAATATAAGTCGCATTGTTCAATTGTATTTGTGAATTATTTTACATAACTTTGAAAATTTAATTTAAGTAAATTTTTGGCTATCTCTGAGAGATTTTGGCCATGTTGTGATTAACCTTATGGTAGTGGTGGAGATGACACGCTGGTCGAGGCACGGCATAAACTCGCCGGAAACGGGGGTATCTTTTCCACCAGGTTTTGTCCACATTTGATTTATCGTATCGGGTTCTTAAATTACACATGGAACACTGAACATAGAAACCAACGCTAACTGGGGGTCTACATTAGCCATGAACTTGGTATGATCATCATGTCGGACATCGCATATGGCTCATGTAGACCGTTCATGTTCATGTTTCGTCCATGCTCTGACATCGATGCCCGAACATTTGGCTGAGCATTAATGTTCGCCATGAGATTCGCCGTCAATAACCATTTTTAATAGAAAGAAAAGAGACAGAAAGAAATTGTTAAATATTCCATTTCTATTGCACTACCGCCAAATACATTGATAAGGCAGAACATGGACATCGCACGTATTCACCACAACAACGAAGTTTATAAATTTTTTGCAGTCGATGGCTCGTGAAGACGTAGGGTAAGTGGGATACATATATAAGCGACAGACGGACACACGGCAGTTAATCACAACATGTTTGTACCATGCTTGGATCTTCTTAAGTGCCAGGAGACTTGGTAGATTTTGTCTCCTCAGGTTGCCCTCCCCTAATATGGCATATTTCAGCTATCCTTGGCTCCTGGTCACCTGGAATTTAATTTACTGGAAGCCCCTAGGTTGCACTTTTGACCTAATTGGTGTGTCGATAGTAGCGTTCCCTAGTCAAACAGGTGAGACAGGATGAGCGCACAAAGCGGGTGTTTTTATTTTAGTTGTCGAAAAGCATATAAAACTAGAAAATATGTGTAGCCACTAATTTCTAGTTATACTGACAGCACAACCTTGATGGAACTTGTCGTTGTGGAGACCTAAAAAATGATAATTGTCAAAGAAAATGATCTAAAGTTTGTTTACTTTGCATTTCTTTTGTGTCGTTTTTATCTGTGGTTTTTATTAAAATAAAAAATAAAGAATTAATTTAATTAAAAAACAAATAATAAATTTTATAAGAAAAAAGAGGGAGCTGAAGATGTACAGGGTGGTGATACGGGGCCGTCACAATGTTTGGGTACATCTTTACTTGTAGCTCATTTGGACCAAATTTTAGCCTAGGATCAACACTATTCGAAAATATAAGTCGCATTGTTCAATTGTATTTGTGAATTTTTTTACATAACTTTGAAAATGTTGGTCGTAAAAATATATGCGGTCATGTTCTGAAAACCATTTCGTTTTGAAATCGGAAAATGTCAAAAACGAAAAACAGTGTTCTTTTAATCGAACAATTTAGTGCATTCAAAGTTAATTTCGGATAAAATATCTCAAACATCTAAAACATAAAAACCAATTAAAAAGCTTCAATATGTGAGCTTTTTAACTAAACTCTTTCCTGAAATTTTGCGATTTCAAAAGGAAATGGTTTTCAGAACATGGCCGATAATAATGTAGTTCACACTGAATTTGTTATTTTTTTATTTGGTAAAATGGAGACATTTTCAATACATTTTGCCCCAATCCCATTAATTTTTCCAAAAATATATTTTTATTTCTAATATCCCAGCAGCTAAATTTACAATTAGATACCCTTTGGGACAGTCACATATTAGTTGTAATGATACTAGTCAAAAAGCCACGTATACCAACCAACCATGCATGTACACTCGTCGCTATCGCATTAACGACACATGCTAAAATACACAGAAAAATATTAAAAACAAGATTCAATTAAGAAATATGCAGATTCAATTAAGAAATTAATTAGTTTTCAACCAATCATGAAAATTGTAGTATTAACTTAACAGAATTAATTGAAAATATTTTTGATTTTTTCAATTAAAAAAAAATATATCAATTAAAAAATTAATTAAAAAAAAAAAGATTAATTGTCATGTTGCATACTCAGAAAAATTATACATTCTCACATCTGACATGTAGAAATTGTTACTATTTTATGGTAACTTGATTTAAAATCTAATTGATAGTATTGTTTTAAAGGAGTATAAAACCAATTGAAATAAACGTTGATTTAATTAAAATATTAATTGAAATTAAAAATGATTCTGAGTAAACAGTTAAATGGAAAATTTTTGGGAAATAAATTTTCCTGTGTACTTGAAAATTGTTATCCATTTTAATTTTTCAGCTTGCCGTGGCAAACAAGACAATGAGCACAAAGCTCTGTACAGACCAGGGATGCCAACTTTTCGGGCTAAATTTAGCCCGTTTTTAGTTACTCAAAACGAGAAAAAAATGTCTAGCCCCAAACAAAATAACGCGCAAATTTAGCACTTTTTACAATTACCTTTTGGCCCTTTTAGCCCCTTTTTACTTTTTGGTCAATATGGGTAAATTTTTCGTTGTTGCGAACTTGTTCTTCTTTTATTCTAGCATATCGACTTGTGAATTAAGATGTTAACATCGTTTTTACTCAATTTCTTTTGTTAGTTAGCTGTACCAGTAATAATAAGAAGAAGAGTCTAGAACAATGTTCTATATTTTTAAAAATTGGATGTGATTTTAAGTTGGTTCAAAAATTTAAACGTGCTTTGAAGTTAGCCATTTTTGCGCTTTTTCAAAATATTTTACTGGATATTGCTTTACACTTGTCTTTTTTCAATTTAGCCCTTTTTAGCCCCTTTTTGAAAACTTTTTGCGCGTTTTGGGTTCTAAAAGTTGGCATCACTGGTACAGACTGTTGTCAGATCTTACAATATTGTAAGTAAAATGTGGTAAGAATTTCTTACAATCGTCTGAACCACCAATTTTTGTCTGACGCCGTTGCCAGAAAAAGCATTGTCAGTCGACTTTAATAATATCTGGTGACAAAAGATTGTTAGACATCTGACAAACTTGTGAACACCTCGCGTTGCCATTGGCAGATTATTGTCAGAAATTTTTTAATTGCCAGATGTGCGAAGTTTCTGCATCTAACAATGGCGTCATTGTCAGAGACTTATTTCTATTGGCAGCACTGCACAAATCTTTTTAGGGAAAAAAGGAAAGAAACTATGCAGCTAAAATAGTTGGAATTGCTTCTTAATATTAATTTATATTTTCACTTTTTAAAGTTAACACAAGCACAGTTGATAAATAGTTGATCATTTCTGTTAAATGATTTGTCTCTGGCAGCGCAAAACAACAAATCTGACAACTTTTGTATCTGACAATCGTGTGCAGTGCCAATTTATTTACTGACAATATTGTCAGATACATATGTTGTCAGACAATTGTCTAGCAATAAATGTAAGCATTTTTGACAACTTTGATACAACCGTGCACACCTGACAAATTTGCGTATTTCAGGGGCTCAATGAAATGAAAAAAAACTTTTCATATTCGTTTTCATCATTACTTTTCTCTCTATCTTTTCACAATTACACATCTTCTGATTCTCGTTTGAATTATGAAAAAATGTTTCATTCCATACGTACCTCTGAAAACTTTGGTACTATGCAGCGTTGTCAACTGTTAAATTTCAAAAAGCACTAAAACGCGATAAAAACGCTCAATTCTGGAAAAAACGCACTAAATTGAAAATTTTTATTTATTTAAAAATAATATGTATTTTATAATTTCATAAAGTAAAATACACAATTTTTGATGTATTAAAGGACATATCGCACATGCACTTGAAAAGTGACAGAACTCAAAAATACTGATTTTCCGGAAAACGAGTTTTAGTTTTTAATTTGCTTACACTTTCATTGAAAAATATAAATGTATTCTCTCCTCAAGAGTTTAGTATACAAGATACATATTTGTATGATTTTTATGCAATATGAAAAGCAATATGACAATTAATATTGTACTATTGACTCTAAAAACGCTCTCCTTGAATTGTACAACTTTTGAAGTGCGTTGGCGATATAATAGAGTAATAACATAAATAAAAAAGAACAAAATTGTTGTAATTTATGAAAATATAAAAGTATATAAATGAAACTAAAGCTTACCGAAAACTTTTATGGTCATTTCTGAATTCAGCGGTTAAAAGTATACATATGGGCAAATCCTACGTGACGAACGCTACATTCAGGGGCCGAATTACCGCATACGTGATCGAGTAAAATTGTTCGAAAATTTTCTTTTTGGGATTACGGCATACGATAATCGAGCACATGCTGCTTCAATTGCACTCGTTAGCACCAGAGGGATCGAAAATAATATTTTCTTTTATTTGTATGTTTTGCAAAAAAGGATGGAACATTACCAATAAACGTTATTACAGTCATCAAATCGACTTGGTTGTTGAACTAGCTTAAAGAAACGAAATACACTTTTTAAAAATTTTAATACGTTAGCTATCGAATGCTGTAATCCATACATTCGACACGTGACAAAATTTTATTCGATGCGAAATCCTACTCGATAACGAATGCGGTGATTCGGCGCCAGATTAAAATATAAAACTTTTTTATTCAAAACAGATACCTTCAACTTATGCATAGTGCTTAGTGGGATTTACTTGTACATTCTAATGGCATAAAACATAATTTTTTAACAGCTACTTGTTGCGAAATAATTGAGCACAAAGTTTTGTGACGCTCGTGGAAGTAACTTTGAAAGTTGGGTGTGTTTTTCGTATTTATTAGCGAATTTTGTGTAATAAAGCACACAAAATCTAATTCATAAAAGAAAGAGGAATATAAAAGAACTGTAAAATAGCTTATTTGCAGCCAAAACATTTTATTGTTTTTGTTTTTTTTATCAAAGCCGTTTGTGACGCACTCGGCGTGATGCACGCTGTATTTTTTCATAATAGCTATACATTTTTAATTCTACAATTTACAACAAAAATGTGTTCAGTGGAGTTGTAGATAATATTATTATCTAAAAGAAAGCTTTTAACAAAATTTTCACATTCCTTATAGTTTACGAGATAATCTAAAAAATAGTCACGAATTTTACACTTGAAAAGAATATTTTTTTAGATAAATGAACGTATTTGTGAATTTTGTGTTTATTGCAAGCTTCCCAAATAAAAAACACCAAAAATTAAATAAAAAAGCACTGAGCACTAACTTGAAAATTTTTCGCGTCGAAATGTTACAAAAATCACTAAAAACTGTACGAAAAACACCAAGTTGACAACGCTGGTACTATGTTATCAAGTGTCAAAATCAAAATGAAATATTTACAAAGAAATGCAATAGCGATACTTGTGTGTACTATTACCCTGCGTTTACCCTGCATTTAGACGTGCAAGCACTTGCATGCAAGTTCTGTGTACGTATTATCAACGAAAATTTCGAAAAAAAATGCCCAACTGTCTTGCAAGTTGCTTGAATGTTTACATGGGCAGGTGAAAGTTCATTTTAAAAATGTCGGCGAGAGCAGAACAACTAAAAAAAATTTCTTTATTATTGATATAATTTGCTGTTCATATCCCATAAAATGGGATAGGAATGGTACAAATTTATTAATTTTATAATATTTTCTTGCCTTAATTTTGGCTCCATTTTTATTTTGCTTACTTTTTAATGCAGAGTTGCCAATAATACAAAAATATTTCATTTTAAGGGAACCAGATAACATTGAATTTTATTCGTATTTTTTCTACGATATTTAAGTTTTAAAACTTCATTAACTGCTTGATTTATGTATATTTAAGGAAAATAATATTAAATTAACTTTTAAATTTATTTAAAATCAGTAAAAATACAATAATATTATATTGCAATCCAGTTAATGTGTACTAAACTGTTGATAGGGTAACAGTGTTATTTAACTTGTCATTTTACTTGTTGCAAGTGTCAAAAAATCACTGTCTTGTAAAATCCCTTGCAAGTGAGCTGCAAGTTGGCTGCAAGTGCGAAAAGTGTAAGTGAGTTAGTAAAAAAGTAAGATTGTATTGAGTTTTTCGAACTTGCACCTGCACGTGTAAACGCTAAGTTAGACATGTAAGTACTTGCATGCAAGTTCTGTGTACGTATTATTCGTTTCTCTGTCTTTCTCATAGCTGAACCAAAAGTGTGTTAGTAGAAAAGTTTGAGTGGATTGAGTTTTTCGAACTTGCACTTGCATGTGTAAAGGCCAGGTTAATATGTTATGGTTTTTATGAGAAAAAATATGTTTTATTAATAATTTTGAATTATTTAAAATAAAACGATTAAAATTTAAAAGAATATATGTATAGTGAATTATAGCGTTTGCAGTGTGAATTGTGTACATGTGTCTGTCCGTGTGTGGAAATATAACTTCCAAATGATAAATAAATAAAATCCTTCTTGTGTATTTTATATTTAAATCATTATTTATCATTTGGAAGGTCAAAATCATCTCTGCGTTTATACATAAATGAATTATTTATAAAAATAAACATTTATTTCCTTGTAAGTTTGCCCTTACTATTCTCCAAAAGTTTATTTTTCACTTATAAATTTTCTGTGTAAAATAAATTTTCATATGAAAAGTTTTTGACAGTTATTTTCACTGCTACACAAAACAAGAATCGCAGTGATGTGTAATTGTGAAAAACTTTTGTTTAGTTCCAATGTTTTTCATATGAAAAAATATTGACATTACTTTTCATTGTTTCATTAAACGAGAATCAAAACTACTATGAAAATGTGAAAAATCTTTTCATTTCACCTTTTCACAGAACAGGAATTGACCCCGAGTTTTCTTTTTTAGACACCAACTGCTACAAAAATGGGGTAGGTTGAATTCAATTTCCGAACGGAATTGAAATCTGTAACATGGCCGAATACTATGTTTTGAAAATTCTGTACATTAAAATAAGAAAAATAACGCAGAAAAGTCATGTTGCAAATAAAAATAAAAAATATATTAATAAATACTCAAAACGCATCAAGATAAATAGCAAATTAAGTAGAAGCTACTGCTTATACAATTTTATGAAGCAACAGTGCACAGTGGGGCTGGATCAAAATATTTATTTGGGAAATATATACATACATAGGTAAGAATTAAACGGTTAATCGATCGAACTGTTTCATAGCAGAAGATTATACAATTTTAGATTTTGATTAGTTATTCATTAGATCTAGGGTCGGCCATTTGGAAAATGCTCTCTCTTGAGGTCGATTCCCTGTGAATTTCTTATTGGTTGCTAATTAAGTAACCTCAACTATTTCTAATGTTACAACAGCTAAATATAATTATATATAAACAAATTGTGCTGCTTTTGTAGTTATAACTACTTGCAGTAATAATAATATTATTGTTTATATTTCAGTATCTAATTTTTAAGCAAATGATCTCTTTTTTTTATATAAAAAACAATAAACAACAATTGCATTATGGTTTATATTCATTTATTTATTTATTTCAAACAATTTATTTAGTTATTATTATAATTTTTTTTTGTTGCATTGGCTTTGTTTTCCTTATCATTGCAACTTATTCAAATGCATGTTCATATTTGTGTCCAACGTTGCTTATTTTTCGATTGTATTTTCAATAAAGATGTCGAAAAATAATTTTGTACGTTTCATTTTTAATTTTTTTTTCGCCAATTGGCTGCGTTGAGTTTCTAAGACTATTTGTTGAATGTGAAAACAAAAAGTGCAAAACCAAAATTAATTTATTTTATTCTTTGCTGTTGTTAAATTTTATTTAGATTTCATCTTTACAAAATATTTGTTCTCAATTTTTATTAACATTTTATTCAGAAATATCAAAGAAATCATTAAAATGTGAAAAATTTATTTAACTATTAGTACAACGAAGAAATGTGTATGTAAATATTTTAGGCCATCGTCGGTCATACAATGTTGCAAATGGTATTAAATTTTAAATAAAGAAAATCAAATTTTTCTTAAATGAAATTTTAATATCTTTTCGTATACTTGTAGTCGTAAATAAGAATAATTAAATTTTTCTTATGTATACACCTTTTCGTACCGCCATATATTATTTTATTTCTTGATGTAGTTGGATCTAGCAGATTACAAAAAATTCAAACTGACAGAATAAAGTATTTACATCGCATTCACAAATATTATCTAGTATATAAGTCAAGGGCTCGGATGTTCGATTTCCGCTAAAGACTTGATCCCTTTTCCTACAAACATTGAAGGCCATTACTCGGTAAATTAAACCACAAATTCGGTTGGAAAGTCTACGCAACTTGCCGAATTTGTATCCGAAGTAGGCCAGAAAAGTGCCGAAAATATTTACATTAACTGTTTGTAGTTTGCTTTAAAAGTCTTCCGTTTAGTAAAGTATAATTATGTATTTTGATATGAAATTCGTTTTATAACTTTTTGTGCATGTTGTTTAAAAAACAACAAACAAATAATACTATTTCTTTACATTTAATTTATTCAGTTATATATATTTTTTCGGAAGAAAAACTTAAATTATTCAATGTCTAAAAAATTAAAGAAAAATTTGTAAAAAAAAAATTTAATAAAAATTATTAAAAAAAAGTTGAAGAAAATTATTGGTACGTCTCTATGTGTGTAAGTATGTAAAACGAATTAACGTTTATATTCCATAATAATAATGAAAATAGTTCAGGTTTTATTACAGGGAAATGGCAAGAGCAGGATGCATGCGTGAAAGCAATCTACATAGTATAGTGGCTAAACACTTTTGGGCCTTCGACCAATCACAGACATGCTTGAAGGCGCAAAAGATATGTTTGAATATGGACCGCTCCTCTTAAAATAACAGCGACTTCAACTTGAAAGGTGAGGCCAGTTCACTCATCCAATCGTCGCCCTAATTTTTCAAATATCAAAATGCAATTTACAGCAAATTTTTGGGAATCTTCCCAACATACATTTTTTTCACATTATCTTACAATATTCGGTATAGAATAACATTTTTCAAGTTTTTAATGATCCTTAATTAACTAATTTTAAGGCTTTTCTTAATTTTGGGAAATTTTGCTTTGTTTGCAAATTTTAGAAATATGTATGTTGCAAATGTTTGCCATTTTCGTAATCATTTATAGTTTATTTTAAATATTTCGAGTTTTCAATATAACAGCGATAGAAATAATTTCTTACAAGTTTTTGTTGACCTATTTTTCGATGTTGCATTTTTTTTTTAAATATTATTAACTTTCGCGATTTTTTCAGAGTTTTTGGTATTATTACAGTTTTAGCGATTTATATATAGTCAATTTCAGGGCTTTTTTGAGTTTTTTAAATGTTTCGCCATTTTTACGATAAAATAGAGTTTTTTCAAATTTTTTACACTTTTTGCTATATATCCAATTCTAGCAATTTTTGATGAAGTTTCTTTATATTCGAAATTTTTCCGAGATTTTCCCGTTTGATTAAACGAGTTTTGAGCTGTTTTTCGTTTTTAGCAATTTTTGCGAATTTACACAAAACTTCCCACATAATTAACACAAAATCTTTACTTACATGAACATTTTTTAATTTTTTATTTTCAGATTCAAAGCAGTCAATTACAATGGAATGTAACGCAACGAAAATGTATATAGAATATTTAGCAATCTCAAGGCGAATTCATACCAGGTGGCCGCAAAAGCCAATCTGTTTACGTAAATATTTACACATTTGGTCTGTCAGCAGTGTTAATGTATCAGCTTTTTTGACAGCTCAAATGTAAATTCTCCACGGCGAATTCTCTTGCGACTACCTGGTGTTGATCTACCTTGAGCAATCTATTGAATTTTTTTATTGTAAAACTTTATATTAATTACTTATTTCCATGTTCAAGTATTTTGAGTTTCAACATTTTTTATTAAAAGATTTGCAAAACACCATAAAAGAAAACACCAATTCTTTTACTTTGTTTTTGGAGGGATAAAATATTTTTCAGTTTAAAACTAAAATAAAAGAGCAAAACAGCAATTTTTAAGGAGTTCACAGTTAATTTTATTGATAGTCAAAAAACAGTTATAAAAGAGAAAATCAGTTAAATTTAATGGTCTGCTAGCTAATTTTATTGATAGTTAAAAAACAGGAATAAAAGTAAGTTTCAGTTTGATTGTATTTTTATTGTATTTTTATTGTATTTTGTCAGTCAACTTTTTAACGTTGAAAAATAAATCGAGTTTGCTTTTGACGTAAATGAAAAATGAGTAGACCGGTTTTCAAACGAATTTTTATTTATTTTAAAGTTAATTTTCAGCTGATTTGAACTACGAAATATTTTGAGTGTATGAGTGGTTGATAAGAAAACTTACCCCTTTGTCTGAGGAAGTTCTGGAAACTTGTCCGAAATGTCGAAGAGATTTTTCTGTGGCATTTCGGAATTCTGAAAGAATTTTCTGGTGAGATTCTAAAGGAATTTTGATATGTCTGAACATTATCGGCAAATCTCTAACAAAACATCAGATAATCAGCCATATTACGGGTGGCGTAGTCATGACGAAATCGATGAAATGTGGCAGCGCTTGCCATATGTTTTACATTGGAGTCGTTTAATTTCGACTACGACTACGACAACCATAATAAAGGCCAATGTTTCGATTTTTCTGATACTCTTTTCGTCATGACGTGTTATAATCGTTCCAATAAAACTTCATAAATTTTTACCTGTTCGAACAGCCCAATAATATAAAACTTTTTTTCGAATCTTCGAAAGATTAACGAACAAAAATTTTCATTCGAATAACCACGACTTTTAATATATTATATCACTACCCTGCGGCAAATGTTGTACAAATTGTCTTGAACGTACTTCTCGTATTGCTGGTGAAAATGGGAATGGCGTGAAAAGTTCCTGAGTCGTGATCAAAGTGATCATATCACAAAATTGTAACAAAAATTTTAGCAAAATAGCTCACTTGCTTAAAGTAAAGTAATATAACTAGTACTAAAGAAACCAACACAGAACCAGTACTTTAAGTTTGAGTATAGAGTGTAACAACGTCATGTAAAAGTTACCAGTCCCTTTCATATAAAGTTGCGGAACTCTTACCGGTTGCTAGTCCTTGAGAACCAGTCACGTGACTTGTTTTGTGACAGTTTCTCTTCCATGTAGGATAGTTTCGACTTTTTAAAGGCAGTAACAGACAGACATTCCATCTTCAGCCAAACTCCTTTCTACATATTATTTCTTCGATTAGATTAAGATAACTTTTCTTTATATATTTTGTTATTGTGCCCATATTATTCTTCTCAGATATGTTTGGATCTTTACTGAAACTTTCAATTTGTATATTGTGCACTTTACGCAAATGGTGCAAGAGTGGAGAAGTTGTTAATCCGTGACATTTGTAAGCCTTAAAACACCTTTTGAAAACAATTTGGTTTCTCTAATTGTATTCCTCAAAATATTTCCAAACTAAGATCATGCTGTAATTTAAAATGAAATATGTAACGGATTTCCAACTTTTTTAATTTTTTTCAAGATATCGGATATAAATTACCGATGACGCTAAGTGGCACTACTCTGCTCTGCTGTGTACGTTGAAAAATTAAGTAGATGTTAAATTTTCCTTTGTTCCTTGCAATATTAATCAAGCCCAATTCTTTCTGAATTAAACGTTGCGAACCTCAACCTAATAATCAATTTGGATTCACTATCAAATACGTTCGAAACAATCATATTGTTATTTTTTAATTTTGTTTAACAGTATAATCTTTCCCTTGTTTGACTTTTTTGCGCAAAAATATCGTATACGCTACAAGTCAAAAATTTTATGGAAAAATTTCGATTTTAAAGCCTTTTTTAAATCTTCAAAAATTTTATAAAAAAACACGAAAATATATCCTGTAAAATAAGTGAATATTGTCATGTCTGAAATACTCCTCTAATTGTATATTCATGAAAAAAAAACAAAGGAATCTACATACGAGTACATGCAGTCAAGTGGTCCTTTATATGTTTGTTGTATATTTTTTTTTAGATACGAGTATCACTCAAGTGAGTGCCTTCGGCTGTTATAAAAACAAAATTGCATCACAGAAAACAAAAAGAAAAAATTAAATAATAAATATTTTTTGATGCCAAATACTTTAACATGGATGATTTCATACAGGGAACTAAGGCACATGTTCATCAATATCACCGTGGTGTTTATAATCGATATGCAAATTAATATTTGAGAACATTTCCAAATCAGCGCACAAATGAACGTTTAAAGGGGGCATCGGCAAGCGATGCAGCTGAAATAACACAAATTATGGAATTTATTGTTTGGGGGCAAGTCGTAATCAACCTGAAGCTAAAGTATCAAATGCATTCATATATGTAGTATGCATACATAAATACGTGTCCTTATCCTTATACACACATCCATAAATACAAAACAAATGCAAATACATATACGCATACATGTATGCATATGCATATTTCGGTATATGAATGTATAGATGCATAAACTATGCAACTATATGTGATGGAAGGAAAACTCTGCGTGAAGTGAGTAAGTTTCAAAGAAATAGAGTGAAAATATATTTCTTACGATTATAAGAGAAAGATAAAATTGCATCAAACCGCATGACTGCAATTAGTTAAGAGGAGTAAAAGTGCTAGATTTCCGAAGAAACAGTGCTAAAATGTTCTACATCACATACAAAAAAGTGCTAAAATTATTTAAAATTTTTAATATCACTTTTCTTAGAAATTTATTTTTAATCAAAAAAGAGAAGTGCTATAAGTTTGTAGTGCCTGTCTATATATCTGTGCATCTGTGTGTCTGTATGCGCCATCGTAATCCCAAACGGCTGGACCGATTTGAATTTAGTTTTTTTTATTGAAAGGTGACTTGATCGAGAGTGTTCTTAGAGCCTATGCACATATTTCAGTATGTATAAGGTATCTAGTCCGTGATAAAGTATCTAGTCCGTGCATTTACACCAGAGCGAAATCTAGTACTTACGAGATTTTGAGTTAAATCTAGTTGTTTTTTACTAGATTTCCCATATAAAACGAAATCTATTACGCCACTAGATTTTGACAAAATCTGCTAAAACCTAGTAGTACTTAGTTATACAACCGTGATTTTGCTCATATAGTCGCAGTCCATACGAATCAACTTTTGCTGCTGCAACTTTTTTTTTGTGTGAGAGTGATGAAATATAAATATATACCTAATGTATTCCCCTCTCGCTCTTTCTCACTAGAAAATAAAAGTTGCAGCAGCAAAAGTTGATACGTCTGCCCTAGGACATAGTACTATAAATAATACGTTGTTCCAGAATATATACTTTATAAGGTGTGCGCAGTAGTTGTTTTGCATTTGACGGATCTCTTTTGCTATGCAGTTTGACATTTCAAAATAACTAAGGTTAAGCAACTATCTCTGGTATGGAAACGAAATCTTGATAAATGTAAAAAAAAACCTTGTGTAACATAGCGCCTTCACGAGCCATTGATTTGTCTTGACAAAAGTCAAAGTCGATATGAAAAACTAGCACTAACATTTTTCTGATGTTTTTATGTATAAAGTTTGATAAATGTTAGAACAAAATTATGTCTCGTGAAGACGGGATGTAAACGGTATAGATTTCGACATAGATTTCAATTGAAATCTACCAGATTTCGCTCTGGTGTGAATGTAGTATAAGCCGATTAAACTAAATAGGCGCTTTTACTCTTTTTAAAAAGTCAAAGCAAAAAAATTTTAAATTCTTCAAATTGCTTTTCATTAATGGAGTAGTTCAACTGGAATACATTAACGCAAACCTGTTGAAGTATATACCGCTAGTGACATTACGCACTTTCCGAAGAAAAATTTATTAATCTATAACATTATTAATAGCTTCGTAATTTGGTTTAAGGTATTATATGTAGAAAATAAATAGATTTCATAAAATTAAAAAGTGCAAAAAGTGCCAAGTAATTTTGAAAAAGTGCTAAACTAGCACTTAGCACTCTTTTGAGATAAAAAGTGCTAAATCTAGCACTAAAAATGATAAAATGGCAGCCCTGTACTTGAAGCATGGTAATCTGTTCATCATTTCGTGCGAATTGCTGTCAAAAGTCCATATAAAAATAATTTACAAGTATTGCTCCCGATAAAATGTTGCAGAAGTGGTACTCTGTTTATTTTTAGAAAAACATATCAAATGTATCTACAACATTTTGAGTCGTCATGCGAAATAATATGAGCGCCACTTTTTTCGTGTGAAATATACAACAAACACATTGGGTTTTTTTTTAACGTACTCAATTGCAGCATACTTTCAAGGGCTAGTTATGATTGTTCCTCAAAAAATGCACTTTAGAAATAACAAACATTTTCGTATTCTTTTTTCGCTAGCAATTTGTATATAAAACTGATATTTGGGTACCCTCCAAGTGTAGTGGATAGTGTGGTAGACTATTAAGCGGGAGGTCGCAGGTTTGATTCCTGCCAAGACACTGGGTGTTTTGCAGAAAAAGCCAAAAAAAAGCTTAAGCAGTATGCGTGTTTGTTTTTTTTTTTGTTTTAAATTTATATCAAGATAGATTAATACTAGGTAGTCGCAAGGGAATTCGCCGTGGAGAATTTAAATTTGGGCTGTCAAAAAAGCTGATACATTAACACTGCTGACAGCCCAAATGTGTAAACATTTACGTAAACAGCTGGGCTCTTGCGGCCACCTAGTATGAATTCGCCTTGATTTATATCTATAATAAATTACTTTAAATGAAAGGATATAATTCGAAATAAAAAATTACTTTAATCAAAAAAACAGAAGACGCTATAAAAATACCGAAATTAAATGCATACATATGTATATGCATTTACTTTTAATTTACTTTTTGAAATCCTTCAAAATAAAATTTTTAGATGGTGTTTTTTTAGGCCTTCCAGAAGAAGCAATAGGAAGGACTTCCCCTCAATGAGAACGTGTGTATAAAAGATATGAATATGGAATGGAACATGAAGTACTTCTCCTTCCAAAAGGTGTAAAATTTGGCTTCTATAAGGTATCCATACTGCTTCCTCTTGTCACTGGGTAGTAAAATTTATATGTACAAATATATTCACAAACATTTTAGCAAACTCCAAAATATGAATCACTAGATATTTCATTCAGTTTCCTTTCCTTTTTTGCATACATGCCACATGCAACATGCAACTCATAAAATGTTGTTTTCCATGAAATTCATCAATGGACTGGATGAATGGAATAGTTGATTTTAACAAATATTGCATGCTGTAGGCCATCATTGTTTATTATTGAATTAAAATTAGTTTTTAGTTTAAGTTTAAATATAATTTTTTTTTTGATTTCCTTAACAATTCTTTTGTTTTTGGTAAATAGTTTATGCATGCAAATTTGTTTTTCCATCTTAATGCAGAATTCTTCGTTTTATGGCGAGCACAACGAAAAAAAAATCTTTAACGAGATAGCTGATGTGTTGTTTGAGTATGTATGTATGTAAGTTGCCAGATTAGTGAACAGTGGAGTCACCCGGTTGGCCAACTCGTCGTAGAGGACATTTTATCGACGACTACTAAAGGAAATTTCGATATTTGTCATGCACGATATTTGACGATTATAGTATCTTTTAAGACAATCTAACAGAAACCGTACTCAAAGAATGCGTAAAAGAAAAACTACTCAACTGGTCATCCCAACTAGTTGATACACTCTAAAACATTACTTCAAATTTACGATAATAAAATTGTGTTGAAAATTTCTCCTTGTCTAAAATTACATCGATTTTGTAGTTATTTTATTAAAGAAAAAACCTTTCAAATTAAACATATTTAGTCCAAGTGGAAAAAATGTAAGATAAAGTATAATACGGTTATGGCTGAATGGTAGATACGTCAGACTATAAGTCAGGAGGTCGTGGTTCAAACTTGCACGCAGCCAAACGCTTTTTTAGTAAAAACATTTTGTTCAAAAATAATGCGTGTGTAATTTTAGGTCGATAATAATCTGTAAAGTGTTTCCGACTATTATCGACCTAATTTTCAACAAAAGTGTTTTACAGTGTAGATATTGTCCGCAAGCTAGTCTATGAAAGTTCAATTCAAAATTTTGTATAATTTCGTTAGAACAAAAAACACTACTCTTCGTATACTAGCCAATGAACTTTTTGTGGACATTGTCGCTCAGTCTGTCACCAGTTTGAATCATTTTGATACTTTCCTGATTTCTAAAATTGAGCGAAATTGAGTGATGAAAATTTCTGTTACAATTGCTTAATTCACAACAATTTGTATCGCCTGTCTTGTACCAAATACACCTTTTGTTTATTTGTTTGTGAGCACCTATTGTAATTTGTATCGGCTTGTAATATTGTATTGATGGACAAAAGAAGAACAACCTAGTGGTAAAAATACCCATTACGTAATCGCTGATGTAAGCAATACTTAGTAGCTGCTAGAGGTGACGCTTCGGCTTATTTTCCCATTTAGATTTAACATTATCGTGTCATAGGCAGTTTAATCGATGCGCTCTCGCTTAAAAAGTAAGCTACGATGTTAGTACGTGTCGCTACTGTGCGATTACATAATAAGTGGAACGGTAAGCGAGCTTGTTGTTGAAATATAGCCCAAAAGTATGTCACAATGTTTTATTTTGTATATAAGGGATACATTCCATGATATACAATGAAATTCTGACATGTTAAATTACACGTACATTACAATCTAAGTACTTAGATTGCTCGCTTTGAACGTCATCTTGACATCATTGATTATTATCTACACTCTAAAACACTTTTGCTAAAAATTAGGTCGATAATAGTAGGCAACACTTTACAGATTATAATCGACCTAAAATTACACCCGCATTATTTTTCAACAAAATGTTCTTATTAAAAAAAAACGATTGGCTCCGTGCAGGTTTGAACCGCGACCTCATGACTGATAGTCTAACGTATCTACCATTCAGCCACAGGCGTATAATACTTTATGTTACATTTTTTCCACTTGCACTACATATGTTTAATTTGAAAGGTTTTTCTTTAATAAAATAACTACAAAATCGATGTAGTTTTAGACAAGGAGACATTTTCAACACAAATTTAGATCGTAAATTTGAAGTAATGTTTTAGAGTGTGAGTGCTTCGTTTCATTTACCACTATCATCTAACTTTAATCAATTCATGTTGTTACTGGTAGAGATATTTTTTTAGTTTTTGTTTTCATTTGATACTTATTGATATTCACCATTTTTCTCTATGTCTTGTGCTAAGCTTCCCAGTGGTAAATGAAACGAAGTACCTAGATAATAATCAATGATGTCAGGATGACCTGTTAAGCGAGCTATCTAAGTACTTACATTGTAATGTACGTGTAATATAATATGTCAGAATTTCGTTGTATTTCATAGAATTTATCCCTTATACGTACAAACTAAAAAATCGTGGCCTATTTTTGGGCTTTATTTCAACAACAAGCTCGCTTACAGTTCCACTTATTATGTAATCACACAGTAGCGACACGTACTGACATCGTAGCTTACTTTTTAAGCGAGAGCGCGCCGACTAAATAGCTTATGACACGCTTATAATAAATCTAAGTGGGAAAATAAGCCAAAGCGTCATCACTAGCATCTACCAAGTATTGCCTACATCAGCGATTACGTAATGGGTATTTTTAACACCGGGTTCTTGTTTTTTCTCCATTTAAGTATGTTTTACCATCGATAATTACGAGGATGTCTCAAAAAATGTAAGCTCAATCCGCGCAGTCTATAAATAAGTATATAATTTAATTGAAAATTTTAATTAAAACCGAACTCAAGCCAAAATAATTAAGTTTATTTTCATACAATATTTTCCAAAGTCCCATTGAAATTTCCATATAGTGCTTCTATGAAAAAAATATGTATGTGCATATTCGTTTCCTGAACAATTTTATTATTGGCTTTTACTGGGTTTTGAAATTGTGCAGACGATCTTCCTATACAAATTCGAGAGTCCGACCGAAACCAGTTTTTTGAGGCCGAACCCGAACGGAACCTAATATGCGGCAAAAAGGCCAAATATTCGGCCGAATCCGAAACTTGCCGAAAGTTTTTTAGCATTAACTTATATTCCCATTTTACCCTGCGTTTAGACATGTAAGTACTTGCATGCAAGTTCTGTGTACGTATTATCAACGAAAAAGCAATTTGTATTCGTTTCTCTGTCTTTCTCATATCTGAACCAAAAGTGTGTTAGTAGAAAAGTTTGAGTGTATTGAGTTTTTCGAACTTGCACTTGCATGTGTAAAGGCCAGGTTACAAAACTTATCAGAACTCAAATATCATTTACTTTATTAACGGCCCTTTTCTAATAAAAACTTGCCATGAAATTAGCGTAAATAATGAATAGAACTGGAATATTAGGTTCGGTACACATACATTGACGAATGTCTTATCACTCTATTGATGACGTTACAAGAGCACCAATCAAAAAGTTGAGTCGGAATAACTAAAAAGATATAAAGTGGAATATTTACCTATTTTTGACACTAAATTTATACGATTTCATTCATTTCTACTAAAGTGAAGTTTTTTGTTTACGCCCTCGTTTCATCGATGATATATATACTAGGGATGTAACGAATACCGATACCGATATATCGGCGATACTTCAGATTTTCCGATACATCGGTATCGGCGATATTTTACTGTCGATACGACGATACTTCAAAATTTTTTTTCAGTTTTTTTTTTAAACAAATTATTTATTTTTTTGTTAATTTTACCAAGAACTAAATTCATTTCGTTATTTTTTAAATCTTATTAATATCAATTTTAAAAATTAATCATATTTTACGCTGTTATTTTGCAAAAACAATACTTTATTTATTGTTAATTTTACCATGAACTCAAATTCAATTCGTTGTTTTTTAAATCTTATTCCCAGCAAAAAAAGACATTATAAAGAAATCATGAAAATGTAGCAGTCGCGATCCGGAAATATTGCGAATTTGGATAATTTCTAATTAGTTTCACATTTGCTTGTCATTGCAAGAAGTTCTCTTTTTCCATTACCAATCACCGAATTTGAAGTGATGTTAGGACAAATTTCTTTTTCGGTGTTCTATAATGATTCCTCAAATAATTCTGGAAAAAAAGCCGACTTCAGTATAAAGAGTAATATACTTGATGGCCTTCCATATAAACAATTTTGAAAATCCGTAAGCCAATGGAGGAATTGTGCTCTATCGTAGAAAAATTATGCGACCAAACTCTAGGCAAACCATTTCAAACAAAAAATAAATTTTGGAATTCGGCCCATAAATGGAGGAGCTATGCGATAATCAATATTTCTGGGGGAAGGGGAAATCCCGCACAGATTTTAGAGAACAATTATGGTACCAACATGAAGGGGGGCTTGCAGCAAATTTCACAACTAATTTTCGAAAAGAGCTGTAGTCAAACCCTTTAAAAAAAAAATTTTTGATAATCGGTTCCCAATGACAAAGTTATACATGGTTCCCCCTACCATTTTCGAAAAGAATTATGGGGCTAAACTACTAGCAAACAACACAAGAATTTTGAAAAGCTGTTCACAAATGACATAGTTATGGATTGGTGGGGAGGGGGAGCAAACTTGCTTCTCCGATTTTCGACAAAAACAAAATTGGGACCAGTTTTTGTC
Source organism: Panzeria rudis (assembly GCA_956483635.1). Taxonomy (NCBI): domain Eukaryota; kingdom Metazoa; phylum Arthropoda; class Insecta; order Diptera; family Tachinidae; genus Panzeria; species Panzeria rudis. The sequence goes on from OY101447.1 coordinate 181,442,127, forward strand.
AAACCCTTTCAAACAAAACAAGAATTTTGAAAATCGGTTCACAAATGACAGCAATGGGGGGAGCGATTTTCCCCCTCCGATTTAAAAAAAAAAAAAAAATATGGGACCAAACTGCAGGCAAACCCTTTCCAGCAAAAAAAGAATTTTTAAAATCGCTTCACAAATGACAGAGTTATGCGTGTACAAACATAAAAAGTAAAAAAAAACATACACACGAATTGATAACCTTCTTCTTTTTGGAAGTCGGTTAAAAAAGGATGAAAAATTACCCATTTTCAGAATTTGTTTCTTTTTATGCGAATTTAAACACAAAACTGTGTTTTCATGTAAATTTAAGTGAATAAATATAAACTTTTAGCAGACTTTTAATAATTAAGCTAATAAGTTATTTAGAAGAATATTAGTTGATAAATGTCCTTTAAAAAATCAATTTTTTAAAAAGCATGGCGAGTATTTTTTAAAATTATAAAGTAATTACAAATTTGTACTGGCTTTTCGACTAATGATCTGCATATTTTTAATATAGATTCTTTGAAAGCAATGAAAATGTAGTTCCTTAAAAATTACTTCCAATTTTATATACTGTATTAATATCTATTTTAAATATTAATAATCTTTTACACTGTAATGTTGCATAATAAAAAAATTGCCCTTCTTGAGTTTTGTTAATCTAAACTTGAACTCAATTTCAATATTCGTATCGGTATCGGAATCGGTATCGGCGATATTTATTTTTAAGTATCGGAATCGGTATCGGATCGGCAAAACGGCGTATCGTTACATCCCTAATATATACACAATAAAGAATTTTTCACGACGGCATTGAATTTATCGTGAAGATTGAAAATGAGCTTTCTTAATATATTGAAATTATTAAAAAAATCTATTTTAAAAAACAAATAATCATTTCAGTGCAAAATTGCAGAAGTAAATTCGATTGCGAAAAGTCGATTTATTATAACATAAAATAGATTTTCGATTGGAATCGAAATCGTTTACCATTCCCTAGTTTGTGCTATTTATTTTGGCAACAAACAGTATACAGGTGGTAGCGTAACGTCAGCAGATTATTTTTTGCTATGGTAGTTTTGTACATAAGCAACATCCCGTGTATTTTTTTGACAAGCATTATCTAGTTTTTTGTTGTATCTGTTGAACCTATATACTTATTACAAATATGCTTGGGAAATTATTATATGCATATAGGAATACTTTTTTAGGAGCGAGAAAATATAATTTGCTCCTTTAGCTTTGTGTGTTTAAACATGTTTAAATTGCCGCCTTAAGATGTAAAGTGTTCTTTATTTCTTTATTTTTGCATGTTTATTGATATTTGATAGTGTTACCATTCTTTACCCATATTAAAATTATGAGCTAAACTAAACACTATGAATATGAAGTTTTAGTTAAGCAATAGTTATTATTTTAGTTAACTAATAATTAACAAATGAAATGAACTATATGAATTGTGCAGCTGTCAGTCTTCAATTGAGGGGGTGAAAAGCAAAGGGGTACAAGTGCCATAACTATAAAAATTGAGATTTAAGCAGGAATCAACACTTAATAACAATATCTCTCACTTTACAAAAATATAGACCTGATGACTTCAAAAGACGGTATGTATTAAAAACCAAAAATATTATGTATGAAAAGCATGGGAACAAAAAACTTTGAAGCTTAATTACTCAGAATTTTCTTTTTTGCACTTGTACCCCTTTGCTTTTAAGCCCCTCAATTAATATTATTTATCCCTGCCAGCCATTTAACCTGCCGCGCTCCTTCTTTTCACTCAATTACATGTATATTATTTTACACAGTTTTTCATTAGTAATTAAACTATTTCTTTTACAAGATTCAATCACAGTAATTATTTAATTGAATTAACCGCTAAAATAATACTCCTCTTAATTAAGTAGGTAATAACTACCAATTATCATACTTTTTTGAAGCACTCTCTTTAGCAATCAAACATTCATTCACCACCCACCACCCACCAATCACTATTAATTCATGAAAGGCATAGAAAATATCAACGTAAAATTTAATATTAAAATCACAAATTTACCAACAGAGAAAAGAAAAACTAACAAACAAACAAGCCAAAAATAAAGCAAAATTGAAACACGCCTTTTAGTAACAGAAAATAATTAGGTCTCCAATATCCGCAAGCTAATAATGAACCTTTTGACAGTACAGCGCAACACAGCTCAGAGCCATGTCACACACTCTTTTCATCTGAAATCGCCGAATGAAACAAAAAACAATGCCGATTAAAAGAAAAATAAACACACTTACCAATTAGTTAAAAATCGATGATGATGATGATGGCACTGTTGGCGTTTTGTATGTTAAAGTTCGTGTACAGGACTCTGTCATTCATTTTGATATCACTTTTGTGTGTGTGTGTGTGTGTATGTGTCTGCGCGGAAATATTAGCCAGCCTTTATAGACCTCAAATTACTTAAATGCTCTAGTTGTACTTGTTTTTATTTGAATGCATGTTCAGGCATGTTTATGCATGCATGTACACATTTATGTATGGATATGTAGTACATTTCCGGTGAAAAACTAATTTGTATTGTTTAACTTAAAATTGAATGGGAGTATTTTGTTTTTGAAGTCGTTAATTTTAATTCTTTTACTTGTTTGTACAAATATTTACGAACTTCTGACCACCCTCTCAGTGATATTTGTCTCATAGTGAACATTAGCATCATTTAAAAGCTATTGAAATAGGATTTGAAAATTATGTTCTCTTAAATTTATGACCTCAACAAAATGCTGGATATAAAAATAGCAATGTGATAGTCTAAAAATTTGACTATCGACGCACCCACGGTAAAGGGGCCATTCACATATTACGTAACGTTCTAGGGGGGGGGGTGGGGGGTGCTAAAGATTTGTTACGAATTAGATACTTTATACTGAAAATTTTGTAAAAAGCGTTATGTAGGGGGCTACCCGGAGGTTTAAAACCTCCGAAAATAGCGTTACGTAATATGTGAATAGGCCCAAACATAATTCGAGTACATACACTGATCTCAGTGGTACTAGCTGTTTTTCTATGTAGGTTAGCTCATAAAAAAGACATTCTTTTGTTTTGATCATTTACGAAATGTAACCTAATTTTCATTATATTTGCCCTGCAGACTTTCCTTTTTACATATTTTGTCTCTGCTTTAAATTTAGTACATTTTTTTTAACCATTCATTCATAATTTTTGTATTTTTTTAAAATGATACATCTTTCAAAAGTACAGGGTGGCCCAAAAGTAACGAAGGGCTTTGAATTCTATAACTCCATTATTTAGCGCTGTTACGGAACATTTTCCTGACTTTCTATGACTTTTTTCAATATTTTCGAAGCTATCGCTCGAATTTTTACTCGATTATTATTTTTTATTTTTTTGTTGGGTTATTGTCTGTGGCTTATCCATTTATGCACGATATTTAAAATACCTCAAAGGAAAAGCTTTGGGAGCGGTTCAGTCCGACTAATACAGCTTCTCTTGCTGTATAATCGTTGTTCAGTAGTAAACCTTTCCATTTTCAATTTACCAAATCTTCTTTATAACAATCTGAAAAAATAGAGGAAATAAATGCTAAAATAATGGAGTTATATATTATTCAAAACACTCCGTTACCTTTGGGCCACCCGGTATATGATTTGCGCTCAGGCCACATGGGCGTTTTTAAAACACCCATTTCTGCATGCAATGCTCCAAAGCCATAAATTTAGTTCAAAAATGCCTAGACGTCAATTCTAAAAACGCCAGTGTGGCCTCAACCTTAAAGGTACATTCTTAAGATTGTAAATTTTTTTTAAAGGACGATTCTCTAAAATTGTAAACATAATTAAAAGATACTTATTTTTAAAAAGAACTACGGTAGTTCTCGATCGAATCTAAGATCTAACTCTTAACAAGAAAAAATAGCGTAGATTGCTGCGAATTCTATCAAATTTTATTGATCCGTTCGTTGCTGAAATTTTCGACAATAAATTTTGCATATCCAATCTTTTCTTATTGCTATAAAATCGTTGATTATAGATATTTTTTAATGAAATTTCGCACTTAAGCATGGTACTCTGTTCATCATTTCGTGTGCTGTCAAAAGTCCATATAATAAAAATTTACACGAACTACTTACGAAAAAACGCTGCAGAAGTGGTACTCTGTTTATTTTGTGAAAAACATATGAAATATATCTATGTACAACATTTTGAGTCTTCATGCGAAATAATGGGTGAATTCGTAAATGCAGTAAATTTGTGCAGCCGGTCTGCAAACTATTGCAACAGTAATAAAAATCACAGTCTAACCAGACGCGACACGAACCGGAAGATGTTGCCGTCTCAGCCGAAGTGGCCGGCAGCACAAAAGAGAAATAAGAAAGTATTAGTGTTTCTTTTTGTTTTGTTTTACGCATACATTTGTAAAATATGCAACACTTTTAATTGGATAAAGTGAAATGCCAAGACGTAATTGTTGTGTCTTTCTCAACTAACCGGCATAAAAACCTGATTTGGGCAATATTAAACTGTCAAAGTTGACGTGTCTGGTTAGACTGTGATAAAAATGCTGCCGTTGTTGCAGCAGTCTGTGGCGGCACTGTCAAGTGTTTATATAAAGAAAGTTTTTACGAAAAAATGTACTCCCAAGTGTTTGTTTTCGAGCGCAGAACTTTCATTATTGCACAATTACTGAATTTACGAACGTACCCAATATGAGCACCACTTTTTTCGTGAGAAATTTACAACAAACACATTGGGTTTTTTTAAAAACGTACACATTTGCAGCATACTTTCAAGGGCTAGTTATGATTGGTTACTTGTCATAGGCACATTAAATGCTTTGGCTAACAAATGGATGCACATAAGTGTTTCTGCAAAAGGTTTTTATTTTTGAACTCAAGTTGTGCGATTTTAGATAATATGTGCCAAAATCAAAACTTTGATGCGAAATAGGTCAAGTCCGGAAGGGCGCAGGGACAACAAAAATGGTATGTTCGATTAAATTTCTTTTCTAAAATTATGTCTGTAAAGAAATCTTTTAGACCAATTTCTAATATAAATAAATAAATACATGTTCCTGAAGGTTTTTTTTTATAGACAAAATAATGATAGTGCTTTGTAGGGCCAAAGCCGTCAAAAATTCAAAATTGTATATCTTCCAATTCAAAAGGAAGATTTCCATGAAATTTCCTTTGAACAAGACAATCCGTTGTTATTTGGATCCGGTATTTTGAAAATACTGAACCAAGGTTTTGTTGAAAAATTGAGATATTTTAATTTTCAAGCGAGTATACCTCGCTAACTATAAAAGATAAGTGCTTAACCAAACGAGATTTTTTAGAACCTTATTAGGGCTATTACGGCAGGAAAAATTTTTAAAATGGGGCGAGAAAAAAAAATTATAATGAAAAATTATGTGAAAAATGTTATATGCCCTACTTTGGGATTTCACAGCTCCGCTTATAGGAAATGTGGGAATCTCATCTTCGTAGGTTAAATAAGAATACTACTCAGTTATGCCCCAGGGAAAGTTATGCTAATCGGTTTATCCGTATAGAAGTGGCTGATTTATTTCCAAAATATTTTGATTCTGCCCCACTGTGCACCGTTCTTAAAATATAAGGATTACGAGATTTCCTATGCCGATTCAGAAGGAAGGCGAGGAGCTTTAACTCTCCCTAAAATAAAACTAACTAAATTTTCAAACGCCGATAGACGCATATTTTTTTGGTCTTTCTACTAGCATATGTTGTTTTAAAAATATTTATGGTTTTGTTGTACAGTGCTGTGGACCATAGATTTTAAAATGAGTTTTTAAGGGAGTACTTTTAAAGCAAAATAATATATTTGTTGAAATTATTTTCATATTATATATAAAATCTACTTTTAGTTTCATCTAAAAATTTCCATTTATTCATTTATTTACTTACAGTTGTGCAAGTTTGATGTCTACCTTTTGTGCTTACAAATTAATGTAAATAATTATTTGAAGGATAAAATTATTTGTTCGGCACTTAAAAAATTAAATATGAAAATGCATCAGTGTTAATTAACATTAACATTAACATAAGTATACAAATTAAAGTACAATAGCAACAATTGTATGAATTGTATAATTGTGTGCACATGTATGTACATATACACCCAGTGACCATTTTTTGTCGACATGTCTGATGCCAGAAAAAATTTTAAGCTTTACCAGGCAATCAACCAATTTGTATAAAATTCCCTGAAACTTTTACGGCTCTTTTCACAATGTACGATTAAAAGTTAACGTAGACTTTAACGGCGAGTTTTGTATGCCGAATTGCACATTGTATGATTTTAGTTTTCTTAATTATTCTCATTTATTTCTTGAGAGTTTTTGTATAAATGTGTAGGTTTCTAAACTTATAAAAATACGGGTGAATGTTTCCTGCTGAGCTGCTATAAGCACTATAACAATGTGTGGCACAAGAAGAATCAAAGAGTTTTTACTATTTCTTGTCTCTGTATGCAAGTTTATCTAAATTAAACTGCGACTATTCGCCGGCAGTTCGGAGCATTTTTAGCTGCTTTGTCACAAATTCTTCCGGCATTGGTCAGACATGTTGAAAATTCCTTTAGAGCTTTCCCAGAAAAATCGTTCAAAGCTCGTACAGAAATCTCCCGGATACGAGTATATTCGGAAATTTGTCAAAATATCCTCAGAAAAAGAGATCCACTTTCCTGCTGACCATTCGTGTAACCTTCTGACCGACTTCGGACACGAATTCGGATCTTGTGCTGACTTTCTCACCGAAATCGTTACAAATTCGTCAAAAGTGTTCTCTGGTCATATATTTTTATGTATCTGTATGTGTGTGTGTGTGTGTGTGTGTGAGTGTGTTTCATGGGAAAACATATTGTACTTGAATAATTAAAGATAAATTAAATAAACTGGTCAGTAAAACAAACACATACAATCAAAGGACATACAATTTGAAGCAAGCAGAAACAATTTAAAAGTATGCACGTCACTTGTAATTTTTATTTTATATATTAATTTTTTATGTTCTTATTCTCATTATTTAATTATAAGTTCTTTGATAATTAATCTGTGTTTTTGCTTACTTATATGCGCCCAAATATTTTGGTTACAACAACATCTAATGTTCTTTTTTTACGTTTTATAAATTATAATAAATAGCAGTATAATAAACTCTATTAATTACTTTATTTAACTAGTAAATGTTGTGTGTTGTTTTTATGCCAAAGCATGTGTATGAATGTTTTTTGTTAAATAGTTTGTCCTTCTAATTTATAAATCCTCACCACAAAATTGTACAGAGTAAACAAAAAGAGCCAACAAATTGGCTTTTTACCTGCCACTCGTAGACCAGAAAATATTATTTTAAATAATAATTTCGGTTGTTGTTTCTATTTAGGAATAATTTAGAAAATCTATTAAATATTTCAGCTCTGCTGTTCAACAATGTGCCAAAAGATAAATAATGGGACCAACGGTTGGGTCTAACTCGTTCAGCAGCTCGTTTTAGACACAAACCTATGATCAAACCCATTTAAATTACATGGGTTTGATCATAGGTTTGTGTCTAAGACGGGCTGCTGAACGAGTTTGAACGAGTTGGACCCAAGTCTACCTAAAACTAGCTGCTGAACGGGTTCGAGCGAGTTCGTCCCAAGTCTACATAGGACAAGTATGTAGAACACAATTGATTCAAAAATTCATTTCTTTAATTAAAAATAGACTTGGGTCCAACTCGTTCGAACTCGTTCAGCAGCTCGTTTTAGACACAAACCAATGATCAAAACCATTTAAATTACATGGTTCGGATCATAGGTTTGTGTGTAAAACGAGCTGCTTAACAAGTTCGAACGAAATGGACCCAAATCTAATTAAAAAGGAATTTTTAAATTAAAGTGTTGAACTTAAGCCGAAAAATAACTTTCGATTTCAAAAATTTCATTCTTCAACAGTTGGTCTCGTCAACATCGAGAGTTTTCAAGATAATGAAGAATTAAAATAATATAAATATTTAATTTCAAATAAACTTTATTCAAATTGTCTAAAATTTTACTAATATGTATTTCCGTTAACAAATTATGTGCCAAATGACAAAACAAATTACAAAACCTGAACTTAATATGGTATTAAGTTAAATTCGATCAGTTTGTATAAATAAACATTAAATGGACTTTAAATATTTATGTATAATGAATGTTTATTTTTTTAAAGTTGCATTACTTATATAAGAATTATTAACAACATTTTAAATTAAATGACATCATTAAATATTTACTAATGTTGATGTTTGCTTTAGTTAGGTTGAATTTGCAATTGAGCTTTTAATACGATTTCGGTAAAATAAAATTCACAAATTACTCATGTCTAAACAAGGGTATGTAACGAAACACATACACTTTTACGTTAACACCCAGTGAACATCTTTTGGCGACATGTCTGATGTCGGAAGTTATCTGAAATTTTGCACGACAATCAATAGGGTTGACTAAAAAAATTCCCTTGGCAGATTAGGTGCACATGTTTTGGTGCTTTGTTTCTGCAGTTTTTCTGAAATATTATCCGATTAATATCAGCTCGCAGATTGCCGGAAGGAAATTTGGTGTTAGAACCTGTTAAAATCTCTAACAGAATAGTCATGTTCTGAACATCTATACGCTAGGGGGTAAAAATCTTTTTCACAATACAATCACAAATTTTGAGTAAGATTGTAATAACGTGTATGAGTGTATTAGTGTAATCATACGGACAACAAGAAGTAAAGAGAAACTTAACAGCTGGATAGAGATACACTAACACCATCTAGTGCGCAATAGTAGTAGTAGTTTCATCATTCATGGATTAACGAGATTCCTTCTGTCCCTATCTACTCCCCCCGTAGGGTACGGTTCATGCATCTTGGTGATTACTCACACCTTGGTGATGTGCTTCCTGGGAATAGGGTAATTTGGTTTTTGCTGACATTAGCTTCGGCCAATTACCCATAAAACTTATGTGTTACTACCAAATCTCTTGCAGCCGAGTAACGGGCGTGCACATATTTATATAAGGAAGTAGGCTTGTCTACGCTAGTTAGTAAGGAGGTGAACAGGCACCTAGGGTCTCTCTCAATACCAAAGTCGATAGAAAGTTAACCTCTAGGGGTTTTCTTTCGAGGCTTGACCAGTAACATAAACTGGTACCACGGGAACCAGTGGCCCCACAGATGACTAGCCTTTCAGAGGGTTAAAGAGATGATGCTCGCCGTTAAGCGACATCATCTGGGATGATGTCGCTGGCGGACTTCGTCTTACCCTCTGCAGCAAGGATGACTCTGTGTCTGGTTGTTTGGTAAGGTTTCCTTCGGGAGTTAATCACGTGGTGGTTGTGGTTGCTACCAACATCGCTGGGAGAGGTTTGGTTAAAGGACTGTTGCTCGACCAGTGCTAGTGCCTGGTGGGACTTCAGTCTACCTCATGTCCCTCTTTGTAAAGTCTATTAGTAAAATTTATAGGTAAGATTTTTCGGAAGTTATTTTCAAGTTTTATTCGTAATTTTTGTGGCTATATTTTGTAGCTTGGACTGCCCTCTTTTAGAGGTGATAAACATTTTCAAATCTGGTTGCGGATTCCTGTGATATTGTGTGATTGTATTTTAGGATCGATTTGGAATTTTCGTGTCGATATAGACATTCATTTAATTTTTTGAGACTCCGCTGGCAAAGGGAGTCTCAAGGTCAAACTCCGGCAGTAAGGTCGCACGTTTGTTGGTTGGTGCTGTGTTGCCGTGTTTTTAAATTGAGTGAGTATTTCGGCGTTGCCGTTTTTGATTTTCGCCGGGAACTTCTGGGATTTAGGCGATTTTGGGTCCAGTTTTTCGGGATTCAGACCCGGTTCGTCTAGGTTTTTGAGCCCGGGTTTTTTGAAAAATACCGGTTTTTCGATTTTACCGAATTTGTTGCTGAACTTGGTGCGATATTTGGCTGACGGTTTATTGACTGCGTTTGTCTTTGACTGTTGGTTATTTTGCTGTTTAACTGCGGCAATTCCAACTAATTTGTACGGGTATATTATTTTTTGTTGGTGGATAAATAATACTATTATTTGTGTCTGCGGGGAAGCGGGAGGGCGATATGCCTGGTGGGAGTCAGTCAGAGGTGTCTGATGCGAAGCTTATCGGTTTGAGCGATTTGTCGGGTGTGGAGGAAGGTACGAGGGTGAAAAAGAAGCGGATGAAGCCCGGTTCGCCGAAGTTGAAACGGGTGAATGATGAGAAGAATGTTTCGAAAATGTTTCGGTAGAAGGTGAAATGTATTATTTTTTCTATAAATTACACTACGCAGCAAAATGAAACTTTTGTCATGACCCTTGATCGCCACTATATTTTTTTTGGTGTGTTATGGTCTTCTAACTACAAAAACAGTCGAAATTTAAAATTCAATGTATACTTTTTTTTCAGTTTCTCTAAAGTTTAAGATTTTTCAAGAGGCTGCTATACCGATTTCATCATAAGTTGGGAAAGGGTAGTCTAATTTAATTAAAAAAAAGAAGACTAAAAAACTTGTTGTAATATTAGTTTTTTTTATATTCTCAATGGTTTCGGAAAAAATATTTTTTTACGCAAAATTGGAAAATTATTGTTTTTTAAATGTCTAACACTTACCATTATTTGAACATGGATCGGACTCATTCGAACTCGTTGTGCAGTTCGAGCACAGTTTGGGCATAGGTTTGTGTCTAAAAGAAGCTGCTGAACGACCTCGAACGGGTTCGACCCAGGTATACCATTATTCTTAACTGATCATAAATCCACATTATAAAATAAGCTTTATTTCAAGATAATCACTTAATAATTAAGTTATGAGTTATTAGTTTAGTCGAACTGTATGGGTTGGTATATATCCAAAGAAATTTTAATTATTTTGGTTTGATCACTTAATAATTTTTGCAAAAAATCATTTTTCATTTTTTTTAAATAAATACACTTTCAAAACGGCGATATGTATTAGAATCACCCGTTAGAACCTTGCTATTTAAAAGAAATTGATTTTGTTGTACAGTGTAAATATAGTTAATAAAAATTGCAAGTTTTTGCCATATTAAATTTTTTTATAAATTTTTAAAAAATTAAAAATTTCCGATTTTTTTATTATTCATTTTCAATAATTTTGCCATTTTCGACTTTATATAAATTTTAAAACATTAAAAATTTTTTTAATTTTTCATAAAAATATATGTATATGAATTTTGGAACGGCTTAAAGATAATTTTATTTCAAATTTTTCTATTGGTTTTAATAAAATTATTTCTTTCAAAGTTATGATAAAATCAATGGAGCAGAGCTGCCTCTATGAAAATCCCAAATTTTAGAAAAAAAAAATTAAAGAAAAAAAGTTATCAATAGAATTTAAAATTTCAATTGTTTTTGTAGTTAGGGACAGATCGAAAATATATAGTGGTGATTAAAGGTCAGGATAAAAGTTTCAATTTGTTGCATAGTGTTGTTTCCTTATATGTATATTTGTGAATACACAGAAAAAAATAAGTTTCGTTTTTGATAACAAAAATCCCCGTATTCAATATATTTTTTTCAAATTTCATGTGGTAAAGAATTCCGCTATATTGATAACAAAATTATTTCAAAAGAAAATATATATATTTATATAAACTAAAAAATATATTGACAGGGCTGGGGTACGAACCCGTGTTCGCGGACGTAAAGCATACTCTCTACAGCTGAGCAATACCGCAGTTATTTTGCTTAGGAGATAAAACTTGTTTTAAGTACTTACACTCTAAAACATTACTTAAAATTTACGATCATATATTGTCTAAATTTGTGTTGAAAATTTCTCCTTGTCTAAAATTACATCGATTTTTTAGTTATTTTATTAAAGAAAAAAAACCTTTCAAATAAAACATATTTAGTCCAAGTGGAAAAAATTTAATATGAAGTATAATACGGCATGGCTGAATGGTAGATACGTCAAACTATCAGCCAGGAGGTTGCGGTTCAAACCTGCATGCAGCCAATCGCTTTTTTTAGTAATAACATTTTGTTCAAAAATAATGCGTGTGTAAATTTAGGTCGATAATAATCGGTAAAGTGTTGCCGCCTATTATCGACCTAATTTTCAACAAAAGTGTTTTAGAGTGTATGTATGAAAAGAAAAGAAATAACCGGCATAGGAAAGAAATACATACAACGAAATATATTATATTAAGTTAATGATGAATGTTATTGAAATTAAAATTTTTTTTTATAACATTGTTTTATTGAACGTAATTCTTGTCTATTTTTTTCTGTGTATGTGTACTCTCCGCAATAGATGTATGCGTAGATTTATTATGTAATTTCATCAGTCTTTTATTATTTTTTCTGACATGAACCATCTTTTACAAATGAGTTTACTATTACATATTTTCATTACTTTTATTGTTTTTGCCTTTCTTGTATGTTTCTGCGGTTAAGAAAGTTGAAAACTAAAAACGAACACAAAAAACTCTTAATCATTTCCTTGTTTATTTTGTAAGGAGATTGATTCAATTTGAGGAATCCAGAAAATAAGCTATTTTCCTTTTGATGAATTTAAAGTGAAAAGGGTTTAAGGTTTTTTGCTTTCAAGGTTTCCATTTTTAGTATAAATCAGAGGCAGGCGATGCTTGAACTGGCCCACGACGTTCGTCGGCTAAATAGCCGACAATTCATATGTACACAACACAAACAGTCAAAATAAACAACAACAAGAGCAGAACAGCCAGTTTCACATATTAACAAAGCAATTAAACACCAACACTAGGGCGGCAATGAAATGTATGGAATTTTTTATTTTTTTAATTTAAACAAAAGATGTGTAGATTATTATGGTACTTGGTCTAAAACTCAGGTGGTGAAAATTTTAGCCAAATCTTGTAACTCTCAGACGTGTCGCATTGAGATACACATTCAAATTTTGTGAAATTTACCAAATTTAAGCTCAATTTATGTAAAACTATATTTTAGTAAGCGTATGTCAAAACTTGGCCGAAATCGGACAACTATGAGACTTGACCCCTAGGGGTAAAATTTCAAATTTTAAAAAATTTACCTAAATTAAGCTAGATTTATGATTAATATTTTTCTAGGACATGTTAGCCCCTTATATCGCTGAACAGTGGGGGATTTAGGAAAAAAAAAATGGAAATAAATCTGCAGTTTCTAAACGAGCAGTTCGATTCTTATAAAATTTCATTTGGCCTGTCAGGAAATTTTACTGATCTTTGGAATTTATATCTTAAAAGGAGGTGCAGACCCTAAAGTGGTTCACCTCGGGCTTATGAAAAACTCAAACATATGCCAAGCCAATGCTTTTGATCTGATAAACAAGTGTTTTTGCAAGTAGATTTGCCTAACCAAGAGGTGAAAAAAAGTCTACCACATTTATGGATTTTCGCTTAAAGCTAAATATATATTCGACAAGGAAAATTCAACTTTTAACTTTTTTACCAACATTGGTCCACTGTTTTGCCAATGGAGAAATCAAATTTTGTCCGATTTGCAAAAACCTAATTTTTTTTTTATTTTTGTAATATAATTTTTAATGTTCTGCATTTGTTTAAAAACTACATCGCTTTCAAAAGTTATATTCAGTTTCATTTAAGTTTTTGAAAAATTCTATTTTTTCCCGTTTTTGCAGAAAAACATGCGTCAATTATTTCGTAATTATAATAGTTTTTTTTTTGCAATAATACTTATCGCATATTGAGTTATGAATTTTTAGTCGAATTGTATAGTTTTTATCCAAAGTTATTTAATTAGTTTGGCCTAAGTTCATTTTTAATTTAATCTTTCGATCAAATTATTTTTTATTTCAGAAAGAAATTCTAAAGCATGTGAATATTGAATATTCAAAAAAAAATTGGATGTATGGAGGGTTGAACTGACAGCTGTTTCATGACCATCAAGTCTACTCGTCACAGTCCTTTACCTACACTACCACTGACAGTGGCAACAACACTGTAGCGAAAGTCCTACTAATTTTACTTAGTAGCTAAAATATTCAAAAAATCCCAGCATTGATAATATCGATGATATTCCACGCTGGTAAGACTGAAATGAAAAGGCTTAGAATTGTTGAACATTCTAGGAAAAGACAGTTAACTTCACTAACTGTCTTTTCGTAGAACATTTAGAAAAAAGTTAATTAATAGGTGCCACTCGCCACAAGATGGTGACAATCTGTAATTTTGGACTTATCGCATATTTATACCTATTTGAAAGGTAATACTGTCAGACATATCACTGTAATTTTTAAAAAAAAAATCTTCGTTATTGAATTAACCAGAGAGTTTCCAAATAGACGAATTTTAAGTGTAAATATCCCTTTTAAGGCGCGTTTTCTCAAATCGCAAGGCTGTAATGAATAAGGGTACTAAGTCAACTTGAGACCCTAATATGCCCTTAACTATTTCGCAAAAAAGTTTTTTTACTAGGTAAAAATAAGAAAAATGCAGCGAAAGTACTTTGGGATTTTGTGGAATTTCTATGGGTATTGCGGAGTTCCCAGAGGCAAATAAAGTTTTTTCATTAATTTTGACACGTTAAATCAATGAATTTGTTAATTAATTTTGTTAACAAATAATAATAATAAATGCCTTCAGTTTACCGGCTTACATTGAATTTCATTAAAATAACGTCTACGTACATTGAATGAACGAATTTTTGCAAAACATTAACGAATCTAACTCAATGAATTTTAATTTTATTCCTTGAATTTATGTAAAAATAATTTTTTCAGTGCACATAAGTAAACTAAAAAGTAAATTAAAATTTTCAGTAGTTTTATTTACACTTACCTATCATTCGAATAAGTTAATTTAAACTTTTAGTTTTGCTTTCATAAATTAAAAATATTTTCTGATTTTAAATGGTGTATGAATCAATGTTGTTCGGTCTCGTTGGCGCTCTCGTGTTTGACGTTAAAATTTAATGAATAAAACCGTAATACAGAAAATTATTGCATTCAAGGTGGGCTGTTTTTTGTTTTTATTTTTTAAAAACATCAGCAGCCACATTCAAATTTCATTCACATTCCGAATGAATTATATTGGGGGTGGGATGCGTATATGTAATTAAACGACTGTTTTACAGCAGCATCAACAAAATGACCACCTGGTATTAAATAATGTGATAATGCCAGTGCTGATGATGATGGTGATGGAGCCCATACACATGCTAGTGGGACTAAAAAGGCAGCAGGATACAGCACCACAGCCCATTATATATAGTTTGTCCTTTCAATGAGAATGACGTTCGTGAGTTTGTTGGATTCGTTGGTTGCTAGTTGGCGTGATCCTTTGATTAACTCATTTCATTTAAGGCAACCAACTGATTTTTGTTTTGCTTTCATGCTATTTTTATTTGGTGGCACTATTTATTTTTTTGTTTGCTTCACAGCCCATTTGTACTGTGGGCATATGCAGCCACGATATGCTTTTTGATCATTTCGAGGCTGGGTGAATAATTATGGCATTCTCTTGTAATTATACAACGAACATCAAGAATCATATAACAGCGTCATACTTCCTGTTAACTAACCCATGCATGCACCATTTCATATCCATGCACGTAGACACACAAAATTACTCAATCCTGTTGTGAGTCTATAATTTCATTGTGCCAATTGCTGGATAGTGTTTCATAGCTTGGCCTTTTAAATTGACACCTTTTAATTAACAAAAAAAAAAAAAAAAAACTATGGGAATTCAATATAATTCGATACGATTTGTTAATAACAGTTCAAGTTTATTGAGACTTTTGTCACTGCGAATATTACATTCCGTTTTGTTTGTATCCTGCCAACCTGTTGGGAATAAAATTAACAAAGTGAACCATTTGGCTTATGTTTTTTGTAATAATTGAATTTCAACTATATTAACAACAAACAACAGTATAGACTCCGAGTGAGTAAGAGAAAAATTTTAAAATAATTAAGACGAAATTTTTTAAAATGCTAAGATATTTAACTTTTAAGAGCAGCAAAATTGAGAAGATTTATAGAGAAAGTTGTAGCGAGAAGTTTAGAAAGGCCTGCGAAAATTTGTGTTAGTTCGTTAATTTATTTATATTTATCAATTAAATTAAAGTAAATTTTTAAGCAAGTGATAAGTTTAACGAATCAAATAAAGAAAATACTGCTAATTATTGTGGCAACTGGAGTGAAAAACATGCTGTCGTCTACACCCTCCGGCTTTCATACCAACTATTTAAGAGACTGCACAAGCCGAGGCAAAATTATTGGGTAGTTTTTAAGTCGGCGGTGGGGCATATAAAAAAATTGCAAAAAGTACTAAAATTTTCAGCCCTGTCCTGAACAAAATGTGTCCAGCTCGGCGGTTGGTTTTGAGACTAATTATTTTTATTGTACTCTTTTCCCTTTTAGTCTTGTGTCTTTCCTACAACACCATCAACACAATATAGCAGTGAAAAAATGTCGTATTCCCATTCTCTTCGGACAAAAAACATACATATGAGGCTATCAGTGCAAAAGTGGTGCAACTCAATTTTTTTCTTGGTTGATGGTCTGGTGTTAGATGAATTCCTTACATTACCATCTATCAATACAAAAGTAGAGTAAGCCACCTTTTGGTTTCAAAATCAGGGCGTCTGAGATTTATTTTAGGGGGACTTAAATTTAACTCTCCCTAAAATGAGTCCCAGATGTAAACTTTCGAAACACTTATACACGGTTGTATTATTTTTGTGGCATCTACGAGAATCAGTCGTTAGAAGCTTATTATTTAAACCAAATTCATTTTGTTGTACAGTGTAAATATTCGCAATTTTCGCAAAAATTAGGTGAATTCACTTTATTATGAATATAATGAATATTTAGCCATCGATTGGCATAAAATAAAGCTTATTTTATTTGTAGTATCTGTGGTTTTATGATCAGTTAATAGATCCATTTTTAATTTTTTATTAATTTTTGCAAAATAAAAATTTTTCCATTTTGTATAAGAAATTATATTTTTCACCATTGCGATTGCGGTCTCAATAACTCCGAAACCGTTGAGTATATAAAAAAATTATGTTTGAAAGTACACTCAAAATATTCTGTACGTAAAATTAACTAAAATTGCAATATGAAATAAATTAAAACTCAATTAAAAACCAGTCTAGTTATTTTTCATTTCAATTTTACGAAAAGTTCATTCAATTTAAAATGTTAAAAGATTAACTGAACCTAAACCTGTAAAAAATATTGTTTTTTTTTTCTTTTATTTTGTTTATTTTAACTTGCAGAGAGAAACAAGCAACTAAACGACTTAAAAATTAATGAATCTTATTTTACTCGAATTCATTTAACTGTCACAAGAACTAATTACAAATTTCGTAACGTACATAATATTTAGAGTGTTTGTGTGTGTGTGTGTTGATTATATGCATGTAATCTTTTGGTACTTATAACATAAACAACGGCCAATATTAAGAGCAACCGAAAATCCTTATTAATGTGTACTTAGTTTTTTTTATTGAATGTTAGAATCAGTTAAAAATATTATTGCTTAGAATTTTAAATGTTTATTCTTTTAAAAATGATTGCACGGAATACTTCTTGAACAAAATACATTCGGTTGCTGTCATAATATTATGAATGTAATTTTCATGTTTTTTTAGTCTTTTTTGTTTAAATTGGACTATCCCTTCCCAAGTTATGATAAAATCGTTGTAGCAGCCTCTTGAAAAATTCCAAATTTTAGAAAAAAATAAATAAAAACGTATCCATAGAATTTTCAACTTCCCCTGTAGGTCACCATAGGATATCAAAAAATATAGCGGTGATCAAAGGTCATGACAAAAGTTTCATTTTATTTCATAGTGTTATATACGAGATTACATGAGTTAAAAAATTTTTAACCTTTTGCCATAACCTCAAAAAATATATAAATAGTTTTGCTTATTTGGTGTTGCTGAGCTCGATTGAGATACTCATTTATTTTTCTTAAGAAGCGTTTTCGAGATATTCGCGAAAAAAGTATTTTTCTGTAGTTTTTTTAGGTATTTCCAAAAATCTTGAAAACTGTTCTTTTGAATTATACAAGTTTTACACTATTGCATAGATATGTCTTTGCTCTTTCAGCCAATATGTAAACTGTTTTGATTGGATCAAATTTCATTGAGTTACAATACTTTGGATTTAAAAAATTTACATTTTTTAAGGTTTTGTCAAAATTTGCTATTTTAAGTCGCTTCATCATTAAGGGCAAAAAAAATAATTCAAACATTTGTTTTTTGACCCACAGAAAATGTTGTTTCAAGCGTAAATTTTGGTTACATTGTACATAAACTGAGAAAATGAAACATATTTAGTGAAAACATCCGAACTTAAATTTTCATTCGTTCAGCCTGATCTGAGTACGAGTTGTTACTTAGAAGTCCATTATTTTTATACATTTAGAAAAGAGATATAGACATATCGCATATCAAAATTCACAAAATTATGTGCAAATTTCAACAGTATATATCGATTGTAGCAATTCAAAAAGACTTTTTGCAAAACAAGTGGAAGAATGGTGTTATGTAGTGTTTTGTCCATATTCTGATTTTTCTTAATGCTATATAAAATCCAAAAATTTATTCGACAAAATCGGTTTGAGAAGAGTTTTCGGAGTAACGAAATAAACCACTGTCTTTGTTATTTTTTCACAATGACAACCTGTCTGAGAAAATATTTCGGAATTATAAAAAATACTATTTTCGAACATTTTCGACAATGATATCTCTCGAACGAATCGATATATTCGGATGAAATTTCCTGCAATCGCCGCAGTTTTGTAAGATTAAGAGCTGATTACACATTGGATTCTCGCCAAGTAGTTAACAATTAATCATTTCAAAACCTGGTGATTATTTTTATTTTCTTTCTAAACTGCTTGATAAATAAATAGTTTAAATAAATTTTTCATCATGTAATTTTCACAATTGTCAACAATTTTAAAACAGTTTTCTCATGAAATACCAAAGTTAATAAATTAATAAAAATATAATATCTTTGTAACGAAGGGCTTTGCAAAAAACACTCAAATGCATATATGTATTTTGTACTCACACACATACACGAAAATTTAATTAAATATTTTTCTTTTGCTTAAACTCTGGCGCAAGAATTTCTTTTTGTTGTGTATGAAAACTACAACATGCGGCTTTTGTCTCATGTGAAGGCTCTCAGGGGGTGGTTTGGTGTTCCGACTCATTTTAAATAATAAAGACAACAATAAAAACAACAAGCTATGGAATAATAATAATTTAAAATTGAAATCGATATAAACACCCAAAGGCGTCTAAATATCGATACTGTGGCGTTAAAACATTTGTATAAAGTTTATAGGGGAAATAAAAATGAATTAAAATGTAAAAAAATTGTTTGCTGGAAAAAGAAAAATTTTAAGCGAAATTCATGGAATATTTAATCAAAGCAAATTACACTTTCCCGCTCCACAAAGTGTTTATTAATTACACAGGCCAACAAAATAAAGTTTCCTTTGTAAACTACGGTTTCTCTTTCAATTTGGATACACATATTACTGAGCTTCAATGCCTATAAATTACTTTTTTTTGAATTGACTATGGTTCTCATGCTTTACCGTTACATAGCAAATGAAGGAGACTACACTATATAATTGGCTACAATTCGAGAACTAGCCGTTGGATTTTTACCCCACAACTTTCTCAATATCTCCAAAACTATACGAATTGATAAAAACAAATTTTTAAAGATAATTTTAGTCCTAACTTATTCTATTTTTTAAAATTAAATCGAACGACCAGTTCTCGATTTATAGCAGATCATGTGCTGCAGCCTCCTTAATTTTCTTTGTAACGGTAAATTACGAGAACCTGAGTCAATTCAAAAAAGTAATTAATATGCATTGAAGCTCAGTAATATGTGTATCCAAATTGACTGAGAAACCTCAGACTGCAAAATTATTGTTGGCCTGTGTTATCAATAAAGAGTGCATACAAGGAATACCAAATGGCATTAAGTTTGGTAAATGTCAGGATTTGGCATATACGACTTTGTTTTGGAATCAGGTCAATTATGGGCTTTTGGCATATTTCGGTAACTTTTAAAATCAAATAGAAACAATTTGGCCATCATTATACAATAATCTGCAATAATATGAAGCTTTAGTCATGACCAGGGAAACCGCAAATATGCAATTGTATGCTTTTTTTCTGTGCGATGTATGTAACAGCCCAACCTAAATCAGAGCGTTGAGTGTCGCGTAAGCAACAGGATACGTATTTACAATACATTCACAGTATATATTTTGTGATAAAATGTACTGTAAATACGTACCCTATTGCTTACGCGACGCTCAACGCTCTGATTTAGGTTGGACTGTAAGTACAAATAAGATATTTATACGTTTCAGAACTTTTTAATAATTTTGGCATTGATTGATTTGTTACTGCATATTTTTGCATATTTTACCCTCTACAGCATGTTTTTACATATTCTACACTTAGTACTTAAGTACTTTTTTTTCTATTTTTGTGTCATATTTGGCTGTTTTCCTGCATAATTTGGTTTTCTAAGTTTTAATATACTTACATATTTACAAAAAAAAAAGTCTGTTTTGTCATTAAATTTTTTGATATATTTCCGCATATAAAAAATTTTTTTAATTATAATTTTTTCCCAATTTCTTAAAAATTTTCCTCATTCCCCATAATATATGTATTCCTAGTTTATTCACAGCTAAAAAATTTTATATTATGTAGTTTTGAAGATTTTTTGAGCAATTTAAATTTTGTCGAGATTGTTGGCTTATTTGCACTTCATAGAAAAATAGCAGGACGATTATGCGCTTTTGCTGATTTGTTCCTAATATGTCTTTGTGCCTAGCATTTTATATTCGGACAGATGAAAGGCGAAGCATTGTTAAATCAACTGTCCATGGACATTATATCCACATTGAAAAGGAAATAGTGACCATAAAAGAATGAAAATAAAGCTCATGCAGATAGATAGTACTGCAGAGTGAAGATTGACTGCATAGCCGGGCTTTGGAAAGGATTAACTGTTTTCTTCTCTGGTTGTGTCGGAGGATAGTGTCTTCGTAGAGTTCAGATTTTTGACTAGGTAGAAACCTTTACTCTGCGAAGCAACTATTCGATATTCCCATGGACATTATTTCCTTTTTGAAGCGGAAGCAATGTCCATGGAAGTTATCTTCTTGGGCATTATTGCATGCCACCAATATATGTAGATAATTCGTGGTGTCAGAAATCAATATCATTTTAATTATAAACGAAATGATAAAGTTTTAAGAGCATATTTTTTAATTTTAGGAGCATATTTTTAAGTTTTTAGTGCATATTTAATGCGCATAAAACAGATTTTTTGGGGCATATTTCCGGTTTCCCTGGTCATGACCTTTGAAGCCCACTATGTATACTTTTTTTGATCCGCTATGGTCGCCTAACTACAAAAACATTTTAAATATAACTTGAAAATTTTCCTAATATTTTGGATTTTTCAAGTGGCTGCGCCACCGATTTCATCATAACATGAGAAGGGGATGTCCAATATTATTACAAAAATGCTAAAAAAATTTTTTTAATAAAATTGCCTTTAAGTTGTTCTAGTACTATTTTATTTACTCAAGGGTTTCGCAGTTATTCAGACCTCAATGATGAAAAATATATTTTTTTAGGCAAAATTATAAAATTTTTATGCATTAAAAATTGATAAAAAATCAAAAATGGCAAAAACTTAACACTTTTATTAACTAATCATAAAGCCACGTACATATGCAACAAATAAAATAGGTTTTATTTAATGAAAAGGATACCTAAAGTGAGTGACCAGAAGGTTTTTCCAAAAAGCGGGACAAGAACGATTGAAAAGCGGGATTCTGAAGAAAATATGACCAAAAAGCGGGATTTTATAAAATATGTTGTGGAAAGAGGGATAATGTAAAAACACTCCAATTCTATGATAATACGAGTGCACACATGATTTCTTTTAAATATATGCAATTATACAGTTCCATATCGTTACTTGAAACGCAAAACCACGTAATTAATAAATAATTCAAAGTCGCATTGCTATTTAATTATTGCGTATTACATCGAAGCGCATGTCAGCACAAATTGTCAAACCTTTATCATAAAAATCAACCAAATTAAAAACGAAAAGGGACTTAACTTCAGGAACTTGAAGTGCATATATATTTTTATTAAATTTTTCCTCTCTTAGGAAGTTCATTAAAATTTTAAAAATTTGTAAAGTTTTCTTTAAATCGTCATTTTTAATTTATCCGTTACGATGAAACAAAAATATACTGATGACTTGGCATTAGCACCCAACGAAATGCAGGCATAAAGATGAGCTAGCCCACAAATAATAAATATATGTATTCTTGAAATATGAAACAAAAGTTGTATAAATTGCCTGAAAGCCTACACGTTAAAGATAATTTTGTGTCGAGCACGTGAAACATAGGCCCCTATTATGATTCACAACTCAACTAGTTTGGTTGACAAGTGCGATAGATTGGCGCCTAAAATGACAATTTTAAAAGTAAGCAAAATTAGCACAATACATAGTCGAAATAAAAACCAAAACACAACTGATAAAAACCAGTTGTCCTACTTTGATGAAAGTTGTAATTCATAATAAGAATTTGACAACTACGACTCAACTATCAATTTAGTTGTGAATCATAATAGGGGCCATAAAGTCGTTTAGTCCCAACAAAAATAAGATAATTGTAAACCAGTGAATCGTTTCTGTAACTAATGTGAGAGTTTCTTGCATCGAAAAATTTATTATCATTCTGTGAAAAACAGGATGTGAGAAAAAAAATTAATACTTCTGCATTTTTATTAGGTTTGCAGGGTGATTCATATTATAATTCAGCTAATATTCTATGTCATACAAAAAATCGGATAACCAGTATTATTATTAATTTTTTCTCGATGTGAGAACTTCCCACAAGTTACAGAAACGAGGCACAGTAAGTGAATAAATTCGAAGTTATCTTTCATACAAAATTGCTTAAATTCAGTTTATAGTTAAAAGAATATTTTCGATTACAAGCAATTTTGTATGGAAAAAATCTATCTTGTAACTTTGGTAGTTGTTGTCCGATCTAAGCATCTTATGTTCCATGTGTTCGGCACAAAATTAGTTTTAGCATTTGGCTTTCAATACTTTTTCTTAAGGCCAGATTTTGTAAATACAAACGCATTTTGCGTTTTTAAATTTGCATGGAAAAAAATTTTTTGAAACGTATTTGCGTTTCTTTTCATACACATTTAGAAACGTTTAGAAACGAAATTTTTTACAAAATCCTGCTTATTAATATTTTTTCATCTTAATGTAGAAATTTTTAAATTGAAGTTAAGAATTTTAGTCAGACTGTTTGGTTTTAATCCAAAGATGTTTGATTATTCTGGGTTAAGAGCGTTGAATTTAATTTTTGGACAATCAAACATTTTTAATGTTACGTGCCTAACTTGACTTCACCAGCCTCATATTGGGAAGAGGTATGACAAGAACTCTGATGATGAGATAGCGATTGCTCTCGAAAACAGAAAACGTCAGTTCGACGCTTATACAGAAGAGAATTTGTCTTTTCAGTTATTACATGCTTCGAAAATTATTTTCTCAATAAAAATAATTTAATTGAAAAATTTAATTATATGAACTTAATCCTAGATAGTCCTGGAATTTAACGAATTTTGATTTAAAATTTTAATTTAAAAATCACAGTAGATTATAGCCGAAACTCTTGGCTATAATCTGTGATGATTTTTAATTTCAAAATGTATGGAAAAACTCAGCAAGATTCTGTTCAATTTCATCATCACTCAAGCTAACTTCATGGCTAGTTTTTGTTATGCACATGGCCCTAAAGATTTTGGATTAGAAATTTTCAAGCAAAGTCTAAAAATTCACTTTTTTCAATTTTAAAGGGGCTTAACTCAATGAGTTGTACTGGCTGAAAAAGAGGAAATACATTTTAAAAGTCGAAAAAGCGGGAGAAAGCGGGATACAAATTTTAGGCGGGATCGAACTCTTAAAAGCGGGATGTCTGGTCAGGTTAAGTATACCAGACTTTTTTCATGTAAATTGTATTCTATTTGCTGACGAAAATTAGTTAAATAGCTGATGTCTCCTTGTAAAAAGCATCCACCTTCATAAGTGGTAAAAGTGAAGTAGCGGCCTGTCGAAGTCAGTAGTACTGATCCGTTCTGCTAATCTGATTTGAATATTCCAACACTCCACTCTTAATAAAAATAATTTGAACATACATTAATTCAAATATTCAACTACAAAGCCGAAATAATAAAATTTCAGATAATTTTTTTTAGATTATGGTTGTCCACAGTCTTGTGTATTGAGCGTTACGATTATTTAGTACGCTTCTTTACTCAGTTTAACTATTGAAATTGCATTAACAACATACACTAAAATAACAGCGTAGGTGTGTGCTTCTAAATATTTAAAATTTTTTGGAACTTTTTAAGTAGTATTATATTATATCAATCAATCATCTTTTGTATCCAAAAAATGTATTGAGTGTTATCCATATTTTTTTTAACATAATTGAACATTTTTTGTGAATACCTAAGGAGGCTATGTTAAAATACATCGAAGATTATACATCTGACTTGTATTGAATTCAAAATAAAATGTGTGTTCTGAAAAAATATTGAATTCGTATAAAAATGTATTGAGCGTTAAAAAAATTTAAATATAATTTATTTACAAATTACAGGACGATAAAAAAGTTAGCAGCAATGGTAGAAACGCCATAAAGAACATTATCTGTTTACAAATTTCGCGTTTTCTTTGAAAAAAGCTTGCTTCTTTCGCATGTGGGTTGTTATAATTTCAAAGAATGTATTAGGTGGGTCGTATTTTGCTACAAAAAAAAAATTAATTAAAAGTGACCTCACTTTTGATATTGTTGCCCGATTTTATTAAAATAAGTCCTATTTGAAAGGAGAGTTAGCCTACTTTTTGCTCATGTATAAATGTTTGTCAAAATCTATTTAAAACATAACATTTTATATTTTTCCATGTAAACCCAATTTAAAAATGAAAAAGTGGTCATAACTTTTAATTTCGTCCTGCTATTATTATAATTTTTTTGGTTTCTAGAGAGTAGATCTACACTGTAAAGCATTACTTCAAATTTACGTAGCGCTGACAAACCTGCTGATATCGCTGCTGATTTTTGTATGTCGAGTTCCCTAATTGGAGTACTACATTTTTGCTTACAAAAGCGCTTTTGAAGCCCTGAAAATCATCAACATTTTCAGCACTAGAACTGAAAATATCTGAAAAAATGGTTCGATGTGGATTGGCGTCGTTAACGCCATTTTTAATTTTTCTTATTTCGTTACTTTATTTATTTTTATTAATTTCATATTTTTACTAAATGTTTGTTATTTTAACTTCAACTAGTATCGAACTAAGAACCTTCAGGTTTGAAGTCCAACGTACCAATCACTCGACCAAAAACACTGTTGCCAAACGGCACCAAGAAACTCAAATAAGCTTACTCTTCATTCTCGCTTAAAAACCTGCTTTGGATCAGCACTATAAAATCAGCTTTTTTGTATAGCTTGTGTACGAAGCTTTTGTATAAGTAAAAAGCAAATACTTTTCTCGCTTCAAAACCTGCATTGTTGTGACGCTATGAAATCAGCTTCTGAACAAGCTCATATTTTAAAGCGAATTATGAAGGGCTTTATTTCTTCAAAAAACATGACAATTTTGTAGTTATTTTATTAAAGAAAAAACCTTTCAAATTAAACATATTTAGTTCAAGTGGAAAAAATGTAACATAAAGTATAATACGGCTATGGTTGAATGGTAGATACGTCAGACTATCAATCAGGAGGTCACGGTTCAAACCTGCACGCAGCCAATCGCTTTTTTTAGTAAAAACAATTTGGTTGAAAAATAATGCGTGTGTAATTTTAGGTCTATAATAATCTGTAAAGTGTTGCCGACTATTATCGACCTAATTTTCAACAAAACTGTTTTAGAGTGTATAGTGCTTTGGAGTCCTATACTCATTTTTTGTGGTGTATATTTTTTCGTAAAAATCATTCCCAGAACAACCGCGAAAGCAAATGTAACGCTCAAGACACGCAAATTTTAATAAGGGGTGTTTTTTTTAGAGGTATAGAACTTCGAATTGAAATAAAACACAAGAAAATCGTTTTAATGTCCATCAATTTGGCTTTATTGGAAGGATAATTTTATGCCATTAATGTTTAAATATGATTTCGGGCATGTGGCCGCCGCGGCTGGCTCGAATAAAGCCAATTCTACAGGTCCAATTTTCAATCTTCCATAAAGTTGATGGACAAAGCTCCAATTGCTGTGCACGGTGGCGAATCGATTCATTCGGGTCCTCTTCAACACTTTGCTCTACAGCGGCAATTGTTTCTTCGGTGCGCACTGTTCGACGTCTCTGCGGATGCGTATTATCACATAGAGTAAACGTAGTGCGAAAACGATCCATGGTTAACCGAATTAATTGCTCTGATGGACGATTATGTCGACCATAAAATGGACGGAGCTTGCGGTAAACTTCGCGAACTGAACCATTATTTTCGAAATAAATTTGCACGATTTGCAAGCGTTGTTCTTTTGTCAACCTGTTCATGATGAAATGGCAAACCAAACTAAATATTAATCACTTGACAGCTGACAAAATGGCCGCCAGTTAAAAAAGTGATGCCAACTTAAAGTTCTATACCTCAATAAAAAACACCCTATATATCAAAATATATAATTTTATTTCAGGATCTATTGAATCAGGCGAAAACTATGATATGAATACTACTTTCTCATATACATATATATTAGTTACGTTGGTAAAAAAAACACAAAATGTACGTTTAGAATGAGAATCAGCCATATATAAGAATTGTAATCACATTCTATAGAGCCAATCCATGAGTGGTGACAAGTAAAAATACACATGAGCCGATTCCGAAAGTAGCGTTGTTTTGTTCTGATGTGTATGTTGAAAATTAAATCGATTGGCATTTTTTTCCTAGTTCCTTGGAACTTGAATTATGCCTGCTTCTTTCTGAATACAACATTACGAACCGTAGCTTAGTAATCAATATGGATATATGGTAACTCTTTCAAACAGCAAGATAAATGGCACTACTCTTTACAAAACGAAACACACATTATTATCCCTTCAATATACAAACTATTAACACCCTACTCTTACACTCACTTATTTTCACACTTGCTTTATGCCCCAACTAGATATGCCAACCTACTATTGATATCTCTATGACATTTGTCTTTATGTTTAGTGTAATTTTCTTTTGTCATTTATATCCTGTTGCGCCTTTTGCCTTTTCCTTTGCCATATTCTTTTGCTCTTATTATATTTTTGTGTTTTATTGCTTTTAACGATTCTTTCGAATTTATACAGAGAGCAAAGCTTACCACCCACCAGCTGTTTAGAACAATTGCTTTTGTAGTTGTATGAAGCTATCTATTTTGCTTTCATTATTATTTACATTTGTGCTATGTAAATGATTGTAATTGCTTCGGCATTTCGTCTGTTACGTAAGAAGAATTTTTAAAATATATTAAACTGTTTAATAATAAAGTATTCATGTAGAGATGCAAGAAAAATGTAATATATAATTACTTTATTAAATGGCAAAATATGCTTTCATCGCTTTATTAATACTAGTATAGCAAACGGACAACACAATCGTTTGTATTCTAGATATAAAATAACCCAGCAAAAAATGAACATACAAATCATTAGTTACAGCACTGTGAGCTCACTCAAAGTAGTTCTATTTCCGGTGAAACATCAATGAATTTAACACGTGCTTGTGAGAGGACAGAAGTGATCCAATGCGCTTAAAAGGTTGTCTGGAACAATTTTTGACATAAACAGCAGTCTTAGAAAATTAAATTCAGTGATTGGTATTCAATGAAAATGGTAAACCTTGGGAGCTATTTCCGATTATTTTTCCTGGAATATAATAACTTTCATAGACTAAAATTATAAAAACAGTGGTATAATACAAAAGCAAAATCCTTTTAAATAAGCTAATTCTATTTATTGAACTCTCTCCCCTTTTAGTCTTATACCTTTCCTACAACTGCACTAATTCAAGGAAGAGAAAAAGTGTAGTATTATTATTATTATTATTATTATTATTATTATTATTATTATTACTATTATTATTATTATTATTATCCTTGCAAATGTTCCGTTTATTTTTTTATTTTTATTTTAAGATAGTACATGCCTGTCCGCTATATGCCCATGTATTAGTACCAATTTTAAAAGCTTATATATTCCAAAATACTGAACATCTGACAATTAATGCCTTTTAAATGATATATGTTTTCTCAAAATGGGATGTATAATGTGAGCATAAACTGTAATACAAAAAATCGTCCGGCCTATTAATTATATAGATATATATGGTCAATTCACAACCTGTTGTATGTGTTGTAGATCGTATAAATGTTGTTAGCAATTTCCAAATAAAAATTTGTTTACAAACATGTTTATGAAACGGAAGTTCGATTTCATTAAATAACACTAGTTCACAAATTTTAAAATTTTTGCGATCACCTCAAAAATGAAATGTTTTCTAAGGTAATTAGGGCTCACTGAAAACGAATATGATATTCATTTATTTCTCTTAGGAACCGTTTTCGAGATATTAGCAAAAACCCGGTTTTTGCAGTTTATAAAGCTATTTCCAAAAATCTTGAGTACTGTTTACTTGAATTGAGCAAATTTGGCACTGTTGCATAGATATGTTTTTCCTTTTTCAGCCCATATTCAAAATGTGTTGATCGGATCAAAATACAATGAGTTACAGGTCCTTAGATTTGAAAAAACTTTATTTTTTCCACGTTTTTTTTTAAATTTACGATTTTAAGTCGCTCCAGTAAGGCAAAATAAATTTTTTTAAATTTATTTTAGACACACATCTTAAAGCAAATTGTGCTCCAAATATAGCAAGCGTAAAATTAATTACATCGGATAAAATATGAGAAAGTTACAACATATTTAGTGAACACATCAACATTTTAATTTTCATTCATTGGTCCTCATGTCAGTACGAGTTTTTGCTTCCATTCCATTAGTTTTACTCGTTTGAAAAAGAAAGGTCGACATATCGCATATCAAAGTTACCAAAATTATGTGTAGTTTTCAACACTGTATTCAGATTTTTATAATTTAAAATTTTATGAAAGACTTACGGCAAAACAAATGAAAAAATGGTGCTTTGTGGTGTTTTGTGCATATTAAATTTTTTCTTAATGCTATAAAATCGTTCATTATTGATATTTTGCAGTTATATAGGAATTTATGTGAAAACTATGATTTGTTTCTCATAATCATTAGAATTCCTAAGAAAGTTCCAATAAATCTAAAAAATAGGTCGATTTCAAAAGGGTGCATGCCCACCAAAAATTGTAAATTCGATTAAGTTGTTTTTCTAAAATCATGCCTGTGAGATATACCTTTTAGACATGTATATAGTAATGTTTTGATCCTTGAGAAAAAAATTTTATAGAGAAAACAATTATGGTGCTTTTTTGCTTTTTTCTTAAATTCAAAATTTTTAAATTTTTAAGTTAAATATTGTATATTTTCCAACTCGGAAAGAATACTTCCATCAACAATTTTTTTAACTATTCGAAATTTTGTCATGTAACTAACAAAGAAACAATTGTGACAATCGGTTGTTATTTGGATCCGATATCTTAAAAATACTGGAACAAAGATTTGAAAAATTGAGAAATTTTAGCTATACAAGATATTTGTTTAACCAAATACTTTTTAGAGCTTTACAAGGTATATAAGGACACACACATTTTTAGAATCGTGAGAAATCGTGAGAAACAGAGAAATGTCAAGCGTTGAAAAATTTTACATGACCGAAGTGCACTACTTTGCACTTCATACCTCTGAAACTGAGAAATATGGGAAGCTCATCTTCCTAAATTAAATAAGAACACTCCTCTGATATCTCCATGTAAAATTTTATACTGATCGCACCAAAGAGTTAGAAATGGTTGATATATTTCTAAAATATTTAATTCTGCCCCACTGGCATTTTTCCATAGAAAAATTTTTTTTTATTAAAATTCAAATTCGGATGTTTTCGCTAATTCTATTGTAACTTTCTAAATTTTTGCCCGATGTTAACAATTTTACTTTGTGCACGTTGGGAACAAAATTTTATTTAAGATATGGGTCAAAACAAAAATCAAAAATTTTTTGGTTGCATTAATGGATCATTTCAAAATGGTGAATTTTGAAAAAACGCAAAAAATAAATTTTTTTCAAATATAAAGGCTTGTAATTCAGTGAATTTTTATCTGATCAACACAGTATAAATATGAGATGAAAGAGGAAAAACATAGCTATGCAACAATGCCAAATTTGCTCAATTCAAGTAAACAGTACTCAAGATTTTTGGAAATATCTTTACAAACTGCAAAAAAAAAACTAGTTTTTCGCAAATATCTCGAAAAGGGTTCTTAAGAAAAATAAACTAATGCCATATTCGTGTTCAGCAGCCCCAATTTAGCTTAAAAAACATCTCATTTTTGAGGTGAATTTTTTTTGTGAACTAGTGTAATAGACCGAATTATTGTTTTTTTATGTGCCTTTCTCTTATAATAATGAAAAATGAAAACAATATATTTTCATATTATTTTAGTTTTGGTGCTTTGTTCGTAGGTAAATGCTTATTTTTGCGCATATTTTGCATTTTTAGGTGAGTCTGTTAAGCGCTAAAATAAATTTTCAGTTGCATGAAAGTCCGAGCCCTGCTTATGAGTTTATCTTTATATTATTTATATTAATAAAATCAATAAAAAGTTTTATTTCTTTGAATTTTTAAAATTTTCGTACTAAGTCACACCCGTAGGACACACGCGTCTTATATTAGAAGTTTTTTTTTTCAAGAAAAAATTATTTTTTGTCAAATAGTAAATACATAATGCAATCAAAAACACTTTAGTCAATTAGCTACGCCAAAACTCGCGGGCGGAAATTCCCGGGAAAAATCTGCCTGATATTCCTCGGAAATTTTTGAGATTTTCCCGGGAAAACGGGAAATTAAAAGTATGTACACTAGAGCGACACAAGTTGTATGGAAGCGAAAATCGTGCAAGGTGTACCCACCTCAAAATGAACATTGGTATTTTTTATGATGACATCTAAAATATTTCGGCTCTAGCTTTGGCCTCTCGTGAGCTGGACCATTTTGAAAAAGGGTATATTTTTGCATGCTCTGTTAATTTGGGAATCTATTTCCTTACCAACATATACAATATGGGTATCATAAGAAAGGTTTTTTAAGGCGCGTCCAACTGTATATACAATTTGTCCAAGGACGATCATCCATGTACTTTTTTTTAAGGATATTCTGTAAAAAAGAACGGTTTTTGAATTTTTTGTTCGGGGTTGTTTGTAATAAAAATGCAAAATTAACATATTTTAATTTTTAGTCGATTTAATTAAATGCGGGTCTCAGCTTTTTTTTGACATTCGTGCTAGTTCGCGTTTTGACAAAAATGCAATGGGGTGGTAACCCTTCGTTTTAAATAGGGCAATATGGGTATCAAATTTTTTCTTTTGCCAAGTACATCATTTTTGTATTTAAATAATTTAGATTTTTGCAAAAATATAAAATCAAAGTATGCTGTATGAAAAATTTCATGCATAAAAACAAAATTGTAAATTTAAGTTTATCAGTTCCCAATATCGTTGGGTTTAAGCTAACAAAATTAATAAAAAAGGACATCGATAAACAAGCAGTAAAATGTCCTTACAATTTTTTTTAATACAAAATAAAAATGTGAACGGTTCAAACTTATACGAAAATTTCATAAAAATTGCATAAAATTGAAGTCATACCATTTCTCTTAAGCCGAGAAAAATTATTGCTTGATTCGAAAAGTTCATGCAAGATGAATTTAGTAATAAATGTCGTTTAATCACTATAACAGAACAAAGTGGAGTACTTTGTATAAGTATCAATGATAACCGTACTCTAATCGTTTCCTTAAAAAAAAATAATGCGATATTAATCAAATTTTGAGTGACTTTCCGCAGAATAAGTGAAAAAATTTTGGAAAGTGTAGTGGAAATTTTAAGCTCATTGAAGTTGTATAAACTTTGAATTGACACTACTTAAATTTTAAGTTGACGCAATTATTGAAACCCTGAAGGAGATGTTTTAAGATAAATAAAATGAAAAATCAAAGACATTTGGAGAGGCTCAGGCTATGTAAAATTCAGCTCAGCTGAGTATAGTACTGTACCGTGCTTGTACTTAACGATAAGAATCGTCCCGGAAATTTTTCAAGAAAAATAAGAAACATTACGGCAACTTCTTTATAAAATGATTTGGAGGCCATAAAATAAAATTTTTAATTAATTGGGATAATAGTCGTCAGTTAGTCTTTATAGCAGGGGTGCCCAAAAGTTTCTTATGGAAGAGCAAACACCAATACATTTAAAGAAAAACTAATTTTTTTCTAAATTTTTTGTTGTAAAAACCAATGCATACAAAGAAAAAAATATTTCATATATTTATTTGTTGTTGCTTTGCACTTGCCTGTATACAGTGAAGAACGACAAAAAAAACTAATAAGACAAAGTTGTTTGTGTATTTCGTATTGCTAGTGCTGTGTGTGTATTATTATTTGTAAAAGCACTTAGCCTATAGCTAAGTGCTTTTACAAAAACAAATGAGCACCAAACGCATAGGGCTTGGGCAGCGCTGCTTTATAGGATCTCTTACTTTGAAATAACTATACACTCTATTTGCTTGAATTTACTTCTAATTTTTTAAAAAGTTGTTTTAGAATTGCGTGTTATATTAACTTTTATTTAAAAAGAATACTTACATTAATACATCAATCGAAATTTCGCACATTTTCATTTAATAAATCTATTTAATTTACGAAATTAACTTTTCGCGGGAGTTCCCGGGATCGCGATTTTTTCATTCCCGTTTCCCGGGAAGTGCAAAAGTCGGGGAAATCCCAAACCCTAGTTATAGTCAAAATTATACAGAATTTATCCTAAAAGTCATAATTCTTTTAAACTGAAATTTATAAGGTCACACCCGTCGCAGCTTTCTGACGACAATTCTGACAAGATATCGTGTTCTTTCAGTGTCTACCCGTTCGTTATTCAACGACTTTAAGCTTAACGTCCTTGCGACTCGTAGTCTTTTAAGTAACAAATTTTTGTATTCTTCATTTATAACAAAAATTTTTTGGGTAAAATTTTCACACCCGGCTAAGTGGAATTACTCTAGTACTACTCATTCACATAAATGTGTGAGATATTTTCTTCTTTTTTAGATTTTTTCAACAGCTCTTTCATTTTTATTTTGCAAGAATTTGTGAGAATATAAAATAACAAATCTATTGTGGCTTTTTGGTGGAAATAGTGATGGCATTTTAGTTTTTTCAAAGCCACAGTAGGGACATAAGCAAAGCCGCAGTGGGGACAAAAGTAAAAAAAAGTTACCAAAAATTTTTCGTAGTAGTGCCAAATTTTACCCTTGAAAATGTAGTATGTATTTCAAATAAAAAAAAAAAATAACTCTGGTTTTCTGACGTCAAAAAAAAAATAGATAAGAATTATGTTCAATAAAACCATGTTATTGAAAAAAATATGAATTTCCATAAGATTTGTCATTAGCTTAATACAATATTTCGTTATACGTATTTCTTTCCCATGCCTGTTATTTCTTTTCTTTTCTTACATAAGTATTTAAAACAAGTTTTTTATCTAATAAAAACCTAACTGGGATATGGCTCAGTTATGCTTAACTTTCGGGAAGCACGTGTTCGTATCCCAGCCATGTCAAAAAATTTTTTAAATTTATATTTTTTTCCTTTTCAAATAGTTTTTTTTTATCAATATAGCGGAATTCTTTATCGCAGGAAATTTGAAAAAAAAAATTATCGAGTACCGGGATTTTCGTTATCAAAAACGAAACTTATTTTTTTCTGTGCATAGAAATACTACTGTGCAGGTTGTTTCATGCTCATCCCCTTTTAATTTGACCTTAATTATTTTCATTACATGCACACAAGTGTCTCATTTCCCAATTGTGGTCTACTAAAAACAGTGTGGATTGGAAAATAATATCGAATTTGGTTTATTTTTGCTGCTGAAATAAGATGCTTTTTTAATAAAAAAAAATCAACAGACATTGATGGAATGCAATTTCAATATTTATTTTGTATATATTTCCAGTATTTCAACACTTTTAAACTGTTTTTGTTTAAATTTTTGGACATTTTTTGAACTGTTTCAAAAGTTGGTTTTCTTTTTGTAATATAATTTGATTGTTTTTAGTTTTTGGGTTGAATATTGCAATGTAAATAGTTTATTTTAAATGCCACAAACAAAATAAAATGAAACCAATTCCAAAAAAAAGAGCAGCGGAAACAGAAACAGCAGCAATAAACCAGCAACAATCTGATATTAACAACAAATCTGAGTTGTGTATTTGTGTATTGCACTTGCAACTAAATTGATGATAAAAATTTTTGTTGTTGTCAAAGCCGACAAATAAGTAAACTAACAACAACTAGTATTACTGTAGTGTAAGTAAACTTTTGGTGAAAATTTAATACATGCACAGTTTTACAAACAGATTTATGCACTTGTTTATGTACAATCATACATAATGACCAGGGCTAGGACGTTCATGCAAATGAAAATTGATTTTAAGTGCTTAATAAAGGCACCTACAAATGATAAATATGTATTTACCTACGAACAAAGTACCAAAACTAAAATAATAGTAAAATATTTTTTATAATTTTTTATTATTCTTAGAAAAAAAAAAACAAAACATAAGACAAACATAATTGGGTCATGCAACCGAACTTTAGTTGCGTTGCCAGTTGGCAACTGGAAATTAATGGTTGCCAGAAAGGCATTTTATAGCAACTGAAATTGACAGATCTCAGTTGCCAGTTCCCACCAACAGTATCATTTTCAGCAAATGGCAACCCAACTGAGGCCCGGTTGCCATCCATACATAATCGGCCTGTTAATATTTATTTCAAAAATTGAGAAATATGCATTAAATATTTTATATAGCTCCAAAAATATGCATTTATTGCCAAAATATGCAAAAATATCCATCAAAATATTCAAAAATATGCAATTACAAATCGATGCCAAACTTTTTAAAATTTCGATGATTCGCATAGATATTTAGTCAATACTTCTTTATCTATCACCACAAAAGAAAAAAATACATTTGCATGAAAGTCCGAACCCTGATAATGACACTTTAGTTTTAGTTGCCTCTGATTTCCGTGCCTCTTCCCTTTTTTTGTTCCTTCTTGTTCCGTTTTTTTATATTTGTGAAGCCATTTTACAATTACGAAAACTATAAAATCTAAAGGAGACTTTTAAATGTACAGACAGCGATCCATGTCTTTTGATTGCTGGCGTAACGACTTCATTCTTGTTGTTATTGTGTTTTTGTTATAGGTTAGA
Source organism: Panzeria rudis (assembly GCA_956483635.1). Taxonomy (NCBI): domain Eukaryota; kingdom Metazoa; phylum Arthropoda; class Insecta; order Diptera; family Tachinidae; genus Panzeria; species Panzeria rudis. The sequence goes on from OY101447.1 coordinate 181,477,689, forward strand.
GAAATATACAATATACATACGTACGTACTATGAAAAACTGGAAAAAATCAGGAAAAACCAAGAAATAAACGCATTTACAAACATCAAATAACACCAGTGATTCTCTACCTGCAAGACAAAGCAATATTTGGTAGAAATAGCCATAATGAAATAGTAAAGCCAAGATCTGTAATCATTGTATGTTGCAGCAGATATTGAAGAAAGTTATCACACTGTAAATATTCAGAAATTAACAAAATCTTACAAGTGACTCAAAATTGGGCTAAGGTTCGTAACGTTTCATCCAGAAAGAATTGGGCGTGATTGATATTCCAGAGAACAAGGGAAAAATTAGCATCAACTTAATTTTTCAGCGTACACAGCAGAACAGAGTAGGTTACAAGGTTTTGGACTGGAGCAACTGAAAATGGTTTATTTTGTTATTTAGGGCAATAGTTCCCAAATGAAGGTCCGTAGCCCCTGGGGATCCGTAGCAACATTCTAGGTGGTCCGCGAAGTGTTCATTAGAAAATTATTCATAGCCTCACTTTTAATTCAAAACTATTTGAAATGGAACTTAAATTTAGGTACCAACTTAAAACTCATTTATATTCATAGTCGGATTCTGGACAAAATTGTTAAGTAGTTACGACTTAGTTTACGATATAAGAAAAAACTCCTGCTAGATACAGGCAAAAAAAAATATGTGAAGAAATATCAATACCTCTTTTACGTGATAGTTTTCTATGGGAAATTCTTTTTATCTTCAATTGATAAGTTATTGGCCCTTTGAATTTACTCCGAAAAAATTTCGAAAATTATGAAAATTTGCCAAAACTTGATCAAATTATAAAGATTAAGAGAGCCTTTCATATAAACAATTTTGAAAATCGGTATATAAATGGAGGAGTTGTGCGATAATAAATATTTTGGTTGGAGCCGGAAATACTTCCCCACCGATTTTCGTAGAAAAAGTATGCGACCCAACTCCAAGCAAACCCTTTCAAACAAAAAAATTATTTTTGAAATCGGTCTATAAAAGGAGGAGCTATGCGATAATCAATATTTCGGTGGGAAGGGGGAATGCTGCACAGATTTTTGAGAAAAATTATAGTACCAACATGCAAGCAACCCCACTGATTTTCGAAAAACAAAAGTTTTTTCGAATGCCTGTTAGCAAATTCTTGAAGGAAAAGATACATTTTTCACATCAACACCGGTATAACTGAACTAATATGCACATAAAGTCATATGAGGAGATATGGTATCTCCGAAAATTGGCATGTTGTTTCAGTTCCAGCCGTGTTTTTATCAAATTTAACGATAAATTTAAAGGTATTAAAAAGTTAAAATGAAAGGGCGTCCGCGAGCCAACAAGCGGTGGGAGCTCCTGACTTGGGGTGCCGAATTCGTATCTTGTCAATTTGTATTTCTTTTGGTTGTAGCTTTTGACATATACATTTATTTAAAAAAATGAAGCAGTTGCACGACAAATGTTAACATAACTAGATATCGGTTTGCCATATCCAATTAAAAACAAAGTACAAAATGCGAAAACAATGTTATCTTGAAGCCGTACTAACATATTTTTTTAATTTACTCAGTAGTTTCAGAGAAATCGTAAAACGTATGCCAACAATTTTTTTAATACAAATTTTTTTAATACAAATATTTCGTTATTTTGCTATTAGCTATATAAATAGGCTCTAAACAAAATAAGCCATATTGAAGTAAAATCTATATGCAAATTTTGATTTTATTCACAATTAAGTCTGAGAACTCTATTGACAAAAATTACGATTTTCATAAAGCAGTAAAATTTTAATTTGTGTATTATATGGAAATCGCAATTGTTTTTCCAATTGAGTTTTCTAACTTACGCCATTTTCACAATGTACGATTAAAAGTTTACTTGGACTTTAACTTGCCGTTAAAGTCCACATTGTGAAAAAGGCGATTAATCGTAAATGAAATCAATACTTGTAAATCGATTTTAATGAAATGTGGATTGTTTTGTTTGGTTTAATGGGATATTCTAGCACAAATTGCGAATAAGTACGAAATTAATCTTTAAGCACATTTTAAGTTTGACTAATCTCTATCGCTTGGTGTCTTTGAAGACTGATAATAGAATTTTGTGATAAATAATTTTTAGATCACCTTTAAGACCGCTATATCGCTGTTTGAGGGGAGTCCTTGCCCTCTTTTCAAGTAAGGGACAAGAAGGACCCATATTGTGAAGAGTTAGATTGTTACAATATTGCATGAAAATGTTTTTCATAGGGATTTACATAAGGGTGCTAAACACTTCTATTACCCAACTTTTAGGGATAACAAGTTTTCCTATGCCGATTCACTACAAAAATGTGCAAGAGGGGAAGAACTTTTAGCTTCCCCTACATTAAAAGCCAGATGTAAGCATTCAAAATGCCGATAAACTTATACATGTATTTGGTCTCATCTGCTGGAATCCGTTACGAAAACCTTGCTATATTTTTTGTATTTACAGTGTAATTTTAAAACCGAAACCGCGGTTTTTAATTTTTACGGTTCTTAGCAAACTCTAAATAAATAAAAAACTTTTTTGAGACATTTTTAATTTTCTTGATTTTGTTCAGTTTCACTTTTCAGTTTGGAGCCATTTTGCTAGGGATGGGCAAAAATATCGATATATCGATATTTTCTTAAAAATATATCGCCGATATTTTTAATTTCGATGTCTCGATATATCGATATTTTTTCCAAATATATTGACAGTATTTCGTTTAATTTTTAAAAACATTTCAGCAAAGTCTTCATCAAATATAATATAGCTAACAAAATCTTGTGTTTTAATTATAATATTTTGTCTATTCGAAAAATTATCATTCTTTGAGTGTAATTTTGCTGATGTATGTTCCATGAAATATTGGTGGAACAGTAAGGATCTTGGAAATTAACTCTTTCCAGCTTAATTATTTACATGAAAGGTACAGTTTTTGTTTTATTAAAAAAAATGGGGACTAGCATGAATTATCATTGTTGATAAAATATCGATATTTCGATATTTTTTTATTCGATAAATATCGATGCCGATCGATATATAAAAATATATCGATATCGATATATATCGATATATATTCACTTGCCCATCCCTAGTTTCATCTTATTGCCATCTTTCATTTATATTAGTTTCATGAATCCTAAAAATATGCTTTAAAATATCAATATTTAGAAGATTCATTCAATCAAATCTTAAAACGGATACTTATTTTATATCAAAATAATGCCTATACGCAACCAGTCATAGTGGTTTCAATTGGGAACAAATGGGTAATAAATCTGTATCTTTAATACTTGCGACCAATTTTAAAAACGATGTATGTAAAAGTAATAGCGTAGGACCAAAGCTTTACGAATAGTATATTTTTGAGCACCCAGTTGAAAGACACAGAAAGCTACAGGTTGTCAGAGCTGATTACCTTGACCATGAAATAATTTGGTGGCGTTAGAACTTTTACAAAAATCATCCGATTTTAATGAAATTTGTTGTAAAGTTCATAAGTCGATAAAGGAAATAAACTTTGTTTGTATGAAATATCTTATATATTTTCAAAGATATTTGACTTTGAGCATTGAAATTTCGTGTTTTGGCCTCGTCTTTATTCTCTATTTCGCAAATATCTCCGATTGCAAATATATAAAAAAAATAATTTTTGATTTTTAATACAATACATGACGATTTCCAAAAAAATTTTATATTTATCTCAATTCATGTAGTAGTAAAAAAAATTAAACTGAAGACTTCGAAAAATGGCTCAGTGTTGACAAAAATAAAGCCTAGTTGTTCTGGCAAAGCTACATTTTTGTTTGTTTAATATTTAAAAAGAATAGACTAGCTGCTGATAAAATTTAAAGTCGATTAAAGCATGCATACTACTTTTATTGTTATCCAATGGATTTCTAATTGCATAAAGGTGTAGAAAAATAAAATAGATTCATATCGAATACAAATTATTTGCTGGGTTTTGTATAAGTTTCAAAGTTTATTTTTTAAAATCATTTATTTGTAAGTTCTCAAATGGTTTTTGAAAGTTTGGACATAAGATAAGGGGTTTGTAACTGTTCAAAAGTGTGTTTGAAGTCTACTGACGATTTGGTAAAGCACGAATGAAATACATATAGACAATGCTTATTTTCAATTACTTTCGATTCATATTTTTATTGAATCAAAATATATTTTACTTAGTTTTATTTTCTTTTAAAACAATGCTATCAATTAGGGTTTAAATCAAGTTATGATAAAAAAAGAATAATTTCTACATGTCAATTGTGCATAAATCAAATAAATTTAGTTTGCATGTGTGAGAATTGTATAATTTTTCTGAGTATACGACATTGTTTTATGAAAATTAATTAATTATGTTTTAAATTTCAATTAATTTTTTAATTGATGTCAAATTTTTTAATTGAAAAAATCGAAAAATATTTTCAATTAATTCTGTTGAGTTAATACTATAATTTACGTGATTGGTTGAAAACTAATTAATGTTTTATTTGAATCTTCTTTCCTTTTTCTTCATTGAATCTTGTTTTTACTTTTTCTTGTGTAAAATAAATTTATTAACAAAACACATGGCACTGTCACTTTTAATCTATTGCCTGGTATACGTGCACGTCGTACTGCACGCAAGCAATCAAGTAGAATCAATAAGATTCCGTTTTGCCTACACGGCGAACATTTGCTAGCGGAAAAAACACCAACATTAACATTAACTTTCCTTAAAAATATGTGCTAAAGACAGTTTGGGAAATGCTCTAGTAACAGCCACTAAAGACAAGAAACTTTTCCTTGTCTACTATTTATTATTTTTGTGTGACACTTTTTAATTAAATGCAACATGTTTTTATTCTTGTGGCATGGTTAGTTGTTGTTTTTCATAGTTTGTTTTAGTAGTTATTCTTTTTATTCTTGTTGTTGCTATTGCAAATGCTCTCTAACTTAAAAATCAATATTTCTGTTTCATTTATTTTTGTTTAGTTTTTATAATAAGAAAATATTTATATGTTTACACTTTTCTTTATATATTATTTAATGCCATAACATTCGTAACATTTTTTCTATATCGAAATAATGTCATAAAAACTAGAACGGCATTAGCAACACCAACACCAACACGAACATATTAGATTTTTCTGCAACACCACAAGACCAACTGGGAGTTTCTTTAACCATTATTTTTTTTGTTGGGCAAAATGAAAATGCAAAGGACTCATAAATAAATAAAATAAATAAATTTGATTTGCTGGCTGCGTGAGAGATGAGGCGATTTTTGTTTAGTATTTTCATATACAGTTGTTGACAAAACATTTCTGAAGTGGATGATTTTGATGTACATGACTTATAGTGCTAATTCAAGTCTCAAAAGTAGCACTCAAGCGTTACTTCGTTTCATCTGATCTTGTTATTGATATCATCTGTATCAGTTGAAAAGTGGTATACTTCAGAGTCTGTTTTGTAGATACTCATGGGGAGACTAGGATGTCGCAGATTCAATTCTATTCATATTCAATTCAGATTCAATTCTATTCATATCTGTTTGACTGTTTCCGAACCAAAAACTTTTTGACGACAAGCGATTTTCCTCTTCGATGACTTCTGAGTTTCGTAAGAAAATAATAAAAATTCATAACAATACTCTTCATTGATATTGAACAAAATAAAATAAACTACAAAATTTTACTCCCCCTAAAATGAACTCTAGTTATAAACTTTATGTATGTAACTGTTCAAAATTGTGTTTGAAGTCTACTGACGATTTGGAAAAGCACCAATAAAATGCATATAGACAATTCTTAAGCTCCAGCAAATAAATTTAATTTAAAATAATTTTATGACAATATGTCAAATAATAAATTTCTCAGTGACATTTAATATTTGTATAACTTACACCATTTTTTGTATTATTCGCTCAATATTTCACGTATAATACTCAAAATCTTAAAATACTTTTTGGAATATTATTCTAGACAAAAATCTTTTTCATTTGAGTAGTGTCGCATTGGTGGATATACTAGAATTTCTTACTGTTATCGCAAGGTTATTGAAGTTCGTGTGTTTTTGATTTAGGTCCTTAAAACTTTTTTTGTAAATTGTCTGGAAAAAAATAACAGATCCTGTTTTACGTAAATAACATGAGTTTGTTTTTAGCATCTTTTTCTATAGAGATATTGTGCATTATTTTCGTATTCTAACCGCATCCAAAAATAGACAAATTGAAGGTTTAAACTCAGCGACTCAATATATGTAAGATACCCCGCTATAGAAAAACTGAAAAAAGCTAGTAGTTTTGGAAGTCTCATGGGTGAAAAGAAAAAAACACGTAAAAAGTTTCTTGCCAGTAATAAAAATCATAATAAATAAATTGAGTAAAGTGCGATTTTCACTCGCACATGACACAGGGTTCCATCTTTTTGTTTTGGCGATTTTTGTTTCTTTTTTGTGGACTTTTTAATTATGGCGTATTTGTTCGTTTTGACGAATTTTTCGTTTTATGGCGATTGTTTTTAGTCTTAGCATATTTTCATATTACTGCTTTTGTTGCATTCATGCCTTTTTATTTTGGCGATTTTTTTTCTTTTAGCTAATTTTTATTTTTGTGGTATTTTTTAATTTTGGCGTTCTTTTTTTTGCAATTTTTTTTACGATTTTTTCCGTTTTCGGGGATTGTTTACGTGTTGGTGAGTTTTTCGTTTTGGTGCTTTTTTCGCTTCAGTGGTTTTTTTCATCTTGGCGGTTTTTTCGTTGTGGTTATTTTATAATTTTCGGTTTTTTTGTTTTGGCGTTTTATTTGTTTTGGGATTTTCTATTAATTTTGGCGATTTTTTTAATTTTGGCAATTTTTTAATTTTGAGTTTTTTTTTGCTTAGGCGTTTATTTCTGTCTTGTCAATTTTTTTCTTTGATCAACTTTTTAATTTTTGGCAATCTTTCAGTTTTAGAAATTTTGTGCTTTTTTGCGATTTTTAAGTTTTTTTCGTTTCAGCGCTTTTTTCATTTGTACTTTTTTTGTTTTTGGCTATTTTTAATTTTTTTCTTTTTTTGTCTGGCGTTTTTTTTTGTTGTTTCAGCGAGTTTTTTGTTTTAGCGATTTTTTTTGTTTCGGCGATTTTTCCCGTTTTGGCGATTTACTTTTGGGCTGATTCCTTGCATTACTTGAAGGGATACCTTTTAATTATTAATTTATCCTATAATTTTTAATTTTGTTTGTTTCAAGTGTCTATGAGATACAGCTCGATTTCAAAATTAAATTAACTGATAGAATACCCTTTAACTTTTAGCTTTTTTTTATATTTAGCATACGTTACTGTTGCTTTCAAAATACTGCGCTAGCTGTGAAAATTTCAAGAGTTTGTCTCTTCTGGTTTCCAAGATACAGTTAATTATCAAAATTACATTAACTGAAAGAATACCCTTTAATATTTTTTGGTTTACATTTCAGTATTTCTTGGTTGTAGTCAGTATACATTTGAAAATGTCAAGTGTCTATATATCAAATGCAGGGAACAAAGCCGATACTTATTTGTCGGCGGTCGACTTGCACCGAAGAAATCTTGGCGGCGGTTTCCGAGAAATAAATCCATCGTCGACTAGTGTATGTCGGCTAAAAGTCGGTTAATGTCAATACAATCTCTTAGTTACCATTAATGGCATATTTTGGCGTTGATTTTAAAAAATGGACTGTTTTCAAGAGGGACTATTAAAACAAAGGCTGACCCGAAGCCGAAAATTTGCCGCATTGATTCACAACAGCTCCGCGGTGGCTGAGACTTTTCAAAAAATGCCGGCGGTGGCTGTTAGCCGGCTCACAACCGATTGGCTTCGTTCACTGGTCAAGTGGTATTTGTATGGGGCACTTAATGTACCAAATAAAAGCTTAGAAAAAAGAACTAAAATCCGCACAAACACATAAATGTGAAAATAAGGCCAAGCTCCTATCCAAAAATTTTGGCCGTAAAAAGTACTGAGATCTAACTAAGGACCAAGTTTTTGATTGGTACAACACCATCTCATTTCTAGGCAACCTATTAGATTTGCAATATTTTTTTGCCTTTCTAATATGGAAAAGAATTATGGGAAAAATTTTGCTAAGCTTACAGGTTGCCTAGAAATGAGATGGTACTGTACATATCTAGAATTTGGTCCTTATTTTGATCTCAGTACTTTTTACGGCCGAAATTTTTGGATATGAGATTGCCCTTATTTTCACATTTATGTTTTTCTGCGGATTGCATTTACAACGAATAATTGTAAGTTCTGCAATAAAAAATAAAAATAAATAAATGATTCCAACTAGCAAGTGTTTCTAGAGACTTTGATGTTCGACCTACATTTTTCTCATGCACATTGTCTTTAGTCACATTGTGGCCAAAATGTTAGCAACATTGTCATCTTAGTCAAACTTTCTCACACTGGATGCTACAAGTGACTACAACAAGAATTACTACTCTGTTAGCAAGTGTTTAACAAAATACCAACAAAACCTTCATTTTATGGTCGCCTTTAAAAAAGGACATGTGTTTAGCCTAAAAAAAGACAAAATATGAGCTGTATAATATTTATGGTGTAAGCGTGTACAAGAAGATGCAAAAAAAAGAGAGGGCAATTTTGAAACTATAAGCAGCACAATGTGTAAAATGTTGTGTTGTGCTGTGCTTACATTTCGTCCTTTTTTTGGATAAAGTTTCCTTAACATGTGTGTATGTGTGTGTTTCATTTTAGCTCTAGTAACAGAAACTAAATGATTTGGAAACAACAAATGAATTGAGACGAATAAAATTTGCAAGTCAATGGTAGTAAATGAGAGCAAAAGTATTAAGTTAAACGACCACAAAGTCCATAGATCCATCAATTTTTGTTTTCTGTCAAAATGCATATACATATTATGTATGTTTGTTAACGTATTTGTGTGTTTATGTAGTAAAATGATTAATTATATGTATAGTGCCAAAGTGCCAACACACTCATATAATGACTTTGGAAAAGGTTTTCAAAGAAAACATAATTGTATTAATAGGTCCAAACAGTGCAGGTAATTTACATAGTAACGTCAGTTTGAAATCTAAGAACTGTATTATATTACAGTAGAGTCGATGATGTTTACTACCAGCAAAAAGTGAAGGACCGTTTGGGAGCAGTACACACTTTTTCTGGCACACAAAAGTATTTCATAGTAGTTATATATGTATTACCTAAGTATACAAAAAAAAAAAATTATAAAGGTTCTTAAGTTTTTCTTTTTCATCCATTCTTATTTACAAAATGTATTAAATTTATTCGAGATATTCTCAAAAATAAAGATTATTTTTGTTGAGGGTTAAGCAATGTCTATACGCATTTAATTGGCGCTTTACCAAATCATCAGTAAACTTCAACCTTGCTATTGAAGGGCTTCAAACCTCCCATCTTATGCACAGACTTTCAAAAAGCATTTGAGAGTTTACAAAAAGTTTTTTTTGAAAATCTCAAGGGAATAAAATAGGCTTAGAAACTTATACGAAAACCAACAAATAATTTATATTCGATTTGATTCTATTTAATTTTTCTACACCTTTATAACCTGTTCAGACATACGCTTTAATTGCTTAATATAGGAAACTTAATCAGTTAAGGCCTTAATTGAGCTCAATTTACCATACAAGGTTTAAATTAATAAATTGAGCAATTAGTACTTAATTGTTTCATAAATTGAGCAAAGTTCGAAATGCAAACCTTGGTTACAAGTATGTTTACTGCGAAGTATGTTCCGTGAGAAGCAAAAATTGTATACAGTGGCAAGCCCATGGTGTAATAAGTAAACAGATGGCAGTATAACACTAGCTGATTATTATTTGCTCTGGTAATTTTGTGTACAAGCTACGTCAAACATGTGTATTTTTTTGACAACCATTATCTAGTTTTTGTGTTACTGTTGTATTCGTTGCCGTTATGCGGCCAACTGTATGCTTATTACACCATTGGCAAGTGAAATGTAAGCTGAGTAAGCTTAATATACTATGTGTGAACACTAAATTTAATTGCTCAATTAAAAATCCATGTCTGAACAGGGTATTATACAATTAGTCGCCCACGAAATTATTAATATTTTGAAAGTTATTGTGGTCTATAATCTTTCTTCCTCTATACCAGCGCCTTGTTAACCTAACCTAACTGTAAGGCAACAGCGAGAATATTTTAACAAATAGATATGACATCTTGAATACACATGACCAAGCTTTTTAGGTTAGGTTAAGTTAGATGGTCAGCTCGCATACTAGCGAGTTTGCTCGGAGGCCAATTAGGCCCATTGTAATTCCCAGAGGACTATCTAAGCCATAAATATTTTTATGTAGTACTGAGCAATTCAGCTCATAATAGCCAACCAGAAATTATTGCGAAGCTTAAAAGACCAGTGAGTGGATAGTCCAAGTTCTGCGGGATTCGATTGCCTAGATGCCTCTGATTGCGTTTCTGCAGAATCGGGCAGTCACATATAAGGTATTTTTTTTAACAAAAAGAACTTGCGAGGCAATTTGCTTGTGTGCGGAAAATACTGAAGGTTCTTTGGCCGGAATCGAACCGTCGACATTTTGGACGGACTCTTCTTCGTCGCCGAAGTAGATCCTGCAGTGACTATGACAGGAAAAGCCTAGACGGTCTGACATACGTCTGATCTTACAGAATACAAGCGACCTTCTCACAAATATTAAGAGTAGCTGCGTTTTAACTCCACTAAGTGAGTGCGGAAGAAGTTTGGATATTCTACAAGTGATAATTGCGGACCACCTGAGTGCCGCCTTCCTTAGCGGCCAATCATTAATCTTATTTGCAAGCTCAATAAAGCTAAAATACTAATTTCAATTTGTGAGTCTGCCTAAGGCCGAGCCCACTTTTGTGCATTCTTCGACCATTTCGTTTCCCTGAACGCCTTCATGAACTGCATCTGGACATTGTTATTCAAGCACAATCAGAGATTGAAAGTATGCCAGCAGGGCCAATTATCTGCAAAAATGTTTATAGTACTGGTCTTTGAGGCGAGTCTGCCAATTCTTGTCGCACATTCGGTTATGGCATAAATATTCCACCTGGAACGCGGTGAAAGTGTCAGATAATCTAAGTCAGGCAGAAAGGTGAAAACCTTTAGAGAATAAAGACCGAAACTGACCTATCTCGAAACAAAGAGTTCTCCTTTCAGTCGTCCCTGTTCGCAATCTCGTTTGAGAAGGGTTCATCAAAGTTCATGACTCTTGTAGTCAATTTGTATCTGCAGTGAGAGCCGTTCTGCATTCCCTAGAATGATGTCATTAGTCCTAAATAATAAAACATAAATCAGGCATTCCTATACGGATGGTTCTCATGGAATAAAATTTCACATGGACATAGCAGAGGGTCCATGTGAAATTTTATTCCATGAGAACCATCCGTATAGGAATGCCTGATTTATGTTTCAAATATTTTGATTCTACCCCACTGTGCAATGCAATATCGGATATACTCTGAACTATCCAGTGACTCCTTAACACTCCAATGAGCGCTGAGATAGCCTTTCGGTTTTTATTCTTGTGTGCTGAGTGCATGTCATATATTTTCTTAGCAAACATACTTTGCCCACAACGAATAACAATTTAACTCGATTTCGGCAAGTTTTCAGGAGAGCAATTTTAAATTTGAAATCATTGACTGAAATCAGGGAATTTAGATTAAGCTCACCTTTGTGTGCTCGATGTTGGCAATTTTGTAATATTTTTATTTTAAATGTAATTTATGATGAAATAACAGTTAACTTAAAAGATATAAACAAAACAATAAGTTTAGTTTTTTTCTTTTTCCTTGTTTTTCAATTTCTAGATCCTATCTCTACTTAAGCTGTTATTCCAAACATAATGCATTGACTTTAACTTCACAAATAACCCAATAATGGCTAAACTTGAGTTTAGCAACAAAAAACCCAATAAAAAATATCAATTTATCAAACGGCACAATGGCTAAACTCGAGATAGGCAGAATTTTCACGTATAAACACACTCACGGTACAGTTTGGAATAAAATCCTAATTCTACTTAAAAGGCTATTTAAGAAAATGTTTTTGAACAAACTTGAAATAGGCTGTTATTTGTAAATCTTAAGAGCGGAATATCAAAATTGCTTGTTTAGATTTTTGGGATACAATGATAAAATGTTGAGTGGAGGTGCATTTGAAAGCAAGAAGCATAAGGGTAGTAATAAATCAATTTTGTCCTAGCTCGACTTTGGATATTATTCCTTGTGGGCACAGATATGTATATTAGGTACTTATTGTTTTACTTCGCCGAAGGTTCTGCTTCAACACCACTCTGGTGGACGGTGTGTTCCACATTAGTATAGACCAGTATCAATCGCTGCCGCTACTGCTCAATGACCAGTACTATGTCTTCTTCACTTAAACAATCCAGCAACAATAAACACAATACCATACTAATGCATATAAGAAAAGTGGTTCCATTTGGAATAAAAGGGCAATAAATCTGTATCTTTAAAGCTTCTAATAGAGGAGTATCTAGGCTAAAATAATGTTGAAATTTTGAACACCTATGTTTAAACACAGAGTGACATACAGGATGTCAAAGTTGACTTCCTCCGGCATGTAAAGTCTTGTTGGCCTCATAACTTTTACAAATATCATTTGAACTTAAACTTATTGTAAGGGCTATGGCTGAGTGGTAGCGATGCTTGCCTGTCAGTCCAGAGGTCGTGGGCTCGATTCCCGCCGTAGACCCTGGGTGTTTTTCGCAGACAAGCTTATCGCTTCGAGGGTTGTGTTTGTAAAAAAAAAGAAAGAAGATGAAGAAAATACACTTTATTATGTAAAACTATATTCAATATTTTGAAAAATTGGAAAAAAAATTTATGATTTTCAACACAATTCTTGATAATAGCATGCAGAAACAATTTTTTAGTTGTCTCAATTCATGTAGTCGTGAAAAAGAATCAAAGTCAAGACTTTGAAATGAGAGTGCAAAAAGAGTGATAAATATTTACATAAATAGAGCTTGTTCTTTCTAAAAAATATTAAAATCATGGTCATTTTTCACTTCAATTAGTTTCATGAACCCTAAATATATGCTTTAAAATATTAATAATTAGGAGAATACTTGATTTAAAACTTAAAACGGATACTTATTTTATATTAAAATAATGCTTATACGCAACCACTCACAGTGGTTTCAATTGAAAAAAATAGGTAATAAATCCGTATTCGTTAAAACTTGCGATCCGACTACAAAAAGATGTATGTAAAAATCATAGAGGATGAACCAAGCTCTAAGCATATTATCGTTTAGACCACCCTGTTGAAAGATACGCTGAACTCCATGGTGACTACCTTGAATATGAAAACCCTTGCTGGCCTCATAACTTTTACAAATATCATCAGATTTTAATGAATTTCAACTTTTTGTAAAGTTTATAAGTAGATAAAGAAAATAAAGTTTTATTGAAATATCTTTTTTATTTTCAAAGATATGTATTTGACTTTGAGTTTTGAAATTTCGGTTTTTGGCCTCGACTTTATTCTCTATTTTGTAAGTATCTCCGGTAATATAGCGTTGCGAAAATTAAAAAAAATATATATTATGATTTCCAAAAATATGTTAATAATTGTCTCAACTCAGGCGTAAAACAATCAAACTCAATATTTTGAAATGAGACAGAAAAATGGTTTAATTGAAAGAAAAGTAGTGCTTAACTGTTCGAAGTTTTTAAAAAAAATTTTTCAAAACTAAAATTTTTTCTTTTCAATACATACTTCGAAAGAATAGACTTCACAAATTACTGCAGATACAATTTTAAATCGTTTAGAGCATACACACTACATCCAGCGTTGAATGAAAATAGTGATTTTTCTACGAATTTTTAAATTAATCGCTTAAGAAAAAAAGCGCCAATCGAATTTTTCAAAATGCTTTAAAATGAATGTGCTCTAATGAAATCAGGGAAATTGTTCCCGGAACTCGCTTTTTTCTACGAACAACACTTTCTTCACTAAAAGCACATCACTTTGTGGTCGATATACCAATGAATCGCACTACGCATTACAGGGAAAATTCGTTCTTTAGCCGTACAGTTCGTATGTGGAATAAACTACTTGCAGAGATCTTTCCTGTCACTTTCAGTATGGGAAAGTTCAAATCGAATGTTCACAGACACTACTCCCTCTATCCTCCTACCCATAACTAATTTTCCTAGTTCCGGCACAATACATTGCATAAATCGGGGTCATCCCCTGAGTGCTGGTCCAAAAAACAAACCGAGCTTAAAGTAAAAAAAACCCACTTTATTTGCAGTTCCATATTGTGTCACTTAATACATAGATAGCAAAATCAAAACCAACTTCTATGCATTTCGCATGTTACAGATATTACACACTATCTTCATTTTACAATAGTTAACCTTCCAACACTCAACAGGTTGATTAAAAAAACTTCATCTAGAGAGCATTTTACAAAGAGTAGAAACGTTAATGATAAAAACAGTAATTCCTTCTTAACACATTCTTTTAAGTCGTATCTAATCTTTTTACCAGGCACTGTTAAAGAAATAAGTGTATAGTTAAAGAAAAAACTAATAGTATTTTTAAACAGAAGCTATTACGGCATTGTGGCTCGTAAGAGTACACAATGTTGGACAGTTCAAAGTACAGTAGGAAAAAAGTGAAAAAAGAGTGAGAAAAGACCAAAAATATTATAAAAGAAATTAACATACCTGGTGTAAATTAAGCAGAAATGTTTAATTTGAAATGTGATTTATGCGAAGACTGACTTTTTGCACGTCACTGGTTATGTGCAGGTGTTCTTTTTTATTCTTTTGTTAGTTTTTCCTACATTGGAGGCGACTGATATGGTAGGGTAGATGCTTAAATACTCATATAATGCTACCCAAAATGTACACAATCAAGCATTCAGTAAGCATTAGAGAGTATGTATGTTTGTTTGTTTTATTTTTGTATATTTTTTATACACACGTACGTCGTAGAGGTGAAGGTGGATTTAGCACACAACAAATGTGCAACACATACACTTTGTTTGATATACGCACTGGCCAAAGGACTCAGGTGTTGCGACTGTTAGTCTATTTGTATGTAAGACACTTTTTGTTTAGCAATTATTTTTTTTATTATTTTCGTTTATGGTGGGGTTGTTTTTCAGGTTGTTTGCTGATTTGTAAGGGTTTACTGGGCGAACAAATTAAACTAAGGTACTGTGTAGTAGTAGACGTAGTAGTATTAGTTGTTGTATTCTTAATAATGTTTACTTTTGTGTGTTTGAAGTGAAATAATTATAAATGTAGTCTGACAGCAAACTAATGAAACGGCGGGTATTTCCTTCAAGTATACTAGGTCCTTGAAACAATATGTTAGCATACATACACGGTTAGATTTTCTTTTTATTTTTCTCTTTTTTTCTGAAATGTCATTTATTTTTGTACCTGCAGTTAATTAACGGAAACATTATTTAGATGACAGGCACTAAACACTAACACTCTTAACACTTGAAAGAACTTTTTGCAGGTGCAATAAATATAAATTTATTGCTCAAATATTTCTTGCAGTATAGCGCATACACAATTTAAATTTGATAATTACAATTTTTTTTGTCATATTTTACTACATTAATTTAAAATTCTACTTAATAAATTTTTTGTATTTCAGATGCTAAATTTGGAACGCACATGTAGTACTAATACCACTCTACTTTCCATACTCTTTTATACAATTACTTGAACGCTTTGACATGCACAAACACATGCACATGTCTATATGCCTCAATAAAATTGAGCACTTGAACACATATAGACATTCTCTCTCCGTTTTTCTCTCTCTGTTATTCTACTTCTTTACTCTGGTTTTTTCTTCGTCTGGCTACAAAAAAAAAAGAAATGGAATTTAGTCCTTAAGAAACAATTATTTAATTCTTTTGCTTATATATTTGTTTAACACAAACGTAGTTTTATATTTACTTTAGCATACTTTTAGGCTTCTTTATATATGTTTTCTTGGTATATTTATATCACTTTTGTATCAATATCAATTCCTTTGTTCTTTTGTTGCAACATTTTAGTTTCTTTTTGCTTTTTATTATAAATTTTCATTAAATTTATTTAATGAATAAATAAACCTGAAACCCTTCGCTGATTTTATGAAAACTTCTCTAAACCGTACTGTACCGTATCGGTATGTTTTGTTATAAAGTTCTCTTGGATTTGCAATATGGTGAAAAATAATACCAATCATACTTACAAGTGGTGGATATTGCAGCTAGACTCTATAGAGCTGTAGTACATTTCTTTTGCTTTTGTTTTTGCAAAAAGAGTTTGCGCAATGCGTGCTTTTTGGGGGCAAAGTAAGTTAAAAGTAATTTTTTGTCGGTCGTGTTATGAAAGCTGTTGAGAAAAATTGATTAAAAACTAAAAAATACACTGAAGAAATTTAGAAATTCGCAAATAAATACAATGTTAAAAGTAAGCTTTTTCATAAATTGAGCGATTTCAAATATGGTGATTTCCGGAAATAAATAATGAACAGTTAATCAGTTACTAGAAGCTACGTTTCGTTCCCTATCAAGACAATCAGCCTGGGGTAAGCTATTTTTATACTCAAAAATCTACTAAAACTGTTCTAAGTCCTCTAGAAGAAAATTGAATACTTGAAAAATCGAATATCTCCGAAAGTTCGGTGAGCACCACATCCACTTATAACCACAAGAAGCGCCTTAAGGGTACCAAAAAGTCATAATCATAGTTTCTCAATTCCGAAAAACCAAAAATTCGATATGAATTTAGTCCATCGTAAACCTAATTTCATTAAAGAAATCTAAATTTCGGTTTTAGTAATACATATTCGAAAGTGCACTAAAAGGGCTTTAGGTCTACCAAAAACTTCCAAAAATCATAGTTACTCCGAATAAATAAAATAATTTCCGTTATACAACGCATTTTCGGAAATAATTTTTTAATGAAAATTTGAATTTGGGCACATATACAATTCACCTATAAGTCCACTATAATTCCATAATTTCGCTAATTAAGCTACTCCGAAAATATGTAAGAAAAAAACTTTCTGAAGATTCGATATTTAACACTTTTTCGAAAGTGCTAGAGAGGCGAAACCTATAAAATGGTTAAAGATGCTAAAAACCAGCATCGTAGTGGCAACTGGAAATAAAAATTTTGATTTTTTTTTGACAAACACAATTTGCGAAGCTATTTATTTGCCTTGTCTGGGAAAAATCCCTAATATCTTTGACGACCTCTGAGCTAATAGGTTAGCATCGCTACAAATCAGCTCCAGTTGCTGGAATGGTGACTGAACAGGCCGTGATAAAAATTATCCCAGTAAAAAATTTTCATGTTTATTTGACACACTAAGACAACATTTTAAAATAAAGCGCATAAAAATACGCTTTGAAATAAAACCTTATTTCTGAACAGTGAACGTAAATGAAAGAAACTATAGAAAAAAGCTGATTTCATACTGCTGACACAATGCATGTTGAGTGTTTTGTTTTTCTTTCGACGGGGTTTGTTTGAATTTGGAACGATTTTCCGTCCGATTTTCCGATTTAGTATTCAATAGAGCACTGAAGATATCACATAGCCGAAACCGGTCTGTTTAACAACCAAATTTGATGTGGGATGACGGAAAATCGTTCCAAATATAATGCATGTTCCTAAGGGAGAAAGAAGAGTAAGTTTATGTGAGCTTCTTGATAACGTTTTGCAATAGTGTTTTGCCGAGTGGTTGGTTGGATTTCAAACCTGAAGGAGCTTAGTTCGATACTAGTTGAAATTAAAATAATAAACAGTGATTGCAAATATAAAGTTACATAATAATAAGAAGTTACATATTAATAATAGGAATTCAAAATGACGTTAGCACCAATCCGCGTCGACCAATTTTTTTCATATATTTTCAGTTTTAGTGCTGAAAATGGTGATGATTTTCAGCGCTTCAGAAAGCGCTTTTTGTATTAGAAATCTAGTACTTTAAACCAGGAACTCACCACGCAAAAATCAGTAACGATATCGGCAGGCTAGTAAGCACTTATTTTATATTATAATAGCAAAAACTGCTTTTTTGAAGCAGTTTTTTACTCTAATGGGATAAACAATTGTGTACCGCCAGAGGTAAAGTGTTTAATGCCTTAGTTAACTCAAGTCAATGAAGAACGAGTTTCCTGGTCCGGATTCCATATATCCCGGTAGGATGTTAGCCAAGACATAACTACGATGACGACTCGGAGTCAATGCAGATCATGCATAAACGTGAAGAACTGACACGAAAGAGGTACTGGAAAAGTGGTATAACAACTGTTCGAAGATGTTAATATCTTATCTTCAGTGAAGTATCACGCTGGCGAAGACGACTTCGATTTGATGTGAATACGTGAGGTGTTAGGACGAAAGAGAAAACGGTGTAAGGCACGAAAGAGGCCGGACAAAGCAGTTTTAAATATCGCCTAACAGAGATGGAAATCCAGGAAGATTATGTTTGAGTATTGTTTCTGTAGGCAGCTGAGATAGCAGCGTACGTTGCGCCCTGACTACATATAGACTGCATTTTAGATGTGGGTTCCTCAATCATCTGCTAGAAATCAGAAAAATCTAAAAGCGTGTGAAAAGCTTATGTCAATGTTTTAGTGGCAGGTCTGCCTAATGGTTAGTTGTGCTGATAATCATTGACGAACATAAGGGGTCGAAAAGTGACCGAGGACAGTAGTGGTCCCACCTAAACATAAAAAGCCATAAGTCGAAAAATCGTGAAAAGTCAAGTTACTCCGAAAAATTCCAAAAATTATCTTAAATCTTCAAAAAAACTATAGTATCACCAAAGAAACTGAAAACTCACAAAGCTAAAATAATATTTATGATTAATATGATTATTTCGAACGTATTTGCTTTGTGAATCCAAATTGATTATTAGGCTAAGGTTCGTAACGTTATATTCAGAAAGAATCGGGCATGATCAATATTCGAAGGAACAAGGGAAAAATTAACATCGAGCGTAGGTGATTTTAAAAAATAATTAAATATTTCGGATTACAAACGTCAGGAGCTATAGCAAAATATAACTTTGCTGGAAATTTTTTGCAAATGGCCTGTACGTACTCGTCTCATGACTAGTGAAAGTAGGAGTTGTACAGTCATATTCTTTCTTGTTGGACAAAAGCAAACGATTTTATAGCAATAAAAGCACACAAGACTTAGTTAAGCATAAGAAAAATTAGTAGCACTATAGCTATCAGATAATGCCAAATTACTTCAAATAACCACCAACCGATTTAATAATTCACTTTGATATTAATGTTTCATTATAAGACGGCTTTGAAAAAGAGATTAACATTTTTTTTATCTTGATGTGGAAAGAACATCAACGCACTCAAATTATAGTAAAAGCTACTAAACAATCAGTTAAATATTAAGGCCCCTATTATGATTCACAACTCAACTCAGTTGAGTTGTCAATGTTACAACTCAACTATTTTTTTGTATTATGACTCACAATTTTAGTTGTCTTCGAAATAATGTTCAAAATGAGGTGCTTAAATATGCTCTATATTTTTCGAAACCATAATACCCATCACAGAATATTTTAAATATTTGTAGTTTTAGCTCTACTATTTTTCATGAGATTTTATGTTTTATAAGTATGGCAACAATATTGGTTGACAAATGTGATAGGTTGGCGTCTGCAACCGCTATTTTAAAAGTAAAACAGAAGTAACACAATAGTCAAAATAAAAACAAATACACAACTGATAAAAAGCAGTTGTCTGTCTCACTTTGATGAAAGTTGAGTTGAATGGTCGCTACCACTTGAGATCTGAAAATGTTTTATGACAAGTTCTTTCGGCTCAAGTTATATTACTTTGGACTAAAAACGCAATGCTGTTCGGAATAAAAATTATATTAAAAAAAAAAACTAAAATAATAATATGAAAAATACAGGCCATCCTTAGAATGTGGAATGATTTTGCGAGATCCCAAGCCAAATTTTGTTGATAAACACACCGGTTTCGGCTATGCGCAACTTCCAGTGTTCTGTTGAACACCATCCTTGGAACTTTCTGCTAATTTCGGGCTTAGAGTGCTCGAAAAACTAAAGTTTTTCAAAGTAATTGAAAACACATTCGAAAATTTTCGATACCGATATCTTTCGAAGCACTTAACCAATTTAGACAAATTTTATGGCATTCGACGCCGCTGGCTGTATCTAGAAATCGATTGCATTAGAATTTTGGAATTTATTATAAATTTTTTTTCGAAATTTTTCGACTGCGATTTTAGTAGCACTTATTTGATGATATTTACATTATTACTATGCTCTGTATGAGCACAATCTAACCAGACGCGACGCGAGCCGGAAGATATTGCCGTCTCAGCTGAAGTGGCCAGCATCACAAAAGAGAAATAAGAAAGTATTAGTGTTTATTTTTGTTTTGCTTTACGCATACATTTGTAAAATATGCAACACTTTTAATTGGATAAAATGAAACACCAACACGTAATTGTTGTCTCTTTCTCAACTAGCCGGCATAAAAGCTGATTTGGGCAATTTTCAACTGTCAAAGTTGACGTGTCTGGTTAGACTGTTGTTTGAGTAAACTACTAACTAAACTAAACTAAGGTTCATATCCTAGCTGAGTAAAAAATAAGGTGAGAAAAAATATAAATAAATTAGTGTTTATGAAAAATTTTTTTATATCATATATTGTTTATTTGACTACATATTTTTTAGCTTCAAGTAAGTCAAAAAATAGCTAGTTAATTACTGCGACAATGTAAGTAATTTTTTTTAAAGAGAAGTAGCTCATGCCTATCAATTAATTAATTAAAGTGCTACCTTTTGCGGGAAAGGGTTAGTGTAGAGACAGCAAGTGGTGTAGTGAGATAGATGGAAACTTTAATTTATTTACAACTCTGCTATTACGCGTTTTATTTTTGCAAAATTTTGTTTAGCAGTGTTGCAGCGCCTCTGGGGTCAGGTAGATATATTAATTATTTAAGCTATTGACCATTTTATTAGTTCTTTTACTTCGCGACAATTCTGCTACAATACCGACGAAGGAGGCTGCTGTGAATGTGCATTAGTATATGTCAGTATTAATCGCTGCTGGTACTGCTAATTACCCAGCGGGAAAACACAGAAGTCCTTCCTACTTCAGGCCTTATTAAAGGCCAGCTTAGGCATTTTTTATACTATCACCATTCTTATTTAACTGCTAAATAATCCCTTACAGAAGTCCTCGGCTCTTCCGTATAAAAGATAAGATACACATTCCACATTCGCTTCTATGAGAAGAGAGAAGAGAAGGAGTAGGATTTTTGTTTTTTTTTGTCAAAGCAAAAGAAATCCTTTTTGTTTATCAAAAATTGACTTTATAAATAATAATAAGCTTTATTTGTATATAAAGCTAAAATTTACGTACAAGAGACATCACACATGCTGCTATTATGCCATTTATGTTGAAGCTGATTACCATATACTTATTCCATCGAAACTATTCATGTTCAATTCCTCATCAATAAATACATGCGTATAAAAAATTACTTTCAATGTAAGGAAATAGCTCGAAGTAAACAATCACGTTAATCAAAAATAAAGAAATCGCTAAAAAAATACCGAGATTAAAAAAAGTGGACCTGCATTTGCTTTTTGACAGATGTTTCATAGAAACCATTTAAAATGACCTTTTTAGAAGATTTTTGTCAGGAATTCATCACTTCATCACTTTCGCAGCCTAACAACAATCAACACAATGACATGCCCATCAGAAAAATTTATGAATGTTGATGGCTTGCCTGAAACTAGTCTCGAACTCACCACTGCAGCCAACAGAACCTTCTAAGGGGCACCCCTTACATTTTGAACTTCTCAAAAGAAAATATGTAGTTATCGAGTCAAATTACACAACGCAACAATTTTGAACTTTTTTAAAGTTTCAGAGTTAAAAACAGATAGTTCTTATGTATTTTGATGTGTTGAGTTCAGAAATAACCATTAACATTTCCGATTAGCTCTAGTTTTGAAGATATATTAACTTTAATATTTTTGTAAATTAAAGCATTTATTTGTATTCTTAGCATCATATTTCCGGACAATTCGTCAAAAGCATAAAACAATTTATGGATTGTTAATCTAAACAAAAATATCTTTCTTTTGCTAATGTGAGCTTCAGGATACATTAATGGTATTGCCGGGATGTAGGAAATTGTGTGTTTTTATTTTATGCCTTAAACATTTTAAAACTTCAAAAACATTATCTTTTTAAAAGTAAGCACAAACAAATATTTCAGTGAATAAATTTTTGTATAAAAATTTGAAATCCATTGAGCGTTTCGTTTTTGATAACAAAAATCGCGGTATTCAAAAACATTTTCTTTTACAAATTTCGTATTATAAAGAATTCCGCTATATTGATAACAAAATTATTTTAAAAGAAAAAAATATATAATTAAAAAAAAAATGTTGGCATGGCTTGGATACGACCCGGGCTTCTCGGCTGTAAAGCATACTCTCTACAACTGAGCCATATCCCAGTTACTTTTTTTAATGAGATAAAACTTCTTTTAAGTACGTATGTATGGAAAGAAAAAAAATAACCGGCATGGTAAAGAAATACATGCAACGAAATATTGTATTAAGGTAATGAAAAATGTTATTGAAATTCATATTTTTTTCAATAACATGATTTTATTGAACACAATTCTAGTCTATTTTTTTCTGTGTAGTCAGATGCAAAGATATAATGTTACTCTTTTATACAATTATATGTATGTGTAGATAGATAAGAAGACCGAAAAAAATAAAAATCTTATATAAAGATCTACAAAGTAAAAATCTTTCATAACTGTTATTTAAAGACCTAAAAAACGCAAATCATTTATAAAGAGCTCAAGAAGACCTAAAAAATAAAAATTTTTCATAACTGTTATTTGAAGACTAAGAAAATACAAATCATTTATAAAGGGCTCAAAAAGACCGAAAAATAAAAAGCTTTTATAACTGTTATATAAAGACCTAAAATATAAAAAGCTTTTATAAAATTCTCAAGAAGACCTAAAAAATAAAAATCTTTCATAACTGTTATAAGAAGACTAAAAAATTTGTGTGCATTTTTAATTGTTATTCAAAAAGCACTTTTTTAAAAAGCTTGTAATAATAATTATTTAACGATTTTTTTATGTCCCTATTATAAGTAGTTAGGATTTAAATCCTCATATCCCTTTGTGCTTACCAGTAAGTAAAGTTTTTTTTTTTGTTTTGATATTGGGCAGCTCAGAAATTGAAAAAAGCTTTTACTAAATAGAAACGAAATAGCACTTCCCACTTTCCAACTTATTTGCACAAGCATTAAATTTATGAGCACAATTTTACAAGAGTCGGTTAAATATGTATAAGTAAGAGGAAAATAATATTTAATTTATATGGGCGTGGTATTGCCCACTTTTCTAGTTACAATATTGAATTTTCAGCTATATGTTTCAACCAAAGTGGATAACACGAAGTGGTTGAAAAATAGTTTTCAAATTTTGAAACGGAAAAATTACTTACGAAAACTGCTAGATAAATAGAATCTTATTAAAATAGAAAATTTGTCAAGAAAAATTGTAACAGTGTTTATTTCCTAATTACCTGTTTTCACACGGAGCATCAGAATAGCAAACGCAAAGGAAAATGCCAAAACATGTACGTCATTTTTTTTAAACAGACTTTTATTAAAGGAAAAAAGGTGAATTTAGCACCAGAGGAACAGTCATCTCTTTTTGGACCAAATTTAAGCTCTTCTCGCATCCGTGTGAATTAAAAGACAACGACCGACCGAAAACCCCCATGCGATGAGCAACAGTTTTATACAATCAACCATATGAAGCAAGCAACACAATCTGTCCAACAAGTAAAAAAGAGGAAGGAAAAAAACGAACACAATGCAATAGTGTGTCATACACCATTTTGTACTCACTATGTGGTGTATTCTATTGTGTTGCCAACAAAGGGAAAAAGTCACCTTTCAATGACGTAGTCAATAGTTAAATGTTTGAGAGAATTTAATTTTATACAACCATTCTTCGTCTTCATCAAGAAAATTTTTGTCCATGTGTGTGTGTGTGTGTGTGTGTGTGCGAATTTAATTATGGTTCTACCAAAGGCTGCCAGTAGTGGGAATTTGAACCCCAACGTGGGGATTTTACAAGTACTTTGGAGACAAATAATTTCGTTTGGGAAGAGGGGATTTTTCTGGGTATATTTAAAACTATCGTGGGGATATTTTGGGGATTTCTTGTCGACAATTGATATATAATTAAAGCTGACAATAAGGCTTGTTTCCTTAGCATTGGTTCCAACTTTTTTTGAAGTAAAAATTTTTAATTTTGTGCCAACAGTTGCTAAACAAATTTTCAAGGTATTATTAACGGATTCTTTAGGCTTAATTGTAGGCCACTCCTGAAAAGTTACGCTATGCAATTGTATTGTAAAATGATTAAAGCGTTTATTTTAAATCTTTACACATGTAATCGTTTGTGTGTTTGGTAGTTACGCATGTTATTCGAAACTAGAAGGGCTGTCGAGCTGTAATTTTTAATACAGATTCGGGCCAGTCCACGAATGGTTTCTGCTTTGTTTTTGACCCAAAAAACATATACAGTTAAAAAAAGTACATTTAGAGATAAGACAACGTTTGCCGGGCTCAGCTAGTTAATTATATAAAATTAATAGTTTGGAATACTGCAATGAAATCTTAAAAGATCAGAACACGTTCCTTAGTATGCGGTGTAAATAAAGCTAATAAACTGCAAACTAAAAACCAATGAAATAATCGGGCATATTCTGTATCTCCAGAAAACATGAATTTTTTCACAAGTATTATATAAAAACTCTTTGAATTTTTTATGCTGAAATTTTGCTACACAGAACAAATTATCATAGGTTTTTATTTTAACACACATGTGTTTGAATTAGTTTTTAAATTTTATTATTTTTTTCTTTGGTTTTTAAATATTCCAATACAAAATTTTGATAGAAAAAAATGCGATTTTTTTCTTATTAAATATTTACGAATTTTCGTGTTTAATTTTACGAATTTTGTGATAGGTTCCATTTCCGTAAAATAAATATTTGAATTTATGAATTTAGTAAGAGGATACGAATTATAGTTTTTTCTGTGTGGTCACGGAAAAGTTTTACATATAAGAACTAGTTTCCTTCCACTAATTGTGATAACAAATCTATATAAACTTTGGTCAAAAGCAATACTCTTAATATTCCAAAAAGTAATGAATACATAGCAAGAATATTTTCTTTAATATGCAACACGAAGTATTAGAATCACTATTACGGAGAGATTAACTTAAATAACATTTGCCGCCAAGCATTTGAGCGTACCGATGAAATCCTAAATAAATTTAATAGAAAACCCAAGTAAATAATACACGAAATTAATACAAAATCCACGTTAGATTCTTCATGCAGTAATAACAATAAAATCTGTCAACGGTTGTATATTATAAATGTATGTAAAATATGAGTACAAAATAAATAAAAAATTTTATGTTATTTTAATAAATATCACATTTGGGGATTTGTGGGGAATTTTGCTTGGGGAGCGTGACAAATATGACCTGGCAGCCCAGGTTCTATCACACACAGAGCCCTCAATGCATATGCTCACAATATTTAATGTTGCCATCCTGCCACATGTTTTTAAATGCCTTTGTGTTGTTATTTTTATTTCTCTTTGACAAAGGAAAACTGTTGCTCGAATTGGTGAGAGTGTATTGGTGTCAATACATGTTTATATTTTAATGTGATTTTTGTTGTTGTTGATTTTTTTATTATGCTAAAATGGGAGAATAAAATTTTATTCATTTTGGCCAAACAACACTTCATAAATTGTCTGTATGTTATTTTTGGGGGCAGAATAATAGTTTCTTAGACGATATGAGAGTATACTTTTGTGGGTTCTTTATTGTTTCGTGTTTGGCTAAGTGTTTACAGTAAATTGAGTAAAAGCAACTATTTAGTTCACACTGGTTTGAATGATTATATAAGTAATACACGGAGAGCTATTGAACCCTTCGGCTAACGTTCTTTGTGTAAGGTTAGATCATTTTTAGTTAGAATTTCTCTCAAACTAATCACGGTAACTACAGTCCAGTAAATTAATTGCTCCAATAATCTGGTTTTTCTTAGTTTATAGTAAAATTAGCGCATTCATACCTTCAGCGATATCAGCTGGCTGGAGTACAATATTTTTCGTAAAAAGAGCTTTTTGATGCGTTGAAAATCCTACCAATTTTCAATACTAAAACTGAAAATATAAAAAACTTTCTCGTTTCAAAACCTGTATTGTGTCAGCACTGAGAAGTCCGCTTTTTTGTGTATTTTCTTTCATATACATTCACTGCTCTTATTTTAAAGTGCTTAAAAAACATGAAAATTTTTTACTGAGAGTTTACCACAAGTATCCGTCAGTCGCTTCGATGTACCATATCCACTTCAATAGGCAAAAAATAATACTATGATATAAAAATTGAGAAAAACCTTAATCAGAGATTCTCATGTACCAGTTCTATATTGCTGGATCCCATAGAGAGCGAAAGTACCTTTAGTTTTTTTTGGCCAATTCGTCAAGTAGTTTTATAACCGTAAATGTAGTTAAAAAACGGTTTTCTTAGAGTTTAAAATTTCAACAGTAATATCCAGCAAAAACTTGGTAATGAGTTGTCATTACCAAATAACATACTTTTCAACCACAAACTACATACCGTCTGATTTACTTTACAGTAGTTAAACAATTACTTACTAGTAATTAAACAAGCCATCTATTCTCTTATTGGCAGGGTACTAGTGTATCTGCTTATCATACAAACGATAAACAGTTCAACCCCTGGGGAAGCTAAATAGATTTTTTTAATTGTGTTCATGTTTGTGAAAACAAGTTTTAAGCCCGTAACAAAATAGTAGTGCAGTAGCCTAGTGAGTAAGACACTTGGCATAAAATAATAAAATAACACAATAACACAAAACGGCTTGAGTAGTTCAATGCTTAGCAGAGACATATAATTTTTATTGTGTTTTGTGTATTCAATGTCTACTAAATATTGAAAAATATAAATTGTTATTTGTAATCAAATGTGGTAAGTACTTGCCTCCAACGACATCGCCATGTTAAAGTAATTGGTTAAAATGCCAAAATAGAAGTAGTGAAGGGTAGGTTTTTTTTAATCATTTTAACTCATTACTCCGCCATAAACATTTTTCCTGGGTACATAAATTCTTTGTGTCAAAACGGCATTCTACAGAATTTTCTATATTTGAAAGATATGATTTTTATCTTTCAAATAAGGAATGCTTTTTGAAAATCAGTTATTAAATAGCTAAATTATGGTGGCTTAAATGTAAAAAATCAAAATTTTTGAACAAAGTTTTATTTCCCCAGGCTTTTAGTTGCTTATGAGATACCAAAGCATTAAATAAATTTACTTTTGTAAAAAAGAACACTAAATTAGCTTTCCAAAATCCGTAATTGCATTAAAATCAGTTAAAAAAAAATGTTGAGTTATAGTACGTTTTTTGTTTTAACTTTTTGTTTCTTATTTAGAAATAGGGTGGTCACCCTAATCCATTTCATCATAACTCAAGAACGGTAAAACCGATTTAAGTAACTTTATTATAAAAAGATGAGGAACTTAATTTCTTTTAAGTCACCCATATATAATTTCTTTTATATATCTAGCTGTTTCGGAGTTGTATAGAAATAGGCGGCGAAAACTTATGGCGTTTTCTTTTCTACAAAAGTGTGTTGCACTATTTGCCCTTTTTAATGAAAATTTGCAATATAATCATGTTTCGAAGAAGTGAATTTATTAGAAATTATTGTATCATCCCTTACGAAGGCAAATTTTTCCTTTAAAGGAATGTTAAATTGCAATTTTTTTTAATAAAAAGTAAAAAAATTTCACATTTTTTTATAGAATAGAAAACACCATTAGTTTTTTCTTTCAAAATTTAACTTTTTTTTCGTTTTCAAAAAATCATAAGAAAATTAGGAAGGCAAAGATTTAACATTTTTATCATTTAACATATTCTGCATCTTTTAGTGTTTGAGTTATCAAAACCGATTAAAACGTTCTCGAATTATGATGAAATATGTATATTATGATAAAATATATTAGCGTAACATAAGAAACAAAAAACACAAAACATATCATAACTCATTTATTTTTTAGCCATTTTGGAAAGCTACTTTAGTGTTCTATTTCACTAAAATATAAATATGCAGTGTTTTGGTATCTCATTAGCAACTGAGAGCCTGAGGAAAATACAATCTTGTTGAAAACATTTTTTTTACAATCAAACCACCATAACTTAGTTATTTACTAATCAGTTTTAGAAGATCATGCCTTATTTGAAAAATAAAAAACATGTCTTTCAAACATAGAGAATTTCGTAAAAATCTGTTTTGAAACAACGAAGTTATGACTGTTTAAATTTCAAACTCTTAAGAAAAACATTTTTTCACTACATTTACCGTTATAAAATCACTTGACCAACTGACCTAGAAAAACTAAAAGTATTTTTGTTCCGTAAGGGCTTCAACAAAATAGAATTGGTACTTGAGAGCCCCTGAATAATTTTAGTGTATCACAGTGTAATTCAAAAAATATATTTTTGAGTAAGGTTGACTTTTTTTAGAGGGTATTCTAAAGCGAACAACGAAACATCCTAATGTATTAACCACACTTGATATATAGACACTTGACATTTGCAGAGTTAGTGTACTATTATACAAAATACAACAATAAGTACGTAAATTTAAATAATATAAAAATTAAAGGGTATTCTATCAAGTAATGTAATTTTGACGCTATAGTTTTGATAATGAGCTGTATCTTGGAAGCCGTAAAAGGCTAACTCTTGGAATATACATAGTTAGAGCAGCATTTTAAAGGCAATAGTAACGAATGCTAAAAAATAGAAAAAAACTAACATTTAAAGGGTACTAACTAAGCCAACAAACAAGTCGAGAAGTAAATGGCCAAAATGAAAAAATCGCCAAAACAAAAAATCACAAAAACGAAAAAAGTCGCAAAACAAATAGAACTGCTTTGATAAAAAATCGCAACTACCAAAAAACAAAACCTGAAAATGAAAAAAATTGCCGGAACAAAAACAAAGCGCTAAAACGAAAAAAACACCAAAACAAAAAGAAAAGCAAAACTTAAGAAAAGTTAAAAAAAAAACAAAAAAACAAAACAAACTTTCAAAACGAAAAAAAAACGCTAAAACGAAGAAAGTCGAAAAAATTTCTAAAACGAAAAAAGGATTATGTGTATATGGTATTCGTACAAAGCCCTTCGTGTAAGAGTCAGATTCGCACTTTACTGAATTTATTTTTCTTCATGCCCATTTTTCTGATTTTGGTTCTACTAAGTAAAAATTTTTTGCTTTGAAAAGTTGGCATAACATTTGAATTAAAGAAATACATTTATATAAAAAATATTTTTATTTCTTCTCTCTTTTCTTAAATATGTATATCCTTTCCTTATTATGCTTTCCCATCTTAGTATTATTAAATGAAATAATTTATAAAATCTAATTAAAAAAAACAACAAATGTCTGTCTTCCAATTGTATTTCCTTTTTATATGTTGGCTAACTAAAACTACTAGCAAAATAGAAATGGGACATACCCCACTTACACACAGCCAAGTGTAAAGTGTCATACAATTAGAAACCATTAATACAAGTGTCATCTTAAATTAACCAAGTTGAAAATGAAATTCTACTTGTACAGTTAAAAGAAATCTTACATTTCTCTTGCTGTTTTGATTTCATGTGTCTGTCCTTATGCGGGTTGGCCTCTTCAATGTTTTCTTGCAATATTTTGCTGTTTTATTTTCTTTTTATTTTTTGTTGGGAGATTTCACTCCTCTTTTATCAATTTATAATATGCTGCACTATTTATCATATTTATTATGATTTTTTAATTAAAAACTTTAAAGCTGCAGCAGCAAGAGAAGAAGTTTGTTGCTGCAGCAACAAATGGTTGAAAGAAAGGGCAATGAGTGGACTAAATGTTAGCGTTAGTTTTGCAAAATAACAAATGGAATGTGAGTGTAAAAGAAAAGAAAGGCAACAAGTAATAAATAAAAAAATACATTAATTGTTGGGCAATTTGTTTAAGAAAAACAATGCAATAATATTATAAACTCTGAAGAAGATAAAAATAATGACATTTCTAATGATGCAACATTAAAAAATATATTTTTCTTTTGCAGTTTTTAATATTGAAAGAAACTTTTTTTTTCATAATAATATTAAGAGCTAAATCAATTTCAATTGCACAAAATTCAAAGAAATATAGATTTTTTAAAATTATAAGCTGCAAGGCAAAGTTGTCTAAGTACTTTGCTTTTCGAATGAGCATCTTTTACACTCACATGAAAATGTTTGTAGTTGCAAAAATGTATTATATTTCTCAATAATTGCCTTTTCATATTTTAAGATACTTTGAGAAATAAATCTGTCGACTTGCGGTTTGACGCCTTTAGATTACTCCAAGCAACCAAATGGGTTTTGCTCTAAAGGGGGAAAAATAAAAGGTAAAAACATCACCGAAACGAAAAAAATCCTCAAAACTGTAAATAATTGCGAAAATGGAGAAAAAGCGCTAAAGTGAGAAATAAATTACTAACCCGGAAAAAATAGCCAAAACGGACTTCAAATGAAAAAAAAAAGTTTTTCCATGATCGATTTTATTTACAATAAAGTCTCCACGTTTTTGCAAAAAATACGATTTTTAAAGATGCTGGTCGACAGATTTCTTTTGAAGTGCTCCCTCGATTTGGTTAGAGCAACACAACACATAAAAAAATATCGTAGTTATCTTTGTTGTTTTCCTTATTGCATAATGCTATTTTCTCTTGAAATAAAAAGTAGCCAGTATGCGAAGATAAAACATAGAGAAATCAGCACTTGAAAGCATTCTTCTGTATACACCGAAAAAAAATTTGTAAATACAACTAATTTTTTTGTTATATCAATTAAATAATTAATCGATTTTGAGCCTACAACGATTTTTGTAAATACAATTACGAAATTGTAAGTTAAAGGAAAATCAAAAAAATTTTTTTTTTGTAGATTTTAAATTTATTTCAATTAAGATTATTGTTATATCAACAATGTGAATTGTTGATTTTCCGAACAAATTTTGACTACCACAATTGTTGTATTAACAATATTTTTTTATACAATCACAATCCTCGAAGCGACTTTTTGCTTGTCTGCGAAAAATACTAAATGTCTTCGGTCGGAATCGAACCGGCGACCTCTGAACTAATAGACTAACGTTTTTACCTCTCAGCTACAGAGCAATTCTTTATTAAATACGCAAATAATGAATACACACAAAACATGATTTGCTTTGTTTCATCTACGTCTGTGCATTCATTTTTTCTATCAACAATGATGATTGTTAATTTTTTTCACAATACATGACAAAAAATTTGGTTAGTTCAGTTTGTTGAAAACAATTTCTTCATTTGTTTTGTTTCATTTACGTGTGTGCATTCATTTGTTATATCACCAATGATGATTGTTAATTTTTTTCACAATACATAACAAAAAATTTGGTTGGTTCAGTTTGTTGAAAAAGATTTCTGTGTTTGCCGTATCAACAACTCAATTTGTTATATAAGCAAAATATATGTTTAAATTTAAATTACATATTAACAATTGAAATTGTAAGTTGCAGTTTGATGATATTTCTTTCTGTGCGCTATTTGAATTAAATTGTTCCATTTTCGATATTTTACCAAATCAGATATCTAACATTTACCTAACATTTTTCCTTTGGCTTATAATAAATATAGTTTTATTTGCTTAAATGTGTTCATTTCTTTTTCTCACTCAAATTGAAAAAGATTTTATAATGAAAATCCATGAATCTCCAGGTAATAAAGTGTAGAAAAACAAAAGAATCAAAAAACTTTTTACACAAACAATACAATTAAACAAAAAAAAACTTAAGTGAAAAAGAAATAAATTAAAGCAACTGCAAAAGGAAAACAATGAAGAAAAATCTCAAGGAAATACTAACAAAATAAAAGAAAATCTCTTTAAATTTTTAATTGTTTCTAAAAAAACTCTCGTTCTTCTTCTGTTAAAAAAGGTAGTGAATTATATTAAAGTTAAAAGAGTTATTAAATTAGTTTGGCTTAAGTTCATTTTTAATTTAATCTTTCGATCAAACTATTTTTTATTTAAGAAAGAAATGCTAAAGCATGTAAATATTGAACATTCAAAGAAAAATAAAAATCCCAGCATTGAGAATATCGATGATATTCCACGCTAGTAAGACCGAAATGGAAAAAGCTTAAAATAGTTGAACATGCTAAGAAAAAGACAGTTAGTGACATTTCGAACATTTAGACAAAGTTCAATAAGGTGCGACTCGCCACAAGATAACGACACTTTGATAATGAGCTTACTAATATTAGTAGGATTTTCGCTACAGTGTTGTTGCCACTGTCAGTGGTAGTGTGGGTAAAGGACTCTGATGAGTAGACTTGGTGGTCACCAAACAGCTGTCAGTTCAACCTTCCGTAAAGCCAAATTTTTCTTTGAATGTTCAATATTTATTTTCTTTGTTAAATAAAAAATAATTTGATCGAAAGATTAAATTAAAAATGAGCTTAAGCCAAACTAGTTTAATAGTTTTGGATAAAAACCATACAGTTCGACTAAAAGTTCATAACTCAATTAGTTAAAAGAGTTTTTAAGAATGAGTACCAATAAAGGAGTTAAGCAAAACGGCAAATTAGAGACAGTAAGGCTAGAAATATTTTATTTGGAAAATATTGCAATGCAAAGTTGGGAAGATAAACAAATTTGTTTATCGATCAGAAATTCGAGGCATAAAAATTTGTTTTTAAATTTAGAAAGCTTTGTGTATTTGCTCCACAGTGCGAACATTTAGAGTCTAAAGACTTTTGTCAAACGTTAGCAATGTTGGAAAACTAAATTCGAACTGAGTTATTGATCAAAGTCATTGATAAATATATATCTAATTGGGATAGAAATTGAAAAACATTAGATAAAATATTAAGAAGAACATTCAAATAAAATATAAAAAATCGTACATACACAGAAAAAAATATCGGCAAAAAATTTTTAAACAAAAGTTTGTTTATGATAAAATTTAGTTTTCAGTAAATGTTCTTTTCTGAATCAGTTAATTTTTTGTTTGACTTTTATTTTGGTCGCAAAAACCAAAACAACAACAGAAACTAGTTTTCTGTATTGTAAAAAAAACAACCCCGATGACGACATACACATAAATAACAACAGCAACAATGATAGCAAAAGGAATGCAATTGTAATGGAATAAATTCGTCAATGTTATTGTTGCTTTAGTTCTCATTATTTTTTTAGCCCAGAAATTTTTATATCGAAACTTATATCATCATGGGTTTCTAAAACTTTTTTATTTTATAACTTTTTTTCTGAAAGACTATAGTTTTCACGGAATCGGGTGTCCTTTTAAAAGGACAGTAGCTAAATACAATTCTTTAATTTTTTTACATTTGTACTTTGTACTTTCATTTTTCAATAATATAACAAAAAGACTTTGTAAAGTAAAAGTTATAAATGTAAATGGAAAGACGATTATGTTTTAAGTGGGAGTGTGATATGTGAACAAGCACTACTTGAGATGTGAAGCGACAACAGAAAAAAAGTTGGCCTTCTTATAGCAATATTTGCAACGAGTTTGCTGTTATTTGTGTTGTAATGTAAATTTTGCATTATGAAACGGAAACTACTTAGCATTGCTTCTCAACTGACCTCATTGTTAACGTCATTAGCGTTTTCCCAATACATTTCCCGCCTCGGAACTCGTGCATGCACACTCAATAGCAAAACTCCAATGAAACAACACATTTCATCTTGCATCAGATCACCAGAGCGGCTACAGCCAACTGGATACATGTTTGTGTATTAAACAAGAGAGTTAAGTTTATCATCCTCAAATAGTTTCATAAAAATTTACATGGGGTCTGGATTTTGACGGCATTCTGAGAGTAAGTCCCATGGTGATAGGCTAGGACCACATCCGTATGCTGCTATTTATAAAATTTTTTTTTGCGCTTGACTCTGTCCACTAAATC
Organism: Panzeria rudis; assembly: GCA_956483635.1. Lineage (NCBI taxonomy): Eukaryota > Metazoa > Arthropoda > Insecta > Diptera > Tachinidae > Panzeria > Panzeria rudis. The sequence continues at coordinate 181,511,888 of OY101447.1, forward strand.
AATATTGCCTAATTTCTGCCTCTGCACGTAGCTACCGCCCAGAAAATTTTTGGGGCACAGATTATCCTAATCGCCGCTGTCTCATCCGTTATAGTAGCGTTACGGCTGTCGGGAGGTGCGAAGTAAATGGTGCCAAGAACCTCATCCTCACTCCATTGCCTTTTGGTTTGACTTATCACAAAAACACATAAATAAAATGTAATGAAATTATAAAAGTAGGTATTCTATTTTGCCGCAGTCCTTTTAAAAGGACAGTACACTTTGCGCTGCAATAGAACATTACGCTCGCCTTCCATTTATTTGTTGTTTAACTAAGATGTTACTCTTATTAATTTTTAAACAAAAAATAACAATTAAACTGGATGTAAATAATTTCCTTACATGTTTTTTTCCCTTGCGCATTATTAGAAAAAATACTTTGCGCAAAGCACTCAAAAAGGCTCAGACAAAAACTCAGTAAATATTTAGTTTAGAATTTGTAATTATTTTTACACAACTTTTTTTTATAAATTTAGACAAAAATATTGTCTGATATATTACAGAAAAGGCAGTAAATATTATTGTTCGATTCAGTAAATTATTTTGTTTAGAATTTGTAAATATTTTTATACAAATTGTTTTATAGATTTGGACAATTTGTTTACTGAAAAAACTCTGTTTTTTTTCAATGAAATTGTTGAGACATTTTTGTCTGTATTTACAAATTTGCTTGCAGGTGCGTTTCTATACAATATATATACCAAATCATTGGATAATTCAAAGTACTTGAAGTAACTGAAGTGCTTACATATAAGAAATTTTTATTAAAAATTCAGCTTTAAAATAATTTTTTCTTTTAACTTTCATAGATTTTAAATTTCCATGTCAAATTTCAATCAACTAATTAAAAAAAAAAATTAAAAATTCATAATAAACACTTATTTGTTTAATTGATATGAAATTTCATTGGATATTTGAGTGTTTATGGCAACTGCAATAGCACATGTAAAAGCTATAAGTTCCATGAAGGAAGAAGGCCTAGTGTCTCTAAGTCTCCACTTTTGTCGGCAAGTTTGGTGAATTTTTGGTGACATTGTCAACGAACCGTCTACACTTCCTATTTTGCCTTTAATGGGAAGAGAAGTTTTTGACAGCTGCAGAACGATTTTTTATTTTCTCATTTTGTTGGGTTGAAAATATATGCGGCTGCACGCCAAACTAAAAATTTTCTTAAAAAAATGTAATTTCATTGCCTTACTTAGTAAAAAGTTCAATATGTGTTGACTAGAATCATTAAAAAGCACTTGTGTGTCTCTGGTGGCAATGTCTCAATGTGCTCCCATAAGAATCTCCTAGTCTATAGTAAGTCAATAGTTCCGAGGTCACTAGTGGAATCTCAATGACAAGCACATGCTAAATGTCTATAGCATAGAACATTGCCTTCGGGTATACTTAGTCAGTTCTACTGGGGACGAATTCAATAGTGAATCAGTACAGTTTTACTATCGACATTTCCTTCAGGGTTTAAACATGTGATGATGTATGTAAATGCTTACATCTGTGTAAGTTTTTACAATAATGAAGTGTGTTTGTAATTAATTATTTCTTGGTTTAATATTACAAGACCTTCTGCATAAATTTAATTGTTGTGTAATTAAGTAAAACCAGAAAATAGCTAGATTCGTAAAATTTTAATCTTAAGTAAGAGATATGTATGTAAGTATTGGTTTACGATAATTAAATATGTGTTGCAAATTTTTTATCAGAGTTTTTTTTAAAGACAATATTACATTTTTATAAAAAAAATACTTGTATCTGTACTTTAGACATACATATACTTCATATATGTATACGCCACAATTCTGATGGAGATGAATAGAAAAAAATATAATTTTTTCACACTCGATTTAAAATGTTCTCCGTACTTGAATTAGATATGGCGTTGTTATAATAGACTTGGGTCCAACTCGTTCGAAGTCGTTCAGCAGTTCGTTTTAGCCACAAACCTGTGATCATACCCATTTTAATTACATGGGTTTGATCATAGGTTTGTGTCTGAAACGAGCTGCTGAACGAGTTGGAACCAAGTCTAGTTATAATGGAGCTCTTTCAGTTTTTTGTATATAGCGTGCGACTGAACGAGTTTGACCCAAGTCCAGGATGAACTGTAGACTTGGGTCCAACTCGTTCCAGCTCGTTCAGCAGCTCGTTTTCGACACAAACTTATGATCAAAACCTTTTAAATTACATGGGTTCCATCATAGGTTTGTGTATAAAACGAGCTGCTGAATGAATTCGAACGAGTTGGACACAAGCCTAGTCGAACTCATTCGAACTCGTTCAGGAGCTCGTTTTAGATAGAAGCCTATGATCAAACCCATTTAAATTACATGGATTTGATCACATGTTTGTGTCTAAAACTGGCTGCTAAACGAGTTCGAACGAGATCGATCCAGGTCTAGTATGAATTGTAATTAAATTTTTCGTCGTTATTTTAGCTGAAATTAAGAAATATACTCTTGAATTTTTGATGCAATTTTTTGCTGTCTCAGAATAATTCAAGCCCGCATAAAATTCTATTGTTAAACATGTTCGTTGTTTTTCTAATTTTGTTATTGATTTCATTACGATAAATTTTTCCATATAATTCTTTTTTTTTTATTGTAAACTTTCCATTTATTTTAATTTTTTTTATAACAATTGCAACAGACATTTGCTGTAATTGCATGTCTTGTGCAAAAAAGGAAAAATTAAATGAACTAGTGATATGATATATTCACAGTTGCCTCGTATGTACATATGTAGTAAGTATACAAGTAAGTATTTGCAATATATCGTAGCAATATGTATTGTTACATATGCATATGAAATCTATTTTATGGATTAACGATGTTGTTAAACTGATACGCCTTAAAGGAAAATGTTGTGATTTTTAAATACAAATACATACATACTGACATACAAAGACACGTAGCTACCCATCGAACATATTTTTGCCGATTTCGGCCAGAAAGTCTGCAAAAGATGGCGTATTCGTATTTGAAGTCGGTCAGAAAATGTACCGAAAATCGCATGAGTGGCTCGCAAAAAGCGGTCCTCTTTGTCTTAGGAAATTGTGAAAACTTTGCCGAAATGTCGGAGACGCATTCTTTTCTTCTAAAAGTGATATTGAGAATAATTTCTTCTAAAAACACAGTACATTGATTAATAAATAAAAAAAGATAATAAATAAATAAGGAAAAAAAAATCAATAAAAACTATAAAAAAGATTAACGATAATCTAGTCATGTTGAACATATTGATTTCAATATTGATTTTGTATATTTTAGTAAAGGCTTTCGTCTTAATTGAAAACTCTTGAATTAATATTACGAGCCTTTTTAAATTCCCGTTTTCTGTAGTGTACAAATAAGCAAATTTTATTGTTTGTCCAGGTAATTCTGCTAGTGTAGTTGGTTAAGTGTTTGATTTGAGTGTTTTGCAACTTCTCCAATACACTAAGAAAACATCACTTGGTCATGACACAATTCTTCTCAAGGATAAATAACTTTTTATCTACACTCTAAAGCACTTTTGTTGAAAATTAGGCCGATAATAGTAGGCAACACTTTACAGACAGACTACTTTCGACCTAAAATGACACACGCATTATTTTTGAACAAAATGTTTTTGGGTACCCCCGTAGTGTAGTGGATAGTGTGCTAGACTATTATCCGGGGGTTGCAGGTTCGATTCCTGCCAAGACTCTGGGTGTTTCTGCAGAACAGCCGAAAAAGGCTTAAGCAGTATGTGTGTTCGTTAAAAAAATCCATTGGCTGCATGCAGGTTTGAACCGCGACCTCCTGACTAATGGTCTGACGTATCTACCAATAGCTGTATTATACTTTACGTTAAATTTTTTCCACTTGGACCAAATATGTTTAATTTGAAAGGTTTTTTCTTTAATAAAATAACTACAAAATTGATGTAATTTTAGACAAGGAGAAATTTTCAACACAAATTTAGATAGTATATGATCGTAAATTTGAAGTATGTTTTAGAGTCTATAATGAAGATATTCGCGGCTCCTATAACAGTCACGCCACTCCTTATTGGTTTTTGCAAGAGAAAATGTTCGGTGGGTATATACATATTAACAGACATCAATGTGTTGTTGCTCTCTGGGGTAAAACTGAAAAGGCCATAATATATCAGGCCTTAACGAAGGCAATTCATAGCACAGAGTTTTACTTTTGAAATGGCATATTAGTAGGGTAGAATCAAAATGTTTTGGAAATAAATTAGCCATTTCTAAACAGATAATCCGATTAGTAAAGGAGTATTCTTATTTATTTTGAGAAGATGAGCTTCCCACATTCCTAAAGAGCGGAGCTTTGAAGTACTACTTCATTTCATTTCACCCGACTCCAAAATTTTTTGTGTGTTCTTATATCCCTTATCGGATTCTGCGTTGTAGTTGGCTGCTCCAGCCAAGATTTGAACTCATGCCACTTGCATGATAGTCTACGTGCTAACCACTGAAGCCACAATAGCTTCAAACTTTATTTTAGCTATACACTAACCCCCATATTCATAACAAAATAAAATGTATTTGAAATCTGTTTTAAGAAAATTTTGTATGAAAAATTTTACATAAAAAGCATTTCAAACTCATTTTAAATTCTATAAATATGGGGGTAAATAAATACCCATCGTATGTAAAATAAATTCCATTTTAATTCAACATGATTTAAATGATTATTTAACATAAAACTTATTTTATTAAAGTTATAGTCAGGTTGATTTAAAATTATATGTAAAGTTTATAGCAAAGTTGTTTTAACAGTGAAACATTTTAAATCGAAGAGATTTAAGGTTAGATTAATAGTTTTTTATTTAAAATTAATATGAGACAATGGTAATATTAAACCAGCAGCGGTAAGTTTTCGGTGGTAATTCGTTTTTTTTTGTCTACATAGCCGACACATGTAAGAATAAGCAACAACAAGTAACACAACTAAGCACAACAGTGAACTGTAGCAAACCTGAAAAAAGCGTCTCCAAGTCACCACTTTTGTCGACAAGTTTGGCGACTTTTTGGTGACGTTGTCAACGAATGAGAAGTTTTTAACAGATAGAAAACGATTTTTTATGGTCTCATTTTGATGTGTTGAAATTAAATGCGGATGAACGGAGAACTAAAAATTTTCATAAAAAATCGAATTTATTTGTCTTAGTTGGTAAAAAGTTTCATATGTGTTGACTAGAATCATAAAAATGCAATAGTGAATCTCTGGTACCAGTGTCTCCATATGGTCCCATAAGAACCACCTAGTCTATAGTAAGTCAACAGTTCCGAGGTAAGTAGTGGAATCTCAATGACAAGCACATGTTAAATGTCTATAGCACAGAGCAATGTTTCGGTACAATTTTGTTATTTTTTTTTATAAAGAGAAGTAGCACAATCAGGCAATTAATGCCTACTAGTTAATTAATTAATGTGTTACCTTCTTTGGGAAAGGGATAGTGTAGAGAACAGGTGGTGAAGTGGGAGATAGAAAGCTCAGTTTATTTACAACCCTACTATGGCGTTTTTTTTTTGTAGAGCAGTGTTGCAAGCCCCTCTGGTGTCAAGTAGAAACATTGAGTTGTTTAAGCTATGTAGCCATTTTATTAGTTATTTTACTTCGCCGACGGTTCTACAATACCGACGAAGGAGGATGCTGTGAAGTGCATTAGGATATGTTAGTATTAATCGCTGCGGGTACTGCCAAAGTGATCAGTGCTATGCCTTCATCACATTAACAGTCCAACAACAACCAACACAATAACACACCGATGCACATGAGAAAAATGCATGATGTTGTTGGCTTGCCTGCAACTAGTCTTGAACTCAAGACCTGAGGGTTTGTAGTCAAACGCGCTAACTACTCAGCCAACAGCACCCTCAAATGCTGTTTTTGGCAACTGGCAACCCAACTGAGGTTCGATTGCCATACTTAATCGACCCATAAAAATTAAGGGGGCAGCAACAGAAAAACAAACAACTTGAGAAATTACCCAAATGCACAATTAGTCAGTAGTGCTGGTGACAAAGTCAATAGTGAATCAGTACAATTTTACTATCGGCATTTCCTGCAGGGAATGAACAAAGCAAATAAATACTAACTCACTTAAACGACAAATTATATCTTGTAAATTTAATATGATTTCAAATCACAGTTGCGTCATGTTGATTTTACATTTCCTTTTTTTTCTGTGTCTATATTTAAATTATTTTATATCGTTTTTGCCTTTCAGTAATTCATATGTAGTCGTATGTTAAAAATTTTATTTGTATAGTATATAAGTTAAATATAATTATTCGCATTCGCGTTCGCATTCGCAAAAATTTTAAACTGGTATTCGCTACACCCCTAGTATTTACTATGGAAATTCCTATGTATGTTCAAAATTTCATCCGAAAATATTAATAATCAATGATCTTATAGCATTAAGAAAAAATTTAATAGGCACAACGCATCAGATTTCCCCTTGAAATCTGAATACACTGTTGGCTTGCTTGGAAAAACTTTATGAAATTCATTTATTTCGAGGCCTTCAAACAGGATTAGCTTAAAATTATTAATTTTATACAAAGGCCATGAGAATGTAAAGGGCTTGGAGTCCTTATGTCCACTAAATTAGGCCTTTTACAAGGCCTTCAAAATTCTCTCTTTCTGTGCTGGATTAATTTGCTAGTACTTGTTTAATACCATTTTCTATTAAAAGGTATCAGTGAGTTCTTATGTCGACATATTCGTGTATTTTACACTGCATACCACTTACTTAAGGCATTCCAATTTTAAAGGATCTAGCAATAAGGACCTTAAGTAATTTTGGCGAAATTGACTAGACTCTATGGTATGATTCGAACTAACCAATAGCCAGACATTACGAATTAGCTTCCTTGGGCATCATCTCTTAGGGCTATACATGCATTCGTTTAAAGTTTGAAAATCTATTTTCTTTATATAAATGCTGCAAAGTGTTTATTGTTTTTGTTATTTGTATTCATGCCGGTTAGGAAATTATAAGAATTCCCTTTTCTAAGTAGCCAAGTGTTCTGTCAAGTCTGTCAAAAGCATTTGGCGTACAATTTGTAACGTTTAATTATTAACTAGATTTTAATTGCCATAAATGGAAACGTGGTCATAGAATTAAAAAAAATATATATGCCGTTACACTTTAATGTAAAAACAGGTAATCTTTGTTGGGAACATAAATTTATTGAAGTGAAATGATAGTATAGAAGTGGCAAAATAAACATTTTTAAAAGAATTTATATAAAATTTTTTAGCATGTTACACTGACCGACAAAATCTTTTTTGTGTAACATTTTGTACTAAATATTGATATTTGTGGTAACAAAGTGTTGAGTCTACTTTGTTTGAATTGACTTTATTGAACGGTTTTATTTCGGTTTCCATGTTTGTGTCGCATTTGGTACGCTGTCAGTTATTTGTATGCGATCATTATTATTATGAAAAATTACTCTTCAAAAATTTTACGCATTTGGGACCATGCCTTCCCATGCCAACTTACGGTTGAAATTTTATTATATTACATTTATACTTCATAATGACTAACAAGTCGAAAAAAATGACATCTTGAAAATTTTTCTTTTGAAAATTTGTTTGTGAAGTTTCTTCCAATAGCCTTTGCTTTACCGACTTTTAACTAAATCTAGGCGCATAGTAGTGCCCCAGGCCAAGTTCCGCCCACATAGTGTGTATATTACACGAAACCATTCAAGCTTTTTTAACACCTCATAACTTAATAACTCCACTTAATCATAAAATAATGAAACTTGTAACTTGTTCAGAGGTAACCTCATATATGAAATTTAAAAGTTCTACCGTAAAAGCTTCCCGAGATATTAAGGTGTAAAAAGCGCATATTTTAGTACATACTCTCTGACTCACTTACTCACTCACTGACTCATCAATATTATTGGACACTTCCACTATAGCTAGAGAGCTGAAATTTGATACACAGCTATGTAGGTTCTGTTGGGAAAAACGTCATACGATTCTAGAAACGGGCACTTTTTTCGATGGGGACTATGGTGCCCCTTATTTGTATGGCTAACTATAGCTAACTACCGCTGAAATTTGGTAAACAGGTAGGTAGGTCTTGGTGAGAAAGTACTAAAAAAAATCTGAAAATAAAAATTTTTAATCTAGGAGCAAATAGGATGCCCCTTATTTTTGTGGGGCACTTCCACTATAGCCAGAGAGCTGAAATTCGGCACAAAGGTATGTCTTATAGATCTTGGAAATTTTGCATCAAGGGGGCTAAGGTGCCACTTATTTGTATGCGGCACTTATTGCACCAAATAAAAACTTACAAAAAAGAAGTGAGATCCGCGCAAAACCATATATATGAAAATAAGGCTAAGTTCCTATCCAAAAATTTCAGCCGTAAAAAGTAATGAGATCAAAATAAAGATCAGGTTCTTGTTAGGTACATCTCATACCATTTCATTTCTAGGCAACATCTTAATAGTATTTTTTTCAAGAACTTGGTCCTTATTTTGATCTCATTATTTTTACGGTCAAAATTTTTGGTTAGGAACTTGGCCTTATTTTCACATTTATGTTTTGGCGCAGTCGTATATTTAACAAAATAAACCGCAAAATAACAAAAAAGCCTATACATTGAAAAATTTCGGTAAACATTTTCATTACCTAATTGAAGTTGTTTCTTTAGTTATTTGAGCTGATAAACGCGAATCTGCACTCCATTTTTTTATTAGTTCTAGTTTTTGAGATATGCCGTTATTTAAAAATGAAGGCACTTCCACGATATATATTAGCAAACCTATTCAGTAAAAGAGAAAAATCAAAATTCGAAACCAAAATTATCTTTAAGTCCATTAATTTCAAAGATATTGTAAGAGTTTGAACATAAAAATTAAATATTTTATAAAAAGTTTTAAAAGTTCTCTCATTAAATTGTGAACAAAATAAAGATTTGTGCACCAATTTCAACGGAAAAGGGCATATTTCCTTTGTGGTATATTAAGCTACATGATACTAGGAAAAATCTGACTATTGGTGTATTTTTATTTTCTTATGCATTTAAAATTTTTTATGGAAGTTTTCGTTTTTAGGCTAAAAGTTCTACGATATCTCTGAATCTAATGGGCAGATTTGAAAGCAATGTTCAATTTGCCTGAAGAATATTTTATTGTCGAATTTTGCTTTTTCTTTTTTACTAAATAGGTCAGACCATTCTCTGGTTATGCAAATATATGTCTTGCAATTGCCTTTATTATTTTTAATAAAGGCATATCTTGAAAACTAGAGCTGATAGAGAAAATTAGAGTGCAGATTTGCGTTCGGCGGCCAAAATACCTAAAGAAACAACTTTTATTACTAGGGAACGAGAAAGTTTAACGAAATTTTGAAAATTACAGGCTTTTTTTGTTATTTTAATAGTTTTATGGGCTTTGGGTCAGTATAACTATATACAAAAGGGGGAAATTTAACTCACCCTAAAGTAAGCCCCAGATGTATACTTTCAAAACGTCGACATATGTACGTATGTATTTTTTTTTTTGGTGGCCTCTACCAGAATCAGTTGTTAGAACCTTGTTATGTAAAAAAAAATATTGATTTTGTTATGCAGTGTAAATATTCGAAATTTTTGTAAAAATTAGGTGACTTCACTTTATTATGAATAAAATCAATAACTCTTATTTTATTTGTAGTATATGTGGCTTTATGATCAGTTAAGAAAAATGATAAGTTTTTGCTTTTTGCAATTTTTTATACATATGAATAAAAATAAAAATTTATCAATTTTGCATAAAAAAAGATATTCATCATTGTGGTCTGAATTATTCCGAAACTATTGAGTTTATAAAAAATATTGTTCGAACGCCTTAAATTTAATTTTATTATAATTTTTCCAATGTTTTTTTTGCAATTAAATTGGACTACCTCTTGCTAAGTTATGATGAAATCGGTCAGCAGCTTCCTGAAAAATCCCAAATTTTACAAACAAATTAAAAAAGAAAACGCATTCATAAAATTGAAAATTTTTACTGTTTTTGTAGTTAGGGGACCATAAAACATCATAAAATATAGTGGTGATCAAAGCCAATGACAAAAGTTTAATTTTGTTGCATAGTCTAATCAGACTAGCGGAAGTTATCCGCATTGATTTCGATGGCCGCTACACCATTGTATCAGCGTAAATCATATAACAACATAGAAAAATCCCTGTATTTTTGTAATATTTTCTTCAGGGTGCCGCTTTTCAGTCGTTCATGTCACGCTATTTCGTAAAGAACTTCTGGTCATGTTACTCTTACCACACACTCTAACTAATCCTTTAAAAAGCTCCTCTGCAACAAACAATTAAGTACGCATTTTCAACTAAATTTTACAATAAAGAAACTTAAATTTTTGATGAAAATATATTTTTGCAATAATTTTTGTTGAAATATTCAGCTGAAAAAATAAATAAACATTTTAAAGAGTTTTTTTACACAATTAACACAAATAAGCTTATGGAAAAACCTGCTGTTAATTGTAATTAAAATTTTATTAATTAAACAACTAATAGAAATAAAGTTGTTATTTCATTCTTATCAATTGCTGTATTTATTTATTTTCCATTAATTGTTTTTTCTTTTTGTACCAAAAAGGTTTAAAAATGTCAGCTGTTTTTGAGCACAAAAAAAAATAGTGATAATAATACTTGTCGTTGTTTAAAATTTATTTATTTTTTACATTTTAATAAAAGTTCATGAATATTTATAAATAATAAAAATAATAACATTTATTTGATGCTGCTTCGCTTATATAATTTTTTTTTTTGCTTAAGTTTTTACTTTTTTCCTTCATTTAATCCGCTTAAAAAAATGAAACTTTAACAGCAGTTGGTTGTAAAAATAACTAATTTTTAGAGTTATGTCTGCCTTTTCCTGGAATGAGTCTGACAATTGGCTAAAGAGTGGGTGATAAAATTAAAAAGCAAAAGTTTTGATTGACTTGAGGTTACGGCGCACAGTGTCGGCAAATTCACGTAAAAAGTGGCCATAAATAGATGGAGTTATTGCTCAATAGTAAAATTTTGCACATTATTTTATATTCATAAAAGATAAAGATATTAAACCTTTGCAGGATATTGAAACAAGGATTAGAGCGAGTCCTTTCCATATAGTTTAACATGAAAAAATTTATAGAGGACAGAAAAACTGCAGCAACTCTTTGAAAATTTGTGAATGCAATTAATATAATGAACCTTATAGGCTCAACTAAATTTCATACAATTTAGAATAAGGATACTCATAGCTGAAAAATGTCCTTGTGCAAAAAACTAAGAACAATTTTTACTTTCTTAGTTTAAGGATTTATGACCACCATCACACCACTGTGCGGCATTTATAAATAAGTGTTTCATTTGAACATAAAAATTTAAGAGAGACTTTAAATAGAGAAGTAGCTGTTTTCGATACCAATGGAATGTTTTTCTTTTTTTTTTATCAGATCGTCATCTATTTTAAAAGAAATGTAAAAGATTACTTCTTCAAAAGCTTAACTCCTCTCTATGACTTTTCGTCCCATGATTTTTTTAAACGGATTTGTAGTAGGGTAATTTAAAAAAATTTTTGACACGATCTGCATTTTTATCCTCTCCGATTTGATTGAAATTCAACATTTATGTATATCCTACTTGTGTTCGCATCACATGGCGAAAGAATTAGTTCGATACCTCTTATGATTTATTATTTATAGCCGCCTTAACTTGGGCATCACGGCCATTTTTGAGAAAAGTTCGTCATATTGAAGATTGAATATTTTTAGACCGAGTCATCGGATATTAATAACTTTGATGTCGTTGGAAAGGTTTTAGTTTCCTCTTAACCATAATTCATTAAAAATGATATAGCTTCCTGCCTCTAAATACCAAAGTATCCTAAAAAATAGTATTTTAATTTTCACTATTTTTTATACAGAATGTAGCCAACTGACATATCTTTACTGTATAAAGGTTTCAAGTAAATCAAGAAATTATTAATATCCGATGATGCGCTCTAAATTTATTCAATCTCAAGAATGGCTGAGATGCGGTTAAGCAATAGTGTACGTATTGCAAAAGCAGGAACATTGAAATGCCCCAACAAAAAATATTCGACATTTAGATGCACTAAAAGCTGTTAGAAGCAATGCATTGCTTATTTAAGAACACATACTTCCAAAAATGCTACCAGAAGTGCAATAAACTTTTCAAAATACCACGAACAAATATGCATGAATACTTATTAGCTTTTGACGATAATTTTAAAATGTAAAAAATATATGCAAACAAGATAATTATTTAATATTTAACTTCTCTCACTGACAATAGTGCTTCTTGGAAGCACTAACGTAAGCGATACCCTTAAAACATGTTCTACGATTGTATACATGAAGATTACACACAAATACACATGTGTATACACGAACAGTGCATTTCAAAAATAAAGTAAATAGTTTTAAACTAATTTATTTACAAGAGTAAGTTCAGGTTAACTTCATCCTGCCGATTTGCAACAGTGTTTTTGGTTGAGTGGTTGGTGCGTTGGATTTCAAATCTGGAGATGCTTAGTTCGATACTAGTTGAAATTAAAATAACAAACAGTGAGTAAAAATACAAAATTGATAAGAAGTAATAAGCCTTTAAGCATGACGTTAATAAGTCCATCAGCCTCCCCATCCCAAATCGAACCATTTTTTCCATATATTTTCAGTTTTAGTGCTGAAAATTTTGATGATTTTCAGCACTAATATAAGCATTTTATGGAAGCAGAAACTATTGCTTCTAAGCGGCTCGTCGCGAACAAAAATCATGCATTATAAAAGCGCAATTGGAAGTGATTCCATTTTATAGTCTCCCTTACAAAAATGCTTCCAGCAAACAATAATTTTTGCTGGGGTATATCAAATGAAAACTTGAAACACATCTTAAAAATTGCATGCACACAAAAAAGTACTGTTATATCGATGGCATTTTTACGCCAAAAGTCAAGTAAAAAATTACAAAAATTCCATTTGGTTCGCAATGGGCGATGGATTTGAAAAATTTTCACACTATTAAAAACTTATCTAATATCACTTTGTACAAGTTATGACCCCTTAAAAATAAAATATTTGAGCCCTGTAAGTCTTTAAAAAAAGGAAGCGTGAGGAAAGAAGTTACACAATATTTTCTAGTCATATATGGCTATTAACCCATAATATTTTTTTCATTAATATTTAAAAGTTTTTGTATTCTAGAGGTGTTTGCTTAGCAATACACATCTGTTTGTATGGATATGCAGCAAAAAGCTGATCATATGAAAAAAAGTTTGATATGCAGCACAAAAAAAGATTTTTCGTTTTCAATAAAAGCTTATCAAAATTTAATTATATGTATGAATGTTTATAAAAATTTACATGTTTTCTCGAATCATATGCGGCTTAAATGGTAAAAATTACAAAAATATCAAAAAAAAAATTTATGTAAAACTTCTTTGTCGTTTTGTATCCATTTCAAGTTTGTGGCATATGCACCAAACGATATGTAGAGTTTCATTAAAATCGGAGAGGATAAGAGTCCAAACACTTGTTTTTGTGGCGAACATTTTTTAAACTACTCAGTTCAGAAAATACTAATATTTTTCATTGGCCGAATATTTAACGCGGCTGCCTGAAATGTCTATGTCTTTGGTCTTCCGAAAATCTATTTGAATTCAAACACAAATAAAAGGAACCTGAATAAATATATTTTGTACAAAAAGTTTTTTTTTATCACATTTTGTTTTGTGGTTTTACGACATCCTCATAAAAATCAAGAAAAAGTAGATGAGTTCTTTTTTTTAATACATATACTTCACTTATGAAATATCAATCTTGTCGAAAAAGTTTATTTTTTATGATGATAGAGTAACGATAAGCATCAAATAGACTAAAACATTCATTAATGCTCTTATACCAGCAGTATACTTTAATCAGTATTATAAAAAGTTTTTTTTATGACATATTAATATACAAAGGATATAATATTTAACTCACATACAAAAGATTGTAAAATAAGTAATAATAAAAAGCATTAAATATTGTCAATGTAGAACGAGTTGTTTTTTTTTTTGTAAACATAAAAGTCTTCTCTATTTCCATGTTTTTCAAACTTTTTTGTGTGTGTTAAATTGAACTAAAGATAATTATAGAAAACACGTATGTAAATTTATGCGTAATAAATTTATTACAATATGTTAATGTTTTTTATATACTCATTCAATTATAAGTGTGCTTTTTACGACTTGTTAAGTTCTAAGAATCAAATTGAGCATTATTAAATAATATTAAAATTTTATAAAATGAAAAGTTTTAGAAAGATTTATATTTTATTTCCTTTTATTTATAAATAAATTTATATATGGGATATTCCGTGGAATCAGGAATATATCAGGGTCTTGTTGCCCTTTTCTTAAAAAGAGGGAAATATCTCTTCTGTAGCGGGATACAAAAACATTAGTCATATAATTCTACTGTAAGTCTTCAAATACACTTAAGATCCAGGACTAAACTTAAACGCCAGAAATTATTCAAAATTAAAAATGTGTCTAAGGGTTAATTTCGTACTTATTCACAATTAAAAAATTTTGCAAGCCCTAAATTTAAATTACAATGTGCGGTAAGCACTTTTATGTAAAACAGTACGAGCAATATTTACGAATAACATTTCAGCCAGCTATATCGCCCGTAAATGGGAGTTCTTTTTCTCCTTATTTAAGGTAAGGACAAAAAGAATCATACCGCGAAGCGATAGAGGGTTAAAATATTCTACAAAAATGTTCCTCATAGTGTTTTACATAAAATTTATAGGCACATTTTATACCTTAAACGTAAAGCTTGCAATATGACGAGTTAGTTTAGCTATATGGAGAAGGGGTGGAAATTTAGCTCCTCTTTAAATTAATCTCAGATATAAACTTTCATCTTAGATATAAACATTCAAAACGTCCTTAGGAACTTGTAATTAAAAAAAACTTATTTTGTTTTACAGTGTTATCAGTTTAGTGTTCTAAACGAATTATCTCTACACATGTAAAAATCGTAGGGGGCATATACTTAACCGTAGATTGATCCTAAAAAAATGGAATTCGATCCTTTGGGGCATTTTTGTTCCATAAGTAAATTTCAAGACAAACTATTTATTTTTCTTCATTTTATTTATAAGTACAAACAAAAACATTTTTGTTATGACTTTTTAGACCTTCTGTGAAGTCAAGAGCCACCCGCTCACCTTGATTTGATCTGAAATTCCACTTACTCCTTTTCCCAAATACGGCTGAATTCGCCAAATATAACATGTGGTTTGTATTGGCTGGTGCACTCAATTGTTGCAGTTTGCTTAAATTTTTGACATCGTACAATGATTTTACAAAAACAAAATGCTTGTGATTTTCGTGTATTTGCTATGTATTTGCTGTAACGGCAGTACCGACCCCAAGCTCTCTGGCACAGGTGGCGGACGCCTCATGTGATTTCGTATGGAACATTTTTGTACCATAGGATAGAATTATGAAGTTTTGAAATTACAACAAAACTTTGCAATAAATTTGTCTAAATAATGCAAAAATCAAATTACTCATGATGCTGTTACAAAGTCGCTAAATATTGAAATAAAATCTTCACTGACAAACAAACAAAGGTTAAAAGAAAATTCGTATGGGACATTTTTGTACCAAGGATCACTCTACGGTTAATATTTTATCAATATTATTGATAAAACTCCCGCAGGCACAAAATCCCATTTAAACCAGTGGTTTCTGGGGCAAACTTGCTTAAAATTCTTCGTAGAATCATTGTCCCTCTATGATTTTTTATCTTATATTTTTCATCCATACAAATCGACCCACCTTAATATACTTGCATATAGGCAAATCCGAAAAAAATGTATACCAAGGGCAGAATTTTAAAATTGTCAAAACTAAATATATATGTTCATGGAATAATGTGCTCTACGTTGAAGCTTACTTGCCAACTTTGCATGTCATATATTATGCAATCCTTTGTGAGTTTACTGACACATGCAGCCGTGAGCTTAAGTTTGAGTTTTCGTGGTCGGAGGTGATCGGGCACACCCGCTATCTTGAAAATAAGGGAGTTACAACTTTTTTAAATTATCTCGTAAACTATATGAAATATGAAAATTTTGTTTAAAGCTTTATTTTAGATAATAATATTATCTATTGTTGTACATTCTACAATTAAAAATATATAGATAGGAAGGAAAAATGTAACGTCCGTAACGTAACGTCCGCAACAACGGATTTTTTAGTTTTCGGCCAAACCCTGAAACTTATCACCCTCACTAGAGCCATTTTCCAATCCGCAAATACTACTCTTTCTGTTACGTAGTTGGATTTTTTGGTTACCATGAAAAATTTGCTAAAAGTTATACAAATGCTCGTTACCCTCCAGACCTTCTATTTTTTATAACGACCGCAACGGCACTTTCTGCACGTTTATTTTTCTATAAAAAAAAACAGTTCAGTAAATTATTGGATGCAATTTCAAAGTACTCCTAAGGAACTGTTTTTTCTGAATTTTATATGAAATGTCTTGGTCAGAAGAAATTTTTGTTTGTTAATACTATATTTATTTAATATAATAAGAGACATAAAAACAAATAATTCTTGCAAAAGAAAAATCGACTACAAAATAGGCGTGGCACTGCCCATAATTTTTATCATAATGCTGTACTTTCACGAGAACTAATTGTGTACAAAGTTTCATAAGAATCAGTTAAGTAGAAGTACTATAAATGTTTATTTACTTTTCATGGGCACGGCACTGCCCACTTTATTAACCATAATATTGTATTCTAACATTAACTAAATGTGTATCCAAATTTTTTTGAGAATTGGTTTAGTAGAAGTTGTCTGAAAAGGGATATTTACTTTGCATGGGCGTGGCACTGCCCACTTTTCCAACCATAATATTGTATTGTAACAATAACTAAATGTGTATGCAAATTTTTACAAGAATTGGTTTATTAGAAGTTGTTGAAAAAATATATTAACTTTGCATAGGCGTGGCTCTGCCCAATTTTTCAATCATGATGTAGTATTCAAAGAGTGACCCCGCCCACTTTTTAGCGGGACCAATCTGGAAGTACATCCTATTAAATAAAGAAAAAAAATCTGAAATCGGTTTATAAATGGCGGAGTTTTTAGGGAATAGCCATACAAAAAAAAAAGGACATTTAAGTCGGTTAAAAAAGAGTATTTGTTCAAACTTTGGCGGGCGTGCGATACGCCTTAATTTGAGCTGATGTTTTCTGAATATAACATTCAGAACCTTAGCTTAGTAATCAATTTGGATTCAGGAAAGTTTGATGTATTTTAGGATATGGTCAACAGTGTTTGTGTTCTAAATAAAAGTAAAAAAAAATGCCCATACAGTAAAAACAAAATTTACTGAAAATAAATTTTATTTCAAACAAACATTTGTTTGAACATGTTGTGGTTATAATTTTTTCTGTGTAATCTCATGCATTGGTTGCTGTATGAAAGCATCGTAAAGCTTAAGTTCTTGTAAACAACTAATTGAATATTCAACACAACTGCATCTACAAGCTCATTCTGTTGCGAATGGAATTCAAAGATTAAAATGTCAAATCCTCATTCAAAGAAAATAACACCAAAAACGTAATAATAATCTTTGAATATTCTATTTAATGCTTTATTTTTATTATTATTTTTAACTACATTTATGTGTATTTCAACATAGCAAATCCTATTCTCATTAAATCACTTATGTAAAAAACACCTGCTGCATTTACACATGATTCTTGTTTACATGTGCATTTTACAACTTTTAATTTTAAACGAATTTAATCTCTCCCGAGGGAGTATATGTAAGCTAGAAAACTAAACCTGTTACCCTACATCAACCAGCGATACAAATAAATAATATAAAAGTTTTACACTTCAAGTTAATAAGCAACTTCAAAAAAGTAGTACATAACAAATTATTTGTTAAGTGTGATCCGATCAACACAGTCGTCGTAGTGGCAAGAGAAGACAAAGATATCTATGAAACAGTGTTAAATTTAATATTAAAATTTGCCGTTCACGAAGTTTTTGGTGCATTCAAAATACAAAAAAAGTTTTATACGAATATCTCAAAACCAATTGCTAAGAAAAATAAATAAATTTCATATACGTGTAGAACAACCCAAAATTAGCTTAGAAAATATTTTATTTTTGAGGTTCGTTTTTTCTTGTAAGCTAGTGTTGTTAATAATTTATGATGGCTATATGTTATTCACAAAATTATCCTTGTAACATAGTAAATTGTATGTGTTGCTCTGAAATAGAAAAAAAAGTTACTCCTCTCAACTTGTGTGAATTGAAGCTGATTGTAGCCTGAGTTTTATTTGGTCAGAGACAAAAATAAAATAATAAACTAAACTTTTATTTGGTTTCATTAGATGCAGTTTTAGGGTACTTTTGGTTTAAGCTCATTAAGTTTTCTCTAATTCCATTATTAAGTTCCTAAATGTCATATGTGTGAATACTTAAGAGTACATCTTTTTGTGTTTACTTTGCTGCTGCTTCCATACATTGTTGTAATAGTTAAGTAGTAAAAGGTTGGGGAAACTATAAAATCTTTGAGGCATTAATGAAAAAAGAAGGTAGTGGAAGCTCCGAGGGGAGGGCCAAATAGCAAGAGCTTGTGTTATATAATATTGTAGTGGAATTTTTATGTTCACAGGATTGAAAAGAAAATTCCTGAAAAAAACATTCGAAAAAATCCTCTTGAGGTGAACATAATATATGAGAAGCATACATAGAAAAAACCATGTTTAATTTTTAGTTTAGAAATTTAACGAATCGGATTACAGTGAAGTGCAAAAAAAAAGTAACTGTGTATCATTCAAACTACTGCTCCGATTACAAAACTATCTAAAAAAGTTGTTTAGTTGAATTTTTGTTCAAATACATCATGAGCTATAGGGTGTCAGATGCAAACACCTGTGGTATTAAAAAGCTTGTAGTTATCGGATCTTGAACATATATATACCGATTTTAATTAATTAAAATTATTTATAAAGCTTGTACGAAAACTCACAATACTATTACAGTAACGGAATGTACATTATTCAAAAAGTATTCCGTGCAGTAATTTTTAAATGAATAAACATTTAATATTCTAAGCAATCTAAGTTTTAATAAAAAAAAACTTAATGCACATTAATACGGATTTTCGGTTGATTTCAATATTGTCCGTTGCTAATGTTATAATTACCAAAAAAAAAACACATTAATAAAACTAACACATACACACAAACGCTCAAAATATTCTATACGTAAAACTAGCTGAAATTGTAATTTAAAATATATGAATATTCATTTAAAATCAGTAGTATAGTAGCATTTAAAATCATAGCATATTACATTATACTATTAACCGAAAGGTCACTTGCTAATTTTTAATTTTAAGGGCATAAAAATTAGTAAGTTTATGCTAACTTCGTGCTGCTGGTTTACATACTATGCTTTAGCCGAGTTGAAGGAGCTTTGTTCGATTCCCAGTTAAAATTAAAATACCAAACAGTAAATAAATATATAAAATTAGTAGAATAATAACTAAAGATACCAAATAGTAAGACTTTAACTTTTAAAAATAAAGCGAAAATCATTTATTTTTACTGAGCTTTGAGTTTATTATATAACAGTGAAAATAGCAGTAACAAGGGAAAAATCTTTTATTTTTACGGAAGTTGCGATTAGTTCAATTGATCCAAACAAAGAAAAACTCATTCATTTTTACTGTTTTAAGTCAGTTAATTTTTTAACATTTTAAATATAATAAACTTTTTGATAAATTTAAATGAAAACTAAGTAGACCGGTTTTTAATTGAACTTTCATTTATTTTATATGTATTACAATTTCAGTTAACAACTTAAAAATTTTTTAAGCCCCCTTGCAAACCAAGGGGAAAAATAGTTTTACGTGATGTTTTGTGTATATAAAATTTTTTCTTGACGCTATAAAATGCTATTGATATTTTCGAAAGAAATTTCGCAGTTGTATAGGAAATTATATGCTAAATACCAAGTAAGCAGATAAATTTAAGATTTGCTTCTCAATATTCCTAAAAAAGTTCCGAGAAATTCCAAAAATGGAATTTTTTAGGTTTTCGCTGATAAGTCCACATTTGGTCCAAGAACAATAAAATGTTTTAGCAAACAACTGGATACACGAAATAATATCTGCAAGTGATATTTGTTTTTGAATCCAAACTTTGGGATTTTAGTTCCGTACACAAAAAGTGTAAAGGATCCCTATTGTATTCGTTACGCTGTCCTCTTGTCTGCCTGTCTGTCTGTCTGCCACAGGCTCTTTGCTCGGGAACTACAAGAGCTACGGACCTGAAATTTTCATAGAATATGTAAAGCTTTCGCCGCTATATGACAGTTAGAGAATTAAGGGTGTTCTAAAGCGAGCAACAAAAAATGTTGAAATATTACAGATTAAATTTTCAAAGTTAGTGTTAATTGGTGTAGACTGATATTTAAAACAATAAAAATTAAAGGGTATTTTGTCAGTTAATGTAATTTTGGCTATGTTAGACAATGTGTTTAAAACAATTTGCTGTATCTTGGAAACCGTAAGAGGCAAGCTCTTTACATCTAAAAAAACGCTAAAACTAAAAATTCCAAAATTAAAAGAATGTCACAACGAAAAATCACCAAAATGAAAAAAGCGCTTAAAGCAAAAAAAGGCACCAAAATTAACCAAATCGCTAAAACGCAAAAAATTTACCAAAACTAAAAACATCACAAGAAAACTTAAAAACTTCAAAAACCGAAAAAAGTCGTTAAAGCGTAAAAACACTAAAACCACATAAAAATCGCTAAAACTAAAAGTATCGTCAATAAACGAAAAAAATTGCCAAAAATGAAAAAATCACAAAAAACGCTAAAAAAGCGCCAAAACTAAAATAATTGCCAAAACGATAAAGATGTAAAAAAAATCGCTAAAACTAAATAAAGTCACCAAAACCGAAAAAATCTCTAAACCGAAAAAAGCGCCAAGCTGAAAAAGCGCCAAAACTAAAATAAATCGCTAAAACTAAAAATTTCGTCAAAAAACGAAAAACAAAACGTTAAAACAAAAACACGCCAAAACCAAAAATTGCCAAAAAATAAAAAATCGGCAAAAAACAAAAAAAAAAAAAATATTGCAAAAAACTAAAAATCGCAAAAAAATTCACCAAATTTAAAAAAGCGTCTAAACCAAAAAAATTGCCAAAACAACGAAAAAACTTAAAAAATAAAAAAAACTAAAATTAAACGAAAAAGCAAAACGAAAAATATTGGCAAAATCAAAAAAAGGACAAAAATGAAAAGAGATATGTGTGTATTCGTAAGGAACCCTTCGTGTACGAGCCAAAGTCGCTCTTTACTAAATTTATTATTTACTTTATTATATAATCCGATTATGTGAAAGAATAGCAAAGAATTGAATGATTTTTGTTTGCAAAACTATGAAATATTTTCTTCTTCTCTATGAAGTATAATTGTTCCAGTACATCAAATAGATTTTGCAATACAAAAGACAAATACTCGTATGTAATAGCTTTTATATCAAATATTACAAATAATTCTCTGTTTTAGTTCTTTTAAAAAACTTTTCCTATTAGAAGCTTAAATTAAAATATTTGTCAGAGTTTTAAGAAAGTAAAAACAACCTGCTACGAAAAATAAAGGAAATGGGAAAAACTTTTCAATATAAAAGAGAATCTTAATTGATACAGTGCAGTGATGAATAAGTATTGTAACATTTTTCAATACTTTTTGAGTCACAAAATATTTCAGCATCCTCTTAATAAAGAAATCAATCAATTAAGTAACCAAGAAGATACAACATCAGACGAAAATTCTTATAAAAATCAACAATTGCATTCATTATTTTCCCAGCAACAAATAATACTTAGCCGTAAGCTGGGTTTTCCCCTACTTGTCTTTTAATGAAAAGCATGCTTTTTATTTTAACATGTAATATTTCTGTAAAATCAGATTTTAATACAATTTAGTAATTTACGTTTATACCATCTTTGTATGCGGTAAAAAGAGCGCTAGTGATACGCAAGTGTTTTTTGCTGGGTTTTTAAAACCAACAACCTACAAAAATTTTAGTTACGATAGCACATATACCCAGCTAGCAATATATGAAATTATTGATCATATTGGAGTCTTTATTGACTCCTCAGCTCTATTAAAATAATCATTTATGCGCTCATATTCTGATCATAAAAGATACTTTTGTCGGTAGAAAATGGTAACCTACGTACGACTCCTCTTGAATAATCTGTTATTACCCGCTTTTAAATCAGTTTTGACTCAGTTTTTAGTAATTTGTACACAGTATTCGTGACCCTTTCTGAGTCAATTACGACTAGTTTTCGAAAAAGTAAAATAAAAAAATTTAATTTTAACTGAGAATCGAAACAATTTCCTTCGGACTTGTAACCTTACGCGTCAACCAGTCAGCTAAGGTACTGACTACATTATCGACAGCACAAAGCTAACATAAACTTACTTTTGAGTAATTCCATTTAGCCGGGGGTAACCATTTTACACACATTTTTGTTATAAATCAAGAATATACATTTTTTTTACTTAAAAAACCGTTGCGGCTCGCAAGGACATTAAGCTTAAAGTCGTTGAATAGCGAAAAGACACTGATAGAATACAAGTTCTGCACAGACTGGTCATCAGAAAACTGCGACGGCTGTGACCTTACAAATCTTTGTTTTAAAGAATTATGACTTTCAGTATAAATTCTGTAAAATTTTTACTATAAGGTACACAATAATTTTGGTATAGATATCTGTTCAAAGTGTTTTTAATTGCATTGTGTATTTACTGTTTGACAAAAAATTTTTTTTCTTATAAAAAACCATTTTTAAAATGAGACGGGTGTGACCGACGGGTGTGACCTAGTACGAAAATTTAAAAAATTCGAAGAAATAAAACTTTTAATTGATTTAATTAATACAAATAATATAAAGATAAACTCATAAGAAAATAATAAAACATTAAATTATATGCTATTCGTTCTATTCTAGACAGCAGAATACTCTAGCTGAATACTTTTTTAAATTCAATAAAAAGCAAAAAAAGTATATTCTTTTCAGAGATAACACTTTTTATTAACAATGAGAAAGGGAATAAAAGAAAATCGAAAATAAATATTGAACATACAAAGAGGGAAAACAAAATGTTTCTTGCATGATCATTTAAAAGTGCCTCAAATTGTTTAAAAAATATTAAATACACTGCGGAAAATTTGGTGACATGTTTTGAGCGCGCAGCTGCATTATCAATTTTTGATCGTCTATACATACATACAAAACAATTAGCGTTTTTTAAATGAAACATGTTAAATCAAACTTTTAATTGAAGAAGAGGAGAGTCTTCACTACATTTTGACTACGGATCAGGGAGGTTATTATGTATTTCGATTCGAAAAACAAAACCTTTCGAAACTAATTTCTGATTCGAAAGTAAAATGATATTATACCTATATAATACGTTCGTATGTGATACAGAGTTGCATATGTTCAAAAATGGGTAAAAGCAAGTGATGCCTAGTTTTGTCTAGTTATAAAACTTGGTATTAATCTTATTTTAATGTCAACGTTGTCAGTAGTTGTGGTAAACCTCAAAGTTCAATGCAAAATTTAAGAAAGTTTTAACTTTACAATTTAAAAAGTGTTTTTCATTTCATTCAAATAAAAATAATATAAATAAAAAACGCAATAAAAAGAAAGAAGAACTTGATGTGCGTAGTATTCGTTTTCAACGTTCTGCGTTTAGTTTTGAAGTTTTAATTTTACGTTTAAAAAGTGCTATTTTCATTTAAATTAATAAAAATAAACATAAAATAAATAGATCAACAATGATGTGTGTAGTTTTATTATTCGACGTTGTTGCGATTGCAGCAAAAATAATTTATTTTTTTGTTAAGTTTTTTCCATTGTTTTTCATATTTAGTGCAAAAAATATATATTTGATGCTTTAAAAGTTCTATTTAATAATTTACTACATTTCCATATGCTTTTTCAAAATAAAAATGCATTATTTATAAGATTTTTACTCCTTTCGACAACAAAAAAGCATTCGAATAAAATAAGAACATTTTAAAGTATTTGATGCTTGCTTTCGTACTAGATAATTTGATTTACGAAAGACTACTTTTTGTTTTCGTAGGGGGAAAAATATGTACTGCTCGAAAGAGAAATTGCCGAACGTTCGTAAATAAATTTTCGAAAATCGCACTAGATAATTCAATTTGTACGAATTCGTAAATTTTCCTATTCGAATCGAATTACATAATAACCCCCAAGGTTTGTCTATACTATGACCTGATTATCTATATTAATAAAAGAGTAACGTTATTGACTGACTGACTGACTGACTGATTCATCATCGCCCAGCCCAAACCACTAAAGCTAGAAAGTTGAAACTTCGTATGTGGGCTCCCCACAGGATATATAGATCCACTAAGAGGGGGTTTTTGGAAGTTCAAACGCTAAGGGGGTAAAAGCGGGTAGACATAAAATTCCAAAAACAGCATAATAAGATCAAAAAATAAGCGGACGGATGTTTGGTACTTTTTTGAAATTTTTACATTAGGGGCCTAAAAATGGTAAAAATATAATTTTGGTACTTTTTTTGTTAACCGTTTATCTCCTGAAGTAATTAAGATAGAATTTAAATTTAAAATGCGTTCTTCTAAGGAAGGATTTTTGAAAATTTCAATTCTAAGGGGATTAAAAGGGGTAAAAACGGGTAAATTTGGTGTTCTGTCACAGGCTGTTTTCTCGAGAGCCGTAAGAACTACGGGCTAGAGACTAAAGGGTGTTCTAAAGCGATCAACGAAACATGTTGAAATACTAATGTAATTAATAGACACTTTTATATACACTCTCGAAATTTTCAAAGTTAGTGTTAATTGGTGTAGTCTGTAGAATATTTAACACAATAAAAATTAAAGGGTGTTCTGAAAGTTAATGTAATTTTGACTACGTAGTTTAAACAGTTTGCTGCATCTTGGAAACCGTAAGAGGCAAAATCTTGAGATTTTAAAAAACTCTAAAACTAAAAAATTCCAGAATTAAAAAAGTCAAAACGAAAAATAGCCAAACTGAAAAAACGCTAAAACGCAAAAATTCGCCAAAAATAAATATATCGCCAAAAAAAACTAACCAATTTTATGGTTATTTTTAAATGAGTTAATTAGTTTTTCTATATCTGTACAACAATGGGGTAGCGAAGCACGCCGGGTATAGCTAGTATATAATAAACTTTTGCAATACATAATCTACTTGCAAGCAACATTGTAAAACATAATTTGTGATGCATTTCTTCAAATGAAAGCTTGTTTTCATTCATGCGAATGAATTATGCATCAATATAGTTCATTCCACATGGACTTTTAGATGATTTCTATTTAATTTCATTGATAATATTCAAAGAAAAAGAGAATAAAGTATCACAAAATGAGTTTTCCATTTGATGGCGTAGATTTTTTATTTGCAATATTTCAGTACTGTTTTACTTAGAATAGGGATTTTTATATTGTATCGATAATATCCTTTTATTTAAAGTGCTAAAAATTTTTCGTAAATTTTGTTCCATATTTTTGTGTTGCAATGTTTGTAGTGAAATATAAATTTTGATTGTATATGCTGCTGCAAAGCGCCAAAGTGAATATTTTAATATTTTATTGATTTGAGTGAGTGGAAAAATAAGCAATCAATTTAAGAGAAAGTAAAATGGGGTCGATGTTGCTTTGAAGTGCTTTATAATACATATACATAATAGAAAATACCATTTTCTTTAAATTCAAAAATTTTGGAAAAGAAAGTTAAATCAGAGTATGCAGGTGAGTATTTGACGTTTATTTCGAAAAAAGTGTTATTATCCATTTTATTCGAATATACATATGTATGAATTTTTAATTATATTATAATAAAGGTCCCACGAGTTTTTGGTTTGCTACAAACACAAAAATATCGATGAAGAAAGGGGATCAGATCAAATTTAAGGATTTTATGCAGATATACTTATTTATACTACTATTTATCTGTCTGTTTCATTTATTTTGTGCTCTATACAATTATTATTTTTTGTTCTTAAGTTTCCAAAGTTTTTATATTATCCAATGCAAACTCCCATGTGCAATAAAACCATATTATTAGTGATTTATGGTTGGGATTATTATTCCTGAACTGTTTGGTATATTTTTAAGCATTTGTTATTTGATTTTATGCATGTACGACAACAAAGCCCACTTATGAGAATCTATATGAACAAATGACTGCATGTCTGTTTGTGTGTATGATTTTATATGTAAAAAAATAGAACAATGTTTGCCAAGACAATAGTTGTGCTGTATGTGAGAAGCAACAGATGATATAGGAAAGTCATAGTAGAAATTGCCACAACGATAATACAGCAACAAGTACAACACTATACGCGGTTTGGGCATATAAATATGCATGCCGTATTAGAGTGGCTGTTAGAAATTGAGGGATTTCTTCAAGGCTCATACCCTAAATCGACGGGTATTTATAAATAAAAAAAACGAAAAAGAAATGTCAGGTCACTCAGTTAAGATTAACACGTGTTGCATGCCCACCAAAGTTTAATCAGATGTTTTTTTCTTTAATTTTTCGGCTCAAACATTTACGATATCTCTGAAACCAATAGGCAGATTTAGAAACAATGCTCACTAGGCTTAAATATAATTTAGTTGTCGAATTAGAATTTTTCTTTTTTACTGAATAGAGCAAACTTTTCTCCAGTTGTGCTAATATATAGTCGTGCCGAAGTTATCTTTACGTATATCAAAAAATTTTTTTTTTGGGAACTTGACTTTAAAGCTTAAGCATTTTATACAAAAAAATTTACGCGAAAAAAGTGCTCCAATATCTTTGTCAGATATTATGCTGCAACTTCTTCATCGATTTATGGAAAAATATCCAAAGTCATGGAGAACATTTTTTATGTTATAGCCATTTTCACTTCCGAAAAAATTTTTACATTTTGTTGTATATAATTGCATTTAGCCGGGTGTGACTATTTTACACAAATTTTTTGTTATAAATCAATAATATAAATTTTTTTACTAAAAAAAACGATGTAGGCACTGATAGAACAAGATTTCTGCTCAGAATGGTCGTCAGAATGCTGCGACAGGTGTGACCTTAAAAATTTTAGTTTTAAAGAATTATGTGACTTTCAGTATAAATTCTGTAAAATTTTGACTAGCTACACAATAATTTTGGTATAGATATCTGTTCAAATTGTTTTTAATTGTATTATGTATTTACCCTTTGACAAGAAAATTATTTTTCTTATAAAAAAAAGCATTTCTAAAATGAGACGGGTGTGACCGACAGGTGTGACCGATGGGTGTGACCGACGGGTGTGACCTAGTATGAAAATTTACAAAATTCGAAGAAATAAAACTTTTTATTGATTTAATTTATATAAATAATATAAAGAAAATAAGACATTAAATTATTTGCTATCCGTTCTTTTATAGAAAGCAGAATACTTTAGCTAAAAATTTTTATAAATTCAATAAAAAGCAAAAAAAGTATATTCTTTTCAGAGATAACGGTTTTTATTAATAATGCAAAAATACAATCTGAAATAAATATTAAACATACAAAGAGCAAAATGCTTGTGCATGATCATTTAAAAGTGCCTCAAATTGTTAAAAAAATATTAAATAGTGTATTTTTTTTTGTTTTTTATATATCATTATCTAAAAAACATCAATTGAGAGATTTTTATTAAAAATGAGAATTTAATTTTTTCCTTGCGTAGGGCCGTTTTCATGGAATCACTCATGTGCCAGTTTTTGGAAATATTTTTTAGTTTGTGGGATATACGTAAAATAAGGTGATAAAATATATATATGCATATATGACCAGATACACTTATCTATGTATGTATATATATTTCGACGCGCTGATCCGAATCTAAGGTCCGTTTGGCTCGTACGCATTGCGAAAAACTGACGTTTTTCTTGATTTGTAGTGGTTTTTCGCAATTTGCTCTAAACTTTGAGGATGTATGATCTAAACGTACGCCAGATTTGGACTCAGCGCGTCAAAATACACATAAGAAGCTGGGTCTGGTCAAAAGGACATACCTCCTGTTTCACCATACATGGGGGTTACAAATGAAAGTAGGTGGACCACGCCCATTTTTTCTATAAAGAATCATTTATGAATAGACATTATATGTAACAAATTTTAGTTGGATATCTGCTCCGAAACGAGATTAAGTAATTTTGGCCACCTAAAATTGCAAAAAGTCACACTGTGATATGGTATGCAGATCGATAGACATGGAACTAACAAAAATTACTAAAATCGAAAATTTTCTCTAAAATGAAAAAGAGCACACTAAAATTTAAAAAGTAAAAAAAAAAAACAATTTTTAATTATGAAATTTATTATTTCGGCTTTTTAGTTCAATATTTGAATTAATGGAAATTCAAATTATTTATTAAGAGTGGATTGTTCGAATATTTAGATCAGATAAGTAGAACGGATCAGCACTACTGATTTCGACAGGCCGCTACACCATCTCATCAGCGTTCTTGTTTACTTTACACTTATGAAGGTGGATGCTTTTTATAAGGAAACATCGGTTATTTAAAAAATTTTTGTCACGAAATAGAATACACAACTTTTCATATAAATTCTTGCACTCATTTTATTTCAACTCAATTTAGTTAGCCAAAATCTCTTCTATCTGATTTGATCAAATACTCACAAAAGCTCTTATTATTTTGATCGGCATTTGTATCAATATCGCATTCGTAATTATTTTTATAAGTCTGAAATTTCGGCTTTTTTAGTTCACCGTTACACCTGTCGAAATCAGTAGTACTGATCCGTTGTGCTAATCTGATTAGAATATTCGAACCAGACCAGTGCAATAGTCTTAAAACTGCCTAGTGATATCTATAGGCTATTCGTATCATATTTGAGTTAAGCATACGCATTTAATTAAATTGAGCCATGAATTACATGAAATAGAATTATCTAATCGACATTTGTTGCGTCTCTTCAAATAGAGCCCTGAGCAACACACTGCATCATATTCGTGTTGGCATGAATCTAACAGTTTATATAGCGTATTACATATTGAAGGATGCTTATGTTAGTTTGCATAGCCTGTTGCATTTGAGAAAAATTTTTTTTTCTGTTTTCTTTTGAAACTTTTTCTACAAACTCTCTCTAGTCAATGTAATAATGCTGGATTAAATGTGTATAGGAAAATATGTGTATGTGTTGGTCATAAGACTTCGTTTCTTGGGTTATCTTGCTCTAGTGTCTTGCTCTTGTGTTAGTTATAAAATTCCCTTTTTTCCTTATGACTTAAATGGCTTTTGTAGATTTAGAGATTTATATGATACATATATATTATTACAAACGTGTTTGTAGGTAAGATTGGATGTCTGTCTGAATAGATGTGTAGGTGTAGCAGTGAAGGCAGTTAAGCTTTGTTTAAGTAAACTATGAAAAAATGGAAAATATTGCTGTCGGTAGATGTTGCACTCGTTTTTTGTCTCTTATACATATTTCATTTTTAAGTGCACAGGGCACATTTATTTGTTGATCCTTACAACCAGGCTAAAGGTTATAAATTAATCAAAAACGTTTTTAATTTTTATCTCTTTGATTTATTATAATTGTTAAGAATGAAATGTTAAAGTTTAATATTTAATTACATGATTTTTAAAGAGATATGTTCTTGGCTACCAGGTGGGTTATAAGAATTTATTAACTAGAACTTGTGAAACAATTTAAATAATTTTTTATATTAATTGGCAATATGCCAAGAATTAAGCGTGTAAAAATAATTTGCCATAACAAATGTTTGGATAGGCATTTTTTTAGCTAATACAAAGAAAGTCCCTACCAATTATAAAAATATACAAATGATACAAATGTTTATTTGCATGCCAAAAACTATTTTTTTAATTTTAAATTAAAGGAAACACAAACTAAAGTAAATTTCTTTTTAATTTTAATTATTACATTGTTTGAAATCTGACATTTATAATTAATCTCCATTAGTTGCTTCCCTTGCATTAACATCTCTATTTGTATTTCACTTAAATTTTCTTATAGTCTTGAAGAAGATTTGCACTTAAGATTATTAAAGAGAATATTTGTTGCACATCATGTCATCATAAATTTTACTCCTAAATGCATTTTGTACGCGGTTGTACGTTTACAGACGAATTCCTAGCAAAATGTTGCGGCTGCCAAGAAATCAAACGTCTTGAAACAAGCAGCAAATTTGCACAAATAATCTTTATTGCTTAATCAAAAATCTGTTAGAAGTGTTAATTTATTTTTTAATAATCACTACTTATTGCTGTAATTAGCTGCATTTAAAAATGAATTGCATTTAGTATAATTATTGGCTGCATTTATGTGTTAAGTTGCAAGCTCGCATACTATGGTGCACACTAGAGCGGGCAGAAAAAAGGTGTGCCGGTAACTAGAAAGTTACAAACAACGTAGAGTTAGAGGGTTAAAATGTTTCACAAACGCTAAACAAATCTTATACCTTAAGCGTAAGCCTTACAAGATTTCCTATGCCGAGTCGCTATAACTTTGTGCAAAAGGGCCTTTGAGTTTGACAGCCTTCAAGCACAACATAATAACTACACGAAAAAAATACCAATTTAAAATCAACATGCCGCTATGTTGATTAAAAATCATATTAAATTTATGCGAAATAGTTTACTGTTTAAGCGTGTTGGTTTTTATTAGGGTTCCGTACACCAAAAGTGTAAAGGAACCCTATTGTTTTTGCTAGGCTGTCCGTCCGTCCTTCTGTCCGTCTGTCTGTCTATCTGTCTGTCTGTATGTCTGTCACATGCTGTTTTCTAGAGAACCGCAAAAACCATGGACCTGAAATTTTCACAGGATGTATAAAACTATAGCCGCTACAAATATATGACAATTAAAAATTGAAGGGTGTTCTAAAGCGAGCAACGAAACATATTGAATTACTAATGTAATATACAGAGACTAATATATAAACACTTGCAATTTTAAAACATAGTATAAGATTTATTATACAGACTATACCAATTAACACTGACATTTAAAAAAATAAAAACTAAAGGGTATTCTAATAGTTAATGTAACTTGTACTACGTAATTTAGACAATTTGCTGTATCTTGGAAACCGTAAGAGACAAACTCTAGAAATTAAAAAAAAACGCTAATCTAAAAAATTCTAAAATTTAAAAAATTTAAAAAAAAAATTACAGAAATGAAAAAAGCGCTTAAAGGAAAAAAGCACCAAAAGCAAACAAAATCTGTCAAATGCAAAAAATCACTAAAACTAAAAAGATCGCAAAAAAACAAAACAAAAAGTCGTCAAAAGCCGAAAAAAGTCGCCAAAACGAAATAAAAGCACTAAAACTAATAAAAATCGCTAACACTAAAAATATCGCCAAAAAACCAAAAAAAAAACGCCAAAACGAAATAGACTGCCAAATAAAAAAAAATCGCTAAAACGAAGAAAATCACCAAAGCTAAAAAATATTGGCAAAACACGAACAAAAACTCAAAAAAGATAAAAGGCAAAAAAGCGCCACAACTAAAAAAATAAATCGCTTAAGCTAAAAAATTGCTTAAAACAAAAAAACCATCGCCAAAAGCTAAAAAAGACAACGAAACGAAAAACATCATCAAAAACCAATAAAAACCGCTAATACAAAACAATCGCCCAGACCCGAAAAAGTCGCCAAAACGAAAATATTCTTTAAAACTAAAGAAAGCGCTAAACACCGAAACAATTGCAAAAATATCGTTAAAACGCCAAAAATAAAAAAACTATGCAACAACATGAATTTTTTGTCAAGACCTCTGATTACTACTATATTTTTTTGATGTGTTATGGTCCCCTAACTACAAAAGCAGTAAAAAAAATACAAAAAATTAAAAATTGAAATAAAATAATAATAAAATAATGTGTATAAAATTTTTTTTATATTTAATTTGTTTACTTGACTACTTATTTTTTTAGGTTCGAGTAAGCTAAATAGTAAAGGATACCCCTTATTTTTTGGACTTTTCAAACAAAAATAACTAGTTATCGAATCAAATTGTAAGTATATACGATTTAAATCCTCATATACTTTTTGCCTTCCAGTAAGCAAAGCTTTTGCTGGGAAATGGCACGAGTTCAAATCTTGGCTGGGGTTGCATGTGTATTATTTAGCATTATAAACAGTAAGAGTTAATTTTTATTGCTTTATTTCTTTAGGAAATCTTTTAATATTCTAATAATTCAATAAATGTGCACAAATATGATTGGATATACACAAATATTAAGAACAAGCTCATTTAATGTTTTTAAATATTTATATACTTATACATCATATATGTTTTGAATCTCATATAAAAGCAAACTGACAAAATTTTAATTTAATTTCTTTAAATTTATTTGATATACACACATCCGAAATAAAAATATATTTTTTTCTAAACCAGCATTTTATTGGCAATATGCCACAATTTGTGGCCAAATATTATTTGATTTGATATGAAGTTCTTAATATAAAAGACAATTTAGAAATGCAATACGTTTTATTTATTTTTATGTAAGTCACAAGAGTTTTGTGTGTAATAAATGTTTCTAAATTTATTCATTTCAATAAACACATTTTATATATTTAACAATAAATAAATAAATAAAAACACTATTTATTATAACAACAAATTCAATAAATGGAAAAGCAAATATTTTGTAAAATTAAACAAATAAATAAAAAACTTAAATAATTTTGTAAATATGTCAAATGAATTGAAGGGTTTAGTGCAATAACTCCGTAAGCCACATGATTTCAAAAATTGGTTTTATGTGATCATTCTTTCCCTAGGTACAATAGTTTTGCGTCCTAGTCTAGGATTTCTAGAGAAATTTTTGGATAAATACTTGTATATTGCAAATAGTTATGCTGCGTATTTATAGTAGAAAAATCCAAAAATCATACAATAATAAATTTTGTTTAAACTTAAAAGTCGATTTATTCAGAGAGCCTTTCAATTGAAAGTGAAACTATTGAACATGTCATTCTTAGAACAAACAATTGCGTTGAATAAAGGCGCTTAATGACGAGAGAAAATAAACGAAATCAATTTATTGCAGGATTAAGCAGAAACCAATTAAATAAATAATAAAATAAATATTATTTGTTTGTTTGTTTGTTGTTGTTTGTTAAAGCTTTCTAATAAAACAATTTGCTTGATTAAATAATCATAAGAGAAAAAGCAGATTTATTATTCATAAATGAAAGTCAATGAAGGAAAGATATATAATTTTTAAATAAAAGTAATTAAAATACATAAACTTCGATTTGTGCTTAAATAAGAATACATAAAACAAACATAATAAAATACCAGGCACTGATATTGAAGTGTTAATGACATATGGGGCTTTCCAAGTGAAGCAGACAAGTAAAACATGTTGATGTATCCGATTTTGGTACAATTTCATTGTGTTATAAGCAGTGTTCGAAATGCTAGCTGCGAAGTAGCAAAAGTACGGAAAATGTGCTATACACACAGAAAAAAGAGGAATGTAAAATCCACATGCCGCAATTTTGATTGGAAATCATATTAAGTTTACAAGAAATAATTTGTCGTTTGGGTGTGTTAGTGTTTACCCGCTTTGTTCATTGCTACAATTCACTGTTCTGCTTAGTTGTGTGACTTGTTGTTGTTTATTCTTACATGTGTCGTCTATGTAGACGACAAAAAACGAATTACCAGCGAAAAGTTACTGCTGCTGGTTTAAAATTACCATTGTTTCATATTAATTTTAAACGGAAAATTATTAATCTAACCTTAAACAATTTTGTTATAAACGTTAAGTTTCATTTTCAATCGACATGACTATAACTTTAATTTCATATAAGTTTTATGTTAAATAATCATTTAAATCATGTTAAATTAAAATTAAATGCATTTTACATACGATGGTATTTATTTAGTGTATAAGTAAAGAAAAGTTTGAAGATGTTGTGGCTGCAGTGGTTAGCGCGTGGACTATCATGCAGGTGGTATGAGTTCAAATCTTGGTTGGGGTAGACAGCTACAAAGCAAAGTTTTCTGATGACTATCACGTAAGTAAAATAATTAATAAAATAGCTACATTAAAGTCATGTTGTTTCAGCTTGATACAACTTTAATTCAAGATGATTCTTCGTGTTGTTTCAATATCAAATTCACGTTGTTTCAACTTGAAATAACTTTGATTCAACATGATTCTTCGTGTTGTTCCAATATCAAATTTACGTTGTTTCAACTTGAAATTACTTTGATTCAATATGATTTTTCGTATTATTTCAGTATCAACTTCATTTTGATTTAACTGTACTGGAATATTAACTCAACATGAAATATAGTTAATTCAAAAGGAAAATTTTTCTTTCAAGATTATTGTAAATCATGTTGATTTAACATGAAACACCCACCTATGAAGCAAAATCACTACCGAAAAATGTTAAATTAACCTGGTTTTCGACGATTTTACATGGAAATTGTTCTGTGTGTACTACTGTATAAATGTTTAAACTTTTATTTACAATACTATCGCTTATACTGTGCTACTGGAAATAAATACAGCATAGGGAAAGCATACGTAAACAACTAAAAGCATTTGTTGCCACAAAAGTTAAATGTTTATACTTTAATTTATTTGTGCTGTTGTTTGCTGTTGCTGTTGAAAAATGCAATAGCAGTAGCAATAGTAATTACATTCGTAGCATAGCAATAGTTTTATAAGAGCTTTAGGATTTTTCTCAAAGCTAATTTTATGTACAAATATATGTAAGTATGTTCATACGTATGTATGTATTTTAAATGTTTTTAACCATTTTCTATATTAAAGGTCAAGAGTTTTGTTAAATATGATTCGTTGTGGAAACGAAATAAGTTTGCAAAAATCAGAAAAAGTGTAACAAATCATTAAAATTATAAAAAAGAGACAAATCGCGAAAAATTGCAAAAAACTGCAACATGAGAAACAATCCTAAAGCAGGTTAAAAGTCGCTAACACGGCAAGGAATGCCAAACTGAAAGAATGGTGTGAATGTTTTTAGTTCATTCATGTGGCATCATGTTATTTCATCAGAAGAGATTGTAAGAAGACAATCAGAAAATAAAATAATATTTACACATACACTGAAAATAGTCCATGTAACATTTTTATGAATAGAATATACGAATCTTTCGTATATATTATGAAAAAACATTTCGGCAATATTTTTTTTGAGTTTACGAAAGTAACGAAAAACTTTCGTAAAGATTTTTCCTTGTTAAAAAATATATTTTAAAAAAATATATAGCTTTTCATAACATTTCAGATGTAAGTAAATAAAACAAATTTTTAGCTCTTATAAAATAAGTAGAAAGTGGCTCAGTGGGTAGAGTACATGCCTTGAAATATGAAGATTGCGAGTTCGTGCCCCGGTGGAGCCATATTTTTCTTACTTTTATTTTTTGATTGCTTTCGTTCATATCGTATATTTTACGAAAGAATTTCGTGGGGCGAAATAACGAAATATTTTGTAATATGTCGGAGCGTTTTCGTGCTTATGTTGCATGGAATCTTTTCAGTGTAGCAATGCATACATTGTTATTTATATTATATTGTCGGTTAAAGGAAATGCAAAAGCAATGAATTTATGAATAGGCAGAAAACGTGACTATATTCATTCCGCTTTCTTTTGTAGTTTATAAATAGACTAGCTATACCCGGCGTGCATCGCTACCCCATTGTTGCGCAGATATAGAAACATTAATTAACTCATTTAAAAATAACCATAAAATTGGTTAGTTTTTTTGCCGATCTTTTTAGTTTCGGCGAATTTTTGCGTTTTAGCGATTTTTTTAATTTTGGCGATTTTTTATTTTTACTTTTTTAATTCTAGAATTTTTTAGCTTTAGAGTTTTTCAAAATTTCAAGAGTTTGCCTCTTACGGTTTCCAAGATGCAGCAAGCTGTTTAAACTACATAGTCAAAATTACATTAACTTTCAGAACACCTTTAAATTTTTGTTATGTTAAATATTCTACAGACTACACCAATTAATACTGACTTTGAAAATTTCGAGAGTCTATATAACAGTTTCTGTATATTACATTAGTATTTCAACATGTTTCGTTGCTCGCTTCAGAACACCCTTTAATCTTTAGCCCGTAGTTCTTACGGCTCTCGAGAAAACAGCCTGTGACAGACAGAAAGACGGGCAGGAAACAATAAGATTAATTTACACTTTCGGTGTACAGAGCCCTAAAAAGAATCTTTTCCAAAAAGTAACTTTTCAAAAAGTAACCATTTTCAAAAGAGTACCATTTTCAAAAAGTACCCTTTCCAAGAAAACATGTTTCTAAAAGGACCATTTCTTAAAACTACATTTTCAAAAAAGTAGGTTTTCGAAAAAGTACCTTTACTTTAAAATAGAAACGGTTAACAAAAAAAGTACCAAAATTATATTTTTACCCTTTTTCGGCCCCTAAATGTACAAATTTCAAAAAAAAAAAATTAAATACAAAACACCTATCTACTCATTTTTCTATCTTATTATGACGCTTGCGGAATTTTATGTCTACCTTACTTAGATTCGGAGATATAAGAACACTGAGTTTACCCGATTTTACCCCTTTTAATACCGTTACAATTAAAGTTTTCAAAAATTCGTTCTTAGAGTATATATATGCAAACATACGCATTCAGTATGTGTATCAATGTGCATAAAAAATAGTTGTATGGAAAATAGTACCAAAAAGGGCTAGCAATTTTACTCATTATATATTCAAATTTAAAAAAATACAAAACTGTTTTTGAAGGATTTTTAAGGAGAGAAGAATGAATTTCAAGTTTAGTTTCAGATTTTAAAAAAGTATCAGACACCTGTCCGCTCATTTTTCTATTTTATTATGATGCTTTTAGAAGCTTATGTCTACCTTACTTTGATTCGAAGATATAAGGTTACCGATTTTACCCGTTTTTACCCTTTTTAATCCCATTAGAATAAAAATTTTCAAAAATCCTTTCTTAGTGAAAATATACAAACATATTCATTCACTATGTTGATATACATAGTTGTATGTAAAAAAGTACCAAAAAAGAGTAACCAATTTTACCCTTTATATATTCGAATTACAAAAAAGTGCCAAAACATGTTTGAGCGCTTCGTAATAATAGAAGAATGCATTTTAAATTTAATCTCTATCTTCATTACTTTAGGAGATATACGCTTAACAAAAAAAGTACCAAAATTATATTTTTACCCTTCTTCGGCTTTTAAGTGTTATAATTAAAAAAAAAAACCAAGCACCCGTCCGCTTATTTTTTAATCTTATTATGCTGTTTTTCGAATTTTATGTCTACCTTAGTTAGATCCGGAGATGTAAGGTTACCGAATTTACCCGTTTTTACCCGTTTTTACCCCCTTAGCGTTTGAATTTCCCGAAACCCCGTCTTAGTGGATCTATACATCCTGAGGGGAGCCCACATGCGAAATTTCAACTTTCTAGCTTTAATGTTTTGGGCTGGGCGATGATGAATCATTCAGTCAGTCAGTCAGTTACTCAATAACGTTACTCTTTTATTTATATAGATAGATAAAGAAAATTCATTAATATAGTAGGATAATAAGTTCAGTAAAGTGCGAGTTGGACTCATACACGAAGGCTTCCGTTCGAATACCATATATGTACACACAATTTTCGTTTTTGGCAATTTTGGTTTGTTTTTGGGGACACTTTAATTTTAGCGTATATAAATATATCCAATTTATGGTTTTTTTGTTTTGACGAATTTTTTAGTTTTTTTTTGCGATTTCTTAGTTTCGACAATATTTCTTATTCTGGGCTTTTTTTCGTTTTATCGCTTTTTTATTTTGGCGATGTTTTTAGTTTTGTCCGCCTTTTTAATTTTTTGTGGTTTTTAATATTGGGGGGTTTTTTTTGCTTGGGGTTTTTTGTGTTTTTGAAAATTTTTTAGTTTTAGCGATTTTTTCGTTTTGGTGCTTTTTTCTTTCAGCGTTTTTTTTATTTAGCTACTTTTTTTCGTTTTGGCTATTTTTTTAATTTTGGGTTTTTTTAATGTTTTTGTTTTGTTTTGGCGATTTTTCATTTAGGCGATTTTTTTTAGTTTTTACGATTTACTTTTCGGCTTGTTCCTTGCATTACTTTAATTTACCATTCAATTAATTAATCATTTTGTTTGTTTCAAGTGTCTAATTATAATTAATTAATTATTACGGCTCATAACTTCAAAATTACGTTTCCGATGGATTATCCTTTAGTTTTTAGTTTGATTGTTTTTTAGTATTCGATACTGTTGCCTATAAATGCTGCTCTAGCTGTGATCATTTTAAGAGTTACGGTTTCCAAGATACAGCTAATTATCAAAATTAGATAGAATACCCTCTAGTTTTTAATTTGCTTTAATTTTAGATTAATTGGTGGTCATATAATCATATAATAACTTTGATAATGCACATTGAATTGGGATTTCAACATGCTTCGCTGCTCGCTTTAGAACACCTTTTAATTTATAACGATCATGCATTTTTACTATTTAGTATTTGTTGCTTTAGCGGCTAAAGTAACACATAATCTTTGAAAAATTCAGGTCCGCACCTCTTACGATTCTCGAAGAAGAAGATTGAGACCAACAGGCAGACAGACAGACGGACGGACAGCGTAACGAAAACAATAGGTTTTTTTCACCTTTGGTGTAAAAAAGCAATCGATATGAGCAACAGATTAATAGCTAAACAAATTTAAGAGTTAAAACACTTCCGAGTATTCTTGATAAGTTATTTCTTATTAAATTAATTAATACATAATTATATTGTTTTCCTTTTCAATTATAATAAATTTCTTAAAATCATTAACACAACAGCTTTATTCAAAAGCTGTAGATATCCTGTATGTAGTTGCAAGTGCACTTGTATAATTTTCTTTTTTTTTTAAACCTCAAGTGCAACCACACAAAAGCACACACAAATATCTGCTTAAATATTGAATACACAAAAATTAAGACATTCCTTCCGCTTTTCAAACAACAGCATAAAACCAAAATTATTTTATATTACAACAATAGTATTCTAGAACCCATCCTGCTACTTTTAGTGGGGGAAAAAGCTACAAGTCAAAAGCAGCAGATATGTATTTGTAGCAAAAAAAAAAAATTAAAAATAAAATAACTGCAAAAATATTTGGTTATTTAAAACCAGAATTTATACATAATAATATACAACTTTCTTTAAAATAAACAATTACACAAACTACTTTAGACAGACATTGCAATGCCATTGTAGTTACTTTAAAAAAACTTCCGTTTCCATTTAGTTCTTTGTGTTCTTTACAGTTTGGTTTATTTATTTGTTATTTTTATTTAACAATTGTTTGCATATGAATTGAGTTACTTAAAAATTTTATAATTTCAAAATGATTTATCAACATCTGTAGTCATATATACATTTGTTCATTTATGTATGAACAGTAGAGTGTCTCGAGAAGAATTGTTTTAATCCTCGAGAGCTCGCACTATGACCAATTTGCTCATACAGGTTTTAATTCGATGAAATTTTTATGTTTTACATAGCAAAAGGAGTGCGATTTTAAAAAGTTTGTCTGCTGAAGATTTTTAAGTGAATCAATTCGCTAATGTAGTTGCGTTAATTCTCATTAATTTTTTTAGAGTCTAGATAATTCAGACTTGACATTCAGACTTGAACATATTTAACAAAGAGAAATTTCATAAATGATTAATCGGTGATGATGATAATGACCCAGACAAAAATTTTGTTTGATATATTACAAAAAATCCAGCAAATATTTTTGTTTGATTAAGTAAACTATTTTCTTTAATATTTGTTAATAGTTTTAAGCTAATTGTTTTATAAATTCAGACTAAAATATTTTTTGATATTTTTCAGAAAATCCTGTAAATTTTTTGTTTGATTTAGTAAATTCTTTTGTTTACAACTTGTAAATATTTTTGGACAAATTATTTTAGAGATTTAAGCAATTGGCTCACTGAAAAAAAAACACGTATTTTTCAATGAAATTGTTGAGATATTTTTGTCTATATTTACAAATTTGTTTGTAGGTCCGTTCCCAGACAAAATATTTACTATTTCATTGAATTCCTTTACAAAAATGAAATTTAGTTTTTTCTGTGCGTATGAGTAATGATAGTATGATCATATTACTCATACGTTTTTTTTCCGAATCTATTTTTCTGAATAGTATGCCAACATATATGTCGTAAAAGCTTATTTATTATTTATTTATTATATTTGCGAAAACTAGTGCTGTTAAAAAAAGTGGAGTGCAGATTTGCGTTCAGCGTCCCAAATAACTAAAGAAACAACTTTCAGTTCTAGGGAACGAAAAACTTCAGCGAATGTTGTAAACATGGGTTACCCAAAGTTATTTAATTAGTTTGGCTTAAATTATTTATATTTTTAGAAAGAAATTGTATTGCTGGTAGTCAGTGTTCGAAAATTTACCTTATATAATGTACTTTAATCTTCTCTACGGTAGAAAATTGTAATACACAAACGCAAATAGTGGTTGTGTAGGAAATACATAAAAAAGAAGAACGGTATTTCTGTTAGTGATCTTGTACCCAACGAAAATACTGTTTTTAACAAACTCAATATAAAGAAAAAAAACATTTAATACTGTTATGTTTTTCGTGGAAAAACAGTACAATTCGTTGTGTTCGGCATTACCCAGCAGCTAAAGTTACAACTGGTAACGCTTTGGGACAGTCATATTACTAGTTGTAATGGTAGTAGTCAAAAAACGACAGTCATATTACAAGTTGTAACAAGAGTAGTAACGTTACTGGTCAAAAAAGAACAAGCACATTACTAGTTGTATCGAGACTAGTAACGATACTAGTCAAAAAAGCACAATCATATTACGAGTTGTATCGACACTAGTAACGATACTAGTCAAAAAATGGAAAAATTTTCAGGTATACGATTTTATATAAAACCAATTGTTAGCTATTAAAAAAATAAGTAGAATGTGGCTCAGTGGGTAGAGTACTTGCCTTAAAGTATGAAGAATGCGTGTTCGTACCCCGGTTGAGCCAAAGTTTTTTTAAGAGTTACAAAACTCTTAATAAAACAACTAGTAAGCGCACTAGCTTACAATAAGTACGATTCCAACTGGGATATAACTGTATACAAATGAACTAGTTGGTCCCCTATGACAACCCAATGTTAAAATCGATAGTTCGATATATGAAAAAAGGATAGATAGGCAACTAGTCTGAAGCAAAAAGCAACTAGTGTAGTTCCAACTACATACCAGTTACTTTGTCTGCAGGGTATTCTTAATGTATATTTTGTGTATTTAGCATTAGTATTCGTTTCGCTCTCGTGCATGTATACTTAAGTGCGTAGTTGTATATGATGAAAAAATAACACTATAAAACGCTAAAATATAATGTATGTAGTAAGCAACCACTACAATTGTACCGCTTTTGACAAAAAAACAAAACGCTAAATAATGTTTGTTACAGGCATTAAAAAATCGTTATGTGTTGTGTTCGGGCTGTGTACATATACACAAACACTAAAAAAATAGATATCGTTTCTGCTTGTGTATACAGTACACAAATCAACGTTCGGTTTATTTTCGAACACTGCTTGTAATAATTAAACAGATAAAGAAAAATTTGGTTGCACGGAGGGTTGAACTTACATCATGATGTTTCGAAACCAACCACGATCTCATCATCAAAATTCTTTACCGCCTAGACATCACTGCCACCGAATACAGCAACAATCAACTAATCTATTGATAGATCAACCTGCCATCTTGTGGCCTATTTACTCAGTTATTATTTTATATAGAGGTTATGAGCTTCACTATGTTTCCTATAACAAACTTAAGCCACCTTTTTGAGCGGCTAGATAACAATTAGAAGCCAGATTGATTATATTAAATATATCTATCTAATATAATTTGTAAAGAAATATAAAGAAAAACTCGATGGGCGTTGTTTTTTTGTTGAGCGATTAAGTTAGAATTTCGTACAAAAGTGCACTATTTTCATCAACTGCAGTCATTTTTGAAGTCTATTCTTCTGAAATATTGAAAAGAAAAAACTTTAGTTTTGAAATTTTTTTAGAAAAATGTTAAACAATTACGCTCTATTTTTGTATAACTTTAGTCATTATTCATTCTGATTTTAAAGTCTTGAATTTGATTCTTTTTCATGACTACATGAATTGAGATAACTAAAAAATTTTTTCTGCATATTATCAAAGGATGTGTTAAAAATTATTAAATATATTTCTAAAAAATTTGGGTGTGCTATTACCAGAGATATTTTTGAAATAGAAAACAAAGTCGAGGCCAAAAACAAAAATTTTTAAATTCAAAGCCAAATGTCTTCAAAAATATTTTAGATATCTCTATGAAATAAACG
Source organism: Panzeria rudis (assembly GCA_956483635.1). Lineage (NCBI taxonomy): Eukaryota > Metazoa > Arthropoda > Insecta > Diptera > Tachinidae > Panzeria > Panzeria rudis. Next base: position 181,554,467 of record OY101447.1, read on the forward strand.
GGGTTTTCCTTATGAATTCATAGATTTTACTACAACTTTGACTTCGTTATCAAATCGGATAATAAATATTTACAAAAGTTATGAGACCAACAAAGTGTTTCATGCCATAGGTAGTTAATTTTGGCGACATATAGCGCACCAAATGTTTCAACAGTGTAGCCTAAGGTTCAACACTCTTTAAGTTTATATCCTCCTCTATGATTTTTCAATACATCATTTTGTAATCGGTTCTTAAGTTCAAAAGATACAGATTTATATAGGGGAAAACCGCCTAATAAATAAACGCCCAGATAAAAGAATATGTAGTAAATAATTGTAAATAAAAAACATTATTTTATATCCAAAAGAACACTGAAGATGATACTAATTCGAAACAAGTCTGGTTGCACTATGCAACAAGAAATATGCTAAGGAATACTACTACATATATTTTGTTGAAGTGTTTATGGTCCAACGACCAAAACAGTCAACATTTTATATTCAATGGATAATTTTTTTTATTTTTCTAAAATACGAAATTTTTGAAGAGGCTACTTACTTACTCATCGATTTTATCATAATTTAAACAATGGTTGTCCAATTTTATTACGAAAACCATTAAAAAACTTAAAACAAAATTACCTTTAAAGGTGCGTTTCCGCAGACAACAAAATCGTCGACAAAAATGAAATTCAATGCAACGAAAAAAAAAAATTCGTTTCAGAGCTTTTTTCGTTGCTAATGTATGGAATTTCGTCTTCGTTTCATTTTTTCCGATGATTATGTTATCTGTGGAGACGAGCCTTAAGCTGTTTGAATATTATTTTTTTTTATAGGCAAAATTGGAAAATATTTATTTATTAAAAATTTTTAAAGAATAGACAATGACAAAATCTTACCATTTTTACTAACCAATCATAAGGTCACTTATACCAAAAATAAAATAAACTCTATTTCATGAAAATCGATGGATAAATATTGATTCTATTCACTTTAAAGTAAAATTACCTGATTGTTCCAAAAAAAAATTAACTTCGAAGAGGCTGCTCCACCGATTTTGTTATAACTTAAGAAGGAGTTGTCCAATTTTGTTAAATATTAGTTTAATTTTAATTTAATTTATTTTTGGCTTGAGTTCGGTTTTAATTTAATTTTCAATTAAATTATATTTTTATTTAAAGATAAATGTGAAGCATGACAAAGAAATGTGAAGCATGTAGTTCAACCCTCCGCGTAGTCAAAATTTTCTTTGTCTACATGCTTCATATTTATCTTTAAATAAAAATATAATTTAATTGGAAAATTAAATTAAAACCGAAGTCGAGCCCAAAATAATTAAATTTCTTTGGATATAAAACCCATAAAGATCAACTAAACTCATAACTTAATTGTTAAATTCTAAAGGCACCTAGCAAAGAGGATGTATATGTTCAAATAAACTGAACAAACAAACATTCACACACACACTAGTACTTGTAATTATCAATGCTAATTCATACTAGAATAGAGAAATAATAAAAAGAAGCTTAACACAAGACAATAGGAAAAAAAGTGAATATCAATAACTATGAAATGAAATACAGCTCTAAGACTGAGAGTATGAATTGATTAAAAGTAGATGATCTTCAGCTCTTGACCACAAACAGCCGACTTTGGTCGAGTGGTCTAAGCGGTAAGCAACTCTAATGAGATTAGCGGGAGCTATCGAAACGTCAGTTCAACCCTCCGTGCAGTCAAATATTTTCTTTGTCTACATGCTTCATATTTATCTCTAAATAAAAATATAATTTAATTGAAAAATTAAATTAAAACCGAACTCAAGCCAAAAATATTAAAATTTCTTTAAATTAAAAATTTTAAAACACCAAAGGAAGTTGATGATAACTTCAAAACGGCTGGACCGATTTTCTTCAATCATAGGTTAGAAGAAGCCTTTAGATCAAGTCACCTTTGAAACAAAATAAGCTAAAGTAATTCTGAATCTAAATTGATTATTAGGCTAAGGTTCGTAACGTTATATTTAGAAAGAATTGGGCATGATTAATATTCCAAGGAACAAGGGAAAAATTAACATCAACTTAATTTTTCAACGTACACAGCAAAACAGAGTAGCGCCACTTTCGGAAGCCGCTACACTTCCACATCATCAGTGCTTACGTGTATTTGCTTATCACCACTTGTTTCGGTTTAGCCCTTTGGGAGCTACCATGCCACAACCACACAGATTCAAGAGGATAGAGCGAGAAAAGATAACTTCTAAACGCTTGGGCCAATTTTCTTCAAATGTAGCTAAGAACATTCTCGATCAAGTCACTTTTCAAACAGACGAAAACTAAATATAAGTCAGTCTAGCTGTTTGGGCTCTACATTGGCACAGACAGACAAACACACACAAACTTATAACACCCCTCCTTTTTGGTCGTGGGTTAAAAAGAAATATTTTTTTTCGTAAAATTTTTATTTTTTAAAAATTAGTGACAAAAAAATATAAATGTTTTTTACTGGATCATGAAGCTACGTATAACTCAAATAAATTATGGTATATTCCACGAAAATCGTTCTATAAATGGCGATTTAATTCATAATAAAGTGAAGTCACCTGATTTTCGCAAAAGTTGTGAATATTACACTATACAACAATATTCGTTATTTTTTTTAAAAGGTTATATCTGCCATTTATTTTAGTGGTAGTTGAATTAGCACATAGTTATACTGACCGTACGTAGGCCGTACGTTTAAGTTTTTTAATGTTTTTTGCAATAAAATTGGACAAACCATTCTCAAGTTATGACGTGGTCGGTGGAGCAGAGTAGCCTCCTGAAAAATCTCAAAATTTAGAGAAAAAAATCCAAAGTATGTTTTTATAAAATTTTAAATCGCGACAGTTTTTGTAAAAGATTAGTGACCATCAAAGGTCATGACAAAAGTTTCAGTTTGTTGCATAGTGTTACCAACTGCAATTCACGTAGGATAACAGAAAATCGTTTTAATTGCTGTAAAATATTAACTAATTCAGCAAACTACTTACATCTCAGGATTACACTTTCCTGATACTGTGGTCGGCTGCAGATGACACAATAATTCAATTCATATTAAATTTTTCCTTATATTTTTTCATGCTTTGCTCATATTTAACCTCATAGTACTAAACGGGATACCCTAATGTATATTGAACAATGGCATTAATAAATTCATATTTTATTTATGAATATATTTATAAAACTAAAAGGAAGAAGAAAACTGAATGTTTTTTGTAGAGATTTTTGTACAACATTTTTAATTATTTAAAGGTTTTATATATTCATATAAATTACGTACTCAAAATATACACTTTAAAAACATCATTTTTTTCCTATATCAGTTACGATGTAACTACCTATGGATGATATCCCGCTTCTTATTGTAAATACGACTTTTGAAGTCGTTAATATGATGCAAACAGATTTTCCAAAAAATTTTGTGTACAATTACATTTCGTATGATCAAGCTTTTTTGATATAGAGTGCAAAGAGCTCTTCCAGAAAAAAATTATTTTGGCATTTCTATGGAACCGTCGACTTGTTGTTGGAAAAAAGCTTAATAGCTTGATTTCGAACGAGTCATAAAGGTATTCAGCTTTTTTTTCTAAAAAAAATTTTTTTAATTTCTTTATATTTTTATGCAGAACATAAATAAGCAGCTCTTAGCTAAGTAAATAAGAAGAAAAGAAACTTAAGTTTTTCTTTTAAAAAAATAAAGCTTAATTGCTTGATGGCGAACTTTTCCATACAAATGTCCATATACGATTTTTTTGGTGTCCTCGCTGAGTTCGGATGTTATGGGGCTTAAAACTTTTCGTTTTAAATTCGTCATATCCCTGCGGTAAATGGAACTGGCACAAAACAAGTCACGTGACCGGTCCCCAGGTGGTAGGGACCAGTCCGAGTTCTAACACTTCCTATGAAGCGAACCAGCCACTTTTACATGGGGATGGCCGAGAATGGGGTTAATTGATACTTTGTATGCACCTTGTAACTTGTCTCTGAACTATCTTATGGAGTCCTAGTCGGTGTAGATTATATATAAATATTATTCCCAAATTCAGCTGTATTTATCGACTAATTTATTTTTTTACTGTTACAAATCCAAGTAGAAATTGTAGTTTATTTTTAAGCGGTGTGTTTGATAGGATTCGAACCGACAACCTCCGGCATAACAGGCTAGTACACTACCCACTCGACCACAGGGGAACTTATCTTTCAATGTTGTAAATACCAGTTGAGCTGGAATTAATATCTGAATATAGTTACGGAACAGGTTCCTGAGTGGAATGGCAGTCTCATTGAAGGGCGACAATTAATATTATATAGATACTATGTAATAGGCCTTTGATCCAGGTGCATCGAATTAGTTCAGAGTACCGTTTACCAACTAAATTGACTGAAAATGATTAATATGTGATCATTTACACAATACGAGTATGTCTTTTTTCACCATTTACTACTCCTTATTTTTGGTACCAGTCTCACTTTCTCAAGTCATGGGACGAGTACTTTTGGATCATTTGTTACCAAATTTTCCGCAGGGATACTTCGTAATATGAAGCATATAATAACAACACTGGTATCATTTGAAAGTGCATTAAAATAGATTTTGATTAATAATATATAATACAATCTCTAGTCCCTTTAAAAACCACTACGAGTTAAATGAAACTTTTATAATTTTATATATTATTATTTCAGTTATTATATTATATTTTTTAAATAAAATATTATTATAAAAATTGCATTTGGGTCGCATTAAATATTTCGAAATTTAAAATTTATATACCAACGGAAAGGTATTTTAGTACACTATCAAATGATGCCAATTTTGTAAATCTTAATTTCATAGTACGAAAGGTGTGACGAAAAGAGCTTATGAAATATAAATTATGTTTTAAAAATTTTAAAATATCTAAGTTTTACTTAGAGTGATTAAAAGCAAATTTTGCTCATGTTATTTTCTGATCACGTACCAGAATGGTTGATTTACCAATTACATAAGCAGCATCCATTCAATTCTAAGGTAAAATCTCTATTCAAGGCTGTAAATGAAATCTTCTAGCCACCTACCTGTGAGTATACTTGTTGTTACGTTTTATTTATTTTTTAACAATTATTACTCCGACTTTTCTTCAGGTGTAAAAGTAAAAGTAAATTGTTATTTTTCAAATAAATCATTTTAAATAATTACTTGAATTTATTCTTTAATATTGTAATTGTTTTGTTTAGATCAATTTTAAAAGTAATTTTTTACAAAACAAAAACTACAAATTATATGTCTTTCAACAAAATTTCTAGAAAAATACTTTATTATTTACGTTTTTTTTAAAAGGCACACATTTTATTAATTTTTATTAAATATAAGGAAATATTATTACATGAATTTATAAAGCAAATATATCCATTTAACAGTGTAATGAAAAGGAATATGCAGGTCAGTTCTGTATTCCATTCGGAATGAAAATGTTCTGAATTATGAAAGTATTGTTGTTAGAAATTATTATTTGTAACGACAATGCTATAACAATTACGAACATTTTCATTCCGAATGGAATACAGAGCAGACATGATATTTTGTACATTTTTCCTTTTATAAAAAGTTTGTTAAGTATTTGGTATTTTGCCTAATTTTCTTTGAACTAAAAGGTGAAAATTATTATTTTGGCTTCAGTTTGTTAAATACTTAAAAAAAGTTTTTATTTGTTGTGGAGTAAGCATGTCCATATGACTTCAACCGTATTTTTGAAAAGTTTCAAACCTTTTACCTAATGCATAAGCTTCTAAAAATCATTTGAGAATACAAATAAATTTTATGTTAAATCATCAAATAACTGATGTTGAACTAAAATTAAATTAATATTATTTATGATGGTATTTATCTAAAGTACAGTTTAACGCTGTCGTGGCTGCAGTGGTTAGTGCGCTGACTACCAAGCAGGTGGCTCGAGTTTAAATATTGGCTGGGGCAGTCAACTACAACACAAATGTTGCTGATGCTTATGCGAATACACATCACGTAAGTAAAATAACTAATAAATTAAGTACATTAAATTCATGTTGTTTCGTTTTGAAATAACTTTGATTCAATACGATTCTTTGTGTTATTTCAGTATCAAATACACGTTGCTTCAACTTAAAATAACTTTGATTCAACATGATTCTTCATGTTATTTCAGTATGAAATTCACGTTGTTTCATTTTGAAATATCTTTGATTCAACATGATTCTTCGTGTTATTTCGGTATCAAATTCACGTTGTTTGAACATGAAACTTTGATTCAACATGATTTTTCAAGTTGTTTCAATATAAAATTCTCGTTGTTCCAACTTTATATAACTTTGATTTAATATAGGGATGTAACGATACGCCGTTTTGTGGATCCGATACCGATACCGATATTTAAAAATAAATATCGCCGATACCGATTCCGATACCGATGCGAATATTGAAATTGAGTTCAAGTTTAGATTAACAAAACTCAAGTTCAATTTTTTTATTATACAAACAAAATTACATTATAAGAGAGAATATTTAAAATTGATAAAACATTGGAAGTAATTTTTAAGGAGCTACATTTTCTTTGCTTCCAAAAAATCTATATTAAAAATATGCAGATAATTAGTGGAAAAGCAAGAAAAAATTTTTAATTCCTTTATAATTTAAAAAAATACTCGCCATACTTTTTAAAAAATCGATTTTTTTAAAGGACATTTATCAACTAATATTCTTCTAAATAACTTAATAGCTTAATTATTAAAAGACTTCTAAGTTTATATATATTCACTTAAATTTACATGAAAATACAGTTCTGAGTTTAAATTCGGATAAAAAAATTGTGAAAATGGGTAATTTGTTATCCTTTTCCCTTGAGGAAAAATCATTATAGAATACCGAAAAAGAAATTTGTCCTAGCATCGCTTCCAATTCGGTAATTGGTAATCGAAAAACAGAACTTCTTGCAATGGCAAGGATATGTAAAACTAATTAGAAATTATCCAAATTTGCAATACTTTCAGATCGCCAATTCTACATTTTCATGACTTCTTTGGAGTATCTTTTTTTTTGCTGGAATAAGATTTAAAAAACAACGACTTGAATTTGAATTCATGGTAAAATTAACCAAAAATAAATAATTTCTTTACAAAATACCAGCATAAAATATTATTAATTTTTAAAATTGGTATTAATAAGATTTAAAAAAATAACGAAGTAAATTTAATTCATGGTAAAATCGAACAAAAATAAGTTATTAAAAAAAATTTCAAAAAAATATTTAAAGTATCGTTGTATCGACAGTAAAATATCGCCGATACCGATGTATCGCAAAATCTGAAGTATCGACGATATATCGGTATCGGTATTCGTTACATCCCTATTTTAATATGCTTCGTCCTGTTGTTACAATATCAAATTCACGTTGTGTCGACTTGAAATAACTTTGATTCAATTGATTGATTGTGTTATTTTAGTATCAAATCCACGTTATTGCAACTTGAAATAACTTTGATTCAACATTATTCTTCATGTTGTATCAATATAAAATTCACATTGTTTCCACTTTAAATGACTTAGATTCAAAATGATGCGTCCTGTTGTTTCAATATCAAATTCACGTTGTTTCGACTTGAAATATCCTTGATTCAATTGATTCTTTGTTTTATTTCATTATCAAATTCACGATGTTTCAACTTGAAATAACTTTGACTCAAGATGATTCTTCGTATTATTTCAGCATCATCTGCACCTTATTGCAACTTGAAATAACTTTAATTCAACATGATTCTTCATGTTGTATCAATATAAAATTAATGTTGTTTCAACTTTAAACAACTTTGATTCAATATGCATCGTCCTATGTTTCAATATTAAATTTACATTGCTTCAGCTTGAAATAACTTTGATTCAACATCATTCTTCATGCTATCTCGGTACCAAATTTACGTTGTTTCAACATGAAATAACTTTGATTCAACATGATTCTTCGTATTATTTCAGTATCAACTTCATTTTGATTTAATTGTACTGGAATATTTTATCAACATGATGTATAGTTATTTCAAAAGAAAAAATTTTCTTTGAAGATTTTTGAAAATCATTTTAAACAAAGACTTCTTTATGGTTCTGTTTAAAACTTGCTTCGATGGATTGAATATCTTTATTTCCAGTAAAATGGTGCTTACGATCATTTCCGCTTCTGCAATAATTTTATTGTCAAGTAAACATCGTTTTCAATTATAATGCAAAAAGAAAACAAAATCGTAGAGCTCACTCAGTTCAATAAGCCTTTTCGTAATTATAGTTTAAAACGTTTCGAAGGTGTCCCTGAAATGTAACGAAGATCTGAGTACAAAATGGAGGCGGACATTATTTGAGTTACTAAGAGGTACATTAACGCTTACTTCATACCTGTCAGGGTGTTATGTGAGAAAAAGTTCCTTCAACATATGAAATATGCGTTGGATGATTCACTAATTGTTCACGGTGAATAACTCACCAAATTTACCTTCTGAAGTTGTATGACTGGAACGGCGATCCCGAGAACATTGAACACAGTCCGAGAACAGGAACAACAATTCCAATACTTGAAAAACTCTCTGGGATCTTTGATATGGAAGCGGTAATCGTAGCAAAAACAAATAAAGTATTTTACTACAATAGTTTATTTCAATAAAAATAGATTGTAATTAAAGACCACCCTTGGACTTATTTTTCCCAAGCAAAACTTTTATTTAAGTATTTAGTTTGTATAAAACTATTTATTAACTTCAAACTTTATACAACTTACTGAAAATTACTTTTAAATCTACTAACAATAAACAAAAGTTGTATGACAATAATCATTGGTTTTTAATGAACTCTAATTAGTTTGTTATTTGTTTAAAAATAATTTATATTTTGTTAATATTGATAAATTGCATAAATTTACACATGAAGGTGTTGTTAATTTGTGTATAATAAGCTAAATTATAACAATTGTTATTGTTTAATATCTATACAAATTATGTGCATGGTATGTATAAGAGTTTATTTATTTAATGTTAAATATTTGTTGAATTTATTTTTATTTTTTATTTTTTTGTATTATATTCTCTTTTGTTTTGAATGCAATTATCATTTATAGTTGTAGTTGTTGGCTAATAAACATGAAAAATAAAACAAATTGTTGACAATTAATATTAATTCTCTAAAAATTAGTTATATCATTAAAATAGTTTTAATCACTTTAATAACAACAAATAAAGGAATCGTTTTTTTATGAAAGGACATTTGCTATTTTTTTTACTAAATACAATTTATTTCGAAAATCGGTAGGTCATATTTTAATACGTTCTTTAGCAAAGACCTTTTATTACGAAAATTGGTAGGTCATATGATAATACGTCATTTGATTATGAAAGGACTCATGTTTGGTTATTTCTTTAACAGAATTTAATAACCAAACATGGGTCCCTTTATAATCAAATTACTTATTATTATATGACCTACCGATTTTCGTAATAAAAGGTATTTGCTAAAAAAAATTACAAAAGGCTTTTTTCGTAAGCAAACGATGCAAATATATTTGGCCAATTCACAACCTGCTGTATGTGTTGTACATCGTATAAAAGTTGTTATTAACTACCACATAAACATTTGTTTAGAATCATGTTTACTTAGAAACTACCAACAACATTTATACGATCTACAACATGTACAACAGGTTGTGAATTGAGCAATTTGCAGCTAGAATTAAAAAAGAAGAAACCACAAACTAATTGCTGTAATAGTTAGAAATGGCATGAAATAAAGAATTGTTGGTCTAATAAAGACCAACATATTTCACAGAAATTAATAATCACCTTTTTAGTTTAAAATATTAAATAAAATGGTTTACCAGCAAATCACTAAACAAAGTAATTCTATTAAAAGCAATTTCAATAGTCATATTCTTTGAATACCTAGTAAATTTCTAATTATGCAATTTCTTTATATACAAAAACTAAGACGATTTAAAACATAAATGACCTTTTGAAGAATTAAGCAAGACAGAGTAATATCGACAAAATCCAAACATATGCATTATTAAAAGGACAACACAAAATTTCAATTTGTAAAGGATTTAGTAAAAGGATTAAAATCATTTGAAAATTTATTAGTAGAAGATGAACAAATGAAATTTATCAAGCTAAATAAGATTTTTTGTTTAACTTATTGATAGTTTTTGGTTTATTTTAAATACTTTTGTTTGGTTTCTATATTCTGGTCATGTATAAAATTGGCAAAATGTCAAGTTTAAGCCAATAGGAAAAGAAAAGAAAAAACTACAAGATAGAAAAATACAAGGTAAAGTTTACCATAATAAATTTATGATTATGCTCGTGTAATATCACTACAAAGCACAACACACACAGGGATAAAGACTTATGCATACACATATGAACATAAATGAACCTTATACTGCCCTAAAGGATATGTCAACAGTGAAACTGTACTGATTCATTGTTGACTTGTGTCATCAGATACTACCCTAGAGGGAAAAGAACCAGTCACAAGACAGGTCACGTGACTGGTTCCCAAAGACTAGCAACCGGTTCCAGTTCCGGAACTTTATATGAATGGGACCGGTAGCTTTTCCATGGCGTTGTCATTGGAGGGAGTCAATTGACATAATTAAGATAGTGAGTGATAGGTTCTAGACCCAAACTAAGGCTACTTGTCCTGTGATCGGTTCTTTAATACTAGCTCAATTACTGTACTTTAAACAAATATTTTTAATGTGGAAAAATCTGCTTGTGCAATGAATGTTTTTTCCTAAAATTTTTGTTCTAATTTTGTGATATGTCGTACCATTCCCATTTTCACCAGTCATAGAATAAGTACGTTCAAGACAATCGATACAACATTTTCCGCAGGGTACTGACTAATCCACCAAAAATGTATGGATGAATTATAGAGAAGGATGTAGGCTACAAGATGCATAAAAAGTTAGGCAGCAATTTTGAATACAATGGGTGCTATATTTTGTTATGTAAGAACAATTTTACCGATAAGGTTCTTTAGTCGTCGGACAGCTTATATCTTCCAAGCTAATAGGCCTGTGTAAAATTAGGCAGCCATTCATAACACAGTGGGCGCTATATGTTGTTGTATAAGACCAATTTTACCAATAAAATTCTCAAGTTTTCGAAAAACCCATATCTTTCAAAATGTATAGATAAGCTATAGCCAAGGATGTAGGCTCTGTAAAAATTGGACAGCTAGTTTTAGCACTGTGGACGCTATATTTTGTAATATAAGACCAATTTTACTGATAAAACTCTTTAGTCGTCGAAAAGCTTATATCTTCCAAGCTAATAGTCTGATCCACAAAAAACGTCTTGAATTATACGAAAGGCTGTAGGCTATAAACTCTGTAAAATATTAGGCAGTTAGTTTGGGCGGTACATGTTGCAACCAATTTTAAAAATTCAAAATGCATTAAAAAAAATTCATAGTGCATTAAAATTTCAAAATGCATAAAAACATATCTTGAAATTGAAAACGACTACTTCATTGGTATTTTAATTTAAATTACAGCAAAGTTATATAGAAATACATACAAGTAGGCAAATTCGAAAAAGGTGTATAGTTAGAAAAACTGATGTAAAAGTAGCATACGCAAATCCCCGCAGCAAATTTTTGGAGAAATATTACTCTATAATATCTATATATTGAGATGCTACATATATTTTAGGTATACTCGGGTATACTTCTTTTGTACTTCTATAAAGATATAGAAAAGTTTTCAAAACCAGATTTTTCTGTATTTACCCTTCTAAGCCTCAACTATAATAGCAAATATATAAAGTAAAGCTGCTTAAAATAGCTGCTATAGCACTTTATTAAAAAAAGTTACTTTGTCCGAAAACGTTCTTCATTACCGATTCAATACGCCAACAAATTTGATATAAATATCAATAACGGGTTACAACTAGGGATGTAACGAATACCGATACCGATACCGATATATCGGCGATACTTCAGATTTTCCGATACATCGGTATCGGCGATATTTTACTGTCGATACGACGATACTTTTAAAAAAATTTTCAGAGTTTTTTTCTGACAAATTATTTATCTTTTGTTAATTTTACCATGAACTAAATTCATTTCGTTATTTTTTAAATCTTATTAATATAAATTTTAAAAATTAAATTAAATAAATTAATAATATTTTATGCTGTTATTTTGTAAAAAAATTATTTATTTTTGTTAATTTTACCATGAATTCAAATTCAATTCGTTGTTTTTTAAATTTTATTCCAGCAAAAAAAAAGACACTCCAAAGAAGTCATGAAAATGTAGAATTCGCGATCCGAAAGTTTTGCTAATTTGGACAATTTCTAATTAATTTAACATATCCTTGCCATTGCAAGAAGTTCTGTTTTTCGATTACCAATCACCCAATTGGAAGCGATGCTAGGACAAATTTCTTTTTCCGTGTTCTATAATGATTTTTCCTCAAGGAAAAAGGATAACAAATTACCCATTTTCACAATTTTTTTTAATGCGAATTCAAATTGAAAACTGTATTTTCATGTAAATTTAAGTGAATAAATATAAACTTTTAGAACACTTTTAATAATTAAGATATTAAGTTATTTAGAAGACTATTAGTTGATAAATGTCGTTTAAAAATCGATTTTTTAAAAAGCATGGAGATTATTTTTTAAAATTATAAAAGAATTAAAAATTTCTTCTTGTTTTTTTACTAATTATCTGCATATTTTTAATACAGATTTTTTGGAAGCAAAGAAAATGTAGCTCCTTAAAAATTACTTCCAATTTTTTATACTGGGTTAATATCAATTTTAAATATTAATGATCTCTTACACTGTAATTTTGTATAAGAAAAAAAAATTGCACTTGAGTTTTGTTAATCTAAACTTGAACTCAATTGCAATATTCGTATCGGTATCGGAATCGGTATCGGCGATATTTATTTTTAAATATCGGTATCGGTATCGGATCGGCAAAACGGCGTATCGTTACATCCCTAGTTACAACCCAATTTTTTCTCAATGTGTTAAAATTTATTTTTAAGTATACTGATTTTTCTGCTTTGATGCTGCGCTTAAATTTTTTCAAATTCAATATTTTTTCCGCTGCCAGATTGGCTTTTTTCGCCTCTGTGCGGGTTCTAAAAATCATAAAACAATTTAGGATTATTAATCTTCACAAAAAAGTCTTTCTTTTGCATATAGTTTTGCTGATATGAGTTTCAAGATACCTTATTGGTATTGGCAGGATGTTGGAAATTGTGTGTTTTTACTTTAGTCCTAAAAGTTTTTACACAGAAAAATATTTTAAAATAGTATGTATGATGTGTAAGGATATATAAAATAATTTTTATAAGAAACAAAACACAATATTTATAATTTTCGAATAAAAATTTTAGCAATACGTCCCATAGTGCATTTATATTAAGGCACTAATAAAAACCATGAAGCATGAATTAAGGCCCCTATTATGATTCACAACTCAACTAGGTTGAGTTGTCAATGCTACGACCCAACTCAACCATATTTTTGTATTATGATTCACAACTAATTTTAGTTTTCTTCGAAAAAATATCCAAAAAAAGGTTCTTATCTATACTCTCTGTTTTTTGAAACCATAGTAGCCATCACAAAATATTTTAAGTATTTTTAGTTTTGGCCTCACAATTTTTTTTTGAGATTTTATATTTTATTGATATGGCAACAATATGGGTTGACAAATGGGATAGATTGGCGCCTAAAAGTACCATTTTAAAAGTAACACAATAGTCGAAATAAAAACCAAAACACAACTGATAAAAAAACTGAGACAACTGCTTTGATGAAGTTGTATTCCATAATAAGAATTTGACACCTACGACTCAACTATCAATTTAGTTCTGAATCATAATAGATGCCTAAATGTCACAACATAATCATCTGTTGCTATCCAACTAAGAAATACATGGAAAGCACTATTTTAAGTTCACAGTCACAGTTTGTTGTTGTGTTATAGTCACGACTTCGATGAAGTTAACACACAAATAATTTTTAAAGTGTCGGTATCTAAGGGCTTAAGTTTTTGGACAGATAGATATAAAATTTTCTAAGTGCACTAAGTATACGAGTATATCTGTTATTTGGGTAAATAATTCAGCGCTATTTAAAGAGTATTTTTGTTAAACAAGTAATAATAGTAAGTTTTTTATAAATGTGACACATTTTAAAGTCGACAGAGAAAACATGTATTCAGAAGGGAATGTCTGTCTGTCTGATCGTTTTCTGAGGCGAAGGGCACTTCATCAGCGTTCATGTGTCTATGCTACTGTTTAGGTGATGCCAATTGTTGCCCATAAACATTAACTATTTAATCAAATTTTTAACGAAGAAGTAATACGGGAAGTTTTAATTTTTACCCCATTTCATTTTAACATAAACATACTTTTGGAGATTGAACTCTTTCTCTTTTTTCCAAAATTTTTTAAAACAAAATTTTTTTTTGTATATTTTTTTTTTCAAATTTAATAATAAATTTAATTTATAATTTGATTTCATTAACACAAAATTTTTTATTTGCTTACATACCAGACAGAGAGTTTAAGAAAGAGTGTTTGTGCTAACAACTAACTTTGTAGTAGTATTTTAACAAGATTAAATCAATGTTGTAAATTACAATGATTACATGATAATTACAAGTTTGTCGTACATTCTTGAAAATAATGTCTTGGCATAAAGAAATAAAAAGTATGACAACAACGAACAGCCAATAATGTTTTCAACAGTCTGTTGTGTGCGTGTGTGTGGGTGGGCATGTGGTTGATGCTTGTATAATTTTGTATACACGTTGCACAGTGGTTGCAATAGGATAAAAAGGTTAATACATCTGTGTGTGTGAAACTTGGGATCCAATTAAAAAACGATGAAACCGAAAAAAGGGGACCTAAGCTTTAAGAATACTGAAACTTGGACCAACCTTTTGGAACACACAGTGAGCTAGATGATAGCAAATTTGACTATCTTGGGCATTAAAAACCTTGTTGGTCCCATAACTTTTACAAATATTATCCAATTTTAATGAATTTAAACTTGTTGTAAAGTTTATTGAGATACAAAGAAAATATTCCATTAAAATATCTTTAATATTTTTTTCTTAGAAATATTTCACTTTGAGTTTTAAAATTTTGGTTTTTCGCCTCGACTATGTTCCCGATTTCGTAGATATCTCCAGAAATTGTATAGCCAAAATTTAATAAAAAAATTTTTATGGTTTTTTTTTGCGATTTTTAACAAAATCCTTGATAATATGCAGAAGAAAATTTTCAGTTATCTTAATTCATGTAGCCGTGAACAAAGTCAAAGTCGAGACTTTGAATTGAAGATGAAAAATGGCTAAACTTTGACTAAAATAGAGCTTATTTCTTGGAAGTTTTTCTCAAAAAATTTTCAGAGCAAAATTTTTTTCCTTATTTCAAAAGAATAGATTTAAAAAACTACTGCATTTTAAATTTTAAATTGATTAAAGTATCGACGCTACATCCTGCATTGGACGAATATAGTGAATATTTCCACGAAATTCTATATTAATCGCTTAAGAAAATATATAAAGTAAAGTGCGACTTTAGCTCGCACGCGAAGGGTTCCGGACGAATACACATATATCCCTTTTCGTTTTTGCCCTTATTGCATTTTGGCAATTTTTTCATTTTTCTTTTTCATTTAATTTTAGTTTTTTTAAGGTTTTTTGTTGATTTAGCGTTTTTTTTTTTGGTTTTCGCGCTTTCTTCATTTTTATGTTTTTTTTCGATTTTTCGTGTTTACATTTTTTATTTTTTTGGTTTTTACGATGTTTTTAGTTTTGGTGATTTTTTCGTTTGACGTATTTATTGTTTTAACGTTTTTCGCTTTTTTCTTAGTTTTGACGATTTTTTTTTTCGTTTTGACGCTTTATTTCGTTTTCGTGATTTTTTTCGTTTTTGGCGATTTTTTTTTAGTTTTTAACGCTTTTTCTTGTTTTGGCGCTTTTTTTTTCTTTTTTTTTTCCATTTTTTCAATTTTTTCGTTTTTTGACACTATTTTTAGTTTTAGCGTTTTATTTTCGTTTTGACGACTTTTTTTAGTTTTTTTTTAGTTTTTGACGATCTTTTTAGTTTTGGTGATTTTTTGCGTTTTGGCGATTTTTTAATTTTGGTGCTTATTTTCTTTAAGCGCTTTTTTCATTTTGGCGATTTTTCGCTTTGACATTTTTTTTAATTGTGGAACTTTTTAGTTTTAGCGTTTTTGTAAATTTCAAAAGTTTACCTCTTACGGTTTCAAAGATACAGCATATTGTCTAAATTGTATAGTAAAATTACATTAGCTGATAGAGCACCCTTTAATTTTTATTGTTCTAAATATCGGTGTGAATTGGTGCAGTGTATTCTACAGACTACACCTATTAACGCTAAATTTGAAAATTTAAAGTGTCTATATACGAGAATAAGCGTCTGTATATTACATTAGTATTTCAACATTTTTCGTTGCTCGCTTTAGAACACCTTTCAATCTCTAACTGTCATGTAGCACGCAAAGTTTTACATATTCTCTGAAAGTTTCAGGTAAGTAGCTCTTTAATATAATTCTGGCTTTTAATTGTTACCCGCCCGCTCAAAAAGTTGGCCAGGGGAGCAGATTTTCTAAAAGTTTTAAAATTTTCAGAAGAATTTTATTTACCTGCATGAAAATAGTCAAAATTTGCCAGTTTTTAATATTTATATCTTTACTATTTATTATAAAACACAGCAATCCTCTTAGATTTAAAAGGACTTAACGATAACGGCCATTTTTCTTACGAATTTTTAATAAAAAAACGTATAGAGAGAATGTGAATTTTCATTTTTTAGGGTAAATTGGTTTACGTATGAGTAATATGATAGTATGTACCATCATATTACTCATACATACACAATTTTGAGCTGAAAAACTGGAAATTCACATTTTTTTCACATGTTTTTTTTTAAATTAGAAATTCGAAAAAATGCCCAATATATCGAACATTTTTTTAACATAAGAGTATTGGTATGTGTTTTAGTAAACAGTAAAGAAATAAAAATGAAATATTTTTAAAAGTTATGAGACCAACAAGGTTTTTCAATTTTGCCAGCGTGTAGCTCACCGTGTGTTTCAACAGGGTGGTCGAAATTTCAATATTCGTAAAGCTTAAGTTGTCCTCTATGATTTTTACATACTTCGTTTTGTCATCGGATCGCAAGTTTCAAAGATACAGATTTGTTTCCCTTTTTTCCACGTGGAATCACTGTGCATAGTTTTGCTAGAAAATACTTTAAGTTTAACAGCCAACCAACCAACCAACCGACTACTTATTATATGGTAAAAGTATTATGTGTCAAGTAAAACAAATCATATTAAAATTTGTTACGATTATATATCATCTCGTCATTTGAAAATTGACGAAGACAATATTTAAGGCAAAACGAGTTTTAAACATGATGTGAGACAAAGACGTCTATATTTATAGAGTAATACTGAAAGTATGTACTAGGATAAGATCAACATTATTAGTCATGCAATATTAGAAAATGAGCTTTTATAAAGCAATAATAACACTGGTCTGCAGAGCAAATGCTTGGACGTCCTATTTCGTATTGCCCATAGGAAATCTGCAAGTGACAGAACAAAAAAAAAATGAAAACGAATTTAAATAAGCACATTAAAATCCTTATACTCCACATGTTTTTATTTAAAGGACAAAAAAATACTTTTTGTACACCAGTAATAGCTTCATAATAGAAAAGACAGTGGAGTAGAATTAACAAAATTGTAGCATGTACTCCTACTGTACTCCGCTATGTAATAAATTTAATTAACATCTTAGTCCTGAAAAATCTCGGTATTGGAACCCCTAGTCCGGATTGGCACCCCTAGTCCGGATTAGCACCCCTAGTCCGGATTGGCACCCTTACTCCTGAGTATTTTACCGAGCCGTAGCTATATCGTCCGATCGAACTGCATAATAGTTAATCGAACCATATCTGAAGAAATTATATCGACGGATGTATTTTAACGAAGCATAGTTTGCCGAATGATATCCGAATTATTAACAGTGCCTGATTGTAGTGCATATTAGCATATTAGTTAGTAAATATTTGATGAAAAAAGCGTGACCAACAGACAAACTAAAATTTTATTTCCTTAATTCCAACGGTTTCGCCTTTATTAAATATTATATAAAAATAGCTTCATTCAACATTCTGTATGAACTTTTGAGGATATGATTAACTCTCGTGGATGCACCAAAAAAAAGGTGCAATAAACCTTTAAATTTTTATTTATATTCAGAAATATGTTTACATGAATTTATATCCCTTCAGACGTCTAATGGATGCTTTGTCAAATGGTGACCACAATATTGGTGGTCAATTCATTCAAACAAATTAATAAACGCCCGCCATCGATGAATGTTTTGATGATGAATTTTTGGCTACCGAAAAACTTTTCTCTTTTTCGCGTCTATAGTTTACTTGTCAAATTGAAAGCTCCAGTAACTTTGAATTTATTATTCGTTGTATTTTGTAACCAAACTGTTGTTGGCTTTCTATTAAACCATTTTAAATTCATTTGCTTTTGAAATTCAGTCTATTTCTTTATACGTCAAATTGAAATTTAATGACGTGTAAAGAAAATTGCTAAGCAATTTGATACGTGCAAAAACTTTTGGGGGTGTGTGAGATCAAGTGCTTCTTATTTTTTTGTCTGTCAGTTAACTGGTGTTGATTATAGTTTACTTGAACTTTTTGACCTCATAATTTTATTCATTGCGAATAATTTGTTACAAGATTTGTTTAACATTTTAAGCTGCACTAGATTTTATATTGTGGCATTATTGCCAAGTGAAAGACGAACAATTTTAATGATTTGGGACGATGAAATAATTACGGTATTTAGTTACAACGATATTGTGCACAGCAGCTTCCATCACTTATCAAATATGATTAAAAGGTTAATAGTTGTGATCACGAAAAATTTAATACATGATTTTAATTACAATTATTTCTGCACTTATATTTAGATTAGTGGCTGAAAATATTTCAGTGTAGAGCCAGTGCTCATTGCGGTCAACATGATTCATCTTAATTTCTATTTTCCTCTTCCCAGAAATTTCTATTCCAGAAATTAATAGTCAAGGTATCTGTAGGCAATGCACATCAAGATTAAAGTCATCAAAGTCGGATAATATTTGCAAATTTTATCAGGCTGACAAAACTGTTTATGCCCGAGATAGTCAATTGCGATAGCCTCTAGCTCAAATTGTGATTCAACAGGGTGGTTCGAATTTCAATACTCTAAAAGCTTAAGTTATCCTCTATAATTTTTACATATATCGTTTTGTAATCGTGTCACACGTTTAAAGATACAGATTTATTACCCTTTTTATCCAATTGGAACAACTGTGGAAACTAAAAACGAAAATAAAGAGACTTTAATTCAGTCACTTGAAGTAATTTATTTAGTTTTTTCTCTCTTTTACAGAATAAAAAAAAAGTGTAGTTAAATAATTTTGCATTTCACCTAACGATATATTGAACGTTACCCTGCTTTCTCAAATGCTCTCCGCTTTCTTTGAAAAAAATTTTAAGTAGGAGAAAAGTTTCAGATATGAAATTTCATTCTTTGTAGTATTTTTGCACGCATACTTATACATAGATTCCTAAGGTCTCAAGACGTTGAGATCTGATAGAGGGTTCTGTTGGCTAAGATGGTTAGCGCGTTGTCTTCAATCCCTGAGGTCTTGAGTTCAAGACTAGTTTCAGGCAACCCACCAACATCATGCATTTTTCTGATGTGCATTTGTGTGTCATTGAGTGTTGATTTTTGTTGAACTGTTAAAGTGATGAAGGTAGAGCACTGATCACTTTGGCAGTACCGGCAGCTATTAATACTGAGATCAGTGATGCCATTAGGATACGAAAGATACATTTTTCGTATCTTTTGATGACTTTACGTACCATGTATAATCCTGAAATTTTTCGTATCTTTTGAATCTGTACACACAATGTACAGAAATAAAATATTAAACTTTCCGTCTCTGACAAAGTTTTTTAAAGTTATCATTTCGTTATGAATAATAAAAAACGCCTTTACTCGATATCATTTTCTTTACAATATTCATTAAATATGAAATAAAAATGTTATGTTAATATATCAACTCCCTTGCGCGAAATGATCGTAAGCGACATTTTGTAAAATGCAAATTTTTTTATTGAAATCAAAATTTTATGATTTTTTTATTTTAAAATCGTAAAAATATCAAAATTTTTGATAACTTTTGAAATACAGGCTATAAAATTTTATCGTAAGCGACAGTTTATGAATATAAATCATGTTTAAATACGATAAAAAGCCCTCCACCTGAAAAATAAAATTTTTGTCGCTTACGATCATTTGGCGCTAAGGGGTCGATATGTTAAACGTTAAAAACTGATTTAAAAATTTTTTTCAATATGTATCTTTTTGGGAAAAAATTTATTTTTTTTGGAAACTAAAATGTATCTTTCTCGAAATTTCACTGGCAACATTGACTGACATATCCTAATTAATATCACAGCACCCTTCTTCGTCGGTATTGTAGTAGAATCATCGGCGAAGTTAAAGAACTAATAAATAGCTGCACAGCTTAAATAAATTAATGCCTGTACTTGACACTAGAGCGGTGCAACACTGCCCTACAGAATTTAACAAAAACCGCGCAATAGCAGAGTTGTAAATGAATTAAGCTTTCTATCTCTCTCTCTCTCTCGCTCTGTCTCTCTCTCTCATTTCACCACATGTTTTCTCTATACAATTCCTTTACTAAAGAAGGTAACACACATTAATTAATTAACTGGTAGGCATTAATTGCCTGATTGTGTTACTTCTCTTTAAAAAAGCCCGATTTTCAGTTTATTAAAATTTTTAGATTTCAGGAAGTTAATAATCGAACAAGTTTAGATTACAAGACTTTTGTGGACAAGTAAAAGAGCCAATATATCGTTTTACTCTTTTTTCATTAAAACTTTAAGATAAATTATTAAAATTTCAACAATTTTCCAGCTCTGTTTTGGCGTGAGTCTATTATAAAATGTTAGCTAAGCTAACTACCAACCAACCGACTCAATATTCAAAACGGCTATCAGAAAAACAACAGTGTTGCCAACTCGAAGATAAAAACGTCTAAGAAGACATATTTTCTATGTTTCTTTCTATTTCTTAGTTATTTGATTTGTATTTATTTTTTTGCAACGTTTTACATAAAATTTCAAAAATTAATAATTTTGAATTTGCCACTTGGCTGGCTTGCGTACACTAAAGTTCTATATTTGTTGTTCTTTAGCTTTCCGTTTTCATGGTTTATTAATTCTTTAGTTTTATTTACAAAAAAACTTTTTTTTAAGGAATTTTGATTTCCCATAAGAGTTGTTTGTGGTCTTTTTGATTAATTTAACTAATTCAAACTAAAAATAAATAAAATAAATCAAAAGGAAAATAAAACAAACAAAATGTAAACTACAGCCCCCCTCAACAGTTGACCGCAAATCTCTTTTTACCTTTTAACCCGTTTCTCTGTTTAGGCTTTTGTCTTTGTTGATTAAAATGACAAAAAGCGTCAGATAAAGCAATTCCCAAGAAGTCTTATAAGGGTTACAAAACAATAACTGTTTTAAATAATGTTTGGCTGTTGAGTGATTATGGGTGAGCGCATGTATGTGTGTGTGTGTGTGTGTTTGCAGTGAAGGAAACGGAAATACATAATTTTGTAAAACATTGAAAATATTTTTGGGACTTTAAGTTACTTTTAGTTTTTGTTAGGAGTTTTTTTGTATAAATTTATTTTTTAGAATTTATTAATGCTTAAGTAAACATTCGTTTGGCTTAAATTTGTATTTATTAAATTCTTATTGTTTTATTTTCAATCCATAGAACTGTTTCTAGATGGTTTTCTTTCAATCGTTTGCATTATTTTAACTTTCTTTACACTTGACCTGTTTTTGCCGCAATAAAATTCAACATAATTTATTGTAGCGTTTCAAATATTTTTTCTTAGGAGCAACAAGAAAACCAATAAAATGTTTGTGAAAATATTTATCTTAGATAAACGTGTAAAGGAATTAAATTTTTATTAAATTTATTAAGTAGACCTGTTGTTAGTTGTTTTTGTTTTATTTTTTAATATACATAATTTTATTGTTGTGCAAAAGCTTATTGAAGTGGCAATACTTTTGTGGTCAAAACCAAACATTCTTTTTCATTATAAGCAAACAAAAAAAAAATCAGTTACATGAGAAATAAAGTACATTCTTTAATCATATTATTATTATTATTGTATAGCCATTTAAGTGGTTATGTGTGCGTAAACATTCATGAACATGTGAGAATTTATGAAGTTTGAAAAAGTTACAACAATAATTTTCAAAGAAAATGTTTATACAAATATTAAGAGCCCTACTGCCAGTAAACTGTATACACTTCAATTGAAAATGGGAATTGTAACAAGAAGCATAACAATAAGCAATATCTCTCGCTTACAAACCTGCTTCGCACAAAGCACTAGGTTTTTCTGGGGACCTCACTCAATCTATTTATAACATCCAATATTTGTATTTTTTCTGATTTAAACAGACATAAAAGCGCACTTTATTAAAGTAATATTGTTGTTTGTTTGCACTTTTACTGTGATACAAAAGAAGACCATCATCATCGTACAAAAATACAAACATCTAAGCAAAAATGTATTCCTAAATATTAGGCTTTTACTTCATAACGTTTAAATTGCTTTTGTTAGTGGTTGTTAACTTGAGTGTTTGCTTTTTTACTTTTGGTTTTGTTTTTTTTTTTAATTACATACGTGACTTAAATATAATGCTTGTGGCAGTGATTGGTCCTGATTTCGAGTGTATTCAAGAGAAAAAAAAAACAATATTTTATGGATGAATCTTGTTGTTTACAAAAAACACAAAAGAGCACAAGCACATACGCTCTCACACACACTCGTATATATACATTCATACTTGATACCAACATGTTTTATTCATAAATGTGTTTCTGGAACATCAAAGCAAAAGAAGGACAAGCAGGACATTAATAAAATAGATACTTCTAAAAGAAAAAAAGGAAACAATATTATTTATTATATCAACAAATATTCGTTTTCATACTCAATTACACTAACTTTGAACTTTTTCAATAGAACAATGAAAAAAAAAACCCAAAAGCTATATGCGAAACGAATAGATTAAAAAGTCAACATCTTGAAATACACTGCTTGCAATTAGAATAAGGCCAGGCGTTTTTTGTTTGGGTTTACTGGTTATCCCTTGATAAATTTTGAATATTTGGTGGCCTTATTCTAGTGAAACGGTATGAAAAAGACACTAAGCATTAAAACAGTTTGTTTATTATGGCGATATCAAATATTTGAAAATTCAAGATGGTATACTTTTAAAAATATCAAAAGAGAAAACATAAGGTTGAACAATTTATCAAGATTTAGCCAGTAATACTATACAAATATGCCTGGCCTTATTCTAATGACAAGCAGTGTATTATACGAAGAGATAAAAGGATTTGATTTTTAGTTTAGCCGTAACAGGAGAAAAGACATATTAATTTGTTATTCCGTTTTTAGGGTTCCGTTACACCAAAAGTGTAAAGGAACCCTATTGTTTTCGCTACGCTGTCCGTCTGTCTGTCCGTCTGTCTGTCTGTCTGTCTGTCTGTCTGTCACAGGCTGTTTTCTCGGGAACCGTAAGAGCTACGGACCTGAACTTTTTACAAGATATGTAGAGCTTTTGCCGCTACAACAACAAATATATGACAGCTAAAAACTAAAGGGTGTTCTAAGGCGAACAACGAAAAATGTTGAAATACTAATGTAATATGCAGACACTTATATATAGACACTTTAAATTTTAAAAGTTCGTGTTAATTGGTGTAGTCTGTAGAATAGAGTACACCAATTAACACCGATATTTAAAACAATAAAAATTAAAGCGCGTTCTATCAGTTAATGTAATTTTACTATGTAATTTAGACAATCTGCTGTATCTTGGGAACCGTAAGAGCTACGGACCTGAAATTTTCAAAGAATATGTAAAACTTTGGCCGCCACTACAACAAATATATGACAGTTAAAAATTAAAGGGTGTTCTAAAGCGAGCAACGCAACAGTTTGAAATACTAATGTAATATACCGACACTATATACAGACACTTTAAATTTTCAAAGTAAGTGCTAATTGGTGTAGTCTGTAGAATACACTACACCAATTAACACCGAAATTTAAAACAATAAAAATTAAAGGGTATTCTATCAGTTAATGTAATTTTGACTATGTAATTTAGACCATATGCTGTAACTTGGAAACCGTATGATGCAAAATCTTGAAATTTTAAACAATGCTAAAACTAAAAAAATCCAAAATTAAAAAAATTTCAAAACGAAAAAAACGCTAAAATAAAAAAAAGCGCTTAAAGGAAAAAAGCACCAAAATAAAAAAAAAACGCTAACACGCAATATATCACCAAAACTAAAAAAAACGTCAAAAACCGAAAAAAGTCGTCAAATCGAAAAAAGCACTACAAAATCGCTAACACTAAATATATCATAAAAAAATTTAAAAATTGCCATATATGAAAAAAATCACACAAACGAAAAAAAAGCGCAAGAACCAAAAAAAAAAAGCGCCAAAACTAAAAAAATCGCCAAAAACCAAATAAATCGCCAAAACGAAAAATAGTGTCAAAACAAAATAAAATCGCTGAAACAAAAAAAAATAATAATAAAATAATGAAAAAAATCCCAAAAAATGAAAAAAGCACCAAAACTGAATAAAATCGCTAAAACTAAATATATCGTCAGAAAGTGAAAACGTTAAAAAATGCCATAAAAATGGCAAAAAAAAAAACAAAAAATTTGCAAAAAACGAAAAATCGCCAGAAAAAATGAAAAAAATCACGAAAATTAAAAAAGCGCCAAATAAAAAAAAACCCAAAAAACAACGAAAAATACTTAAAAAATAAAAAACTAAAAGTAAACAAGAAAGCACAACAAAAAATCTGCCAAAATTACAAAAGGGGCAAAAACTAAAAGGGATATACATATGTTTATTCGTACGGAACCCTTCGTGTGCGAGTCCAAGTAGTACTTTAGTTAATTTTTTTAATTTTTTCAATAGAATGAGAAAAAGGATCTAGCATATAAAAACAGGTTAAGAGATCCATAACTCGATTTTGAAAACTGAAAATTTGTGTGAGCAAAGATTTCTATAGTATGCGTTGTCGTTTAAAAACAAGGTAGATTGGACATGAGGGTGTGGCACCTCCCATAAAGAGCAAATATTTATTTTGAGATGTCTTAAATACTAATATACAAGTCCTTGACATATTGTAGGGATAACTCTGTCGATATTGTGATCTGACAAAATGGTGAACGCCGCTAAATTATGTAAGATCAATTACCAAAACCTTTCCCTGAATTTTCAACTATCACAGTGTTATCAATAAATCTTTGTAAAATATTATTTTAAAATATACGAAATTTTTAGTTTTCCATGGAAATTCACATAAAAAATAAAGTAAGTGATCAGTACCCTTAATTTATTCCTACGAATATTTTAATTTTTTTATTGAGAAGATTTATAGAGATTTGTGGAGTATTTTTTTCTTAAGCTCCACTTCCAGGCCAACCGTAAGATGTATACTTCCAAAACTCATATACACGTCTGTGTTTGTATTGATGCCCTCTACCAGAATATGTCGTAACAATCTTGTTGTTTTGAAAAAAAAATATGGATTTTGTTGAACAGTGTAATTGTAAATCGTTTTGCTTTGAAAGTATGCAAGTGCATTTCATAACATCGTTCCTACGATATACAACTATCGAATATGCAAATCTGTACTTATCAAACGAGCGCACAAGCCCGTCAGTTGTGAAGTCAAAATCAGCGCATTCCGAAAAGTGAAAGTTTTAAAATATTTCTTATTGGGTTTTTAATCCTGTATGAGAAATTCAACATTTTGCAAGAATGTGCTTCGTTGGACATGGTAGAACCGATATATTGTAATTCATAACAAGTTGATTAATGAAAACTGAAATTTATGTTATAAAACAGAAAAGAATATCAACTTGGACGCTAGTCCAGAATATGTTCCCTTTTCAAGCAGTGGCCGTTTTACGAATGCTTTAAAAGTTGGTTTGTGGTGCTGAAAAGTGCTATTTGAAAATGGTGTGGCTCATCTTCTTTCCGAAATGGCAGTTTTAATTATTATGATCCTCTACATGCAAGGTCCTTACCATTGATAACATAGATAGCAAGGTCTCGTACTGCCAATAAAATAATGACAACTCGCTTAACACGTACGAGTACTGTGAATACAACTAACGTGAGCGAGAATATTTTTCTCATTTCAACACACTTAAAAGAGCAAAACTATTGCACTTGAATATCCTTTAATTTACATTTTTTTCACACGCGCAATCACTTTTTAGTTTTCATTAATTTTTTTACAATGTTTTAAAAATATTTTGTTATTCTTTTAATTGTATTTTTAAAATATTTATTTAATGTTTTTGACATTTGTTTGTTGAAACATATCGATGTTTTGAACCATTTTTAGGGTTTCGTACACCAAAAGTGTAAAGGACCCCTCTTGTTTTCTCTAAGCTGTTCGTCTGTCTCTCCGTCTGTCCGTCTGTCTGTCACAGGCTGTTTTCTCGAGAACCGCAAGAGCTACGGACCTCACAAAATATATAAAACTTTTCTATGTGAAACATACTATTTTGCAAAACATTTTTTAGAACCTCTATAGAAATTTACTCCTTTTTTGGGGGGGAGGGGGGAATACCCCGTTTCCGCCATTGTATCCGCGCCTGCTGTAGCATCGACTACACCAATTAACACTGATAGTTAAAACAATAAGAATTAAAGGGCGTTCTATCAGTTAATGTAATTTTTCTATATAATTTAGACAATATGCTGTATCTTGGAAACCGTAAGAGGTAAAGTCTTGAAATTATCAAAAACGCTAAAACTAAAAAGTGCCAAAAAAAAATTTTCAAAAAGAAAAATCGCCAAAATGAACAAAGCGCTTAAAAGAAAAAAACACCAAAATTAAAAACAATCGCTAAAACGCAAAAAATCATTACAACTAAAAAGATAGTCAAAAAACTAAAAAAAAAAATAAAAAAGCACTTCAACATAAAAAAGCACTACAACATAGAAAAAACTAAAAATATCTTCAAAAATCGAAAATATCGCCAAAAAATGGAAAAAATGGAAAAAATGACCAAAAACGAAAAAAAGCATCAAAACCAAAAAAAGACGCAAACACTAAAAAAATCACAAAAAAATCAAGAAGCATTACAACATAAAAAAATCGCTAAAACTAAAAATATCATCAAAAAACGAAAAAAATTACTAAAACGGAAACAAGCGCCAAAACTAAAAAAATCGCGTAAAACCAAAAAAGTTGCCAAAACGAAAACAAGTATCAAAAACAAAACAAAAAATCGCTAGAACTAAAAAAATGAAAAAAAAACCGAAAAAATCCCCAAAACCGAAAAAAGCAAAAAAAAAAAACGAAAAATCGCTTAAAAACGAAAAAACCGCAAAAACAATGAACTAAAAAACTAAAATTAAACAAAAAAATCAAAGCGAACAAATTTTCAAAATGAAAAAGGGCAAAAACTAAAAGGGATATACGAGTATGTGTATTCGTACGGAACCCTTCATGTCTGACCCAAAGTCGCACTTTACTATATTTATTTTCATTCAGCAGTATTGCATTTTTGTTCCTATTTGGGATAAAAATGTTAGCAAATCAATATTTTATGAGCTCGAATGTATTAAAAAGTATTCTAAATTCATATTTTCATTAATTAATACAAAAATAATTGTAAAAACTTTTGAAAATTCATGTTTAAAATATATGAATGATTTAGAATACTTCTTATTGCAACCAAGTCCGGATTTAGTGCTGTGGGGAAATTTTTATTTTAAACCAATAGTAATACGAAATGTTCTACTAATACATTCTTAGACTTAGGTTTTTGACAGTAGACTTAGGTTTTTGAAGTTCCAGGTTGGCCTCTATAAACTCTATGGTCTTTGCCATAGATAATACGTAGATAGTCAACTGCCTTTCTGTAAAAAAAAAATTTACAACTTTCTTGACACGTATATGTATTTTGTCTTTACTTTTATGTGACAGAGTGCTAATGAACATTTCGTATTCTAAAAACAAAACTAAGCTGAAACTTTTTTTGAGCAAAACGGTCAAATTTATATATTTTTTTTCATTCTTACAACTTTCAATTCGACGCTGTTTTAAGTACGTTGTGCTTTAAATTATATATTTTTAGTAATAATATCAGCTTTTCTTGTGCCACGTTATAACTATAATTGTGAAGAAATATATTTTCTTAAAAAAAAGATGTGAAAATTTATAATTTTGAGAAAAAGCCTAAAAGATCATGTGGTGGCTAAAATAATCAACAGCTTCCGCCTAGTGTTATTCTGTTATTTTCACTTCTTTAGGCAATATGATCAATTTTAAAAGAGATATTTTCCGCAAAATTTTTAAAATAACACTAGAAAAGTTAACGTAAATATTTTTTTTTGCAAAAAATTAAAATAAAAATATTTTGTTAGATATTTCACAGATATTTGATTGTACTTTCAAGGGCTTTCTAAACATAAAATTTTTACCATTCCTACAAAAAATCGTATAGCGCTTTTTGTAAACATAAGAAGAAGTGGTAAACCGCCAATGATTCACTCGTTCTGAAAGGGAGCTGTGAGCTCAACTTTATTCGGCTAAAACGTCATAACGATAGCTTAAATTGTTCTAGATGTGTCACATTATATAAAAAAATTTATAATAATAAATCGTTGTGCTACTTTGTTGTACATTCTAGCTTATATTTAATGCATAATACGATTTATATATTCACAAAGTAAACGCAACCGCTACAAAATAATATTGCTTAAATATTTATTAGCCTTAAATATTTTTTATTATAATAACCAAATAACTTCTAAACTATAAAATATTTGCTACAAAATATATTCAATAATTTTTTTTTAATTATCAAAGCAATTTATTGATGGTTATTAGCACACGCACTAGAACTGAACTATAATTTGTTAAAATATTGAATATTTTATTGTCACTAATAAGCTTTAGGGTAATTTTAAGGTGGAGTCCATGGCAAATATTTTTATAACAATTGTTTATAAATGCATACAATGAAAGTCTATACAAAATAGTTATTAGTAAGTTTAAAGCAAAAATTCATTATCATACCCGATATAAACTAGTAGTAATAATAGCTATTTATGTGTGCACGTTTTTTTTCTTAGCAAAATATTGTAATAATAATAATAATGGAAAAAATAAAAGTCCTGGACTAGCACGTTAATAATTAATTAAATTTTTAAAATAATACTGTGCCCTTGGCTTAATTCTATCCTTCTCGTTCCACAAGTTTAATTTAATAACAAGCGAAAAACCTTAACTTCTAGCGTAGCAATGTAACCAAATTGGGTGTGTTTATATTCGTTAATGTGTATGTTAGTATGCCTATGTATGTGTATGTATGTGTGCATAAATTGGAATTTAATGCACGACCTGTGGTTATGGTTTATTGGCATTTTTAATAATGTTTACAGCCCTTAATTGAAGGTTTACGCTTATACGGGCAGATTTTAATCAACATGCCAGGCTACAAAACAAAAACGCAAAAAATTTTTAAATAAAACAGATTTTGTTTTTAATAAATTTCATTCGCTCTTATAAGCCAGATATCATAATAACGTTATGATAGTAAAGATAATACGTCTATAAGCCATCACATATAGATTGCGCCAATTTAATATTAATTTTATTTTTGAGTTATAATAATTTTTATTTGATAATGAAGAAATTTGTGTGTATGAAGTTGAGAGGAAAAGTATTAAAAATATTTTTTTAACGTAAGTTACTGATTTCACCTCGATTCTTGGAAATCGAGATTTGATCAGATCTCGTCGTGCGTGTGTATGTATGTAAGCCTCTCATAACTTATGAATGGGTTAACCGACCGACACCAAATTTACGGCATTCTAAATACATTGACCTCACTTAGATTTCGTGATATAACGAACCTTTTCAGTTCAGTAGATTTTGAGGATTTTCGAATATAAAGTTTTCGAAAAAAAATTTTTTTCAAATATATTTTATGACTGCTACAAGTTTCATTAAAATCAATTGATTCGTCGGAGAGATATGGTGTCTGCAAAAATTTCGAAAAATTTTTGTTTAATTACTCTAAAACTTTCTATCAAATAGATTTTCAGGATTCTGCTACCTTTTTTGTACTGGAAAAACTGCGTCGAATTCAGCAAAATTTAGTTAAAATCTCTTAAGAGGTCCAAGAGATTCCGTTTTCGAAAATTTTAATTTTTTTTTTAATTATGTGCTCCAAAAATCTATAGATTTAAGCGATTTGAGCTGGAAATCAAAGAAAAGTTTCAGGGATGGCCTGTAAGGTCAACTGTATTGCATATGAGTGATTCCACGTAAAACGGCCCTATCTATGCAAGGAAAAATAATCTTCTTATTTTTAATAGAAATCCCTCAATTGATGTTTTTAAGAGCATGGCAATTATAGAAAAAATAAAAAAATTCATTCGGCCATGTCACAGAGTTCAATTCTGTTCGGAAACGTAATTCAATCCACCCTAATATGTTAAGCCCTAGGTGGAGCATACCGCAGCACCGTAGCGGCGCTAACAGTCTAAACACACCTGACAAATTTTCGTACTTTAGTTTTCTTTTTTAGACATCAGCTGCTACAAAAATGGGACACGTTGAATTCCGTTTCCGAACGGAATTGAACTCTGTGGTATGGCCGATTATTTAATATTTTTTAAGCAATTTGAGGCACTTTTAAATGATCATCCACAAAACATTTTGCTCTCCCTCTTTGTATGTTTAATATTTATTTCAGATTTTCTTTCTTCCCTTTCTCATTATTAAAAAGAACTCCTATCTCTGAAAAGAATGTACTTTTTTTCGCTTTTTATTGAATTAAAAAAAATACTCAGCTAGAGTATTCTGCTGTCTATAATAGAACCGATAGCAAATAATTTAATGTTTATTATATTCTTATGATTTATTTTTATATTATTTATTTTAATGAAATCAATAAAAAGTTTCATTTCTTCGAAATTTTTAAATTTTCGTATTAGGTCACACCCGTCGGTCACACCCGTCACATTTTAAAAATAGTTTTTTATTAAGAAAAATTATCTTTTGTCAAACAGTAAATACGTAATACAGCTAAAAACATTTTGAACAGACAACTATACCAAAGTTATTGTGTACGTTATAGTAAAAATTTTACAGAATTTATGCTGAAAGTCATAATTCTTTAAAATTGAAGTTTGTAAGCTCACACCCGTCGCAGCTTTCTGACGATAATTCTGAGCAGGAATCGTGTTGTTTCAGTGTGTACCCGTTATTCAACGACTTTAACAACTTAATGGCCTTGCGAGTCGCAACCTTTTTTTAAATAAAACATTTTATATTCTTTATTTATAACAAAAAATATGTATAAAGTGGTCACACCCGGCTAAATGAAATTACTCATATTTTTATATAAAACATATACGTGTAAAAAACGTAAACTAATACTGGTAACGAATAAAAGTAACGAAATTGCAGAGCAAAACGTATTTTTTTTAAGAGAAGTAACAGAATCAGGCAATTATTGCCTACTAGTTAATATATTAATGTGTTACCTTCTTTGGGAAAGGGATATTGTAGAGCGGACAGATTGTGAAGTGGGAGAGAGATAGAAAGCTTAATTCATTTACAAGTCTGCTATTGCGCGCTTTTTGTTAAATTTTTGTAGAGAAGTCTTGCAGCCCTCTGGTGTCAAGTAGAGGCATTAATTTGTTTTTAAGCTGTGTAGCCAGTAATTAGCTCTACTACTTCGCCGACAATTTTGCTACAATACCGACGAAGGAGGGTGCTGTGATGTGCATTTGCGTATGTCAGTATTCATCGCTGCCGGTACTGCCAAAGTGATCAGCACTATGCCTTCATCACCTTAACAGTTCAACAGAAATCAGCACACATTGACACTCCAACTCACATCAGAAAAATTCAGGGTTTGCAGTCTACGCGCTTATCATCTCAGCCAAATCAGCTGAGACTCTGCTGGCAAGGTGTCTCAACTTGAAGGATAAACTCCGGCAAATAAATCAAAATCCGGCTGGTAAGCAGTGTTACGACTGCGATTTTTCTCGAATTTCTAATTTTGTCGTAATTATAGGGGAAGTACCGCGGAATTCCTGGGATTTTTTTAGCGAATTCGGACCTGTTTTTGGAATTTCCAACCTGGCTTGTGCCCTTGCGAATTGGTTTGTAGCTTAAGCAAGTGGCTCGTGACCGTGCTAGCTGAAGGCGTCTCTGCTAACTATTGGCGATAAATATCGTCTTAGTATCTTGCAAGTGATAGTTGATTCTGTTGCTGGCATCTTTTAAAAGTGTTCAAATTATTATCTTTTAACCAGGCGCGGATACAAGGGGGGAGGAACGGAATATTTCCCTCCCCCCAAAAAAGAATAAATTTCTCTAGAGTTTCTAAAAGAAGTTTGGAAAAATAGTATGTTTTACTTCGAAGTCCCTCCCAAATGCTCAAGCTGGATCCTCGCCTGCTTAAAACTGATTGGTCTTATTAATGTAGGGTATGGCTCCTTCGGTTACGCTCTCAAAGCGGAAAGTTTCGAAGGAAGACAACGACGAAGATACGTTGGGTATGGCGAACTCTGAGCCTATGGGGTCGTCTGCTGCCATTAGGAAATTGAGGTATAGTGACACGGATCACGAGATTGATAAGAGCGAGAGGGAAGGCTGCAGCTACTGCTGCTGAGCATGGCGCTAGATTTAATTTTGTTCCTGGTGCTATTGGTACTGGCGACTTCAACGTTTGTTGCTGTTTCTGGTCCTGCTATAGTTACTGCCTCTGGTATTTTTGGTCCTGTTTTTGTTGCTGTTGTTCTTTCGGGTGCTATATTGGTTAGTGCTCCTGCTACGTCGACTGTTGTCTGAGCGGCTGATAATGGTATAGCTGAAGAGGTGGACGTGTTCATTGGCAGTGATGCTACTGACAATATTGTGGCCTCTGGAGTTGAAAAGGGCCACTGGTTCACTGATGAAGGTGTTGCTAGCTGATGCAGCAGATAGAGTCCTGGCTCGTAAGGTGACTACTATTTTACTGTATTCTTATGTTCTCTTGCTGAAGCATATAGTTGCGAATGGACGCTTGAGGGCAAGATTGGAGACGGTTACACAACGTGCAAGGAGAATTACGACTTGTGCCGTTAATACTTTTGTCTTTAGGTCGCAAAATGGTGATCTAGTGGTGGCCCTGCAGTTGGGGAGGTGTAATAGTACCTCCTGAGATGTACATGTCATGTCATGTCATGTCATGTAATGTTTTGTCCTGCCCAGTCATGTCATATCATGTCGTGTCGTATCGTATCATGTTATGTTTGTGTTTTTAGGTAAATAAAATGTAAGGATCTTTGTTCCTATAAAATAAACTTATATGCATATTCAACAAAAATATATCCCATTAGACAATTTTTCTATATATGCTTTTAATTTTCAAATATACAAAAAACATGCTTTAAAGCATAATATACGCATTGACAAATCGATGCCAAAATTCTTAAAAATTTCTGAAACGAAGAAATATTTTATTAGAGCCTACATGTGTAATTATACGTACTATATGTACATTTATTTTCCTTAATTATAATTTATGGTCAAATGTAAACAATAAGTTATTTGTAACAACAATGCAATGTTCGCCGTAATCTTAATATAGTGTTTTGTATCATAATATAGTATAATGTATTTTCCATGTGTGTACTCTATAGTTTTAAGATTCTTACAGAACTTTTCTAGAATTTTAGATGCCGTTTCAAATAAAAAAAAAAAACAATTATATAACCATTTTTTACAGACCCTATTTTCCGCTTTAAAATCATAAAATGTTTAAAGATTCCATGAGGAAATGTCTATTACTGAAGAAGCTTATTTTTCTATCAGCTAGTGCTATTTATGATACTGTATAAAACCGTTTTAATAAAAACTTCACAGACAATTATGAAAAAAAAATCAACCACGAGTGCTACGCAAAGGACTTTTATGTAAACATTTTAAACCATATTGTCTTTTTTGTTGTTGCAATTTCCTATGAATATTTTATGAGCTCTTGTGCGATACTGTTCATAAAAGTACACTTTCAATATTATGACTTTTTTTTGGTAAACTTTATTTCATATCATGAGTAATGTGGTCAGTGTTTGGTCAAATATAATTAATGTTCATTTTAATAAACTTTTTACGGAATTAACAAACAAGCAAACACAAAAATAAAGTGGCAACTGCGGCATCTACTGAATGCCACAATACACAATACAAACAAAACTCATGAAAAATTATAAAATTATTTTTACATACTCGCATCACATATATTATGGGTATATTAAATAAATTTAAATATAATGTTGAAATATTTATAATGGAGGGAAAACATATGGAATTAAACTTTTAAGATTACTAGCGATTTGACGGTATTCTGTTACAGATCGGTTTGGAATTTATAAATCTCTTTCAAAAAACGATGCCTTAACTACAATATCACCTATCAATTTCAAAAGTATCCTACCCTTCAAACTGGAACCAAACATAGAAATATACAAAATTGTATTGAGATTTCTAGTCTACTGTTCAAATTTATTTGAAACTTGAACAATCTGCAATATTCACTAAATATATTTTTTATTTATA
Source organism: Panzeria rudis (assembly GCA_956483635.1). NCBI lineage: Eukaryota > Metazoa > Arthropoda > Insecta > Diptera > Tachinidae > Panzeria > Panzeria rudis. Next base: position 181,589,346 of record OY101447.1, read on the forward strand.
ATTTTTCCTGTATACTTTTTGATGCCAATTTAACAAATATAAAATTTTACAATCCCTATAATCATCTACGTATAAACACACACAGCTTCTTTATATAATACAAACAGTAGAGTAATTATATTTACTTAAAAAATGTTTATATACAATTAAAATCGTTTATTTTTTTAATTCTTTTTCATTTGCTTGCTCGCAACTTGTATAATAAACATAATAAAAAAAAAAACCCTTGTCATCATCATCAACAGCCATATTTATCATATAAAGTGGTCGTTCAGTCACACAATGAAATATTGAACATACTCTTGTACATGTAGATGTTGACATAAATACCCGGTAGTTTATTTGAGATCAAAGGTTAAAATTTTAATGTTTTTATATGATATTTCCTTAGATCGGGAATACCAAAATCATTCGATCTTAAACGAACTTTGTATTGATATAAATAATCAAAGGTATTCAAATAGACTGTGGCTCATCGAACAGAAAATTCGGCATAAGTGAGTGTAGTGCTCTAAATTGTTTGTACTTAACGATTAGAACTGTCCTGAAAATAAAACCATTACATCCAAGATATTTGTTAAATGATTTGAAGGCTTCAAAATGAAGTGAAAAAGTCTGGGAAATCTCAAACTTTAGACATATTCAATTATGACGCCTTTATTAAGCGGTCCATTCATTATACAATATTATTGCATATGTTATTATACATATTATTGTCGTTTTGACCTATACTATGCAATAAATGGCATAATATTTTCAAAGAAAATATTATTGCCCAACTTCCATGACAGTGAAAAAGTACACATAACACTGAACAATGTTGTTACCACATTACACAATTTTCTTGATTGTACAATAAAAATCAAAAGTCTTTTAATTTTTCCCAATATATTGTGCAACCTTCGAATATGACATACACATTGGCGATATTGTTGTACAATACGAAAAATTGGGTGAGACGCTTTATAGGAAATATTACAAAAAGTGCTCGAAACAGTTTGGCGTATACTTCATATTTTATTAATACATTAAATAATGATACTCATACGGTATGTGCATAGAGCCCAGTGTTGGCAAAACTTTAGTCTGATTAATGATTAACAACGCTCGGTCTTTCATGCAACTAAAAATTGATTTTAAGCGCTTAAAAAATGCACCTAAAAATGAAAAATGTGCACAAAAATATGCATTTACCTACGAACAAAGTACCAAAAATATAATAATATGAAAATACTTTTTATTAATTTTTCATCATTATTAGAGAAAACTACATAAGTCTATTATTTAATGCAAACGAGCTTTATTTGCGTTGGCAGTCGGTAATTGAGTATTATTGACTAGCTATACCCGGCGTGCTTCGTTAGCCCTTTTTGTGCAGATATAGAAAAATTAATTAACTCATTTAAAAATAACTATAAAATTGGTTAGTTTTTTTGGTGATCTTTTTAGTTTTGGCGAATTTTTCCGTTTTAGCGGTTTTTTCATTTTGGCGATTTTTCGTTTTGACTTTTTTAATTCTGGAATTTCTTAGTTTTAGAGTTTTTTAAAATTGCCTTCCAAAACACCCTTTAATTTTTGTTGCGTTAAATATTCTACGCACTACACCAATATTAGCACTAACTTTGAAAATTTCTAGAGTCTATATAAAAGTGTCTGTTAGAACACCCTTTAATCTTTAGCCCGTAGTTCTTACGGGTCTCGAGAAAACAGACTGTGATAGACAGACAGACAGACGGACTGACGGACAGCGCATCGAAAACAATAAGAATAATTTACACTTTTGGTGTACAGAGCCCTAAAAAGAACTTTTTGCAAAAAGTAACTTTTCAAAAAGTAATCATTTTCAAAAGAATACCATTTTCAAAAAGTACTCTTTCCAAAAAACATTTTTCCAAAAGTACCATTTCTTAAAACTGCGTTTTCAGCAAAGTAGGTTTTTGAAAAAGCACCTTTACTTTAAAATATAAAAGTTTTAAAAAAAAAAGTACCAAAATTATATTTTTACCCTTTTTCGGCCCCTAAATGTACAAATTTCAAAAAAGTACAAAACACCTATCCACTCATTTTTCTATCTTATTATGACGCTTTTGGAATTTTATGTCTACCTTACTTAGATTCGGAGATATAAGAGCACCGAGTTTACCCGTTTTTACCCCTTTTAGTCCCGTTAGAATTTAAGTTTTCAAAAATTCGTTCTAAGAGAATATATACACACATATGCATTCAGTATCAATGTGCATAAGAAATAGTTGTGTGGAAAAAAGCACCAAAAAGAGCTACCAATTTTACCTATTATATATTCAAATTTAAAAAAATACAAAACTGTCTTTAAGGGCTTTTTAAGGAGAGAAGAATGAATTTCAAGTTTAGTTTCTAACTTTATTACTTTAGGAGATAAACTGTTAACAAAAAAAGTACCAAAATTATATTTTCACCCTTTTTCGGCCCCTAAATGTACAGATTTTAAAAAAGTTTCAGACACCTGTGCGCTCATTTTTCTATCTTATTATGATGCTTTTAGAATTTTATGTCTACCTTACTTCGATTCGAAGATATAAGGTTACCCATTTTACCCGTTTTTAGCCCTTTTAGTCCCCTTAGAATTAAAATTTTCAAAAACCCTTTCTTAGTGAAAATGTACAGATATATTTATTCTCTATATATACATATATCAATTTGCATAAGAAATAGTTGTGTGGAAAAAAGTACCAAAAAGAGCAACCATTTTTACCTTTTATATATTCGAATTACAAAAAAGTACCAAAACATGTTTGAGGGCTTCGTAAGAATAGAAGAATGCATTTTAAATTTAATTTTATCTCCATTACTTTATGAGATAAACGGTTAACAAAAAAGTACCAAAATTATAGTTTTACCCTTTTTCGGCCCCTAAATGTAAAAATTTTAAAAAAGTACCAAACACCCGTCCGCTTATTTTTTAATCTTATTATGCTGTTTTTGGAATTTTATGTCTGCCTTAGTTATACCCGGAGATATAAGGTTACCAAATTTACAGGGTTTTGGGAAATTCAAACGCTAAGGGGGTAATCGTTTGAATTTCCCAAAACCCTGTCTTAGTGGATCTATACATTCTGAGGGAAGCCCACATACGAAATTTCAACTTTCTAGCTTTAGTAGTTTGGGCTGGGCGATGATGAATCAGTCAGTCAGTCAGTCAGCCAGTCACTCAATAACGTTACCCTTTTATTTATATAGATTGCCAGAAAGGCACTAAATAGCAACCGAAATTGAAAGCTCTCAGTTGCCAGTTGCCATCACTAGTATCGTTTTTAGCAACTGGATCGGTTGCCGTCCATAATCGGCCTATATATATTTTTTTCAAAAATTGAGAAATATGCATTAGAAAATTTTATAAAATATGCAAAAATATGCACTTAACACCAAAATATATAAAAATATGCAACTAACGGGTGTTTTTTTTAGAGGTATAGAACTTCGAATTGAAATAAAACACAAGAACATCGTTTTAATGTCCATCAATTTGGCTTTATTGGAAGGATAATTTTATGCCATTAATGTTTAAATATGATTTCGGGCATGTGGCCGCCGCGGCTGGCTCGAATAAAGCCAATGCTACAGGTCCAATTTTCAACCACTTTTTCGAGCATATGGGGCCGTATGTTGGCAATAACGCCACGAATGTTGGCTTCCAAGTCCCCTAACGTTTCTGGTTTGTTGGCGTAGACGAGCGACTTCACATTTCCCCAAAGAAAATAATCCAATAGTGTCAAATCACACGATCTTGGTGGCCAATTGACAGGTCCATTCCGCGAAATTATGCGCTCATCGAATGTTTCCTTCAATAAATCGATTGTGACGTGCGCTGTGTGGCATGTAGCGCCGTCTTGTTGGAACCACAACTCATCCACATTCATGCCATCCAATTCGGGAACAAAATAGTCGGTTATCATGGCTCTATACCGGTCTCCATTAACGGTAACTGACTCTCCAGCATTATTTCGGAAGAAGTATGGCCCAATGACTCCAACAGCCCATAGAGCACACCAAACAGTCAGTTTTTGTGGATGTAATGGCGTCTCAAGGGTCTCATGTGGATTCTCTTCACTCCAAATGCGGCAATTTTGCTTGTAGCCATTCAACCAAAAATGAGCCTCATCACTGAACAAAATTTTGCGATGAAAATCAGCATCGAGATCAATCTCATTTTCGGCCCATACACCAAAATCACGACGCATTGCATGGTCTCGCGGCTTTAATTATTGCACAAGCTGGATCTTGTAAGGTCGCAAGCCAAGATCTTTGCGCAAAATCTTCCATAAAGTTGATGGACAAAGCTCCAATTGCTGTGCACGATGGTGAATCGATTCATTCGGGTCCTCTTCAACACTTTGCTTTACAGCGGCAATTGTTTCTTCGGTGCGCACTGTTCGACGTCTCTGCGGATGCGTATTATCACATAGAGTAAACGTAGTGCGAAAACGATCCATGGTTAAAAATAGCCAATTCTTATGTAGTTTTATCTCCTGGTTACGATGGCGTCATTAGTTTTTCCATAGCAGATCTAGTTTTAAAGATATAGTAATATTTAGCAATTGCATAATTTACACCACTTTTTGTATTACTCTCTTGATATTTCACGACTCGTCCTCCAAACTTTAAAATACTTTCTGGATTATTAATCTCCACAAAATTTTCTTTTATTTGGGTAGAGCCACATTGATGAGTATAGCAGGATATCTAACTGTTATTGCAAGGATGTTAAAAATCGTGTGTTTTTGGGCTAGTCCTTAGAACGTTTTTTATTTTGAATTTATTTAATTAAAATAACTGATGCTTATCTATTTTCGTTCGCTGATTAAGAAAATAGCTTTATTATATTTCTAGCACCTCTAGTTTCTGAGATATTGATCATTATATAAAAGAATACTTTACAATTTTCTTTTCTCAGGCCATCCAAAAAACATTAAATTCATCTATATGTATTCATAAAAAAAATTAACAAGTTTGTGAAACCATTTGATTAATTATTAAAATAGTTTAAGGATATCTTCTAAGAGAATCTTTCAGAAACATAATTTGGTTCAAATGCTTAGGATTTAAGAGATTCTCTTTTTTAGTTTTGTTAAAAATTTACTTGGAAAAATCCTTTCACTTATTGTAGATGTTGAAGAAATCGAAAGCAATTCATAATACAAAATATCTAATATCTCAGCCCTTTCTCTGGATTTCTCTAAACAAAAATAAAATCTTCCATTATGCCATTAGAGTCCTGTTTTATTTTTATTTTTTTAATTCTTTACATTTCTAGTTGTTTCGGTTAATTCTGTTAAAACAAATCTTGTATTACTATCGATAGTTTCTTCCGTTGTCAGGTCATCATCTGACTTATACTGGCAGAGCTAAGCGATGAAGATTTTGCAAAAAAAATTTATTTCCGAGTTCCTTAGTTTCCGTTTTTGTACTGTATTTAAAACCCTGTTGCTAGAAGGAAATATTCCTGAGTGGAGGTATAAAATAACTGAATTCGTCTCTTATTTAATCGAATCCTTAGATATTTAATTAAATCGTTGGCAACAGTATTATTGGCTTTTATTAAATTATTACACAAAAACTTAATTCCCTCAAGTTCAATTAGAGTAGCAGAGTCTTTACTAAACTCTTTTATAGCCACGTCCAAAGATTTTAAAGTTTTACTTAAGTTAAATCACTGAACTCAATTTTTATAAAAATTATTTCTTCTGTACATGAAACGAATTATATAATTAAACACACAAAAAATACGTTATAATACTACAAAATATGAAAAAAATTGTTACGTCGGTTAATCGGTTAATCGGTTAATCGACTGAAATTAACCGGCTTAGCCCTTAATGGAAAATAACCAATTTTATACCGTTTTTCATTTTCAAAAACTCATAAAAAAATTAAGAGGACGAAAATTCTAAATTTTTAACATTTATTAGAAAGCTATTTATATAAAGAATTAAATAAGCCAAAAGTCATTTATATGCAATTAAGTGAGGATTTAATTGGTTAGTATATTACGAACGAGCTCACAACGTATGTATTTTGGAATTTCCGCAAGCTCGAGATGTATTTTAGATCCATGGTTGTTCCTACTGTAGAGATGTTTAGAATTCTTCGTAGTCATTTTCCTCCTATGATTTTTTTTTTGCATCCATATCTATCCACCCTCCCTGGTTCACTATAAGGATCATCGAGCATCTGCAGGGTATTATGACAAACACGCTTTCATACACACTTACATATGTTTACATTACCTATGAGATAATTCATAATAATAATGCTGACTTTTATAAATATTGTAAATTCTTCATTTTTTTCATCCTATTTTAATTTATATTTTGTACTCTTTCTCTGTATCTCTCATTATAAGTTAATTGTAAGCTATAAAAATTTTTAATTATAAAATACAAGAATGAAAACAATAAGCAACAAACGAAAGTATAATATGCTTATAAAAGGATTTAAAGGGATACATATAAATGCCCTTGTGTAAGCACGAATAATAAGGCATAGTAATGTTCGGCTAAAAAGGCCTATAATAAAAAGGTTGATTAATTAAAAATATCCATATAGCTTTTAAATTCGATACATTTCCGTGATATGATTAATCCATTTTACTTAGAAACATACATTTATTTCTTAATATTAAAGTGTTAGAAATTTATTATGAAATTTTCTTTAAACAAAAAGAACTTTCTTTTTTATTACTTTTTAGTTTTGAGTATGTATGCAATTTGAAGAAAAATCCATATCCTTGAATTATTGCGTAATGGTTCCTTTTTATGTTCTCTCTGCTGATCTATTGTCATGAGACATTTAAATTTAGTTTCAATGCTTATTTTTCTACTTTGACATTGCCTTATATTAGCAAAGAAAAAATCATTATTTCCTATATTTGAAATAAATGCAAAGTCAAGTGTGATAAATATTAGAAATAGAATTGTTAGATTTTTTCCGTACTATCGATTTGTTACAAATCAATCGTAGTTTATTTATTGAGAAACTATGCAAAATTATAAAATGAATGTAGAGCAATTTTGTTCTTTGTAAAATTTAGTTTTGACAAAAGGTAAGTACAACTTGTTGGCCAGAGGAAAAAATTGATTTTAATTGTTATTAGGTGGAGTCACTATAGAAGGAGAAAGACATTTTCTTAATAAATATTACCCAGCTACAGCTACTGCTACCAAACTACTGCTTCGACCGAAGCAGGTTTGTAGGCGAGTGATACTGGTTTTTTTAGAAAAGTCTTGATTTTTGTTCGCTATATCCCACTTGGGAGCTCTTGTATTTTATATAAAATAGCGCTTGTTTCGAAGCATTAAAAATGCAGTAAAGTCATCTCTCTTTGTTTTACTGTATTATCAACTGAATCATCGTTAAACTTTAGACAAATCACATAGAGTATTATTTTAAATCTCTCTCCGATAAATGAGATTTGTAGAAAGAGAGCATGCTTTGAACTTAAATGTAGAAGGAGAGCATATTTTGATTGTGTTTAGATGTGTTGGTGAGTATTTGAAACAATGCTACTCAATACTATTTTATTTATTTTGAACCTCGTGTTGAATAAATGTAAAAAGTCGAATAACATCGTAATTTAAGCAATATCTATACTGAGAGATTTCTGCCTTCTTTTTGAGCATCCTCGGAAGCGCTTCAAAGCATCTCATGTTAAGGGCATGCATTTCTTTTTACTGCTTCTAGAAACGCAATAATATTTTTTTGCTGGGTAGCTACTTTACCAGCACAGTCAGCCCAGTAAAAAACTGGCTTCCAATAAAGCAGGTTTCTACTATTATGGAATAACAGTAGCGCTGACAAACCTGCTGATATTTCTGCTGATTTTTGTATAGCGAGTTCCCGGATTGGAGTACTACATTTTTGCCCACAAAAGCGCTTTGGAAGCGCTGAAAATCATCAACATTTTCAGCACTAGAACTGAACATATATGAAAAAAATTGTTCGATGTGGATTGGCGTCGTTAACGCCATTTTGAATTTTTCTTATTTCGTTAATTTATTTATTTTTATTAATTTCATATTTTTACTCAATGTTAGTTATCTTAGCTTCAACTTGTATCGAACTAAGAACCTTCGAACAAAAACACTGTTGCAAAACGGCACCAAGAAACTCAAATAAACTTACTCTTCATTCTCGCTTAAAAACCTGCTTTGGATCAGCACTATAAAATCAGTTATTTTGTATAGCTTGTGTGCGAAGCTTTTGTATAAGTAAAAAGCAAATACTTTTCTCGCTTCAAAACCTACATTGTTGTGACGCTATGAAAGCAGCTTCTGAACAATCTAATATTTTAAAGCGAATTATGAAGCGCTTTATTTCTTTAGTGCTTCAAAAAACATGAAAATTTTTTACTGGGAAATTCATACAGGACACGGTAGGACTCTTTAGAAAATAAGTCAGGCTTTAAAAATCAGGTCTTGCTGGCACTCTAACTTAGTCACAAGAGGAGCTACAGTAGGCAAAAATTTACCAGCTCGGACTCCAAAAAAATTCTGAGACTTGTAATTTTTTAAATGTTATCCGATTTCAAAAGTTTAAAGTGATTTAAGTTTAGCTAAAGAAAAGAAAACATTAAAGTTCCTTAATGTGTTTCCGTATCTCGCATAGTTAAGAAGCTATTTGACTTTAAAGAAAAATAAAACAATTATTTTTTGTGACTTTAATTTTTGCTTGTAACTTTTTAGTTTACAGTTCGATTTTAATTTAAAAGGTAGTACTCGATTCTTGATAACAGAAACTATTTTTTTTTAAATCTGCATACTTTAAGACGGAAAAATGCTAAAAAATAAAATTATTAAATTGACGCAAAAAACATGTTTTTTTAAAAGTTTCCTCATTATTTTCAATTTGGTAAAAACCTTTGTTAAACACATTCATTATTGCGTTACATAAGGAAGGCAAGCCAGTCACGGCAAAAATAAATATTTTATTAAGTCAAATATGCGAGATACGGAGTTACATGTAAGGACATTATTTCTTTCCATTGCTTAGCTAAACTCAAAACGGTTTAAATTTTTGAAATCGGATAAAATTTAAAAAAATTACAAGCCCCAGAATTGTTTTTTTTTTAGTCCGAGGTGGTGTAATTGGGCCCACTGTAACGTGAACTGCACTACTATATTTTTCAATATACTCCAAGGTTTTGGAGTTCAGAAAGAATTGATGAAAAGTTTTCTTTCTGCAAAATAAAGTTGTTTATAAATTAAATTTATTGCTGGAACTGGATTACCTTCCCTTCTTTTAAAGTTGTCGCTTTAAGGTGAATTACCCTAATATAAATCTACTCTTCCTTATTTAATCCCTTTTTTGCCGTACTGTTTGTATATGCTTATAAGTACTTTTCAATAGCAAACATATCTAGAGAGAGAGAGAGAGAGAGAGAGAGAGAGAGAGAAAGAGAGTGAGAAGAAAAAAAATAAGGAAATCATCCTTGCTTCATTTCCTTTATGGAAAACTAAACTGAATGCAATTGCTATTTGGATTTATGAATTGGTTTGGTGTATTAGTTCTAGATTGCAGGTTTCTTGTCGCATTGATATGTGTATAGCTGCAAAATTGAATATATCGTTGTAGAAAAGCATATGTACAATAGGGTGGCCCTTATAGACTGAAATATTCGCGACGTCAATGTTGTGACAAATGTTATCAATAAAGCCAAGTTTATGAACAAAATAGAAACACTACATTCGATGTTTACCTTATGGCGTTTTCTTTTCTAGAAAAAATTTAAGATTTGTTTACGTTTTAGCAAAAAATTTACTTCGTAAGAGATAATAGAATAAATTTTAATAAATTCATTTCCTCGAAAAATGATTATATAAAATGATTAAATTTTCATTAAAAAGTACAGACAATGCATTAAACACATAATGGGCCATCTTACACTTAAAAGAATATAGACTTCCAATCATATTCAAGAGATCACTCAAGATCATCAGATTGAATCGGTCTGGTGACCAACAAAATTGGACGTGGGTAGACGGAAAATCATTCCAAATTCATACATAATATTAAAACCACACCAAAGTTGATTTCATATACAATTTAATGAGCTTTCACAACACTTTTATCGGACACGATAAAAGCGTTGTAAATGGAAATTACTTATATATGAAGTTTAGAACTATAGAATCGGACCACCGTATTGTATGCAAACATTATCTGAGATGAATACAAGAGTATTTTGTGGTAGTTGTTTAGTATGCCTTCTGGTTAGAGATGTGTAAAAATGCATTTTAAATTCCTAAATAGTTCATGACAAAAATTATAAACATACAAAAACACACACACACACACACACCTGCTAGAAGACAAATGTCAGATGTTATAAAGCTCATACGCTCTATGCAATCCATATGGATGAGAGAATTGTTAGAAAAACGGAAATGTGGGAGAATGAATATGTGTTGTTAATATGGACATCAATTTATTTTTGCCATGTTATCTTATGAAAGAAGAAACTCTAGAGATGCAAAAAATAAATACAAATTGACATAATACACTCACACCGATAATCAGTAAATACTACACACACATACATATAAAGAAATAATTATTTGCTGATAAACCAACAATTGAAGATAAAAAGGGACGACTAAGAAGGAAGTCCATGGAAAACGTAATAAAGATAGCGATGAGGAGGAGATTGACTAGAAATCATACATCAAACTTATTTTTGTTAAACAGTAACTGGCGGAATAAATGCTGTTGTTAAATGAGTCAATGAATGAATGAATGACTGACTGACTGAATGGTAGTGTGTTGGTATGGATGAATAAACAAATAACTGAATAACAGAGTTTTTAGTAAATTTTGCATATTGATGAGATTTTCCGCTTATATCTTTAGGGAAATATGTACGTTAAAAACATTCATTGCATGCATCAAATAGATTTTTTCTTGTTTGATACACTTTTTACATGCATGTATATTTAGAAGAAAACAGTTTAGTTGGAAGAATAAGAGAAAAAAAAGTAAAAACATTGTCAAGGACCACGAGGCAATTAATAAGCGTAAGATAAATCGTTCTGAACAAGATAGTAACGCCTTCCACCAGTTGTAGAGTGGGACAAAAAGAAAATATTATCAATTTTTAAATAGCTTGTCATATGAAGATAAAACTCAGTCAACTTTATCAGTGGAGGACAAGAGGTTAAAGTTAAGAGGTTAAAGTTAAGAGTTAAAAAATCAATTTACTGCAAGATAAAAATGGGTGTGCCACAAGAAGGGGTGTAGTCACCTATACTTCAACCGAAACTCTCACCCCAACACAAGACGTGTCACACGACGCATAGTGGTTCCAATTGGAAACAGGGCAATAATTCTCTATCTTTAAAACTTGCGATTCGATTACAAAACGCTGTGTGTAAAAATTATAGAGGATAACCAAGATACAGCTTATAAAGCCTGTTTCCTCCTCTAAAGATGTCTCAAGTGTCAGGCAAATCCAATCAGTAGCTCAGAAGTTCCAGATTTATTACCAATGATTAATAATTTTAAGTTTGTACTCATGAAGAGATGAAAATGGGCAAAATAAAAATTTTACTTCTATTTTTTGTCAGATTTTTTTCTGGAAAGATTTCAAAATTCTCTTGTTTACTATTTCAACACTTCTTTAAAAAGATTGCGCCGGAAGATGGCGTTAGTTGAATATTTGTTTGAAAATGGTAAAAATTTGCCATAAGATGAAAATTTTCGATATCTAAATATTCTAGTAAAATAAAGGGTTAAGCTTTTTCAACCAAATTGTGAAAAATTATAACATCATAAATTGAGGTTTTGCGGCTCGAATTGACGATTTTCGTGAGTAACTGAAAAATAATGGTACAGGTTTAGATATATCAAATATAAAAAAAAGTCAGAGCACAAATATTGTTTTCGAGGGCCCTAAGAAACATTTCCAACAATAAAAAGTTTTTTTCACGAAAAGTCGTTTTTGACATATTGATATACGTATGTAATATTGGCAAGAACTAACAAAAACCCAATTTGGCGATTTTGGTGATATTTGACATTGAATTTGGCGAAAAGTTGAAATTAAATCCGACAACCAATACTATCATAAGATTCTAAATTTTCTCGAAATCAGGTTGACGCGTAATTCAAGGCAATCAACCTGTTATAATGAATTTACACCCCTAAGTTACCTGAAATGTATATTTAACAATAATTTGATTTGACAAAAAAAAAATTAACATTATTTGTAATAGAAATTAATATGTAAAAATTGTATCTTTTGCAGCCTTATAAAGGTTAAAATTAATTTTCTTTAGAAAAATAAAAATAATAAGAAAAAGAAAATACTTTTGAATGTAAATTCTTAGAAATGGAATAATAAAAATGTTATTAAAATAACTTCATATTTAATAAATATTTTTATAAGTCACATAAACATAACAAAAATGTGTTGCTATTCATGATAAAAAACCATTAAGTAAATAGCTTTGAGCATTAAAAGAAAAACAGACAGACAACCAACAAAGAGGCAGGAGACAACAACATTCAACATGTTATCAAAAAAACATCAAACATCACCTTTTGTCATCATCAACACCATCATCATCATCAGTAGTACATACAGTACAGGCAGTAACAGAAACAGCAACCATAAAGACAGAAAGTCAGACAAAAACATAAATTGTATGTATATTTACAAGAGAGTTGAAAAACAAATGTATGACTTAAAATAAAAATAAGAAAACAGAAAGAAATCACTCCCCTTCGGAATGATAAAGGAATCTTTTCAATAATAAAAGTTAAAATTATTGTCACTGCCGGCCGAATTGTCGAACAAAATGTCGCAAAGAAACAAAACACAGAAATTTATAGTAAAATTTTAATAACGACATAAAGGTGAAAAAGATAAAACGACAAAGTTTTCCTTTTAACTTTTTTTTGTCATTTTCCTTTTTTTTTTTATTAATTTCCAAAATTGGAAAGAATTTATGCTAAAATATGATTCTTCGAATGTGTTTTTTATTTATTAATTTAAAGAAATATAGAAAAAATAAATGGTATTCACAAGGGTGTACTAAGTTTTGTATCAGTTGCTGTAATGCTGTTTTTATATGGGTAAAGGTTTTCTTAAGAAAAACACTTTCATAACTTGTGTAAAACTTTTTCACATTCAACCATTTATACATACCACTCAGAACACCAATCTGAAATCCTTAGCATTTTTTTTTAATCGAGCTATTATTTTTTTAGGTCCTTTAAATAAAAATATGTTCAATATAAAGAGTCAGTTGTCTTTTTTCTATCACGCACAGATTTTTAATGGGCATGACTAATACGACTCCTGAAATAGGGCAGTCACGCTATCATAACCCGAGTGCGGCTTGCCCCATTTGGATTAACAAAAAAAAAAAAATTTTAAGACAGAAAAAATTGTATTACCGAAACTACCTTTTTAATATCTTGGTGTATTTACTTAATTGCTAATAAAATCCATCGACTTTCATGATATGCGGCTTATTTAATTTTTTTTTTTTTGTAAGATACCTCTGCTTAAGAACAATAGTTAAAGGGTTAAGTTTGCATATCCACATTTTCTTCACATTTATGTTTTGTTAATTAACATAAAAATATCCGTTTGATATATCGTTAAAATTTTTTAAACATAGGAGGATTGCTATGTGTATTAATAAATAGTAAAGAAATAAAAATTAAATAATTCTTGAAAAAAATACCGACTACAAAATAGGCATGGCACCGCGACCCCATATCTTATCAGCATGCACTTTAACGAGAACTAATTGTGTGTGCGAAGTCTCATAAGAATCGAATAAGTAGAAGTAGTTAAATGATTATTTACTTTTCATGGGTGTGGCACTGCCCACTTTTCTAACCACATTGTTGTATATGAAGGATAACTAAACGTGTATGCAAATTTTCATAAGAATCGGCTAAGTAGAAGTAGTTAAAATGTTTATTTAATTTTTATTGGCGTGGCACTGCCCAATTTTACATTATGTTGTATTGTAACGATAACTAAAGGTGTATGCAAAGTTTCATAGGAAGCGGTTTAGTAGATTCTGTTGAAAAAGAATATTTACTTTGCATGGGCGTGGCACACCTCACTTTTTTTGATCCTGATGTAGTTTTTAAACAGACGCTTAATATGTGTGCAAAGTTTCATAAGAATTATTGAGTAGAAGTAGTTGAAAACGAATGTGTATTTACTTTGTATGGGCGTAACCCCGCCCACTTTTCAATGGGACCAATCTGGAAGTACATCCTTCTGAAGAAAAAAAAATCCGAAATCGGCTCACAAATCGCGGAGTTTTGAGGGAACATACATAAAAAAGAAAATATACATGACGAAGTGATAACCTTTCTCCGTTTTTTTAAGTCAGTTAAAAATGAGGTTTAGTACAGTTTTCATGCTGGTAAATAAAATGCTTCTGAAAACTTGACTATTTTCAGAGAATCTGCTCGCTCTCCTGTCCACATTTTTGGGTGAACGGGTAACAATTAAAAGCCAGATTAACTACATTAAATTTTAGAGAAATTTGAAAAACTCGATGGGAGTCTTTTTTTTTTTTTTTTTTCATCCAATGCAGGATGTAGCGTGCTTCCCTTAATCAACTTAAAATTTCAACGGCAGTCACTTTGAGGTCTATTCTTTTGATATATTAATAATAAAAAATTTTAGTTTAAACAATTTTTGAGAAAAACGGCGAAGAATTCAGCTTAATTTTTTTTCCAAATTTAGACATTTTTTACTCTCAATAAAAAGTCTTGATTTTGATTCCTTTTCACAACTACATGAGTTGAGATAACTAAAACATTTATTTTAGATATTGTCAAGAATTGTCTTAAAAATCATAGAATTTTTTTTGAAACTTTCGGCTATTACCGGAGATATTGGCGAAATAGAGAATAAAGTCGAGCCCAAAACCCAAAATTTTCAAATTCAAAGCCAAATATCTTTGAAAATATTTAAAATATCTTAATGAAAAAAACAGCGTTTTTTTTCTGTCTATTTATAGACTTTACAAAAGTTATAAATTTACCAAAATTGGGTAATATTTGCAAAAGTTATGAGGCCAATAAGGTTGCTCAAGCTCGAGGTGGTCAAATTTGACACCCTAAAGCTCAATGCGTTTTCAATGGGGTTGGCCAAATTGCAATATTCTTAAAGCCCATGTCCTCTTCTATGATTTTTGCACACATCGTTTTATAATCAGAGGGCAAGTTAAAAAAAATACAGATTTATTATTCCCCAATTGTTCCCCAATTGTAACCATTATGTTACGTCTTAATTATTTTTGTTATAAATTTATAACGGCACCTCCCACCGTTATGAAATTTTTAGATATGATGTAAATGATCGTAAATTATTAAAAACGGAAATGGCACAGCATGTCGATCTCGCCTTTTTTTGGCCGTTAGGGCTCGATATGTTGATCGAAATCGGGCACAAAGTAGTAGAGTGAAATATACTAATGTATCTAGTGGAAATATTAGTCATGTCCATTAACAAAATGTGTACGTAATAGAAAAAACTAAAAACGGATTATCATTTGGCACATTAAATTCTTTTGCAGAACAGTGTTTCTTACCAGAAGCTGTAGTCTCAAGGAAGTACAGGCACCTAATTACAGCATACATGATCAAGTAAAAATTTTCAAAAATTTTCTTTTTGGGATTACGGCATACGATAACCGAGTACATGCTGCTTAAATTCCACTCGTTAGTACTAGAGCGACCGAAAACAATATTTTCTTTTTTTTTGTTTGTTTTGCAAAAAAGCATAGAACATTACCAATAAACCTTAATACAGTTGTTAAAGCAACTTGGTTGTTGTACTAGCTTAAAGAAACCCACAATTTTTCTTTAATGTATTACAAATTCTTAGTCGATTCAACAACCGGTGTAAAACAAGCTTGGTACCGCGATGTCATTTTTAGACATTTTTAACGATATGACAAAAAACGATATGACATACTGTGTTGTCATATCGTAAGTTTTTTACGATATAACAACACTAAGATATCCATACACGGTGTTGTCCAGCGATGCCATTTTTAGCCATTTTTTACGATATGACAAAAAACGATATGACAAACTGTGTTGTCATATCGTAAGTTTTTGACGATATGACAACACTAAGATAGCCATACACGGTGTTGTCATATCGCAGTGTTGTCATATCGTGAAAAAATTACGATATGAGAACACAGTATGTCATATCGTTTATTGTCATATCGTAAAAAATTACTATAAATGGCATCGCTGGTGTTGTCATATCGCAGTGTTGTCATATCGTAAAAAATTACGATATGTGAACACAGTATGTCATATCGTTTTTTGTCATATCGTCAAAAATGGGTAAAAAGGGCATCGCTGCTTAGTACACTCTTTAAAATTTTCGATACGTTAGCTATCGAAAGCGATAATTCATCCATTGGAAACGTGACGAAATTTTATTCGATACGAAAGCCTACTCGATAACGAATGCGGTAATTCGACCCCAGGCTTAACTCTTTATTGCTTTCCTGTTTTTAGCTCTTAAAACCTTTTGACTTAAACGTTTCTCTATCTATTTTTACTTTTAATTTATAACAAAAATACAAAAATTGCTTAATCATCGAGTGATTTCCTTCTTTATTAATTTATAGATATTATTTGCTAGTTCTTATATAATTGCTTGTGTATTGTATAGTATAACACTCAAACAGATGCTCATATCTTCAATGCTTTTTGCTATATTTTTCATCTCATCTAATACTTACATACAAAGCGACCAATTGTTTTGTGCTTTAAAGCGATAAATATGTATTACAACAAGAAGGAAAATAAATAGATGAATAAATGAGTGAAGAAGAAAGCACAAAAAATGAATGAATAGCATCAGCAGCTAAAAAACACACTCTTATGAACACTTTTGAACTCTTCATTTATTAAATTTCGATTTTAAAAATTATATAAACAACAGGGAATATGAAAGCAATAAAATAAAAAGATTCCTAATAAGAAGACTTAAAGAGAAATAAACAAGTATGGGCACTATATTAAGCTGCGTCGTATTTGATATACCCTTTACCACCTACTCATCAAAAGTTTGGTAATGTGTTTTAATTACCAAACATCATACTTTGCAACACAAACTGCTTATCGCCTACATTACCTTATAGTAGTTAAATCAATTACTTATCAGTAAACGAACAAGTCATTTGTTCTCTTATTGGTACCTGCGCTTACCATACAGATAATCAGCAGTTCAACTCCTGATGAGGCCAAGTGTTTTTTTTTATTTAATTCTGTGCATTTTCGTAAAAAGTAAGTTTTTAGGGTGTAAGAAAATAGACGTGCAGTAGACCAGTGTGTAAAAAGATTGAAATAAAGAATTACTATAACCTAAGCTCGTACGAGTTCAATGCTCAGCGGAGCGATTTAATTTTTATTGTGTTCTTTTTTTGTATTCAATGGCTACTAGATATAAAAATTTTGAAGCTGTTTTCATTGTAATCGCCTACAAACGGAATAACAATTTTATAGCTACACACCCTTTGTGACTATGATGTAGAGTGTAAAAAGTTGGAAAACAAAAATATATGCAGGCACGCAGTCGATTGTAAATCTGGCTGCCAGTATGCCAGTCAGGCCAGCCTTTTAACAACATTGTCAGTATTGTAAAACTTACTTGTTTTATGTTTTTAAGATCTAATATTTTTACAACAAATAACAAATAACAAATTAAACTAAACTGTGCAGGAAGGTGTAAGTTTGTAAGCCAACAGTTGGCTACTTGAATGAGTGCATGAACTTTAACTTATTTATATCAATTTCTTTTCTTTCCCATCCCCCTTTTTAATTTCAATTTTTTATTTTTTGTTTACAAACATCAGCATTAAAAGCAACAACAATAACATCAACAGAATCTTATAATTGAAATATTGCAATCAGCTAAAATTTAAACATTCGTACCATTCAACAGCCACCGAACGATATTTAGCGAAACAAAAGAATGGGATGTATTTTACTCCAGCAAGTGGAATGTAAAATTTCAAAACGGTGGAAAAAAAGCAACAGCAAAAAGTTAAAACTTTAAATTATATTAAACTGTAATCGAAAAAGTTTTGAAAAGTTGGCCAAACAAATGTAAACAAAAAACATTGTTTTAAAAATACAATATTAAAGTTTTGTATTATTGCTTGTTTATTTTTTTTATATTTATTTTAATAGATATTCTTTGAGTTTGTATGATATGAAGCGGGTTCTCCAGCTATGGAGGCATTTTAAAACAATTGTTTGACTTTAAATTAAAATTATAAATTCATTTTAATATTTAGAAACCTAAGTATGTAGAAAAGCATGCTGTTCTGATGTCAATATACTCATCCAATTCATACTAGATCTTTTGTTGAGATAGTAGCAAAAGTGAAAAAAAATTTGATGTTTTTAAAAATGTTCATCTCACACCTTTAGATGCACTTACCCAAGGAACAATTCGGTCACACTGATCCTAATATATTTTACACTGTCAAAAAAGCATTTTTCGTCTTTTTAAATGAACTACAAATGTTATTATTTCGAACAAGTTTGCTTTTCAGTCCAAAGTGATTATATTAGACTACAGTTTGTAATGCTATATAAAGAGTTAACACTGTACAACAAAATCAATTTCTTTTAAATAATAATGTTCTAAGGACTGATTCCGTTAGCGATATGCAAATTAGAGTGGTCTTACAAAAAAAATTTTGTTTTTTGATTTCTTCAAGTCTCATACCCTAAATCGATGGGTATTTATTCGGTTAACCGATAATCGGCTAACTGGTTAACTATTTCCGAATTAACTGATAGGCTAATTTAAAATTGGTTTTTTTCGATTAACGGTTAAACCGGTTAATTTTTTTAATTGGTCGAGTGTTCAAGCGGAATAGAATTTTGAAGGGATTAGCGGGAGCTTTCGAAATGTCAGTTCAATTCTCCGTGCAGCTAAAAATTTTCTTTGTCTATATGCTTCATATTTATCTCTAAATAAAAATATAATTTAATTGAAAAATTAAATTAAAACCGAACTCTAGCCAAAATAATTAAATTTCTTTGGATATAAACTCACACAGTTTGACTAAACTCATAACTTAATTGTTAAACTCTAAACGCACCTATGCAAAAGGTTGTGCATGTTCAAATAAACTGAACAAGCAAACATTCACACACACTAGTACTTGTAATTGTCAATGATAATTCATACTAGAATAGAGAAATAATAAAAGAAGCTTGACACAAGGCAAAGAAAAAAGTGAATATCAATAACTATCAAATGAAATACGGCTCTAAGAGTGACAGTATAAATTGATTAAAAGTAGATGATATTCAACTCTTTACTGAAATCCACCGACTACGGTCGAGTGATCAAGCCGAAAAGAGTTCTGAAGAGATTAGCAGGAGCTATCAAAAAGTCAGTTCAACCCTTCGTGCAGTCAAAAATTTTCTTTGTCTATATGCCTCACATTTATCTCGAAATAAAAATATAATTTAATTGAAAAATTTAATCAAAAACGAACTTAATCCAAAATAATTAAATATCTTTAGAGTAACTATTTACCGTAACCGTTACACACCCGCATCAATGTTTATGTGTTTTTCCTACGACACAATAATCTATCTTGTGTTTTATATTCAACTGAAACTATTATTTTAATTTAATTATTTTTTACATACGCAGATGTTAATTTTACACAATCTTACAGTATTTGTCAACATATAAATATTTGTTTGCTATTTTTTACAATATGTTTTTAGGATTATGGAAAGGAATTTTAAATAAAACATGAAAAACTATTGTTTTAAATTAAATCGGCAAATTGTTATAATAGGATTAAATAATTCATAAAGATTTTAGTTATAACGAACAATTTTATAGATATAAAAGAAAATGTAAAATTAGCTACGTGGACGTAGGAGGGTCATTCTATGGATAACATTGCAGTATTTTGTGAATTCAAATTGATTATTAGGCTGAGGTTCGTAACGTTATATTCAGAAAGAATTGGGCATGATTAATATTCCAAGGAACAAGGGAAAATTGACATCAACTTAATTTTTCAGTTGATGTTAGTTTTTTCAAAACTATGTAAATCTTGCTTCTAAAATATTTATTTATTTTTTGCGACGCCACGTCGCACACACAGAACAAAATATCATCAAACAGCCACTAACAAATCAAGTCATTAATATTTAATTTAAATGCAAAAATAATTTAATGAATATAAAAAATTATTTTCAACAAACTGAGCTAAATTTTTTTCAACAAACTGAGTTAAATGAATTTTTTGTTGTGTATGGCGAAAAAATCCAACAGTTTTTGTAAATTTTTTTGATATAAAAAAAAGTTGTGAAAAAATCAACAATCGTCATTGTTGATATTACACATAAATATTTTCTAATCATAACGGAATGCACACACATGGAAGAAATTAAAGAAATCACGTTTTTTTTGTATTAATTATTTACTTATTTGTTAACGAGTTGCTCTGTAGCTGAGAGGTAAGTACGCCAGTGTATTAGTCCAGAGGTCGACGGTTCGATTTCTCCCAAAAATATTTGGTGTTTTCGCAGACAATCAGAAAATCGCTTTCAGGGTTGTGGTTGTGTATAGTATCAAAAAATATTGTTGATTAACAACTATGTATGGTAATATATAATAAAATTTAGTTCGAAAATTTAACAAATTACATTGTTAATATAACAATAATTTCGACTGATATAATTTTAAAATCTAGCAAAAAAAAAAAATTAAAAAGCATACAACACACATAATGTGTAAGCTTTGTTTTTTTAGTTTTTTTTTTGCAGAAACGCCCTTGGCAGGAATCGAACCTGGTACCTTTCGGTTAATAGCCTGGCACACCACGGGAGTCAACAAAATATTTGTTGATATATTTAATTGAAAATATTTATTGTAAAGCATAACGCCTATTTTATTAAATTTATTAAAACTATTTCTTTTTGTTAACACCTCAATTGTGAATAACACAATACTTTTAATTGGAAATAATCAAATTGTTTATATTTACAAAAATCGTTGTAGGTGCCATTTTAAATAAAGTTTTAATTATATTTACAAATAAATTAATTGTATTTACGAATCTTTTTTTCTGTACAGAGAGAAAAACAGTCAAACTAGCGGCGGAAAAAAATGATCAGATTTAAAAAAAATTTGAACGCAATTTCAAAACGGACAAATAAGTTTATTTAATATACATACATATAAGAATATATAGCGCCAAAGTGTTAAAAAAAGATATCTTATATTTACAGAATTTATAGCCTATATCCTTGGCTACAACCTATCTATACATTTTTGTGGATCAAACTATTAGTTTGGAAGATGTGTGTTTTTCGAAAACCTAAGAACTATTTTGGTAAAACTTGTCTTATACAACAACACATATCGCCCATTGTATTAAAATAGGTGACTAATTTTGTACGGACCTTAAAGCCTACATCCTACCTATAATTTATTCTTACCTTTTTTGTCGGCAAGGCTAATAATTTGGAAGCTATAAGCTGTTTGATGACAAAAGATTATCGGTAAAGTTTGTCTGATATAAGAAGATATAGCGCCCACAGTGTTAAGAATAGCTATCTAATTTTTACAAAATTTATAGCCTACATCCTTGCCAATAACTTATTTATACATTCTTGTAGATCAGACTATTAGTTTGGAAGATATGAGTTTTCCGAACACGTATGAATTTTATTGATAAAAGTGGTCCAAGCTTACAATATATAGCGCCCCCTGTGTTTAAAATATGTTATTTATTTACAAACCTTATAGCCTACAGCTTTTCCAGGAATACGTCTTTTGTGGATCAGACTATTAGTTTGGAAGGTATAAGCTTTCCGACGCTTAAAGAGTTTTAGCGGTAACATTGGTCTTATATAACAACATATAGCTACCTTACTTTTAACACACATTGTAGCCTACATCCTTCCCTATAATTCATCCATACATTTTTTGTGGATCAGACTAATCGTTTGGAAGATATTATTTTTCCGCCGCTAGATTGGTTAAAGATTTGTCACGGATTAGATAATTTATACTGAAAAATTTTTAAAAAGTGTTACGAAGGGGTGGTGTCTTACGTAATATGTGAATAGCCCCTTAAGCACTTCTTGCCCTACATTATTGCTTATATTCAGGCAATACATTTGTCAATACTATGAAGCTCATTTGTATAACAGGAAAAGTTTGTACTGCTTCCAAAATCTCTATTGTTTTCTGCTGGGATGTGTTAAGAGAGTTGTCATTATTTTACTGACAGTACGACAGTTTGCTATCTATGTTATCAATGGTAACCGATTTCAATGATTTCTTGTAATTACATTAAAATCCAAAGATAAAACATGTTTAAAAAGTCATTGATTCTCCATTACCTGAAAAAAATTAGGGCAAAAGTTTTTTTTTTATTTATTTTTTGCCCTGACTTTTTTCAGTTTTTGTCCTATAATTTCTTTAATATCTAGCAAAAACTTTCTTTGAAAATAGGTTTCGAAAGCCTACTCTATACAAAATAACATACAAACATTTGTTTGCGGTAGCTCAAAACTTTTAGCAGTGAAAAATTGTTAAAACTGAAATTTTAAAGATATTAAGAAAACTTTAGTTTTTGTGCAAAAAATATCCTTTTTTTCTTAGTATTTCTGGGAAATTCATTATAAATAGTTAAACAATTTTTAATTGTAACTGAAAGACAAGACTTTAAAAATTATTATAAAGAACTTTTTTTACTTTTTGAAAAAGCACCCAACTTCCAGCACATTACAGTTAAAAAAATCCTTGTTTGTGCAATTTCTTTAAAAAGTTATAAATAATTTTTAATATGTATGAATTGTAGATGTAGTTATCAACAGGCTTAAGAGATGCGCGCATTTATGGCCCTTTAGCTAAAAATTGTCGAAGATGGTATTTGCAAATTGTATATTGCCTGCAATTTCCAGCCCTAATTATCGTGGTACGCTGTTGTAGAAGTGGTATTCGGTCACTGTGGGGCGACTGAAATCAGTATTGGTCTGCTTTGGTATTCCCTATACATGAATAAATCAATTGTTTAATTGATCGAACATTTTTGTGCAAAGAAATAATTTAATTAAACTATTTTCTAACGACATTTTAATAAAATAAAATAAATTTAAATGTACCGAATATCGCATAAAAATTAAACCGATTTCCATTGTTTTTTTTTTTGCATTTTTCAAATAGAGAAAAAAATACATTTACAAACGTTAATAATAAATACATATTTACTTTAGAAGTATTTTTGTTCCTTTTTTTAATACTAATAACAATGAAATTGAAAGTAATGTTTATTGGATTTAAAATAAACAAAATAAAAATAAAAAAAAAGCTTTAGTCTCTAGAAAAAAAAAGTAAAAATCAAACATTTTGTTATGAATCGCGTTAAAATAATAAAAACAATACAGTTTGCATTGTTAACATATTCTTACACATGCATACATTCGACTGTATCAAGCCATTTTATTATGGGTTTAACACAAGTGTTTTCGTTAAAATGAATTCAGAGCGATAAATTACTAGGCCGTCGTATCTCAGCCCTTTGTGGTATGAAATTCTTATTAAAAGTTGAGTTATGTACAATATAAAACAGTGTCTTTTAGCTACAATATTTAGAAAGTAAGGAAGCCATACACAGAAAAAATTATTAGCAAATAATTTTCAAACAAAAAGTCTGTCTAAAGTAAAATAAAATTTTCAGCAAATGTTGTTTACTCAATCAGAGAATTTTTTGTTTGACCTTAATTTAGGGCTCAAACACCAAAAACAACAACAAAAACCAGTTTTCTGTGTCGTATAGAAACAACCACTATTACCACGTACTCATAAATAACAACAGCAACAATAATATCAAAGGGAGTGTTTACTGAAGATTTCTGAGTCAATCAATTCGTTAATGCTGTTGCGTTAATTCTCATTCTTTTTTTTTTTTTTTGAGTCTTTAGATAAACTTGCAGTGTTGAACACATTTAACAAAGTGAAATTTCATAAATGCTTAATGGATGATGTTATTTATTATTTAAAACTTAAATATATTTCCAAAAAAAATTTACTGACTCAGACAAAAAGTTTGTTTGATATATTACAAAAACTCCAATAAATAGTTTTGTTTGATTCAGTAAAATATTTTGTTTAAAATTTGTCAGCATTTTTATACAAATTCTTCTATAAATTACGACAAAAATATTATTTAATATATTCTAGAAAGTCCAATAAATACTTTTGTTTGATTCAGTAAATTATTTTATTTAGAATTTTTTAATATTTTTAGGCAAATTGATTTCTAGATTTTGCCAATTTGCTTACTGAGAAAACAGGGTATTTTTCAATGAAATTGTTAAAACAGTTTTGGCTGTATTTACAAATTTTTTTTCAGCTCCGTTTTTAGAAAAAATATTTACGAATTCATTGAATTTCTTTTCTAAAAATGAAATTTAGTTCTTTTTATGTATGCAATGAAATGAATTTGAGTGTTAGGCAGATGCCAACAAATATATTCATGAAGTATTTAGCGGCTGTACTTATAGTAATCAAACCGTGCTTTGAATCCGCTAAACACAGACAGCTACAAGTCCCATCTACTTTTACTTGCTTATGATCTCTTGAGCGACTTAAGAAAAGCCTTTTCCCGCTGAACGGTTAACTGGCATTAAACTCTAATTTGTAGCAAAAAAGAGAAAAACTTTAAACGGACTAAAAAATTTATATAATAAGGCCCCGAAGCCATATATTAATCCCTCTTAGAAATAAAAATAAAATCCACCTCATACAAGACTGGTTAATAAAGTTTTATGTTTTAACAAAATAAACAGAGAGAATCATTTAACAGTACAGGAATGACTATTTGATATGCGAAGGTGTTTTCTTATTTTTCTGATACCCTACAGTTGACAGAATATAAAATTAAAATGTGACCCTTCTTGTATTAGATTAGGAACAAGAGTGCACCTTCTCAAACGAATGTATCCTATTCTACTACAAACTTACAACGTCTACATACGAAGATGACAAAAATTTGTTGAGATCTATTTTCCACCAAATGAACTAGCGGATATTTCTACAGTTACAATATAAATAAATGTTATTTTTTTGTAGAAGAATAAATTCCGCTCAATTTGCTTGACTCACACATACGCGCTTACAAACACAATCATATAATTGTTTGCATTGCTCGATGCTATTTCACTCATGTCGTTCTTTTATCGGTATATTTATGCATTCATTTGTTCATACAGGAATTTAAAGAATAGTAAAATAAATTTTAATAAAAATATTTAAATAAAATTTTTTTTATATATTTGTTCTTAAGTACAATAAAGTTGTTAATAAAAGCATTTCAGTAGAACCACAAAACTGTAAGTAAGAAATTGAAGATTAAATTGCCGTTGAAACATGAAATTTTAATTGTATCATATAAAAGAAATAACATCGTAAGATTGCCAATTTTATACTTTCGCTCTTTAAAAGATATCGAAGGAGTTTAGCTATATTACCTTAGAGGAATTATAAATTCATACACTGAACGGAATGCCGTCATAACGCTGATGTAATTTGACATCAATGCTATGTAAAATGTCTTCGTTTTTGACCCCATGACACTTATCATCATTGTGATATTAAACTTTACATCAAGCGTGTCATCTTGCCATCAATGTCATGATTAAAACAATTATACATATATAAATTTTTAGGCTTACAACATTTAAAGGCTTACAAGATTTTCTATTCCGAGCCACTATAAGTATTTGAAAAGGGCTTAAAGGGTTTAAGGGTGGTTTAGCTCTCCCTAAAATGAATCCCAAAGGTAAACTTTCAAAGCGTCGATACACATATGTATATGTTTATTTGCTGCTCTCTGCCAGAATCAGTCAATAGAACGTTGTTACTTTGAAAATTTTGATTTTATTGGACAGTGCGCAGTTGGGCAGAATCAAAATATTTGGAACATAAATCATGCATTTCTAAACGGATAGTTCTATCGGAACTAAATTTCACATGGCCATAGCAGAGGAGTATTCCCATTTATGTTTTAAATATCAGCTCTCTTGATTGCTCAGGAGCGAGGCTTTGATATCTCAAGGTAGGGCAAAGCTGGGATTTCAAAACAATTGCCACTTTTGTAAACCCTTATGTGTACGTAGTTATTTGGCAAAGTGTTAAAAGGGCCTTGCATCAAGTGTGGACGCTATGGGCAAAACTGTTCAAAACTGCATTTTTTGTATTTCTTGGAACTTTTTTAAGGATTCGGAGATTCTAAGAAACAAACCTTAGTTTTTTTTCTTGCATGGGATTTCGTATATAAATTCGAATAAAGAGGCAAAATTTCATTTGGAAAATACCAATAATCAACGATTTTATAGCATAAAAAAATTAATACACATAAGATCTAGCCCCTTTCTTATGCATATTTAATACCAAATATTAAGTATACGCTATGTAGTCCATTATATCGGTTAAGGAAAGTAAAGCTTTTTCAGTACGGATTTTTACTTATAAGTCCATAAATTTTACACGTATAAAAGAATAAAAATTCAGTAAAGTGTTACTGTGGCTCGCACAGGAAGGGTTCCGTACGAATACACATATAGTATATCCCTTTTCGTTTTGGCCCTTGTTTTCATTGTGGCAATTTTTTCGTTTTGCTTATTCGTTTAATTCTATATGTGTTTTTATTTTTACTTTTTTTTTTGTTGATTTAGCGATTTTGTTTTTTTTTTTTTTTGGTTTTGGCACTTTTTTAATTTTGGTGATTTTATCGTTTTTTGGCGATTTTTTGTTTTTTGCATTTCTTTTTTGTTTTTGCCGATTTTTATAGTTTTTGGGTTTTTTTTTTGTTTTTTGTTCTTTTTTCTTTTTGACGATATATTTAATTTTAGAGACTTATTTCAGTTTCGGCTCTTTTTTCAGTTTTGACGCTTTTTTCGGTTTTTCGTTTTTTGGATGTTTTTGGTGACTTTTTTCCGTTTTAGCGTTTTTTCTGGTCTTGATACTTTTTTTCGTTTTGGCAATTCTTTCCGTTTTAGAAAATTTTTATTTAGTTTTGGCATTTTTTGTTTTTTTAGCGTGGTTTTCTTTTCGTTTTGGTGCTTTTTTCCATTTTTGGCGTTTTTTTTCGGTTTTTTGACGATATATGTAGTTTCCGTGTTTTTTTCACGACTTTTTCCAGTATTTGGAGTTTTTTTTGTTATATTTTGCGTTTTAGCGATTTTTTAAATTTTGGTGCTTTTTTCCTTAAGCGCTTTGATTTTGTTGATTTTTCTTAGTTTGGCTACATTTTAGTTTTGGCGATTTTGTCGAATTATGACGATTTTTTTCCGTTTTTTGTTTGTTTTAGCGTTTTTTAAAGTTTTTTCGCTTTTTGACAATATTTTTAGTTTTAGCAATCTAGTTTAGTTTTGGCGCTTTTTCAGTTTGGCGCTTTTTTCGGTTTTGGGGATTTTTTCGGTTTTTTGTGATTTTTTAGTCAGGAAAATTTTTTTTTTTGTTTTGATCTTATTTTCTTTTTTTGCTATTTTTTCGGTTTTTGGTGATTTTTTTAGTTTTGGTGCTTTTGTTTTGTTTTGGCGCTTCTTTTCGTTCTTGTAATTTTTTACCTTTTTTCCATTTTTAGCGATTTTCTTCGTTTTTCGACGATACTAAAAATATCGTAGATTTTTTTTTGGGTTTTAGTGCTTTTATTCGTTTTGAAGATTTTTTTTCGGTTTTAGGGGTTTTCTTATTTTTTTAGCTATTAGTTTTGGTGATTTTTTGCGTTTTAGCGATTTTTTTAATTAAAAACATTTTTAACGACTTTTTCAACACAAGGGGAAAAATGTTGTTATGTGGTGTCGTCTTTAACATATTGAATTTTTTCCTAATGCTATAAAATCATTGATCTACACAGGCCTCCGAAATTATATTTTTTGTAAGTTTTTTTCTTAAACTGTAATTATTTGTTGTTATTGTCGTAAAAGTAACGGGAAACGATACTGATATGATTCGTATATATGTTTTTCGATGTGAACTTCTCTTTCAAGCGCCATCCATCTACGTACGCATAAAATTTTTCATAAGTGGCAATTGTCTTGGAGTCCCAGCTTTGGCATTTTAGACCATGTAGACTAAATTCGAAATTTCGATTTAAAATAGGTCGTATTAGGAAACTCAAATATTTTTTTGCGTCGAATTATGTCTGTGCAGATACCTCTCAGATAAGTTTTCATTTGTTATATGTTCCAAAAGAATTTTTTCATATATAATGGGTGATTTTATAAGAACTATCGGAAAGTAAAAAAAAAAAACACATAAAATTCAGAAAAATGCATGAAATATTTATTTGGATCGATAGTTGGGTCGATATAATTTAATGTTTGAAGATTATTTCATGCAAATGTTGGCCGCGGCTGCGCCTCAAATGGTCCATCCGCTTAGTCCAATTTTGGCATACTCTTTCCAACATTTCGGCCGGTATCTCACGAATAATGTTGGCAATGTTGGCTTCCAGTGCGTCAATCGAAGCGGGCTTGTCGCTATAGACATTAGCCTTAACATAGCCCCACAAAAAATAGTCTAGAGGCGTTAAATCGCACGATCTGGGCGGCCAATTGACTGGTCCCAAGCGTGAAATAAACTGTTCACCGAACTCGCCTCTCAATTGGTCCATTGTTTCGCGTGCTGTGTGGCATGTGGCACCGTCTTGTTGAAACCACATGTCATGCAAGTCAAGCTCTTCCATTTTGGGCAGAAAAAAGTTTGTTATCATCGCACGGTAGCGCTCACCATTCACAGTAACGTTGTGATTCGCATCATCTTTGAAGAAATACGGCCCAATGATGCCGCCAGCCCATAATCCGCACCAAACGGTTGTTTTTTGTGGATGCATTGGTAGCTCTTGCAATGCTTCTGGCTGCTCTTCACTCCAAATACGGCAGTTTTGCTTGTTCACGTATCCATTCAACCAGAAATGAGCCTCGTCGCTGAACACAATTCTTCGATAAAAAAAGTGGATCTTCATCTAACTTTTCAAGAGCCCATTCACCAAAAATTTGCCGTTATGGTAGGTCGTTTGGCGATTCATGATTAAATTATAGACCAAACTGAAGATGTTTGACAGTGACACAAGATACAAAACGTGCGTGAGCTGTCAAAACTAGTGTTGCCAAAAAGATAATAGCAAAAAAATCACTCGTTATAAAGTAGTGATGGTGCTTTATTTTTTAGCTAAATTTGTCGAAAATTAAAATTATTTTCAAATTTCAATTTAAAAGTTTGAATATTTTTGAAAGTTTACATACCAAAAGTTCGCTACTTTGAGACCTCATAGCTCCGCTCCTGAGCCAATAAGAGAGCTAATTATTAAAACATAAATAAACTACTCTTTTGCTATGTCCATGAAATATTTTGATTCCGCTCCACTGTGCAGTGTAATTAGCGTATTTGAAATGGAAGCGCTTCTTTTTAAACGCGTTAATGTAGTCCTCAATTTTATTTTTGCGATGAATATTAAAACATTCTCGAAAAAACGATGTTCTAAAAATGTACTATGTTTCAACGTTTGTAATTCTTTTACGCCCACATTAAATACAAAAGTTTACTCTGCAATGTTTGTGGCCATCGTAAATTGATTTGATGCACTTTAAATAAACAAACTTAGTGTGCTTAACGATAAACTCTTACAAGACAAAAAAATAATAAAATGTTTATAATCAATACAGATTAATATTTGTTTTAATATTAAGATTTTATGTGGGTAACGTAAATAATTTTCTTGCAAAATATTTCGATTTGTAAATGATATTTATTAAATATTTTCAGAGATGAATATTTACAGCAAATTTGCATTTCAACATGGATGATTAAGACAACCGCCTAACCTATGTTCAATTCTTTTAATCCATATTCGCAGAATTAGTACCAAGTGATAGATTCATAAGGCTCGTCAAATATTAAATAGCCACAATAACCCACTCGACCTGAGGTGCAAAAATTAACTAATGTTCGCTAAAGCGAAAATTTTTCGATACGCGAATCTAAAAAAACTCCGAATGATCACTACAATAAAGTATTCTCCCAGAATTAATGACATTTGCATTTTCACAATGTTAAATTTATCTACAATAAATTAGTACAAAGCAGAGCACGGAGCTACCCAGTTGGCCATGTCTTTCAGACATCTTGCAAGACCGATGCATGTTAAAGCGTCGATGACCTGTTGGTGACAGATCAAACAGATCAGTGAGGACATTTTCAAACAACACTGTCACCCATCTTTTCATTAATTACATGGTCAATGATTACATCCTCAGAAATGTCCCCATTACACTTTTTCTTTTATTTCTCTTTTACACGTGTTCTACAATAACAATTTGAGGAATTTTTTGCTCAGAGAGTATTTGATACAAGAAGTTTGATTCAAACTGGTGACAGAATGAGCGACAATAGCCACAAGAAGTTCATTTGCTGGTATACGAAGAGCAGTTTTCTTTTGTTGTAACGATATAATACGAAATTATAATTTAAAATTGAACGTTGTAAGACTAGCTTGTGGACAATATCAACCAAAAATTTGTTATAACCAGTTGAGTAGTGTAGAGTTTTCCCATTAAAAATTTTGCAAGCGCAATACTTGCTTCTCCTCCATACAAGCCAAGCCTGCTTACCTATAAAAAGAAGTTTTTTGCTGGGAAATAAAAATTTTGCTTTAAAATATTATTATTTTATTTTATATTTTTTAAAGCGATATGTAAACAAGCAAAAAAAACTTATTGCACTTGGAAGCCAAATTGCCCGCAGCTGTTGAAGCATTTAAATAAATAAAGTACGAAATTTAATCACAAGTAAGTGAATGTTTTAGGCACATTTTACACTTAATTAGTTTCATTTTTTATCGCATTTTTATGGTAAAATAAGGCGATAAAACATTAAAAAATTCCAAAAAGAAGAGAAGAAAAGAAAAAAGATTGACAATTTTCAATTACCTTGTACATAATTTGTAGATTTTTATGGACATTGATGTCGTAAATCACCTAAAACGAGAATAAAACAAAAATTTATTAAATTATGTAAGACTACAGAGATGGAAATATTACAGAAGATATAAACATCAAAAAAAGCATGATGTAAAAGTAATAAATTCTGTAAAAAGAACTGTTGAATAATAAATGTGCAACTGGTGGCGGTTAAGTAAAATTACATAAAAAAGGGGTTGTTATAACAATCAATTTGCTTCTGACAATGTTAATTCCAGAGTAGAACAGCTTTCGTACAGTTTCCAAGGAGCATTTTAAGGGGTTGAAGTAAATCGAAATTAAAATAAAAGTGTTATAAAGGAGAAATAAGGAGTAATAAAGGAAAGCTTTATGCTATTATCACAGTTTGTTCGGTTATCTAACAGAGTTGCTGATAACAGTAGTGACAGTTTTACTGCTAACAAAAGCAGACACATTTGAAGGAAGAAATAATACGCTGAAGTTAAAACTGTTTATTTAATTTGTATATTTGCAAATGACGATTGCTTTTATTTGCACAAACAAAACATTTCAAATGACATTTTTGGGAAATAATAAATCTATTAGCTCGCTTCAGTGAATACCATCTCAACGACTTTGTATAAGTTAAGAAGTACAATTGCCGCCTTTCAAGCGACGGTACCTCATAAACATTCTGAAAATACAATTGCATACATAAAGTTCTTTTTTGGAGGGCTCTACAGGCCGGTGGATATATCGGTACAATGAATGATAACAAAAATTGGGAAGCTGAGAACGGTTGCTTTCAGTAGCATGACAAAAAAGAAGTTACATTAACTTTCGAAAAGGCTTATAGCAGCTAAATAGTAAAAAAGCAAGTTAGAAAAGGCCAAAATATTCAATTTTGCTTTTATGTTTTTATTAATGGTAAAATGCTGTAATTTTAAAGTATGACAAAACTTTGCTTTGTAGTACAACTTTTCTAATAATTTTGGATAAATTAATAATAAAATAAAATATTATCTAACGGCAAACAGTAAGAAAAATCAGAATATTTGAACGCTAATGTGATGATGTAGCGAGTCGAAAGTAATACCCTTCCGTTCTGCTACACAGAGAAAACAGATTGATTGTAAAATAGTTCCCATTACAAAAATCAACAAAATGAATCAATATTTTACTTTAAATATTGAAATTCAATAAGTTCAATTATAATTTCTTGGTTATATCTGAAATAGAATACCCCAGATGGATTTTTAATAACAATAAAAAATCCTTATAATAAAATTTCGGTTGCAATTTCCTAAATACTGGTCTTTCCAATCGAATAAAGGTTTAAAGTAACAAGTAAGGACTTGATAAGTAAAAATAATTAATAATAAAAATTATAAAAAAATTAAGTAATCAATCATCCTGGCTCCTCACTATTGATAAAAGGTAAGTTTTGTTTTATACCTAGTTCTTTCTTTCGTATTTCAATAGAAATCTTGTAAAACCAACGGACCTTTTTGCTAAAATACTTTTAGAGTATTCAGCCAAAGTAAGGTTCGCGAAAGGTAAGTAATTTCTAATCATAAACCGGATATACTATTCCTGTCAAGACAATATTTCAGTGCACTTGCACGGTCAGATAGTTCCGATAGCGATTCCTCAAAGAACCTATTCATTCTTGTACTGATCAATCCTAAACGGAACTATAATTCCACATCATTTAATAAGGTTGGTTTTTTTTGTTATTGAAAAGTAAATTTCTCTATATGAAGATTTGTGGACAATGGCTGCATCAACAAATAATTAATGCATCATGAGCCGTGTATTCTTTAATGCATCAGAAAGTTGTCAAGGTAAGTTCATCAAAATTATCTACCTGTAGTAAGAAGGTTTTATGCATTCAATATCTTTACAGTCAAAAATACAAGATATACCGGGTATAAAGATCCTCTAAGTAGCAGTACGTACTCTGATGACATGGATATCATTTATGAGCGAAAAGTTTGGATGTGTGCAGTTTTAAGAATGTGTATTTTATATTAATGTGTATTTGGTTTTCAATGTTTGTTTAGGTTGCTGACTTCAATAAAATATTTAAAATTTAAAAAAATTTATTATTCATCAGTGAGTCTTACTGTGATATGCAGTTCCCTATATCAAATTTAGCCAGTTCTAGCAATCGAATTATGTGATAATACACAGAGCCGACAAAATTCGATTGGCTACGAATTCGGTTACCACAATGAATCTGTTTTATCTGTGTAAACTAATAGAATCACTTTATGTATGTATATCTTCGCATTCATGACGCCCTGTCACTAGAAATGTCATCAATAAAACAAAAAGAAACATCATTCTGCGGACAAACGTCATCATAGAATTTTGACATAGTTTAAGTGTCATATATACTATGACTGGACTGACATCAATACGATGCCACTTATTATGCATCATTAAGGTGTAAAATATGTATAAAAGAAATAAGTAAACAATGTTATAATGTTTGTAATTTGTATTTTAATACAAATATTATTAAATGAAATTTATTTGCTGGTGTTTAAGCATTGTCTATATGCAGCATTTCACTGGTGCTTTAGCAAATCGCCAGTAGACTTCAAACACAGTTTTGGACAGACTTTCAAAACTCATTTTACAATTCACAAATATGTAAATGATTTTAAAAAATAAGCAAATTAGGCTTTGAAAATTATACGAAACCCAGCAAATAGTTTTTTATTCGATATGAATCTATTTTATTTTTCTACAACTTTATTTGCTGGGTTGTGTATAATTTTCAATGCCTACTTTGCTTTATTTTGAAAGTCATTTACATATTTCTGTATTCTCAAATGGTTTTTGAAAGTCTGTACATAAGATAAAGCGTTTGTAACTGTTCAAAATTGTGTTTGAAGTCTACTGATGATTTGGTAAAGCACCAATGAAATGCCGCATATAGACAATGCTTAAACACCAGCAAATAAATTTAATTTAAAATAAAATTGTGACAATCGGCCATGTTCTGTATTTCATGTGGAATTAAAATGTGCGGAATTATCAAAGCATTGTTGTTGTAAATTAATATATATAACAACAATGCTTTGATAATTCCACACATTTTAATTCCACAGGAAATACAGAACATACCCGAATATGTCAAATAAATTTCATAAAGGTACAAATATTATTGTTCTACTTTTTATTTTTGTGGTTAAACGAATTATTCAGAAGTTAAAAAACTTGACATTGCATTGATGTAGACTTATCACCATTACTATGACAGAGCTTTTTAAAAATAGCATATATGCACGGACAAAATATTAAAGCATACGCTTTTTCATCATATTGATGACACTTAGTCATTATATGTATGTCGCATCAATAATTTTTATGTTGACTCTGTGCTGCCGGTATTTTGGATGGTGGCTTAGATCTACCCGCTCATCTATGCCAACATCCAAAATACCGGCGTTAGTTTACAAATGTGCAATGAATTGAGGAGCCTGGGATCAACACCAACATTCAATGTTACCATATATGTGAAGATTTATCTTATTTTTGAAGTTTTTTGTTGGGTTGCAAAGATAAAAAGATTTTTACTCTTAAAAAGAGATTTTTATATATATAACATTTTTACTTTTTCTGCCTCAATTGGAGTTACTTTTAGGAAAGTACTGTGATAATACATCGATTCCTCAATTTCCACGGTATACAGGTCGAAGAATTTGTATATTATCTCGATATAAGCGTTTTTGTTAATGAAAATATATAAGGAGTACAATTGTAGTTCTGTCTTTTTTCAAAGTAAGACTAGATCAGTCCCAGGCAATTTGTGATGAGGTCAGTTTTTCAGTTTTGAAGGAGTTGTGTTTTCTGTCATATAACAATAACAGACGGTCGACTTGAGTAGAAAATTTATTATAAAAGCACAAAATTTTTTGAACACAAGTCGACAGTCTGTTATGTGGAAACCGCACATATTCAATAAATCTAGCCTAAGGTGATTTGTTACCCAGTAAAAATTTTTGATAAGATTTCAGCAGATTCTTACAAATAAGCTTCGATGAATCTGAACTAGAAAACTATTCGGAAGCTATTAGACTCAATTGATCGTTCATAGGCTCTTCACAAAATTAATTTTTTGAGCGTTCTATCTTTTATAGACTTACTCGGTTTGTCATTAAAAATTATCAATATATTCAAGATGCACCAACGTACTTATACATATATCATGTACATCGAGGAAAATGCGTACTTACTGCGTGTTCCACTAAATGCGTACGACAGCTTGTTTCTCATAAATATATTGAAAACAAAAACAAATTTGAATTTTTATTTTTGTTTTCAATATATTTATATGACAAGCACTGTCGTACGCATTTAGTGGAACAGGCAGTTAGATTCTTCTTTTAAAGTCTAACAGTGTCTGAATTTGATAAGCTCCTTCCTCACAGTAAATATTTCATGTTTGTTAGTTTCATGTTCGTATATTTCTCGCGTTGTGTTTTAAATAATATAAATTTTAACTGAAAGAAGATTTTTGAGGGAAAAATAAGATTTTTATTTTGTATTTAGAAGATTTTCGAGAAAAAAATATGGCAACACTGCCAACATTAGAAGAAAATATAAAAAAACAAAAAGTAAAATTAAAATAGAAACAAGTAAAAGTAAGAAGATATAAATATGTACAATTGTTTCAATCATTCCATTAATGACAGCTTATGTAAAGGTTGACATGACAATGAGGAAAAGTGTCATTGGGTAAAAAAGAAGACGCTTGACATAGCATTGATGTTAAATTACGTCAGCGTTAAGACGATTTTTCTATCAGTGTATGCCGAATACTAATTGTGAATAAGTACAAAATTGTCTGTGAAAAATGTCTGTGAAATTTCCTGCAGCTATTGCCTCGCCGATTTTTATCTAAATCGCATATTTAGCAAAATAAAGAGGCAAATATCGAAAAAGCCCATATATTTACAAATTTCGGTAAACTTTTTCGTTCGCTAGAACTTGAAGTTGTTTTCTAATGTTATTTGAGCTGCTAAACGCGAATATGCATTCCAATTTATTTTTATCAGCTCTAGTCTTCGTGTTATACCGTTATGTCGAAAATGAAGGCAATTGCCCGAAATATGTATATTGGCATGACTGGAGAAGGGTTTGCCCTATGCAGTAAAAAATAAACTAAACAACAAAATTATATTTAAGCCTTCAGAGATCTTTAGAGATATCGTAAATTTTAAGGTATAAAAATTTTAAATATTTGTTTTCAAATATTCACAAAAAAAAATAAAAATACATCAACGATTACCATTGTTTTTGTATTTTATCAAGAGCAGAAATCAATCTACAACTTTAGATTTTGTTCACAATTTAGTGAAAGAACTTTAAAAGTTTTTTTATGAAATTTATAATTTTATATTCGGAAGGATTATAGCCTTGTTATGATGCTTTTGGGTCAATTTGACAAAACAATAGGTATTAACATCCTTGTTTGATAGTATTTCCAATTATCCTGAACAAAGGCGCGCATTACTATTAATACAAAAAGTAGTACAAAAAAATTCTAGGTCGCGGTAAAAAATAACTCCTTAAAACATAAATGTGAAAACAGAGCTGAATTCCTATTCAAAAATATGTCAGCCATTAACAATACTGAGATCAAAGGGAGGACCAAGTTCTTGCTTGGTAAGAAATATGTGGTTGACGAACTATACAGAATACGGAGATCTGATTACATCGGGACTACAGGCTTATGAGCACCAAAAACTTATGATCATGCCAGGATCATGGATCAGATACCACCGGTACTAAGGAAACCTTCTGATTACACGGTACCTCAACTGGACTGGGAGGTAATATACAGTGATACTATGATTTCGTGGCGTACACTGATGGATAAAGGATGATCTGCGGTTTCAGCTCTGGAGTATTTACGGATGATCTTGGCATACGACATTCCTTCCGACTTCTTGGAATGGATGGCATTATTAGAAACAATATCTTCAAACACTATCTTCAAAAAGCTAAAGACAGATGGCGCAAACTGAGTGCCCGTAAGGTGGCTAGGAAAATGTGGCCGTGCTATAATGGCAAACCACATATATAAGAGAGAAAACATATTTCTCAAGTGGCATGCAATAGCGTCCAGAGCAATAGTGTTCCAAAAAACGGAAATAAAATCTATGAAAATAGTATTGCAAAAGTAAAGATGGTTTGCAAAGGGATTTCTCCCTTGCGTGCGTGATCGTGAGAGCCTTAAAATTTGCTGTGCGTGGGCGTACGTGAAAATAATATTGTCTTCGTGATCGTGAGCTAAACTCCACTCAAGCGCACTTCTCTAATATAATTGTCACTTCAAAATATGTTAAATTTACTTACACATTTGTATATGTAGGGACAGAAAGGGATACTTGTACAAATTTGCTTACAAAGTAAATTATAATTCATATTTTATCTCACATAAATTAGTATGTATGTATGTACATACTATATGTTGTATTATACACGTAATGCTCCTAAATTAACAAGTTATATTAATGAATTCGATAACGTGTTTGTTTTTTATTTAATTTTTTCACAATTTTTTAAATGCGCTTAAAAAACTTTTTTTAGAGCATATTTCTGGTTGCCCTGTTTAGAACTTTTGCTTAATTTGAAGTCCAATATGCAGAGAAATATTAATCTGTGTACGAATATATTTTTAGTATATTTTATTATAGAAAGTAATAGTTTTTTCATCTTTGTCTTCAGGGTTCAAAGCTTATTATTTCTTTTTCTCTCAACTAATAAGTCTTTTAAGATTAAATTTTGGTGTATGTATATTACTTGTCGTATATTTTTTTAAACAAATTTGATTGGAAATATTATAGGTTAGTAAAGGATTAATTTAAAAAGGAAAGTATTTTTACCTTGGGGCGATAAAATAAAAACTGCATGAAACTGACGATATATAGTGCTTTGCTTGAATATAATAACTGTTTAAACATATAAAAGTGGGTACACAGTAAGAACTTGAAGGTGTTAACTAGTTGATTTTAATTTTTAATTTAAACTAATTTCTTTCTAAGAAAAATACATGAAGAGCTTAGTATTTCTCACTTGCAGAATGTACCACCGCAGATCCATTATAGGTACGACCATTACGACAACAAATACAACACCAAAAACACATGCATTTTGTTGGTAGAAGCACACCAGAAACATCCCAGCGGTAAAACTTACGAGGCATTCACTAACCAGGCCTTTTTACAGGCCTTCCAAGACCTGAATTTAAGATCCAAAAGTAATTCTTCTCAGGTAGGCCTTTTAGAAGGCCTCTACACTGGCTTCTTTTGGAAGAAGTATTCTATTTTTAGATGTTTCGTTTTGTTTAATAAAAAATATTCTTTAGAAAAAACAGACATTCTCGTATTCTTTTTCGCAAATAATTTGTATATATAACACTGAAATTTACGTACAAGAGGCATCATACATGCTGCTATTATGCCGTTTATGTTGTAGCTACTACATCATGTTCAATTCGTTCCAAATAAATACATGAAATTTAGCCTCCCTCATATGGTTAAAAAGTTACTTTCGATGAAAAGGAGTTCGAAATAAATAAAACATCACGATAATCAAAAATATAGAAGCCGCTATAAAATTACCCAGATTAAAAAATGTACCTTCATTTCATTTTTAACAGACCTTACCAGACCAATTACTCAGCAGGCCTGATAGAAGGCCTTGGTCCGCAATGACATCGCGTGTAAAAAAGAAAGGACTATGTAATGGGAGTGAAAGTACTACAGACTGCTAAATAAGGCCTTATAGAAGGCCTCTTTACTCCTTCTATTTTCCGCTGGGATGATAAAGCTATTGCCTGTGTGTCGCACACTTTCATAAGCTCTCTCAAATTTACTACCAGATGCACGTTGTTGAAAGAAACACGCCAGAGATGTGTCAAAACCTATTATCTGTGTGACGCACACATTCTCAAATTTACTAAAACAGCTGTTCTCGTAGTGGTATCTGTTCAAGCTACCTTGGAATGTACTAATTAATCAATGTTGCCGCAAGTCGCAGAGCACTTAAAAGCAAATAAATAATTTCAAAAAATTTCGACACGGTCTGGATTTTTAGCCCCTCCGATTTTAATGAAATTCGGTATATATATTATACTCTTGTGTGCGCATATTAATGATAACCGATGAACAAATTTCCAATAAGTTGTACACAAATAATTGAAAACCATTTTCTCATTTGGTTATTGCAAGCATTTGTTTTAAAACTTTTGTTCGCTACTGCATACACAATTCTTTAGGAGTGTAAAATTTGTTTGTGTATTACTTTTCTAAACAATTTTAAAATAAAACCACTATACATTGACATGCTCTAACCAATAGCCAATGAGCAGTGTTAACAGGTATTTGCCGTATGGGAGAAAAAAAAATCTATTTAACAAAATAGTTTCCAGCAGTTTTAACAAGAATATCAGATAAGTCAAAGGCAACCAAACAGCATATCAGTGGTTTAGTAACCATTGTAAATTTCTAACGAATAAAAAAAAGCTAAAAGAAATTTAATCGATTTATAATATATTTTTTTAAACCTTTTTGTGAAAAAGAAACCAATAGCTACTTAGCCAACTGGGAATAAGTCAAAGGCTACTTTTACAGATGGTTAAGTAAATCTTAGCAACAAAGTCTTGTATGCATAACGACATATATACATGCTGGATGCTTACTGTATGCTTAAATATTTAGCTTGAAGTGACATGAGAAATACAAAATATATTTTCACATACACACGCATATTTTCTTCTGTCCAATACAATGAACAGTAGGATCGGTCGCTAAATAAATTGTAATAAATGAAAAATTTTCGATTAGTTGATTGGATTTGTTTAAACTTAAACATGAAAGGCAAAAGTGAATATTGTCGTACAAGATGCGTAGGAGACTGGTGCAAAATTTGGAAAGTTAAGTCCATTAAAATTAAGACAAGTCAGCTAATATTACTACGCAACAAGAAAAATGCCAAGAAGTACCATTATATTTTTTGATGTGATATGATCCCCTAACTTCAAACACAGCCGAAACTTAAAATTCTATGGATAACTTTTTTTTTATTTTTTCTAAAATTTGAGATTTTTGAAGAGGCTTCTCCACTGATTTTATCATAGCTTGGAAAACGATTGTCTAATCTTATTACAAAAAACCACTAAAATACTTGAAGTAAAATTTTTATAGAGCAAAATATTGGTGGAGCAGATTCTTCATAACTCAAATTTGGCAAAAATCAGGTAATTTCTCTCTATTGTGATTAAAGTCAATAGTTAGTTATCCATCGATTTTCATGAAATAGAGCTTATTTTATTTCTACTATATGTGGCTTTATGATCAATGAATAAAAATGGCATTATTTTGCCATTTTAATTTTTTATAAATTTAAAAAATTAATAAAAATTTTCCCATTTTTCATAAAAAATATATTTTTCATCATTGCAGTCTGAATAATTCCGAAAGTTTTTTCTAGTGTTTTTTGTACTTGAATTAAACTATTCCTTCCCAAGTTATGATGAAATCGGTGTAGCGGCCTCTGGAAAATCAGAAATTTTAGAAAAAACTTAAAAAAATCTTATCCAAAGAATTTTAAATTTCGATTGTTTTTATCCGACTGCGCGACGCAAAGAAGGGTATTGTGCTTATCAGTCTATGTATGTATGTATGTATTTATGTGTGTTCCTTTGCGGCACTATATAAACCGAACGCGTAGACCGATTTTGACGATTCTTGTATTAATCGATTCCTCTTAATCCGAGGAGTGTCAAGAAAGATATGACAGTAGTCAAAATTCAATATGGCGGCCAGCAGACGCCATTTTGTTTATACGAAAAAAAATAAAAAGTCAGCAAACTATATCAAAATGGGTATCAATCGACAGGTATTTGAAAATCATATTTAGGTTTCTCTTATGATTTTTAATTTCAAATGATCATTTAGGATCTGTGACGGTTTAAAGTTGTTTTCTTTTATTTTATTTTACACAGTCTGGTTTTTTTGATTTTTTAAATGTATGTCTTGTTGTTATTAGGGGACCATACCACATCAAAAAAGTATGGTCGTGATCAAAGGTCTTGACAAAAGCTTCATTTTGTTGCATAGTGCATTAAAAATTTTCTATAACATGAGAGATTCTACGTGAAAAATTTACATGCTCAAAATGCTGACAAGGCGATTGGAACTCTCTATAATATGGTAATATTTCATCTATACGTTGGAGTTCAATAACACTGGTCTACAAAGAAGATTTCCTTTAAATAAAAATATGTATGTGAAATAAAAAGAGTTTAAAGCTTAGTATGCAGATCCGTCTGAATTTCAGGTTTGAAATTTTGTATTTATTTCTACACGGAATAATCGTTGTGTAGCCAAATCTGTTTTTATTCACCTAAATTCACTTATTTTTATAAATTACAACGTATAATATATAAAAAATTATTTCAAAGACCACAAAAGCACAAAATATCAAAAATTTCTTGAGCAAACAATTGTCTGAACATTAAGTTTTGTTTTAGTTAACGGAAAAAGTCTACAATAATTGATATGCTATCCCTGTATTAAACAAAAATTGCGTTGATTTTTCTTTTCAGCTGAGTACTACCAAACAAAAAGTCGCTTGAAAATTTTTAAAACCTGAATTTCAATTTGTTTTTTTTACACATACTTCTCATGGCAGCCTGAAATTCCAGCAGAACTGCGTACTAGGCTTAATGCGCTAAATTAAAGTAAGTATCCAGTTTCCTTCTATCAACTGCAAATTCGTCTTTTTAAATGGACATGACTAACTAATATATCCACTACATCAGTAAAGTTCACCCTAACTCGAGAACGATATACCCGATTTTGATCAACAAAACGCCAAACTATGCCTGACAAATTTACATTCAAACTCTCTTAACTAGTTGTTTTATTTGATCAAAGCTTTTGGAGTTATTCACAAACTAATATTGCAAAAAATGACTTTTCATGCAAAACCTTATAAAAAAAAGTAGAGCTGCAAAATATTTAACTTATGAACGATTTTCTGAAGGATAAGTGTCTTAAGAACTAAATAAGGTAAATAAATGTCATAAAAATCTACTGATAAATGTTGATTTTATTAGCAACTAAGT
This sequence comes from Panzeria rudis, assembly GCA_956483635.1. Lineage (NCBI taxonomy): Eukaryota > Metazoa > Arthropoda > Insecta > Diptera > Tachinidae > Panzeria > Panzeria rudis. The sequence continues at coordinate 181,631,503 of OY101447.1, forward strand.
AAATACATCTAGACACTTAACAGGTGCCTTCGGTAATAAATTAATTTTTGGTTTGAAAAGTATTTAGAACGAAAGTATCTTTTAAGTGTCTGGGTGTGTTCACTTCATTGCCAATAAAATCTTCATTTATCCATCGATTTTCATGATATATGACTTATTTTCTTTGTAAGATAACTGATCTTAAGACAACAAGTTAAAGAGTAAAGATTTTGCAGCTTTAAATTTTTTATGAGTTTTAGAAAATTTTTTTTTTAATTTTGCATGAAAAATCAGTTTATTCTACATTAATTTGTAATAACTGCAAAGCCATTGATCAAATCAAAAGCTATATTAAAAAAGTTTTACAAAAAAACTGAAAATAGATTTTAGACAAAAAAAAATTTTTTTGTAGACCAGTGTAATTATAAAAATTTCACTTCACAAACATAGTTGGATAAAGAAGTTTTTTGATGAATGGCACAGAGACTGCCTTGCCTTTATAAGAACAAATTCCATGTATTCTTGGCTTAGTATAAAGTGCATTTTGAACCCAGACTATAATATATTGGGATAACGAAATTATTATAATCCTGTTGAGAAGTATGAAGAAAAGTCATGCATTCAATAATCAGGAAGTGTAACTTCTCTTCTATTAATAGTTTTAAAATATACGTTTTTACGACCATTTACTTTGCTATCGACCCCACTGTAGAATGTAGCTAAGGATCAAAATTCATGCATACTCATATGAGCATTATCCTTATTATAACAAAAAAAAATCATTTTAAATAAAAATTATAATATATTACAAACATGACAAGAAGAAAAAAAAATAAATCGCAAAGAAATGTATCTTTAATGCCATTTTTACCTGTCAATCTAATCAGTCAAACTTAAAGACATAAACCCTGTGGACTCTTAACACAAATAACAAAATTATTTAAAAAAATGAAATTGAAAAATCTAATTCATAATCATATTTAGGATTATTTTTACTCAATTTCAATCTGACAAAGAAATCTGAGCCTTTAAGCGATTTTATGAAGATATATATGTAACTAAAATAATAAGAAAAAAGGATAAGCAAAATAAGAATGTGGGCTAGTAAGTAACCCTTTTAAATTAAATGGTAAATAATATTATATGAAATAGAATTTTACTCCTTTTGCTCTTTAAGCCAAACGAATCAATCCCAAAATGAAATTTTATGTTAATCATGAAAATTTGCACACACTTCAATTTTGGAGTTTATTTTAATAACACAGGTCTACTAATTTTTTTTAACCTTAATATTTTTTAAGAAATTTATTGTTTGACATAACTATTATCATAATTTTATTTTAAAGAAAATTTATTTGCTGATAGTTAAGCATTGTCTATATGCATTTCATTGGTGCTTTACTAAATCGTCAGTAGATTTCAACCATGTTTTTGAATAGTTACAAACCTCTTATGCACAGACTTTCAAAAACCATTCCAGAATTCACAAATAAATTATATTCAAAAATAAGCGAAATCTATTATTTGACATTTTGTCATAATTTTATATTAAATGAAATTTATTTGCTGATGGTTAAGCATTGTCTATATTGTTATTGCAATTACGGCATTTGATATCGATCGAAATTTCAATACAATATAGAATGCCGTAATTTGCAGTGTTGTCATATCGTACGCGTTTTTACGATATGACAAAACGGAAATAGCCATACACTGCTATTTCCGTTTTCCTAAGAAAGCGCACGATATGACAATGCTTGTAATTTGCCGCCAGGTTGGACATTCCCAAAAACAGGGTAAAAAATTACAAAAAATCGCAGGAGATCTCCGGCATTTTCTCGTAAAATATGGCAGCACTGAAAACCCCGAAAAATGCACTATTCACCAGCTGAGTCACAAAACAAAAACATGTACACTCTAAAACATTACTTCAAATTTACGATCATATATTGTCTAAATTTGTGTTGAAAATTTCTCCTTGTCTAAAATTACATCGATTTTGTAGTTATTTTATTAAAGAAAAAAACTTAAAATTAAACATATTTAGTCCAGGTGAAAAAATTCAACATAAAAAATAATACGGCTATGGCTGAATGGTAGATACGTTAGACTATCAGTCGCTTTTTTTAGTAAAAACATTTTGTTCAAAAATAATGCGTGTGTAATTTTAGGTCGAAAGTAGTCTGTAAAGTGTTGCCTACTATTATCGACCAAATTTTTAACAAAAATGTTTTAGAGTGTACAATGTATATTGTGTATATACGAGTAATTATCGTTTTGTATTTTCGTTACCAGCATATGTTACCATTATTCGTTATACGTATTTGGTTCACGTTTTTGTTTTACGTATTTGTGTCTTAATAACATTTATTTTTACTTCCCAAAGCATTAATTGTAGCACAATTGCACTGCTGCGTGTGTTTCGCGTTACCAAGACAGACTTGTGCACTGTTGGTCTTCACCAACAGAAAACATAAAACGCACTTCATCAGTGTTTTAAGGTGTCGTGGATTTCATTGTAAACTTTACATAGCGTCCTCATTGCACGTCAATTTTGAGAACTTCAAATAGTACAATCAGGCTTCGGGGGCATTTTGGAGCACCTATCGTCTTCCACGCTGAGAATGTAGTTGAGGAAGGAGCGTCCTGGCCAGCGGCAACCACTTCATATTGTTGCAGCTTCGATAATTGCAATTGAAGCCAGTAAGAAATTACGTGTTTTTTGAAGCAGTAAGGCAATAAAGTGCATAGTAATACATACGCTTTAAGACTAGAGCTCATTTCGGAGCAGTGAACGTATATGAAAGAAACTATAAATAAATTAAGTAAAGTTCGACTTTGGCTCGCACACGAAGGGTTCCGTACGAATACACATATATCCCTTTTCACTTTTGCCGTTTTTTTTTATTTGGCAATTTTTCCGTTTAGCTCTTTTGTTTAATTTTAGTTTTTTTACTGTTAAAATTTGTTTTGTTGTTTTGGCGATTTTTTGTTTTTTTTGGCGTTTTTTTTTCATTTTGCTGATATTATCATTTGTTTTTTGCGATTTTCCTTTTTTCCGTTTTTTAAAGTTTTGGCGATTTTTTGGTATTGTCGTTTTTTTCAAAGTTTTTTTTTCGCTTTATGACGACATTTTTAGTTTTAGTGATTTAATTATGTGTTGGCGCTTCTTTCGGTTTTGGGGACTATTTTCGGGTTTTGGTGATTATTTTTAGTTTTAGCATTTTTTTTTGTTTTGACATTTTTTCGTTTTGGCGATTTTTTCGGTTTTTTGGGGATTTTTTTTAGTTTTAGAGGTATATTTTTTTGGCGCTTTTTTCGTTTTGGTGATTTTTCCACTTTGACGATGTGTTTCGATTTTGATGGTATTTTTAGTTTTATCGATTTTTATAGTTTTTAGTCCTTTTTTCCTTTTGACGACTTTTTTCGGTTTTTGGCGGTTATTATAGTTTTTGGCGATCTCTTTAGTTTTAGTGATTTTTTGCGTTTTAGCAATTTTGTAATTTTGGTGTTTTTTCCTTTAAGCGCTTTTTCATTTTGGCGATTTTTCGTTTTCACATTTTTTTAATTTTAAAGTTTTTTATTTTTACCGTTTTTTTAAATTTCATGAATTTGTCTCTTACGGCTTCCAAGATACAGCAAATTGTCTAAATTGCATATTAAAAATTACATTAAGTGATAGAACACCCTTTAATTTGAATTGTTTTAAATTAATTGGTGTAGTCTATTCTACAGACTATACTAATTAACACTAACTATGGAACTTTAAAGTGTCTATATATAAGTGTCTGTATATTACATTAGTAATTCAACAAGTTACGTTGCTCGCTTTAGAACACCCTTTAATTTTTTATGCCATATATTTGTTGTTGTACATATTCTGTGAAAATTTCAGGTCCGTAGCTCTTACGGTTCCTGAGAAAACAGCCTGTGACATACAAACAGACACACACGGACAGCGTAGCGAAAACAATAGGGGCCTTTACTCTTTTCGTGTACGGAACCCTAAAAAGCTGATTTCTCACTGCTGACTTAATGCAGGTTTTTAAGCGAGAAAATTCCATATATTTTAAATTTTAGTGCTGAAAATTGTGCTAATTTTCAGCGCTTCAAAAATCGATTTTTGTATGAAAAATATAGTACTCCAAACCGGGAACTCACCATACAAAAATCAGCAGCAATATCGGCAGGTTTGTTAGCACTACTTTTATTCTATAATAGTAAAAACCGGCTTTTTTGATGCAATTTTTTTACTGGGTAGTCTCTATACCAAAGCAGGCTCTGCAAATTATAGGTATGTATGGGCTTCATTGAAACCTAAAAATTAAGAGCATTGAAGCCACGCTAAAAAAGTTGATTTTATTCTCAAACTTATGCTTTTCTAAATAGAATAAACTGTTTTATTATATTTTCAAGGGACACGAAAAAAGCAATGTATCAGAAATTGAGAAATAAATCCCCTGCAACAAAATAGGTGTTTCATTAGAGATAGTTTTCTTTCGTTTTTGGAAAGTCCTAAGTGACATTTTATTACCTTATTTGCCTGCAATGATATATAGTGAAAGGAATTTTATAAGCAAACTTTGAATTAACTCTAATGCGCCAAAGTTACCAAATACTACGCCTTTGTAGACAAATGTCTAAAGGTTTAATATTCTGCGTTGCTATATTTTAACCCTTCTTTAAAGCATGCAAGTCAAATTCTTGCTGATTCAACACAATCTATGTTACTCTCTGGTTTTATAACATTTTCTAAAATTAAAAATTGGCGTTAAACTTATTAAGTTTATGGCACATAACTTTCATAAAAACCCATTTCAATAAAATCCTTTAAGGACTTTATGTTCTTTTTAAAACAAATAAAACAATGAAAGTTACACGGAAATCTCAGTGTCACATAAATAAGGACAATATTGTCCTGTTTTTATGATTTTTAGGCTTTTGCAGGCAGGCAGTCATGAGTGCAAAACAAAGAGTTGGAGTATGAGCATTTTAAAGTGGTTAAATTTAATGACTGGCACACACTAATAAAGTAGAAAGAAACCTGAACTCTCACATATGCACCAATTCTTTAACACACAACATCGGCAACAGCCAAAAAATTATTGCATGTCAATAAATTTTAAGAAGATTTGAAATTTTTTATATTGTTATTATTACCTTTCTTAAGACTCTCCTACTTCCCAGCATCATCTTTGGTTTTTTGCATAAATAGTATTTTTTTCTTCTGCACAGTGGGGTGGATGGTATAGTATAATAAATGTTTATTTTTTATATGAGTAAAGGAGGAGTTAATCTTCACAGTACATAAATTTTGAATACAACAAGGGATCTGCCACTTTGAAATGGCGTTGTCATTGGTCGCGATTAAAATACTATATGACAGATTCTACCTCTAACCATAATTAGCTTCTTGAGTGATAGTTACTATAATTGTGTGTGGGGCTATTGTTTTTACAACAAAATAAAAAGATATATTTCTTTTTGAATTTAAGTGTGTTGGTGTTAATTGTAAATAATGCGTTTTGATCTATATTGTTGAAAACTTAGATTCGTCTAACTGAAATTTATTTTTAATACACTCAAATATGTCTTATTGGCGATTGTGTTATGAATGTAAAAAAAACTAATTTTTTCTGCCACTTTTAAAACTCCAATTTCAACCAGCCATGGAATAAGTACGTACCAGACAATCGATACAAGTTTCATGCAGGGACTTCAGAAAACATAAAAAACACCACTGTGTCATTTTTACACTGACTGCTGATTTTGCAGAGAGCTACAAAAAATAAATACGTGTATCGGCGTTTGATGAACATTTTTATGTAAAACACCACGAATAAAACGTTTGCGGAACATTTTAAGCATCTAACTTTTCGTTGTATGGGCACTTTCATCGCTTTATAAAAAGGGGCAAAACACTCCCATTCAGCGGCGATATGGTGGGCTGAAATATTCTACAAAAATGTTTTTCGTGGTGTCTTAGATTGAAGTGCTAAACATATTTAATACCTTAAATGTTATACCCTGTTCAGACATACGCCTTAATTTCCTAATTTAGGAAATTTATGCAATTAAGGCCATCAATTAATAAATTGAACAATTAGTACTTAATTGTTTCATAAATTGAATAAAGTTCGAAATGCACTCTCTCTAACAAGTATGTTTACTGCGAAGTATGTTCAGTGAGAAGAAAACATTGTATACAGTGGCAAGCCCTTGGTGTAATAAGTATACAGATGGCAGTATAACGACAGATAATTATTTTTTACTCTGGTAATTTTGTGCACTAAATTTTATTGCTCAATTAAAATTAAATTGTCTGAAAATTGCCTATGCCGAGTACTAATTGTGAATAAGTACGAAATTAACGATTAAGCACAGTTTAAATTTTTAACGATTTCTGACGTTCAAGTTACACAGCGTCTTCACGAGACATTAACTTTGACATAACATGAGAGAAAACGTCGGCAGAATAATAAAAACAAAATGTCGATTTTTCTCTTAATCTTATACTAGGGTAAGACGTAATTTTTCTTTTCTTATAAGATTTCATTTTATGCGAATGCTCATCGAGTTAACATGCACTACTTTTGCATAATTAGTTATTTTATATTTAATTTTTCACACAAATTTTAATTTATATATCAATTAAACACATTTATTCATTTATTTAACACAGAAATTTTATCAAAAACATCGCTTTTCATTTATTTTAATAAACACACACATACACACTATTTTATTTTCATGTACATGTGTTTTCGGACAGTTCATCTCATAAGATTGTTGTTACAAGAATTCTTATAACAACGCTCTCATAAAAATTTTTACAACATTGAGATAACACTAATTTGAAGTCTACACGTAACGTAATTCTCTCTGCGATTGAATTTGACAATCTCGTTTTACATATTATGTTACGTGTAGACCTCAAGTTAAGTCTTAAGCTTGGGTGTCTTAAATAATAAAAATTTTTGTGGAACAGCTTTTTTCCTTTTTTAAGAAAAGGAGAAAAGCCCATACAGCAAAGAGTTAGAGGATCAAAATGTTCCACAAGTATGTTTCTTGTGATGTTATACATAGAAATGTTAAACATACTTATAGTCACTATAATCTTATGAAAAAGGGGGGGGGGGGGGGGGAAGCGGATGGGCTTTAACTCCCTCATATTGAATCCTGGATGTGAAGTTTCAGAACGTCGATACAAATTTATATTTTTTCCTACGTCAGCATCAGTCGTTAGTACCTTTTAATTTTTTGTGTTGTACGGTGTAATTAGTAAAAAATACATAAGTGGTGTCTAAACTACCGATCATCTTCACTTGAAGCTTGAAACAGCTTAAGCTTAGCCCCTGCAGAGTTAAAGCGAATCTTCCGTAAATTTGTTATTCTCATTTTGAGCATACATTTTGTTTTTCTTTTTTAGGATTCCGTACACCAAAATTATTAAAGGATCCCTATTGTTTTCGTTACACTGTCCGTCTGACTGTCTGTCTGCTGTCACAGGCTGTTTTCTCGGGAACCGTAAGATCTACGGACCTGAAATTTTCGCAGAATATGTTAAACTTTAGCATAAATGACATTTAAAAATTAAAGGGTGCTCTAAAGCGAGCACCGAAACATGTTGAAATACAAATGTAATATACAGACACTTATATATAGACATTTTAAATTTTCAACGTTAGCGTTAATTGGTGTAGTACCAATTAACACTGATATTTAAAGCAATAAAAATTAAAGGGTGTTCTATCAGTTAATGTAATTTTGACTATGTAATGTAGACAATTTGATGTATCGTGGAAGCAAATAGCCAAACTCCTGAAATTAAAAAAAAAGCTGAAAATCCAATATTAAAAAATGTCAAAACGAAAAACCACCATAATGAAAAAAGCGCTTAAAGGAAAAAGCCCAAAAATAAAAAATCGCTAAAACACAGAAAAAACACCAAAACTAAACAAGATCGCCAATGAACTATAAAAACACCAAAAGCCGAAAAAAGTCGTCAAAACGAAAAAAGCACTAAAACTTAAAAAAAAATCACTAAAACTAAAAATATATTCAAAAAACGAAAAGTTTTCTCGAAAAATGGAGAAAAGAGCATCCAAACTGAAAAAAATTTGTCAAAAACCGAAAAATCGCCAAAACGAAAGAAATTTAAATTCGAAAAAAGCGCTGAAACTAAAAAAGGCACCAAAAAACCGAAAAATCTACAAAACCGAAAACAGCACCAAGTCTAAAGAAAAGCGCCAAACAATAATGAGACGCTTAAACTATAAATATCGTCAAAAAGCGTTAAAAAAACGTTGAAACAAAAAGAACGCCAAGACCAAAAAATCGCCAAAATTAAAAAAACAAAAAAATTTGAAAAAACGAAAAATCTTAAAAAAAACAAAAAAGTCAGAAAAATCAAAAGAGCAATTGAAATGATAATCAGCCAAATAATCATAAATTTTAAGTTTTTTCGAGCTTCAAGTTAACCTCACTTCAGTAATTAAGAATATATGCATATACTTATTACCATTTATTTTGCGATTGATTTCACTGTGTCCTGAAAATATGAGGAAAAGGTGTACGAATATATTTTTGCCTTCAAAATAACGAAATAAGACAACTTAAACACAGGCACATAATTTTTATGTGCAAGTGTATATTAAATTTATGTACATGAATGTGTGCTTATGTAATTGTATAAGTGCTTTTGTGAATGTGTGATGTGTGTGTGTGTGGGTAATTATGCAGATGGTTTATGGGGCGGCTTCTTGCTTTCCGTTGCTGCTGTTCTTAAAGGTCTTTTGAGATTTGCATTGAATTTTGTTTGTACGTGTCTAAAATAATGTGTGATTTAAAAGTCAGTCAGTCATTAAGTCTTTCCTTTCGCACGTTAGCAACCAAAACTGAAATTGTACAAACGTACGATTTTAACACAATCAGGGATTTTATTTTCATTCTTATTGACATTAATGACAAATATGTAATTTTTTTCTCTTCTAAACATATTTAAGCAATAAAAAAAAGTGAAATAAGAACCACATCAAACTCATTATCATTTGCCGCATATAATAAAGAAGTATGATCCCTAAAAAAGAAGACACTAATATAATTATTTTAACTCATGCTTATTTTAATTATTTAAAAAGCATTGGCTTTTATTAGAAAATGTAAAGATTTTAATTTTTTTATGTGTCATGAATTCTCTTTAAAAGCATTACAATTTGTTTTAGTATAATGGATAATTTTTTTGGAAATATATATACTTTCTTTTATCAAATGTGGTACGTTGTGGTGATAAAATGTCATAGGTCTGAGTACCTCTGGAAGATATTTAAAGTAAGTTTAAAAGAAGCTTTGTAGTGTGAAATTTAGGTTTAATTTTTCTTTTTCGTCTTTTGCTCGTATAAAAATAAATAATTGGCAATTACAGCGTTTATCCATTATCCAACATTCAAAAAAGTTTCATTGATTTGTGGTTGAAAAAAGTTCGACTATAATAAAAAAAATTGTTAGAAATTGCTGTTTAAGAGGAGTTTTTTATCCTTTTTATTTAAGGAAGAGACCAAAAAACCCTCACAGCGAAGAGTTAGAGGATTAAAGCGTTCCACGAAAGTGTTTCTCGTAGTGTTTTATGTAAAAATCATAAACACTTCCTAAAACTAATATGCAACAGTCACACAATACTTAAAATTAACTGAAGTTGTTATATAAAAAAATTACTACTCAATTAAAAACCGGTCTACTTATTTTTCATTTAAATGAAATTTATTTGCTGGAGTTTAAGCATTGTCTATATGCATTTCATTGGTGCTTTGCCAAGTCGTCAGCAGACTTCAAACACAATTTTGAACAGTTACAAGCCCTTTATCTTATGCACAAACTTTTCATTTAGGTTAAAAAAAAATTATTAAACTTTAAATCTTAAATAGTTAACAGGCTTAAAACCATAAAAAATTAATGATTTCTTCTTTGTTTGGATCAATTTAGCTGTCAAAAGAACTAAAAATAGAAGAGGTTTCTCTTGTTTCTGCTATTTTTACTGTTAAATAATCAACCTCAAGTTCCGTAAAAATAATTGATTTTTGCTTTATTTTTATATGTTAAAAGCTCATTATTTCGTATCTTTAATTATTATTTTATTAAATTTATATTTTTTACTCACTGCTTGTTATATTAACTTCCACTGGGACTCGAACAAAGCTCGTTCCGGTTTGAAATCCAACGCATCAACTACTCAGCCAAAGCATAGTATTTAAATTAGTTGTACGAAGACCACATATACTTATTCAATTTTATGCATTTAACATTACAAATAAAAAAAAAAAACACGCGCATGGTCTTGACTGAAATGGAACATGTGACCTCCCGTTTAATAGTCTAACGTACTATCCACTACACTACTGATTTTAAATGTGTGTTCATATATTTTCAATTGCGATTTCAGTTAATTTTACATCCAGAATATTTTGAGTATTTGTGTGTGTGTTATTTATATGCATGTACTTTTTTGGTTCTTATATCATAAACAACGGAAAATATTGAAATCAACCGAACATCCGTATAAATGTGTACTTAGTTTTTTTTTTAGTTAATGTTAGAATCAGTTAAAAACAAGATTGCTTAGAGTTTTAAATGTTTATACGGGTACCTCCGTGGTATAGCGGATAGTACGCTAGACTATTAACCGGGAGGTCGCAGGTTCGATTCCTGCCATGACCCTTGGTATTTCTGTAGATAGCCGATAAAGGCTTAAGCAGTAGTTGTGTTCATTTTTTTACAATTCCGTTACTGTCATAATATTGTGAGTGAAGGATTACTAGATTTCCTATGCAGAGCGGGGAAATTAAACTCTACTTAATATAAAGGCCACGTATAAACTTTTAAAACGCCGACATTCGTATATTCTTTTTTATTCTTCTCTATTTTCGATGTCGTATTGACGTGACGTCGATAAATGGTTGCAGAATGAGGATACTATTACACTGTGATATACTGAAATTATTCAGGAGTTCTCCTGTACCACTTTTATTTTGTTGGAGCCCATAGAAAAGAAAATATGTACCTTTTGTTTTTTAGGTCACTTCGTAAAGTGATTTTATAACCGTAAATGTAGTGAAAAGCCGGTGCCTGGCAGTTTTAAATTTCAAGACTCATAACTTCGTTGGCTTTAAAAATATTTCTGTGACATGTCTTGTAATTGAAAAACATGCTTCTTATCTTTCAAATAAGCCATGGTTTTTGAAAATCGGCTAATTAATAACTAAGTTATAGTGATTTGAGTAAACAAAAAAACATATTTTTCAAGAAAATTTTATTTTCCTCAGATATAAGTTGCTTATGAGCTGGGCTCCGACTTTCATGCAACTAAACATTGATTTTAAGCGCTTAACAAATGCACCTAAAAATTAAAAATATGCGCAAAAATATGTATTTGACTACGAACAAAATGCCAGTGCTAAAATAATATGAAAATATTTTTTTTAGTTTTTTATTATTATTAGAGAAAAAAAACAGTATTGGGTCTGTTATTTAATGCAACCGGTCTTTAGTTGCGCTGCCAGTCGCCAACTGAAAAGTAATGGTTGACAGAACGGCACTAAATAGCAATTGAACTTGACAGATCTGAGGTGCCAGCTGCCGTCAGTAGTATCATTTTCAGCAACTGCCAAACCCACTGAGGCAAGTTTGCTGCCACCCATAATCGGCCTATTATTAATATTTTTTTCCAAAAAATGAGAAATATGCATTAAAAAAAATTTATAACTCCAGAAATATGCATTTATTACCAAAATATGCAAAAATATGCATTTACCATCAAAATATGCAACTACAAATCGATACCAAACTACTTAAAATTTGATGATTCGCATAGATAATTAGTCAATATCTCTTTATCTATCACCACAAAAAACATGCATTTGCATGAAAGTCCGAGCCCTGCTTAACACCAAACATATTTATTTTTTGTCAAAAAGAATACTAAGGTAGCTTTCTAAAAAGCGTAATTCCATTAAAATAAGTTAAAAAATAAATAAGTTGTGGTATGTTTTGTGTTCTCACTCCTTAGCCCCCGCCCAAAAATAAAGGGGTGTTATAAGTTTGTAATGTGTTTCTGTGTGGATGTACTAGACAGCATACAGCTAAAACGGCTGAACCGATTTTGATTTAATTTTTTTCTCTTTGAAAGGTGACTTGGTCGAGAGTGTTTTTAGCTATGTTTGAAGAAAATCGGTCCAGCCGTTTAGAAGATATCATATATTTTCTAGATATATCCTGTTGATTCTGTGAGTTTTTGACACCGTAGCTACCAAACGGCTAGATCGATTTTATTATTTATTAAATTTTGTTTGAAAGGTGACTTAATCCAAAATCTTCTAACCTATCTTTGAAGAAAATTGGTCGTCCATCCGCTTTGAAGTTGTCATCTATTTTCTTCGAGGGTTTCTAAAAGTTTTAAGTTAATGTTATTTGTTTCTTATTTATAAATGGGACGGTCACACTAATATGTTTCATCGTAGCTCGAGAACGGTTTAACCGATTTAGATAAATTAAACACTTAAAGATACGGAATAAAATTAGTTTTGTCTTATTTCCAACTGTTTCGGAATTGTTCAAAAATTAACGTCGAAAATTTGGTTTTTTATGCAAAATTAAATTTGTTTCGCTTTCACAAACTCGTAAAAAATGTAAGAGGGCAACAATTTTACATTGTTAACATTTATCAGAGAATTGGGTTTATTGGGGAAAAAATAAGCCACACGAAATTCAAATTGATGGACAAATATAGATTTTATTCAAAATCAAGTGAATTTTTAATCCGTTAACCGACTAATTGCTACCCGATTAATATTTCGTTTAATTGAACATTTGCTATTATCGACTAACGATTAAACCGGTTAATTTTGTTCGATTGAGCGATTAACCGGGCTAACGAAATTTTATATATTTTTGTTGTATTCGAACATATTTTTATGTGTTTTATGTGTTAAATTATTTAAATTATTCGTCTCTCATACATAAGGTATGTGCTGTAAAATTAGTTGGTATACAATTTCTTGGACGTGGCTATAAAATAAATTAATAAATATTCTATTACTCTACACAGAAAAAACTATCACCAAAACATTTTCAAACAAAAGTTTGTCTAAAAATAAATTTCATTTTCAGTAAATACTCTTTATATAATCCATGAATTTTTTGTTTGACTATTATTTAGGACACAAACACCAAAAACAATAAGAAAACTGTGTCGTAAAAACAACCCTGATGACGACATAAACACAAATAACAAAAACAACAATGATAGCAAAAGGAATGCATTTGTACCTAGTTTGTTTACTGAAGATTTTTGAGCGAATCAATTCGTTAATGTCGTTGCGTTAATTCTCATTAATTTTTTTAAAGTCTTTAGCTAAACATTCAGAGTTGAACACATTTAACAAAATGAAATTTTATAAATGCTTAATGGATGATGGTGACCCAGACAAAAATTTTGTTTGATATATTACAAAAAATCCAGCAAATATTTTTTGTTTAATTAAGTTAAGTATTTTGTTTAATATTTGTTAGTATTTTTAGACTAATTGTTTTATAAATTCAGACAAAATATTGTTTGATATTTTTCAGAAAATTCAGCAAATCTTTTTGTTTGATTTAGTAAATTGTTTTGTTTAGAATTTGTAAATATTTTTAGACAAATTGTTTTATAGATTTAAACAATTTACTCACTGAAAAAAACAGGCTTTTTTAATGAAATTGTTGAGATATTTTTGTCTATATTTACAAATTTTCTTGTAGGTCCGTTCCTAGACAAAATATTTACTATTTCATTGAATTGCTTTACAGAAAATGAAACTTAGTTTTTTCTGTGTAATTTAACTTGAGAAAATTAGTGAATTTTTGATTAAGAATTTTATGAAAGCCAATAATAATATTGCAAGCGATTTAATTAAAAATCTTGATTTAAGCAGAGACGAATTCAAGTTTTAAACACACTTATTTAATGCCTCAAATTAGGAATATATCTTTCTAGTAACAGTTTTTTTAAACTCAGTAGTAAAAACGAATTTTTTATGGAATGTTCAGTGCTGAACTTTGATGAGTCTGATGATGACTTGACAATAGAAGAAATTATCGACACTAATACAGTCTTCTAACTGAATTAACCGAAACTATTAAAAGTGTTAAATTTGATATGCTCTATTATAAATTGCTCTAGATTAACTGTGTTCTTTCTTTCTTTGGGCGTGGAGAATGTGTGTGTTTCTTACGCTTTTTTCTTTTACATTCCATGTGTTCGCTCCGATCCAAGGAAAATATATCTTATATTTATAACAACTGACAAAAAATGTTTTATATCTATTTTAAAATATATAATTAAACATCATACCGCCCACATAAACATATTTACAATTAAACAAACCAACAATTTAATATAGTATTTTACCTTGAGGGCAGTTTTGATGTTGTTTAAAGGCAGTCAGTACCAGTTTTAAAAGTCATTCTATAATTGATGCTTATTTTCCTAGAAGTAAAATAATTTTTACAAAATCCACCCTTTATGCGTTAAAAAGGAAAAAGAAAAACTCAGTCCCAACAATGCCATCAATGTCAGTCAATAATTAATTATTGGGTTATTTAAAAACAGGCAAACAAACAAAGAAACAACATTTATTGTACCACCTCATTAAATTGAAATATAACATAGGGTGATTTTTCGATGTTTGGGCTTTTAATATATAACCATCTTTTCATAGTTTTTTCTGCTTCAAGATATAACGTAAAACTTCCATTAATTTATCAGGTAAATGGGTTACAACTCCCGTCCTAGAAAGCCTATTAAAACAGTTTTTTTCAACTCTTGAAAATTTATCTTACGGCCGGCCACATGCTGTAGGTAACTAATACGTACTTCTCCTTCTCTTACCTTAATGTATTGTACTAGTATATTGCGGTTTTTAATATAAAAATATTTTCTTTTTCCTTTGTTTATGGCCTTAACGAATGTTAAGAAATTAGTACAAATGTTTAGCCATTAATTTTCACCCAATACCTTTCTCTTTTTTTTTGAATATTTTTTATATCATTAAATTAAAACAACCCTTTTTTCATTTGAATATCTGCTAGATATTTGTTCGGCTGTTGTTGTGTAAGCCCATTTCTTGACTCTTTATAAAACTGCCTTAATTTTTATTTTATTCGTAATTTTATTTACATTGTTGATTGTCAGCATCAATTATTTAACCTTTTTTGACAGCAGCAACAACAGCAGCAGTATGAGGCAATTTAAGTCACTGTTTTCCTTATGTTGTTCTAGTTAAGAACTTTTTTTTTACTTTTGCTGGAAAATTAAAAACTTATAAACACAAAAAGTAAAGTGTTAAAGAAATAAACTTATCACGCCTGAATTTGTCAATATAAAGAATGAAAGAAAGTTTAAGAAAAAAACATATTTAAAAAATTTGTTCCATAAACAATTTCAAATACAATGGGCCACAATTGCCTACAATAATGATGATGTCGTACATGAATTTTTGTAGTTGATAACGAATGCCAGCCTACAGTTGCAACTTCTTCACCTTATGCGAAATATGCTGAGAAAAAAATTCAAGCCTATTTGCAATATGAAAAAAAAGGAAACTTCTCAACCCTTTCATATTTTCAGTTCATTTGTTGCGTACGAAGAGGAAGTGGAAAAAACAACTGCTAACCAGTTTCTTGTCTTCTTGTATAGCATTGTTAACTAGCAGTTGTATGTAGTTTTACTTATGTTTGTTGTTGTTGGCTCATGATAAATGCAAAATACTTTGCATACTTTTCAGGACTTCGTTTTTTTACGAATTTTTAAGTAACCCAACAAATAAAACTAAATAAATTGAATATAATTCTGATTTTCGTCACAAAAAAATAGCAAATCAAGTCGTGTATTTGAGAATTAATTTCAAACACTGTTCTTTCTAATTAAAAAATTATACACTGTAGCTTAATATAAATTTCATTTGAATAAAAATTAAATCAAATAAAAATAGACTTGAAATCATTACCATTCAGGTAGTTTTCTATTATTTGTAATGTACATACTCGTTCAGTGCGTGGCCTACGGTCTAACTTGACGGTGCTCAGTGGTCTACCAACTTTTTATATTGGAAATATTTCGGTAACTCGTGAGCCGTTCACGATATCATAATGAAATTTCACGCAAACATAGTTAAGGTGCGAGAGCATGGCTTCCTAACGTAAAGGGAGGGTAGTAGGCGGATCAGCGCAAAATTTGTCTATCTCGAATATTATCTTTTTTTTTAAATATTGCCAACAGCTGATTAAAAGTCAGAATGTTAAAATTTTTCATATTTTGATCAGCGTTGCCCAAGCCCTATGCGCTTGGTGCTCATTTGTTTTTGTAAAAGCACTTAGCTATAAGCTGTGTGTTTTAATACAGACATAGCACTCAGAGCACTCAACACTAGCAATACGAAATACACAAACAGCTTTGTTTTATTAGTTTTTTTGGCAACAACAAATAAATATATGAAATATTTTTTCTTCGTATGTAGTGGTTTTTAAAACAAAAAAAAAATATTGAATAAAAATTAGTTTTTCTTTAAATGTATTGGTGTTTGCTCTTCCATAAGGAAGTTTTGGGCACCAGGGTGACCGTGGCACAAAAAGGGGATTTTGAGGAAAAAAGTGGCACCAAAAAGGGGATTCTTTAAAAAAAGGGGCAACTTTTTTTAAAAGGGAATAATTGAACCAAATTCTAATATTTAATGAATTTCTAGGGCATATAATGCTTTTGAAATAAAATGAATCAATTTTGATGTTTTTTCGCTCAAAAAACTGACTGCTTTTTATATAAATTTTAGACAAACAATGCAAACAAACCTTGTTTGTATAAAATTTATGTGAAAGGCACTCACATTTTTTTTTAGCAATTTCCATAAAATTTTTTTACTCAAGTCGCTTGTTTTTGCATATGGAAACAGCACATTACTAAAGTATATCGAAAAGCAGTTTCGCTGAGTAAAGATTTTTGCATAGCCGGCCTTCGGTCGGTGAAGCCGCTGAGTATACTGCGAGTAGAAAATTGTTAAGACCGGCCGAAGGCCGCTTTTCAATATACCAAGAAGAAAAAATACTTAAGCCCGGCCGAAGGCCAGCTACGCAAAGAATATTTTGTAGTAAAATAAAATTTCTTAACAATTTTAATTAATTTCCAAATATTTCTTTGAACCGACGATGTCGATTGGACATATTTTAAGCATTGTTGACGCTATTTGCAAATTGTTCTTGATGTTATTTGACTTTTTAAAATGCAATAACGTCAATTGATCTTTTATTACTTGTCACCGATTGCAGAAGTAAAAGGTGAATAGTCAAAAACATGTACATATACTTGAATTTGTTTTCATTTTTGAAAGTGTGGACATTATGACACATTTCAAAGTGTCATAATGGTCATAATAATAATGTCATAAAGTCCATGGACTTATTAAAAGTGTCACAATGCCATTTTTAGCAGTGACATAATGTCTTTGGACATTATATCACTGGATATTGTGACATGGCACCAAAATCTGCAAGAAAATAGTTTTAAAAATATTTAAAGCTGCGTGATTTTCATAAAAATTTTTAACAAGACGTTCTTGCTTGTGTTAGTGAATCAGGGTGTTATTTTTAATAATTTTAATACAATAATGAATATCTATAGATCTGAACTCTTGAACTATTTCAAAATAGTTTTTGTCATAAGACTTTACATGATAGACTCAAAAACAAATTTTTGTCTTGAGATTTTTTTTTATAAAAACAGTTTCGTGCCATAAAAAGCTTATATTAAAAAAAGAAGCATCATTTCATAAAAAGGGGCAAAAAGGGGCATAATATTACAAAAGGGGCACTAAAAGTGGCAAGGCAGTTGAAAACGTGGCAAATTGCAACTTTAGTCGCAAAACGGTCACGCTGTTGGGCACCTTCGATTTAGATAGTCATTGAGAATATCTACAAAAACATGCTTACATGTGTTAAACACTAGAGGGCTGCACAAGTATACTCGAAAGTATTCGTATATATGTTTATGTGTTTATGCATGTATGTTTTTTTGTATGTATGTGTGTATATATGCATGTCATGGCTATTATGTACACACATGTACATATATCAGAGAACAGAAGGAGACAATTCGCATTTTCTGCCCATTCATTATTTCATTGTCTTTGCATTGCCTTTACCTCGACAACAAAAGGGTGGTTAAATTTTAAGGGCCGATCTTGATTTTGAATAAAACACAAATTATTTAGGAAATTATTGTCATTTCTTTTTATTATGATAATATGGTATGGTATGGCAAAATATCGGTCAAATGGCCACCGCGACCTCGACGGCACACCTCCATCCGATGGTCCAAATTTTCGATGACGCTGAGGCATAATTGAGGTTCTATGCCGTTAATGTGCCAAATTATTTCATCCTTTAGCTCTTGAATTGTTGCTGGCTTATCGACGTATACCTTTTTTTAAATAACCGCAAAGAAAGAAGTCCAACGGTGTCAAATCACATGATCTTGGCGGCCAATTGACATCGCCACCACGTGAGATAACACGGCCATTGAATTTGTCGCGCAAAAGAGCCATTGTTTCGTTAGCTGTGTGGCAAGTGGCACCGTCCTGTTGAAACCACATATCGTCCACATCCATATCTTCCAATTCGGATTATAAAAAGTTCGTTATCATCTCACGATAGCGAACACCATGCACAGTAAGTACCTGACCGGCCTCATTTTGGCTCTTGAGCCACACTATCGCGAACAGCAGCAATATTTTCTGCAGTACCAGCTGTACGAGCTTGCACTGGTATTTTCACATCTCCTACAGACCCGTTTTGCTCAAATTTTTGCACGATTTTTCCGATTGTACGCACATTTGGACGATTAAATTTACCGAAAAACCACGAAGTGCACGATATGCATTTTCATTTGAACGCCCACTTTCATAATAAGCATGAATAACTTTAACCCTTAAAATGTAACCACCCTTTATAAAAAATACGCATTGCTATGTTAAAAATCATTCTTTTTCTGATTGCCTTCTTCCAATCTCTTTTTGTGATGCCGTTACACGTCAAGCAATGAAATAAGATGCTGCCACATGAAAGAACTGAAAACATTCACACCATTCGTTCAGTATTCGTTGCTTTCTGACTGCATAGTTTGTTAACATATATTTTAAAATATTTATATTTCTGTAACTAATTATCCCAAGAAAATGAACGTAATTTCACTTAAGAGTTTTTCCAAAGAAACACCAAAAATGTGATAGGGGGCTGTTCACATATTACGTAATGCTGTTTTCGGTATTTCAGACCCCCTCCCTCCCTTCGTAATGCTGTTTAAAATATTCCCAGAATAAATTATTTAGTCCGTAACAAATATATCAGAAAAAATTGCGCATAATTAATATCCAAGGAACAAGGGAAACATTAACAACAATTTAATTTTTCAACGTATACAGCAGAACAGAGTAGCGCCACTTCTGGAAATCGCTATACTTTCATCATTCCTTAGCCTAACAATAAATTTGGATTCACAAGCAAATACGTTCGAAATATTATTAATATTAACAAAAGTTGTTGTTTTTAAAAAATTCACAAAAAATAAAAGTATAATTTAAACAAAAATGTCGCTATTTTTCCATAGGAACATAGGTTAATATGTTTCAAACAAAACTAGCTACAATTTACTAAGATCGATTCACAACTTTTGATTTTACTCGCATTTAAATGAGGGAACTCAATTAATAAAAATTGCGATTAGAGTTCAACAGTAATATTTTAATTTGTGTGTATGTCGCAATTTTTGTTAATTGAGTTTTCAAAGTAGTCTTAAAACTTTGGCTAGAATAATTGAACGGTTTTATATGTAAATTAGAATGCGAGTTTATCCGACTTTCATCCCATTAATGAGTTTTTTTTTGAGAATTTTTCAGAATTGTCAGGGTTTTCTTTGACATTATTCCGACAGGTCATACAAGAAAACCCTAAAGGTTTTCTGACGTATACTCACAGAAAAATTTGATATTAAAATCATCGAAAACGAGGTTAATATAAAATTTTTTGGTAGTGATTTTGATTCATAGGTGTTTCATGTTAATTCGAAATGATTTTACAATAACGTTCAAAAAACATTTTTCCTTTTGAAATAACTATATTTCATGTTGATTTAATATTCTAGTACAGTAAAACCAAAATGAAGTTGCTACTGAAATAATACGAAGAATCATGTTGCATAAAAGTTATTTCAAGTTTAAACAACTTGAACTTGATATTGAAACAACACGAAGAATCATATTGAATTAAAGTTATATAAAGTTGAAACAACTTGACTTTAATGGAGATATTTTATCAACTATTTTACTTACGTGATGTGTATTAGCATACGCATCAGAAAAGTATGTGGTGTAGTTGGCTGCCCCAACCAAGATTCGAGCTCGGCCCTCTTGGTTAGTAGTCAGCGCGATAACCTCTGCAGTCACAACAGCTTCAACGTGAATTTCGTTTTAATTCAAAATGATTTAATTGATGATTTATACATACAATTTATTTGAAATTAAAGTTATAGTCATGTTGATTTAAATTGAAATGTAACGTTTATAACAAAGGCTTTTTAAAAGTAAAAATATTAAATCAAAGAGATTAATAATTATTAGTTCATAAGTAATATGAAACAATAGTAATTTAAAATCAGTAGCAGGAAATTTTCGCTGGTAGTGCGCTGTTTATCGGCTATTTGTCGGCTATTTGTCGGCTATATAAAAATAAACAACAACAAAACAATAATAAGACACAAAACTGAGCACAACAGTGAATTGTAGTAATGAACAAAGCAAATAAACACCAACTTACTTAAACACAAAATTAAATATTTCTCGCAAATTTAGTATTAGTCCATTGAAATGTTACATGAGCTTTGCATTTTTTAGAGGACGCAATTTTATTTTTGGGACATGTGTGGGGGGGTCAATAGAAGCTTAACTTCAAGTTTGTGGGGTCGCCACCCTTGTCCCCCGCCCGCCATCTTGGAAAGAGGGGTGAAAACACTTTTCTCGCGATATCTCGGAAACTATCCATCTTACAAAAAATTTGTTAAGTCATAATTTGTAGTAAATTGTTTTATCTACAAATATTTTTATATAAATTTTTGTCCTAAATTAAAAATTAAGGAAGTTATAAGATCATCTACAAGATTGGTCTGAAATAATTTTTTTGTAAAATGTATAAAAAAAAGTTATAGAAAAAAATTTTTATAAAAATTTTCTCACTTCTTTGCTTATAACTTCTTTAATTTTTAATTTAGGGCAAAAAGTTATATAAACATATTTGTAGGCGAAACAGTTTACTACAAATTATGGTTTTCACAAATATTTTGTAAGAGGCATAGTTTCCGAGATATCGCGAAAAAAGTGTTTTCACCCCTCTTTCCAAGATGTCGGGCGGGGGATAAGGGTGGTGACCCCACAAACTTGAGGTTTAGCTTCTATTATCCCCCCATACATGTCCCAAAAATAAAATTGCGTCCTCTAAAAAATGCAATACTCGGTCCTTAAATTGTAACATTTCAATGGACTATATGATTTCCTATCAAAATTACGCCATGCTAATTTTATGTTCTTTTGTCTGTGTGTAGAGTTCTCTTAGACATATTGTTTTAAGAATTTCCTCAACAAACTGCTCCGTTTTCATGTCAATTACGTATATGATTTTCAGTTCATGTTCTGATCGACTTCGAATAGAATCTTGTGTAGAGTTACTGCCTGAGCTCTGGCTGAATTCGACAAAATATATCTGGGTTGCTGAATAAAAAAAACTGGTTTACAGACAAAATTAAAAATAATCGGAAAAATACGATACGACGGACCTAGCATGTCATCAATGGAACTTTCTGTTAATTTCAAGCGCAAAGCGTTAGAAAATCTGTAGACTTTTAGGTGTAATTTAAATAAAGGACTTTTACAAATTTTTCGATTATGATATCTCTCAATCCACAAAACCGATTAATGTCGAATTCGCCACACTTCGACACAGTTTTTCAAATTCGAAATGGCAGCTGAATATTATAGATCAAAAATTTTGGAGTACATAATTACAAAATAGCACATTCTTTGCAAATTTCCAACAACGATATCTCTCGTTCGAATCAATCTGTTTTAATGTAATCTTGAGCAATCGCCATAGTTTTTTAAGGTTGAGAGCAGATTCCATTTTGGATTCGATCAGAACGGTGGCCTAAAATTTATTTTAAAAAAAAACTCACTTTCGAAAATTTAATTTTTTAAATTTCTTTAATCTACAAAATCGTATCGGTTCAGGCAGCAATCAAAAAATAACAAAACTTGTGATATGAAGACCAAGAAGACTACAAACGTTAAAAGAGTTAGAGTAGGTACAGAAAAAATACATGGCAATGCATAAAATGCGCAGATCCAGCTTACACTCTTGTGAGGGGAACTTTGAAATAAAATATATCATTATGTAAAATTTATTTAGAAAATCAATTTACGCAAATGAGGTATATTTAATTAAGTTCTTGTAAAACTTCAATATCTCATTGAAATTCTAATTTAAACAACAAATCTTTCTCGAAGAACACTATAAACGGTTTTCTTTTTAGGCTATAGGTCGACTTTCCCACTTTAATGAACAAAAATTTATTCCTTCTTTTCTTCACTGCTGTTCACTGGGTTTTGTCAAAGGATTTTTTTTATTTAATATGTGTAACTGTAGAAAAAAGGGGTGCCGCTTTGGCATGAATTTAGAAAAAGGAGACATAAACACTGTGAAAAAAAGTAGAAAAAAAACTGTTGCTGCAGAACCACTTAAGACAAATTGCGGGTAACAAGCACCATTCAACACGCAACTTGAAAAAAAGTAAAAAATATTTTCTAAATCCTTCAACAACAGCATCACAGCCACGAAAAAAAAACTTTTAAAAGAGATAAAATGGATGCAAACAACAACAATAATAGCAGCAACACCAACAACAACAACAGCAACAATAGCAAACGCAGAATGAATGAAAAAATAAACGAAAGGATTTTCCTGTTGTTGGCAAAGAATGAAATGAAAAATCTGCATATATTTAACAACTTTTCTGTGTGAATTTTCTTTCATTCATACATTTCGTTTCTATGCTTTTTTTTTGTTTGTTCTCATCTAAATGATGGAGTGTAAACGGCTTGTTGTACGAGTACAACTTGGCTGTTTGTGTGGCAAATAAATTTACTCTTATTTCTTTTAGTACGAGTACAACAACGAATTTCTACCCCTTTACTAGACTTCATACATAAAACCCTTGTTATTTTTTTTTTTCTTAAGAGTTTTAGCTTTTGTTCAAAAAATTTTCACGCCAAATGTGTTTAGAAAAAAATAACTTTTCTTCTAAATAAATTTCAATTTATTTGCGGCACTTAAGCGCTACTTAAACCTCAAGTATGTCATGATAAAATATATTTGTTTGTTTTTTCTTCTTGAATTTTTAACACAATATTAGCAATTTCATATTTTTTTTAAAACTTGCTTATCTAAAGCTTTTGTTGTCATATGAATTGTAATGCCAATGACAAATTTTTCTTGAACACCATCGCAAAAGCAAAAGGATAAGCTTTACAGAAGTCAATCAAAAAAAGAATTTTTGAAAAATAAGAAAAAACAAAACTTGATCTTTAGCCCAACAGTGTATAAAAATAGTATAGGAATATTTAATATTCTCTTCTATGTTTTTTTTTTCTTCTTATCATCCTTAAGTGTTTCCTTCATTTGTAGAAATTTTATTTTAAGATTTTTCAAGAAAAATTCATTTACATTTCTGTGCACAATTTACACTTCAAAGTAACACCCCTAATCTTGATTTTATTTACTTTCATTCTCTCTTTTTATATATTTTGTGTTTAATGTTGTGTTAAATATGCCCTAGACTTTTTGCTGTCTTATCTTTGCAACACCATCAGAAATTAGTATCAATGTCAGAATAAGATACATTTCGTGTCATTTTCAACCCACCTCATTTATAGCTCCTGTATAATGCGTACTCTTCTTCGTTGTTCTCATACATCAACTTTAGTTGAGTATTTTACCTTAAACATCTTTTCCTAAGTACACACTTTCTAAGGAATTGTAATAGAATACGTTAATTTATGAAGTTTTCCATTAAGATTGTGATCTTAAAAGGAATTTATAATTGTTTAGTTGGAAATTGATTTCTATCTTAGCTAAAAAGTAAAGTAGTGGTAGATTACTTGACTAAGTAATTATATTAATATTAAACATAATAAGTGTTTGGTTTGGAAATATACACCGAAAAAATTAAATATAATTTTCAGTAAAGAAATTCATTGAATTAGTGAATATTTTTTTCTAGCAACGGGCCTACAAACAAATTTGCAAATATAGACATATACGTCTCAACGATTTCATTGAAAAAAACCCCCGGTCTTTTCAGTAAAAAATTTTTCCAAATCTAAGAAACAATTTGTCTAAAAATGTTTACAAATTCTAAACAAAATAACTTACTGAATCAAATAAAAATATTTATTGGATTTTCTGTAATATATCTTAAAAATATTTTTGTCTGAATTTGTAAGAAAATTTTCCTAAAAATAGTTGCAAATTCGAAATAATATGGTTTACTGAATCAAACAAAAATATTTACTGGATTTGTTGTAATATATCAAACAAGCTTTTTGCCTGAGTCAGAAAAAAAATTTTGTTGTATATATTTTTAAGTTTAAAGTAATAACATCATCATCCATTAAGCATTTATAAAATTTAAATTTGTTAAATGTGTTCAACGTTGTATGTTTATCTAAAGACTCTAAAAAAATTAATGAGAATTAACGCAACAACATTAACGAACTGATTAGCTCAGAAATCTTCAGTAAAACAATTTGTTACAATAGCATTCCTTTTGCTATCATTGTTGTTGTTGTTATTTAAGGTTCCACTGAGCATTTGGAAGATAGTGTTAGCAAAAATCAGCAAACTGAGTCTAAAGACTCCCTATATGATCTCTCTCCCTCTCTTTCTCTCTCTCTCTGGCTGCATATCCTGTGTAGGATGTAAGCGAATCACAGTTATAGATGATCAAAAAGTGATTAATCGAAAATAAGACCCGCATAAAGATTGGAATATGTTCAATAATTTCATAAAATGTTAACAGGGGTGTATCTCGGTATGGGGGCTGTTTATTAACGACACAGAAAACTGGTTGTAGTTTTTTTTGTATTTTCGTCCTAAATAAAATTCTAACAAAAATTCACCAAATTAGTAAAGAGCTTTAGCTGATAATGATATTTTATTTTAGACAAACTTTTATTTTTTGACGATAATTGTTTCTGTGTATTAAAACACAGAAATCACTGTCTTGCTTTTGTCATTGCGCCATAGAGGGCTAAGAACGTTTCATCCTTGGACGAGGGCTGTGTCTTGGCTAATGGTTGGTTTTCTTGCTAAGTGAAGGCTAAACACCAGTAGCTCGGCTAAATTCTTGAGAAGTATAATCTAATTATATTAAAGGTGATAGTGGTTTTTTGCTAACGAATTGTCTTCTGTTTTCATCTAGGGGTTGAAATTACTATCTTTATTTACTTGGTATCATCAAGGTAAGTGAAATTTTTGTTTTTAAATTATAACGTTTATTTTGGGGCGTCGCACATGGCGACCGAACGGGACCGACAGAACGTGGCCTGCTTATAGCATAAGGTCGAAAGTAGCAGGCTGAATACGGCAGGCCCAAGCCGATGGGGAGTAGACCGAGGGTGACAGGAACTTCCCGATGTCCCTGTGCATCCTTTTTTAAGAAAGGCACAAAAAGACCCGTACAACGTAGGGCTAAAGGGCAAAAATGTTTCATAAAAATGCTTCTGGCAGTTTTTTACATAAAAGTTCTGAGTACATCTTATACCTTAAAGGTATGGCTTACAGCATTTCCTATGCCGAGTACTAATTGTGAATAAGTACGACATTAACCCTTAAACACATTTTAAGTTTTGAATTATGTATGTCGGTTTAGTTGAATCTGAAGCTTGTATAATTTGGAAACCTATAGTATAATTTTTGCCCTCTTTTTTTAAAAAAGGGACAAAAGGACCCATACAGCAAAGAGTTAGAGTGTTCAAATATTTAAACAAAAAAAATTTCCTAGTAGTGTTGTACAGAAAATCGCTAAACACATCTTGTACCTTAAACGTAATACTTTTTAAAGATTTCCTATGCCGAGTACTAATTTTGAATAAGTACGAAATTAACCCTTGAACACATTTTAAGGTCTAAATGATTTCTGGAGCTCAAGTTTGGTCTAGAGCTTAGAGGTCTTTAAAGACCTATAATAGAATTTTATGGCAAATATTTTTGTGGAATGTTTCAGCCCTCTATATCGCCGGTGAAGGTGAGTTTTCCGCCCTTTTTTAACAAGGAAACCAAAAGACTTTTACAACGTCGGTATTGTAACAGAACCGTCGGCGAAGTAAGAGAACTAATAAAATCGCCGTACAGCTTAAAAACAATTCAATGCCTCTACTTGACACCAGAGGGGCTTGCAACACTGCTCTACAAAAAAAAAACGCGCAATCGCAAAGTTGTAAATTAGTTGAGCTTTCTATCTCTCTCCCACGTCACCACCTGTTATCTCTACACTGTGCCTTTCCCAAAGAAGGTAACATATTAATTAATTAACTGATAGGCATTAATTGCCTGATTGTGTTACTTCACTTAACAAAAAAAAAATGAAGAGTTAGAGGGTTAAAGTGTTCCACAGAAATATGTTTCGTAGTGTTTTACATAAAAATGCTGAACACATACTATACCTTAAACGTAAGGCTTACAAGATTTTCTATGCCGAGTCACTATAATTCTGTGCAAAAGGGAGGGTTCACCCACCTTTAACTGCATCAAGCTAGTTACCGATGTCAGCTTTCAAAACGCCGATACACATATATACATTCAATTGGCTTCGTCTGAAAGAATCAGGAGTTAAAACCACGCTATTTTTTATTGTATTGTACAGTGTTATAGTCCAGAAAATGTCCTTCACCCTACTGCCACCTATTACTGATTGCAAATAAATATGACCTTTTCTCTACACTATTAAACCTCTTAGAATTGTACATTTTAATTATTTGTAGATAAACAGTTATTTCAAATCGCATTTAAAAGTGGCAACCGTTTAGTTGACAAATGACTCAAAATGTAACCATCAACAGAAAAGAAATTTCATTTATTTTAGCTCGCATTAATTTATACTTCTATACTTAAATAGTACTTGTAGTATTGCATACAGAAACTCTATTAGAAGATTAAAAGAAAAACAATCAACATATAGGAAAATGAGATAAAATGTAAGAAACCAAAACAAATAAATTGAAAATCTCATTAATTTCAATTAGGCAATCGACCCTTAGTTGTATTGACACAACAGCCGTAAACTTTTTTATCCTTTTTTCTTACTCATCCTCTCGTTGTACATTATTTGTTTTAGATTTTTCCTACTTTTGTACAAAAGAAAACAGGAAAAAAACTAGCTGATGTTGTGTCGACCGAGTACAACTTTATCAAGCTATAAAGTTTTTTTGTTTTCTTCATAACAAAACAAAAGTAAAAATAAATCTACAAGAAATTCTAGAAATCCATAAGAAAATGTAAGACAAATAACAAACAAAAATTATGATGTTTTTACCAACGTATAAATACACATGTGTATACAAACATAAATACGTACATGTTTGTTTAAGGACACAACTACATGCGTACGAGTTCCTGTTGCTCCCAAAAGAGTCATTAAAAATTTAGGAAATAGAAAAACAAGGAATTATAACAAAAAAAATAGCAAAAACAATAACATTAAAAATAGAAGAACAAACATTTTGCTAAATTTGAAACAAGATCCTTTTTATGTTAGTAGATACTAAATGTGAGCACAAAACTTCAGTTTGTGAAGTGTTCATAATGTTCATTATTGAATTGTTCTCTCCTTTTATTGCTTTTGATTTTATGAGTAAATTAAAATTATTATTCGCTTTTATAAAAGCACACAACAACAATGCCGAACAACGGCAATGTTTATTGTTATGTGGAAGCAAATTTTAGTTGTGTCCAAGCAAATTCCAACTGTGACAATTGTGTCCACTGAAATGAAATATTGCTATAGTGCAGTGCTGGCCATCGAGAGAAATGAGTTTTGAATTTAGTATTAGTGTTTATGAGCATGTGTTAGTAGTATTCCACTGTGTGCCTATTAAAAAGAAAAACAACAACGTAAAAAACAAAAAGCTATCATACAACAGAATGAAGTTGGTGTTTATTTTATTCTCTTTAATGAGTACGTTTGTTTTATTCGGCTGTATACATATACGAGCCGATTAATGTTCGGAACACTGGTGCCAGTATGAGCAACGCTGCTATAGTGTGACCACATAAGTATGTATGCGTGAAAAAAAAACAAATAGAGCCAGAAACTTTTTTATTTTTGTTGCTTTTTTAGGGTTCCGTACACCAAATGTGTAAGGACCCTATTGTTTTCGCTACGCTGTCCGTCTGTCTGTCTATGTCTGTCTGTCACAGGCTGTTTTCTCAGAAGCCATAAGAGCTACGGACCTGAAATTTTCACAGAATATGTAAAACTGTTGCCGCTACAACATATATGACAGTTAAAAATTAAAGGGTGTTCTAAAGCGAGCAATGAAACATGTTGATATACTAATGTAATATACGGACACTTGCATATAGACACTTTCAATTTTCAAAGTTAGTGTTAATTGGTGTAGTCTGTAGAATAGACTACACCTATTAACACTGCTATTCAAAACAATAAAAATTAAAGGGTGTTCTATAAGTTAATGTAACTGTACTATGTAATTTAGACAATATGCTGTATCTTAAAAACTGTAAGAGGTAAACTCTTGAAATTTTCAAAAGCGCGAAAACTAAAAAATTTCAAAATAAAAACAAAGTCAAAACGAAAAATCGCCAAAATGAAAAAAGCGCTTAAAGGAAAAAAGCAGTAGAATAAAAAAAATCGCTAAAACGCAAAATATTATTAAAACCAAAAAGATCGCCAAAAAACTAAATAAAACGCAAAAAATTTCAAAAAGTCGTCAAAACGGAAAAAAGCACTAAAACATAAAAAAATCGCTTAAACTATAAATATCATCAAAAAAACGAAAAAAAACGCCAAAAAATGAAAAAATCACAAAAAAGAAAAAAAAAAACGCAAAACCAAAAAAAGAGCCAAAACTAAAAAAAATCGCAAAAACCAAAGAAAACGCCAAAACGAAAATAAGTGTCAAAACAAAACAAAATCGCTTAAACTAAAAAAATTCACAAAAAACCGACAAAAGTCCCCAAAACCGAAAAAAACGCCAAAATTGAAGAAATCGCCCAAACTAAAATAAATCGCTAAAACTAAAAATATCGTCAAGAAGTGAAAAAACGTTTAAACGCCAAAACCAAAAAAATCGCCAAAGCTAAAAAAATCAGCAAAAAATAAATTGCAAAAAATTAAAAATCGTCAAAACCAAAAAAGAAAAAAATCACCAAAAACAACAAAAAACACTTCAAAAAATAAAAAAATAAAAATTAAACAAAAAAGCACAACGAAAAACTGCCAAAAGGAAAAAGGAGCAAAAATGAAAAGGGATGTACATATGTGTATTCGTACGGAACCTTTCGTATGCGAGCCATAGTCGCACTTTACTGAATTTTATTTCATAATCATTCTAAAATATATAGTATGTATGTATGGATGTATGTATGTATGTTTGTAATTTGTATTTTATTATGAAAAATAGCCAAAAAGGCTTAAGAAGTGTTCCATTGTTCTCTATATTTGCTTTAAGTGACTGTTAGACGGATCAATATCCTAGCTTCAATATATGTGCTGGTGTGCGTTTGTTATGAAAATCAAAAGCATTTTGATATTCTTCAATATTTCCCCTCCGTATATGTTTAACAGTTTTTTGTTAACAAATGCACACAAACATATATCGTTACCTTAATATAAAAAGGCCCTAACTCATTATTTTTTGAAATTGTTTTTTTTTATATTTCGATAGGAGAACATCTAATCTATCGAACATTGCAATAATCTCGATTTCAAAAAAAGAATGAGTTAGGGCCTTTCTATATTAAGGTAACGATATATTGAAGCTAAATATTGATGTGTTTAGCAGCCACTTTACACTCAATAAGAATTACAACTACAAAAAATTTTTGCGCTTGGAAAAAATACAATAATGTTAATTTTTAATGGCAATGCGCACACGTTTAGCAGATACAGACATGTCTACATAAAGTATATAGTATAGTATGTACATACATATGAGTGTATTAGACTTTGTGTACTCTAAGTTTAAATCTTGAACTGTTACTTACTTCCTTTTAATACTACAAAACAGAATATAAGATGTTGTCGTACAAAAAGCTTATAAACATGTATGACAACAGCAAAATCTTTTTAAAAAATTTTTAAAGGCAAGTAGTAAACTTAACAGACTCTAGCATGAAATTGTTAGATATGCTATATGTGGATTACTAAAAGTACCATACGGAATACTCTTCAGATGAAAATGTTCATTTCCATACAATCAAAAAAAATCAACTCCAAGGTACTTAGCTGATGTCATATTGGTGACAAAAGTACAATAAGTATAGAATTTCATAGACAAAGTACGGAAATCTTGATTCGGGAACAGATTCTTCAAGCTTTTAATTATTAAATTTAATCATTATTAAGCCTGGTAGCAATTGCTGTATGGCTCTGTGTTGGTCTTTTTGTTCGTTTTTTTTCAAAGGGACAAAAAACTCCCCTTCGGCGGCAATATAGAGGGCTAAAATGTTTTCCAAAAAGATTTTTCATAAAACTTTTCTATTCATCTTTAAGAACACCAAAGCTCCAAAATCAACTGGAACGTCAGGAATCATTCAAAATTTTATATGTGTGCTCAGGGTTTATATCTTACTTATTTACAATTGGTACTTGGCATGCAAGATTTTTGTGAATCATTTCAGCCCGCTACATCACCGCTAAAAGGGGCTTTTTCCACTTTTTTAAGAAAGGTACAAAAAATTTACATAACGAAGAGTTAGAGGGTTGAAATGTTCCACAAACATTTTCCTGGTGGTGTTTTACATAAAAATGTTGAGCACATCTTATACCTTAAACATAAGGCTTACAAGATTTTCTGTGCCGAGTCATAATGCGCAAATAGATAGGAAATGTAACTCACCATAAACTGAATCCTAGATCTAAACTTTGAAAACGCTGATATAGGTATATACATTTTTGATATCCTCTACTACAATCAGTATTAGAACCATTTAATTTTTTGTGTAGCTCAGTGTAATAATATCCGTTATATGCTCTTAAATAATAACAGTCTGCAAAAAAAAAATTTTCGAGTTATAAAAATATATGCAATACACTAAGTTTAACGAGCTAAATTCATATACGTTTCAGTTTTTTTCTATCTGACTCGGATTTCTTTATGGACATGCCTATAATAACACCTGAAATAAGGCGATCACGGTTATATATTTTATGAAATTCGAGAACGGTTTGTTCGATTTAGATATAGAGAATGCGCTGCTTTAGCATTGATTCTATCATAAATTACTATTTATTTTGTAAATGGCCCACTGTGCAATTTCCTACATGCAACTGTTTTGTTATTTACTTTAACTGTAAGTTCAATATTTGCAAACGCGATATCTTTCGATAAAAGTTCTTTGGCAAACATAAGAAGAAAATGCGAAAGACAAATGCATCATGTGCTTACCTCTTCTTAAGAAAAGTTTATTTCCTTCGGCAAATATTTTATGATAAAACTTGTACACCGACACATGAACAAGTGCCATATACACTTTTGCTTGAATGTTGATACTTGACCAAATTTAAAGAAAATTATAAGACGCTAGACATACAAGCAGGGATAGACAAACACTGTTACTGAAATAAGTTCTGAGCAAAGAAAGAAACACACAAAGATGTTGAGTAAAACTTGAAGCCTTATAAAAGTTGCTTGCAACATAGTTCTACGTGATGTGGAATGTGTGGGCGTGTACTTGTTCAGAAAGGTGTAAAATGTAAATATTTGCCTTTATAAATATAATATTTGGCAGCGATATGTCAAATATAAGCACGAACTAAACACATGATGTTGCTAGAAATTATCTTAAAGAAATTTTAAAGATATTAATTTAGCAAAGATGGTTTATGTATATCCTGCTTTAATAAAAAAATACTTATAGAAATGCAGATATTAATATACCGAATTTATATCTTCATTTCTTTATTTCATTAACAAATTGTTTTCTTAAAAATAGTAATTAATAAAATACACACTACACCACTCGAAGAAATAACCGACAATATTTTGCTTCATGTTAACAAAAAATTTGTCGGTATTTAAAGATTTTGGGAGGCCTACGGAAAAGTGATGCGAATACAATTGGCTTATCAATTTGTGTACACAGCCTATCCTTTTCAATTTCCAACCTCACACACTGTCCATAAAGGACTTGGTGTCTCCTGTCTTCACTAACGAGGCTCTGGCGACCGATCTTAGGCGGTATAACCTTCAGAACTGTACAGAGGAAATTCTTTCGCAAACCCCAGGTCCGTAAAGGAGGAGGGATGGAGTGTCGGTGAGCCCGGAATGGCCTAAGAGCATCTCAGGAACTAGGAGAAATGCGAGCACGGAATTCTCTGAAACTCTGGCTCCAACACTACAGCACATTTGGGTGCACAGATAGCAGCCCTATCACCAAACTTGGGAATGAAGGTTAGCAACCTACGTTACCTGAAATAAACTTGCTATCGAATCGCTAACAAATAATGATGGGCGCCCTATGCTCCAATGGAAGTTAAAGGAACTTATATATAAATATATTTAAAGATTCTCATTTTGATTTTGATGTTCTTGATTTTAGCCTCTTGCTACCAAAAAATTTAAAGTTACTAATTTCGCCCCTGTTTTCGAATATCTTGTTTTTATTAGATCTCAAAACGTTGAGGTAATCGAACTGTTTTCACGATGATGTCCATATATACAGTACGTGTTTGAGTGTGTCAGATAAAAAATTGAGAAATATGCATTTATTGTCAAAATATGCAAAAATATGCACTTACCACCAATATATGCAAACATATGCAACTACAAATTGATGAGAAGCTGCTTAAAATTTGATGATTCGGATATATAATTAGCCAATACCTCTATAGCAGAGGTGGGTACGTACATATTTTGAAGAGTAAAAGTTGGTATTAAGCAAATCTTCCACGGGTACGGGTAATGCTATATTAATAAGTATATTGTTACTTTTAAATAAAAATTAATAACAAATATGCACAGTCAGTAAGCCTTAACAAAAGAAAACATGCACTCATTCCGATAATCACCATATACACAGAAAAACATTTTACAAATTTTTCTTCTAATTAAATCATTAATTTAAAAAAATCAAACTATCAATTAAATTATTTAATTGATATAATTAAATATTTAATTATTAGTATCAACACATGATTTTTTATTACACACATTCGCTATCATTTGAATGTATACCCACGAATAGTACACATACATACAAATGATAACCAATGTGTGAAACAACAATAACTTCAACGAGCTTTTATATATAGCAAAGCATTCAATGCAATGGTGTAATAACAATACAAGGTGGCCGCATAAAGCAAAAAATACTACAATACAAAAAAAAACTAGGTAATGCTTGTCAAAAAAATGCACATTTTTGACTAACGGTATATGTAAACTTATTATACCATGATGTGTACCATTTACAAAGAAAAGCAAAATATGTACTCAGTGAGAGTGAGAGTTTAAGAGTAAGTTTATCTTAGTTTTTTGCCGCCTGTTTGCAAAGAATGTTTTGGCTCAGTGGTAGGTGCGTTGGATTTCAAAACAGAAGGAGCTTAGTTCAACCCTCAGGTGAAATTAATATAACAAACAGTAAGTAAATATATAAAATTAATTAATTAAATATATAAAATTAATTAATTAAATATATAAAATTATTTAATTAAGCATTCAACTCAACATAACGTTGTTAGCCCATTTGGAACACATCCTTTTATCAATACCTTTAATCCAAATCGCACATTTTTCCCATTTTTTTGATTATTATGATAAAAAATTTAATTGAAAACTTGAAAATATTTAAATTAAACTTTTAATTATTACTATTAAATATTTAATAAAAATTATTTTAATTAAATTTGGTACAAAAATTTACTTAATATTAGCAATTCGTTTACAGGTGAAAAATTAATTAATTTTTTACTTGGCACAACGAATTTTTCAATTAAAGTAATTTGTATCTTTTTTTTCTGTGTATCAAGTGTTTATTACTGCAATACTATTGGAATTACTCCTTTAAGTATCTTCAATGAAATTTTTGAAAACAAATTACAATTGAGTTTTTAATTAAATTAAAAACATTTTCAAATAACAAATTTTCTTTGTAATAATTAAAAAAAAGATAAACATTTATGCACCTCTAGAATACCCTTTGGAAGAGATCAGCAGCAGTCCCTTTGTTATTAATTTATTTGTTATTATTTTTTTATAATTTTTCAAACAAAATTTACTACTTCACAAAATCTTAAAATATGTGCTTAACGAAAATAACATAAAAGAACTCATGAGAAGCTATCAAGTACATATTCCAAGGGTTTTATCGTCCACCCATTCAAACAATAGATAAAACTGTTCTTTTGTCTTCCAAGTGCAGTCCTTTAAATTGAATTGCTCAGTCAATTTTACTTTGATTCAGGCTAAACACAAAGCACAGGTAAGGAAAAAGCAGAAAAGCTGTTGCAGTAAGACTATTTTAGTGTTTCTTTATTGTAAGTTATTTATTATTAATAAAAGAAAGAAAAATAAATATAAAACAACAACAGCAGAAGCATTGTTTTCGTGAACTGTTTTATGGCCCGCAAATAACATTTTCCCCACACGACCGAACGACCTCCACCTTTAGAATCAACATTTCAAAGAAACGCTTCATACGTATGTATGTTTGAATGTTTGCATGAGGGTTTGCTTGGGAGGAAGGCCAATAAAAAGGGTGCGTAATTTTAATACTTTATGGTAAGCGCTGTGGCAGCAAAGAAAACACATTATTTTTATAAGAATGCAAGAAGAATTTTCAATAGCACACAAGTATTTGATGTCTAGTGGTGTTTATTCTGTACTTTTTGTTTTATTAAAAAAAAGTATGATGTTTCTTTATGCAAGATTTTTCTTCAGGTTTATTGTATTATTTATTTCTTTTTAATACTCAGATTTTTTCTCCATATAAAGCGTGATTGGTTTAGCTCTTTTTTTTATTTATTCATTGTGAAATGAAGTAAAAAATTTGCTGCCTATAGTTTATTACCGCGATTTGTCTTAAGCAATTTTTGTACCTTTTTCACTCTCCCCCCACACCTTTTGCCATTAGTTCGGTTTTATTTTTTTATCTTTTTATATGTTGGTTTGGTTTATTTGCTATTGTTGTAATTTTTATGATACTTGTGTAATTTTGTTATAATATGGCACAAAATATACAATTCATTCTCGTGCAAAACTTACAGTGAAGAGCAGTTAAATAAAACTACTAGTATTTACTTTTCATTTAAACATTTTTAGTTTTAACAATTACGAATTGCATATGCATTTCGGCATGTTTTCAGAAATATCCGGAGTCAAACCCTTAACCTTAAGACTGATAGGCCGGTACTCTATCTCTACAAAAAAAACCAATGTGAAATCAACATGGACATCATATTAAATTTGCAAGAAATAATTTGTCGTTTAAATGTTAGTTTTTATTTGCTTTGCTCATTGCTACAATTGATTGTTTTGCTCAGTTGTGGAACTTTGTGTTGTTTATCCTTACATGTCCAATTTTATTCAAAACAAAGATTTGATGATTTGGTAAAGCACTAATGAAATGCATAATGACTTCGCTCAGCCCTCAGCATATAAAGCATTGTTTAAAATGTACTCTTCGTGTATACCCGCATACTGTATGTATGTGTACTATTCGTATATACAATCATAAAACATATTTTTAAAGGTTTGCTTACGTTAGTGCTTCCAAGAAGCACTATCGTCAGTGATATAAGCTAAATCTTAAATACTTATTTTGTTTTGCCTATATTTTTTACATTTTGCATTTGTGGTAGCACTTTTGGAAGCATTTGTTCTTAAATATGAAATTCGTTGCTTCTAACAGCTTTTAGTGCTTCAAATTGTTGGTTTTTTTTTGCTGGGTTCAACTTTGTATACTCTACATATTTTTAATTAAAGGCGATTTTTTCCGTCGTCCAGTGTAGTCCGCTCAGGCTTTAGCACAGATATGACTTTAAACTAATATCTAGTTTGTATATTTTTAAGTGCAAAATGCTAAATAATTTTTATATTTGCTTTATTTTGCTTTGCACTGTAAATACTTTACTTATTATTAGAACAAATATTCCCAGTTAGCCATACGGCCTTGCACGACAATGTAATTTACGATCCTTTTATGAATTGTCCTCTGTCGATTGGTGATTATCAAGACAATTTAAAGAAAATCGTCGTTCACGACAATCTGAGCGACATATTCCTGCCAGTTGTCCTCTAGTAAACATTTTTGACGGCAATATGAGCGCCAATATCAGCGATAATGTCTTTCGTTTTGTTCTCAATCCAACTTTGTTTAGGACAATATGTGCGACAATGTCTTACATTTTGTCTCCATTAACATTGTGGAGCACTAGATGAGTGACAATGTTTTATTTGCTGTGCTCAATCCAACTTTTTCTAGGACAATATGAGCGAAAATTACTTAAATTTTGTCTCCATTAACATTGTGGAGGACAAGATGAGCGATTAATTGCGATTAATTGCTGCTCTCAATCCAACTTTGTTGAGGAAAATATGAGCGACAATGTCTTACATTTTGTCTTCAATCAAGCAAATGAATATGTGTGCCTCTTGTTGTCGTTATTTTAAGTGGTGCAGCAGAAGAAACATGCAGCCGCAGTTCGAATCGCAGCTAAGTCAGTCAATAATTTAAATGAAACGGAAGAAACAAGTAAGTAAATATATTAAATAATTAAGTCGGTGACATTGTCGCTATGTAATCTTTGACGACAAGGTAAACGTCAAATTAGCCCGTGTAATCATTGACGACATAATAAGCGACATTTTTGCTTATATAATCATTGACGACAAACTAGGCAACATTGTCGTTTATTTAATCATTGACGAGAAGACAAACAACATTGTCACTTATATAGTCATTGCCGACAAAATAGGCGGCAATGTCGTCCACGTAATGACCTTGTCTTATGGGAACGACAATCTGAGCGACATTGTTGCTCATTGAACCGTACACGATTTTCGCGGCATTTGTTGGATAAATTCATCGATGATTTGTTCCGGCTGTCCAAAATTTGTCGTCGAGGATTTAACATTGACGTGCACTCATCATTGATGGTCTTAAGCGCGTGGCCAACTGGGCTAATGCACACGCATACAAGGAAACCTCAATTTTCATATTTAAAATAAATGTGTTTTTGCATCTGTGTGTGTGTGTGTGCCA
Organism: Panzeria rudis; assembly: GCA_956483635.1. Classification (NCBI taxonomy): domain Eukaryota; kingdom Metazoa; phylum Arthropoda; class Insecta; order Diptera; family Tachinidae; genus Panzeria; species Panzeria rudis. The sequence continues at coordinate 181,669,105 of OY101447.1, forward strand.
GAAATACGTGTGCATATACATACTTGATTGTTATATCAAGTATGTCTGACTACCTGTTCACTTTTTTTAATTTAAGCTTTTGTTGTAAATGTTGTAATTTTTATGCATTGTTTGTTGTTATTGTATGTAATTTTTCTTATTTCATTTTTATTATTATTATTACTACTTTACACACATACACACACACGTACAAGCATATGCATGATATCTATACACACTGAAATCACTCTTGAATTCTTTTACAGACATTTAGGTTTTTTTATTTCCCTTTTTTTTATGTTGCATACAACTCGGCAAATTGTTTATTTAGTAAAATATTCTTTGTATTTATTTACAATTTTTTTCTTTTTTCTTGTATTTTTTAATGAAAATTCATAAAATAAATAGAGTTGATTGTTACGCATTGTTAAGAAACATAAATGAAGTATAGAGGGAAATCTTTGGAATTTTATTTTTACAAATTGCGTGTTTGAAAAATTTGTTAATAAAAAATCTTTTGTTGGGTTTTGTTTTTTGAGATTTGAGAAAGAAAACAGTAAAAAGCATTGTATTAAGCTTTTTTTTAGTAGTTTGATAATATTAGCACTATTAAATTTTTTTTGCTAATTAGATCATTTGCACGTTGGGCCGAATCTAAAAAAAAATTACGATTTTTTTATCGAAACGTTAATTTTTTATGCCAATCGAAAGAAGCAGTAAATAACATCTGAATTTACTAAGTGTAATTTGTTCGAAAAACTAATATTTAACAAAATGTGATGATGAATGTGTTTTTTACTATGGAATGAAAACTAATTTGCGCTAATGCTCCAAGTCCGACACTGATCGAGTATTCTCGTTGCAAAAGTTCTGTTCTATGACTGTCTATTTACAGTGAAAATATTACATCGATGTAGGCGACAGCTTGAAAATAGTCACTTTGCCTTTAGCAATTTTAACTGACAATGCTTTGGAATCACAGATGCGTATGATTCATATTTGATTGTGTATTAATCATGCGACTATTTCCACTAAAGAACACTGGTCTGCAATAAACTAAATTATATCCTTTAATTAAAAGTTTAATGCGCAAAACAAAAACCCTTTTTTGTTTTGTAAAAAGTCAATTTAATCAGAATCGTAACTACACACAAAAACTATTCATAAAATACATGAATATTTTATGAAAAATTTGCCAATGAACCATTTTAAAATATATGAAAAATTTATTTTTATATAGGGAACATTTCATAAAAAATTTTCCAATGTACAAATCCAAATATTTATGAACTATTTCATAAATATGAACAATACTGGAAATTTTTTTTGGTTTATACTGTTAATAAAAATGCAGAATCGATTTTTATGAAAAGGTTCATAATATCTATGCACTTTTGCGTATTTATTTCATACAGTTTAAATTTTTATACATACATACATATATTTATATAGATATTAGGAAAGGTTTCATAGCATTTATGACACTGTTTATAGTTTAAAATTTTTTTATATACATACATATAAAAATATGTATTGCAATTTTTACAAGCTTTCAAAATCAAATGTAGGAATTGATTTGTTGTACTCATGTGACGAAGTTTATCTTCAATTTCCTCATGTGAATTTCCAAAAATTGCAAATGGTCCTATAGAATCTGCAAGACTATACTTTCTGGATTTATTTAAACCACATTTATTTGGTGATAAAAGACACTGATCAAGGTTCATAAGCAGTATTATATCGCGTGTATCTAAATAAAATTAGTTTTTAATAATTATTATATTAGTTGTAAAATTAAACTATTTCAAGTATTACATACTCTCTCTAGTATCCTCATTTAAGAAATTTAAGTTGAATCCATCGGCAATTTTTCTTGAAATTTTAGCTTTCAAAAATAATTCAATCTTGTTTGATCTTAACGACAAGTTTTCGTGAATATTTTCGCAACTTGGATATTTAATAGAAAAGTCTACATCAAGCTAAATTTAAAATATGTTAGTAATGTATAAATTGAACTTTGAAGGTTTTTATACCATGCAAATTCCATTTCCATTTGTGTACTCGGGCCAAATTTTGAAGACATCAGCAGCAGTTTGACATTTTTCTATTTGTGAAAACCGGTACTGGCTACACCTTTTCCAATAGTGTATATACTCGTCCTCAATTAGCTTTTCATCACATAAAGAATTTCTTAAAATTACACAATCTTCTTCGGGCACTATTTTGAATTATATGTATAAATTAAAGGAAAATTATATGTATATATCCAGCACGTTTTGAAATATACATATGGTTGCCTGAACGATGTATATTGTTGTTTTGAACTATATATATGTTTGTTTTCAACCATATATTCGATCATAGTATGTTGCTCTTCGATTATGGTTGCCTCAACCATGTTTTTTCTTTGCGTGTAGTATATTTGCTTACCATATTGATTATCTTAATTGCTTGACGTTGAAGTAGGTGTTGAAGACTCTGACAATGCACTTTTTATATGTACACTCAAAGTCATCATTTGTTATACAGAAATATGGTTTTTCCAATGTAAAATATAAAAATTTACATCTAAAAACATTTTATTGCACTTGAAACATGGAATCATTTTAACACTTACTTACATATATTTTATTAATTTAATTTAATTCCAAACAACACTTCTTAAAACACTTGTTAACCGCACGCTTTTTTCTTTATTGTTTTTTGTTATACAGACTTATACAATGCACGCTAAGACAAAACTGAAATAATTTTTTGTAGTTTTACTATTTGTGATGCGCTAAACAGAGAACATAAAGGCTCATTTAGTCGACCATAACGTTGATGTAGTTGCATGTGCTTATCGTTTCTGTCACATTGAAAGGCTATGAGACAGAAACGATCAGCACATGCAACTACATCAACGTTACGTTCGGCTAAATGAGCCTTTATCCTTTCTACTGTTCTTACACATAGCATACCAAGCATCACTCCTCAAGTTTATGCCGTTAGTTTATGTTAAACATGATTTATGTATTTTTTCATTAATATTGAGAACTTGTTCTTAGAGTTTGGTTTTATTATATATGAAAGCATTCATAACATACAAGACAAATTTTTAACATTTATGTAGTTCATTATGCAAAAAGTAGGAAAATGAAAAATCTTTTTCGCAAAAAGAAGTTCATAATATTTAAGAAATTGTTCATAATATTTAGGAAATTGTTCAATATATTTATGAAAACTTTTTATGAACAATTTTATGAAGAGATTTCATAGCAGTTATGACTAAATTCCTAATTAAATACTGAGAACCTAACAAAAATTCTTAAATAGAAGAAATGTTTCATAGAAACTAATGACATTTCATGGATTTTATGAACAAACAAATTGTGAACACCTTTCATAAATAATATGAATATAATTTTTTGTGTGTAGTTATACTTGAAAGTATTTAAAAAGTGCCTACCTTCAAGCTGTCATAATAACAGGCAAAAAAGCAAATGTGCTTTTTTTATTATGGAACGAACATATTTCATTAAGGCCTCAATTATGTAAATCACTTCACCAAAGTGGAATTTATATAGAGAACAAAAACAAAATTTCAAATATTTTAAATACAAGTTTTAAAATTTTTGAATTTTTGTTTAGCAACGAATTTGTATAAAAAACAAAAATAATTTTTAAACATTTTTTCACATTTGTTTTTGCTTTAAAATAAATTTCACTTCGGTGATGTGATTTACACAACTAGCGCCTAAATATTAGTTTTTCGAAAACATTACATTTAGAAAATGTAGACTGTATTGATTGCTTCTTTCAGAGCAATTTTTGTTTGTTTTCGGGGACTTTTTAATTTTAACGCATTTTTTTCGTTTTAGAGTTTTTGGTGTTGACGATTACTTTTTGTTTTTTGCGATATTTCAGTTGTGGCGATTTTTTTAGTTCTGGCGATTTTGTTTATTTTGGCGATTTTTTATATCGTTTTTTATTGTTTTTTTTTTTGCTTTGGCGACTTTTTTAGTTTTGTGCGATTTTTTTCCTTTTTGCCCTTTTTTCGTATCAGGGCTTTTTTCATATTGACGATTTTATTCGTTTTGACTATTTTCTTAATTAAGGGTTTTTCATATATGCGTTTTTTTTTTGTTTTAGCGATTTTTTTTCGTTTGAAGTTTTTGCATTTTGTCGTTTTTTTTAATATTTTTTTTGGACTTTTTTTAGTTTTAGCGTCTATTTATTTTAGTTATTTTTTCTTTTTTTACCAACTTTTTTCTTTTTTTTTTGGCAATTTCTTTGGTTTTCAAGATATTTTCGTTTTGGTGTTTTTTTATTTCAGCGCTTTATTTCATTTTCGCAGTTTCTTTCGTTTTAGCTATTATTTTTAATTTTTTTTTTTGTTTGGGCTTTTTTGCGATTTTTTTTCTTTTGACGATTTTTGGAAGGAATTATTTATTTATCCTTTAATTATTAATTTTGTTTATTTCAATTGTTTAGTTGTTACGGCTTAATTTCAAAATTAAATAGCCTTTAATTTTAAATTTATTTCATTTTTAGCATTCGTTACTGTTGGCTTTAAAATGCTTCACTAGCTATAAAAATTTCAAGAGTTTGCCTCAAACGATTTACAAGATACAGCTAATTTTCAAAATTACTTGGCTGGCTTTAGAACATCCTTTAACGGCTATAGTTACACATATTGTGCTAAAATTGCAGATGAGTACCTCTTACAATTTTCGAGATAGAAGCCTATGACAGATAGACAGACGGATAGCGAAAACAACATGGGTTCTTTTCACCTTTGGTGTACGAAACACTAAAAACACTGTATAGCACGAAAAAAAATTACGGTGTTCTGTAAACCCGTGTGTCAGCGTTTTGTAAGATCACAGCGGAATTTTATTTTAGGGAGGTTAAAATTTCCCCATTTTGGCTTGACTGTGCAACGTGTCGGTACATGGAAATATGTGTTCTTTACATCTGGGGTAGAGGATATATTCACAAACTTTGTAAAAAATATCACAGCAAATATTTTTGTTCAACATATTAACCCTCTAACTCCCCCACATAATAATAATTTTTGGCTCTTTTCTAACAAATCTTAAAAAAACACCACTAAAACAAAGCAGTGCGGGGATAAAATGCTCTACAAAAACCTTGGCCATAAAATTTTACTATGGATCTTCAAAGACAACCAAGCTCTAGACTCAACGTGTACTTTAGAAATCATTGAAAACTTAAACTATGTTTAAGGGTTAATCATACATAATTACAATTAGTACCCGGCATAGAAAATTTTGTAGGGCTTACGTTTAGCATTTTTATGTGAAACGCCACAAGAAACATTTTTCTGAAACATTTTAACCCTCTAACTCTTTGTTTTAAGGGTCGTTTTGTACATTTCTGAAAAAATGGCCAAAAACCTCCCCTTCAGTGGCGTATAGGAGGTTGAAATGTTCAACAAAAATATTTGCCATAAAATTCTATTATAAGTCTCCAAAGAGACTTAACTCAGACGATAGAAATCATTCAAAACTTAAAATAAGTTTAAGGGTTGATATCGTACTTATGCACAATTCGTACTCGACATAGAAAATCTTGTAAGCCTTAAGTTTAAGGTATAAGAAGTGTTTAACTTTTTTGTGTACAAGACCACTAGGCACATTTTTGTAGAATTGTTTTCCTCGCTATATCGTTGCTGAAGGGGAATTTTTCGCCCCTTTTCAAAGAAATATATAAAAAGACCAATAAAATGAAGAGTTAGAACTGTAAAGATCACATAGTTTCATGTACTGATATGAGGCACGATCAGGCCAAAAAGGGGGAAACTTTAACACTCCCCCCTTAAATAAAATTCCGATGTGATCTTGCAAAACGCTGACACACGCATATTTTTTTGCTCTACCGAAATCGATTTACAGAACCCCGTAATTTTGAAAAAACGTTCGAAATTGTTGTATATAGTGAAATCAACATTTCGATAAAAAAAAGATCATAAATTCCTTTTTTTCAGATCCGGACCACCGTGCACCATGGTTATTTGACAAGACCATTGATAGAAATTGAATCTGCAATCTTTGCACCAATAGCGTAGCATCGCCAGCAAATAGTCACAGAAGTCTTACAACTTTTTGATTATGACATTTGTAATAAATCTCTAATTTTAGAGTTCTCCTTTCTTCGGCATTAACAGGACAGCAGATAAACAACATCAGAAAAATCGGAAAATTTTCTGATATGTTTCAAAAAATTTTTCGACATTGCTCGAAAATTCCTATAGAATTCCCCCAGAAAATTCTTCAGATTTCGTACAGAATTCTTTTAAACATTTCGGCAAAATGTTTAGAATTTCCTCAGACCAAGAGGTCCGCTTTCTTGTCATCCACTCCTATGATTTTAGCTAAATATTCTGACTTCGGATAGGAATTCAGCTGAGTTCGCTGGGTCATTTAATGAGTTTATTTAAATTTGTTTTTCATAATTCCCAATTTGTAATTTTTTTTTAATTTCTGCTTAAATATTAACAACTCTGTAAAAATATTAAATTAGAATTTTAAATACTCCATATTAAGTCAACAAATCAAAGTATTTTACATAAATTAAAAATTACACTATCACAGCATTTCAAACATGAAAACTTTTGCAAAATTCTTAATAAGCTAAAAATGTTTAAATATTTTATTAACAAATTTTGTTTTTTTTCTTAATTACTTATATTTTATGTTAATTTAATATAATGTTATGAATATTTTATTTATTTAATGCAGCATTAATTTAATTATAAGGACCTCACAATTAAAAAAAAACTATTACAACAGTAAATGGAATTTATTAAAATTTTTTTGTTTTATGAATACAAACATGTACATTCAGGTCTTTTTTTATCAAACAGCTTAATATTGTCAATTAATTTAAAAAAGGTAATAATAAAACAGACAAAGAAACACTTGAATAAAACAAAATGTTCAAGTCATTTTCATCATATTACCCTTGTAACAACTGATTATTACACAATTACGATTTAGGGTCAGGCTCCAATGAGCATCATTTGTCTTTTTATTTCTGTTTCATATTTCATTTGTTTTATTTTTTTTGCTTGTTTTGTTTGACCATAGAAAAATGATCTGGCCAACTTTAGAAACCTCAACAAGTTTCATTTGAAGAACATGTTTTTTTTTGCATTTTTCGCACAATTCTTTTTTGTTGGCATGACACATAAAAATATGTATTAATCATTTTCAGCAAAAATGTATTTGTTTGTCATGGTTATTGTTTCATTTTCCTTTTACAATTTCTACAATCATTTTAGAGAGATGAGGGCTGCAAATATTCATTAAAATATCTATACAAACGAAAAGAAATTGACTAAAGCTCAGCTTTCTAAAATAAAGACGACTTCAAAAAATAGTTTTCTAAACTTTTTACTGATGAGCTAACATATGAAAAAATAGAGTTAACCTTACAGTCCCACCCTGGAACTTCCCGCTAATATAAAGTCAAAAAGTGAAAATTATTTAATTATGTAGGATTCAATTGATTCCTTGATTAAATCTAGTGCTTAGCACTTTTTTTTTCATATTTATAATTTCTATTATGCTTTAGAATGATAAAAGCTATGTTATAAAAGATGTTATTCTTTAAAATAATCTATATTTATTCCTTATTTATCTTTCAGACCAAAAGTTTATGCAACATTTAAAGAAGTTTATTTTAAAATTGTCTAATTAATTAAGTACTTAACATTGTAAATAACTTCTATTCCGTACCACTTACACATTTCATTTACACACAATTTCCAATCTAGTAGAAAGCACTTTTTTCTTTCACGCAACATTTAAAAAAAAGTTAAAAAAGCTCCATAAAAATTACATTGACAAAAAAAGCCAACAGAAAAAAAATTCTTTAACAAAAAACAGCAAAAAGAAAGATATCATTTGTAAACCTCAGGCGGCAACAAATTAAAAACACATTTATATTGGTTAAAATAAACATTTCCTCCAAGGTATAAAACAAACGAATGAAAGAACGTATGAAAAAAATATCAGAAAAGAACTGTATTAATCATCAACAAAAAGTTTGTTGAAACAACAAATACAGCAGCTAAAAAAATGAAAGCACAAAATAAATTAAGATGAATATATTTGGACATAACGAATCTAAAATACTCTTCCTTATGCGAATTGAAACATTCAATAGTCCTACATAGAATAATTTGAATTGGTATGTAATCAATAGGTTTTCAACCACGCAAGTCGTTTCAGTCACTGCATCCACACAGTAATCTAACAAATTTCTCTTAGGAGCAAGCTTTTAGGAAAATCATAATAATATGCATGTAGGTATATTATTATGGATAGATAAATCAACAGATTTATCATTCCATCGGTTTCAGAATATAAACTATATATACTCTATAAGCCCTTATGACACTAGACTTTTTCTTCATATTTTAAGTTTTGGAGAACAGTGCAAATATAATATAAAAGGAACTTCAACCAGGTGCAAGGAGTTCAGCTATATTAAGATAAATACCAAATTGTCAAAGCTTGTTCTAATGTTAACGATAAATAAATTAAGTAAAGTGTGACTTTGGCCATTTTTCCGTTTAGCTTTTTTGTTTAATTCTAGTTTTTTATTTTTAGCTTTTTGTTCGTTGTTTTGGCGATGTTTTTGCTTTTGGCTTATTTTTCACTTTTTTGCGTCATTTTTTTTTTCGCTTTTTGAGAATATTTTTAGTTTTACCGATTTATTTAAGTTTTGGCGCTTTTTTCAGTTTTGGCGCTTTTTTCGGTCTTGGGGATTTTTTCGGTTTTTGGTGACTTTCTTTTTTAGGCTTAGTTTTTTTTTTGGTTTTGACACTTTTTTTCGTTTTGGCGATTTTTTCGGTTTTTGGCGTTTTTTTTTTGGTTTTTGGCGAATTTTTTTAAGTTTGGGGTTTTTTCCTGTTTGCCTTTTTTTCGTTTTGGTTATTTTTTTCGATTTTAATGATATTTTTAGTTTTAGCGATTTTTTTGGTCTTAGTGTTTTTTCTTCATTTTGACAACTTTTTGTGGTTTTTGGCGGCTATTTTAGTTTTTAGGCGATCTGTTTGTTTCCTTCAAGCGCTTTTTTGATTTTGGCGATTTTTCGTTTTGATTTCTTTTTATTTTGGAACTCATGAGTTCCAAATTGGCTCTTGCGGTTTCCAAGATACATCAAATTGTCTAAATCAATTTTTATTGTTTTAAATATCTGCGTTAATTGGTATAGTCTATTCTACAGACTACACTAATTAACACTAACTTTGGAAATTTAAAGTGTCTATATATAAGTGTCTGTGCAACGAAACGTGTTGAGTTACTATGTTTCGTTGCTTGCTTTAAAACACTACACTAATTTTTAAATTTCTAGTGTCTATATATCAAGTGGCTGTAGTATATTATATTACGAGTTTAGCAAGTTTCGTTGGTCGCTTTAGAACACCCTTTTTTTATTTCATAAACTTGTAAAATTGGTTGTTGTTGCGGCTTTATAGACATATTCTGTGAAAATTCCATGTCCGTACTTATTACGATTTTTTAGATAGAAGCCTGTGACAGACAGACGGACGGACAGCGTAGCGAAAAATATGAAGTTTCTTCTCACCTTTGATGTACGGAACTTTAGAAATCAGCATTAAATTGTAATTTCTTTTTTTCAAGATACGGCCCAACGTGCGCCGTAGCAATTTCACTTGTCTGCGGAAACATCCAAGATCATTGATAGAAATCGAGTGCGCAACCTCTGCACTAATAGGGTAGCCTCGCCAGAAGTCACAGAAGTCTTACAACTTTATGATTCAGATATATCTGATAAATTTCTAATTTAGCTTCCTCCTTGCAAATTTCAGTATTTATTGAAGTAGTCTCTAAAATAATACAATAACTTTGAAACTGTCAAGTATCTATATATTAAATGACTGTGTATTACATTAAGATTTCAACCAACATGTTTCGATGTTTGCTTTACAACACCCTTTAATTTTTCAGTTTTATTAATATTTAGTATTTGTAGTTTGCGCAAATTTCAGATCCGTACGATCTTCTTACGGCTTATCCAGAGACAGATAGCGTAGACGGATAGCGTAGCGAAAACAATTGGGTTCCTTTTCACCTTTAGTATACGGAACCGTAACAATTACAAACGATATGACAAACTTATATGTACTGTCGTGGGTATAAAAATGTTTGTATAAATCGACATATACACACTTTCTTTTAGTGTGTGAATGTTGAAAACATTTCAACACAAATGAATGTAAAAACCAACGAAAGAAGAAACAACTCAGAGTGAGAGAATTTTTTCATTGTATTAAATAAACAAAAAACACTATTTATATTGCTGCCAAAAGGAACAGAGAAAAATATATGTGGAGTAGGGGCAACAACTACAAAAACACATAAATTACAATTTGTTCAAATAGATAAGCGTAGAAATTATGTTAAATTACAATTAATAATACTCATACGCCTCATATGTTCGTATGAGAAATATTTGTGTGAAAAATATTAATCATACGCTGTGAGGGTGAAGTCATCAAGTAAGTAGTCGTATCTCAATTAGTTTGAACACAATTAACATAATTCATTTAAGTGGAAAATTTTTATAAATGGGGTCAAATGACATTTAACAGTGGTTGAAGTAAATAAATAATTTTTTAAAAGAAAGTTCTTTAAGTGTGACTTTTGATAGGAAAACAAGGAATCATTAATATAAAACAAGTATCTGAAACTGCGATACCAAATCGCTAAATTTCAAAAGTGTCATAATGTCTAAGTGCCATTATATCAGCGGTCATGCTGACATGTCATCCAATGGATGAAGGGTTATATTTCCTCAATATATTTTTTTCAGAAATGCGTAGGTTAGGGAACTTAATTGCCTAAAACTCCGATTTTTATACAACACACATACAGACACACGAATGAAATTAATTAATTTAACATTTTTCTGTTGTATCAAAATTGTGATTTTTATGGTTCCGTACACCAAAATTGTAAAGGAACCCTATTGTTTTCGCTACGCTGTCCGTCTGTCTGTCTGTCACAGGCTGTACAGACACTTGTATATAGACACTTTAAATTTTCAAAGTTAGTGTTAATTGATGTAGTCTGTAGAATAGACTGCACCAATTAACGCCGATATTTAAAACAATAAAAATTAAAGGGTGTGCTATCAGTTAATGTACTTTTGACTATGTAATTTAGACAATTTGCTGTATCTTGGAAACCGTACGAGGTAAAATCTTCAAATTTTAAAAAACGCTAACACTAAAAAATTCCAAAATTAATAAAAATTCAAAACGAAAAATCGCCAAAATGAAAAAACGCGCTTAAAGAAAAAAAGCACCAAAATTAAAAAAATCGCTAAAACTCAAAAAATTACCAAAACTAAAAAGATCGCCAAAAAACTAAAAAAAACGCAAACAAACGAAAAAGCTGTCAGAACGAAAACAAGCACTAAAACCTTAAAAAACGCTAAAACTAAAAATTTCGTCAAAAAACGAAAAAAGGCCAAAAAGTGGAAAAATGTCACCAAAACGAAAAAAAGCACCAAAGCAAATCGTCAAAAAACAAAAAAACAAATTTAAAAAACACCAAAACGAAAAAGCGTCAAAACCAAAAAAAAAAAATTCGCTAATCAGCAAAAAAACTTGAAAAATAAAAAAAAACTTAAATTAAACGAAAAATTAAATGAAAAAATTGCCTAAATGAAAGAGGACAAAAACGAAAAGGGATATATGTGTATTCGTACGGAACCCTTCGTGTGCTAAAGTCGCACTTTACTTAATTTATTATCAATTGAGTTAGTTTCTCCACTTAATTTTCCATAAATTTGACATTTGTCCATCGATTTCCAGATTTCTTATAAATGCTAAAAATTTACATTTTTTGCTCTATCGATTTTTTATGAGTTTTTGAAAATGAAATAAATGTATAATTTTGTGTAAAAACAAAATTTTTCACCGCTAATTTCTAAGTCACTCCGAAACAGTTGGAAACATTAAAAAATATTGAGTGATGATTTAAAAGTATTTCGCATTTTTAAGTGATTTATTTATGTATCTAACTCAAACAAACCATTCTCGCATTATGATCAAACATATTAACTTGACCGCCCTATTTCGGTTGTCATATTAGTCATTTCCATAAAAAAAAATCTGAGCCTGATAAAAAAACCAAAAACGGATTTGAATTTTTATTTAAGGCTAGAAAAGAATTGTTATGCAGACTAATGTAACTGGAAAAATCATAAAAAAAGAAATATGTAAATGTCTTTTTTGCTAATATTTATACAAAAGATTGTTGGATGTGAAATCCTTTAAACATACCCGAAAAAGTCCTTTTCTATTGGAAACCGTTTACAAATTAAAAACTGATGCAGAAATATCGTATTGAAATTACAAAAAATTATTTTGTAAACCATTTCTTTTAACTTGCAATATTAGTGTGTTTGTTAATGGCATATTCTGTGACAGCTTTTTCTACTAGTTCCACTGTAACGACTTTTTCACAACTTCCGTGACAATAAAATCTTATGATTTGAAAAGGCGTCCCTGCCATGCCTATACAAAGTAAATATTCTTTTTAAGTAACTTATATTTATAAAACTTTGTACACACATTGAGATCCCGCACAGTGGGGTCTTTTGCAAAATAAATGGCAATAAATCTGGAACTTCTAAACTATTGAATGGATTTATTTGAAACTTTTAACATCATTAGATTTTATTAAATATTATTTGCAAGTAAGTAACGGAATTTATTTAACAAGAACTGCGATTTTCATACAACACATATACGCGTGCACAAATGAAAATTTTTCTGTTACCAGAGAAATCATGATTTTTATCAATTGAGTTCCCTCACTTAATTGCCAATAAAATCGACATTTGCTCATCAATTTTAATTATTTTTGGCTTATTTTATTCCTAATATAAATGGCTTTCTTAGATATGATAAATATATTGAATTTTTGCCCTGTTAATTTTTTATGCGTTTTTAGAAACGAAAAAAGTTTAATTTTGCATGAAAAACTAATTTTTCGCGCTAATATCCGAATAGCTCCGAAACACTTGCAAATATTAAAAAAAATATGTGGCTTAAACGTAATTTTATTCCACATTTTTAGGTGGCTTATTTATTGAATTCGGATAAATGCTTAGCGAGCTATGATGAAATATATTAGCGTGACTGCCCGGTGTTAGTAGTACTAAATACTGTTACCTAAAACAGATTGATGAATATTTTTTTATTATGAAAAACGTACTCGTAAATGAAAGTATTCCCGACTAGAAATTTTTATGTGCAGCCAATTGGGACCCGACTGGGTTGCCCTATTGGTCCCCTGAATTGGGATGTAACGCAGAAACGTACTTGGGGCCCGAAGGGCCAATCCCTTTAAGTTCCCCATCGGGCAATCCCGACTAAATCCCAAAATCTCAACTAAGCAATCTCTTCAAGCAGGATATAAGGCTACAAATAAAATAGAAAGCATTTATTCTTTTACACATATTTTTTATTTATAAAAATATGAACATATGTATGTAAAATAAAAGCAATTGTTTATTTTTAAGCGAAGAATAATATGTCCATCCTTGCAGTACTGATGTCCTCGCCCTTAAAATGACTTAATTGTCAAAAGAAAGGCGATCTTAATGATGACGATATACATATTCTTAGATTCTTTCTCTCGAACGGTTCTTTTTCTTGGCGATTCAAAACGAAAACCAGCTGGCGATGGTAGACAGTTCTTTTAAAAACAGAGTTTCTCGAATTTTTCATTTTCAACATTATAATTAGCACTACTTCTTTAATTTTCATTTTCTAATTTTGCAAATTCTGAATTGTCTGTTGTGAAGGCATAAGAAAATTTTTCTATGATCTGAAATCTTCTTTCAGCCTCAAAAATAAATACTCGAATTTCCACTGGATATTCAGGCCATGAAGGCACGGCTTGTTCACTTTTTATTAGCAAAGAAGCAGGTTAATATATCACTACTACTGATATATTTGTTATCCAAGATACGGAAAATACGGAGTTTTTTTTATGAAATCAAATTGTAAGAAAATAATAAAAATAAATTTTTCATTACAGTGAAATACATCGATATGCACACTTGATTATTTTATCAAAGTTTCTAATTTTCATTATTTCTATGCTAGATTTTCCTTATAAATTCCTAATAGGGCCCCACTTGGGAAGAACCGATGTTAGATCAATAATTTTTCGTTGGGCTATACCAATAAGTTTTCATCCAGATACCGAAAGAGATAAACGTTTTGGGTTTGCCTCAAGCATTCCCAACTGGGCCCCAATATATGTATTGGGACAATTTCTAGTCGGGTTGTATAACATTGGAAATTTAGCTTAGCTTTGTTGTTTTTATGAGGTTTAGGTAGAACTTTAGAAATTATAAGAGTTGTGGGAATAAAAAGAAAGAAATTAAGGGAATTCTTTATATTCTTTGAATTACAATCGGAATATCTCGAAATCAGTAAAAGATATTCCAATAATTTTTTCAGACGTAGTAAAGAGATTCATATGGAAGTCGAAAATGTTAATTTGAAGAAATAAAATTATTTTACTATATATATTTTTTATGGTACAAAACTTAATTTTTCCTAAATTTTGAATTTTTTCAGAGAATCTGCGCGTATATCTATCTATCTACATCTATGATCATATGTCTTAAATTTTTGCCAAAATTCTTAGAAATATCTATCGTGGACTATAGATATTTTAGAGTCAAATTTTGCAGTAATTTGTGTACTAAATATCAAGGAAGAAAAATAAAAAAATTTGCCTCTGGGAGCCCCGCGATTCCCAAAGAACTACAAAAAATCCCAAATATTAGATTTTCAGTATTTTCGCTGTATTTTTTCTCATTTTCAGCTAGGCGCAAATATTTTTTTTTTTTTTGCAAATTAGACCTCAATGTGACTTGATAACCATACTGATTGCAGCTTTCCGATTTGAGAAAATGCGCCCTAAACCTGATATTTAAAATAAAAATAGGTCTATTTTGAAACAACGAAAATTTTCAAAAAAAAAAATTCCCAGCGATATGCCTTATAGTATTAGCTTTCAAATAGGTATAAATATGTGGTAAGTATTATTGCAAAAAATTTTTGTAATTACAAAATAATTAACGCACTTTTTTCTACAAAAAATGTTGAAAAATCGACTCGTTTTAAAATTTTACATTAAACTGCGTATAATTTTAAGTGGGATATTTAAACAAAATTTTTCCAAGAATATTACAAATTTTGCTATAAATCTCTGCTAAATAAGTTTTTGGAAATCGGACAAAATTTGATTTCCCCATTAGCAAAACAATGTGGACCAATGTGGGTAAAATACTTAAAATTTTAATTTCTCTTGTCGAATATCTCCTAAGCTGTAAGCGGAAACCCATAAATGTGTCAGACTTTTCTTACCGCTTCGATAGGCAAATCTACTTACAAAAACCTTTGTTTGTCAGATCAAAAACATTAGCTTGGCATATATTAGAATTTTTCATATGACCGAATACACCCGCTTTGCGGTCTTCTGGCTTCACCCCCTGTTAAGATATAAATTTTAAGCTTACCAACATCTCCTGATATGCAAAATGAAATTTTTTAATTACGATAAAAATTAAGATTAAAATAAAAAATCTTTTTCTGCTACTTATAAGTTTTTAAATAAAAAGCAGTTTTAAAAATTTTTTGTTTTTACTTTTATTTTTTTATATATAAACACACAGAGTTAAACATATAATACGAGGGCGGATCAATAAATTTGTGACTTTTCGAACTTCCCTCGTAGTTATATGAAATGCAACACTGTTCCCATCAAGTACCACCTGTTAATAGACTTCTGTCAAATTTTGCGCAAGTGTACTTTGCGTTTAACAAGCTGTTCAAAACATACAACTTCGTGTATTTTTCTAAAAATGGAAAAAAGTTAATTCCGAGTGCTCATTAAAAATTATTTTTTGCGAAAAAGACCGTCAATTAAACCAAGGAAAAGCTCGATAAATACTATGGGGACTCTGCACCATCGATTTCAATGGTAAAAAAGTGGTTTACTGACTTTCGTTGTGGTCGCACAAGTACAAATGACGCTGAACGTTCTGGACGGCCAATTGAGGTCAGTACATCCGAAAATGCCGAAAAATCCACGATATGGTGTTGGCCGATCGAAGAGTAAAAGTGTGTGAGATTGTTGATGCCATAGGAACTTCATATGGCAGTATGGTTTCGATTTTAAGTGATCAGCTAGGTTTAAGAAAGTTGTTTGCAAGATGGGTGCCGCGTTTGCTCTCAATTGACCATAAACGTAAACGTAAAACGTATACAGTCTCAATGGCAAAACTCTATGAATTGGGCTACGAATTGGTACCTCATACACCTTATTCTCCGGAATTAGCCCCTAGTGACTACTTCCTATTTCCAAACCTAAAGAAATGGCTCGGTGGAAAGAGATTTAGCTCCAACGATGAAATTATTGACCAAACAAATGCCTATTTTAAGGACCTCGAAAAATCCTATTTTTATTGAGTTAAAAGGAGATTAAAAGGATTACAAAAAGAATGTGAGTCCGACCACAGGGGAGATGTGTAAACATCTAGTAATGAAGCATTTCACCTTCCTACCGAAACATTCTTCTCATCATTCACCCGTTTCAACTTCGGCGAACCGGGCTTCATCCGCTTCTTTTTCACCCTCGTACCTTTCTTCACACCCGACAAATCGTTCTAACCGATAAGCTTTGCATCAGACACCTCTGACTCACTCCCACCAGGCATAGCGCCCTTCCGCTTACCCGCAGACATAAATAATAGTATTATTTATCCACCAGCAAAAAATAATATACCCGTACAAAATAGTTGAAATTACCGCAGTTAAACAGCAAAATAACCAACAGTCAAAAACAAACGCAGTCAATAAACCGTCAGCCAAATATCACACCAAGTTCAGCAACAAATTCGGTAAAACCGAAAACCCGGGTTTTTTTCAAAAAACCTGGGTTCAAAAACCGAGACGAACCGGGTCTGAATTCCAAAAACCTGGACACAAAATCCTTTAAATCCTAGAAGTTCCCGGCAAAAATCAAAAACGGCAACGCCGAAATACTCACTCAATTCAAAATACGGCAACACAGCACCAACCAACAAACTTACGACCTTACTGCAGGAGTTTGACCTTGAGACTCCCTTTGCCAGTGTTAGTGTATTTCTATGCAGCTGTTAAGTTTCTCTGTACTTCTTGTTGTCCGTATGATTACACTAATACTCTCATACACAGCTCACACCGCGTTATTACAATCTTGCTCAACTAAGATTAATCTTACTCAAAATTTGTGATTGTATTGCGAAAAAGATTTTTACCAACTAGCGTATAGATGTTTACACATCAAAAAGGGGATTATGTTGAAAAATAAATTTTTGTCTTGCAAAAAAAGTCACGGACTTATTGATCCGTCCTCCTATAACAAAGTCAAATTTCATAAATGCTCAATGAGTATTTTAAAATGAAAATATTTTCTGATATATTACAAAAAAAATGAGCAAACGTTTTACCTTAAATATGTTGAGTTCACTTGGAATGACTTATATTAAATACTTCTTTATTAATATAATCGATGAAGATGTAAACAGCAAAATATACAAGAACATAAGCAAACATAAGCTTGCCCTATTCTCTGGAGTTGAAGACTAGATTAAAATATTATTAGAACAATTTCTTACAACTGTGTTTAATTTCAACCAAAAGCCTCTCATTCATTTAATATTCTCACATAAAATTGGAATTAAAGTCTTTAAAATATTAAAAAAAATAAAAAATTATGATGATATAAATAACATTGGAGCAACATTTTCCCTGTATTCACCCATTAAATCATGCGATTACATAGAAAAAGATGACTGACAACAGAAGCTGCTAATGTTTTATATTTCATATTTTTGCATGTGAAACAGATAAACTCAGCAAACACACTAACAAACAAGTAATAAAATTTTACTTACTGCTAATAAATAAAATATATTCCCGTTTCTTTTGAATTGCCATAGTAAGAATAAAGTTGAAATATAAACTGAACTGATCACTTTTTGATGATTTGAAAAAAATAACGTTACTTTCATACTCATTTGAATGTGAAACCACAGCATTTGTCATTTACAAATATATATCCGCATTTAATATTTTTGTGCGTTAGGATACATGTGTTAGAGTGCAAACACATGTTTATGTATTTTATATCAGCGTCACCGCTCATCAGCAACCCCTCCTGTATCTTTAAACCACATCAAACTACTAAAGCTTGTGCCACACCGCTGCTACTTTTGCCACATTTATTTATAAAGAATACAAAAATAATGATGTCACATTGTATGACAAAACAAGACATAAATTATATTTTTCCTTTCAACAATCGTACTTGCAACAGAAACGAAGCGAAAAAAAACAAACATCACACATTTCTTATTTTTCCGTTGATCTCTTTTGCAACATATTTTTAATGAAAATAATATAAAAAACGAAAATGTTACCACACTTAATGGAGTTTAAATAACAATAATATTTACACATGAAATTATATACGTCCGAGTACATTCGAAAGTGTGTGTAAGCTTGGGCTCAATTGCGTATGTGTGCAAAGTATGAACAGGAATTTATTGCCATTCGTGCATATGTGCAATTGTGCACTCATCCTTATACATACTCAATTTTTTGCTGGATATTTTCCATATCATGTGTCTCAGATCGAGCATAAATGTCACTATGATTTTGTTTACTTGTTTTGTCATTTGACACACATTGTGGCCTGACATTCACAGACTTGCAGTTTTTACGTTATCATGCATGTATTTGGGTGAGCATGAATTGTCATAAAGTCAAAAAAATTAAGGAGCTAAAAAACTTTAAACAATTGTTGCGAATTGGAAACCAGAAGTGGAAATGTGTTCCCTTACTAAATATTTATAATGTGCATATACTAGAAATGGAATGATGGTAATACACTCACTCCAGCATGCTCATCAGCACTCAAGCACGACTATGTATCATTTTTTTGGGGTCTCTAAGGCTCTTACGTGAGCGCAAAAAATAGTCACGACTGCGAAAACTAAATAAGTGAAAAGAATTAAAAGTTGACTTGAATCTGACTAAAGCTCTTCATTGAATTACAATTAAAAACAGTTCGCCTATATGCCACTAGAATGATTAAAAATGTCGCATATTTTTCTAAGACCAGTACTGAAAATATATAATATTTCGTGAATAAATGAAAATGACAGATTGTAACTAAATGGATGTAATGGACAAAGTATGGGCCGCTTTTATTAGACCCATATTTTCATAAAAACGACTCTTTTAGAAAAAATTTTATTTCGGAAACGAGTGAAAATAGCAAAACGCCACAAGGTGGGGGATTTTGGGGAAAATGGAAATAAATCTGCAGTTTCTAAGCGCGCAGTCCGATTCTCATAAAATTATTGATATTTTTAAACGAAATTTTACAGTTATATATGAATTTATGTACTAAATACCAATTAAGAAAAAAAATAAAGATTTGCCTCTGGAAACCCCGCAATTCCCAAAAAAATCCGGAAATCCCAAAAATGGGATTTTTCAGTATTTTCGCTGTATTTTTCTTCTTTTTTATGTTTAAGGGTACATAAGCACTCAAAACGAGTTAATACTCTTCTTGATAACAGTTTTGCGATTTGAGAAAACGCATCTTAAAACTAACATTTGCATTAAAAATAGGTCTATTTTGAAAATGCAATAAAAAAATTTTTTTAAAAATTTATATAAATATGGGGTAAGTATTATTGCGAAAAAGTTGTATTATTACGAAATAATTAACTCACTTTTTTCTGCACAGCAAAAAAACGGGGAGAAATCTACTTTTTTCAAAATTTTAATTTAGACTGCGTATAACTTTTGATTGAGTGATGATTTTTGAGCAAACCCTTTTTCAGAATAATAATAACGTTGTTAGTATTCAAAGAAAAGAAAAAAAAGATTTTGGAAATTGGAAAAGATTTGACTTCCCCATTAGCAAAATCGTTGACCAAGGTGGGTAAAAAAGTTAAAATTTGTATTTTTTAGTCGAATATCTCCTAAGCTGTAAGTGAGAAAGCCATAAATGTTGTAAACTTTTTTTACCTCTTAGATAGAAGAATCGACTTGCAAAAGCTCTTTTTTGTCAGATCAAAAACATTAGCTTGGCATAAGTTTAAATTTTTCAGAAGCCCGAGGTGACCCATTTTTGGGTCTTGTGGCCTCGCACCCTTTCAAGATATAAAGTCCAAACTTCAAACTTAAGCTTCGCAGCAGCTTTCTAAATGCCTATTAAATTTTATAAGAAGCAGACTGCGCGTTTAGAAACTGCAGATTTATTTCTATTTTTTTTTCAAAATCCTCCACTGTACGGCACTAAGTAAGCATAATAATGATATCAGATTGTCAGGTAGATATCAGATAGTTTTCATACTATCGCTTTCACCTCATTCAATGTATCCTGAAACATAATTATATTTTTTCGATATTTTTACGTTTTTGTGTATTGAGCGTTACATTTGCTTTCGCGGTTGCTCTGGGAATGATTTTTGCGAAAAAAAATAGTATTAAGTTTGAAAGCAGTATACATCTACTCTATAAAATCAAAAAATTATTATAATCGCAGAACGAAATTAAAAGTTATGACCACTTTTTCAATTTTGACTTAAGTTCACATGGAAAAATTAAAAACTTTTATATTTTCAAATAATTCTCTACTAACATTTATACAAAAGCAAAAAGAAGACTAACTCTTCTTTCAAATAAGGCTGATAAAATCGACTAACAATGTTAAAAGTTATATCAATTTCAAATAATTATTCGTAACAAAATACGACCTACCTAATACGTTCTTCGAAAATATAACCACCCACAGTGCGATAGAAGCAAAACTTTTTTAAAGGCAATCCGAAATTTGTAAAACGATAATGTTCTCTATATCGTTTCTGCCCTTAAGATGCAGTTAAGTTTTTTTAACTTACTAAAATTTATAGATAAATTATATTTAAAATTTTTTTTCGTAACGCTCAATACATTTTTATAAGAATTCAATATTTTTTCAAAAAACACATTATATTTAGCATTTAAAAAAATTCAGATGTATAATCTTCGATATAAACTGAGTAACGAAGCATAATAAAAAAAGCGTAACGCTCAATACAAAAGACTGTGGACAACAACAAATTTAAAAAAAAATTTATTATAATTTTTAATATTTTTCAAAAATTTTATGTGTGAAATAAGAGGTGGACCTGTGGCTGAGTAGTAGCGATGCTAGCCTGTCAGTCCAGAGGTCGTTGGTTCGATTCCCGCCATAAATTTGGGTGTTTTCCGCAGACAAGCTAGTCGCTTCGCGGGCTGTGTTTATTTATAAAAAAAAAGCAAATGCAAATATTCTAAGCCCGTTAATCTCGTTTTTGGAATAATTCATAGTTTCTTAATGCGGAAAATCAAGAGCATGCTTTACGGATACGACATTTTGTATGAAGAGAGTATAAACAGTATTTTCGTTCTTCGTTTTTAACACATAATGGATACTCTTACACAAAAAAAATTTATGTGTATTTATTTATAATCTATTAAATCACGATAAAACAGTTTTCATGAAATATTTTACTATACTTTCAACGGACACGGAAAAATTATTTAAAAAGAGAATCACCCATCCGAATCATTATCCGATCGTTAACTAGTTGTAAAGTGTATAAGTTAATAAAGAAAATACAATTTGTTTGATTACAATATCTTTAATAGTTTTAAAGATATATCGCTTTGAGTTTTTAAATTTTGGTTTTTGCCTCGACTTTATTCTCTATTTCGAAAATATCTCCGGTAATATCCGACTATAAATTTTCCCAATACCCATGTTGGGGCCCACTTAGTAAAATATGAAATATATCGAAATAATGTAAAATGTATTTTCTTTTTCAATTCATAAGCCTTACAAAAAGTTTAAACTCATTATAATCGGATAATATTTGTAAAAGTTATGAGGCCAACAAGGCTTTTCATGATCGATGTAGTCAACTTTGACACCCTGTAGCTCACCGAGTATTTCAACAGGGTGGTTCATGTTTCAACATTTTTAAAGCTTATGTCATCGTCTACGTTTTTCACATACATCGTTTTGTAATCGGAGCGCAAGTTTCAAAGGTACAGATTTATTACAATTTTTTCCAATTGGAACCACTGGGCGACGGAAGCATGGCGGCTTCCGAAACCAACTATTTTAACTGCATTTTATTAGCCTTCTTTTTTATTTAATTATAAAATCCCTAATGGCGTTTTCTTTTCCCAGCAAATAAGTATATGTGGATTTAAGTCGTAACCACTTACAAATTGACTCGATAACTACTTATTTTTGTCGGAGAAGTCCAAAAAATAAGGGGAACCCCTTACAAATGTATTTATATTGTCACAGCAATTAACTAGTTATTATTTGGCTTACATGAAGCTAAAAAATAAGTAGTTAAATAAACAAATTAATATTTGAAGAAAAAAAATTTATATGCATTTTACTTTTGTTTGTTTGACCCAGCGGGGATACGAACCTGTGCTCGTTCACCCTTTACAAATGTATTTATATTGTCACAGCAATTAACTAGTTATTATTTGGCTTACATGAAGCTAAAAAATAAGTAGTCAAATAAACAAATTAATATATGAAGAAAAAAAATTTATATGCATTTAATTTTTATTTGAACCTTTGCTCGTTCAGATATGAAGACAAGAACTTCACCCACTCAGCTATTGTTGACTTATAAGCTTAAGCGACAAAAATTAGTTTTCATATACACACACATGTTGACTCAAAAAGTGGTTGTCTACTTATTTTATTAATACATATCAACAAATTGTAACTACTTTCAGATAATGATATAAAAAATACGTTCCTATTTTATTAAAAACTAAGTAGTAGTTCTAATTTGAAGCATAGTAACAAGATAAATAAATACCAATCATTACTTTGTAACCCATTAATAAGTACTGCCGATTACAAAAATGACAAAATGTTTTGCTGGGATATTTTAACTTAAAAAAATATATTTTACTATTAAGAAACTGATGCTGCGGCTTACATATATTATACGTCATAAAAATTTTCTTTGCAGCATTCAATATTCTTTCATTTATAGTTGTCGACAATATGAAAATATATCATTGATAAAAGAAAGAAGAAAATTCCAAAAAAAAAACGCAACAAAATATCACAAATTTTAAAAATACATTCAATTGAGTGACAGGAGAAAAGAGCCACTAAAAACCACTTACTGTCATTAAAGAACACTTATACATAATAAATGTTATAAAATCATTTGATTTTTTTACATATATCAATCAAACTTGCACAAAAAAAAATTAAAAGACTTATACTTGTGCAAATATAGTTTCTATTTTTATCAAAGCTTTAGGAAAAAATCTTCTCAAATTCATTGAATGATTGATTGTACACTATTTTACATCAGTATAATTGTTTATTATGATTGTTTGAATATCTAATATTTCAGCGCAGCAAGCACAATATTCATTTACTTGTGAATAAATGTATGAATGTACTCTTACATACACATTTACATGAGTACACACACACCCTGCAGACAAAATGACTAGTATGTGGTTAGAAATATACTAGTTGCTATTTTATTCAGACTAGTTGCCTAACTGTCCTTTTTCCATATATCGAACTATCGATTTTAACATTAGGTTGTCATAGGAGCCCAACTAGTTCATTTGTACATAGTTATATGCTAGTTGAAATACTTGTTATTATAGACTAGTAAAAAACATTTGCCTCAACCGAGGTATGAATACACAGTTCTCATATCTCAAAGCTTGTACTCTATCCACTGAGCCACTTTCTACTTATTATATTTAGAGCTAAAATTTTGTTTTATGTATTTGCACCTGAAAATATGTAAAAAGTTAAAAAAATATTTAAATTACTAGTATCATTACAACTAGTTGTATGACTGTTCCAAAACGTTGTAGTTTGACTAGTATCGTTACTAGCCTTATTACAACTAGTAAGATGACAGTCCTTTGTTGACTAGTAACGTTACAACTAGTAATATGACTGTCCCAAAACGTAACTAGTTGTACATTTAGCAACAGGGCAAGCAGACGTAAAATAAAACTACATGCAAGACTACTATGTGGTTGGCAAATACTCCTAATGTCTATAAAAGTTAGTGTTTCCTTTTTTTTTGGTGAATGTGTGTAAATATTTCCATATCCAGCTTCGCTTTTTTTCCACATTTGTCTTTCGCTAACTACTTTTCTTCTTTGAAGACAAACATTTTTCACAAATTAAATGAAAACACCTAATGTTTGCACTGCGCGATATTTATATAGTAACTTTAGCACAATAGTCTCAATTCACTACCAAACAACGAACAAAGAAGTGTAAATGGAAAAGTTTTTTTCGATACAGTTGGAAAAGTGTAAAATGGTACTATTTTTTAAGCACAAAAATATTTTTGTACACACAGTTAGAAGAAAACAATTTTGAACAGCATCGCTTTTTGTTTTATGGTATATTTGTTACACAGTACATGTACACAAAGGAATTCAAGATTTTTTTTTTTTACTCTAACGTACCTTTTGGACTTTAGCGACCAAAAGGGAATGAGATGTATATTTCATCAAAATGAAAACTTCTTAATGTTAGCTTAGTATAAACTTTTTTATATGTGTTTTTTTTTCTTGTGTACAAGGGATGTAAATTTAAATTTGGGTGAAAATTTTTGTAACTAAAAGTTATTAGAAAAAAGTTCTAAGTGCTACTAAATTGTATAAGAAAATATAATAATACTTCTGAAAATTAATTAGGACTAGTATAGCCAACGAAAAATACAATTCGCATTTTAGATGTAAATAATTTTATTAAAGTTCATAGAAAAATTATTCGAACCAAATCTATTCAAATAAGCTAATTAAATTTATTTAACTCTCTTCCCTTTTAGTCTTATGAGTTTCCTACAGCAACACCATTTCAAGAAAGAGCAAAATTTTGTTTTGTTACATATTCTGTTTGCGAAAAATACACGCAAAGAAAAGATATGGTTATGGCATGGTTGCGTCAGCAATGACATGTTTTCCGACACAGTTTTTGAATGTGGCAAATAACTTGTTATTGTATTAAATGACTGTGAACCTTAATTAGTTTAAGGCAAAAAAACTAACGTTTTCATTTAATAATGAAATTATTAGATTTCATAAAAATTGACAAATGGTTGGCTTGAACAATATATATTGTTGAAAATATTCTGACTACAATCATGGTTTATTTAAAAATTCAACAACAGAATGGTTCTATAATAATAAAATATCGTTCTTATCTATACTATTTTGTTTGCAATAAAGCTATGGTTATAAAACAGGCATGGCCCTTTGTTGAATACTTTTTGTTAGTTTTGTGCTTGACAGCGTTTGGTTTATTTTTGTAAGCGGTTGGTGTGAAAAAATAAAAACTAAAACTTAAAATAGTTTCGAAAATCCAAAAGTGCACGCCTCATAATCTCATTTAGATCGTGAAATTAAATAGCGTTCTATTTCTAATTATACTGAAGCGTAAAAAAGAAAAAAAGAGCTCAATTAGTGAAGTCTTTCCGTCGTTATCGTGACCACATACAGGATCCGTACATACAGGCAAACGGACGTCCAAGACAGAACTTTTTTAAACAGTTTTTTAATTAGTTTAAATAATAAAAATTACATTAAAAATGTCATGAGTATTAAAAATAGTATTTTTCTTTTCTTAATATGTGTGTGTATATATTTTTTACAAGTGCAATATATGATAATAATAGAGCCATTTTAAGTATTGAAAATCAATAGTTTCGCGTGAAGTGAGAGTAGTATCCACCTCAACGCTTCGCTTATGAGGCGTGCAATAACAAAAAGTTATATATTCCAGCAATTAATGTTCGGCCATGTTCTGAAGACCATTTAGTTTTGAAATAGCGAAATTTCAACAGGGAAGAAAAGTGTTCTTTAATCGGACAATTTACTGCATTCGTAGCTTTGTTCTGATAAAATATGTGAAATATCTGACACACAAAAACCAACTGAAAACCTCCAATAAGTGAGCTTTTTTATTGGATTCTATGCTGAAAGCTGCCGACTTCACAACGAAATGTTTTTCAGAACATGCCCGATTGTAAATATAACACGCGTCAACAAATATGTATGTATCTATGTGAAAATAGATAGTCATTTTTATTTCAGATTCAACACGCTGACCAGTTGAAAAATTTTGTTTTTTGATTTAAATTGAAATAATAAAATTTTTTAGCTCCTGTCAATTTTTTAATCAACTAACCATAAGTTGATTAAAAAATTGAACAGAAAACAATATATATATATATATATATATATATATATATATATATATATATATATATATATATATATATATATATATATATATATATATATATATATATATATATATATATATATATATATATATATATATATATATATATATATATATATATATATATATATATATATATATATATATATATATATATATATATATATATATATATATATATATATATATATATATATATATATATATATATATATATATATATATATATATATATATATAATTAGATAGAACAATGGTTATTTAGAACAATTTATATGGTTAATTTTAACTATATATATGGTTATTTTAGACCATATTTTTTAATTTTGAACAATATATATGGTTGTTTTGAACCATATACATGGTTGCTTGAACCATGCATATGGTTGTTTTTAACCATATATATGGTTATTTCAAACCATTTATTGTAATTTTAAACCTCATATATATGATTGTTTTAAAACATACATACGGTTGCTTGAACCATGAATATGGTTGTTTTGAATAATATATATGGTTGTCTTCAACCATATATTCAATCATAGTATGTTGCTCTTCGATTATGGTTGCCTCAACCATGTTTTTTCTTTGCGTGTACATACATGTTCGTTTCAGTTGTTTTTTACCTCACTACGGTATCGCCTGAGGGATTTGTTATGTATTTAGCAGTCTGTTTAAAAATGTTTGTAGGCATGTGCCAAACTAATTTTATTTCGGCCTTCGAAAAATTAGGTCCCTTTTTGTCAGAATCAGCACTTATGTCGTATAACTTTTGTACTACACGTTACGCCCCCTGTGCATTTGCAAACTGACAACCTGTGATAAGAACAAAAATAACAACTAAGAAAGAAATTGTGCTATAATTAAGTTAATTACATCACACTCGTATAATCAGTTGTAGAAAACCTTCTGTTAAAAAATTCATTTCGAAAGAAATTGCAATTGCTTTTATTTACAACAAGACTATTAAAGAAGAAACATTTTTGAAAAAAAATAGATGTCAATTAATGTTTAGCTCTTAATCAAATTTTAAGAAGTTGTTTTTGCTCTAAAATATTTTCAAACAAATACATTTATAAATAAGTGTACCCAGGAAACAATTTTGGTCGACATGTCTAACATGAGAAAAAATCTGAGACTTTACCAGACAATCAGCCGAGTTGTCTAAAATTCCCTCAGACATTTGGCGGAGTAGTAAGCAGTTTTCTGGTACGACGTTTCTGCAAATTGTCTGAAATATTATCCGATTAATATCAGAATAGTCTGCATATTATCCGAAGGCAATTTAATTTCCTTTAAGGCATTTAACAGAGTAGTCTGCACATTTTCTGATCTACGTCTTACAACTTTTAGTGGTCAGTTCTGCACATTGTCTGACTGTAGTTTTCGTTACAATTCTCATTTATCTCTTGAGTTTATACGCACAAATATTTGAGATTTTAAACTTATAAAATATGGGTAAATGTTTTCTGATGAGCTGCCATAAGCATCACAACAATGTATGGAGAATTTTAAACGACATTTCTGATAAATTTCTAATTTTAGCTCCGACTTTTCTCTGATATTAATACGCCAGGACGTAAAAAGTATTAGATAAATCGGAAAATTTTCTGATGTTTTGTCAGACATTTTTCCGAAATTTATAAGACATATCGAAAATTCCTTTAGAATTTCCAGAGGAAATTCGTCGGAATTCGTACAGAATTCTGTTAGACCTTTCGGTATAGTTTTTAGAATTTCCTCAGATAAAGAGATCCGGTTTCTTGTCAACCACTCATATGATTTTCGGTACGTTTTCTGACCGAAATCGGATACGAATTCGGCATCTTGTGCACCGAAATCGGCAAAAATTGTTTGCTGGGTATGTACAAATTAAAGGGTTGCACAAGATATCAGACATTTGCTTTAACTCTCAAACACTTTCGCAACAATAATGTGGCGAGCAACGTGTACTAGAAAGCGCAATTGGAAATTAATTTTAATATCTTTTACAAAATGTGGAAACCTTTTTCGCACCCTCCAAGTTCGTTAAAAATGTGTTTTAAAAAGTCATTTGCATACATGCTCATCACAAGATCACTGTTGTGAAAGTGTTTAAAACAAATAAATATCTTAAACACTAGACTTGGGTCCATTTCGTTCCAAGTCCTTCAGCAGCTCATTTTAGATACAAACATCCATATAATTTAAATGTTTCAAGATAAATTGTGCAACCCTCTAATACAAATGAACATATCGAGGCTTTATTGCAATAGAGACATAACTAAAAAAGGCTTGTTTTACAGAAAACGAGTTTAAAATTTTGAATTCACGAAAAACTTAATTGTCGAAAAAAATAATCTTCTTTCAAGAGTTGAGTTTGATTACAAGATATTTGTATAAAAATTGTACACAAAGAAATTTAATTTTTTTTGCTTAAGTTCGATTTTAATTTAATTTTTCAGTTATGTTATATTTTTATTTAGAGATAAATGTAAAGCATGTAGACAAAGACATTTTTGACTACACTGAGGATTGAACTGACGTTTCGATAGCTCCCGCTATCAAGTCAAGAGTTGAATATCATATCTACCTTTAATCAATTCATATTGTCAATTTTAGAGCTCATACTGTCACTCTTAGAGGTCTAAGCGGAAAAGAACTCTGAAGAGATCATCGGCAGCTAACGAAACGTCAGTTCAACCCTCCATGCAGTCAAAAATTTCTTTGTCTATATGCTTCACATTTATATCTGAATAAAAAAACTATAATTTAATTAAAAAATTAAACTAAAACCGAACTCAAGCCAAAATAATTAATTTTCTTTGACTATAAACTCATACAGTTCGACTAAAACTCATACCTTAATTTTACACAATATAAAGAACGATAAGGTGATTCTTCATTATCAACTCAAATATCACGTTTTTTGAGTTATAACTCTATTGCAACAAAGGTTCGATATGAATATCACTTCAATTAATATTTATTCTTGAGTGACATGCCAAATTTTATTTAATTTTTTTTCTTTATTTATAATTTCATATTCCTTAGGGAAATTATGAAATGATGAGTTATTAATTTAGTTAAAAAATGTTATTGAATTATTTATCAGCTAAGAAATTTAAATGTTAGAAGTGAGTTGTAAGCAAAATTAAATTACTCAAATTAAGAAATTTTTCACTCAGGGATCTTATTAAAAACAAATTGGTTTTTATTGCTCACTTACAAGAAGTAGTTGGTTTAGTTTTTTGTTTAACGGAAAGAGACCCATTAGTAATTTATAACAGCATGCTTAGTTCTTCCTTCCTTCTTGCCTTTTTTTTATATTAAAACCCAAATGAACTTGAGTATTCTTTTAAGATTAAAAGCGCAAAATCTGTGCCATATGCTACAGTTCTTAAAGTAAAAATTTCAAGTGCATTATTTTATATGAATGAGTTTCGTTATTCAGTTGTTTTTCGGTATTCTGCAAGGCTTCAGGATTTGTGTCTGTTCTATTAATATAAATACTTCTTATGGTAAACCTCCGACACATACACACAGAAAAATTTCATATTAAAATCTTCGAAAACCAGGTTAATTTAAAATTTTTCAGTAGTGATTTTGCTTTATAGGTGTTTAATGTAAAATCAACAAGATTTTACAATAACCTTCAAAGAACATTTTTCCTTTTGAAATAACTATATATCATGTTGATTTAATATTCAAGTACAGTTAAATCAAAATTAAGTTGATGATTAATCAATTTGAAACAATGTGAACTGCAACGCGAAACAACGATACTGCAATATCACGAAGAATCATATGAATCAAAATTATTTCAAGCTGAAACAACGTGATACATTACATAGGACCATGTTGTAACTAGTTCATTTCAGCTAATATAGACCACGTAGTCCCATACTATCTGCAGCGACATATATCAAACATTGTCGCCTACATGTATTATATTAAATCCTATTTCTTCTACGCTTACTTAGTAAATTTTACAATAAAAAGTACTTCAACTATTTTCCTACTCGGTTCATTTATTGTCTCTTATAATAAGATTAAATCTATTCAAATTCTGGAATGACTTTATAATACACAAGAGAGATTAGAAAATAGATTAAGTACCATAAACGTTATTATGTTTAGCTCATGAATTAAAAACACATAACGTGCACTTGTATATCCAAATGTATAGCATGAAAATCAAGATATACTCCCTCACACACACACACACAGATGTATTTTAATACTGAAACACTTACAATACAAAGGCAACAACTAGCAAATAGAAATAAAATTACCCTTTCAGAAGCGAGGTAAGTAAAAATTTTACTTTGTAAGTTAATAATCAAGAGAACTTATTGTTAAGATGGACTTAGTAACCCTAAAATTTTTTAACATATTTTTTTAGTTATTGTGCAAAGAAAGCTGTTCGAATGAGATAATTTAATTAACAAGAAAAGTTAAATTCAGTGCAAGTGTTAATGCTCACGATGATAGTCTCTAGCACATTTAAAATTATTGCAAGTAAATAAAAAAGCAAGCAACATTAATAAAACTGTTTCCACCAACCTCGTTATTACTAATGTACTTTTGTATTTATTTGCTTAACGATTACTTGTAGTACTCAGATAATAGTTTAAAATACCTTACATACAGACCCATTATAAAAACTTAAGAAACAAAGAGCCTGGCTGAAGGCTTTTTTATACAGCGGGGAAAAAGGTAACGTTTCAAAATGGTTTAATGCATTTTGGGATGAAAAAATTGTTTAAATCATCCAATCACTTTAAAATTTATGGAATCTTATCATTTTAAATATCTTTTTTGTTGAAAATTTTTAAAAAATATCATCGTTATTTTCCTGTGACGTCTATTTAAAAGTTCTTATTTCACACAGAAAAAATTATCACCAGAAAATTTTCAAACAAAAGTTTGTCTAACAATAAATTTCATTTTCAGTAAATGTTCTGTACTGAATCAATGAATTGTTTGTTTGACTCTTATTTTGGATGCAAACACCAAAAAACAAGAAGAAAAACTGTGTCGTAAAAATATAACCCCGATGATGACATACACACAAACAACAAGACAATGATAGTAAAAGAAATGCGATTGTACCAAGTTTGTTTACTGAAGATTTTTGAGTGAATCAATTCGTTAAAGTCGTTGCATTAATTCTCATTAATTTTTTAGAGTCTTTAGATAAACATTTAGAGTTGAACACATTTAACAAAGTAAAGTTTCACAAATGCTTAATGAATGATGGTGATGATGATGATCCAGACAAAAATTTTGTTTGATATATTACAAAAAATCTAGTAAATATTTCTATTTGATTAAGTGATCTATTTTGTTTTATAATTCTTAGTATTTTTAGAATAATTGTTTTATAAATTCAGACAAAAATATTGTTTGATATTTTTCACAAAGTCCAGTAAATTTTTTGTAAGATTTAGTAAATTGTTTTGTTTACAATTTGTAAATATTTTTAGATAAATTGTTTTATAGATTTAAACAATTTATTCACTAAAAAACCCTTTTTTTAATGAAATTGTTGAGATATTTTTGTCTATATTTACAAATTGGTTTGTAGGTCCGTTCCTAAACAATATATTTACTATTTCATTGAACTGCTTTGCAGCAAGTGAAATTTTGTTTTTTCTGTGCACCACCAAATTACACTGGTCTGCAGAAAAAATAGCCTTTAAATAAAAATAAGGGGAATATACAGAGTTTAATGCGATAAGTTTAAATCCGTACAAATGTTATTGTAATAGGCATGACTAATATATCCACTAGATCCATGAATATATTTCGCAGTAACTCGAGATTGGCATACCCGCTCTCTATCAGTGAAACACCAAAATATGCACAACAAAATTAAATTCAAATTTTTTTATATATAATTTTTTGATTTGAATAGCGCTTTCGAAGATATTCACAAATTGGTGTTAAAAAAAATGTGTTTTTCATGCAAAATTAAAAAGTAAATTTCTTTCTAAATACTCATAAAAAATTTAAAGCTGCAAAAACTTTACCTTCTAACCATTTTTCTTAATGACAGGTGTCTTACGAACATAAATATCGATCAATAAATGTTGATTACCAAATTAAATAAATACGCTCAGACTCTTAAAAAGTACTTTTCGTATATTTATTTTTTATTAATATGATTATTTCGAACGCATTTGACTGTGAATCCAAATAGATTATTAGGCTAATGTTCGTAACGTTTAATTCATAAAGGACTTAGCATGATTAATATTCCAAGAAACAAGGGTAAAATAAACATCAACTTAATTTTTCAAAACTTACACAGCAGAACAACTTTTTCCTGAAAATTGTATTCGAGAATTAATTCAATCAAGTTGATATTAAACTGCACTTTCCCAGTCTTACCATTGATTCATTTTTCTTCATTCCCATTTTTCTAATATTTTGTTATACTTAAGACAAACTTTTTTGGTTTGATTTAATATATGTATTAGAATTTAAGTCACATTAAGCAGAGCTACCTGACAAATGGTGATAAGCAAATACACGCGAGCCCGGACAATGGAAGTATAGCGGCTTCCGAAAGTGGCGCTACTCTGTTCTGCTGTGTACGTTGAAAAATTAAATTGATGTTAATTTTTTCTCTTGCTCCTTGGAATATTAATCATGCCAAATTCTTTCTGAATTAAACGTTACGAACCTTAGCCAAATAATCTATTTATTTTTGGGTTGAATATTTAAAGCGAAAGCGCCACTAAGGCGTCTGGGTGTATTCACTTAATTGCTAATAGAATCAATATTTATTAATCGATTTTCATGATATATAGGCAAATCTTACTTTACGAACGCTATTTCAGACTAATACACATATACAAATTTTTTGGTATTTCAAAAGAGATACTTTAAAATTATGCATAGTGTGTAGTGGGATTTAATTGTACTTTCGAATGGCATAAAACACAATCTTTTAACAGATATTTGTTGCGAACTAATTAATCACAAAGTTTCGAGACGCACTCTATAAAAAGTGGAAGTAATTTTGAAAGTTAAAGTGTGTTTTCGTAATTTTCCATAATAAAGCACACAAAATCTCATTCATAAAAGAAAGATGAATTCTAACATAATTTATATGCAGTAAAAATTTTTTTTGTTTTTTTTTTTTATCAAAAGCAGTGTACTCTTTGTGACGCACGTTACATTTTTTCTTAATATCTATAACTTTCTACTTGTACAATTTACAACAAAAATGTGTTTGGTGGAGTTCTAGATAATATTATTATCTAAAAAGAACGTTTAGCAACATTTTCATATTCGAGAGATTACGAGATAATCTAAAAAATTGTTACTCCTTTATTTGTAAGATAGGGTGCATTTCCGACCACTTCCGACTTCGGAAACTCCAACTTAAGCTAACGGGCACATGGGTAACTAAACACATACAAAAATAGCATGGTATATCAAAAACCAGATTGGATCTTTTTTCGGCGTAGATTCCCTGCCATACATTAAGGGGTCACCCAAAAAATTTTCCTTCATATATTTTCAAGCTTAAATTTATAGCACTTTATTCCATCAAAATATATAAACAGTTTTGACATATCTAAAGTTCTGCCCTTGGTCGACCATTTCTGGGATTTCCCCATATGGCTTATTTTGATCGTACGACACATGTCCTTAAGAAAAATAAAGAAATATTAAAGTTATTCCAGTTTTAAATTTTTGATGAGTTTTTAGAAATAAAAATATTTGTAATTTTGCATGGAAAAGGACTTTTCGATACTAATTTTTAGTGTCCGACAGAAAGTTCGGGTTCGGTGATGGAGTTCGGCAAAAAGCTATGTTCGGTTGTTGCATGGCGTTCTACAAAATTTTCACCGAACACCGAGTTCATAATGTTTTTTAATATATTTATATACCATCAAAGGCACACAAAAATGCACACAGAAAAAATAAAAATTAAAAAATTAGCTAATTTTGCACCAGTAAGCGAATTGCTAGTATCAATTAAATTTTTAATATCAAATTTAATTAAATAATTTTTGATTAAATATTTAATGCTGACAATTAAAAGTTTAATTAAAATATTTAATTGAAAAATGAATAAAAACATTAAAATTCAAAAAATTTCAAATAGGCGGCAAGAAGTTAAAATAAACCCTTTCACTCTCACTGAGTACATATTTTACTTTTACTTATAAATGGTGCACATGGTATAATAGTAAGTGTACAGGTATATTCATAAACAAAAAAAATTGTCTTCTTCTTGCTTTAATGGGTATTGGCCTCATGTGTTGATACTAATAATTAAATATTTAATTATATAAATTAAGCTGTTAATTGAAAGCACAATTTTTTGCAATTAATGATTTAATTTAAAAAAAACGTTTAATATATTTTTCTGTGCGAAATATCTGTGGTCACAAAAATTTAACGCTTAACTCGTTTTCAAGAATTTTCGGGAGTGCTGTTTAAAGTATCAAAAACTCGCTTCCAATCAATCATCAGTTTGCTTCTCTTTAACTGATTTATAGATAATTGTCGTCCTGAAAAAAAAGATAGATACTTAAAAAATTGGTAGCGATTTGATTTAGACACGAATCGAGTCCATCATACCAAAAATTAAATTTTGTCCTAACTCGACTTAGGCGGTTATGGGTTTTCACCACTGATATTATCAAAAAGCAAAACGTACTAAAAATTTATTCATTTTGTGTTTATTTGTGTCTTATTCATAAAAAATATTTTTGTTTAATAAAAGTTTTATCAAACAAATTTTGTGCGACAAATCGTTTTATAAGCTCCTAATAAATCAAAAATATGTTTTATAAAAAAATAATTAAGTCATAGATAACAAATGTTAAATTAAAATTTGTCTTTTCAATGAAAAAAAAAAAGTTCACGTTTGGGTTCGGTAAATATTTTCATCCCTATTTGATTGGAATATTTTTCAAACTAAAACTTTAAATTAAAACAGCAATTTTTCAATATGTTTTTATGTAACTAAAAGCACACATATTTAAATAATTCCAGTCTTAAAATGGTCCTGCCCAGTGACGGCCTTGTAGTTTTTCTGCATAATACACATAATACATACATACATATTTACTTTGCATTGTGTTTGTACACATTTGCTCAAACGTATGTACGAGTAAGTTATTTAAAAGCTTACAACCGCAATCTTCCACTACTTAAGTAGTTACTCGCATATAATCGTACTGAAACTCAAAGATACACTCTTTAAATTTGCTTCAGACCGCATTGTGTGTATTTACTTGTGTATTTAATACTAAGCACTTCTAGTTTTAAGTGGTAAAATATACAGACAAGTGTTAAATTTACAAAAATATTTGATTAGAAGTTATTTAATATTCGAAATCAAGTAACTTGCCGACTCAGTTGTACAAGGACATGCTTATCACAACTCAAACATATTAAATAGGCAAATAGATTTCTACACATACACACACACATACACGCACTATGTTTTTAACTCTTATATATGGCTTGCATATTTGCTAAAGCTGTATAAAACTTCTAAATTCTCTATGGCTTTTAATAGTTGATAGGAAAAGTAGTTTTACAGAGTTAAAAGGATTTTTGGTTGTCTTTCAAGTACTTTATCTATGAGGCAATATCATATCAGAAAGCTACTTTGAAGGTTTGACCACAGCAGAGTAAATGAAAACAAGCTGGACTAAGTGACAACATCGCTTTTATCATTTTGCATATTTATATAAAAATGACATTAATGAACAACTAAATGCAAGAAATAAATCAGTATAAATTTGTCTACTAAATATTATGACTCAAAGTATAACTTAACTTTAAAATACATTAAAAGAAATATATATTAAATAATGTTTGACAGTGCTGGAAGCAAGAGTACTGCGACAAAACTAGTCCAGTGACCGGTACATAATTTTTATATTTTGTGGTTTAAGCCAGTCGATATTCCTGTATTTCATTTGGTGCTTTTATAGATTACCTAACTTGAAATATTTCACTCAGCGAAGCCTTGGCCTTTATTTCCAGTTTTTATGGACATTATTTCTTTCCGCTTTTATTTAGCTATACTATAACATATGGGTGATTCTGCTTTTTCGTATCCGTTGAAATTATAGTAAAATATTTCATAAAATATATGTATAAATTTTAAAATGAAAACTGCTTTAGCATGATTTAATATATTATAAAGAAAAATAGGTAAAGGGCTCTGCTGCGAAGACTGTGGTGGTCTCGACACAGCTGTCAGTTCAACCTTCCGTACATCCAAATTTTTCTTTGAATGTTCAATATTTACATGCTTTAGAATTTCTTTCTTAAATAAAAAAATAATTTGATCGAAAGATTAAATTGAAATCGAACTTAAGCCAAACTAATTAAATAACTTTGACTAAAAACTATACAGTTCGACTAAAAATTCATAACTAAATTATTAAAACTCTAAAGGTACTTAGCTAAAACAGTAATGTGTACTGTTCCAAGAACTTGGGCAAAATAAAAATTCAAAAATCCCAGCATTGAAAATATTGATGATATTCCTTCCACGCTGGTAAGACCGAAATCAAAAAAGCTTAAAATATTTGAACGTGCTATATGAAAAGACAGTTAGTGAAGTTCCGAACATTTAGAAAAAATTCATTAATAATAGATACGACTCGCCGCGAGGTGGCGACAAAATCTGTTAATTGGGCTCTCTAAAATTAGTAGGATTTTCGCTAGATTGTTGTTGCTGCCGTCGGTGATAGTGTAGGTAATGGGCTTTGATGAAAAGACTGCGGGGGTTCCGACACAGCTGTCAGTTCAACCTTCCGTTTAATATTTACATGACTTCAAATTTTTTTCTTAAATAAAAAATAATTTGATCGAAAAATTAAATTAAAAACGAACTTAAGCCAACCTAATTAAATAACTTTGGATTTTTATATATAATTTTTCTATAAATTTTAGGACGTAAGAAAAAGTTTACAGAGGCTGAAAGGTAGAAATGGCATAGAGAGCCTTATCTGTTTACAAATTTCTAATACAATTTAAAAAAATTTTGCTCCTACCACACACTGGGTTGTTATATTTTCGAAGAATGTATTAATTAGGTCGTATTTTGCTACAAATAATTAATTGAAATGGACATAGCTTTTAATATTTTGGGTCGATTTTATTAAAATTGCGTTATTTGAAAGAATATTTAGCCTACTTTTCGCTTATGTATAAATGTTTGTACAGAATTATATAAAATTTTTTTACTTTTCTATGTGAACCCCAGTCAAAATTAAAAACGTGGTCATAACTTTTAATTTCGTCCTGCGATTATTATACTTTTTTTGTTTTTAAATAGTAGATGTATAGTGCTTTCAAATTCTGTACTCATTTTTGGTGGTGTAATTTTTTATTTTTTTTTTTGCAAAAATCATTCCCAGAACAAACGCGAAAGCATATGTAACGCTCAATACACACAAATATTAAAAAATCTGTATCATATATATATAATTTTATTTCAGGATCCATTGAATGGGGCGGAAACTATAATATGACTCCGATATTTCATCACAATTATGACATAATATCATTAGATAGTGACAGGTTTTTGATTATAATAATAAAACAATTTCATTAAAACAAAGAAATATTCTCTCTAAAGTAATGATATATGTTCATTAGCTTAGCGATAGTATTACATTAAATCCATGAAATTATTACATGGGATTAATGAAATTATTTCATATATTTAATGAAATTTTCATTTAAATAATTTTAATGAAACATGTTTCAAGTCGGAAGCTATTATTATTTGGCTTAAGTTCAATAAATGAATTAATGTTAATTCAAATTATTTTTAAGAGTAGAATATTAGAATATCTAATGAGACGACCAGAATTTGTTTCATTAATCCAACGATGTGTGATGTTCGTTGAGTTTGAATGAAATAGTTTATCATGACACCAATGTACAATCAAAAAGTTTTCAATCGCATTTATATTTTCCAAAACTTAAAAACTCTTTCTAAAGCGGCTCATCCATTATACAATATTATGCCATAATTATTGTACATGTTATTGTCGTTTTGACCTATGTCATGCAATAAATGGCAGAATATTTTCAAAGAAAATTTTGCCCAATTTTCCTGATAGAGAAAAAGTAAACATAAGACTAAACAATGTTGCCACCACATTACACAATTTATATTGTGCCAATATATTGTGCCACCTTCGAATATGACATACACATTGGCGATATTATTCCACAATACGAAAAATTGCACAATTATATTGCAAGTGGGTGGACCGCTTAACAATACATGTGTGTGCTTATATTTCTTCGCATTAATTTATTTGTTGCTCTCAGCATTTGTTGCATTTGAATAACAAAATTGTTATTATCAAACAAAACAACTCTAATAGCTGGTTGAAATGTCAACATAATGACGTTGTCAATGCTAATGACAGTAAGTCTTTTGTTTTGCCATGTAGCACCTACTGGTAACCAGAAAATGAAAATATGTTGCAATCCACATGTAGATGTTTCATTTTAAAACAAAAACTCCTTATAATAGCTACTATGTACTTGTATTTAGAAACTGGCCAACATACTCGAACTTATCATTTAGTAAACGCAAATTCTCATTACTGTGGCTGAAGCACACAAAGCGCTGTAGGCCTGCAGCGGCCTGAATACAAACGTATTGAAAACTATTTCATGTTCAATTTGTAGCACATTCTTCTATTTTGTAGTATTTCAATACTTGACAGCAAACACTAGTTAATGCCAAATGCAGTTGCACAAA
Organism: Panzeria rudis; assembly: GCA_956483635.1. Taxonomy (NCBI): domain Eukaryota; kingdom Metazoa; phylum Arthropoda; class Insecta; order Diptera; family Tachinidae; genus Panzeria; species Panzeria rudis. The sequence continues at coordinate 181,708,258 of OY101447.1, forward strand.
GAAATGAATTGAATAGAGCTACATTCAAATATTTTCCAAATGTTCATACATCGATGGTATTGAATATGTGGTATAACTGTGATGACTATGATGATGGTTGGAAGTATTCAAATAAACTCTCGCATCTGTATCAATATTTTAAGTTAAAGATCAAATGTATGTTCACATTTAATTTTGTATCATTTATACGTTCAAACGCTTACTTTATGTATTTCTGTTCATATTAGAGCAGTTTGTAAAGTTATCGCAGAAGTACCCAGCAAAAAATGCTATTGAGCTGCAATTATCATGTTAAATCAAAATAATTTCAAGTTGAAACAACGTGAATTTAATTATATTGAAGTAACACAAAGAATCATGTTTAATGAAAGTTATTTCAAGTTGAAACATTAAGAGTTTATTGTACATATCTCATTAACTATTTTACTTACGTGATATTAATTAGAATAGGCTTCTGAAATTTTTGTGTTGCAGTTGACAGCCCCAGCCAAGATTTGAACTCGGACTCATCGCTTGGTAGTCAACGTTCGAATCGCTGCAGCCACAACAGACTCCAATATACTTTAGATATACACTAAATAAATGCCATCCTAAGTAATATGAATATCGTTTTAATTCAACATGATTTAATTGATGATTTAACATACAATTTTTTAATATTAAAATTTTAATCATGTTGATTTAAAATGAAATGAAGTTTTCATTTTTCATTGGTTCACTAAAGTATATCCAACTTTAATTTAACATGATAAAAATTGATTTTACTATAAAACATGATTCTATGCATTGAATATTGAACAGTTTTGTTTTAACAGTGAACAATGTTAAATCAACGGGACTTAAGGTTAGATTAATATTTTTTTTTTAAATTAATAGCAAGCAATGGTAATTTTAAATAAAGTCTGCACTTTGCAGAGATTAAATATGATTTGCAATCAACATTGCGCCATGTTGATTCTACATTGCTATTTTGTTTTGTTTGTGTGCAAGTATAAATCCCCAAAAATGCATTCCAGATGTAAACTTTCAAAATCTAATTTTTTTTATGTCCACTACAAGAATCAGTCGTTAGAACCATGTATTTTTTGTGTTGTATACAGTTATTATGGCCTCAGAGGCCACTAGCTAAGTTGCGGAAACAATCAAGCAAAACAATACAGATCGCGTGAATTGCACAATGAAACTCCGAAACATGTTCTGTGCTACTGTTCCGCTCTAATATTTCCTTTTGAAGAGAGTGTTCAATGTCTCAAAGATAATATACGGTCTGTTACCGAATGGAACAAAGCAAGCCATATACGCTACAACCGTTGGTACAACCTGAGTAGGTTGTACACGAAATTGCAACGTTTGTGGGCTCGTTGTATTAAGTTGTGTCTGGGTTGTACGAAAAATCAAAAAGTTCTGATTTTTTGCCATGTTATACAACATTGTCGCAACGTTTGTGTGCCTATCGCATACTATTTTATGTAGTATACGTGTTTATTCTTATTGTGACCATCTTGCAGTAAACATTGAATGTGAGTATTATTTGCGGACAACATCAAATGAGAGATCTTTACTGGCTCACCAGTTGATTGCAAAATGAAGTTGTGCATGAGATCGCACACTATATTGTTTCGTTTGTGCGACAAACATACAACTTGATTACTAGTTGAGTTGTACCAACGGTCGCAAAATGTGTGGCTTACATAGCAACGCTGATCCACATCAGACGTCTCTTTTAAGCTTGTCCTCGTATGTACCTGCACATAGCAAAGATATGTTGTATTTGTGTTTTCATGAGTGTTTCTGAAGTACTTTAGACATTTTGCTTCTCACGTATGAAGATTTATGCCCTAGAGTTTAATTAATTAGTACATCTATTCAACTGTTTCATCTTGCATATATTGAGGGCAAATATGCAGACATATGTATGTAAGTATACAAAAGTGTTTTCATTTATTTGTTTGTATCTGTTTTGTTTTAGTCTATTCTTTTCTGCTTTTTGTTTTTTGGTATTAGCAAATAATTTTTATTTGATAAAATAGCCAATGGTATCTAAAGCCACTCTGGCGTTAACTTTAAAACATTTCAGTTAGTGCGTTGTTGCTGGTTATTTTATTGGGTCGAAAGCATTAAGGCAAAATGTCAATCGATGATTTACTTTTTTGTACTTTAAGCTAAATTTTGATATCATAGTTAATTAAACTATTTATATTCTTAGCAATTTCTCAAATTATATGAATCATTAAATATCGTCTAGATTCATAATGAGAAAACTCTTGCAATAGCAATTTGGTAAAGAGTGTGTGTGAGTTGTGTCAAAGTTTTGTTCTATTTAATTAAAGTATTAAACGTTGTCATAAAATAGCTTCAGTATAAAATAACTCCCAATAGCTAAATATTAACAAATATTAAATAGTTTTCCATTTTTTCTTTATTTACTTCCAAGTGACCTAATTTCTGCAAGAAATTTCATAAATGCTTCGAATTATTCAACAAATCAGTGCACATTAACACCTTATGAAAATCGTCGTACTTTGATGTGCGATATTAATTAATTTGATAATTTATCATTTATTCGTCAGGTTCATAAAATAGCAGTGACTTGAATTTAATAGATATAAGATTAATCATCTTAATTCATTTATAGCAGTAAAATACAAAAATATTAACTTTTTAATAACCAAAAATTTTGTAATCAGAAGCGAAAGTCTTAAGAGTTTGGTTTTTAAATCGCGTGGCACATTTTGCATGAAATAGATAAAATATATACAAGTAAACACTTAAAAAACTCAAACACTTAAAAAATTGGAAACATATTTTGATCAAACTGTAGACAAACCCTAGGTTATATCGCCTGATTCTAGTAGAGGCGACCAAACAAATACATTCATATACCGGAGTTTTAAAAGTTAAAGCCCGGCTTTTATTTTACGCTGATTTAAAGTTTGCCTCCTATTGTACAATTTTGTAACGAAGATGCACAGAAAATCGTGAACAGCTCTACACAGAATATACTAAATTTCATTTTCTGTAAAGGAATTCAATGAAATAGTAAATATTTTGTCTAGGAACGGACCCACAAACAAATTTGTAAATATATACAAAAATATCTCAACAATTTCATTGAAAAAAAAAATCATGTTTTTTTTTCAGTGAAAAAATTGCTTAAATCTATAAAACAATTTGTCTAAAAATATTTACAAATTGTTAACAAAACAATTTACTAAATCAAACAAAACGATTTAGTGGATTTTTAGAAAAATATCAAACAATATTTTTGTATGAATTTATAAAAGAATAAGTCTAAAAATACTAAGAAATATTAAACAAAATATTTGCTGGATTTTTTGTAATATATCAAACAAAATTTTTGTCTGGGTCATCATTATCCATTAAGCATTTATGAAATTTCACTTTGTTAAATATGTTCAAGTCTTTAGATAAACAGCCAGTTTATCTAAAGACTTAAAAAAAATGAATGAGAATTAACGCAACAACATTATCGAATTGATTCACTCAAAAATCTTCAGTAAACAAACTTGGTACAATCGCATTCCTTTTGCTATCATTATTGTTGTTGTTGTTTGTGTGAATGTCGTCATTAGGGTCGATTTTTTGAGATACAGTTTTTCTTGTTGTTTTTGGTATTTGCGTCCTAAATATGAGTCAAACAAACAATTCATTGATTATGTAAAGAACATTTACTGAAAATTAAATTTATTTTTAGACAAACTTTTGTTTGAAAATTTTTTGATGATAATTTTTTTAAAGCTAGAGTGACTTTAATATTTTCATTACTGAACGTTTTTATTATTCCCATCATATATTCGGGAGGGTCTTCAAAACCATAAAACAATTTATACATGATTAATCTACACAAAAATATCTTTGCTTCGACTGTAATTTCACTTAAAAAAAGTCCATTCTTGTTTTTTCGTGAAAAGACATATTTTCTGCTAGAAAAAATCCAGTGAAGTTACTCAAATATTGTAAAATTTTGCATTTCCAATTTTCTTTGGAAAGAGAGAATTTAGCTCCGTTTAACTTCTTACCGTCTTGTCACTGCAACAAAGTGGAAGTTGAGAGCAGAGAACTGCGCCGAGGGATTTTATCGGCGCCGGCAGCTTGAATTGGGCTGCAGCCGGCTGATAGGGGAGGCTGCCACACTCATGTAAAAAAATGAAATTTTGTTGTGCTGCCATCTCATAAAAAAAATTATAAAAAAAATAAATCGTATGATGATATAAAGTTCTGACCGGCGGCTGATTTTAAGTCGGCTTAACTCATTATACTCTCGGAGGAGGCGGCTGCAAAAAATTATCGGTGGCTCGGCTCAGCCGGCTTAAGCCGTTAAGGCGCAGGTCACTGGGTGAGAGTCTATTCTTTTAAGTCACAAAAAAACACCAACTTTTACCAATCGCAAAACAAACTAATATGGAATTTAGGCGAAGAATTTTTAGCATGATTTTAACCAGGTAACAAGTCCAAAAGATTTTGCCTTAATAAGGAAATTTCCCTTGTACTTGATATCCCACTAAATGCCCTTATACCCACACTCTAAAACACTTTTGTTGAAAATTAGGTCGATAATAGTCGGCAACACTTTACAGATTATTATCGACCTAAAAAAAAAGCAATTGGCTGCGTGCAGGTTTGAAAAAACTAAATCAAAATCGTTCCAGCCGTTTGATCTGTACGTGGACTCGTACAGACACACAGATACACAGACACACACTACAAATTTATAACACCCCTTTTGTGGTCGGGGGTTAAAAATAAAAACATAACAAAAAATTTTCTATAAATATATACCCGACTAGAAATTTTCCCAATGCTCATATTGGGCCCCGATTGGGAATGCATGTGGCACACCCAAAAGGGTTATCCCGATTGTGATTTGATCGGGAACTTGTTGGGATAGCCCATCTACAAATTAGTGACTTAACATAAGTTCTTTCCAAGTGGGAAACTATTGGGTACTTGTTGGGAAAATCTGACACACATTTTTAGTCGTATATTTTGCTCCTCTTCAACAGAGGTGATTGTTACATACTTTTGTCCCTTGGATAGCTTCAGAAATTTTAATTCAATATTAGCGTTTAATATTTTCCCGATTTGAGCAAATTTTTTCAAGATTTTGTTATTTCCCCACAAGAAACCAATCGGATCCCAAATACTTTTCTGCGTTACATCGGAATTGGGATCCCAGTTAGAAAAAAAAAAATTAGCTACATCTCATTAAAATCGACCTACAATTTTTGATTTTATTCACAATTAAGTGAGGGAGCTCAATTGATAAAATCATAATTTTCGTAAAAGAGTAGCAATTTTTAGCAAAAAGTATTTTTGCTCTGAATAGGACGAAATTTGCTACCAGCATTATGGTTGTTATAATTAAAGTATGTGAGAAGTTTTTTTGAAAATATAATTATTATTTTAGTAGTTACAAGATTATTTTTCTTTTAAGGATATATGGGAATGACACGAATCCTTTCGCCGATATCAACCATATATTGAATTTTTATAGGCCTTGCCAATGTACTCTACATAACTCCTTATATTTGTTGTTCTTAAATATATGAAATGATACCACTGTGCGCCGTCAAAACAACGTGGCCGCCATAGTCACATACGTCAACCCGTTCTTATTGGTTATCCCTTTATATTATCTAAAATTTATTTAATGTTTTTAATTCTATTTCTTGCTTGCAAAATTATTTTAAAAATTACATTGCTTGTTTGACTTAAATGTTTTAATAGAAATGATTTGCTTTTTTCTCATATCCGGAATAACAGTCCAAAATTAATTTACTTACAAGAAGAACTGGGAATCCAATCATATAAGAAAATAAATAAAATTTTAAAACACTTTATATTATTTTAAGTAAGAAAGCAAACCACCCAACCACTTGCCCATAAAATACTTAAACTAACAACTTTTAGTTCTACTCATTTAAATTTAATTTCATTTATTTGTATCTGACTGTGTTTTTATTTTCTATTTCTTGTATTTTTCATTTTTTCCTCAAAACTTTATCAATTTAAAATGTTGTCTCAAGATGTGATCTGAGCAATTTTCTTTAAACAAATTGTGTATGCTTCGAAGCATTCAAGCCATTAACTTGTTTTCTAATAGTCCGTCCATATTTGTTTGTCTGTGTGTGTTCTTAAAATATTTTGCAATACCATGAAGAAGATGATGCAAAAGAAAAAAAAACATAAGAAAACGTAGGAAAAATTCGACCACATGTTGATAGTTTTTAACCTGCTTGAGCTTTTTGCAGATGTGTTGCACGTAGTGAACGAAATGAATGCAACAAGAAATGAACAAGCGAATGAGCGAACAATATTTACACTTTTTAAAATTTTCACAAACCAAAAAAAAAAAAAGAAACTGGACATGAATGAATGTTTATTTGTTCGTTAAGACACTTGGCATATGCAGTATACAAAAGGACTCCACACAAGTACTTTTTTCCCCTTTACACGAACATGTAAAGAATTGAGATTTGACTTGCATACAAATTACCAAATAAGTGGATACGGACAAAAAAAAAGAAGAAATTGCAACTATCTACACGTAGCTAAAGTATATAAAAAGAACAAAATAAAAGCCAAGAAATGTATAAGTAAAGTCATACGTGTTGGTTACTTGGTTGGTCATAACATCGATCGATCGGAACAGGAAATGGAGTTGCAATAAAATGTTTTAAAATAATTTTGATTACGACATGCATTGTGTGTTGGTACTCTGGCTGTATGTTTTTATTTCCATTAGTATTTTTCTCATCTTTATATGATTGTTGGGAACTATGTAATTGTCTTTTTAATAATTGTTATGGTTATTAGAAAATCTATTATGTATTTTTCTATTCAATAGTTTTGAAATGAAAATTGCACTTTTATTGAAACTAAGAAATTGCAAAATTGTATGGCTCAATTAGCAATTTAGTTTTATTACAAAGAGCTTTTGTTTATTTTTTTAATGCATTTTTCGCTTATAATACTCAACATTAAAATCTTTAGGGATTTGGTCTGATATTTTAACAATTTCAATGAAATATTTGTCAAATATATGTGATAATGAAGGAATAACATTTTGTTTTTAATTACTTCAAAAATCTATCGATTTTTTCCGCTTTGAGCGTTGATATTAGCTGGATGTTCTGGGAATGGTCTGTAGGGTCGACCGAATCTTTTTTTTTTTTTACTTGCCACTCTATGTGATCTATGCGCTTTCTATGCATATAAAAAAGCCTTTTGGAAAAGATGGAGCCTTTAGCGGTATATCGTTTTTTTTATGTGTACTGCAGAGATCAGACCTATTCTAACCTACAGATAGATTGGGCATTACACTATTCTACGAAATATAGATGTCTCAAGTCTCGTAGAGACAAATGGACTACATAACTCCCTGTTATGGACTTCACTTCTCAGTTGAGCTACCGTAACTCGAGTTAACGCAGTTTCAGTCTATATGGATGGCCCCAAAACGGACGATGTTACTAGATCAGAGATATTCGCTGAAGATCTTGACTTTTCGATGTCACTCAGCTTACACGATGTGAGACTGGTGAAGTCAAGTAAGGCACGTAACAGTAAAAATGTTTGATTATTCAAACTCTTAACCCAGAATAATCAAAAATCTTTGGATTTAAAACCATACAGTTCGACTAAAATTCATAACTTCAATTTAAAAATTTCTACAATAAGATGAAAAAAAAATTAAGAAAAAGTCTTGAAAGTCAAACGCTAAAATTAATTTTGTGATATAGAGAACATAAGATGCTTAGATCGGACAAAAAATACCAAAGTTATAAGACACAGTTTTTTCCATACAAAATTGCTTGTAATCGAAAATGTTCTTATAACTATAAACTGAATTTAAGCAATTTCGCATGAAAGATGACTTCGAATTTTTTCACATACTGGTTTACAATGTTCTTAGTTTTTCGTTGGGTCTAAGTGACTTTATGTTTCATGTGTTCGACACAAAATTATATTTAACATGTAGGCTCAAGCAATTTATAAAATTTTTGTTTCATATTTCAAGAATACATATCGGGGTCTTATATTCAAATAGTACTATCTGCGAAATCACAACTTTACAGGAGAGAGAAAAAACTGCTGTTTTCGTTTCACAGAAAAAACTATCACCAAAAAATTTTCAAACAAAAGTTTGTCTGAAAATAAATTTCATTTTCAGTAAATATTCTTCACATAATCAATAAATTGTTTGTTTGACCTTTATTTAGGACACAAACACCAAAAACAACAAGAAAAATTGTGTCGTAAAAAAACAAACCCGATGACGACACACATACAAATAACAACAACAACAATGATAACAAAACGAATGCAATTGTACCAAGTTGGTTTACTGAAGATTTTTGAGTGAATCAATTCGCAAATGTCGTTGCATTAATTCTCATTCATTTTTCTAGAGTCTTTACATAAATATTCAGACTTGAAGATATTTAACAAAGTGAAATTTCACAAATGCTTAATGGATGATGATGATGATGACCCAGACAAAAATTTTGTTTGATATATTACAAAAAAACCCAGTAAATATTTTTGTTTGATTAAGTAAGCTATTTTGTTTCATATTTGTTAACATTTTTAGACTAAATGTTTTATAAATTCAAACAAAAATATTGTTTGATATTTTTCAGAAAATCCAGTAAATCTTTTTGTTTGATTTAGTAAATTGTTTTGTTTACAATTTGTAAATATGTTAAGACAAACAGTTTTATAGATTTAAACAATACGTTCACTGAAAAAACATGTTTTCTTTTCAATGAAACTGTTGAGATATTTTTGTCTATATTTACAAATTTGCTTGTAGGTCCGTTGCTAGACAAAATATTTACTATTTTATTGAATTCCTTTACAGAAAATGATGTTTAGTTTTTTCTGTGTAGCTATACTTCCCAATTATTTTTAGCGTATAGAATAAATACATGACATATGTATCTGTATGTGGAAATTGAAAAAAAGACCATTCTTGTTTCTGGCAATTTTGTCTTATTCTACGGATGATTATTGCATTTAATTTTCCAACTTTTGCTCATTAATTAACATTCATGTATGAATTTTCTTTCGTTTTTTCTCCCCCTACAAAACGGCTGCCTCATAGAACTCTTGTTAAAACATGATTAACATAGAATCCTCCTAAAAGTTTTTTTTTCATTTTTTATTTTGGTTTATATAGGAATTTTCCAACAATTGTAGCAAAAATAGGAAAAATAAGGAACGAACATTTTGCAAGAAAAGTTAACACGTAAAAGTTTTTTTTTTCTGTATTTTTACAACACTTTTCTTTTTATGAAAAATTTAACAAAGTATTTCTTTACACAACATTTTCTTTACTTTGGAACATTTTAATTAATAAGTCGTTTATATAGTAGTAAAAAAGGATATGTATAGTTAAGAAGCTAATGAAAGAGATGGTTACAAAAAAATAAGAGATAAAAACTCACTGCAAATCAACTCTAATAGGAGTGTTTGAATAATAAAAGAAATTTTAAAGGTATTTTTATAGCACTTTAAATTATAATTGATTGAGTTTTTTTTTCTTAGGCTGCTGCTGATGATAAAAACTGTCCAATGTATTATTGATATGAGAGTAAACATAGTAGAAGCGAAGACCTTGGGACATTTTAGCCCACTACATCGAGTTTTTGTCACCTAAAAAACAGGCACAAAAAGACCCATACATCGAGGAGTTAGAGGGTTAAAATGTTTCTCAAAAATATTCGTCGCGTAGTTTTACATAAAAGTGTTGAACAAATATACTGCAAATAGAAGGATTACAAGATTTCCTATTGCAATTCACTTGCAATGTGCAGAAGGCAGGAACTCTAACCTCCATAAAATAGACTACAGATGTAAATTTTCAAAACGACGATAAACGCATATTTTTCATTGTGCGCTTTACGAGAATCACTCGTTAGAACCTTTTATTTTGAAAAAAAAAAAGAAAAAATTGTTTGTATAGTGTAATTTATGTACAACGTTTTACAATAAATTTCCCATTCAAATATTTCAACCAGTCTTCAATTTATCACCACTGCTTACTTTTGTGATTTTGTAGAAATTTCTTATTTTATTTATGCCAATCACATTTCATATAAAAATAGCGATTAAAATTGCATTTAATAGACCATAATGAGACACAACAGTTACAGTTTGCTTAAAAAACAGCCTCCCCAAACCTCAATTTGAATTTTATCATCTTTTTTATCACCGAAAATGTCTGTTTTTATTTCAATTTTAGGGTATTTTTGTGCGCCTTATTTCATCTATAAATATTTAATAGGCCCAAAAACAATTACAATTACTCTAACATACACTTTAGCTGAAAATTACACGTCTTGTAGAATTGTTAAATCACCCTCTTAAATCAACAAATTGTTTATTTATTTTTATACTCTTCGTACATTAAAATATTTATAAATTATAGACATTTTGAATAATTTTTATTTGCAATAAGATAAATTGTATTCAATTTGTTTGTTCCTTGTTTTTATATATCCTCTATGTGTTTTGCCAAAAGCGGAAATGTTGCTATTGAAGATTGTTTATTTATTGGATGGTAATAAAATTTTCACGTAATTTGTTAGTTTAGTTTTTTTTAGAGGAATTACAGATTTCAAGATTTAAAAAGGGAATTTTGATATAATTCAATTACAAATAGGAAAACTCATATTCGAGGAAATATATTTATTAGCAATATTTGTTGGAGAAAATGAATTCAAAACTTAACAAGGATGCCACAAGAATTCATGTTTTTTCTTATCGGTTTATCGGTTTTCCAATTATAAATTTTCTTCCTTGCTAGTCTTTAAAGTTTCTATTTCTTTGCAGATGAATTTTGCTAAATCGAAATGTAGTAAATGTGAATTCAACCCACATCAAGTAAAATTTAGTAGAAAACATTCTTTTCAGAATCAAATAAATACAAGAAAATTTTAATATTTACAATATTTTTGGTAGAAATTTTTAATTTTTCAATTTACTATTTGTTTATTTACAATAATACCAGCATATGTATAGTAAAAATCTAAATATTTATTTTACCTTTAACTCTACTGGACTTTGTAAATGGAGTCATTTCATATTCATGTTCATTTCAATGAATATTTATTATTAATTTTCATTATAACAATTACAAATCCCCAAAGTTGCATATAGGTTTTTTGTTGTTATTGCTGGATTATTTTGTTGTTGTTGTTGTAGTATTGGCAACATTAACAGCAAATATTTATAGAAATGAAAATGAACTCACAGTTTAAAAAAAAAGTCTGAAAATGGAAAGAAAATTGTACCTGTTATTGGCCCAAATAACAATAATATTTTATTTTATTACTAAGTTATTGTTATATTTACATATCAAGACATATGTGAATTGTGTGTGCATAAGTTTGTAAAGGTTCAATGTTGTTGCGATAAAAATTATGAGGCCTTCATTAAATAGTCCTTTTTGACTCACATTCTTATTTAGCTTCACAAAAACAGAGCATTGTTTTCGAAAAGTTTCAATACAAAGTTATTTAATTAGTTTAGCTCAGAATAAAATTCTAAAGCATGTAGTAATTGAAAATTCAAAGAAAATTTAGCTGTACGTAAGGTTGAACTGACATCAGATATTTCGAGACAACCACAGTCTTCTCATCAGCGTTCTTTTTCACCTAGACGACACTGCCAGCGAAGGCATCAACAACGAGCGAAAATCCTATTTACTTTAACCAATTAACAAATGAGTCGCCATCTCGTGACTATTCTCAACTATTATCGCAATAAAGTTTTGGAACTTCTCTATTTTTTTCTTTATCATTTAAAATTTTTTTAAGCTTTTTTGGTTTCTCTCATTACCAGCATGAAATATCATCGATATTTTCAAATGCTGGGGTTTTTGAATGTTTATTTCTGTCCGACTGCACCCAGCGAAAACAATAGAGAAATAATAAAAAGAAGCTTAACACAAGACAAAAGAAAAAAGTGAATATCAATAACTATCAAATTAAATACAGCTCTAAGACCGAAATTATGAATTAATTAAAACTAGATGATATTCAACTCTTGACTGAAAACCACTGACTTTGGTCGAGTGGTCTAAGCGGCAAAGAACTCTGATGATATTAGCGGGAGCTATCGAAACATCAGTTCAAACCTCCGCGCAGTAAAAATTTTCTTTGTCTACATGCTTTACATTTATCTCTAAATAAAAATATAATTTAATTGAAAAATTAAATTAAAACCGAACTCAAGCCAAAAACATACCAGCAACTGCAGTCTTACCATCAACCTGATTGTTCCAACGAACTCATAGTTTACGGCACTTCTGGCTGCAATCTGAGTGTTCACGACGCCAGCAACTGCAGGCACGTCAGGACGCCACAAACCTCACTCAGCATCAACGATGCCATCGTGACCACGTACGACGCTTGCAGATCCACAGCGATCATTAAGCTCTGCGTTCACGACTTAAGCAGTGATGAAACACCATCAACAACAACTGGGACGTCGCTAGTTTCTCCCCAAATGCCTGGTCCTGAATTTCTACAAATTGCACCAGTGCAAGGCGGGCGCCATGTTTAGGTTTCAACGTAACCCAAGACACCTGAATGCTGACGAAGTGCGTTGCGGCATAGAAAATACGTATTCCATTCTGCTGGTGTATACCTATAGTCCACAAACTCTGCGTTGGTACTGCCAAACCGAGAAAACAATTGTAATTTCCGATTGCAATTTGTTTAGTTATATCATTATTTTTCTGTAGTTATATTACTATTTTAATAAAATAATTTTATTATTCATTGATTTCATTATTCATTATTGATTGTTTCATTGATTTGAAGAATTTTTGTCATTATCGTAAGGAAATTATTATAAAGTAGCTCATTAATTTAAGCAGTTCTATTGACTTTTTTAATGTATCTACAGTAGTTTGTTATTATTATTACATTGTATAATATAATGTAATGAAATTTTTCATCAAAACTATGAAATAATGACATTCAAAAACTTAACATTTTTAATTTATTCTAATTTTTAAGATTACATAGTTGAAGCTGTTAAAGTATTCTTTACTTAAATTTAAAGTCTACCATAAACTGAAAAAATTTTTTTGTCAAAAATGCAATGAGAGTTTTTAACGAAACTATGAAAGCTAATGAAGCAATTCCCATGAAAAATTGTGACAAATCCAAAAAAATCGTTTCATTGTCTTAGTGAAGCGAAATTTTTTAAGTCTTCTTCTAGACATAAAGAAAAAAACATGACTGAAGTTCCCGAAGCTAAGAAGTTTTATATGGTCGAGCACATACATTTGTCGATTACTTGAGCAATTCTTTTTTTCAAGTGAATACCCTAATAGACATCATTCCATCACACTAATGTATTGTTTTTGTATATGATTTTGCTTAAAAAAATTCTCATACAGCTGTAAAATGTACATTGTGTTGCTAAGTCTAAAGACTGGAATTTCATATCCTTCGGTGAAAAGACCTAATTCGGTATTTTTTTGGTTGAAAATCTAATCAGCAACCTTTTCATTATTTCACTACTTGTTGGCAAGAGTTTTATGTGCACCCCGGTGCACAGTGGGGAGTTTTGCAAATAAATGGTAATATATCTGGAACTTCTAAGCTGCTGATTGGATTTATCTTAAGCTTCGTATATGTTTAGAGAGGGAGTCAGACTTTACAACGCGTGTCTTAATGGCCTTCTGCTGGAAGCGGAGCTAACTACCTGGGACTCAAAAAGACCTCTGAGGCTTGTAACTTTTTTGAAAGTTATCCAATTTTAAAAATTATATATAAAAAATATATATTGTAATGAACTAAGAACAATTTCATTCCGTATATTGTGAGAGTTTATTTGTTCAAATCGGACGAACACTTCGCGAGTTATGATGAATTATTGACCGCCCAACGTTATTAGTACTAAGTACTCTTACATGAAAAACAGATTGTATAATTATGATGAATATATTTTTTTATTAAGGAAAGTGTACATAAATGTTTTGTATAACATTAGAAATGTAAATCTATTATTTTTATGTGGTTTAGGTAGAGTTTTAGAAATTATAACAGTTGTGTGAATAAAAGGAAAGAAGTTAAGAGAATTCTTTATATTCTTTGAATTGCATACTCTACAATCGGCATATCTCGAGATCAGTAGAAGATATACAAATAATTTTTTCTGAAGTAGTAAAGAAGTCAAAAATGTTAATCTGAGAAAATAAAATCATATTAATATTTTTTAATATATAATATTTTTTATGGTACAAAACTTTATTTTTCCTAAATTTTGAATTTCGTTCAGAAAATCTGCGCGTATAGCCACATTTATGAAAAGTCTCTCTTCGATTTTTGCCCAAATTCTTAGAACTATCTACATTATAAAACGTCGTTTTTGGAATTTTCAAAATCGAACGTCATAATTTTTTATAGGTCCTTAAGCACAAAAAATATTTTTAAAATTGACGATTTTCGGCCTTTGCTGAATGTAATTTTCGTTTTATCAAATTTTATTTATTTAATTTTTGATATTTCAATCACCGTCGGTGATCTTCTTTAGGAAAAACTAAAAACAAAAATATGCAAAAAAAAAACATTAACATCAGTGAAGTAAACAAAAGTTAATGCAAAAAAAAAGCAAGAATCTAAAAACAATTACATATTTATCTATTTTTACAATAAAAAAATTATTATTATTATTATTATTATTATTATTATTATTGCCTTACAATGCAGAGTAAAGCTGTTCAATTTCTTCGAGAATACAAAGCTAACTAAAAGCACCTTTGTTTATATTTTGATAAATTATGTCTGTATGAATGCGTTATTTACGAAATACTAAAAAAAAGTCAAGATAAAAGACATTTTTTATTTAAAGTCAAATATCTTTTAAACTAAAAGAGATACGGAAACACATTTAGGAAATTTTTTCTTTATATTTGTTAGCTTAACTCAAAAAGACTTGAAATTTTAAAATCGGATAACATTTGAAAAACCTACAAGCCGCAGAATTTTTTTTGTAGCCTCAGGTAGTCAACTTTGGCCTACTGTAACTCCAATCGGGCTTTAACCAGAAGGCCTGTAAGACACGTGCTGTAACGCCTGACTCCTCCTCTAAAGATGTTCGAAGTTTCAGATAATCCTAATCAGCAGTTCAAAAGTTCCATATTTACTACCATTTATTTTGCAAAAGTGCCACTGTGCAGTATGGATTAAACCGACGATCATTGAAGATATTTTTGCATTATTAAAGGCACCTTATTTGCTAGAATTTTTAGACTAATTATTTTATAAATTCAGACAAAAATATTGTTTGATATTTTTCAGAAAGTCCAGTAAATCTTTTTGTTTGATCTAGTAAATTTTTTTGTTTACAATTTGTAAATATCTTTGGACAAATTGTTTTATAGATTTAAACAATTTTTTCACTGAAAAAAAAAACAAATTTTTTTAAATGAAATTGTTGAGATATTTTTTGGTCTATATTTACAAGTTTGTTTGTAGGTCCGTTCGTAGACCAAATATTTACTATTTCATTGTATTATTTTATTATGTTATTGCGAGTCAGTTTTCCTATTAAGTGCATATCCAGTAGTGTTGTTATAACGATGGCAGACTAATGGAGCTTCAATCTTTCATCGTATCGTAGCTTTCCTTTTTTGCCAATTGGGGGAGAAATACCACCTTCATAGTTTTGCTATGTATGACCATACAAGGCTGGTGGAGAACATTTTTTTCAACCATAGCAAGATCACTTCAAGGAAGTCATGTTAAAGCACTGAGAAGAAACTGTCCGCCTTAGCTTATTTATATCGCTAGAATTTTCGAATCAAAAACCATTACAAACATCAAAAATAAAGAAAAATAAAAGACAAATAGGCCTTATAGAAGGCTTCCTCCCTCAGTCTTTTTACCGCCTACAATGTGCATGAACAGACGTACTCTTGTGTGTTTATGAGTTTTATTTTATTAATATTCTACAATACAATATGCCCATATGCATTGAGAAATGTGGGGGAAAAAACAAGAGCAAATCAAGCCACAACTCTACTCTTGATAATAATAAAATGCTTACATCCAAGTCAGTCATGCCACCCTGATGATCTTTCCCTGGTTAATGTGTATTGTAATTTTGCAACATAATATAATTCTCATATCTAATAATGGAGGTTGTTGTTATTGTTAATATGACCTGTTTCATTTATAATTTGTTTTTCTTTTTTCTTCTTTTGCTTAGTTGCAAATTTATGAAATTTAAAATGAACAACATTCAAAGTTTTTCTCTTGAATAACAATTTCCTTCCATAAGGGTGCATATTAATTTTTATGATAAAAGTCAACCCTCAGAAAAAAATTGAAGGGTAGACTTTAGTGCGAATGTTAATATAATTTTTAAAAAGATATTCGCAATATTAAAGCCAAATTTAATCAGATTTCACTTATTTTACTTAAGGATGTCTACATGTATGTATGTGGCATAATTGTTCCATGTCTTTACCGCCTAATAGAATTTCCTTTTAGTTTTCTTTTTACAAACCCCCAAGTGTTCAAAAAGATTCGTTTTAATAAAAAAATTGCGTTCAATTGAAAAAAAAGAATAGAATTTTTTTAGATATCATGTAAATGAATTGTTGCACAAAGAAAGTGTTGAAAAATTGTACTTTTTTGTAATTTTTAAAGAACCTGTAAGTGACCGGTATTGTGAAATATATTTAAATTGTTCATATAGTTGACAAAAAAAAATTCTACAAAAATGCACTGGCTTGTTATTAAAAATCATCATTTGGACCACTATGGCTGATTGTTAGCGATGCTAACCTATTAGTCATTAGATCGTGGGTTCAATTTCCACCAAAATCGAATAGTTTCGCGAGCTGTATTTGTTAAAAATTTTAAAAAGTCGCTCTAAAAATTAAATTTTCGAATGACTCATATGGTAAAATTTACTGCATTTGCAGAACTGGTCTGGGTTAATCCATTTTTATGTTCAAGTTTCCATTACATCCTGGTGCTCTAAAAGGAAAGCTACTGTGGCAATTTGATAAAGAGAGGCGAAGTTCACGACTGTAGCGGGTTATATGGAGAGATATTTTGTCTTATATTCTATAATCCTAAAGACAAATTCAGAATTTTGAAACTTTACAGGAAATATTTAGGAAAATTATCAAAGGATTATAAACTTTGCACATAAACCCCCCTACAACAATCAATATTTATTTTAGATTTGTCTCAAGCCACACATTAAAACTTATTACACTCATTTCCTGGGATATAAATAAATTGTCCAAAAAAGCAATAATAAAAAAATTTTAGCACCTTTTGGCCATTACTATGCCTCATCAAACAATCAATCATTAGATAAATATTTTTAAAACGAAAAAAAAACTAAATAAACAATAAAAACAAAATTCACAAAAACGACATCAAATGTTTGCACCTTGACATTTTGACCACCTTCTAATAATACAAGCACACAAAGAAAGTGACACAAGCACAACACAACAACAACAATAATAGCAAAAATTGTAAATGTAACCATTAATGACATACAGCAATAAAAAAGCAATCGCCATGACACACACACATACACAAGCATTCTAACAAAGTCAATAGATAAATGTTCGCACAAAGGGCACATTTCAATTTTCAACTGTCAAATAATTTCCACCATTACAAAACGAATAATAATCAATGACAGATTGGCAAACAAAAAGAGAAAATACACAAAGCAAAATAATTGCCTTAGGGGATAGAGAATAATAAAGAGTGTGTGATCTGGAAGGAGGGATGCAGGTGTGATGTTGTAGCAAAAACAAATAATTTAAAACATTTTTATACTGTTTAAAATTTATTTCTTGTAAGTGTTCTTAAAAGCCTCGTATAAATAAAGGTGGCTTTAGAAGATCTATGTTTTACATCTGACTTATCAGTTTTGCGACGCACATGTAACTTTGCGTGTCTGTCAAAATTGCCTATTTACAGACGATTTTTAATTTTCGCTTTCACACGTACATGTATAATCAAATCTGACATAACGTCTAAGTGACGCCAACACATACTTGTTAATTCCAAACAGCTGCTGTCAGATGAAAATAGAACAGGCTCTAATTGGAAATTTTGTCACCTGACTTTGGTTCTGTAAATTTCAGATGACAATGCTTCAAAAGGTTCACACGGCATATATAGCTTTTGCAGTGGGAAATTTGACAAGACAGATGCAAAACACAGATGGTGTAAAACCACCTTTAGTGACACTTACAACATTTAATTTTTTTTTTAATTGGTTCTACTTTTCGGGAAATAGAACTACAGCAGAGTCTAGAAAAACTTAACCGATCAAAAAGTTAATCTGTAAATAATTTAAATGAAATGGAAACAAACAGGTAAGCAAAAAGTTAGATTTGTGTCTTAAAGATATTAATTAAAGTCCGTTCTATGATCAAACAGGCGGCAAGATAAGCGACTATATAGTCATTGACGATGTAATTGGCGACATTGTCGCTTTTTAGCGCTTCTTTCACCAAAAGTGTAGTCTGTAGAATAGACTACACCAATTAGCACTGATATTTAAAAGAATAAAAATTAAAGGGTCTTCTATTAGTTAATGTAATTTTGACTATGTAATTTAGACAACTTGCTGTATCTTGGAAAACGTAGAGGCAAAGTCTTGAAATTTTAAAAAGCGCTATAACTAATAGTTCCAACATTAAAAAAATGTCAAAACAAAAAATCGCCAAAATGAAAAAAAACGCTTAATGAAACAATAAGCACCAAAAAAAATCGTTAAAACGCAAGAAATCACCAAAACTAAAAACATCGCCAAAAAAGTGCAAAAAAATGCCTTAAACTGAAAAAAGTAGTCAAAACGAAAAAAAGCACCAAAACCTAAAAAAAAATCGCTAAAACTTAAAATATCATAAGAAAAACTAAAAAAGTCGTCAAAAACGGAAAAAATCACCAAAACGAAAAAAACCCAAAAAAGCGCCAAAACTAAAATAAATCACAAAAAACCGAAAAAATCGCCTAACCGAAAAAAAGTGTCAAAACAAAAAACAAATCGCTAAAACTAAAAAAACTAAAAAAAGCTAAAAAAAACAAAAATTAAATAAATTCAAAACAAAAAAAATCCCCAAAACTAAAAAAAATCGGGCAAAAACAAAAAAAAAATTGCAAAAAAAGAAAAATCTCCAAAAAAGCGACAAAATTACCAAAATGAAAAAAGCGCCAAACCAAAAAAAATAAAAAATCGCCAAACCAACGGAAAAAAATCTTAAAAAATAAAGAAAACTAAAATTAAACAAAAAGCAAAACGAAAAAATTCCCAAAATGAAAAAAGGGCAAAAACGAAAAAGGGATATATGTGTATATAAGTCGCATTTTACTGAATTTATTTAATCATTGACGACAAGACAGGCTACATTTTCACCTTTATAATCATTGAAAACAAAATAGGCGGCAATGTCACTCACGTACTAACACTAGTATTGTGTGAACGACAATCTGAGCGACATTGTCGCTCATTGAATTTTGGCGACACTTGTTCGAAAACTTCCTTGATGATTTGTTCCAGCTGTCCGACATTTGTCGTCGAGGATTTAACATTGTCGTGCAACCGTCATTGATGTTGTTTTAAGTGGCTGCTAGACAAGTAAATATTTAGGCTTCAATATATGTGTTTGTGTGCGTTTGTTATAAAAATCAAAAGCATTTTGATATTCTTCAATATATGCCCTCCGTATATGTGTATTTTGTAAACAAACGCTCACAAACAATGAAGCTGAATATTGACTTGTCTAGGAGCCACTTTAAAAACGTGGACGTGGCAACCAAACAAGCACACAATCAAGTTTGTACGCTCTCTTTAATATATAAAACATGGACTCACGATTCTGTTTTCTCTCCATAGTAGGGATGGGCAAAAAATATCGATATATCGATGCATCAATATTTTCTCAAAAATATATCGATATATATCGTCGATATTTTTAATTTCGATATATCGATATATAGATATCTTTTTCTAAAAATATCGACTGTATCAAATGCGATATTTGTTGCTTGTTTTTGTTTTTCGTGCAGTTTAAAAAAAAATTCGGCACTGTCTTCATGAAATAGAATATTAATAACAAAATCTTTTGTTTTATTTGTAATATTTTGTCTATTCGAAAAATTGTCATTCTTTGAGTATAATCTTGGTATAATATTGTTGGCACAGTATCTTGGAAATTAACTCTTACCAGATTAGTTATTTATAAGAAAGGTGTTTTTTTGTTTTATTTAAAAAAAATTGGGGACTACGTATGAATTATCATTGTTGAAAAAATATCGATACCTCGATATATCGATATTTTTTATTCGATATATCGATGCCGATCGATATTTAAAAATATATCGATATCGATATATTTTTTTCACTTGCCCATCCCTACTCCCTAGTGCAAACAAAAATTATTGGGAGTGAGGAAATACTCAAAGAAACAAGAATTAAATTAAGAAAACTATTTTTCAAAATTAAGCGTGATGCATTTTAATCACGTGCTTGTTATTAATCTCTAGTACATATCAATGAATGAACTATTAAGGAAATCTTTATCTAAAGCTGTCACTTTGTTTTGTTCAAGAAGTGAAGTTTTAGTAACACATTTTGTGAATTGTTGACGCGCATTTAAAAATATGTTTGCGACGATTTTCCTAAAATTTAAGCAAAATTTTTATAAACAGATCAGATTTTTATTTCTTCACAAACAGATTTGTATATCTATATATCTTATAGAAGCAGTATTGCCACTTATAAGCCTGCTTGTAACAGTTATGAATCAATAATTGAAATGCTGACTTTTAATACATGTATACTCTAAAACACTTTTATTGAAAATTAGGTCGATAATAGTCGGCAACACTTTACCGATTATTATCGACCTAAAATTACGCACGAATTATTTTTGAACAAAATGTTGTTACTAAAAAAATTGATCGGCTGCGTGCAGGTTTGAGCCGCAACCTCCTGAATGATAGTCTGACGTATCTATCACTCACCCACAGCCGTATTATACTTTATGCTAAATTTTTTCCACTTGGACTAAATATGTTTAATTTGAAAGGTTTTTTCTTTAATAAATGTAGACAATATATGAGCGTAAATTTGAAGTAATGTTTTAGAGTATATGTACATGGCAATACACAAAGTTATTAAAGTGCACACGCTTTATCCGGGTTCACACACTATAGGACTTCTGAGAGACATTTTCTTAAATTCAGGTAATAATTGATTACTTAAAAAAGTGTGAACAAAACTACACGATTTACATTTTAAAATTTATGCCAAATAATAATACAAACAAAGCTGTCTGTCAAGAAAATTTGCTATGTGTGCACTGGGACTTTGAAAATAAAAAAACCAACACTCAGTTACTATGTAGTCTTTCACAATCGTTGAAGCAAACAAACACATCTCATGACTACTGACCAGTTGATGAATGATGTTGTTAAGTATTGGATATGCTAGAGAAGAGTAAGCAATAACTTGTTTCCAAATGCACTCATAGTTTTATTTGGCTGGCGAACAACATGACAGGTTTGACATTAGGAGGACACGTGTGATGTGACAATCACACTTTGGCACATTTCACATCAAACAGAATACAATAATTTAATTTCAGCACCCAATTACAACATGGGTTAATTTGTCGTATTTTAAGCTTTTAAATCTCAAAGTGAAATTAAATGTCTAAATTTCATTCTGGTATGAGTTTATCACGTCCAATCGCACATACATATATGACATGTAAACACACATACGTACATACACATTCACATTTACATAGAATTTTCACGTACGACTGTTTAATAGTGAATATTCAATTGACACATTACATTCGATTGGTAACAGTGGTTAGTGACATATGATGTGAAAGTAAAATAGATATTGTAGTTTTTGTAATACTCGATGGATCTTAAAATTTTCGATTTTTTAAAGTCAAATCCAACAACCCGTTAACTGCATTTTCGTTTTTAGCACATGACCGGCAGTTATGCACATCAACATATTCACAATAAAAATCTCCAAACTATGTCAAAATTCTATGATGACGTTTGTCATCAGGTTAATGTCTGTTTTCGTTTTATTGATGATATTTGTCATGGCATTGATGTCAGAATTCTGATGAAGAGATCAACATATTCATTTGTTTGGTTGAAGACTAAACGTTAGACCTTCTCAACAAAGTTTGATTGAGGACAATATAAAAGACATTGTCGCTCATTTTGCCCTTAACAATTTTTCTGTAGACAAACCGTAAGACAGTGTCGCTCATCTTATCCTTAACAATTTAACAGAAGATAAAATGTCAGACACTGTCGCTTATCTTTTCGTTAACAAAATTGTACTGCAAGCAAAATGTAAGACAATGTCGCCCATATTATTCCCAAGAACTTTACTGAACACAAAACGAAAGAAAATGTAGTCAATATTGTCATCAAAAAATTTGGATTGAGGACAAAATGTAAGACATTTCCATTCATATTTTCGTGGAAAATATTATTGAGATCAAATTTAAGACACTGGTGCTCATCTTGTCCCTAACAAATTTACTGAAACAAAACGTAAGACATTATCGCTTATCTTGTCTTCAATAATTTTACTGAAGACAAAAAGTAAGATATTGTCGCTCATCTTGTCCTCAACAATTTTACTGTAGTCACAAAGTAAGAAATTTTCGCTCATCTTATCGTCAAATATGTTTAATAGAAAACATCATACATGAACTTGACGCTCAGATTATGAGCTACGATTTCCTTTAAATTTTCGACTAGAAAATCTAGCCGACAGCATACAAATCGTGCACGAATCATCGACGACAATATAATTTAAGATAATCTGTCCAAATGGGATGAGAATCAGCATTATACACAGAAGAAACGAAATTTCATTTTCTGTAAAGGAATTCAATGAAATAGTAAATATTTTGTCTAGGAACGGACCGGACCTACAAACAAATTTGTAAGTATAAACAAAATATCTCAACAATTTCATTGAAAACAAATCGTGTTTTTTTTTCAGTGTTTAAATCTATAAAACAATTTGTCTGAAAATATTTACAAATTGTAAACAAAACAATTTACTAAATCAAACAAAAAGATTTACTGGATTTTCTGAAAAATATCAATCAATATTTTTGTATGAATTTATAAAATAATTACTCTAACTGCCTGTTCAGCAATGTCGACAAGTCGATGTCGTTCTCATATTTATATCGAAAACAATAATAAAAAATTTAGATTTGTTTTTGTTTTCAATATAAATATGAGATCGACATCGACTTGTCGACATCGCTGAACAGGCAGTAAAAATACTAACAAATATTAAACAAAATATTTACTGGATTTTTTATAATATATCACACAAAATTTTTGTCTGGGTCATCTTCATCCATTAAGCATGAAATTTCACTTTGTTATATGTGTTCAAATCTGACTGTTTATCTAAAGACTTAATGAGAATTAATGCAACGGCATTAACGAATTGATTCACTCAAAAATCTTCAGTAAACAAACTTGTTAAGGCCAATATACACAGTCAACATACTTTACAAGCGTGGTAACAGTATGTGTGGAATTTCGTTAGTATTAGTGACACCGACGACGCTTGAATGAAAATCTACTTGGTTTTGATTTTTCGTCAAGCACACGTACACGAATCTGACATCAAGCTGACTGATTGTGTATTATGCCCTTTACAATCGCTTTCCTTTTGCTATCATTGTTGTTGTTTGTTATTAGTGTGTGTGTGTCGTTATCGGGGTTGATTTTTTAAACAACAGTTTTTCTTGTTGTTTTTGGTATTTGCGTCCTAAATAAGAGTCAAACAAACAATTCATTGATTATGTAAAGAACATTTACTGAAAATTAAATTTATTTTTAGACAAACTTTTGTTTGAACAACTTTTGGTGATCATTTTTTCTGTTTATGCTTGTAGGTTTGTTTTTTTATTTGCTTCGAGTAATTTATCTACAATACCTAACAAATGGAAAACTTCAGAGGCTTATAATTTAATCGCAAATTTTTTTTAAACTTATAAGCCCACTTATAAATACAAAAAAAATAATTCTAAGATTTTCTAGTTTCTAAAAAGTTCAAAAGTCTATTTCTAAAAATTTTCTACACAAACTACAGTTTACACTTTGGCACACAACGTCAGTTTATTTGTATGAAATTCAATATTGTTTGATATAATATATAAACTTACATGTAGGCATTTATACACATCCTAACATATACACAGATAGCAATCGATATGAGTAGACATTTACTGTCAGACTATTTTAAGGAAGATAGTGCAAAAGGAATATGACAACCACAAAACCAAATGACACCATCATACATTGATCCCACTTTGTCCTATTTTGTCCTTAACTTCTTTTAAAATGAGCTAATTTGACACATGTAATGGTGCCGGGCAATAATGTCATATAACGCCTTGCTTAGACAAGCACATGCACGTTTAAACATGCCAAATGTTTATTACAAAATATTCTTAAACCTAAACTGTGCATGTGTGCAAGTATTTGTAAATGTATAAATGCACATTATTATGTTATTTTTAAGACACCTGAGACTTGCAAATTTATATCAAAGAAGCAAAGTACTTGGAAAATATAATTAAATTACCTGGAATCGAAGGAAATTAAATTGAATATTTGCACTTAACTGTAAGAAAAAGAAATTATTTTGTTATCAATTAATATTAATTGAATTTACTTAAAGGACTGAAATATTCAAATAAAATTAAATATTTAGTTATAATTAAGAGATAAAGAGAAATTTAAGTTTAACAAAATTAATTAACAATTACAACTTTTCTTGGTTTTATTTTAACTATAGGAAAAAAGTATATACACATTTCGACTGGAAAAAACATACGGGTGATTCTCATTCTGAACGTACACTATTTTTATTTAACAATGTAACTAATCGATAAATTTTCAACTTATTCAGGGTATAAAAAAACAAAAAACTTTCATACAACTGAATGAAGTTGTTGTTTATTTTTTACTTTTTAGTGAGCACGTTGGTTTTCATTCGGCTGTATACATATACGAGCCGATTAATGTTCGGAACACTGGTGCTAGTATGAGCGACTATGATCTACTATCTAAATAAAAACAATTATAACATCAGTAGGACGAAATTAAAAGTTATGATCACTTCTTTAATTTTGACTTGGGTTCACATGGAGAATTAAAATATTAGTATATTTTAAAATAGTTCGTTACAAAGATTTATACATAAACAAAAAACAGGCTAAGCCTTCTTTCCAAAAAGTGCATATGTAATAAAATCGACCAACAATGTAAAAATTTTTTAACGTAATGTTCAATACATTCCTTTACGAACTAAATACTTTTTTCAGAACACATACTATATTTTGAATTTAAAAGTATTCAGATGTATAATCCTCGATGAGTTTTAATAAATATAAACTATTACACTAAAAAATTTCAATTAAATTAAAAAAGTGTGGATAGCATTCACTATATTTTTCGGATACAAATTACGATTGACTGATGAAACGTTTTGCAATATAATACAATTTAACAAAGTTCACAAAACTTTTAAATATTTAGAATTGCAAACCTACGCTGTTATTTTATTGTATGTTGTCAATACAATTTGAATAAGTAAAGTGAGTAATGAAGCGTACTAAAAAAGTGTAACGCTCAATGCACAAAACTACAGACAACAACAATTTACAAAATTATAATTTCTATTATTTTTCAAAAATTTTATATATCAAATAAGAGAAGTAAATTCATATATTCTAAAATCGTTATAAATTTAATCTCGTTTTTGGAAAAATTCATACTTTCTTAATATGGAAAATTAACAGCATGCATTACGGACACGCCATTTGTATCAAAAGAGTACAAACACTATTTTGGTTCTTCGCTTTTAACATATAATGTACAGTCTTAGATGAAAAAACTTATATACATATATTTATAATCTATTAAATCATGCTAAAGCAGCTTTAATTTTAAAATTTATGCGCTATATATATATTACTATACTTACAACGGACACGAAAAAAGCATTTGAAATGAGAATCACCCATACACTTTTGTAAATGAAAAACGTTTGAAATTGCATAATCATTATTCCTCATACACTAAATCGATGGGTATTGATGAAAAGACGGCCTCAAAAGTGGTTTCAGGACAATCAGTAAAGATTAAGGGGTGTCCCACCCCAACAAAAATTTTAGCAACCCCTCCACAGTGGTTCCAATTGGAGCTTGCGATCAATTTATGTAAAAGTCATAGAGAAGGACCTAAACTTTACACCAAGCTTAAGTTCATTAAAATCGGGGATAATATTTGTAAAAGTTATGAGGCCGGCAAGGTTTTTTATGCGTGACGTAGTCAACTTTGATATCATCTAGCTCAACATGTGCTCAACAGAGTAGGCCGAATTTCAACATAATTAAAGCTGTGGTTTTCCCATATGATTTCTAGATACATCGTTTTGTAATCGGATCGCTTGTTTCAAAGATACAGAGTTATTACTCTTTTTTCCAATTGGAATCACTGTGTCACAGTACATTTATGTATGTTTTTCAAAGTATACTTCTCTTTAAAGGGCCGGCCAGTGTCAAAGACGATCCCCATTTAAATGAGTTTGAAATGTATTTTATTTAAAAATTTTCATAGAAAATTTTTTAAAATATATTGTTTGAATTGCTACAAAATTACGCGTCAAATACTGGCTAGTCAACTTTTGTCGGATACAAATGAACAAGTTATAGTGGCTCAAAGCTAAAATGTGATGAATATTAAAAAAAAATACTTTCATTATATTATTGATTAGTCTATTACATTACAAAAAATTAAACCATAATGGACCCAAATCGGTTGAAAACTAAAAATGCTGTAATGAAACAGCGAAAATGCTAGCATTAGAAAACGTTCCACGATATCACTGAAATAACTGAACACAAATAACAACAACAACAATCATAGCAAAAGGAATGCGATTGTACAAAGTTTGTTTAGTGAAGATTTTTGAGTGAATCAATTCGTTAAAGTCGTTTCGTTAATTCTCATTCATTTTTTTAGAGTCGTTAGATAAACATTCAGACTTGAACATATTTAACAAAGTGAAATTTCATAATTGCTGAATGGATGATGACTCAGACAAAAATTTTGTTTGATATATTACAAAACACCCAGTAAATATATTTGTTTGATTAATTATACGATTTTGTTTAATAGTTGTTAGTATTGTCAGACTAATTGGTTTATAAATTCAGACAACAATATTGTTTGATATTTTTCAGAAAATCCAGTAAATCTTTTTGTTTGATTTAGTAAATTATTTTGTTTACAATTTGTAAATATTTTTACACAAATTGTTTTATAGATTTAAGCAACTTGTTCGCTGAAAAAAACACGATATTTTTTCAATGAAATTATTGAGATATTTTTGTTTATATTTACAAATTTGTTTGTAGGTCCGTTCCTAGACAAAATATTTACTATTCCATTGAATTCCTTTACAGAAAATGAATTTTAGTTTTTTCTGTGTGTGTAGATTAGAAAACAATATTATTTCGAGTCGAGTTTCGGTTTTTTTGTTTTAATCTATTTAATTGTGCAACTGCTTCATCTATATAAATAAAAGAGTAACGTTATTGAGTGACTGACTGACTGACTGACTGACTGATTCATCGTCGCCCAGCCCAAACCACTAAAGCTAGAAAGTTTAAATTTCGTATGTGGGCTCCACTCAGGATGTATACATCCACTAAGACGGGGTTTTGGGAAATTCAAACGATAAGGGGGTAAAAACGGGTAAATTCGGTAACCTTATATCTCCGCATCGAACTAAGGTAGACATAAAATTCCAAAAACAGCATAATAAGATTAAAAAATAAGCGGACGGGTGTTTGGTACTTTTTTAAAATTTTTACATTTAGGGGCCAAAAAAGGGTGAAAATATAATTTTGGTACTTTTTTTGTTAACCGTTTATCTCCTAAAGTAATGAAGATAGAAATTAAATTTAAAATGCATTCTTCTATCCTTACGAAGACCTCAAATAAATGTTGGTACTTTTTTGTAATTCGAATATATAAAGGGTAAAAATGGTTGCTCTTTTTGGCACTTTTGCCATACAACATCTTTTATGCAAATTGATATACATAGAGAATGAATATGTTTGTATATTTTCACTAAGAAAGGATTTTTGAAAATTTTAATTCTAAGGGGATTAAAAGGGGCAAAAACGGGTAAAATCACTAACCTTATATCTTCGAATCTAAGTGAGGTAGACATAAAATTCTAAAAGCATCACAATAAGAAAAATGAGCGGACAGATGTCTGAAACTTTTTTAAAATCTGTACATTTAGGGGCCGAAAAAGAGTGAGAATATAATTTTGGTACTTTTTTGTTAACAGTTTATCTCCTAGAGTAATGAAGTTAGAAACTAAACTTTAAATTCATTCTGCTCTCCTTAAAAACCCGTCAATAACAGTTTTGTATTTTTTCAAATTTGAATATATAATGGGTAAAATTGGTAGTGCTGTTTGGTACTTTTTTCCATACAACTATCTTTTTATGCACATTGATACACATACTGAATGCATATGTTTGTATATATTCTCTAAGAACGAATTTTTGAAAACTTAAATTCTAACGGGACTAAAAGGCGTAAAAACGGGTAAGCTCGGTGTTCTTATGTCTCCGAATCTAAGTAAGGTAGACATAAAATTCCTAAAGCATCATAATAAGATAGAGAAATGAGTGGATAGGTAATTTTGGTACTTTTTTCTGTTAACCGTTTATATTTTAAAGTAAAGGCACTTATTCGAAAACCTACTTTTTTGAAAATGTAGTTTAAGGAAATGGTACTTTTTGAAAAATGTTTTTTGGAAAGGGTACTTTTTGAAAATGGTACTCTTTTGAAAATGGTTACGTTTTTAAAAGTTACTTTTTGGCAAACGTTCTTTTTAGGGCTCTGTACACCAAAAGTGTAAATTAATCTTATTGTTTTCGATACGCTGTCCGTCAGTCAGTCTGTCTTTCTGTCTGTCACAGGCTGTTTTCTCGGGAGCCGTAAGAACTACGGGCTAAAGTTTAAAGGGTTTTCTAAAGCGAGCAACGAAACATGTTGAAATACTAATTTAATATACAGACGTTTTTATATAGACTCTCGAAATTTTCAACACAACAAAAATTAAAGGGTGTTCTGAAAGCTAATGTAATTTTGACTATGTAGCTTAAACAGTTTGCTGTATCTTGGAAACCGTAAGAGGCAAACTCTTGAAATTTTAAAAAACTCAAACTAAAAAAATCCAGAATTAAAAAATTCAAAACGAAAAATCGCCAAAAATATATTTTTGAAGTTATGAGGCAAGAAAAATAAATTTTATGCTTTCTCGTAAATTTAAACAGGTTGGCCTGAAAATTTGGCAGGATATTGTTTCTATCAGCATTAACCAAACTGCAGGATGAGAGTAAAAGAAAGTTGACAAAAAAATTCACCATATAGCTAAGGAGCACCCTATTGAAAATTTAACTTTTTGTTCTTAAAATCTGAAACTTTGGCTTTTATGTAGTGATTTATTAGGAGGTAAAATTGAAAAATACTCTTATACAAAAGTAAAACAACAATCGTCTTTTTCAATTCGTAACATTTCGGCTTTGGTTTTAATGCAAAAATTTACCTTCGTAAAGCGGTATATCCAATATACAATATTATTGAATATGTTATTGTAAATATTATTGTCATTTTGACCTATACTATACAATAAATGGCATAATATTTTCAAAGAAAATATTACCCAATATTTTTTCCTGAGAGTGAAAAAGTAAACATAACACTAAACACTTTTGCCACCATATTTCACAACTTTTTTGATTGTACAATAAAAATCAAAAGTCTTTTGATTTTTGCCAATATATTGTGCCACCTTCGAATATCACATACACGTTGGTGATATTGTTGTATAATACGAAAAATTGCACAATTATATTGCAAGTGGGTGGGTCCTTATTAAAATCTCATACAATACTTAGCTCATTGCATCATTGCAAAAGTTTTAAACTACTCAAGATTCTCTCCGAAATATTTCTATTCGAGAAAGTGCTAATAATGCAACACCCTTTATGACTCTTTAAAAAAAATATAAAAGAAATAGGTACATATTTTTAGTGTGTTATTACTATGCTACAATATCATATCCCTTATTTATATATTTTATCTCAAAAAATAAAGAACATAAGCATACAATGTGTAGACTTTTATCTAATCTATAAATCTAAATGTTTTGTAAAGATTTGTTAAAGAAACATCAGTCTATTGTTCATTTAAAAATACGAGTTTCCAGAAAAGATTTATTACCGGTATTTTAAAGTATTTATTACGCAGAATAAACAATGAATGAATCAAAGAATGAATGAACGAACGAACGAATGAATAAGTACAGAGATGATGACAGTGACAAAGGATTGAAATAATTATTTATTTCTGCCAACAAGTAAATAAAACTGATGTAAGGAAACTTTTTGTTAAAAGAAATTTTTAGCAAAAAAATATTGAACTTTAAGTACCTGCAACAAATGAATTTGAAATATTAAATTTTTACAATATTTATAATATCTATGTGTAGGAAAAGAAATATAAATTTTATAAACATTCTTTTTTATAATTTTCCTTTAGAGTTTTTTATTAGTAAAACCCTTTTCTATTATCAGTATAATTAAAATTTTGTATCTGCCAACACTCACAAATGAGTTAAGCCAAACAAATAGCAGTAGTTTTTTTTCATATTTAATTTTTTGTAAAGAGTTTTAGTTTAATTAAAAAAAATGTGTTAAGCCTTAACATTTCAAACCAACTACTACTTGGGCGAACATGTAAATTTGTTTATAGGATTTGTAATATTGCACAAGGGGCGGGATATTTGGACATAAAAGTGGATTTAAGCAATACGAATCTAAGAATGTTTGACGAGAGGGTAAACCTCCTCGTGAAGCGATTGGCCAAGAGGGACATCATTTTCACTATAAGACAGCCTATGCTTGCAAGTGTTACTCTGCCAGTATGAGACATGAATTACGATAACTGTCCCAATGTGCTTTACTTCAAAATGTCTGATTTTATTTACATATCCTTTCCCTCATTAGTTTTGTGTAGATATTATTTACATGTGTATTAACAAAACAAACAAAAAATAAAATAAAAAGTGTAAATTATTATCATCATTTGAACAAAACTTTATGCTTGAAAAAGGAATCATAATTAATTTTACTTTCACAAGTCCATTAACAAAAGTTTATTTTAAAAAAGAAATGAAAAATACAAAAAGTTTTTCTTTTTTTTTAAACGTTACTTACGAACCAAATGGAAACAAATGTATTAAAAACTAAACAACACTGTGAGGCACTTTAATACGGAATTAAATTTTTCAAAGAAAAAATAAATAGATAGTTGATAATGAACACACTCACTCATATAGTGGCACTATTATTTAGTCGTACGATAGTGCACCATTGTGGACATTACACGAAATCATTCGAGCTGTTTTTACCCCTCTCATAACTTTGCTTCACTTAACCGTAAAATAATGAAACTTGAAACCTAAGGTCCTCTCCACACACTGAATAACTGACTCATCAATATTATGGCTCAGTTCCACTATGCATTTATAAGAAACCTAGATATATTAGGAATAAAGTAAGTAATAAATCATTAAAACCTAGATATATTAGGAATAAAGTAAGTAATAAATCATTAAAACCGATGGCCAAATGTCGATTTTATTCACAATTAGGTGAAGCAATTAACTTGATAAAAATCACAATTTCCATACAACACACATACACACACACATATTAAAATTTCACTATTGTGTGGAAATTGTTATTATTATCAATTGAGTTGCTTCACTTAATTGTGAATAAAAACGACATTTGTCCATCGATTTTAACGATTTATGGCTTATTTTATTCCTAATATAACTGGGGTTCTACCCAGCGGGTAACCAGCAATTAATATAAATTGTAAAGAAATTTGAAAAACTCGATGGGCGTTTTGTTTTCTTAAGCGATTAATTTGGAATTTCATAGATAAATTAATTATTTTCATCCACTGCTGGATGTAGCGTGTGTACTTCAATCGATTCAAAATTTCAACTGCAGTAATTTTTTAAGTCTGTTATTTTAAAACATTCAAAAGAAAAATTTTTAGTTTTGAAAGGTTTTTGAGAAAAATGTCTATTTTTGGTAAAATTTTGCGCTTTTTTCATTCTCATTTCAAAGTCTTGACTTTGATTCTTTTGCACGATTACATGAAGTGAAATAAATAAAAAAAAATTTTGGTACATACTACACTATGCAACAAGAAAAATGCCAAGGAGTACCACTATATATTTTTGACGTGTTATGGTCCCCCAAACCCAAAGAGACGAAATTTTATATTCTATAGATACTTTTTTAAATTTTTTATTTCTAAAACTTGGGATTTTTGAAGAGGGTGCTTCACTGATTTTATCATAACTTGGAAAGGGAAGGTCCAATTTAATTACAAAAACCTTTAAAAACTTGAAATAAAATTATTACAAAAGCCTTCAAAAACATGCAATAAAATTATCTTTAAACCGCTTTAACATTATTTTACGAGTATATTTTCATTGGTTTCGGAATTATTCAGACCGCAATGATGAAATTTATATTTTGTTATTGCAAAATTTAAAATTTTTTATATTTTTTTTAATTTATAAAAAACAATAAATAGAAAATGGTAAAATAATACCATTTTTATCTTTTGATCCTTAAGCCACATAACTAAGAATACTTGAAATAAAATAAGCTTTATTTCATGAAAATCGATGGATAATTATTGATTTTATTCACAATAAATTGAAATTACCTGATTTTTGCAAGAAATCGAGTTTTGAAGAGACTGCTCACCGATATTATCATAACTTGGGAAAGGGTTGTCAAATTTTTTTACAAAAAACACTAAAACATTTTAAAGAAAACTACCTTTAAGCTGCATGCATATTATTTAAAAAAAACCCCAATAGCTTCGGAATTATTCAGACCGCAATGATAAAAAATATTTTTTTTTTCCTAAATTGGAAAATTTTCATTTATTTTTTTAAATTTATAAAAATGCAAAATTTAATTTATAAAAATCCACATATATTTAAAATAAAATAAAATCTATTTCGTGAAAATCGATAGATAAATATTGATTTTATTCATAATAAAGTGAAATCATCTGATTTTTTCTAAAATTGCGAATATTTACACTGTACTACAAAATCATTTATTATTAAATAACAAGATTCTAAAGATTAATTCTTGTGCCGGGGCACAGTAGAGTAAAATAAAAACAGTATTTTGCCTCTAATGAAAATTTTCAAATTATGAGTTGATCCCCTTTAGAGGAACAAGTGCGATATATATTCAGCACTTTTATGTAGATCATGGCCAACATTTTTGTGGGACATTTTAATTAGGGACGTAACGATACGCCGTTTTGCCGATCCGATACCGATTCCGATACTTAAAAATAAATATCGCCGATACCGATTCCGATACCGATACGAATATTTAAATTGAGTTCAAATTTAGATTAACAAAACTCAAGAAGGGACATTTTTTTATTATGCAAAATTACAGTGTAAGAGATTATTAATATTTAAAATAGATATTAACACAGTATATAAAATTGGAAGTAAATTTTAAGGAACTACATTTTCATTGCTTCCAAAGAATCTATATTAAAAACATGCAGAGAATTAGTAGAAAAGCAAGTACAAATTTGTAATTCCTTTATAATTTTAAAAAATACTCGCCATGCTTTTTAAAAAAATCGATTTTTTAAAGGACATTTATCAACTAATATTCTTCTTAATAACTTATTAGCTTAATTATTAAAAATCTTCTAAAAGTTTATATTTATTCACTTAAATTTACATGAAAACACAGTTTTGTATTTAAATTCGCATAAAAAGAAACAAGTTCTGAAAATGGGTAATTTTTCATAATTTCTTAACCGACTTCCAAAAAGAAGCAGGTTATCAATTCGTGTATATGTTATTTTTTTTTTGCTTTTTTATGTTTGTACACGCATAACTCTGTCATTTGTGAAGCGACTTAAAAAAATCTTGTTTTGCTGGAAAGGGTTTGCCTGCAGTTTGGTCTCATAATTTTTTTTTGAAAGTCGGAGGGGAAATTCACTCCCCCCATGCATAACTCTGTCATTTGTGAACCGATTTTCAAAATTCTTGTTTTGTTTGAAAGGGTTTGACAAAAATTGGTCCCAAATTTTTTTTGTCGAAAATCGGAGAGGCAAGTTTGTTCCCCCTCCCCACCAATCCATAACTATGTCATTTGTGAACAGCTTTTCAAAATTCTTGTGTTGTTTGCAAGGGTTCGCTAGTAGCTTAGCCCCATAATTCTTTTCGAAAATGAGAGGGGGAAACTTGCTTCCTTCATGCATAACTTTGTCATTGGGAACCGATTATCAAAATTGCTTTTTTATTTGAAAGGGTTTGACTACAGTTTTTTTTCGAAAATCAGTTGCGAAATTTGCTGCAAACCCCCCTTCAGGTTGGTACCATAATTTTTCACCAAAATCTGTGCGAAATTTACCCTTCCCCCAGAAATATTGATTATCGCATAGCTCCTCCATTTATGGGCCGAATTCCAAAATTTATTTTTTGTTTGGAATGATTTGCCTAGAGTTTGGTCGCATAATTTTTCTACGAAAATCTGTGGGGCAAGTCTTCCACGCCTACACCCAAAATATTTATTAGAGCACAATTCCTCCATTTGCATACCGATTTTCAAAATTGTTAATATGGAAGGCCATCAAGTATGATACTCTTTATACTGAAGTCGGCTTTTTTTAGCAGAATTATTTGAGGAATCATTATAGAACACCGAAAAAGAAATTTGTCCTAACATCACTTCAAATTCGGTGATTGGTAATCGAAAAAGGGAACTTCTTGCAATGACAAGCAAATGTGAAACTTATTAGAAATTATCCAAATTCGCAATCTTTCCGGATCGCGAATTCTACATTTTCATGATTTCTTTATAATGTCTTTTTTTGCTGGGAATAAGATTTAAAAAACAACGAATTGAATTTGAGTTTATGGTAAAAATAACAATAAATAGACTATTGTTTTTGCAAAATAACAGTGTAAAATATAATTAATTTTTAAAATTGATATTAATAAGATTTAAAAAATAACGAAATGAATTTAGTTCTTGGTAAAATTAACAAAAAAATATATAATTTGTTTAAAAAAAAACTTTAAAAAATTTTTAAGTATCGTCGTATCGACAGTAAAATATCGCCGATACCGATGTATCGGAAAATCTGAAGTATCGCCGATATATCGGTATCGGTATTCGTTGGTTTTGGCCCATAAATAAATAAGCGGCAAAAAACTCCCCTTCACCGGCATGACAGCGGGCTGAACTGTTCAACAGAAATGTTCCTCTTGGTGTTTTACATATAGGTGTTGATTATATATCATACCTTCAACGTAAGCTCTACAAGATATTCTATGAAGAGCGTGCATAACTATATAACTTATTCCACCTAAAATAAATCCCACATGTTAACTTTCAAAACGCCGAAACAAGTATGTAGCTTTGTGATGGCCTCTACCAAAATCGGTCGTCAGAACCTTGTTATTTAAAAAAAATGTATGTTGTTGTACAGTGTAAATATTCGCAATTTTTGCAAGAAATATGTGACTTTAATTTATAACGGATAAACTCAATGATCCTTATTCCGGTTGTCGTAGGAGTAGTCGAAATTACACGACTCCAATGAAGAAGCATACGGCAAGCGTTCTCACATTTTATCGATTTCGTCACGACTACTACAACTATAATAAGAATGAATATTTATCTATCATTTTTCATGAAATAAAGCTTATTTTATTTGTAGTATATGTGGCTTTATGATCAGTTAATACAAATGGTAAATTTTTGCCATTTTCGATTTTCTATAAATTTTTAAAAAATAAAAATATTCCAATTTTGCATAAAATTGATGAAAAATAAATATTTTTCATCATTGCGGTCTGAATAATTCCGAAACCGTTGAGTATGTAAAAATATAATGTGAGAGCCGCTTAAAATTTATTCTTATTTTTTTAGTGGTTTTGGTAATTAGATTGGACTACCCGTTCCTAAGTTATGATGAAATCGTTGTAACAGCCTCTTAAGAAAATCAAATCTTAGAAGAAAACGTATCCATAGCATTTTCAATTTCGACTATTTTTGTAATTAGGGGACCATAACACATCAAAAAAATATAGTGGTGATCAAAGTTCATGACAAAAGTTTAATTTTGTTGCATGGTGTTATCAAGGATTGCGTTTAAAATCTCAAAATATTTTTTGAAAATTTTGGCTATGCTATTACTGGAAATAAGTATGAAGTAGAGAACAAAGACGAAGGCAAAAACAAAAATGTTAGTACTCAAATTCAAATATCTTTGAAATTATTAAGGACATATTAATAAAATAATATGTATTTCCTTTAACTATTCATAAAAATATACAAAATATTTTAATTCGATAAAATCGAATAATATTTGTAGAAGTTATGAGTCCAATAAAGCTTTCCATGCCCGAGGTAGTCAACTTTGACACCCTGTAGATCACCATGTGTTTCAACAGGGTGGTCTTAATTTCACCTGACTTAAATCTTAGGTCCTCCTCTGTAATGGAATTTGCCCTTGACGCACCTGCAAAACTTGCAAAAAAAAAAGGCTTTAAAAAATACTTGAGCCCTATTAAAAATCCCTGGACTTGAATTTGAAATCTTCCTTGCTAAAAATTTTTAGTGCATTAGATAATTTTTTAAGAACTTTTTGACTCTCCACAATATTTATTTCCTGCATATTTTGACTAAATATATCCCTTCAATCGCTGATTGGACTAGAGCTTGATAAAAGACACACAAAAAAGTAATTAACATTGTTAAAATATAATTAAAACTCTTTTCTGTTTCTCAAGCTTATAATAACAAAGTAAGTAAATGAAATGAATTTAAATAAAGAATCATTTAACGTCTCATCATAAGCATCCTTGCTGCAACACCACACAAAAACTCAATGCAGATAATTAAGTAATTTCTAACAACTGTTGCAAAACAAAGCAAAAAACAGAAGAAGAAAAAAACTTCAGCAAACACAAAAAAGTTAAGTAGCAAAAATAACAAAAATTGTAAAAAAAACACACAAAACTGAACAAAACTTAAAACAACAAAAATTATCAACTCGAATAAAAGCCAATTAAAAACGCATTCCTGTTAAGGACATTCTCCCTAACGTTTTACACTTTCATTGGCTTAATTGCGACCAGCTGTAGATTATTAAATAAAATTGCAATTTTAAGGAGTCCACCGAGAGGAAGAGTTAGTTGGAAAACTTTGTTCTATTATTTGTGTTATCAAACGGAGATAATCATGTTTTGAAATTGGACAATCTCGTAATAGTTAAATTGACTATTTTTGTTTTGGTTTTTGCTTTTTAACAGGGTTTCTTCACAAAAGATTTAAATATAATTTCACATTCCAACTAATCAACAAAACTTTTTTATGAATTCTTATTAACACTTAAGGATAAGCCACCCTGCTTTTGTTATATAAAAGTAAAGTTGGATTAGGTCCTTGAGCAGTTAAGTGTTTAAACAAATGTTGCACTGATTATGGCTTTGGAAATATCATTTAAATACTTCAACATCACTTAATTGAGTTATAAATAAAGGAGGATGCCCCATTAGCTGTGAGAGTAAAAATCGTTTCACTTTAATTTGAAATTATTTATTTTGCAATTGTTCTTGTACTAACAATTGTAAATTGCCACAATCTTTGCCAGTTATTCTAAATAAGTATTTAGAAGTCAGCCAGCCATAAGCCACCATTACTTATCCTCTACACATCAAATGCCATCAATAGAATCATCATTATCATTTTATTATTTGTTGCGACTATTAATGCGCATCCCATTTGTAAACGTTTTAATGTTTTTGAGGGGAAAATGTGTGGCATCGACTTAATTCAAATGAATTCAATTAATTAAAATGTACATTTTCATCGAAAATCACTTCCACAAGGTGTACAATTTTATAGATTTAAATTTTTATTTAGAATTTTTTTTTTTCACTTGTTCGTTGCTGCTTGACAGAGTGATGCTGTCGATGATTTTCATGGTTTCTATTTAAATGATGCTCATTGATGTTTCCCTATGTTTTTCTTCCTCCATTAAGCATTGAATCAAAATATGTTCGTACATGCCACGACGACTAAAAGTACTATCTTTGATATTCATATAATTTATAAAATTACCTTAATTTGTAATGGTTTGAAAAATTCGATTAGAACTAAGCTAATTTAAATAAGCTCATCGGATTATTGACAAATTAATCAAAAAGTGTTCATTCAATGTGGTTGAAAGCATTAAATGAGAAATTGCAGTGTAACATGTGTATTTATGATTTTGGTTAAAAGCAAATGGGTGATAAATAGCACAGCACAACAAGATCAATTTTTTTTAAGACTGGTTTTGGTAAAGGGCACCAAAAAATATATACGTGCAATGTTTACATCTGGTATTAATTTTAGGGGAAGCTGAAATTCCCCCTTTTGCACATACTTGTGACAAAGAAAAATTATATACTAAAATCATGTAAAACAAGATTAATTTAACATTTTTCGGTAGTGATTTTGCTTTATAAGTGTTTCATATTAATTCAACAAGAGTTTACAAGAACATTGAAGCAACATTTTTCCTTTCGGAATTACTATTTCATGTTGATTTATTAATCCAGTACGTTTAAATCAAAATGAAGTTGAGACTGAAATAATACGAAGAATCATGTTGAATCAAAGTTCAAGTTGAAACAATTTGATTTTGATACTGGAATAACACGAACACACAGAAAAATTTCAATGTAAAATCGTCGAAAACAAGGTTAATTTAACATTTTTGGTTAGTGGTATTGTTTTAAAGGTGTTTCAAGCAAATTTTTTTTATTTTCGAAATAACTATGTTTCATGTTGATTTATTACCACAGTACACTTAAATCGAAATAAAATTGATACTGAAATAATACGAATAATCATATTGAATTAAAA
Organism: Panzeria rudis; assembly: GCA_956483635.1. Lineage (NCBI taxonomy): Eukaryota > Metazoa > Arthropoda > Insecta > Diptera > Tachinidae > Panzeria > Panzeria rudis. The sequence goes on from OY101447.1 coordinate 181,747,439, forward strand.
TCATTTCAAGTTGACACAACGTTAATTTGATACTGAAATAACATCAAATAACATGGAGGGAAACTTCTAAGTAAAACATACTATTTTTCCAAACTTCTTTTACAAACTCTATAGAAATTTACTCGTTTTAGGGGGGGGGGGGAGGGGAATATTCCGTTTCACCCTTTGTAATCGCACCTGGTATTATAAAGCGGAGCGACCTCAATACAAAAAATAAATTTGTGCTGGGCACCCCCTAGAATAAAAGATATATCAATGAAGTTTCTAAAACAGAAAAAACATTTTTTTGCCACGCCCCAAAATACCGCACTTTTTGTTTTTTATATATAGCGCAGCCATTTAAAGTCCGATCTGATTATATCCCATATCGTTGTTCATGGCTTGAATATAGCTTCATTTTTGCCTTTGGTGACTTTTGAATCTGGCATAAAATTTTGGGCGCCACTTATGCCATTTTGGATCCTTCCCTCCTATTGTTCAATTTTTCGCACGACATATAAAGTTTTAGAAGGGCTTTTTTGCCACGTGCACTACCACGTCCATCCGAAGTAAATTTTTTTTAACAATTTCAGTCTTTTTTTAATTGCTCTAGATTTTTAAGTGGAAAAGATATTGAAATGATTTTTGCTTTATTTAATAGAGCAAAAACGAGCATTTTATATTGCTTAGCAGACCGGAAGTGACATAATTAAGTGGTCGAAAAGTGATCACCTTAAAACTACATAGTTTTTTTTTCGTTTCATCGATTTTCCATTGAACCCTGTGTGAACCTGATGTACATAAGGCTTATTGTCTTAAGCGGTTCAAAAAACTTAATTTGCAAATTATTGTTTTACTACGTGAGAATGTTTTCGATACATCCGCGATTTTGTGCAGTTATTGCAAAAAATCTCGAGAACAACTCATCTGAGTAGTAAAAATTTTACATTGCTTTAAAGCTGTTGACATGTTCTTTTAAGCGAATGGATACTTTAAAACAACAAATTTGACTGATATACTGCAAAGAAATAAGCAAACTTCGTTGTAACTATCAGTTAATGTTAATAGTTAAAACCTAAAAATATTTTTAAAAAATTTTACTGACTCAGACAAAAAAATTCAGAAAATATTTTTGTTTGTTTCAGTAAATTTTGTTGTTTGATATTTGAAAATATTTTTCGCCCCCGACCAAAAAAGAGGAGTGTTATAAGTTTTTAGTATATATCTGTGGATCTGTGTATCTGTGGGTCCGTATGTTCACTCGTAGAACCAAAACAATTGGGCCGATTTTAATATATATTTTTTTTAAAGGTGACTTGTTCGCGCCATTTTCGGAGTTTTTCACTTTTATGTGATAATTTTCCTGGATTAATATTAGAGCGTATTACTGATTTTATCAGTACGATGATTTGATTTGGAGCTCCTTAGTATTCACCTCAAACTTCAGGTTTCAGGTTTCATTTCGAAGAGGGCGAATAACACTATGCAACAAAATGAAACTTTTGTCATGACCTTTAATAACCACTATATTTTTTGATTTGTTATGATCCCCTTACTACAAAAAGAATCAGAACTTAAAGTTCTAGGGATACCCTTTTTCTCCAGGATTTTTTAAGAAGCTGCTACACAGATTTCATTATAACTTGGGCAGCGGTAGTCCAATTTAATTCCCAAAAACACTAAAAAAAACTTAGAATAATATTACCTTTAAGCCAGGCGCGGATAAAAGGAAGGAAACGAGTAAAATGTACTAAATTTCTATTTTCATGACATAAAGCTTAATTTATTTCTAGCATATGTGGCGTTATGATCAGTGAAAAATTTTTATATTTTGCAATTTTAGAGTTTTTTATAAGTTTTTAAAAAAATAAAAATATATTAATTTTGCATAACAAAGATTTAATATGTCTTTATTTCATCATTGCTGTCTAAATAACTACGAAACCATTGAGTATATAAAAAAATGTTATAACGGCTTAAAGGTAATTTTGCTTAAAGTTTTTTTAGAGGTTTTGTAATAAAATTGGACAACTCCTTTATAAGTTATATGATAAAATCAGGGGAGACGTCTCTTCAAAAATTCTACATTTTAGAAATCATAGAGCTTGCAATGTGTTTTTAATTGTCAATGTTTTTTTTTTTACTTGTCAATGTTTTTTTTCGCCTTTTGCAAAAGAAAATAGGCAAAAGAAATTCCAATTAAAAAACCAGAAATAACCATAAAGATTGTATGCAAACTGATTTTTAAACTAAATACTTTCTACACAACTGAATAAATGAAATATAATGAAAATAAACTGAGTATTTTCTATACAAATTAAAGAAAAACAAGAAAAATGTTGAAGTTTTCTAATATGATTGGCTCAAACATTTTCCAATTTATTAAAAATATATGGGCACAAACTAAAACGAACTTTTTATTTATAAGACTCCCACATAAACTTTATGTTGAAGTTTAAACATCTTAAATTTTTCAATAATATAAACATACATCAACAAAATATGCTGCAAAAATATTTAAATTAAAATTATCTGCAACTTGACGCTTGATTTTCACTTGAGCTTTGTGCCAAAACAACGAAATTAATTTTGATTAATTGAAATTGATACAAGTTCATTTTGTGTTAATCATCTCTTTTAACCTTAAACCTTAAAAAGCAAATGTAAAACATATATATATATATATATATATATATATATATATATATATATATATATATATATATATATATATATATATATATATATTTTCACTTAATACCAAATACATACTTAAATTGAAAGTAAATGAGGCTTAAAGAACACAACAAATTGTTGGCATTATATTAAATTACAACTAGAAAAACCACGATTATTTGGCAATTGAAATTAATCAGATATTCGCCTTAAGTCGTCAGCTTTTTTTTAATTGAATACATTTTCGTTTTTCGCAACATAATTAATAATACATTCACACAAAGTCATATTCGTTGCCATTATTTTTTCTACTACAATCATTCAAAATGTTATATAATCCGAATTACTTATAAAAGAGAATACTAAGTGGTCGGCCTTTTAATCGTCGTAAGAAAAATGATGATTGAGTTCATTAGTTACTGTAAAGGTAGGGTCAGATGGGGCAAATTTTTGGCTTTAAAACAATATTCATTAGTTTCTACTAGTTTCGGTTTGGTTATTGGGCACATAACCAACATTAATTTATATAATTTCTTTAATGAATTGTATCATCATTTATTTTAACGAGAGTAGTAACATAAACTATCACTGACTGTACTGAAACAGAGGCATCGAGACAACCATAACTTCATTTTACGTATAGAATGTACACACAGAAAAAATACCAATTTAAAATCAACATGTCGCAATGTTGATTAGATATTATTTTAAATTTATGAGAAATAATTTGTTGTTAAAGTATGCTGGTGTTTATTTTCTTTATCCATAGCTACAAATGCAATGTTGTGTTCCGTTGTATGACTTATTTGTTGTTTATGTTGATGTTCGTGACATGAAAGTGGCCCGAGCTCTAATCTTGGCTGTATAAGCCAACTAAGTGCAATACAAATTTTTCCGACGTCTTTGCTAATACACATGACGTGAGTAAAATAATTAATAAAATGGCGTAATTAAATTTATGTTGTTTCAACGTGATATAATTTCAGTTCAACATGATTCTTCGTGATGTTTCAATATCAAACTCACGTTGTTTAAACTTTAAATAACTTAGATTAAACATGATTCTTCGTGTAGTTTCAATATCAAATTCGATAATGTTAAATTGCAATTTTGCTGCGTGTGGTGCCAAAGTGTTTCTTTGTTACTGCTAAATCTATTCATACATATTAATTTCTAGTTCAAATGAAGCTCATTAAGTCAATTCTCAATTCAAATGAAAATCAAACTAAGTATTCTTTTTTTTCGTTTCGTGAAGCAGCAGTTTGCGGAACTAAAAGCAATTTCAAACGGAATAGTGTACTGTGACATGGCTGAATATATTATTTCTGCCACAAATTAAACACTTCACTGTATCTCTAATATGCTGTAACCACAAATGTTTGTAGGATTATTTCTTTCCAAGCAACAAGCAACAAATTGAATTAATAATGACAACAACAACAACTAAAAAGAATACTGTTAACAATAGCCAATAACGCATAAATTAATAAATTTATTAATAAATTAACAAAATCAATTCCCCCTGGATAAATATTCAATTTACGCTTTTTCCTTTTCTTTTTTTTACTAATTAATATTTTGTAGGCCTGTTGAAAGTGAGAATGGTAATTGAATGTATAGAAATATATTGCTGACTTATAAATATAAAATGTATTCTATGATATCAAAAACAAAAATTTATTTAGGCGGAAAAAGTGTTTATTTGCCATTTAAAATTATAAAATTCTTGCTAAAGACCGTTTTGTATTAATTGGTGCATATTTAATATAAAATCTATAATTAATCTCTAATTAAAATCCTAATACTAATATCCCAGCAAAAAAACTTTGCTTACTGTTAGGCAACAAAGTATATAAGGGGATTTGAGTCGTAGCTACTTACAATTTGATTCGATAACTACTTATTTTTGTTTGAGAAATCCAAAAAATAAGGAGTACCCCTTACAAATGTATTTATATTGTTGCAGCATTTAACTGGTTATTATTTGGCTTACTTGAAGCTAAAAAATAAGTAGTCAAATAAACAAACTAAAATTAAAAAATTTATACACATTATATTTTTTTTTAATTTTTTTTCTTTGGTCCAGCTGGGTTACGAACCTGTGCTCGTTCAGATTTGAAGACAAAAACTTTACCCACTCAGCTATTGTTGACTTGTAAGTTTAAGCGACAAAAATTAGTTTTCATATACAAACACATGTTGACTTAAAATGTGGTACATATTTTATTAATACACATCAACAAATTGTAACTACTTTCAGATAATGAGAAAAATACCTACTAATTTTATTAAGAACCCAGTAAAAAATTTCACGTTCTTTGAAGCACTAAAGAAATAAAGCGCTTCATAATTCGCTTTAAAATATGAGCTTGTTTAGAAGCTGATTTCATAGCGTCACAACAATGCAGGTTTTGAAGCGAGAAAAGTATTTGCTTTTTACTTATACAACAGCTTCGCACACAAGCTATACAAAAAAACTGATTGTATAGTGCTGATCCAAAGCAGGTTTTTAAGCGAGAATGCAGAGTAAGTTTATTTGAGTTTCTTGGAGCCGTTTTGCAACAGTGTTTTTGGTCGAGTGATTGGTACGTTGGACTTCAAACCTGAAGGTTCTTAGTTCGATACTAGTTGAAGTTAAGATAACAAACATTGAGTAAAAATATGATATTAATAAAAATAAATTAAGTAACGAAATAAGAAAAATTCCAAATGGCGTTAACGACGCCAATCCACATCGAACAATTTTTTTCATATATTTTCAGTTCTAGTGCTGAAAGTGTTGATGATTTTCAGCGCTTCAAAAACGCTTTTTGGAGCAAAAATGTAGTACTCCAATCCAGGAACTCGCCATACAAAAATCAGCAGCGATATCAGCAGGTTTGTCAGCGGTATTTTTATTCCATAATAGTAGAAACCTGCTTTATTGGAAGCAAGTTTTTTACTGGGAAGCAAATAGTAGTTCTAATTTGAAGCACAAATAAGTACCACTCATTACTGTGTAACCTATAAATAAAGTACTACCGATTACAAAAATGGCAAAAGTTTTTGCTGGGATGTATAGCTATATGGAAAATGTATGGAAAGTTTGTTTATTTATATTATTACACTATGCAACAAAAAAAATAGCTCAGAGGAAAAACCACTACTACGCTTTTTGGATGGTTCAACAGTGGAAATTTAAAATGATATTGGGTTTTTTCTTGCTGTTTATAAAATTTTCATTTTTTGACGAGGTTGCTTAACTGTTTTTATCCTAATTTGAGAAAGACTTATCTAATTTTTTTGTGATTTTGTGCCACTGTCTCAATTACTGACTTTCAATGGATTCTGTTGGGGCCATTCCTATTGTTTCGTTCCACTAAAACCCTGCAGCGGTGACATCATGAACGGATACTATGTGCCAACCTGTTTTTTACGGCCACGTAGATCTTTAGAAATTTCCTTCTTAGAAAAGACCGCTGATGAAATGGAGTAGCGATCTGGAAAATAGTACTGTTTTGTTCTACTAGTCTGATTAGCACAAAAAATAACATATATTGAATGACTGATTCTGGTAGAGAGCACCAAAAATTATATATAGGTGATAAATGTACATAAATTTTTTTGTGTAAGACTGTCCATTATGTGTTAAAAACGAAGAAAGAAAGTATTGTTTATACTTTCTTCATTCAAAAAGGCGTGTCGGTAATGCATGTTGTTGATTTTATACATTAAGAAAGTATGAATTTTTCCAAAAACGATATTAAATTTATAACGGTTTTAGGATATTTCCATTTGCTTCTCTTATTTCACACATAAAATATTTTAAAAATAATATAAACTGTATATTTTTAAGGTTCCGTACGCCAAAGGTGTAAAGGAGCCCTATTGTTTTCGCTACGTTGTCCGTCCGTCTGTCTGTCTGACTGTCTGTCTATCTGTCACAGGCTGTTTTCCCGGGAACCATAACAGCTACCGACCTAAAATTTTTACAAAATGTGTAAAACTTTGGCCGCTACAACAACAAATATGTTACAGTTAAAACTTAAAGGGTGTTCTAAAGCGACCAACGAAACATTTTGAATTACTAATGCAATATACAGATACTTATAATGTATAGACACTTCCAAAGTTAGTGTTAATTAGTGTAGTCTGTAGAATAGACTACACCAATTAACACTGATATTTAAAATAATAAAAACTAAATGGTGTTCTATCAGTTGATGTAATTTTGACCATGCAATTTAGACAATTTACTGTATCTTGGAAACCGTAGGAGAAAAACTCATGAAATTTAAAAAACGCTAAAAATAAAAAATTCTAAGATTTAAAAAAAAATCGTAAAACGATAAATCACCAAAATACAAAAAGCGCTTAAAGGAAAAAAAAAACACAAAAATTCAAATAAATTCCTAAAACGTAAAAATCTACAAAGCTAATAAGAACGCCAGAAAACTAAAATAACCGCCAAAAACCTAAGAAAGTCGTCAAACCGAAAACAAGCGCTAAAACCTAAAAAAATCACTAAAACTAAAAATATCATCAAAATCGAAAAAAATCGTCAAAATGGCAAAAAAATCACCAAAACGAAAAAAAGCACCAAAACAAAAAAAACTCTGAAAACTAAAACAAAATCGCCAAAGTCCGAAAAAATCGCCAATACGAAAAAGTGTCAAAACGAAAAAAACCCCTTAAGCCTAAAAACATCAGCACAAACCGAAAAAAGCGATCATAAAAACAGCCAAAACTTAAATAAATCGCTAAAACTAAAAATTATCGTCATAGAGCGAAAAACACATTAAAATAAAAATAAAAAAAACAAAAAAAAAACGCCAAAACCAAAAAATCGCCAAAACTTAATATATTGGCAAAAAACTAAAAAAACGCAAAAAACCAAAAAAATATTAGCAAAAATGAAAAAATCGCCCAAACCCAAAAAATTGCAAAAACAACGAAAAAAGTTTAAAAATAAAAAAACTAAAATTAAACAAAAAAAAAAAGCTAAACAAAAAAATTAGAAAAATGAAAAAACAGAAAAAACTAAATTTCATTTTCTGTAAACGAATTCAATGAATTAGTAAATAGAAATAAACAAATTTGTAAATATAGACAAAAATATCTCAATAGTTTCATTGAAAAAAAAATCGTGTTTTTTCCATTGAACAAATTGTTTAAATCTATAAAACAATTTTTCTAAAAATATTTACATATTGTAAACAAAACAATTTACTAAACCAAACAAAAAGATGTACTGGATTTTTTGAAAAATGTCAAACAATATTTTTGTATGAATTTATAAAACAACTAGTGTAAAAATACTAACAAATATTAAACAAAATAGTTTACTTAATCAAAAAAAATATTTACTGGATTTTTTGTAATATATCAAACAAAGTTTTTGTCTGGGTCATCATCATCCATTAAGCATTTATGATATTTCACTTTGTTAAATGTATTCAAATGTGAACGTTTATCTAAAGCCTCTAAAAAAATTAATGAGACATTAACGATTTGAATCACTCAAAAATCTGCAGTAAACAAACTTGGTACAATTGCACTCATTTTGCTATCATTGTTGTTGCTTTTTTTTTGTGTATGTTGTCATGGTGGTTGTTTTCTTTTTTTGCAACACAGTTTTTCTTGTTGTTTTTGGTGTTTGCGTCCTAAACAAACAATTCATTGATTATGTAAAGATCATTTACTGAAAATTAAATTTATTTTTAGACAAACTTTTGCTTGAAAGTTTTTTGGTGATAATTTTTTCTGTGTATATTCGTACGGAACCTTGCGTGTGCGAACCAAAATCGCACTTTACTTAATTCATTTTAATCTATTTTTGTTGTCCCCAGCTTTGTGTATTGAGCGTTACGCTTTTTTAGTACGTATCATTACTCAGTTTAATTATTGAAATTGCATTAACAACATTACAAATCAACTAACGTCTAAAGACAGGAGGTTCTTAGTAGCTAAATTTTTTACACGAACTACGGGGTATACAGATTTCTAATACAACATGTTTGTGCATGTTTATGATATTAAATGATAATTTAAGCCTGAATACATAATGCAATTAATTATTTTGTTTAATTGATATTAGAAAATGGAAAATGACAAATAATACTTAAGAGCTTAGAAGGCAAAAATTTACATGCAATGCAAAAACACACTTACTTATGTATGCATGTTGCTCTGAATCCTTGTAGTTTTGAAAATAGCAAATCAAAGCCTTCATTTCAACTCGTACTTGAAAATCATTAATTTATTAAAAATGAAAATAATAGTTGCGAGTTCCAAAGAAATGCCCATCAACTTCAGCTTTTGGGAAAAAGTTAGCAAGCTAATTGGATTTTTTTTAGACCAAATTCTTTTGTAACCTAAATCATTTAAAACTTTTTCAGAAAGCACTTTTAAGTTATTGGCCAATGTCTGTCTCAATCGATCACCAGAGCTGCAGGGCCATATGAATGTTTAAAATACTTCTCCCAAATATGTAAAACTGACTTATATGCCCTGTAAATAAACTCTTTTGAAATTAACTATTAAAGGTTGCACCAGGATATGCATCTCAAAGAATACTATTTTTCTCAATTGAAATTCACATTGGAAACGAGTTAAAATGGAAAGACAAACACGAAAGTAATAGCACGTAATCATAGTCAAAACAAAGTGTACTTTAGGAGTTTAAAACAAGCATTTTGTATGGCAATACTGGTTTTAAATTCGTAAAGTATACTTTGTTTAGGACTATGATTATGCGCCAATGTGCTTTATTTTAGTACAACATATTTATTAATTAGATCTGATTGTATAGAAAGAGTTTGATTAACTTTTTAAAAATTCAGCTTCCTTATACTTGCAGGGATGCCGGTATTTTGATGAAACTAAGCATATGGAATGAGTGTTTACTTCATAATCTTTGTAATGCTTTGGCCAGTAATTACAAAATATCTTATTGAAAACTTATAAATATTAAGAAGTGTATGAGTCATTTGGCAAAAGGACAATAAAACGCTTGATTGTGTTTTTTTTTCATTCAATCGAAATAATAATTATAATACTGAAGTATTATGAATTTCTGATTAAAAATAAGATAATAAAGCGAAAATTAATTAAAAACTAATTTTATTTCTTTATTAAAAGAAAAATGTGTGTTTGAGTGGATGTATTAACCCAACATACCATACAGTAATCAAAAATCAATACAACTTGAGAATAAGCTTATATAAATAGTGAGCCTTAAGCTTTTCTTATCTTCGCTTATAACAATGTTTATAAAATGTGATTTCACAAGCAATTTTTAACAATGCTTGAGAAACTATTATTATACACAACTGTTTCTAAAGTATGCTTATAAACGTCATACATATATTCAAGAGAACAATATAACGATTGAAAGACTTATCTTTTTCAATACATACTACAGCGGCATTTACATCTAGTTTTAAATTGCGAATTGGGTGCACGTATAATTTTGTAAATTACAACATAATAAACATAAATATGTATGTAATAAATAAATGAAATCGAATGAATTTGAAGTAAATAATAATAATTTTCTTTTTCAACATTAAAAAATATATTATTTGTAATTTTTATTCTTCAAAGCTTTTAAAATATTAAGACAAATTAAATTTTCTATACAAAAGTTAATATAATATTATTTTCATAAGCTTATTCTACAATTGCAAGAATAAGCTTATAGTAAGCATGCACTTATAATATTTTCAAGAGGGTTCCGTTTTGATTTTTCTACAATTGTTACGATAACTTTTTTCAATTTATTTTCAATACTTTTTCAAGCTTAAGGCTTATGCTAGCAAGCTTATTATAATATTTTTCTCAAGCCATTTGGTATGTTGGGAAGTAATTGCTATTGTTTTTGAAAGCATTTTTTAATTACACTGAGCAACAAAATGAAACTTTTTTCATGGCCTTTGATCACCTTTATATATTTTTTTTTGATGTGTTATGGTCCCCTAACTATAAAATTAATCGAAATTTTAAATTCTACGGATACTTTGTTTTTATTTTTTTCTAAAATTTGGGGTTTTTCAAAGGGGTAGTCCATTTTTACCACAAAAAGCACTAGAAAACTTGAAATAAAATTTCCTTTAAGTTGATTTAACATTATTTTGGATATACTCAATGCTTTCGGAATTATGCAGACCGCAGTGATGAAAAATATAAATTTTTTATGCAAAATTGTAAAGTTTTTGTTTTCTAAAAATTTATAAAAATTGAAAAATGGCAAAAACTTACAACTTTTATTAACTGATCATAAAGCCACTTATACTACAAATAAAATAAGCTTTATTTTCTGCAAATCTATTGAAAAATATTGATTTTATTCACAATAAAGTGAAAATACTTGATTTTATTCAAAAAGTCGAATTTTTAAGAGACTTCTTCACCGATTTTATCATAACTTGGAAAAATGTTATCCAATTTTGTCACAAGAGCCACTAAAAGACTTGAAACAAAATTACCTTTGAGTTGCTTAAGTATATTTTTTTAGATATTCAATAGTTTCGGATTTATTTACATCACAATGGTGGCAAATTTGGATAAATTTTTTGGGTATATAAAAATTTATGAAAAATGGATAATGGCAAAACCTTAACATTTTTATTATTAAATCATAAAGAGAATATATACACTGTACAACAAAATCAACTTTTTAAATAACAAGGTTCTAATTATTGATTCTGGTAGAGAACACCAAAAAATATATATACATTTATCGGCATTTTGATAGTTTACATCTGGGATTCATTTTAAGGGGGTAAAATGTTCCCACTTTTGGCACATAGTTGCACTGAGTATGCATAGGATATCTTGTAGGGCTTACATTAAAGGTATAAAATGTGTGTAGCCTTTTTATATATAAGACCATGACAAACATTTTTGTGGAATATTTTAACTCTCTAGCTCCTCGCGGTAAGAGTCTTTTTGTCCCTTACTTAAAAGGGGGGGGGGTCGAAAAACTCCTCTACAGCGGCAATATAGCGGCCTGAGTTGTTTTAGAAATATGTTCCTCATGGTATTTTACATAAGACTGTGGAACACATTTTATACATTAAACGTAAGCCCTACAAGATATCCTATGACGACTCAGCGGAACTATTTGCAAAAGTGGGGAAATTTTACACCCCCTAAAAGGAATCCCAGATGTAAACTTTCCAAACGCCGATACACGTATATATTTGTTTGGTGGTCTCTACCAGAATCAATAATTAGAACCTTGTTATTTAAAAAAAATATATTCTGCTGTACAGTGTAAATATTCGCAACTTTTGCAAAGATTATATGACTTCACTTCATAATAATGAATGGAATAAATATTTTCCATCGATTTTCATGAAATATAGCTTATTTTATTTGTAGTATATGTGACTTCATGGCCAGTAAATAAAAATGGTAAGTTTATGCTATTTTCGATTTTTTATAAATTTTTAATAAACAAAAATTTAGCAATTTTGAAAAAAATATATATTTTTCATCACTGCGGTCTGAATAATTCCGAAACAATTGAGTATATAAAAAAATGTATATTAAAACTGCTTAAAGGTAATTTTATTTCAAGTTTTCTTTCTAGTGCTACTAGACTACTTTTTAACTTTTCCACAGCCACCGAGCATTCTCGAGTCCATTTGAATTCGGTACTGACCCTGAGTAATTGATGTAAAGGATGCAGCAATGTGGATACATCCGGCAAAAATCTTCTGTAAAAATTCACAACGCCTAAAAATGCTTGTAGCTCTTTTACATTGCTCGGATTTGAAATTTTAGAAATCGCACTAATTTTTTCAGGATTCATATGCAAGCCCCTTTTGTTAATAACATGCCCCAAATATTTAATTTCCTTACAGAAAATTCACATTTTTCTAGTGACAACTTAATACCGACATTGCTCAAAATATTTAGGACACGATCGTGACGTTCGTTATGCAGCTTACGGTTAGGCGCGCTTATTAAAATGTCATCTAAAAACACTACAACGCCGTCTAAGCCTGCCAACAATGAATCCATAATCCGCTGAAAAATCGCGGGCGCTGAAGCTAAACCATATATAAGCCTGGTATACTGGAACAGGCCTTTGGACGTAGAGATAATTGTATACTTGCGGGATTCCTCATCTAATTCTATTTGCTGGTACGCCATACTTAAATCAAGGTTTGTAAATTCCTCTCCCCCATGCAATTTCGAAAAAATTTCTTCAATTCGAGGCAAAGGATACTTTTCTATCATTAAATATGGGTTCAGCGTTACCTTAAAGTTTCCGCAAATCCTTACACTACCGTTTTTCTTTAATATTGGGACTATTGGTGTTCCCCATTCACTGTATTTGACCGGTTTTAAAATTTTCATTATTACTAATTCATCTAGCCCTGATTCTACTTTTTCCTTGATTGCTAAAGGTAAAGGTCTAGGTCTGAAAAATTTTGGAACGGCATCTTCTTTCACTTTCAACACGGCCTTACTCATTTTGAAAAGACCCAACCCACCATCAAACAATTTTTTAAACTTTTTAATAATTGGATTGCTTTTTACAGCTGGCATTTCGGATGAATAATTTATGTTGCAAATCTCTATTCCAAACTCTTTTATAAAGTTTCTACCTAAAAGTGGTGGACCGCCATGTTTAATCACAACAATTGGAATGAGTTTCCTTTTATTACCGTATTCTACTAACACATCACAAGTTCCTATAGGAATTATATTTGTACCGTTATAAGCCTTCAACACCATTTCTACTTTACGAAGACGATAATTACTAAAAATAGCTTTGTATGTTTTTTCCGAAATTACATTATTTTCTGAACCCGTGTCCAACTCCATATCAAAAGGATTGTTATTAATAATTACTTTAATTTTTATAGGTCCATCTTCTGAACTTGTTAAAGAAAATAAACTTAAATCTCTATCAACATTTTCTAAAAAACTAATTTTTTTTTGTTTTACACATTTTTTTAAATGTCCCTTTTGATGACAGTTGTTGCACTTATAATTTCTAAACTTACATTGCTCGCTTTTATGGTTTTTATACCCGCAAACTTCACAATGTTGGTCATCTTTCTTGTAACGCTGTTGGTGTACCTTATTTTGAGAATCCCTTTTATCTCTGCCGCCATTTGCTTTCCTGATGAAATTGACCTGCTCTTCCTTTACCGTGACTGTGTCATATTGGTGTTTCGCATATTCGGTATTGTTTGCTATTTCAACTGCTTTCTCGAACGAACACTCCACCGACGCCAAAAAGATTTTGTCTCGGGCTGGACCTTTCTCCAAACCCATTACAAATTTATTCCTAATTGCTGTTGATAAATTTGCACCAAATTCACAATTAACTGCCAATGATCGAACACGTACGGCCCATTCGTTTATTGTCTCCGTAGCTAGTTTCGAAGCATTGTAAAATTTGTACCTTTCGGCAAAACCTGATGTTGGTGCCTTGAAATGTTGTTTCATTACCTGCACACACTTATCATAAGTCGTTGCAGCATCTTCTATTTTTTCCGGACTCACTAAATTTCGTAATAACATATACGATCCATCGCTTAAGGACGTCAGCAAAATCGCCTTCTTTTTCACCACATTCGTTATATCATTTGCCACTAGAAATTGTTCCATCTGGTTCTCAAATATTGACCAATTGTTCTGAGTATGGTCAAAGTTAGGTACTTTACCAATTACTTGTGCTATTTGTGTAGTCGCCACAATTCTCGATATCACGGTTTTTTAAATTAATTATTCTTCGACTTTATACGTACTTTATACGTATGTATGTACTTTGCAATTTATTAAAAAAACTATTGAATTTCGTTTTAAAATTGTTTTACCCTCGTCGCCACTGTAATAAACTCAGCTTTTAAAAGTAAGACACAGAGATTATTATATTAAAAATATGTAAGTCTTTTATTTCAATTTCTTAAGTATAAAATTAATCTTGCTGCTTTGCTGAATATTTAGTGAGTGACTTAACTATAAATTGTACAAATTAAGTAGACAGTAAAATATTGGTTACAGTTATCCCTTTGTTTCCAAAAATGCATACACTTAATATAATATGTAGTGAGTAATAATAATAATAGAGAGTAATGATCATAATGATATTGATAATGATCTTTAATAAGAGTATTGATACGGATCTTTACTAAGTCGATACCCTACAGTAATAAAATTGGACTACCCCTTTCTAAGTTATTATGAAAAAATCTTGAAAAATCCCGAATTATAAAAAAATAAAAAAAAATTATCCATAGAATTTTAAATTTCGACTATTTTTGTAGTTAGGGGACCAAAACACATCAAAAAAATATAGCGGTGATCAAAGGGCATGACAAAAGTTTCATTTTGTAGCATAGTTAGGGTATTCACTCGAATAATGTTTGCTCGATTAATCGAATAATTGAAGTCAAGTAATGTTCGATGAAACAAAAAATTTCATTCCGATTAAAAATTTATTCGAGTAATTTGAGTCGATTAATCGAATAACTCGACAAAAAAACTTTAAGCAAATGTTCCTGTTTTGTATTAAGTTTTTGTAGATTTCTTAATAAACTTTTGAGATTATGTGAAATTTGCCATTCAATTCAATCGTTATTTCATACCAATAGATCGCATGATCAAAGCATTAAGTAAATTACGCAGTAGCAATAAATATCTTGTACAAAAATTCGGATATATCAAGCAATATTTGATGAAGAGATTTCAAGAGCAGTTAGTTAATTAGATTTTTCGTATTAAAGTATCGACTATAATCTAACAGCGGAACTCAGTAAGAAATTAAAAGCATTCACAAAATCAAAGAGCAAAAAATTGTTTTGTCATATAAAATAGTACTTTCTGCATCTAGCAAAATCAAAGAATTAATCGGATGAATTGGGAATGCTTTTTAATGCACTTTTCTTAAATTCACTATCGTCTACGATTAGTGAAGAAAGAACATTCTTAGTAATATAAGAAATGTACAATCGAAAAAAATCTTTCTAAAATAAAGAAAAAACAATCTATGTTTAAAGCTAAATGTATTGATTTTATTCGATTATTTAATGTACTATCCTGTCATTGTAATGTTATCCTGCTGAGAGCAAGAGTGTCCCTCCTTCTCAGCCGAGTGTGGCCTCTAAAGCTAATGATGTTTCGAGCTAGGGGATTTGGGTTAAACTCAGTTTTTTTTTTATACCTTGTCACATGTTTAGAAAACACAGTATTAACGAAATGTTTGAATAGTGAAAAAAACTCTGTATTTGAAACAATCAGTTTATAATCTAATTAATTTATGTAGAAATATGTTTTCTTTTATTTTCATTATTAAAATGTATAAAACGAGAAAGAAATTTTATTTGTTTTATTATTGTTCACGAAAATGCTAACAAGACATAAATTTAAAAAATCAAAAAACCCCGACTGCGTAAAAAAAATAAAAGAAAACAACTTTAAACCATCACAGATTCTAAATGGTCATTTGAAATTAAAAATCAAAAGAGAAACCTAAAAATTATTTTAAAATAACTGTCGATAGATACACATTTTGATATAGTTCGCCGACTTTTTATTTTTTTTTTTCGTATAAACAAAATGGCGTTTGTTGGCTGCCATATTGAATTTTGACTCCTGTCATATCTTTAGTGCCACTCCGCGAATTAAGACGAATCGTCAAAATCGGTATATGCCGCAAAGGAACACACATACATACATACATACATTGGCTGATAAGCACAATACCCTTCTTTGCGTCGCGCAGTCGGGTAAAAACCGAGTAAACTCAAAAATTTTGCGATTAACTCGAATAATTTTGATCAGCACAGCTTATTCGAATAACTCGAACGAAATAGAAGTGTTACTCGATTGTTCGATTAATTTAAAATTCTCAATTTCGATTAATTGATTAATCGAACAATGGAAAAGTCGAGTAAAATGAATGCCCTAAGCATACTGCAGAGTGGTCACCTTTGCAAAATAAATGGTAATAAATCTGTAACTTCTAAACGGCTGGTTGCGTATATCTGAAACTTCGAAAATCTTTAGAGGAGGACACGGGCTTTACAACGCGTATCTTGATGGCTCTAGCACGACAGGAGTTACAGTCGGCCAAAATTTACTACCTGGGACTCAAAAAATTCTGCGGCTTGCAAATTTTTTAAATGTTATCCGATTTTAAACATTAAAAGCGTGTTAAGTTAAGCTCAAAAATGCAAAGAAAAATTATTTTCAAATGTGTTTCAGTAGCTCTCACAGCTTAGAACATATTTGACTTTCAAGAAAAAAATTTTTTTTTGTTTTGACTTTTTTTAATATTTTGCCTATAACTTTTTAGTTTACAGATCGCTTTCAAATCAAAAGCCAGCATTCCATTTTTGACAAAATTCTACGTAAAACTGAAGAAAATAAATTTTTTAATATCTTTATTCTTGTAGTCGGCAAAGCGCTAAAACTGAAAAAAATTTGAAATTGACTTCAAAAATTATATTTTTTTTCAAAAATAATGAAGACGATCATTATTTTCAATTTTGTAAAAAAAATTTTGTTTAACACATTCACTCTTTAATGACATATCGCAAAAGGCAATCCATTGGCAAAATTTATGTATTAGCGCCAAATATTAAGTATTTTGGTCATGTACCCTACATTCAGCAATGGCCGAAAATCGTAAATTTCAAAAATATTTTTTGTGTTTAAGAACCCGTAAAAAATTATGATAGTAGATTATGAAAGTTTCAAAAATAAAGTTTTATTATGTAGATAGTTCTAAGAATTTTGGCTAAAAAAACCAAAAAATTTTCAAACAAACGTTTGTCTAAAAATAAATTTCATTTTCAGTTAATGTTATTTACATAATCAATGAATCGTTTGTTTGATTTTTATTTAGGACGCAAACAAAAAAACAAGAAGAAAAACTGTGTCGTAAAAAACCACCTCGATAACGGCATACATACAAATAACAACAACAATCATAGCAAGAGGAATACGATTGTACCAAGTTTGCTTACTGAAGATTTTTGAGTGAATCAATTCGTTAATGTAGTTTCGTTAATTCTAATTCATTTTGTTAGAGTCTTTAGATAAACATTCAGACTTCAACATATTTAACAAAGTGAAATTTCATAAATGCTTAATGGATGATGATGACTCAGACAAAAATTTTATTTGATATATTACAAAAAACCCAGTTTATATTTTTATTTGATTAATTAAACTAATTTGTTTAATATATGTTAGTATTTTTAGACATATTGGTTTATAAATTCAGACAAAAATATTGTTTGATATTTTTCAGAAAATCTAGTAAATCTTTTTTTTTTGATCTAGTAAATTGTTTTGTTTACATTTTGTAAATATTTTTAGATAAATTGTTTTATAGATTTAAACAATTTGTTCACTGGTAAAAAACACGATTTTTTTCAATGAAATTATTGAGATATTTTTGTCTATATTTACAAATTCGTTTGTAGGTCCGTTCGTAGGCAAAGTATTTACTATTTTATTGAATTCCTTTACAGAAAAAAAATTTAGTTTTTTCTATGTACTAATAACGTTGGGGGTCACTATTTCATCATAATTCGCGCGGACGGTTTGTCCGATTGAAACAAATAAACTCTCAGAATATGCACAATGAAATTGTCTTTAAGCCTGACTTCTACTCTAAAAATGTGCGAAGTTTCTGATAAATCCAATCAGCAGTTTAGAAGTTCCAGATTTATTACCATTTATTTTGCAAAAGTCCCCACTGTGTAGTGTTATTATACGCAGATACAAATTTACATAATACTTCATATTCAGGTGAAGGTTATAGAAGATTCAATACAGCCGAATATAACTTTCAAACACTCCTATATTTTAATTAAACTCAATATTGAATTACTTTCAGTAAACCGTAAAAAATTGTCAAAGGAATTACTAAAATAACAAAATAAAAGGAAAACAGCAAAATTGAAAAGAAAAAAAAGTAATAAATGTTTTCATAATTCTATCTCCAAAAGTGAATTAGAAATATGCGAAGAATGCAATAAAATTAAATTTTTATTAAGTAAACAAAACCATTTG
Organism: Panzeria rudis; assembly: GCA_956483635.1. Classification (NCBI taxonomy): domain Eukaryota; kingdom Metazoa; phylum Arthropoda; class Insecta; order Diptera; family Tachinidae; genus Panzeria; species Panzeria rudis. Next base: position 181,766,120 of record OY101447.1, read on the forward strand.
CGAAAAAAACCTTTCAAAGTTATTTAACTCACACAAAAAATAAAAGAAGAACATTGCTTTATTCCTTTAAAAAAGGGTGTTTTTTCAAACAAAGAGGTAGAATAAAACGTGTACGTAGTGATGCACTTACCCTTCATCAATGATTAAATCTACCAACCGCAACATTAGTTTAATGTTTATTACATTAAATTCGCTTTGGAAACTAAATAAATATTTGTTTTAAAGTGTGATTCGGTTATTTCATGAAATATTTGCCACATCTGACCGTGCCTGCCAGAGTGAAATTGTTGTGAAATAAACTGTTAAAAAAACTATGTTGTCCGTATAATAACTTCCATAAGATTGATTCGGTATCTTTCATTTATGGTTATTCAATCTTGACACTCTAAAATTTACTGTAAAGGAACGTGTTGTTATAATATGTAAGGGATACAGTTTTTACTGTGTCCCTTACTTTGACATTAGGGTAACCTTCATCTATATGATGAATAGTTTTTTGTCAACTTTCTGTTACTCTTACCACCAGTTTGGTAAATATCGATTATAGAAAAATTTACCTCCGAATTTTCGGATCAATCAATTAAGGATAAGACATGCGTGGCCCTGACACTGAAAGAACTTCATAAATTCAATGAAACAATTTCGTTGGATGTTTTCACAAATCGAATGAAATATTACACAATTCTAATGAAATTTCACGAATATTTTGAAAGAATTTCATTGGAATTGCTTAATTAACTTTTATAGTTTCGTTAGAAAATTTCATGGCAACATTTTGCCATCTTATGAAAAACCGTCTAAGTTTAGACAAAATATTTTAATTGATACTTAAACTTCTTTAAATGTATACTATAAAAAATTACAAATTATATATTCTAGAATGTTATAATTTCAATGAAATGTAGTTCATTGATTTGATGAAAATTTTCATTGGACTTATGAAATAATTAAAACACATACATATTTTTTTAACACACACCTTTATTTATTTCCACAGCTGGCAGCCAAAAGCGAACAACAAAAATAGTTTTATATTTTTTGTTGTTGTTGTACTCTTTCTTCTTCACCCCTATCGCGAATGTTATGGGAATAAGTTGTTTGGGAGAAAACCTATATTCCCATTCCCAACAAACCAATATCGCAAATATTTTGGGAGTAAAAGTGTCTATTGTGAATTATTTGGGAGTAATAGTTTCTATTGTGAGTTGTTTATCAGTGCTGTATGAATAATTTGTGTACATACCTGTAAAAGGAAAATTTACACATTTTGAAGAAATTAATAAAGTTTAACTGCGTTTTGTGGTGCTGGAAGAGAAGAAGTAATCCGCGAAGATTGCGAAGATACTAATGCGATAAATCGTTAGAGGAAAATTTGCCTGCTAGCAGCAAGATGTTCGCGGTACCACCCGTAGTTAACATGGCTGGCACTTTGGCTAGCGCACATCTCCTCCAACAGACAATAAATTTGCTATTTTTTTTTAAATAAAATTAAAAAGTAATTTAATACAGTAGCTTAAATACAAATTACTACTTACATGTTCCCTTCTCGTTTCCAACGACACTTGTTGGGAACTTATTTTGTAAAATTATTCGCGCGAGTAAACATTGGCGATACCACACTTTTTAAGTTTGTGAACTCGCTCCCAAAAACTTTATGGGAAATATTCACGATATCAACTCAGAAAATTTGGGAGTTTTTTCATAGGAATAAGTATTTGCGATAGACACATTCACCCCTATCGCGAATGTTATGGGAATAAGTTGTTTGGGAGTAAACGTGTATTCCCATCCCCAACAAATTGGTATCGCGAATTTTTTGGGAGTAAAAAGTCTATTGTGAATATCATGGGAGTAACAATTTCTACTTTGAATTGTTTGTTTTGATTTATAAATAGTTTGCGTGCTTATAAAAGAAAAGTCTATCTTGTGAAGAAAAGTGTTAATTTAAAATTAATAGTGTTTATTTGCGTTTCCTGATTTTGGAAGAAGAAAATCAATCTACGGAACTATTGCAGCGAAGACATATACGCGATGAATCAGATCCGCTATCGTTAACGGAGACAAGGTAAAAGTCCTAAAGATTTAAACGTGTTTGTCTCTAAATCAAATGTTTTTGAGAGGTTTAGCACAATCTACATTTAGTGAAGTGCTAGCAGGAGTTTTAGTGACATTAAAAAAAAGTTTTGTGCCCCCAGTGGATTGTGTGGCCATCTCTTGATGAAAAGAAAGAGATTTCACCATACTCTGGCTGCGCGGACATGGCTTCCACGAAGCAAGTACTTTGATCTTTATTAATACTCCTTCAATAAAATAAGTTTAATAAAGTTGGACATTTAAAAACAAATATGTAGCAACTTACGTGTACTTCTTGTTCCCAATAATAATTTTTGTGAATTAATTTTGTAAAATAGTTGTTGGGAGTAAATAATCGCGATGCCATATTTTTTATGTTTGTGAACGCATTCACAAAAAATTTCTAAGGGAATATTCACGATAGCAAATCATAAAATTTGGGAGTTTTGTCTTGGGAACGTTCATTCGCGATAGGGGTGATTGTTTTGACTGTGCTGTTGGCTGAACTAGGTAAGACGTTGCCTATAAAGGAAATGACGAGAATCAAGAGCCTGAGTTGAATACTGCGAGCGGGTCATTAACATTAAAAAATTTTCTGATGAGCATTGGCGTCTTCGTACGTATTTCAATCATGGAATTGTCAATAAATTAAAATAGAAAATAAAAGAGACAAGTTCATGATGGTACTAAGTAATGTAATAATTTCATTAAAAGAATGAAATAATTTTATTGTAATAATGACAGAATATCATTAAAATAACGACAGAGTTTCATTAAAATAATTTCATTAAAATTATGAAACAGTTTCATTAAAACAATGAAATAATTTAACTAGTATAATGAAATATGTTCATTAGCTTAGTGAAATTATTACAGTGCAGCAATGAAATTATTTCATATGTTTAATGAAATTTTCATTAAAATAATTCTAACGAAACTTGTTTCTAAGTAATGTAATAATTTCATTAAAAGAATGAAATAATTTCATTAATATAATGACAGAATATCATTAAAATAACGACAGAGTTTCATTAAAATTATGAAACAGTTTCATTAAAAAAATGAAATAATTTAACTAGTATAATGAAATATGTTCATTAGCTTAGTGAAATTATTGCAGTGGAGCAATGAAATTATTTCATATGTTTAATGAAATTTTCATTAAAATAATTCTAACGTAACTTGTTTCATTAATATAACGAAGCATGACGTTGGTTGAGCTTTAATGAAATTTTTCATTGGATTGATGTCAAAATTCACAGAATTTATGAACAAAATTCTTTCAGTGTAATCCGCTTAAATTTAGGGAAAACTATAATATTAAAATTTCTTTCCTTATAACTTTAAAAATATTAATTTCACAAAAAAAATTTAAAAAGCAAATGTTGCTTGTGAAGCGTACAACGTTTTATGCCCTAATAACTTTTCTCCATATCTGATAGTTAACCAAATAAATATTATATTTAAAAATCAGTTGTTTATTTCGATGGTTCCTTTATCCTCGCATCCAGCTATTTGTAAAGAATCCATTTGGAAACAAAAAGCGTTCTTTAAGTGTTTTTCTCTTTAAATTGATTTTCTTTATTCCATCACCTTTTAGAGCTTCTGAGAAAAACTTTCAGTAACTCCAGTATAAAATAATTTTTATATATGTTTTATCAGCCAGCCTTTATATAATTTTGCAATAACTTGTGGATTTTCCCTCGTATATTAAGATCTTTTAACCAAATCTGGAGAAGAAAGCTTTATATTTTTATTTATTTTTTTATTGTAAATTAAAAAAGTAAGTTAGACATGTTTCTTTCTACAGCTACACAGGATACAAATGAATCGGTTCTTTATGTCATATAAAATTTATTATTCAAAGAAAATTAAATTATTTTTTTCATTATTATTAAAGCAACATCATTTTCTTAGCTTTCTTTTCTTTTCCCCTTTAATACGTTATTTTACACCTGCATATTTTTCCAATAAGTCGCCCGCGGTTTTTAGAGACATGGATGACAAAAAAGAATTCCATTAGTTTAGTCTTTGAAAGGCGTGATATCCTACATTAAAAAGTGGTTTATTCTTGGCTATTCGTTTGTATATAGGAATATGTGTAGTGAGATGCGAAATTATATGGCTGTACTAAAAGTTTATATACCGGCATTATTACTTTATTCAATAGTTTTTCCCCCTTGCAAGACACATGTAATAAAGTGAATTTAATGGTAAATATCGAATCAATACAAACGCCACAGGTTTCTTTGTCCTTTTGTTAAAGTGTATTACTAAGGGGTTGAGAGAAGAGATGGAACAGTGGTAACGAATTTAAAAAAATATATATATGAATAAAATACACAAGCTTACAAATGCAGGTAAAGCTCATACTACAATAAACACTTCAATTTAATTTTTTTCAGAATTTTTTTCATTGCAACTATTACTCAAAGACTTTTAGTAAATTTATATTAAAAAAAAGTCACGAATGACAAACAAACTGTACACAGAAAAGAAAAATTAATCCATTTGTACTTAAATTAATACCAAGCGGTGTCAAAATTACAGTAATCCCGTTTTTTGTGAAATCACATACAGAAAGATTGATTCAAGTCGCAATATTCAAGTGCAAAATACTTAATTTTAGCCTGATTAGCCTTTATTCATGTAAAAAAATCTTATTTTAAGTACGAATATGTTTATAAACTTTATACACAGTCGTACTCGTACGTGTTGGTGTTTGTTTGCTTGATGATAATCACAAAACCACTGTTGTGCTTTTGTTGTTGTTTACTTTCATTACTCGGGCATAGCCGTCAAGTAGCTGACAAACGTCATATTAAATGTAGATTCAAGCCCGCTGTATACTTTAAAAACTGATGCGATGAAAATTATAAATTTGTTTTGAATCTAAGCCATATACTTAATTCAATCATACACAGAAAATATTATCAGTAAAAATATTTCAAACAAAAGTTTGTCTAAAAATATATTTCATTTTCAGTAAATGCTCTTTACGGAATCAATGAATTTTTTGTTTGACTTTAATTTAGTTCGCAAACACCAAAAACAACCAGAAACCCCTGTTTTCTGTTTCGAAAAAAATAACCCCGATAACGACATACACACAAATAACAAAATGTTGTTATATGTGTGTAGCCTAATAATCAATTTGGATTCAAAAAGTTTGTTTACTGAAGATTTTTGAGTGAATCAATCAATCAATGTCGTTGCGGCAATTCTCATTCATTTTTTTAGCTTCTTTAGATAAACATTAAGACTTGAACACATTAACAAAGTGAAATTTCACAAATGCTTAATGGATGATGATGATGATGACCCAGACAAAAAGTTTCTTTGATATCTTACAAAAAATCCAGTACATATTTTTGTTTGGTTAAGTAAACTATTTGGTTTAATAGTTGTTAGTATTTTTAGACTAATTGTTTTAAAAATTCAGACAAAAATATTATTTGATATTTTTCAGAAAATCCAGTAAATCTTTTTGTTTGATTTAGTAAATGGTTTTGTTTACAATATGTAAATTTTTTTAGACAAATTGTCTTATAGATTTAAGCAAATTGTTCACTGAAATAAAATTGTTAAGATATTTTTGTCTATATTTATGAACTTACGTTATAAATGCGGCAAACGTATTTTTCTTTGTGTAAAAGTAATGATTTTTTTGTAAAAGTTCACATTTTTAGTTTTCGTAACCACTGTCGAAAGCTAATAATAATTTTCATAAACTCTCTGCCCACATTTCTCTTGGAAATTTTCTTGAAAATGGGTTAAGATGGTTTATTGTCGTTAAATTTTATATTGACAAAAACTCTATATATGAAAATAATTTAATTAAATTTTATGTGCATGTTTTTTTTGTAAAACACAATATAAAACTTTTAAAAAATTTGTGCAAAAATGCTTTTGTCATATTCTAAAATTACGCATGTATGATTATGAAATAAAGAAAAAATTTGCCAATAAATAAAATTGAGAAATTTCATTTACACTTTTAAATAATAAATAAACCTTAAATAAGTTACAAAAAAAAAAAAAGAAATAAATGCGAGTATGCACTCAAGTCAGTTAAGAAGTAAAACACCTAAAGCTGTTAATGGTTCGTTAAACGAAAAATTGTTAGTTTATTTTAACTTATAAACAATTTATTACAAAGAGTACAACCAACAAACAGTATGAAATGAGCTTACAAAACTACGAACATCATAAATTTTTGAAAAGAAATGCAAATGGAAGTGACATTTACTTACGCTTGCTGTTACTATCATCGTTAGTAAACTTTAGATAATGTCAGTTTTCCATTTTACACAGTAAATCTTACAGGAATAGCAAAAACTAAATATAAAAAGTAATTGCAAATCTTTGTAATGCATTTGCACCAACTAAAGTAAACAAATAGATAAAATGTTAATAGTAGTAAAGTTAGAATATAGGATCTATGTTTTTAAGTTGTTGCAAGGAAAATTTAAGGAATTAAGGCCAAGTAGAAGTCCTTATTAACAATTTCACTTGTAGATTATAGCAATAGATTAGAACTAAAAGTAGTACCAATAGTTGCCCACATCAGTCCTGATAGCTCGCTCCCATTGAAAAACAATAAAAGTGAAACAAAAATAAATTCCCACTATAGTAAAACGGAAACTGGGGAATTTATATGCTGCATTTCATCCACAAATAAAATTTCGAAAAAAAACCATACAAAGCACTTGCAAATCTTAGTGTGCATGTGTATGTTTATCCATGTATATGTGTTTATTATAGTCCGTCATATATCTTGTTCGTACTTCCATGTATTCCCACATCACAGAAAAAAAACTTGTATGATGCTACTGACTTCGTTTACTTAATGCAATAGTTACAGAAACAACAACAACTATAAACTAATAAAATGAAATGCTCCCCCTCGTGAAATGGACTGACAGAGATGAGTGTGTGCACCTTTAGTGGCTGCGTATCAATCAGAGGGTTTAACTAGTTAAATTTATGCACTTGAGAGTTAAATTGAAAAAAAGAACAAAATTAAAATAAAAATTGTACAAGACAAAACGTTTTTAAAGTGGAAGCTGATGAGTACCCTACAAAAAGAAATTATCATTATTTTATAAAGTCAATGTTAACTTCAACGGACAGATTTACAGTACTTTGTTATTGTTTAATGATGGGACATAGCACTAGTCTACAAAGAAAATTTTCTTTAACTAAAAATGTATGTGGAATATAAAGAGTTTAATGGGCTAAATTTAAGTTAGTTTTCAGTTTTTTTCTGTCACGTACAAATTTTTTTTCACTTTCCACTAGGTATATCAGGAAATTTCATCCTACGTCGAGAACAGTATGACCCATTTTGATATAGAAAATCGCCAAAATATGAATGACAAAATTATCTTCAAATACTCTAAACATAGTTTTTTGATTTGATCAACGCTTTCAAAGTTATTCAAAATTTAATATAGAAAAAAGTAATTTTTTATAAAAGTTAAGAAAAAAAAATTTCAATCTAATAGCTCATAAAAAGTGAAAAAAAATTTACATTTTAACTAAAGTTCTTAACGGCAGGTGCCCGGCGTACAAAATAAGTCAAACATCACGAAAATCGATAGATAAGTGTTGATTTTATTAACAACTATGGGAATACACATAGACACTTAAATAAGTCCCAATTCATATCATGCAAGTCTTATTGAAAAACTTATCACTTATTCTACTTTGAACTTTCATTAGCGTTCATAAAATGAAAGTCTTATTGCTTAAATGTTTTTTTTTTGCATGTAACTATACACAATGTGAATGAATGTGTGCGTTTTTAGGGTTCCGTACACCAAAAGTGTAAAGGAACCCCATTACTTTCGCTAAGCTATCCGTCTGTCTGTCACAGGCTGTTTTCTCGGGAACCGTACGAGCTACGGACCTGAAATTTTCACAGAATATGTAGAACTTTAGCCGCTACAACAAATATATGACAGCTAAAATATAAAGGGTGTTCTAAAGCGAGCAACGAAACATGTTGAAATACTAATGTAATATTTATATAGACACTAAATTTTCAAAGTTACTGTTAATTGGTATAGTCTGTAGAATAGACTACCCCAATTAACACTGATATTTAAAAAAATAAAAATTAAAGGGTGTTCTATCAGTTAATGTAATTTTACTATGTAATTCAGACAATATGCTGTATCTTGGAAACAGCTAAAACTAAAAAATGCCAAAATTAAAAAACTTTTAAAACGAAAAATCACCAAAATGAAAAAAGCTCAAGGAAAAAAGCACCAAAATTAAAAATAATCGCTAAAACGCAAAATATCACCATAACTAAAAAGATCGCCAAAAAAAGCCAAAAACCGAAAAAAGTCGTCAAAATGAAAAAGCACTACAACATCAAAAAATCGCTAAAACTAAAAATATTATCAAAAAACGAAAAAATCACCTAAAAATTAAAAAATAACCAGAACGAAAAAAAGCGCCAAAACCAAAACAAAGCGCCAAGACTAAAAAAATCAGCAAAGCAAAAAAAATCATCAAAACGAAAAAATAGTGTCAAAACAAAAAAAAATCGCTAAAACTAAAAAAAACACAAAAAACCGAAAAAGTTCCCAAAACCGCGCAAAAGCTGAAAAAAGCGCCAACAACTAAAATAAATTGCTAAAACTAAAAATATTCTCAGAAAACAAAAAAAAAATTTTAAAAAAACACCAAAACCACAAAACGACAAAACTAAAAAAATCCGCAAAAAATTGCAAAAAACCAAAAATCGCCAGAAAGGAAAAAAGTGTCATAACCAAAAAAAAAATCGCTAAAACTAAAAAATCACCTAAAACCAAAAATAACCCCGCAAAACCGAAAAAAGTGCCAAAACTGAAAAAAATCGCCACAACTTAATATAAATTGCTAAAGCTAAAAATATCATCAAAAAATGAAAAAAAAATTTTAAAAAATGCCAAAACCAAAAACTTTCCAGGATATAACGAAAAAAATCACGAAAATTAAAAAGCGGCAGAACCAAAAAAATCGCTAAAAACAACGAAAAAACTTTAAAAAAAATTAAGTTAAACAAAAAGCACAACGAAAAAACTGCCAAAATGGAAAAAAGGGGCAACAACGAAAAGGGATATACATTTGTGTATTCGTACGGAGCCCTTCGTGTGCGACCCAAAGTCGATCTTTACTTAATTTATTTATATTACGAATGAGAAAGCAAAACGAATTTAAAGAGTACATGCTGTTGTGCGCTCGTTTGTTTTTCCTCCCTCTCTTGGCTCTCTTGCCTAAAAACTAATAAGCTTATCAATAAGACTTGCATAGTGTGAATTGAGACTAAAGGCAGAATTAGTTTGTACGTGCTGTTCTGTTCTGAATCAGCTGTTTCGTTTCTGTTCAATTGAAAATCTGTATGAGTGGTTTGTTGTTCCTTTTTCGTTCTGTTCTGTTGCGGACAAAACTGTAGAAAATAGAATTCAACGTTAAGTGACAGCCAGCAGTGCGTATGTATTAGTTTTTGTGGTGTTTTTTTGGTGTTTGTGGTTTGTGGTTTTGTGGCTTTGTGTTTATTTCACATTTCTTCACAAAACTTTATTTTCACAATTTCAATTTATTTGTTTTGATTACCTTTTGCTTTTAAAAACAGCTGATTCCATTCACAGAACAAGTAATTACAAAATATTTTCTACAGAACGTCACAGCACAGAACAGCAACAGAAAGTCAAGACTAATGAAGCCTTAAATCAGAGATCCCCAACCACATACATTCACATTTGTGCTTATGTTTGTCGTTTGTTTTTGAGAGTAATTTTTTTTCTCAATTCACCAGAGCTGCCAGGACATATTTGTCGCTGTCCCCAAATAAATTCGAAGAAATCACTACAAATCCTCACGTTTGATATACATACCAGTAATGGGAATTGTGGTACAATTGTGCCATTTCTGCCACCATTGGATACTGCTTGGCACTGTCTTACACTCGGTCTTTTTTGAGACCTTTTTCTACATTGTAATGAAAGTTATTTTATAAATAGGTACTTATTACTATTTCAGTTTTCCAAGCTTAAATATAACACATTATGGACAGTCTTACACAAATAAACAATATATTAAATCATGCTAAAGCAGTTTTCAGTTTAATATGTATGCCTTTATTTTATTAGGTATTTTACTATACTTTCAACGGTCATGAAAAATCATTTGAAATGAGAATCACCCATATACTTTTATTTTATGGCATACCAACTATTTCGAAGACTAATACAAAATATACTTTTTTATTGATAGTTACTATTTTTTAATATGCTTCATTACTCATTTTCTATCCTGAAAAAACGAATGTCGTGTTTTTAACGTTTAAAAGTTTTGCTAATTCATCAAATATCATTATTATATGGAAAATGTTATGGTTCATATCCTGAAAAATTTATTTTTTAAGTTGATTTTTTATAGATAATTTGGAAATTTTTTTGACTTATCGAAGATTACAGATCGCAATGGTTCTTAGTTCAATGTTATGTGCTTCGAAAAAATGTGCACTTCGTGTAAAAATTTCCTGGTTGTTACTTTGAGAAAATTTTGAAATATTAATAGTAAAAAGAAGTCAACGCCAGAGTAAGGCGACTATGGAACAGAGAAAAGCTATCTCTTTACGCTAATTGCTTTCAACGTACTTTTCCTATGGATGGTGAAAATGGTAATAATATAATCTGTTCACGATCCGTGTGCGCCGAAAAGAGAACACATCACTTTGGTAGAAGCAAAATGTTAACATAATAACCTCACTGTACAAGAGGCTTTTATTATATAAAACGAATTTAGAATTACATTAATTCAAATCTTATTATAAATATAAAAAAGAAACTTACACAATTCTAATTCTCATAAAGAAATTTCTAGAAATAACATACATATATGAGTCGAATCGTTGCCTTACATTGTTACCAATGTAAGATTAAAAGTGGTTCTAATTGATAAATAATGGTAATAAATCTGTATCTTTTAAACTTACGATCCAATTAACAAACGATGTATGTAATGCGGATATCCAATATATTTAAGGCAATATGTATTATGTATGAGTAATATAATAGTACCATCATATTACTCATACGTACGATATAGCAACACAGTATGACATATCGTTTTTTGTCATATCGTAAAAAATCGTAATTTCTGGCAGCTATGCTTGTAGGTAATACACTTTTGCCCTAAACATATTCCATATTAAAGATATCTTAGTTATATCTTTATATTCATAAACTTTACAAGAAGTAAAAATTAATTCAAATCTGATAATATTTGTAAAAATTTAGAGGCCGACAAGGATTTTTATGCCCGAAGTATTCAACTTTGACACGCTGTAGGTCAACAGGTGTTTCAACATGGTGGTTAAAATTTCAACATTCTTAAAGCTTAGGACCTCTTTTATGGTTTTTACACACATCGGTTTGTAATCGGATCGCAAGCTTCAAAGATACAGACATAATACTCTTTTTTTCAATTGAAAACACTGTGCACCATTGGGCAAAATCTTTAAGTTTGGCTCTAGAAGCTGTCACTGAATATCTTACTTATGTCAATTGACCTCCTACAATGACAAACCCCACGTTAAAGTTTACAAGTTCCTCTTACATACATTTCGAGAACTCGAACCGGTTGCTAGTTCTTGGAACCCAGTCACGTTACTTGTCTTCTGACAGGATCTCTTCCCTCTAGACTCTTAAATCATCAGCGAAAGTTAAGGCTTTGTTTTTTTATATTTTATATATTTGCTCCTCTAATGGTGGCTTAATATTTTTTAACTACCTTTCATATGCAGGAGTTTGTGTATTTGTGCAACTTTTAACAGATCCTGTTCCAAACGAAGGACAAACTAAATATAAAAATAATAATTGTAAGTCTCTTTCTGTACTATCTTTCACTATCGAACTGAGCCCCTTAGAAGGTTCACTTTATAACAAGCAGTGCTACCACACATCCATTGTAACTTTTTGCAAGCTTTTAAAGCTGTCAACAATGGCAAGAGTAAACGAGTAGGGATTTAAACATTAGAACATGGCAAAAAGGGATTCTACATATTGATAATGTTTATTTTTATTATAGTTCTGCATGTTGCATTCTTGCTCCTAATACTTCTTTTTTTTCATTCTTGTGCATTTTTATCTCCTCAAGAGTGTATATTTTGTGATTTTATAAAACTATTGGTTCTGCAACAAGTAGCATGCTACATGCGAATATATTGAAATGCATTAAAAGTTTATGCTGCTGGTATATGAAAAGAAATTATAGCAAACTTCATGAAAAGCAGATAATGCTCATATGTAAAAGCAAGAAACAAAACGAGGGCAACTGTTTCATAGATTGAGTGAAATTTATTTGTATGTATGTGTTGCATGTTCTTTATTTATGCCCAGGTGTTGCTTATAAATTTCCAACAACAACAACAGTTTAAGCTGTTCTTATATTAAATGAATGCGAATACTTTATTTTGTTTTTAGAATATATCAGAAGGTCGAATGCTGTTAGTTGTTTTCTACTGTTTATTCCTTTATCTTTCTTTTTTTTTGTATGTAGAAAACATGTATGCTGATGTTTCAGTTAAAATATCCTTTAAGCCATTTATCCTTGCATAAAATAATATCATCATATAATTACGTATGCAAGTATTTATGCATCAAAACCTGCTTGTAGAAAAATATAAGGACTTGTATGCAGTCGTATGTCAGGACTTAGCTTTATGTATTCCCATATGCATGTGTGAGTATTAACATTATTATTTACATTTCGTAATATCCCTTTTTTCTGTTTATTGTTGTTTTTGTAACATGTTTAAATCAAAGATTTACGTTTTACAGGGGAAAAAAAATTAGAGCAAATTAACGTGACCATCAATAGCAAGAATGGGAATAATATAATCTATAGAAAAAAAAGAATATAAAAAGGTTTTTGAAAAAGAAGTATTATTTTTAATACAAAGGAATTATTTTAGGCTAAGGATCGTAACGTTATATTCAGAAAAATTAGACATGATCAACATGCTAAGGAACAAGGGGAAAATCAACATTAATTAGTTTTTCTACATACACAACAGAACAGAACAACGTTATGTTCGGAAGTCACAATCATCGTCAGTGATCATGTGTATCTCTGCTTTCACAACTTGTTGGCTGGATCTGTTGAATGTGATCGTTATTCTTATATCTAACATTTTTTGAGAAAATTGCATACACACAGAAAAATTTCATGCTAAAAACCTCGAAAGCGAAGTGAATTAAAATTTTTTTCTGTAGTGATTTATTTTGTTTCATAAGTATTTTATCTTAATTCAACTTGATTTTACAATGAAATTTATAAAACATGTTTCCTTTTCAAATAACTAATGGCTCGATTATCGATGGCAACCGAACTTCAGTTGGGTTGCCAGTTGCTAAAAATCATATTACGGATGGCAACTGAAAGCTGTCAATTTCAGTTGCTTTTTAGTGCTTTTCTGGCAACCACAAATTTTTAGTTGCCGGCTGGCAACGCAACTGAAGTTTGGTTGCCATCGATAATCGAGCCATAAATTTCATATTGATTTCATATTCCAGTCCACTAAAAGCAAAATTAAGTTGATACGGAAATAATACGAAGAATGTGAATCTGATACTGAAATAACACAACGAATCATACTGAATCAACGTTATTTCAAGTTAAGACAACATGAAGTTTCCTATGGCACATTATGCAGATCAACGTTTGCTATGCTCGGGGTTAAAAAAATTTTTTTAATATAAAAAAATACTTGTAATGAAAACGTGTAACAAATACGTGCAAAAAATACGTGTAACTAATACTTGTACCGCATACTGGTAACCAAAATACAAAACGAAGGCAACAAGACGATGCGAAGCTTAAATTCCTCAAAAACTCAATGCTGTCGCTGTGGTATTTTCATGGTTTTCAGTGCTGCTGTTGTTTTGGAAATTTCTAGGGTTTCGGAGAGATTTTTGTGCCAGTTTTGTGTCTTGACTACGGGTTGGTGTCATTGCTAAATGAAGGTGTTTCTGCTAAATACTAACTGTATCGGCTAGAAATGCCAAACGGGACTGGGTTTTGTAAATCCCTGGATTCGGGATTTCAGAATTTCAAATCGCAAGATACCGGGATTTTTCGGGATCCCGGGATTTCGGGATTTTTCTGTTTGATGTGTAAACATCTATACGCTAGGGGTAAAAATCTTTTTCACAATACAATCAAAAATTTTGAGTAAGATTAATCTTAGTTGAGTAAGATTGTAATAACGCGGTGTGAGCTATGTATGAGTGTATTAGTGTAATCATACGGACAACAAGAAGTTCAGAGAAACTTAACAGCTGCATCGAAATACAATAACACTGGCAAAGGGAGTCTCAAGGTCAAACTCCTGCAGTAAGGTCGTAAGTTTGTTGTTAGGAGCTGTGTTGCCGTGTTTTTTAATTGAGTGAGTATTTCGGCGTTGCCGTTTCTGATTTTTGCTGGGAACTTCTGGGATTTAGGGGATTTTGTGTCCAGTTTTTCGGGATTCAGACCCGTTTCGTCTCGGTTTTTGAAGCGGGGTTTTTTGAAAAAAACCGGTTTTTCGGTTTTACCGAATTTGTTGCTGAACTTGGTGCGATATTTGGCTGACGGTTTATTGACTGCGTTTGTCTTTGACTGTTGTCTTAACTGCGGTAATTCCAACTATTTTGTACGGGTATATTATTTTTTGCTGGTGGATAAATAATACTATTATTTATGTCTGCGGAGAAGCGGAAGAGCGATATGCCTGGTGGGAGTGAGTCAGAGGTGTCTGATGCGAAGCTTATCGGTTTGAGCGATTTGTCGGGTGTAGAGGAAGGTACGAGGGTGAAAAAGAAGCGGATGAAGCCCTGTTCGCCGAAGTTGAAATGGGTGAATGATGAGAAGAATGTTTCGGTAGAAGGTGAAATGTTTCATCACTAGATGTTTACACATCTTCCCTGTGATCGGACTCACATTATTTATTTTTTTTAATAAAACACTCAATTTATAATGTAAAATATCGTCATTATGTGTATTCTTAATAACAGCTATAAAAAATTAAGAAAGAAAAGCTAATTTTAATAAATTTGAAAACAAATTTTAATATTTTACGGAATAATAAAATATAAATTTGGGAAAGAGGACGTTACAAAATTAAAAGTTAATTCTCCTGAATTAGATACAACAATATTTAATCATATTGCTCCCTTAGCCTGAAAACGCACCAAATACGACAAAACTTTTTTGTCTTATACGTCAAACACACTCGTATGATTATAACGCACATCAAAAAAAATGTTGGTGTGTGTTGTCTCATAAGAACTAATGTACTGTTGTCGTATACGTCACAAAAAACAGTTTTGTCTTATTCGGTGTGGGTTCAGCCTTAGCGATCGAAATTTCCTTTATCTCTATTACTGAGTTATCCGTTGACCAAATGACGGCACAAAAATGCTCTGAGTCCACTATGACTAGGTATTCAGTAAAATAAAATCCTGTTACCTATTGATAGCTTTTGTAGTTAGTCAAACCACTCTAGCACAAGCTCGGATGATAATTTCCATGAAAGGAGAGATTTCAGAGCTGCTGGTCTATCTGAAAAGATAGCTTTATGTGAGCCCTTAGGACTTTTATTTAAAATAATAATGGCACATGTTACAATTGTCTTAATTTCTGCCTGAAATACCGTAGGCCATTTGCACATGGAAACATATATTTTAACATTGGGCCCAAAGACTCACGCAGCAGCACGAGGTTTTGGATCTATCCGCAATCCATCGTATATTTCTGAAATCTACAGGTGAACCAACATCCTCACGCGTAGCCTTGAATGCCCTAAGCTAAAATCAACATGATATTTTTCCAAGCCTCAGTTCATGGTTTATGCTTGCCATTCGGTATAGCTTATAGCTCACTTTAAGATATTGTACTCAGGATCGATGAATGCTTTCTGCCAACACAATGAACAGAGTTTCCAAGACCCCTCCTGTAAGCAGCCACTGATGCAGAGGATCTTATGAAGATGTGAAAAGGTGTTGGACTAATTAAGGGCTGAATGGCAAAGGCTAGGCATATCCTCATTACACCGGTAGCAAGAAGATATGCCACCATCTTGACCTTGCATAGCTTAGTAGCTTCGACAATCAGCCGGGTTCTCGGCCACCATACAAGCGTGACATACGTGACAGTTGGCCTGATATTCATACTTGTTCTATATTCCATGCGGAATAATAGCGTTCGGAGTTGCCATAGCATTATTGTTATAAATAACAATTTGCAGCAATAATGCTTTGATAATTTCGAACATTTTCATTCCGCATGGAATACAGATATAATTTCATAAATTTATATGATAATTTTGGAGCTCATATAGAATCAAATTTTTTTCTTAAGAGTGAAGTAGAGTACAAGCATTATTCATGACGCCTGAGAGAACACAGCCAAATTTTCGAGTCAACATAATCGGAGGATCCAGTCAGTTCATGCCCAGTTTCTCTACGAATGTAGAGAAGTTCGTGTATCACCACCGACCAGGAGACTGGGAATAGAGGATATCCTTCGACAACCATAATACATTTAAATTCATTAATTAATGTCACAATTGTTATTTTTCATTACGAGTTTTTTGTATAAGAATTTTACTTAAAAAACGTAATTTAAATATTTCGGGACTCCCTGGGATTTTTTTTTCACGAATCCCGGGATTTGCGGTATCGGAATTTTGGGATTGGCATCCGTAGTATCGGCTAAATTCTTGCTGACGAATTGTCTTCCTTTTCCATCTAGAGTTTGAAATTACTGTCATCATTTACTTGGTGTCTTTGATTTTTTTTAATTGAGGGAGTGAAAACCAAAAGGGTACAAGTGCCAAAACTACAAAAATTCAGCTATATGCAGGAATCAACACTTAATACCAATATCTATCACTCTACAATAATTTAGGCCTTTTCGATGACCTCAAAAGAGGGTATGTACTAAAAACCAAAAATATTATGTATGAAATAAATGGGAACAAAAAACTTTGAAGTCTAATTACTCAGAATTTTCTCTTTTGCACTTGTACTCCATTGCTTTTAAGCCCCACAATTATAATTATTATTTTTGGTGGGGTCATAGCGCTGGGTCCGGTGATTAGGCGGAGTATGCCGAAGGGAGATAAAGATGAGGGGCGTCTGATATAGCGGCTAAGCAGGGCCGGCCGAAGGTGGCCTGCCGATGGCATAAAGCCGAAAGTAGCAGACCGAAGACGGCAGGACCAAGCGGATAGGTGGTAGGCCGAAGGCGATAGAAACTTCGTTCCTACCCGGTTTCCCATAATACCGTGCGCTCTGCTTTTTCAGCGCGAGAGTCCCATGTGAAATATGTCATTGCCCATTATATCCCTTGCACTCTATATCGAAAATGTTTGATCCTACAAAATACTGCAATGAACAAAATTTATTGGAAATTGTATTCTCTAAAACTTTCGTAATAACATCGAGAGTCGAACTCAAGATGAAAATTGAGATATTTACAATAATCGATTTTAGTAACCTTTGACCTCCTGCATCTAGTGACGTGTACACGGGATTATATTGCTAAAATGTATCTATATAATTTCAGCTTCTTAACACAACAGTTGGTCTCATTTATTATATACATCCCATTTTGATGTGCATTTTGTAAAGATGTAAGTGTTTTTATATTAAAATAATATAAAGAAGTAAAAAATATAATAAATAAAAAAACAAAGAATTGTTATTATTTATTTATGCATGCATATGCAAGCATAAACATTGCTATTGTTTTCAATAACCAGTCAAATAAGTAACCCAGTAAATAGAGATGGTTACCTGAAATGATTACACCGAAAAAAAAGGTTAAGATACGATTTCAATTATGAAAACTACATACTCAACTAAAGTTATTAAAATTTAATTTTTTAACTAATTAATTGATTCAATTACGAAATTAATTGAGACTAATTCTATATTTGATAAATTGTTTTTATTGAATTTTTTGAGGAGTAATTTTTTCCGTGTAAACTTATAGCTTCGCAAGGAAGGAGTACCATCCAAGAAACTTCCAACGAGCTGGAAGTCCAAAAATCCACCATAAGTTTAATAGTTTCCACCAAGCTGGGAACTACATTCGCTGGGATATTTCGAGCATATTTGAGTGAGTGTTGAAGTATATTTCTTCAAAGACTTTCTATAGATTTAAATAACAGAAAAACAAAAATACTGAAGAGATCCTTGACTTAACGGCTTCAAATTGCATCAATTCATAGTTGTATACCATGATGACATCCTGTATTTTATTGTAAAAATATACCCCCCCCCCCCCCCCCCAACTCCATTACATTCTTGCTGCTACACTTATCCCAGCACTTTAAGTCTCTATGGCAATTTAAAAAGTCATTTTGCATTTTATTTAAAAGCATTTTTTCCTCAACTTTAGTTTTGTTGTCACTTATAAATTTTTAATAAAATATCTACGATTTTTGTGTCCTTTGACTTTTAAAAGATTTTAGTATTTTATGTATTTCTTTTTTTTATTTTGTCAAGGAATTTTCCTTCTCACTCCTGAGCTCTGAGGTGCAAATTTTCTTTGTGAGGAAAACAAACAAAATTAATAATATTCTATTATATTTCTTTTCAGTTTATTTTACATTTTTATAGTTTCGAGCAATTTTTTAATTAAGAATATACTATGTTTGCTTATTGCTGGCAGGAATGTGCAAAAATAAGGAATTTCTTATATTAAGGTTTGTAAGAAAAAGTAATAAACATTTTTTCACTTAAGCAGCAAATTATTTCTCGTAAATTTAATATGTATTTCAATTGACATTGTGACATGTTGATTTTACATTGGTATTTTTTTCTGTGTGTAGGTATTACTAGCTTTCTTATGTCGAGTCACTATAACTTTGAGGCAAATGGGAGGGAGGGGGCGCATAACTCCCCAGAATCCCAGATGGAAACTTTTAAAGCGCCGATACATGAACATAATTTATTCCCCCAATCTGCCAGAATCTGTCTTTAGAACCATTAATTTTTTGGGAAGTGTTATTAACCAAATTTGACGTGGAATGACAGAAAATCGTTCCTAATTCTATATTTTTACAGATTTTTGTCAAATATTTCTTCAGTGGGAATTTTGCATCAATTATTTTTCAAATTCATATATTTTTAAGCCTTTCAAAGACTTTCTTGAAGAAAAATTCAATTATCTACATTAAAACTTCATCAATGCATTGAATCTTCTCTTCTCAGAATAATACTGGTAAAATAATATTTTTGCTTTTAAAAACAGTTTGTATTTTATAATTACTTATTTTTCCAAAAACTAGAACAAATGAGAATCTATATGCGTATAACTTTGCCACCTTATCTTTCCTCCCATTGTCCCTTTACACAAGTTAATATAATTTCAGGTGAACAGAATACAAAAATTTTAAACAATTGCTTTTTATTGTTGTTATTGTTCTTTGAGTAAAAACTGACCACACAATAGTTACAAGTACAATGGTAAAAATTCAATTCAATTGAATTCTACTTAATACGCTTTGGGCATCATTTCTTTTGTAATGTGCTGGGTTTTTTTTAAGCTGCATCTCCTCCCTCTACTTTTTGTTATTTTTTGCCATTTTGTTGATTTTAATGCGGTTTTGTTGCTTTTGTTCTTATTGTTGTTTTATAGTTTTTGCATTCACTTTTATTGTTTTAACTGTTACTACCAACCAGTAGAATAGCCAAAAGTAATAAGCTTTTGATGATGGTCATGAGCAACGACACACAGACGCTTATATTCACAAAACACACAGAGACACAGAAAAGTATTCTTGCATATACAGTTTTTGGTTAATAAAAGTCGACTTCTATTGGGACTTTTCGTCTACATCAATTTTAAATGCAAAAAACGACCGACAATGCGCTGGCCTCAACAATTTCATAGAAGAATAAGAGAACTATCATTGCTCCATACCATAGCTCCTGCTACCAAGGAAAACGTTATTTGGCTCAATGACATCGCAGAAGAAACTTGGATCACATTTTTAAGAAAGTTATATATTTCGAAAGATATTTTACGATATATGCTTTCCTCGAGCTTGCATATCCTCCCCCAACCAGTCAACAACATCATTTCAGCCAAATAATATCTTCTCAGTTGCCCATACATTATACAATATTATTGAACTTATTATTGTCGTTCTGACCTATAATTTGAAATAAGTGACACAATATTCTCCAATAAAATATGGCCCAATTTTTCTCAAAGTAAAAAGTTAAACAAACATTTGCTGAACAATGTTGCCAGCACATAAAACAATTTTTTTAGTTGTCCAACAAAAATCGAAAGCCTTTCGAGTTTTGCCAATATATTGTACCACCTTCTAATATGACATACGCGAAATTATTGTAGAATATGAAAAATGGCACAATTCAGTGTTTTTTTTTTATAAACACGTATGTTTTAAAACCAATTTTTTCAGTAAAGCAAAAATAAATAAATTTCATTGAAACTATAGCTTCGATATAAAATATATGCTAAGGAACTGTGTGCAAAATTTTCAGGAAAAATGGTATTCTAGCAAAGAGTAAAATTAAGTGCTAAATAATAAAACAAAATTCAGAACGACTTCAGATAAACGAAACGTAACTCTGCTTGTGTCTTTATAAAATCCATCACACATGAATGCTTAAGTCGTTTTGCTAAGAATATATAGAAGTTAGGCTGTTAGGTTGTGAACAAAAAAATTTCTTCGATATTTCGAAAATCTATTTAAGTCGACTTATGCTGTTATCTACGAAACCACAGAATTATATTGCAAGTGTGTGTGTGGGCCTTTTTAAATATATAATTACCCAGGACACAATTTTGGCCGACTTGTCTAACATCAGAAAAAATCTGAGACGTTACCAGACAATCAGCCGAGTTGTCTAAAACTCCCTCAGACATTTTGCGGAGCAGTAGGCAGTTTTCTGGTACGACGTTTCTGCACATTGTCTGAACTATTATCCGATTAATATCAGAATAATTTGCACATTATCCGAAGGCAATTTAATTTCCTTTAAGGCTTTTAACAGAGTAGTCTGCACATTTTCTGATCTACATCTTACGACTTTTAGCAGTCACTTCTGCACATTGTCTGATTTTAGTTTTCGTTACAATTCTAATTTATCTCTTGCGTTTATACGCACAAATATTTGAGTTTTTAGACTTGTAAAATATCGGTAAATGTTTTCTAATGAGCTGCCATAAGCAGCACAACAATGCATGGAGAACTTTAAACGACATTTCTGTTAAATATCTAATCTTAGCTCCGACTTTTCTCTGATATTAATACGCCAGAACGTAAAACGTATCAGAGAAATCGGAAAATTTTCTGATGTTTTGTCAGATATTTTTCCGACATATATAAGACATGTCGAAAACAAAACACACACAAAACACACAGAGACACAGAAAAGTATTCTTGCATATACAGTTTTTGGTTAATAAAAGTCGACTTCTATTGGGACTTTTCGTCTACATCAATTTTAAATGCAAAAAACGACCGACAATGCGCTGGCCTCAACAATTTCATAGAAGAATAAGAGAACTATCATTGCTCCATACCATAGCTCCTGCTACCAAGGAAAACGTTATTTGGCTCAATGACATCGCAGAAGAAACTTGGATCACATTTTTAAGAAAGTTATATATTTCGAAAGATATTTTACGATATATGCTTTCCTCGAGCTTGCATATCCTCCCCCAACCAGTCAACAACATCATTTCAGCCAAATAATATCTTCTCAGTTGCCCATACATTATACAATATTATTGAACTTATTATTGTCGTTCTGACCTATAATTTGAAATAAGTGACACAATATTCTCCAATAAAATATGGCCCAATTTTTCTCAAAGTAAAAAGTTAAACAAACATTTGCTGAACAATGTTGCCAGCACATAAAACAATTTTTTTAGTTGTCCAACAAAAATCGAAAGCCTTTCGAGTTTTGCCAATATATTGTACCACCTTCTACTATGACATACGCGAAATTATTGTAGAATATGAAAAATGGCACAATTCAGTGTTTTTTTTTATAAACACGTATGTTTTAAAACCAATTTTTTCAGTAAAGCAAAAATAAATAAATTTCATTGAAACTATAGCTTCGATATAAAATATATGCTAAGGAACTGTGTGCAAAATTTTCAGGAAAAATGGTATTCTAGCAAAGAGTAAAATTAAGTGCTAAATAATAAAACAAAATTCAGAACGACTTCAGATAAACGAAACGTAACTCTGCTTGTGTCTTTATAAAATCCATCACACATGAATGCTTAAGTCGTTTTGCTAAGAATATATAGAAGTTAGGCTGTTAGGTTGTGAACAAAAAAATTTCTTCGATATTTCGAAAATCTATTTAAGTCGACTTATGCTGTTA
The DNA here is from genome assembly GCA_956483635.1 of Panzeria rudis. Lineage (NCBI taxonomy): Eukaryota > Metazoa > Arthropoda > Insecta > Diptera > Tachinidae > Panzeria > Panzeria rudis. The sequence goes on from OY101447.1 coordinate 181,788,616, forward strand.
TCTACGAAACCACAGAATTATATTGCAAGTGTGTGTGTGGGCCTTTTTAAATATATAATTACCCAGGACACAATTTTGGCCGACTTGTCTAACATCAGAAAAAATCTGAGACGTTACCAGACAATCAGGCGAGTTGTCTAAAACTCCCTCAGACATTTGGCGGAGCAGTAGGCAGTTTTCTGGTACGACGTTTCTGCACATTGTCTGAACTATTATCCGATTAATATCAGAATAATTTGCACATTATCCGAAAGCAATTTAATTTCCTTTAAGGCTTTTAACAGAGTAGTCTGCACATTTTCTGATCTACATCTTACGACTTTTAGCAGTCACTTCTGCACATTGTCTGATTTTAGTTTTCGTTACAATTCTAATTTATCTCTTGCGTTTATACGCACAAATATTTGAGTTTTTAAACTTGTAAAATATGGGTAAATGTTTTCTAATGAGCTGCCATAAGCAGCACAACAATGCATGGAGAACTTTAAACGACATTTCTGTTAAATATCTAATCTTAGCTCCGACTTTTCTCTGATATTAATACGCCAGAACGTAAAACGTATCAGAGAAATCGGAAAATTTTCTGATGTTTTGTCAGATATTTTTCCGACATATATAAGACATGTCGAAAACTCCTTTAGAATTTCCCTAGGAAATTCGTCGGAATTCGTACAGAATTCTGTTAGACCTTTCGGTATAGTTGTTAGAATTTCCTCAGATAAAGAGATCCGGTTTCTTGTCAACCACTCATATGATTTTCGGTACGTTTTCTGACCGACATCGGATACGAATTCGGCATCTTGTGGCGACGTTCTGACCGACTTCGGACCGAAATGGGCAAAAATTGTTTGCTGGGTATTTTCATGCGTAATAAAAAAAACGCTTAAGAACCTATACGTACTGCGTTTTTTAATATTACTCATACGCATTGAGTGAAACTTTTTATTTCATACAACAGCCAAAAAGTATGCAACAGCCTTGGAGCCAATCTTTCAGTATAAGTAATATTTATAGAAATCAAATTAAATATTATTCTTACGGCATTATTTCGAAAAAAGAGTACACAGCGGAGTTGCCAGCTTGGCAGTTTTCCCCCTAGATTTAGGGCTTTTTATTTCATTTAGGGCCAAATTTAGGGAGCTAAAATTCTTAGGGGGAAATTTAGGGGGCATAAATTTATATTTAGGGGATTCTAGGTATTTTTCTATCTGCATGCCTATACAAAAGATCTCAGTATTATTATATATTACAACTGGTCAACCAACATCTTTTTCAGTGTCATTGTTATTTATGATAGCTAGAAGATTTCCCTATAACTAAAAGTTCTGTATTTTACAACTGATCAATTTCGTTTCCATAGTAGATAAAGTAAAATCAAACTACATTTTTTTCTGTTAATTCAAGTGCAAGATTTATAGAGAAAAGCCCTTTGAAAATATTTTGTTTTTCCATTATGTGCCTAAACTTTTTCATTCCGATAACCTGTATAAAGTTAGTGATGATGTTTTGGTATCTCTTGATATTTTTGAAGAAACTTGTTTTCAATGTTTGTAAAAGCCATTTTTAAGCTAATTCTACTTTGGTATAAAATTTAATTTATATACTTACATTTCGTCATATCAAATGCAAAAGGGCCCATTGTAATTTTTTAACATTTTGCAGGAGAGATTAAAGACTTAATAAAAAGCAAAGTATTTTGACTGTAAAAACTGGTTTTTCAGGATAGTATCATTGATTCAGGGTTTATTATCAATGATAATACCCAGAAAAAAATTTTTTTGATCATAAAAGTTTGCTTTTTATTAAGTTTTTTATGTCCTGAAATTTTTTTGATAATGATGATAGGCTTTTTTCATTTTATATGAAGATATCGTGCTATAACCGCCAAAAAAGCTTAAGCGCCATAAAGTAAATTTTTCAGGAGAAATATTTTTTAGTTATCCTTGGTTTAAATCGAAGTAGAGCCCTTATATTGGCTATATAGGATTGTGGTGGACTGTTATATGTAATGTTAATAGTTTTAATAAATTTCCTATAAGACAACGCATGTTTGTGTAGGTTAAGATATTTTAAGATATTATTGATGCCATGAAAAATCAATTAATTTAATCAAATTATTTTAAAACTAGTAATTATTATCTTTATCAAGCTGTTCTTTAACCGTTTCATTGAGGTCCTTGCCGTTTTTGACACTAGTTTTGCTCTACTTGCAAAAGAGAATTTTAGCTTAAGCGACACATTGCAGTTACAAAAAAATGTAAACAAATTAAAAATTTAAAGGGAAACTGCACTTAAGCTAAAATTTCTTTTGCTGTATTTTCGTAACGGTATATGGCAGGACTTTGAAACTTTAACAGATAGTCCGATTTATCGTAAATAATCGATTTTCGTTCAAAAACGATTTTCGAAAAGCATGTCGCTTGAGCTTTTTTGGCGGTTATACCTCGATATGTACATACGTAGCAGTATTTTATTAGTTTCTTTTTTTAATTCATATGTATTTTATTAAATAATAATTTTCAAGAAACTATAAAAATATTTTTGTGGGGAATTTCAGAAAAATTTTTTAAAATTATGGTGTATTCACTTTGTGCAGGTAAGGATATTTGTACGTAAATTGAAACTGAATCAAGTTAATTTACTTAAGGTAAACTATATATTACATAAACTTTTCTTTTTTGGGGTTTTATTATCAAAAAAGGCTCAAATTAGAGGGTTTTAGAATATTTTTGGGGGGAAGAAAAAAAGTTCACACACATGGCACAGTAGACTTCTAGTTTAAACTTTGAAAATGACCTCCCCACACTGATAGAAAAACCGGTATAACGCTAATGTAATTTGACATCAATACTATATCAAGTGTGTCTTCGTTTTTAACCCCATGACACTTTTCATCACTGTGATGCCCATGAATGCCAATGATGACAAATCTATCATCAATACAATGACATATCGATATAAGAGAAATGACTAATTGGCATCAATTTAATTATAAAATCACATCAATGTGATGTCGTTGATAGAAAACTCGTCAGAGCGCTCATGTAATTTCATATCAATGCTATGTCAAGCGTCTTCGTTTTTGACCCAATGACTCTTTACATCACACTGATCTCAACGCTTACATCAGCTGTCGCCCATGGAATGATTGAATTAGTTATACATATTTATATTTTCTCACTTTTACTTGTTTCTATTTTAGTTTTATTTTTGTTATTTTATTTTTTCTTACACAGAAAAAAGTAAATATTTAACACCGGTAATTTTCGAAAATAGCATGAAATTTAATAAAACCTGTATTAGATTCAAGTATAATTAATATTTGTTAAAAGTTAAATTTTTTAAGAAATCATTAGGGAAAAATAAAAATATTTTCAAACAATTTTTTATCAAATATATAAAAAATCGTTATCACAGAAAATTCAAGAATTTTCTTCTCTGTAGTATTGGTCTTATTCCCAGAGTTCTCAATAGCACATTTATAAACAGGTACCTCTACCATTTCAGATATGTCACAATCAAAAACATCGGCAGCACAAAGTCAACATAAACTTTAAGTGTCATCAATATGATGAAAAGATGTCATACTATCGTTTGCTTCAATCTTTTGTATGCTGTATGTATACTGGAATAGTTTTTTAAGACTTGTATTTTTTATTATTAGCTCTGTCTTAATAATGATGATAAGTGTACATCAATGCCATGTCATGTCTTTTAACTTTTTAAAAATACGTTTAAGCACAAAAACTAAAAATAACACAATAAAATGTTTATTAAAATACAATATACAAACGTTGTTTATTTATTTCTTTTATACATATTTTTATACTTTAATATTAAGTGGTACAATATATTGATGTCATTCCAGTCATCGCATTGATGACACTTAAACTATGGAAAAATTCTTTAACGACGTTGGTCATCATATTGATTTCTGTTTTCATTGTAATAATGACATTTGTCATGGCATTGATGTCAGAATTCTGATGATAGGGCGTCATGAATACGATAACACATTTGTCTATGAGTGTAGATTGCTCAAGAGGGAAGCTTTCCAATGTTTTGTTTGTTTTCAGTCTGACTCAAAAATTTTAATATTCCCATCACGAGTTTGAAATCTCGATAAACGATACGAATGGTGGTAAATGATCACTTAAAAAAAATATTAATTAATACAATATTAGCAACGATTTCCTTGAGGAAACTTCCTTCTTATAAAGAAAAACTTGAGAAACTTTTATGGGACAAAACTTTTGTAATATTAAATATTTTTACACTTTCCAATGTCTTAAGCACCTTGAAATGTTTTGATTATTGTTTATCGAAAAAAAACAAAACTGATTTCAAGATGGCCAAGCTAGTCGTTGGATTTTTACAAAATTTCCCACAAATATAACTATCTGAATTGCATTATTTTTTGGTAGGGTTTATAGCGGTACCTGGAGTTGTTGTTAGCAAATACACTGGAGTTTGGTGCATATAATAATATTTTAATCTATATAACATGAATGCAATTACGTTTCGATATATAAAAAACTGTTCATACTTTTACTATTAACTGAGTATTCACCCAGGACATTTAGTGCACAACGTATGCACAATAAAAAAAGCATATTGTTTATAAATTTTTTCTCTTAAAAGAAGAATTAAAAATATATTGATTGACTTTAAATTGGTTTAAGTTTACAAAGTATTATATTTTATTGGCGCACGTTCCTGGATACGGAGTAACAAAATTCATAGAAATAATTTCAGAAGACTACAAAAAAATTTCAATTTTGAAATTAAAAACTGATTTCCTTTAATTAAAATATTTTTAGAACAATTCTTATTCCATTGTAATTCAGTGCAAATTCTTCGAATATTAAGAAAGATGAAAACTTATTAGGTTGGTAAAACTTTAGCTGTGATCCCATCATATTCCAATTGTTCTAAAAGCTAATAATTTGATGGTCAAATTTACACAAGAAGTTATTTATTATGACTAAAAACATGTTTAATATATTAAAAAGCACCAATAGCTTGTTTTCCACAACCATGCACTACTTGTACTAACAATAGCATATTTCTTGTAACCATGCCTTTTGTTTACGTACAGGATTTATTGTATCAATCGTAGAATAAGCTACTCTGCAAATACCAAAGCTCCACTAATATTTTTTGCCACTTTCATAAAAAACGGATAAAATCCGATAATAAAAAAATAATGAAGTTATATGTCATTAAGTGAAAACGACTGTGTTATGTATATTATATATCATAAATAATTAATTTAATTTAGTTTGCAGTAAAAGAAATTTTGTATGGAAAATAAAATCGTCTTTTTTTACTTTATGGCTTATAACTCTTTAATTTTTTGTAGGATCTCCCCGATTTTAAGCTTCGTTTATTCGGCAAAATATTTTCTTTCACGTGTATTTTAAAAGAAATTATTCAAAATTATTTTCCAATTCAGTTTTGAATTTTTAGTCGAACTGTATGGTTTTGATTCAAAGTTATTTAATTAGTAATAAACATTCAAAAAATGCCAGCATTGAGAATATCGATGATATTCCACGCTGGTAAGACTGAAATGAAAAAAGCTTAAAATAGTTGAACAAGCTAAGAAAAGAGAGTTAGCAAAGTTCCGAACATTTAGAAAAGAGTTCATTAATAGGTGCGACTCGCCGCGAGATGGCGACAGTTTGTTAAATGAGCTTACTAAAACTAGTAGGATTTTCACTAGAGTGTTTTTGCTACTGTCACTGGTAGTGTAGGTAAAGGGCTCTGATGAGTAGACTTGGTAGTCTCGAAACAGTTGTCAGTTCAACCTTCCGTACATCCAAATTTTTCTTTGACTTTTCAATATTTACATGCCTTAGAATTTCTTTCTTAAATAAAAACTAATTTGATCGAAAGATTAAAATTAAAAATTAAGACAAAATAATTAAATAACTTTGAATATTTTTCCATATTAGTGAAGTAACTTAAAATGAAATTAATAATATTATTCAAACTTCCAACCGGGGAAGAGGACTTTGTTTGTAACCGCAATACTCTTTTGTGCTCAGTTGTGCGAGTTGTTGTTGTTATGTTGTTTTTATTGTTATGTTCGTGTTGTGTAAATATAAATCGCCGACAAACAGACGACAAACTTAACATTATTTTTCATTTATAGAACATCCAAAAATCTTTTTTTAACATTACTTGAATATGCAAAGGTGACTTCTTGCAATGCAAAGCCTATGCAAAAAAGTGATTAGAAATAATTCGAACCTTTTTTGCATAAAATTCAGAGTCTTACTGACTTTATTGTGCAGAAGCCCTGTTTTCATCGGCGCTGTTTTTCTTTTTTTCTTATATATATAAAAAAAACAAGTTATAAATTAAACACACATTTTGTCATAATTTGCTTTTTTACAAAAGAAACAAAAATATAATTTTCGCTATTAAGCCTTTCACACATTAATCACAAACTCATAAGGCTGTAAAAGGCTAATATTTACAATATATACAAATGCTTTATGACACAAAGGAATTTTAAAATAGAACATAATGGACCTTTTCTAATTATTTATAATTTTTTCTGATACAGGATTATGCATTAGTTATCAAAATAATTTTTCAATATATTTTAAACTTATATGATTATGTTGGAAACAAATTTCCTTTGTTAACTTATTTTATTAAAATTAGTCAAAAAAAAATCTAAATTGCACGGGTCAGAATACCAAAAATAATGTTTATTTTTTTTATTTAAAATTTTCATTACGCTTTTGTCACTGACAGGAGTATGTAACAACATATGCACGCCCAATTGCCAGCTGAAATAATCACTGGCCATTAAGACCTTTAGCTTTTGCCTCTGGCTTGTTTTTTCCTTTTATGTATTTTTGTGGAAAATTATAACAGAAAAAAAAGTTTTAAATTTAAAAGAAAATGGAAAATGGAAAAAAGTTAAGCTGATTATAGCCCATTACGTTTTATTCTTTAAAGTATTGTTGTTGTAATTTTAGCAGCAACAATACAAATGAAATGAGCAGTACTTTTGAGCGCATATGTGTATGCAAGCATATGTTTGTGGGTGTTAGGAAAAATATTAATGTTAGTATGTATGTACATGTGTGTTTGTGTATGCATGAAAAGAATTATATAAATATTTTGACAAGGGTTTACAAATCATACGAAATGATTTTATCTGTAGTCTAAACACCCGCACCCATTTACTTACAGACATGCCACAAGCCCATTTTCAGTGTATTTTTTTAGGGGCTTATATTTAAATTTTACCCTTTTATTAAGCATGTAGTTGTGGTTAATTGTATGTAAATTCCCAGGAAACAATTTTGGCCGACAGGTCTAACATCAAAAAAAATCTGAGACGTTACCAGACAATCAGCCGACTTGTCTAAAATTCCCTCAGACATTTGGCGGAACAGTAGGCAGTTTTCTGGTACGACGTTTCTGCACATTGTCTGAACTATTATCCGATTAATATCAGAATAGTCTGCACATTATCCGAAGGCAATTTAATTTCCTTTAAGGGTTTTAACAGAGTAGTCTGCACATTTTCTGATCTATATCTTACGACTTTTAGCAGTCACTTCTGCAAATTGTCTGATTTTAGTTTTCGTTACAATTCTCATTTATCTCTTGAGTTTCTACGCACAAATATTTGAGTTATTAAACTTGTAGAATATGGATAAATGTTTTCTGATGAGCTGCCATAAGCAGCACAACAATCCATGGAGAATTTTAAACGAAATTTCTGATAAATTTCTAATTTTAGCTCCGACTTTTCTCTGATATTAATACGCCAGAACGTAAAACGTATCAGATAAATCGGAAAATTTTCTGATGTTTTGTCAGACATTTTTCCGACATATATAAGACATGTCGAAAATTCCTTTAGAATTTCCCCAGGAAATTCGTCGGAATTCGTACAGAGTTCTGTTAGACCTTTCGGTATAGTTTTTAGAATTTCCTCAGACAAAGAGATCCGGTTTCTTGTCAACCACTCATATGATTTTCGGTACGTTTTCTGACCCCCATTGGATATGAATTCGGCATCTTGTGCAGACTTTCTGACCGACTTCGGACCGAAATCGGCAAAAATTGTTTGCTGGGAATATATGCGAGTGTGTGTGTTGATAAAAAGTGTTCCCCTTTGCTACACAAATACTTTTCATCACGAATTCGTGTATATTTCCTTGTCAAAGTTACCCCTTTTTGAATCTTAAATCACTCTGAAGCCTAGCAAGGCAATTGAAAATAGCAGTATTTAAGCAAATTTCAATTTGCATTTTTCTAATTTTCTATTCATATGTGTATACATGCATACATATATACATATGTATGTATATGTATGTATATATTTTTATTAAATTAATTTGATTTTTAAAGCCTATTACACTAATTGTTCATGAACATCCGTTCACAGAGAAAAAAATAACAATGTAAAATCAACATGTCGCAATATTCATTGGAAATACTATTAAATTTATGGGCAATAATTTGTTTTTTAAGTGTATTGTTGGTGTTTACTTGTTTTGTTCATACCCTGCGGCAAACTTTTGGTGGCCATCATATATAAGGCCTTCTGTAAGGACTTCCTAAATCTGTTTTTAGATCCAGTACTCATGATCGCTTGCCTTCTCAGGAAGACGTTATGTAAGGTCTATCTACTCCCTTCTACATAGGTTATTTTTTAGCGTTTTGTACACTAAAAGTGTAAAGGAACTCTATTGTTTTCGCTACGCTGTCCGCCTGTCTGTCTGTCTGTCTGTCACAGTCTATTTTCTCGTGAGCCATAAGAGCTACTGACCTGAAATTTTCCCAGAATATGTAAAACTTTGGCTGCTAAAACAAATGGTGTTCTAAAGCGAGCAACGAAAAGTATTGAAATACTAATATAATATACAGACACTGATATATAGACACTTTAAATTTTCAAAGTTAGTGTCAATTGGTGTAGTCTGTAGAGTAGACTACACCAATTAACACCGATATTTAAAACAATAAAAATTAAAGGGTGTTAAGTCAGTTAATGTAATTTTGACTATGTAATTAAGACAATTTGCTGGATCTTGGAAACCGTAAGAGGTAAAATCTTAAAATTTAAAAAAACGCTAAAACTAAAAAATTCCAAAATTAAAAAAATGTCAAAATAAAAAATAGCCAAAATGAAAAAAGAGCTTAAAGGAAAAAAGCACCAAAATTAAAAAAATCGCTATAACGCAAAAAATCACTAAAATTAAAAGGATTGCCAAAAAACTAAAAAAGCGCAAAAAAAAATAAAAAGTCGTCAAAACGAAAAAAAATCTATAAAACCTAAAAAATCGCTAAAACTAAAAATATCGTCAAAAGAAGAAAAAATTTCCAAAAATGGAAAAAATTACAAAACCAAAAAAGCGCCAAAACATAAAAAACAACTTAACTAAAAAAAATCGCAAAAAACCGAAAAAATCGCCAAAACAAAAAAAACTGTCAAAACCAAAAAAAAAATCCCTAAAACTAAAGAAATCACCAAAAACCGAAATAAGCGCCATTACTGACACAACGCGCCAAAACTAAAATAAATCGATAAAACTAAATATATCGTCAAAAAGCGAAAAAACGTCAAAGCAAAAAAAAATACGCCTAAGCGAAAAGATCACCAAAACTAAAAAAATGGTCAAAAAACAAAAAAAAATTGTAAGAAACGAAAAATCGCAAAAATCAAAAAATCACCAAATGAAAAAACGCCAAAACCAAAAAAAAAATCGCTAAATCAACAAAAAAAACTTAAATAATAACAAAATTAAATTAAACAAAAAAGTAAAATGAAAAAATTGCCAAAATGAAATATGGGCAAAAACGAAAAGGATATATGTGTATTCCTATGGAACTCTTCGTGTGCGAGCTAAAGTCGCACTTTACTTAATTTCTTTAAGACCTAATTTTGGAAATGCTGCTAAATGTTATCTATAACTTAGGATATAATAATCTTACCACACACAGAAAAAAAGGAAATGTAAAATCAACATGACGCATTTGTGATTTGAAATCATATTAAATTTACAAGAAATAATATGTTGTTTAATTGTGTTAGTGTTTATTTGCTTTGTTCATTGCTACAGTTCACTGTTGTGCTTAATTGTGTGACTTGTTGTTGTTTATTCTTACATGTGTCAGCTATGTAGACGACAAAAAACGAATTACCAGCGAAAATTTGCAGCTGGTGGCTTAAAATTACCATTGTTTCATATTAATTTTAAATGAAAAATTATTAATCTAACCTTAAATCTCTTCGATTTAATATTTTTCACTGTTAAAACAACTTTGTTATAAACGTTACATTTCATTTTAAATCAATATGACTATAACTTTAATTTCAAATAAGTTTTATGTTAAATAATCATTTAAATCATGTTGAAATAAAATGAAATTCATTTTGCATACGATGGTTATTTATTTTGGTGTATAGCTAAAGTAAAGTTTGAAGCTGTTGTGGCTGCAGTGGTTAGCGCGTAGACTATCATGCAAGTGGCACGAGTTCAAATCTTGACTGTGGCTACCAACTACAACATAAAGTTTTCTGATGTCTATGTTAACAACCATCACATAAGTAAAACAATTTATAAAATAGCTACATTAAAGTCATGTTGTTTCAGCAGGATATAACTATAAGTCAACATGATTCATAGTGTTCTTTCAATATCAAATTCTCATTGTTACAACTGGATATAACTTTGATTCAGCATAATTCTGCGCGTTATTTCAATATCAAATTCACGTTGTTTCAACTCGAAATAACTTTGATTTAATATGATTTCTCGTATTATTTCAGAATTAACTTCATTTTGATTTAACTGCTCCACAGTATTAAATCAACATGAAATATAGTTAATTCAAAAGGATAAATGTTTTTTAAGATTATTGTAAATCATGTTGAATTAAGATGAAATGCCTATGAAGCAAACTCACTACCGAAAAATGTTAAATTAACCTGGTTTTCGACGATTTTACATTGAAGTTTTCATGTGTGCACCTTGGCACTAAAAAGTCTATGAAGATAAGAAAGTGAACACATACATGTACATGTGCATATATATTGAAAATGTTAAAATTTACTTTTTTTAAGATATAGTGATTTGAATTTTCGGATATATAAAAAGTTTTAATGTGGACTGAAAAAATGTTTAATCACATCATTGTGAAGAGAGTCTTATTGCCTTTCAAAAGATATACTGCCGAGCTCTGTGACTCAAACATTTTTTGAGATATTTGTAATTATGTAAGTAAACTTAACTTTTGTAGAGTTTTTTTTTAATCTTGATAATATCATATCTCTCTCCATAAGTAAACGACCCAGGAACCTGAAATTTTATATCCTTGTTTTTGTTTTATGGGCAAAAACAGAGAAGGTGAATTAACTTTATATCGATACTTTGGCCATCCCTAATACATATATAAGCATGTACTATATAGTGCTTTATTATTTATTATTTTTACACTCAAATCTCAGCTGTATGTAAGTATTTGTTCAAAATATTTAAAAAAAAAATCTAAATCGTTCTACGTTTCGTCTTCTGCTTCTATTTGAAATTCAAAAGCTCTTAATAAATTTTGACAATTTCATTTTGTGATTAAAAGGTTTTATGCAAATTGTTTTTTTTTACTCTTAACTCACACTTGCACCTTCACCACTTTTCATACATTTGTTCATTCGTACCTTTTATTTGTAACTCATTAAAAGCAAACATTCAGTTGTTGAACGTTTTTTGTTTTTGTAGTATTTGTTTTTATTAACTTATTTTTTACATTTGTCAAATGTGTAAACTTTTGACTTTTGAGGAGATAGTACAGTGTCACTAATGTTAGAAATTTATGGTAATAGAATATTGTTACGAGTTCCAAATACAGATTCAAATATAACAAACAAAAATACAGCACTAACTACCCAGTAAAAAATTTTCATGTTTTTTGAAGTACTAATGCAATAAAGCGCATAGTAATATGCTTTAAAAGAAGAGCTTATTGCAGAGCAGTCAATGTATATGAAAGAAGATTTTTTCACTGCTGATATAATGCAGGGTTTTAAGCGAGAAAGTTCCATATAATTACAGTTTTAGTGCTGAAAATTGTGATGATTTGCAGCACTTCAAAAAGCGCTTTTGTAGTACTCCAACCCGGGAACTCACCATACAAAAATCTACAGCGATATCAGCAGGTTCCTAGGCACTACTTTTATTCTCTCATAATAAAAACCTGCTTTATTTGAAGCAGTTTTTTTACTGGGTATAGTTGTCAAAATCAACTCCACAGTACAATACTGAATTAGTTGATTATCAACTAATTGCTCAAAATAGCGGAAATAGTAGTTTCAGGAAAAGAGTTTACAAGACTATTCGAGACTATTTAATGACCAGCAACATCAGTTATTCAGAAATATATTTTAATAAACATATAAACATGTCAACCCAAGTTTAACTGAAATTTTTTTAGACTTGGGCCAAATTCAATCGAACTCATTCAGCAGCTCGTTTTAAATACAAACCTTTAATCAAACTCATTTAAATTACATGGGTTTCATATCTAGGTTTGTATCTAAAACGAGCTGCTGAACGATTTCGAGCCAAGTCTAGTTTTAGTCACAAACTCATTTAAATTGCATGATTGAGTTCGACACATGTCATTATTGGTAAATGGGTTTGTGTCTATCCTGAACTTTTGATCGGGTTCGACATAAATCTATTTTAAGCGGCTATTAGACGCTCATATGACATATTTGGTATGTTGAGAGAGAGTACAATATCAAAATTTTTTGATTTTCAACATAACAAACTGACACACGAATTTTTCGCTATTACATTAGTATGATGGTATGATGGCATACCATTCTCACATACAGAGTATGACCGTCTGTCTAATACTCGCTTTAGACACAAGTCTTTGAAAAAGCAATTTCATATATATTTTAGTTTGATCATCGGTCTCTATGTAAGGCGAAGAATCGAAAAACCCTATATATCAACACAACCATTTTGCTAATTTTTTCATTAATATGCATAGCACGAGCTTCCTGAACGAGTTCGACCCAAGTCTATTGTATAGACTTGGGTTCAACTCGTTCGAATTCGTCCAGCAGCTCACTTTAAACATAAACGTATGATCAAACCCATGTTATTTAATGGGTTTGATCATAAGTTGGTGTCTAAGACGAGCTGCTGAACGAGCTCGAACGAATTGGACCCAAGTCTATAAAACGCTTTAGACTTGGGTCCAACTCGTTCAAACTCGTTCGAACTCGTTCAGTGGCTTGTTTTAGAAACAAACCAATGATCAAACCCATTTAAATTACATCGGTCGGATCATAGGCTTGTGTCGAATACGAGCTGCTGAACGAGTTCGAACGAGTTGGACCCAAGCCTAAAACCCTTCTTTCTGTTCGATATTATTAATTTTCTGCAGTTTTAAAGCTTTCGTATATATTCCAAATGATTTCTTCTTCCTAACGTAAATAATTTATTATCTAGAGTATTTGAAAAAAGTCCTTTGTAAACAAAAATTTTTCCTAAATGATTTATCCTATTTTAAATTGCAACATTTTTCCTCCTCCAAACCACTGTTACTCTCAAATGATTTTAGATCTAAAAAATGCTTTTTTTATATTCTTTATCTTAAATTTGTTATATTTATTTATGTTGATTTGTTTCCTTTTTTTCATTTGTTTTGTTAAAGGCTAATGTAAAAGTAAAAGTCTTATTCATTAATTCATTGATGTTTTTAAAATGGCAACTAACGCTTGAGTTCCTGCGAACTAAAAGAACATAAATAAAAATCACTTTAAAATGCGTTTTATTTTAATCCAGCCCAGCCCAGGTTTTTAGATATAAAAATTATAACATATTAACATATCAAAGCAAAATAGTTTAAATGATATTGCGAATATGTATGTATGTGTAGTTTTGAGTTATAGCTCATAATTTCAGAATTTACGACAAGCATTTATAATTTTTCTTGCTGGTTTTTAATTAAAAAAACTGCCAGGACATTAAATTACACGCAATAAAATGTAATAAAAGACTATAATAGAAAACATTCATTATGTTTTTTGTCATTTTTACCATAAGCTTTTCTCAGTTGTACGCTTTTGCTACTGCAGTCTTGGGAGTGTAGCCTGTCTGTCTGTTTGGGGCATAAAGGAAACTTGAGTTAAGTTGTGCAACGTTTGGCCTGTTTAACAAATGACCTTAAATTGCATTAAATCTTGATTAATGCAAGATGACACTTGAGGTTAAATGCTCTTGTCAAGACAATGGCAAATAATCCTTTTCGTTAAGCTTCTTGCTCTCTCATGTTTCTTAGTGTTGTACTTTATTTTCTGTTTTAGCTTGGATTTTATATTTAAAAGGATATTTTTATATATGTGTTTGTATATAAGTTGCTCAATTGTGTTTGTAATAATGGGTAATTAAATTTAAATAATAATTTAATGTATTTATTAAGTTATTAACTTAAAATGTAATTAATAAACTGGCTCTATTGTTAGGTAATATGCAATACGTGACTTTTTAATACATCATTTACACACTTTAGCACACTGCAAATTCAGTTCTCACAAGAATGAAACTTTTCAAAAAAATTTCAGGTGGAAGGATAAATTTTTAAATGGTTATATTTCGCTTACCCCTTCCTGTCGACCGATTCAGCTGATATTTGGTAAGCGCCTTTACTTTTGATGACAATTCCATGTGGTGTGTGCCACGCCCATAACAAATAATATTTAGCCCTTTAATGTTAAACGATTTATCTGAGATTTGCCAAATACCTTTACTTACAACGACTATACAATTTTGTAGGTAAAAAAGTGGGCGGCACCACGCCCACAAAAAGTTAAACTTACTTTTATCCCCTTCCTGTTGACCGATTGACCTGAAATTTAATAAAAGCCTTTACTTTGTCTCACAATACAGTTTTATGATTCGAAAAGTGGGCAGCGCCACGCCTATAAAAAGTAATATTTAGTTTTAGCCACTTATTGTTAACCGATTGATCTGAGATTTGGTGCAGCACACCTTGCTTTTGGTGACTATACAATTTTGCAATTAGAAAATTGGGCTGAGCCACGCCCATAAAAAGTAATATTGACTTTTACTTCCTTCCTGTTGACCGATTGAACTGAAATTTCGTAAACAACTTTAATTTTGATGACAATATAAATTTTGAATTGGAAAAGTGGGCAGCGCCCCGCCCATGTATTCTTTTAAATCAAAGATGGCCGCCACAAAATATCTCAATATGGGTATCAAATGAAAGTGTGAATACAGTAAATCCTGAAAAAATTCCAATTCCAAAATGGCGGCCAGTACAACAGGGGGGCCTCTATACATATTGTCAGCCCCCTCAATATGGGTATTAAATGAAAGCGCTTGGCTGCTAGAATGCAGTACAGCATGAAAAAATCCAAATTCCAGGTAGAGTCCGAAACAAAATGGCAGATCATAGAGTTTAGACAAGCAATCAAATAAAAAGTAAAAAACTTAAAAATAAAATAACATTAAATTAAAAATTATAAATGAAATAAATTTTCGAAGGTCGCAAGTCTCTTAATGGTCTTGGGTGGAACTTGTTTAGTTGTTCGTTTCAGACAAAAACTTGGGATCGCATACATTAGACTTGGGTCCAACTCGCTCGAACTCGTTCAGCAGCTCGTTTTAGACACAAACCTATGATCAAATCCATGTAATTTAAATGGGTTTCATCATAGGTTTGTGTCTCAAACGAGCTAATGAACAAGTTCGAACGAGTTGGACCCAAGTCTAGCACACATGTAAGCTAAATATATAACTTTGATCATGGGTTTGTTTCTATAACGATCAACTAAACAAGTTCATCCCCAGTCTGGAAGGAGTAGTTATTATGTTCTACATTTGTCTCGAACTCCTGCAGTAATTTAGTTGAGACACAAAACTATAATTAAACCTATACCCCCATATTTATAAAAATTTATTAAAGGTAATGTTGGTTTACTGTACGAACTTTGTATGGAAAACCCGGTTTTACTCCACACATTAACTTTACTAATCATTTATGAATATGTGGGATAGAATTTAAATGCAATTTATCATAGGTGTGTATCTTAGCTGAGCTATTAATGATATCTGTAGACTTCAACTCGTACAATAGTTAAGGTAAGACACAAAGCTTTGATCAAACTCATTTAAAAGTACATATATGGGTTTGATCAAAGGCTTGTGTCAAAAACTTGACTTGAGTCCATTTCGTTCCAACTCATTCAGCAGCTCGTTTTGAACACAAGCCTATGATCAAACCCATTTAAATTACATGGGTTTGATCATAGGTATGGGTCTAAGCCGACCTGCTGAACGAGGTCGAACAAGTTGCACCCAAGTCTATCTAAAACGAGCTGCTGAACGAGTTCGCATGAGTTGGACCCAAGTCTAGAAATCAATACGAGTCCATTCTGTTATAAAATTTTTTAAGTTGTCATTAAATACTTATTTTGTAAATTCAAATTCTGAATAAGCTTACTTAAGCCGCTATAATAACTTAGAATTTAAAAATATATTTGGGCAATTCAAAGAAGTCCTATTTTTCATATATCATATTATTTTGTGTATGCATAAAACTTCATTTAAAATTTTCAAAAAAAATTCATAAAATTTTACACATGACTGGAATGTGTTTTAAGAAAATTGTATTTGATATTCTATAATTTTCTTTCAATTTCAAAATAAATAAACAAAAGTTGTTGTGAAAAATAGAAGTGTAAAAGACATCGCAATTTAAAACGTGCCGCTTTTAAACTCGAAGTTTTCGGGAAAAATTAAAAATTTATAGCCGTTCTCAGATATAAGCTGTTTAAATTATCAAGTATTATTTAAACACAAAATACGGGATAGAATAATACTATATATTATATATTTCATAAATTTGAATGATTTCGTAGCGGTTCAAAGAAGCGAACATTTTCCGAAATGTAGAAATTCCAGTTGAAGTAAAACCTTGTAAGTGGGTGGGCTTCAAATGATTGTACCATGTAATAATTTCTAAAGCTACCGTCACTCTTGGAAAATATTTGCCCAAATAAGCGAACAACACTACTTTTGCTAAGGGTTAGTGTGAGTTAACTTGGTTTTTATACTACAAAATATAATTTATTATGCAGCAAAAAGCTATTTTTATATAATTTTTAATACATCCGAACTAATGTTTAAAAAAATACTGGAACTAAACGAAATAAAATTTTAGTTTGTCTGGTGGTCAAGTTTTTTTTCGTTAAATATTTGCCAAGTATGGCCGTAGCTAAAGTGGTGATCACTGTTACAAAGTGTAGCAAATAACATGGCAAGCTAACAATACTCTCCATACTCTTGGTTATTTTTAAAATGGAAAAGCTCTCTTCTTTTCAAAAAACAAAAAACTCTATATTGCCTTAGCACACCGAGAAATATTTCATTATTTAAAAATTTACTTAAAAAATAATAAATCTTGTTTTTTCCAACTTCTTATTTATTTAACAAAACGCCCTTCATTGTTTACTTAAAGTACGAGTAATTTGCGTACCTTTAACAAGTGCTTCTACTACATACTCATGTTACTATAAAAAAAAGAAAACCAAAAGGTAACTGAACATTTTTTAACATCTATCTTTTTATCCTCAATGAGAAACGTCTTTATGCATGCTATACCCTCAACCTCCACCCGCTTGTATATTATCTTGTAGTTAATGTAAGAAAAACTTTTGTTTTTTCTAACTCAATTACAACCAAAAAAAAAGCGACTACGACTGTTACTGCCTTTGGTTATTTGTGCCAAGTTTAATGGAATTTTCAGCAGTTGAATTGTAGTAAAATGAGAAATGTGAAAAGAAAAAAATTCTTAATAACAATTTCAATCTTGTTTTGTTTCAATTTTTACACACAGTATGGTTTTGTTTTTCTTTTTTTTTGTGCTCCTTACTTGCAACAAATTTCTTGTAGTCTGCTATAGTGCTAGCAAAATATAAAGCATCGGTTGAATAAATCTGGAGAATTTTCTGTCTCTTTTGTGAGCTCAATATTCAAAAGTAGTTACACGAGATAAAACAGAGTTCCAATTTTAAAGCTAAGATCTTACACCTAAGTTATATACAAGTGATGGCAAATCAATTCCATATTGATAGAAGTTTTCATTTCAGTACCAAGCGTATACAGAGAAAACAGATTAGTTGGAAAACAGTTACAACTATTAAAATACAATACAGTTACGATCAGCAATCATTATTATAATAATTCGCTTACAAATTTCACAGAAAAAATTATGATAGCTTTTTTTTAAACAAACATGTTTTTGAAACTGATTTTAAATCTTTATTATTGTCTCTATTTAGTTTAATAAATAATTTTGTTTGACTTATTATTTCATTTCATTTACCTGCCGCCAATGTTGGCAACCTGATAAAATTAGGAAATTCTTTGATATATTTTTTATATTTCTCTAAACCATATTTTGATTGAAACTATTTGTTTATTGAAAAAATCAGAATTTTTTTTCAAACAAATTAGTAAAAATTTTTGCATTTGAATTTACAAATTTCTTTATAGGACCTAAATTGAACAAATTTACATTTGATTCAGGAAATTTGGTATTTGAAGTGAAAAATGAGTTTTTTCTGTGTTCCAAACTACTGTTTTGGGGCTTCCAATCGAATAGAAGTTAAAGATAAAGATAAAAAGAAAACATTTTTAATTAAATTCAAGAAATGTGTAAAACAATTGCAAAATCTTACTCGGGCTCAATTTTCTTTACTATCGAAAGGTAAGTTCTATAAAAATGAGATTGAAGAGCCATTATCGAAATAAAGTGATTAATGGAAATCCTGCAAAAATAAAGGAATTAGCGCGCATCACATTGGAACTATTGGAACTATTTACAGCAAAAAGCACTTTTGAGTTTCTTAAACACATTTAAAAATTGTGTAAATATTAAGGTACGGTCACACTTGGCAAATATTTGCCGAAAAACGTGACCAACAGATAAACTAAAATTGTATTTCCTTTACTTCCAATAATTTTTTGACTCACAATGAACGTGAATGTTTGTGATTGGTTTTTGGTACGATTGTAACCACACCGGATCGAAACAAACATGCTGTTCGCATCATTCTAGTAAAATTCTTTATACCCGACTCGAGCTACTCATTTTAATACACACACAATACATACAAACCTATGATCAAACCCATGTAATTTAAATGGGTTTGATCATAGGTTTATGTCTAAAACGAGCTGCTGAACGAGTTCGAACGAGTTGGACTCAAGTCTAAGATACATGCTATAAAACCTTCTTGCTATTGTAGTTGTTGTGGTATAACAAAACCCACATGCATACACACATCTATATAATTAATAGACAAACACGTTTATTTAGATCCCTTTTACGCCAGTAGTACTGAACCGATTTTGGAAAGATTTATATGTGTTTAAAGGGTTTTTCATATAGGACCGGACAATCTTAATTTTATTTAAATCGGTTCAGTACTTTAGGAGTAACACGACTATCAAATTCTTACTAACACCAATAAACAAATAGATGTATGTTTTTTCTCAGCTACAAGTAGAACACACAAGTAAATATGCGATTGTTTTTGCACAAATGTGTACAGAGCTTTTTCTCTTTAAAAGAGAACTAAAATGATATTCTAGCGTACATATTTATGTACACATGCATATATATTAATATTTTTTAAATATTTCTATAATGCGGTCGATTGAGTCGAACGTTGCCTACACTAGTATGTATGGATTGCAAATACTTTGCCAAACAATAACATATACTTGTAGAATATCTCGAGTGTTTTTGTTTCGATCACAATCAAATCATGCCAAAACCAGCCGACCTACAAATAAGCAATTGTTCGTAAGCAAGCCGCATATAGACTTGAGTCCAACTCGTTCAGCAGCTCGTTTTAGACACAAACCTATGATCAAACCCATTTAAATTACATGGGTTTGATCATAGGCTTGTGTCTAAAGCGAGCTGCTGAACGAGTTCGAACGAGTTGGACCTAAGTCTAGCCGCATACTTTGTAAACTAAACTACGGTCCAACTCATTCGAACTCGTTCAGCAGCTCGTTTTAGATAGAGTTGTGTCCAACTCGTTGGAACTTGTTCAGCAGCTCGTTTTAGACACAAACCTATGCTAAAACCCATTTAAATTACATGGGTTTGATCATAGGTTTGTGTATAAAACTAGCTGCTTAACGAGTTCGAACAAGTTGGACCCAAGTCTATTGTAAACCAATCAATGCAGGTACCTATAATGTTGCGAATAAGACATACTTGTTGCTTATTTGTGTAGTTCGTGTATTGTACTTGAATTGAAATAAAATTGACTTGGGTCCAACTCCTTCAAACTTGTTCAGCAGCTTGTTTTAGACACAGACCTATAATCAAACCCATTTTAATTACATGAGTTTGATCATAGGTTTGTGTCTAAAACGATCCGCTGAGCGAGTTCGAACGAGTTGGACATAAGTCTAGAATAAAACTGCCACAGGCTTGATTGAGCTATACTTGTTGTTTAGCAGATCTCTGATGTACAGATATTATATATGATATATGTACCACAAATTTAAGTGCCATGTCTAGTTAAAGTATTTACTTAAGTCTTCTTTTTCGGTTGCTATTCTTGGTAAATTTTTGGTTTATGTCTTGGAAAAATAAATTCAAAATATTTAATTTTTTGTTTTCAATTCACAATAGTAAAATTTTATTCATTGGTTTATACTATCGTATTCATTTCCTATTATCGAATTCATTCGGTAGCTGCAATCGAATAACTGAAAAAATTCTATTAGCTACAAATTTGATTGTCACAATGAATCTGTTTTCTCTGTGTAAAAACGTTTAGGTATATTGGTCGGATTTTGAGATAAAAGTCTTTACAAATAAAAATCGATCATTGATTATTAGGCTAAGGTTCGTAACGTTATATTCAGAAAGAATTGGGTATGATTAATATTCCAAGGAACAATGGAAAAATTAACATCAACTTAATTTTTCAACGTACACAGCAGAACAGAGTAGCGCCACTTTCGGAAGCCGCTACACTTCCATCGTCAGTGCTCACGTGTATTTGCTATCACCACTTGTCAGGTGGCTCTGTTGAATGTGATTTTAATTCTTATATATACAACTTTTTCGCGAAAATTGAATACGAGAATTAAATCACTCTCAAGCTGATATTAAAGTGCACTTTCCCAGCGCTGCCATCGGTTTATTTTTCTTCCATTGTTCCTTGGAATATTAATCATACCCAATTCTTTCTGAATATAACGTTACGAACCTTAGCCTAATAATCAATTTAGATTCACAAAGCAAATACGTTCGAAATAATCATATTAATAAAACAATTAGCTACTGGCTTGAGCTTTTCACATGTTTACATGTTCATATATACTTAAGTATAAAATCAAACCAAAAAAGTTTGTCTTGAGTAGAACAAAAATCAGAAAAATGGGAATGAAGAAAAATAAACCGATGGCAGCGCTGGGAAAGTGCACTTTAATATCAGCTTGAGAGTGATTTAATTCTCGTATTCAATTTTCGCGAAAAAGTTGTATATATAAGAATTAAAATCACATTCAACAGAGCCACCTGACAAGTGGTGATAGCAAATACACGTGAGCACTGACGATGGAAGTGTAGCGGCTTCCGAAAGTGGCGCTACTCTGTTCTGCTGTGTACGTTGAAAAATTAAGTTGATGTTAATTTTTCCATTGTTCCTTGGAATATTAATCATACCCAATTCTTTCTGAATATAACGTTACGAACCTTAGCCTAATAATCAATTTAGATTCACAAAGCAAATACGTTCGAAATAATCATATTAATAAAACAATTAGCTACTGGCTTGAGCTTTTCACATGTTTACATGTTCATATATACTTAAGTATAAAATCAAACCAAAAAAGTTTGTCTTGAGTAGAACAAAAATCAGAAAAATGGGAATGAAGAAAAATAAACCGATGGCAGCGCTGGGAAAGTGCACTTTAATATCAGCTTGAGAGTGATTTAATTCTCGTATTCAATTTTCGCGAAAAAGTTGTATATATAAGAATTAAAATCACATACAACAGAGCCACCTGACAAGTGGTGATAGCAAATACACGTGAGCACTGACGATGGAAGTGTAGCGGCTTCCGAAAGTGGCGCTACTCTGTTCTGCTGTGTACGTTGAAAAATTAAGTTGATGTTAATTTTTCCATTGTTCCTTGGAATATTAATCATACCCAATTCTTTCTGAATATAACGTTACGAACCTTAGCCTAATAATCAATTTAGATTCACAAAGCAAATACGTTCGAAATAATCATATTAATAAAACAATTAGCTACTGGCTTGAGCTTTTCACATGTTTACATGTTCATATATACTTAAGTATAAAATCAAACCAAAAAAGTTTGTCTTGAGTAGAACAAAAATCAGAAAAATGGGAATGAAGAAAAATAAACCGATGGCAGCGCTGGGAAAGTGCACTTTAATATCAGCTTGAGAGTGATTTAATTCTCGTATTCAATTTTCGCGAAAAAGTTGTATATATAAGAATTAAAATCACATTCAACAGAGCCACCTGACAAGTGGTGATAGCAAATACACGTGAGCACTGACGATGGAAGTGTAGCGGCTTCCGAAAGTGGCGCTACTCTGTTCTGCTGTGTACGTTGAAAAATTAAGTTGATGTTAATTTTTCCATTGTTCCTTGGAATATTAATCATACCCAATTCTTTCTGAATATAACGTTACGAACCTTAGCCTAATAATCAATTTAGATTCACAAAGCAAATACGTTCGAAATAATCATATTAATAAAAATCGATCATGTTATTATCGGAATTGCAACCCTTTAAAAATGTTTGTGAGAGGTATTAATATAATGATCAAAAATAAAGATGGCTTTGTTTGTCGTAACGCAATTAATGTTTATATTAAAAAATAAAAATTAGAAAAATTATGCATGAAGAAAAATAAACCAACGGTAACATTGGGATTTGTTGTAATAAAACATCAAATTAACATCAATTTAGTAGTTTTTTAATTCTCGTATTAAATTTTCACGAAAAATTTGCATATAAATATAAGAATTGCAATCATATTTAATAGATCCACCTAACACGTGGTGATAAGCGAGATACACATGCGCGGATGATGACGGAAGTGTAGCGGTTTCCGAAAGTATCGTTGCTATATTCCTCAGTGTCCGTGGGAAACTATGTCAATTGATACTGATTTTTTCCTTGTTCCTTAGAAATATTTGTCATATCTGATTCTTTCTAAGTATAACGTTACGAATGTTAGTCTTTATATTATCAATTTGAATTGAAAAAGTATTTAGTTCGAAATAATCACATTAAAACATATAACTTTTTTTTTACTTTCATACTTTTGCAGAAAGCATAATATTGTTGCCATGTACAATGCCACAACTATATCGTTTGTCTGAGTGTTGCTTTGAAGTTTCTAGTAGTCTGACTAGTAGAGTAGATTTTTATGCAATTGATATACTCTCTCAACTAATCTTAAACACTTTGTATATATCATAGATGTCCGTGAAAAATATACCATCAGTTTATTATCCACAATTCTTGAACACGCCTCGTTGAAGAGAAAAAGAACAAAATATAAATATTCTTAACATAAATATGAAGTAAGTTTCTGTAGTAGAAATACTGTCTACAATAACAAATTCGCGTAGTCATGTACATGACGTTTGTATATTCTTTTTCTTCATATAAAAAAAAATCCTACATTTTTATAAAATTAAAATGAATATATATACATACATATAGTAAAACAAATGTTTCTGTTAATAAAAATGAAGAATATATTTTCTCCAAACATTGTGGTATGATCCAAAAGCAATTACGCATGAAACCTTTTCAGGGAAAACTTACTTCAATTTTTATTTTACACAGAAAAGAGTAAGTAAATTTTTAATGAAAATGAATTATCTTTTTTTTTTTGAAAAAGAAGCTAAAAAAACATTGCAATCTAATTTTTGTTAATGTAATTTTTATTGTAAAAGAATTGAAAAGAGACGTCAAGGCCGAAGGGCAGATTATTTGTTGTTACTCTTAACTAAAACAATTGTCTTGTATAAATTAAGCTGGTCAAGTTTATATTTGCTAATATAAATTGGAAGTTAATATATTATTATTGATGAAATATATATTGTTATTCTGTTGAATCTTGAAACAAATTATATAAATACAATAATTAGCCAATGAGAATTATTAGCAACTAATATTTGCATTCAATATTTTGTAACTACCATGAAGGGTTTTCCATTTGACACGGTAGGTATGAGAAGTTCAAAGTTAAAAACAAAATTATGAATAGAAATTATTGGTTAAGTTCGTTTGAAAGATTGTCAATTGCTTTTTTGATGTCCAAAAAAACAGATAGTGCTAATAAACATTTCAATAATATGTATGAGACGACCGGGTAATCGCGAAGCATGTAAGTTCAACCTTTCGTGCAGTCAAATGTTTTTTGTCTACATGCTTCACAGTTTGTTCTAAATAAAAATATATTTTAATTGAAAGATTTATTTGGAAACCGAAGTCATCAAAAATAAATAAATTTATTTGATATGGAAAAATATAAGAGTTTCCGAACATTTTAAATTTTTTGAATCAGCCCCGTTTCAATAATATGTAGAAATAGACCGGCTATTCTCAAAACATGTAAGCTCAATCTTCCGTGCACTCAAATGTTTTTTGTCTACATGCTTCAAAATTTGTTCTAAATAAAAATATATTTTAATTGAAAAATTTATTTAGAAACTGAACTTAACCAAAATAAATAAATTTATTTGATATGGAAAAATTTAAGAGCTTCCGAATATTTTAAAACTTTTTGAATCAGCCCCGTTTTTCTACACTTCAAGCAAATTATATGAAATCTATCTTTGAAGTATTTAGTTGCCATAATTCTCAGTTTATAGGAATATTATTGATACGCAACATTGTTAAATCATAATGATGTATTTTAAGATGATTTTGTGGCCGCTATTAAACCCAATTTTATTAGAAATCTATTCATAGACAAATTTTAGTAAACACAAATCTAAGCAAACACTAATATGTATATACTCAATATAAATGCACTCTCACATATCTCTAGATAACAATGAGCCTTAAATAGCAAAAGCAAAGATTGTTGTTGCAACGTGTATGTATTTGTGAAATTTATTAATTTCAAGAATACACACTATATAATTTAGAGAAACTAAAGGCCAGGTTGTATGCAGTTCGGTCTTGTTATAACTTAAGTTTTTGTGTTATTCGTCTTCATTATTATTACGAATCGTAAAGACTTATATGCATAATTCAATAACTACTAAAACAGGATAATGATTACATGAATAGGAAATAAGTTGAACAAAATCAGTGCCAGCAAACAATTATTATTATGCAGCATAGTAAAATATTAATAAAGGAGATCCTTATGACCTTTTGTATGCATGATGGGTATTAAAACATGATTACCAGAAACACTCATATTATTGCAATAAAAAATTCATGAGTATTTTCATACAAACATACAAATAAACCGGCTGAGAAATTAATTTCTCTGACGTTCTTGTTTATTTCCAACATAAATGTTGTTGTTCTCATATTTAATGTAAATTAATGATTTCAAAATTAAATATCATTTTAACAATAAATACACACATTATTATTATTTCTCAATAGAAAGAAGACCATAAAGCGATGAAAACACATAACATTATTTAATTTTTAGCCAGTAAGTTTTAATCAAATTGTACAAAATATTTCATAAGTAAAAATTTGCAGAAGACGAAAAAATAAATCCTTTGAGGCTTACAAAAAAAATATAAAAAAAGCTGAAATTGTACAAACTGAACAGTGCTGCCGAAAAGTAATTTTATATAACCATTGAGAATTAGTTAAGCTATAGAGTGACTCCTGCAGAGATATATTTACCTTTTAGATGAACATCCAATAGAATTTTAATTCAATAGCTTGAAAAGGGCTATTAGCGATTGCACTGTCCTGAAGAAAAATTGTTCTGTCCTTTAAATAAAAATAAGTGGAACATAAAAAATTTAAAGCGTATCACGTATAGATTTTTTCATGGGCATGACATGTATTTCCACTAGGTTCATCAGTATATTTCACCACCTGCTTATACTGTTCCAGACAATCCTAGATTCCTGTATAAAACCAATGTCCCTCATATTTTCCTCAATACATTACATCATTGCTGATGCTGCAGTGTTGTAATGAATATTAAGCTAGCACACACTCAGTAATTCCAGATGTGGGCCCACCACCATTCCTAATAGACCGCGGCTTAGTCGGCCCCTTGTTTTCCTCATAGCAGCCTTCTTCGGACATCACGAGGGTGCTGTTGGCTGAAGTCTACAAAGTCAAGTAAATGATGCTGGGCATCAGACTAGTTTCTCACCTTTGAAGGTTGTCCACCATGCTTCACAGCGCCAATGCGTGAATTCTGCCCCCCTTTCTCAATTGAACCGATTCGGAGCCCCCTGAGCTCTCCGTCCTAAGCCACCTTGCATGTTCTTCCAAATCCATGTTCATGGCCTTTCATTTTAATCTGCCAATTTACGTTTGGCGTTTTTTCAACAGCTTTGAGTTCCAAGCGCCGATTCTTATATCATTTCTTCTTCTCTCGTTTTGGCGTAATTCAAACGGACTTGCTGGACTACACGTTCGAAGTATTGTTGCCTGCAGCAAGCCCAAAGATTAACTACGATACCCCCTTCGAGGCAGCGTTCTCAATCTCCTTCTGCTCCGTACAGTTATTTCTGTACAGGTATTCTCTGTTTCACCTTAGTAAGCAACCTATGAATGTTGTCCACCAGTCGTCACGGATCCCAAACAAGGAGTCTACCCCTTTCTTATTTGAACAGTATTGCAAGCCGCCGATCTTACGCTCTTAAAAGTCTTTGCCTATTCTTTCACAGCCGGGGTCAAGTTTTCGACTGCCGTAATGAGCTGACATATCCTAGACAGTCATCTGCTTCTCATGACAATTTCTTTTACATTTCTATTTTTCGCTTTTTAATTTTACTATTCAGTAAAATATTAACGTTTTATTTAAAATGCATTGAAATTGACTATGAAGGTGTATTAGCTAGGGACCCTTTACCCACAAAACTCATAGAAAAACTCGAGATATTATGTTAAAGTTAAAATCATATTAATAAGAAGCTCAACAATATCAAAGTTAAAACATGTTAAACATGTTGGGGCCCCTGTGGCTGAGTGGCAGTGATGCTAGCCTCTCTGTCCAGAGGTCGTGAGTTCGACTCCCGCCGTAGGCTCTGGGTGATTCCCGCAGACAAGCTAATCGCTTCGCGGGTTATGTTTGTTTATAAAAAAAGTTAAAAATAAGCATTTACTACTGGATGAAAAAAGAAGAAAATTCGTTAGCAAAAAAAAAAACACTATAGCCTGGAAGATACTTAGGCGATACTTCTTAAGAATTTAGACGAGCACCTGTTGTTTAGCCGAGACATCTTCACTTAGCAAGGAAACCAACCATTAGACAATACAAATACCTGGTCTAAGGATTCCCAAAAGGTATACCAAAAATCTCTCCAAAATGTCAGAAGTTCTCCGGACTCCAAAAAACTAGGACAAAAGTCTCCCCGAAATCCAGAAACCCCCGTATTCCCAAGAACTAGGACAAAAATCTCCACCAAGTCAGAGAACTTCCCCGGAAAACAAAGTGGCTACACAGAGCTTTTAAGGAATTTAACCTTCGTGCTGGCCTTCGTTTTGAATTGTCATTACCAGTATTCGTTACACGTATTTTTTCATGAAAAAAAATTGTTTTTACCCCACCATATAAAACATTGACATGCTGCACAACATATGCACAACGTGCCATAGGGAACTTCGCTCTAATAATTAATAATAAAGCTACATTAAATTCATGTTGTTCCAACTTGAAATAGCTTTGATTCAACATGATTTTTTTATGTTATTTCAAAATCAAATTTACGTTGTTTAAACTTGAAAAAAACTTTAATTCAAAATGATTCTTCGTGTTGTTTCAATATGAAGTTCATGTTGTTTCAACTTGGAATAAGCTTGATTCAACATGATTTCTCTTATTGTTTCAATATCAAATCCACGTTGTTCAAACTTTAAATTACTTCAGTATTAACTTTATTTTGATTGAACTGTACTGGAATATTAAATCAATATGAAAAATAGTTATTTGGAAAGAAAAAATTTTCCTTGAACGTTATTGTAAAATCATGTTGAATTAACATGATGCGTGATACTCTTACTCACCAGTAACCACCTTGACAAGTGTTTAAAATAAATAAAGAACACTGATGAGATTATGTAGCTGCCTCGAAATCTGTACTAATCCGTTCTGCTAGTCCTATGAGATGTTCTAATTTTCTTTTTTCAATAAAAATTTTAATTTATCTAAAATTCAACGCATGTTTTCGTTACTGATTGTTTTTAGCATTTTCTTATTCTAAGTTTTATTAATGACAACAAATATTGTTGTTTATTGTAATTTTTCTGTTGTTTTTATTTGATTATAAAGTAAATAAATATTGTAAATAATTGTTGCATTATAAAAATTTCCTTTCCAAGACCAACAGCAAAAAAAATCAAGAAAAAAGGAAAAATAAATTAATGAAAATTAAAAACGCTTACAGCTAAAGTTGTTTGGCTAATCTAATTCTTTTCCTCTTTGCAACAGTTGTACCATTCAGTCGAGCTGATGGCAAAACAAATTAAAACGACATTGCCAGAACAGTGCACAGTGGGGTTCAGTCAAAATAACGGGAAATACTATATCAATTCTACTAAGGGGCATCATAATAATGCTCTTGAGCAATCGCCAGAGCTCCACCTTAAAATTTAAACTCGTATTCTTCTTTGCTATCTAAAATTTAATATCAATCTTACTCCACTGTGCAGTATAGAGTAGAGCATGCATTACCTTAAGCAAACTCCTGTGCACATATTTTTTGTGAAAGTGAACGAACAAACAAAAAAGTCCACAAATAAAAAACTAAAACGAAATTTTATTATAAAATTGAAAAAGGAAAAAATCTAAGCACACAACAACAACATTGGCATTTGAAAATGTCAGAAATGTGTCAAAGTTCAAATTTTCATAAAATAACGCCGCAATTTTTGTGTTCGTTTGCTTGCTTGCTTGCTTGCAAAGAGGGAGAGATATTTTTCTGATTTAATTCTTGTTCACATATAACAATTGCCGCAATACAAGAATGAACAGAAATAAAATAAATTGTATCATCATAAACAATAATAATTTCAGTTCACTTGCTGTTTTCCCGCCCTTTCAAGTTACACATTCGTTCTTGTCAGGGCGAACATGAATGCGAGAAGAAATATTTAAATTGGGTTGCAAATTGTATATTTCCATTTATTTGTATTTCAAATGCCCTTAAGCATTTCCATACATACATATTTCATAATTTGTTGTTCTCATTATGATTATATTCAAAATCATAATGTCAAGAGTATGACTTCATGGTGGTTTCATATTTCAATTTTGTGATTAGGTGTGCCAAGAGAAGCACCTTTTAGTGGAGTGCAACGGGACAAGTGTTTAGAAAAGTTTGCTTAGTCATGTCAAAATTTTTATATTTTGGTAGCTCGTGATATTTATAAAAAAGCAGATATTATAAAATGGTTTTTGAATTTTTATTTTACATCGCATTTTCGGGCGAATAAAATTTCTAATATTCGAACATTTTTAAATGACAAAAAACGTAGAACACTGCAGTGCAGTGCACTACATCGTTGATATTTTAAAAACATAAAAAGTTGTAACGACAATGTAACGACCATGTTTGCCATCAACAAACATAGCTTCGGCATTAAAAAAATAAGTTTTGTTGTACAGTGCTATTAATAAGAGCGCAGGAAATTCAAGAATATAATAACGTTTGGCAGAAGAATAGAAAAAAATTCGACTTTATATATTTTTTCAACTGTTAGAAAACTTCCAATTATATTTTTTTATATATTTTTTTTTATTATTTGGAAAGAAATTGTAAGTCATGTAACAATTAGGGAGTAACGAATACCGATACCGATATATCGGCGATACTTCAGATTTTCCGATATATCGGTATCGGCGGTATTTTACTGTCGATACGACTTTATTTAAAAAAAATTTTTCAGTTTTTTTTAAACAAATTATTTATTTTTTTGCTAATTTTACCAAGAACGTAACTAACTCATTTCGTTATTTTTCAAATCTTATTAATATCAATTTTAAAAATTAATAATATTTTACGCTGTTATTTTGCAAAAACAATAATTTATTTATTGTTAATTTTATCATGAACTCAAACTCAATTCGTTGTTTTTTAAATCGTATTCCCAACAAAAAAAGACATTATAAAGAAATCATGAAAATGTAGAATTCGCGATTCGGAAATATTGCGAATTTGGATAATTTCTAATTAGTTTCACATTTGCTTGTCATTGCAAAAAGTTCTCTTTTTCGATTACCAACCACCGAATTTGAAGTGATGTTAGGACAAATTTCTTTTTCGGGGTTCTATAATGATTCCTCAAATAATTCTGCTAAAAAAACCGACTTCAGTACAAAGAGTTATACTTAATGGCCTTCCATATTAACAATTTTGAAAATCGGTATGCAAATGGAGGAATTTTGCTCTAATAAATATTTTTTTTTTTTTTGGGTGGAGGCGTGGAAGACTTGCCCCACATATTTTCGTAGAAAAATTATGCGACCAAACTCTAGGCAAACCATTCCAAACAAAAAATAAATTTTGAAATTCGGCCCATAAATGGAGGAGCTATGCGATAATCAATATTTCTAGGGGAAGGGGAAATCCCGCACAGATTTTGGAGAAGAATTATGGTACCAACCTGAAGGGGGTTTGCAGCAAATTTCGCAACTGATTTTCGAAAAAAAACTGTAGTCAAACCCTTTCAAATAAAAAAACAATTTTGATAATCGGTGCCCAATGACAAAGTTATGCATGGGGGAAGCAAGTTTCCCACTCCCATTTTCGAAAAGAATTATGGGGCCAAACTACTAGCGAACCCTTGCAAACAACACAAAAATTTTTAAAAGCTGTTCACAAATGACATAGTTATGGATTGCAGGGGAGGGGGTGGAGGGGGAGCAAACTTGCCTCTCCGATTTTCGACAAAAAAAAACTTGGGACAAATTTTTGTCAAACCCTTTCAAACAAAGCAGGAATTTTTAAAATCGGTTCACAAATGACAGAGTTATGCATGGGGGGAGCAAATTTCCCCCTCCGATTTTCAAAAAAAAATTATGGGACCAAACTGTAGGCAAAGCCTTTCCAGCAAAAAAAAAGAATTTTTAAAATCGCTTCACAAATGACAGAGTTATGCATGGGGGGAGTGAATTTATGAGACCAAACTGCAGGCAAACCCTTTCCAGCAAAACAAGAATTTTTAAATCGCTTCACAAATAACAGAGTTATGCGTGTACAAACATAAAAAAGTAAAAAAAAATAACATACACACGAATTGATAACCTTCTTCTTTTTGGAAGTCGGTTAAAAAAGGATAAAAAATTACCCATTTTCAGAACTTGTTTCTTTTTATGCGAATTTAAACACAAAAGTGTGTTTTCATGTAAATTTAAGTGAATAAATATAAACTTTTAGAAGACTTTTAATAATTAAGCTAATAAGTTATTTAGAAGAATATTAGTTGATAAATGTCCTTTAAAAAATCGATTTTTTAAAAATCATGGCGAGTATTTTTTTAAATTATAAAGGAATTACAAATTTGTACTTGCTTTTCTACTAATTATCTGCATGTTTTTAATATAGATTCTTTGGAAGCAATGAAAATGTAGTTCCTTAAAAACTACTTCCAATTTTATATACTGTGTTAATATATATTTTAAATATTTTGCATAATAAAAAAATTGCCCTTCTTGAGTTTTGTTAATCTAAACTTGCACTCAATTTCAATATTCGTATCGGTATCGGTATCCGAATCGGTATCGGCGATATTTATTTTTAAGTATCGGAATCGGTATCGGATCGGCAAAACGACGTATCGTTACATCCCTAGTAACAATATAAAAGGCAAAAAAAAATTTGACTGCACGCAATGTTGAACTTAGATCATGATGTTTCTAGACCAACTACGGTCTCCTCCTCATAATTCTTTTCCCCTTAAACCACACTGTTAATGCAGTCAAGTTGTTGAACATCATTTATTATTAATTAATTTTTCTGAATCGCTCTTTAAGTTGTTTTCCAGCTTTTTCTTTTGATGGTTACTGATTTTCATTGATTCCCTTGTCTTCTACTTTGTTTCACTTAATTGCAGTATAAAAGCATTCGACTTACGAATAATGGTGTGTTATTGTTTATTTTGTTAATTTTGTTTATTTGAACAGTGTACATTCTTAGCTATGTGCCTTTAGAGTTTATAACAATTAAGTTATGTATTTTTAGTCGAACTATAAGGGTTTAATCCAAAGAAATTCGATTATTATGGACTACGTTCGTTTTTAATTTAATTTTTCAATTAAATTATTGACTGAAAGCTGAAATCATTAACAGTGTGGTCTAGGCGGTTAAGAGTTCTGATAAGGGGACCGTGGTTGGTATCGACACATCATGCTTTAAGTTCAATCTTCCGTGCTGTAAAATTTTTATAGTCTTTTCAATTGTTTCTAAATAAAAAATGTTTGCTAAATAAAAAATATTATTTAACTAAAAAATTTAACTAAAACCGAACTTAAGCCAAAATAATTAAATTCTTTGAATTAAAGACACACTCTAAAACACTTTTGTTGAAAATTAGGTCGATAATAGTCGGCAACACTTTACCGATTATTATCGACCTAAAATTACACACGCATTATTTTTGAACAAAATGTTTTTACCAAAAAAAAATCGATTGGCTGCGTGCAGGTTTGAACCGCGACCTCCTGACTAATAGTCTGACGTATCTACCATTCAGCCATAGCCGTATTAAACTTTATGTTAAACTTTTTTCCACTTGGACTAAATATGTTTAATTTGAAAGGGTTTTTCTTTAATAAAATAACTACAGAATCGATGTAATTTTAGACAAGAAGAAATTTTCAACACAAATTTAAACAATATATGATCCTAAATTTGAAGTAATGTTTTAGAGCGCATACAGTTAGACTAAAAATGAATAACATAATTGTTAGAAATCTTCAACAAAATCGTTCAAGAAGCCTAGAGGCCAACTAAAACTTATACATTTTCAATCCTTTCCCTGAAATCACATCTACCATTAAATTAACTCGATTATCCTTCTAATTCACCTAAATTTCATTTCGTAGCACTAAAATATTATTTTTATGATTTTAAATCCTTTTGTTACACAACAGAAAAATAATGTTAAATAACTCTATAAAATATTAGTATAATTATAAGCCAACAGTATGGAAAAAAAAAGAAATCCAGTAAACGATTAAAATGTCACCATATTAATGTCTGCAACATTTAATTGTAATGAACACATTCATTAATGGTTGACTTTAAATGACCAACATTAAAATTTTCCGCTGAATTGTTCACATTCATTGTATTCATACCATTCCATTCTATACGCTTCTAAACATTCTTTTTAATTCTTTTCAAGTCCATGTCATTCATTTTATTCTAATCAGCCACATTAGACGCA
The DNA here is from genome assembly GCA_956483635.1 of Panzeria rudis. Classification (NCBI taxonomy): domain Eukaryota; kingdom Metazoa; phylum Arthropoda; class Insecta; order Diptera; family Tachinidae; genus Panzeria; species Panzeria rudis. The sequence continues at coordinate 181,822,317 of OY101447.1, forward strand.
CATGTTATAGTGCTGGTGCTAAAAAAAAATCACAAGGACACTGTGCAATCAGAGAATAATAAAAAGTTTTGTATTACTAAGCGAACTCAAATGACCATTTTATTGCTATATTCTATTGCAAAGTTTTATTTAGTTAAATGAAGAGTAAGTTTATGGGTTGCTTCAATCTCTAAAACCTTATGCATTAAATGCAGAGTGTAATGCATGCATCATCATGCTCGTTGTACGTGCATACTGTATGTAATTAGCTGGCCTTTTTTGGTTGCATGTGTAACAGGTTAATTGTAGCACGTTACGAGTATTAAATGGTCCAACAAGGACAATTGATAGCAAAAAAGGACATTTTAATATGTCAATTTAAGCTTTATACGAATTCAGTGAAGCTGTACTATTGGCTTTTGAGAATTTTTTTAACTTTTTTTAATTAAAAAACTAAAAGCAAAGAAAAAAGATGACCTGTATCCATCTTAGAACAAGTGTGAAAATAGAGAATTTATTATATTGCCTTTTTATTAATAGACCAAAAAGAGTTGAATTATAACTCCCAAGACTTGGCGGACTTTAATCTGTTCCAAACTACTAGTCGACCTTATATTATCAGTTAGTGGGTGAAAAGGCATATCAGAAAAAAAAGGAACGCCAAAAGCGTACACATGTCGAGCCTTTTCTGCAATAAATAATAATAATAAAATTAGTGGTAATATCGTTCTTTATATTGTGTAAAAATTTCGTAAAAATATATGGTATACTCAGGTCTTGAGAGAAGAAAAAAAGTTTATTTTACTAACAATTAGGTTATGAATTTTAGTTCGAACTGTATGTGTTAAATCCAAAGAAATTTTGTTATTTTGGCTTGTGTTCGGTTTTAATTTAATTTTTCAACTAAATAATATTTTTATTTAGAGAACAATGTGAAGCATTTCGACAAAGAAAATGTTCACTCCGCGGGGGATTGAACTTACATGTTTCGAGACCTTCCGGTCTCTCGTCAGTGGTCTTTACCGCTTAGACCACTCGACCAAAGTCAGTAGTTTCCAGCCAGTAGTTGGATATCATTTACAGAACTCTAAAGAGCGACCGGAAAGTCTGAAAACATGTAAGTTCAACCCTCCGCGCAGTAAAATTTTTCTTTGTCGACATGATTCACATTTTTATCTAAATAAAAATATAGTTTAATTGAAAAATTTAGTTAAAGCCGAATTTAAGCCAAAACAAATAAATTCATTTTCTTTCACCATTAGGTTCCTAGTAAATTCAAAGCTTTAAACTCCTTTTCTGTAAAATAAGCTTTTTTGAGTTATGACTCTATTGCAGCAAACTAAAAGTGCTTTTCCTGTCACAACTCCATTGCATGGCGAGTTTGAGCACTCTGTGCAATAACAATAAACCTGTCCAACAATACAATAAAAATGGCGCATTTCCGTTTTTTTTTTTCTTTTAACTCACTAAATCCCTCTTGTAGTTTGGTTCACTCTTTTTTAATGACACCAACAGTAGATACATGCCTACTCGAACAACAAATTCGTCCATCTAATAACAATAACAAAAGGAGGCGCAACTAGTTGTTGTAGCCTTAATGTACTCGCTTTTTTTATAATACGAACAATATTTTTGTGGTTACTTTTTTTCTACAAGCATTATTTGGTGATTTCCATATAATTGTCATTAAATTTTTACATAAAGTTTTTTTTTTTGTTTCTAGGACCTGCTTCATTTTCTACCCACAAGGCAAGCCAACAATAGCGTCCTTTAGGTGTTACAGTTTAAACAACAACAAAAATATGTGCAAAAGAATATTCTACTAATTGCTGGTCATTTATGTAAAAATAAGTACGAGTGCTGGTTGGTTTCTTTGTTAAATGGTCCTTTGTGGTTCTTTATATTAATATTTATGTTAATTTCTTGTTGCTTTTATAGTTATACGAGGGAGCTATTTAGAATGTGAGAATGATGGAAAAACAATCACTAAAAGGATAGATAATTACACCCATATTCATAAACGATTAGTAAAGTTAGTTGGACATGTTCTGAATACCATTTCGTTTTGAAATCGGCAACTTTCAGGAAAGAATTCAACTAAAAATCTCACTTATTGCATTTTTTCAGTTAATTTTTATGTTTCAGATGTTTCAGATATTTTATCAGAGCTAAGCTACGAATGCACTAAAATACCCGATTAAAAGAACACTGGTTTTCGTTTTTGAAATTTTGCGATTTCATTAAAACCGGGTTTCCCATACAAATTCGAAAATCTATGAGGAAATTTTATCCCCCTAAGCATAATCCTTAATTTATCAACCGATTAAACTGCGTGACAAATCTTAATTTTTTCTAAGTATATGGCAGAAACACCACCTTATATCCATTAATCTAGAGACAAAATATAGTGAAACTGCGTACTACGTTTTTCATTTCTTCATCTTTTGTCCTTTTTAAAGGACTTAACATATTTCAGTAATGCTTTTTTTTATAATTTTTTTTAATACTAGTATCAAATATTATTTAGCGAACTCGGTACCAAATTAACGGGAATGCTCTGTAAAATTTTATAAAAATATTGACTTCAGTTCCCTTGAACAAAAATATTTAAAAAATTTCCTTTTAAAAATTTGTCCTTACATATCCTGAAAAGTTTTCACTAAAAAATTTTTAAAAATTATATGTTGCAACCGTAATTTAACTCTATAAGACTTCGAAATTTTATGACTTTATCTCTTTTAGTACAAGAGTTGTGATTGTTTTTTTCATGGCACAAAATTATTTTTTTAAAAATTGTATGTAGAAAATAACTTATAAGAAACAAGCATTAATTTTAAGTCGAGAGCGATAAGAACGTAAAATGTGTGTGCATTTTAGAGCAATAAATTAAAGATATTGCAGAAAATATTAGAACAATTGTTTTCAAGGACATCTTTTAAATTTTTGTTCAGTTGTTCTTCAACTTTTATTCCATATCCTAGGCATAAAAGCAACTACATATCAATTAATCTAGAGACTAAACATAGGAAAACTTGGGATTTCATTTCTTCATATTTTGTCCCTTTTTAAGGACTACATTTTTTTATATTAATATGTTATTTTTTTTTAGCAAAACGTATTGGTAAAATAATGTGTTAGAATGTGTAGTAAGCCCGTAACGTGCTGCTAAGGGACTATTCACATATTACGTAACGCTATTTTCGGAGTTTTTTTACACCCCCCCCTCTTCGTAACGCTTTTCATAAAATTTTTAGTATAAATTACATAGTTCGCTAACAATATTGAACCCCCTGAAGCGTTACGTAATATGTGAATAGCCCCTAACGCGACGCTCAATGCTTTGATTTAGGTAGAGCTCTAAGAGAGACAAAATTTTCCAGTATAAAAGGATTTTTTGAAACCACTTTTTTTGTTCAAGGCAAATTTATAAAACTTTTATTTGGTACTACTTTTATTTGGTACTACTATTGCTAAAAAAAATTACATATTAATATGAAAACACAAATTAAAACAACTGTTCTCAAAAATGTAAAATCCCTTAAAAAGGACAAGAGATGACTAAATGAAAAACCCAGTACGCAGTTTAACTATGTTTAGTATCTCGATTAATTGATATATAGTGGTTTTTATGCCAAGGATATGGAAGAATAGTTGTAGAGCAACTGAACAAAAAATTCAATATGTCATTGGAAAAAATTTTTCCAATATTTCCTTCAAAATCTTTAATTGATTGTTTTGCAATGTATATAAAAATATTTAATGGTTTTTTTTATAAATTAATTTTCTACATACGATTTTTATAATAATTAATTGTGTGCCGGGAAAAAAAATAATCACAGCTTTTTTACTAAGGGAGGTAAAGGCATAAAATTTTGAAGTCTTATACATAGAATTGATTTAAGGCTACAACATATAATTTTTAAAAAAATGTTTAGGGAAAACTTTTCAGGATATGGAAGGATATATTTTTAAAAGGACCTTTTTTCAATATTTTTGTTCAGGTGAACTGAACTAAATAAATTTATAAGGGTCTACAGAGCCTTCCCTTTTATTTGGTATCAAGTTTGCTAAAAAATATAAGAAACTAGTATTAAAAAAAATTATTTATAATAAGCATGCATGAAAAATGTTAAGTCCTTTAAAAAGGACAAAAGATGAGGAAATGAAAAACCAAGTACGCAGTTTTACTATGTGTTATCTCTAGATTAATGGATATATAGTCTCGTTTCTGCAAAAAAAAAATGCTGTCTGCAGTGTTATCAATTTTTGTTTTTATTTATTTATTTATTTCTTTTTTTTTGTTTGAATGGATTTGCTTGCAGTTTTTACCCATAATTTTTATCCGTAAATTTATGGGGATATATGCTCCCTCAAAATATTGATTGTCACATATCTTGCAGTTTTGTCCCATAATTTTTATCCGTAAGTCTGTGGGGAAATAAGGATTTGCTTGCAGTTCGGTACCACAATTTTTTCGCAAATCGGTGGGGAAATTTGCTCCTTCGAAATATTGATTATCGCATAACTTCTTTATTTTGCTTGAAGTTTATTCTCGTTTTGGTGGCAATCGGACGGATAAAGTGTTAGCCCGATATATTGATTATCGCATAACTCTGCCATTTCTTAAACGATTTTCAAAATTTTTTATTTTTGGATAAAATATTTTATTTTAAAGGACATGAAAGGTAATGGTAATACGAAAAATTTCGGACAGACACAACATTTGTAGATGGCCATAAAATTTGACTTAACGCAAAATTGCGTTCGTTTTGCTATCTGTTCAATGGGATCTTTGTATTAAAGTCGGTTTTTTTGCAAAATTATTTTAAGCTATGTTATCAAAACATGTTATGAAATTACACAGTATAATAAAATAAAATAAGAATTTTAAAATAAAAGGCTCTAACGACTGATTCTGTAGACGTTACCAAAAAATATGTATATATGACTAAGTTTAGCCTTTGTTTTAGGGGGACTTAAAGTTTACCACTAATTGTGAATAAGTATGAAATTAACCCCTACACAAATGTTAAGCTTTAACTTATTTCTGGCGTTCCAGCTGAATTTTGAACTTTGCTGACTATAAAGACAAATATTTATATAGAACATTTTAGCCCGCTATATCGTTGCGTAAGAGTAGTTTTTGGTTCCATTTTCAATAAAATGGCAAAAAAGACCCATACAGCAAAGAGTGAGAGGGTTAAGATGTTCTACAAATATCTTCTTTGTAGTGATTTACATAACAATGAAAAAAACACCTTATACTCGTACATAAAACGTGGAAGCTTTAACGCCCCTTACAATAAAGGCCAGCCGAAAAAATTTCAAAACACCGATAGATGTATTTCTTTTTGTAGCCTCTGCTGGAATACATAATTAGAACCTTGTTATTTTTTGTATTGCACAGTGTTATACTACTCTAATATTTACTTTGGATGCGAGTGGCCTACTACTAGCAAAGTTCATACGGTTCATGACACAAGTAGTAACCCTCGTAATTGCTGTGTCCTATCTGTGTTATATTTAATTTTTAAAGTTTTAGAATTAATGGGAAAATTTTATAAAATTTATAGCGGTTAACAAGAGTTTTGTGGTTAGTAGAAGTATTTTATTTTACATTAAAAATAAATAAATAAAATAGAAAATGATAATAACAATAAACAGGTGACTTAAAACGATTTTTAAAAAAGCTTTTTATAAATGTAATTGAAAGAAAAACCACATCACATTATAATATTACAATATTTATGAAATGGCTATTTTAATTATATACAAATACTCTACATTAAAAATGAGAAAATTGATACTTCAATGTCTGTGTAACACAGCGTACACAACGTGTAACTAAACGGTCTGGACTCACTGCGAAATTACTGCTAGAAATATGAAACAACGGGATAAATCTTTGTACAAATAAAACGAATCCAAATCGACTAAAGATTTGGATAGTTCTATGGAAATAAATTGAAATAAGAACACCTACGTTTTTAAGTTATTTTAACAGAATTCAATTGAAGACCAAATAGCTATTAATTTTAATCAAGCTTAATAAAGCGATATAAAAATTGTTTTAAGTTAGTTATTAAAGAAAATTTATATCAAATTGATATTTATGTGAGTTTAATTAATGTTATCCGCTATAAAAAATGAGTTAAAAAAATAAATCATAATTACGTCTAAGAAAAAATTATTTAAAAGTGAGATTTTTAAAGATAAATAAGGTATTGGTATTAAAAAACGTACAATACTATAGCCATGCACAGTGGTGCCTTTCGCGAAAAAATTGGCAAGAAAGTGGAACGTAAGTTGTCATGGGACACCATATAGGAACTAAGTTCCTGTCTCCTTCGGCCTACTGCCTATCGGCTTAGGCCTGCTGTCTTCGACTTGCCACTTTCGACTTACGCCATTGATAGGCCACCTTCGGCCAGCAATCTTCGGTCACTATGTCAGACGACCCCTCATGTTTATCGCGCTTTGGCACACTCCGCCTAGTCACCGGAGCCGGTACCATGACTTCCGCCAAAAATAAGTTCCATATTTTAAAAACGAAACTTTCACCTACCTTGATGCAAGTAAATGAAAATAATAATTTCAACCTCTAGATGGAATAATTCTGCTAAAAAAACCGCCTTCAATACAAACAGCCAAACCTTTCATGCCATTTCATATAAACATTTCTTAAATTTCTATGGCACCAAACTGCAAGCATAAACTTTCAAATAAGAAAATATTTTCAAACTCTGTAAATAAATGGCGGAGTTATGCGATAATCGACATTTCGGGGGGCAAATCGCCCCACCGATTTTCAAAAACAAATTAAGGGAGCAAACTGCAACGAAATCTTTCCAAAAAATGAAGAATTATTAAAACTCTAAAGGCACTTAGCTAAAACATGAATGTGTACTGTTCCAAAAACTTGGGCAAACTAAACATTAAAAAATCCCAGCATTGAAAATATCGATGATATTTCATGCTGGTAAGTCAGAAATCAAAAAAGCTTAAAAATAGTTGAACGTGCTAAAAAAAAGACAGTTAGTGAAGCTCCGACCATTTAGAAAAAAGTTCATTAATAATAGGTACGACTCGCCGCGAGGTAGCGACAAAGTCTGTTAATTGAACTTACTAAAATAAGTAGGATTTTCGCAAGTATGTCGTTGCTACCGTTGCTGGTAGTGTAGGTAAAGGGCTCTGATGAGAAGACTGTGGTAGTCTCGAAACATCTGATGTCAGTTCAACCTTCCGCACATGCAAATTTTTCTTTGAATGTTCAATATTTACATGCTTTAGAATTTCTTTATTAATATAAAAAAAATTATTTGATCGAACTGAAAACGAGCTTAAGCCAAACTAATTAGATAACTTTGGATAAAAACGATACAGTTCGACTAAAAATTCATAACTCAATTAGAAATTAAGAATTTAAAAATCGGTCTATTAATGGAGGAGCTTTGTAATAATCGATAATTCGCTTGAGGGGGAGGGCGCAAATCGCCATACCAATTTGTGAAAAAAAGTGAGAACAAACTGCAAGCAAATCCTTTCGAACAACAAAAAAAGCTTTGAAAATGGGTCCATAAATGGAAAATTTACGCGCTAATCAATATTCCGGGGGCGAATAGCCCCACCGATTTGCGGAAAAATGGGACCAAACTGCAAGTAAAGCCCTTCATGCAAAAAAAGAATTTCGAAATTCGGTTCATAGTTGGTTGACTAAATTGCAACCAAGCTCTTTCAAACAAAAAATGAATTTTGAAAATCGGTTTCCAAATGGCAGAGTTATGCGTATACAAACATAAAAAAGTAAAAAAATATACACGAATTGGTAAACTCCGCCTCTTTTGAATTCGGTTCAAAGGCAACAATTCGTCAGCAAAAAAACCAATTTCTCCTGTAAAATACTTAGGCGATGCTTCTGAAGAATTTAGCCGAGAAATCTGGTGTTTGGCTGAGACACACACCTTCATTTAGCAATGCCACCAACCCTTAGGCAAGACACAAACCTGGTCCAAGTATTCTCAAAAACTGGGACAAAATCTCCCCATAATACCAAATTTCTCTGGAATTTCTCTGGAAAAAAGCAGCAACGCCGAAAACCACGAAAATACCAAAGCGGCAGCATAAAGTTTTTGGCTTGCACGTTACCTATCAGCCTACCGTGGCACACTGCCTTTATTATTACTTATACCAAATATTTTCAAAAATAATAGAAAACTTAATCCCTTCAATAATTTGTTGTTGTATTCCTGCTCACCTAAATGAGCGGCACACTATCCCGGAACATCAGTTTATACTTCGAGCGAAACTATCGAGAAAATCCATAGAATTGTTACTATAATTAGATCGGCATTTGAGAAGAAACAGTATTCCTCGACAGAATTTCAATGCGGTTTTAAATTTTTTTCGAGTTTGGCTAATTGAAGTCACAAGAGTAATTCCAAAAATTTTCGAATCGGTTGTCGTATGCATGTAGACCAATATTTTACGTGCCTGCATGATATGTGTGGTTTTTAGTTTTTTTTTTTCAATTTCGCTGCAGTTTTCGAATTATCATGGGTCAAAGTTCGATTTTTTTTAATTTAATAAAATACCTCACATTGAAATCAATATAGCTTTACAACCGATAATGCAATTTGAACATATAACATATGTATGAAAAGCTTAAGTTGTAAGGTTTCAAAAACTAATACAAAAAATACACAGTTTCTTTACAGAAGTATTGCAAAAATGCCAAAATAAAATAAATTTGCTAACATCTCAAAAACCTCATCTTTAATTTTTTTAATAAAATTTCTGTTAATAGGACATAGTGTTATGCATAACATATTCAAAATTTGAAGTGGGAACCCCATGGTATAAAAAAGAAACATACTTTACTACGAGGATCTCATAAAATTGTCTAAGAAAATTTAATGTAAAATTTAGACAGACTTACAAATTAATACTTTTTAAGGTCTTATAAGACCTTCTTGATTTTTGATGTAACGATTTTCATATTTATAAAAATTTACTTTAAAAAGATACGCAACATGTTCTATAATTACAAATAGTTCGACTATAATCACAAACTAAAGATTAATTGTTTTTATTCCAATTGATTCTTTTATATGCTTTAAATACATATAAGACAAGAAAGATCCTTAACACAATATACATCTGTTAAAAATATTCAAAGAAAACTTTTATCTTACTAAAAATGTGACAGTTTAATTGTTTTAAACTTTTCCCAACAATAGCAAAAAAAATACTACTTCCGGCATAGAATTTTTTGGCACCACATACAAATACACATGCAAACGGAAATGCATTGAAAGTTTTTGTCCAAATGGGCACAAAAAAGGAAACAAGTTGTATTATTATAACAACCGGAAATTAAACAAGATTAGTTTCCACTAAAACTGTAAATACAACAATACACGCACACACACACACACACACACATACACACAGACCTTTGAATTAATCTTTCAAATGTACTATCTGATTAAACAAACAATTTTATGGAAGACTAAACTTTAAGAATTTATGTTATTCGACATTAAGTAGAGAATAAAGATTACAAATCTATTTCACAGGAAATTTTAATAGTGATTTTTTTCAATTGTCTATTTATTACTTTGAAAGCACTTTGGCTTATTTAACTCTTAAAAACGACGTAGCGGGTCAAAAAGAAGTTTGTGTTACACACAAACACGTACTTTAAGTTGTAATAACTTAAAACTTAATTAAAAATTTTCATTGATGTTTTTTATATGATCTGATGAAACTAATATAAATTCTTACATGAGCAGGACATGCACCTCAGAAATAGGAAAAGAACAAAAACAGCGCTTTCATATACTCTTCATCCAAATGCAAGGAAAAAGTTAGAAAATTTATAAAATTTCCTTTAAAAAAACTCGTTAATTGCTTTGCTTTCGAGGTAAGATTTTTGAAAAGTTCCCCTACAATCCAAGAGATATTTTTTTTAAACTCAACTTTAATAAAAATTTCGTAATTGTTACAGCATTAATTAAAATTTTATGCTAAATATAAAATAGTCATCTTTTAATCCATTCATTTGAAATTCAAATATTTTGCTTCCTATTTCCAGTAAAATGATAGTTTCATTAATATCTACCATTCAATTTAACATTCAATAAAATGCACAATTAATTGGATATTTTTTTTTTTGCTTCTAAGACTTTTCTTCAGGTATTACAACATTCAAAAGTAATTTTTTAGAATTTCATTCTTCATAAAACATTTATGGTTATTATGATTATGAGTGTATGGATTAAAATTTGTTATAATGGTTGCTGGTATTATTTAATGATGGGTGCACGTAGTCGATTGTTATCAAGCAACCTTTGATCGAAGAGAGTCCAAGTGAATACTGAATAAAAATGATATATCGGATAATTCTATGTGTGTACATTAGGGTGGCCCCATGTTGTATGTAAAGATTTGTTACGGATTAGATACATTGTACTGAAAATGTTGTAAAAAGCGTTACGAAGGGGAGTATAAAACCTCCGAAAAAAGCGTTACGTAATATGTGAATAGGCCCTTTCATTTAGTGTAGAAATAACGGCATTTTTAGAGCAAAATTGAGCGAAGAAGTTTTTTTACATCTCTTAATTGAGTTTCTATCAAAATCGCAAACTTACACTATCAGCCGTGTCACAGATTTCGTTCGGATTGGCTTTGATTCCGTATTTGTCATTCCGAAAAAGTACATTTTTGGTGCTTTAGATTCCGTTTATTTTGTATTTCGTTTTTACAATGATAAAGTTTTTATACCTTGAGGTGTTTACTTACTCTTGTTTTTAGATGCAAAGCTCACATTAAGCTTTTTATTAATATGGAAAGGTCACGACCAAATATTTATTTGACGCTCCTAAAGTTATGCACGTTTTTTAGTATTTACTTCAAATGAAGTCAGTAGAAAAGTGTATTTCAATTCAACTTTGAAATTTAAAAGTGGTTTGATTACAAAGAAATTTTTCGATTTTTGTTTTCTGAAGAAGCAACTTACGGAATTGAAACCACTTCCGATCGGAATGGTAATCTGTGACCTGGCTGTACATAAGAATTTCAGTTCTGTAAACCGATTCTGGTAGAGGAGACCAAAAAAAAATATACATCTGTCCGTGTCACAGATTCCGTTCGGATTGGCTTTGATTCCGTAGTTGTCATTCCGGAAGAGTATATTTTTGGTGCTTTAGACTCCGTTTATTTTGTATTTGGTTTTTACAATGATAAAGTTTTTATACCTTGAGGCGTTTGTTTACTCTTGTTTTTAGATGCAAAGCTTACATTAAATGATGAAACAGAACTGGGGCTAGACGAGTTTTTTCATACAAATCGACAGTAATCAGATAGAACCTATTTTATTTTGAGAACGATTTTTCTCATGCTCTCAGTTTTAGCCACTCATTCTCTCAACAATGATGCCGTGTTTTAATATAATGCTATAGATTTTTCATACGAAATATAAGAACAAAAGAAAATAAACAATAATATGAGAGAATTTTGAAGCTATTGCCGTCGATTTAGTTTTGGGCCTGTTTATTTGGCAGCGTTTTTGTCTGAAGTTGCAGAACTAGTTCTGATTCATCATAGAATCTATTTTATTTTGAGAACGTTTTTCTCATGCTCTCAGTTTTAGCCACTCATTTTCTCAACAATGTTGCCGTGTTTTAATAAAATTTCATACATTTTTCATACGAATTATAAGTACAAAAGAAAATAAACAATAATATGAGAGAATTTCGAAGCTACTGCCGACGATTTAGCTATGGGCCTGTTTATTTGACAGCGTTTTTGCCTGAAGTACCTGATGTAGTTCTGTTTTATCATTACGCTTTTTATTAACATGAAAAGCTCATGACCAGGGCTCGAACTTTCATGCAACTAAAAATTGACTTTAAGCGTTTAACAAGTGCACCTAAAAATGAAAAATATGTGCAAAAATTTGCATTTACCTACGAACAAAGTACCAATACTAAAATAATAATATGAGAACATATTTTTTTTTAATTTTTTATTATTATTAGAGAAAAAAACATAAAACAAACATAATTGGCTCAATTATTTAGTGCAACCGAACTATAGTTGCGTTGCAATTGAAAATTAATGGTTGCCAGAAAGGCACTAAATAGCAACTGAAATTGACAACTCTCAATTGCCAGTTGCCATCAGTAGTATCATTTTCAGCAACTGGCAAACCAATTGAGGCTCGTTTGCTGTCCATAATCGGCCTATTGATATTTTTTTTTAATTGAGAAATATGCATTTATTGCCAAAATATGCAAAAATATGCACTTACCACCAACTACAAATCGATGCCAAACTACTTAAATTTTGATGAATCGCATAGATAATTAGTCAATACCTCTTTACCTGTGACCACAAAAAACATGCATTTGCATGAAAGTCCGAGCCCTGCTCGTGACCAAATATTTATTTAACGCTCCTAAAAATATGCACATTTTTCAGTATTTACTGCATATGAAGTCAGTAGAAAAGTGTTTTTCAATTCCACTTTGAAATTTAAAAGTTGTTTTGATTGCGAAGAAAATTTTCGTTTTTCGTTTTCTGAAGAAACAATTTACGGAATTGAAACCACTTCCGATCGGAATGGTATTCTGTGACATGGCTGAATGTGTTCTTTACATCTGAGGTATCGGCTATGCTTAGCAACTTTGTAGAAAATATTAGGACAAATATTTTTGTGGAATATATTAACCCTCTAACTCATCCACATAACGGTAATTTTTGGCTGTTTTCTAACAAATCGTAAAATACACCTCCAAAAAAGGTAAGTGCGGGGATAAAATGTTCTACAAAATAGTTCACCATAAAGTTTTACTATAAGTCTTTAAAGACAAGGAAGCTCCAGACTTAGGTTGTACGGCAGAAATCAATGAAAACTTAAACTATGTTTAAGGGTTAACTTCAAACTTATTCACAATTAGTAATCGGCATAGGAAATCTTATAAGTGTTACGTTTAAGGTATTAGATATGATCAGTGCTTTTATGTAATACACCACAAAGAACATTTTGTTACGAAGTTTTAGCCCTGCAGCTCTTCGTTTTATGTGTATTTTTGTTCATTTCACAAAAAGGGGCAAAAAAATCTTCTTCACCGGCGATATAGGGGTTAAAGTGTTCTTCAAAAATATTCGTCATAAAATTCTACTATGAGTCTTTAAAGAGATCCAAGCTCCAGACTTAACTCGGACTCATTCAAAAATTAAAATGGTTAAGGGTGGTTAAGGGTTAATTTCGCACTTATGCACAATTCGTACTCGGCATAGAAAATCGTATAAACCTTACGTTTAAGGTATAAGATATATACAGCTTTTTTATGTACAAGACCACGGGAAACATTTTTGTAGAAGAGTTTTGCTCCTTTTTTAAGCAATGTACAAAAAGACCCATAAAACGAAGAGTGGCAGGGTTAACATGTTCCAGTAAAATGTTTCTCATGGCGTTTTACAAAAGCGTTGCACATATTTTAGACCTTAAACGTAAAACTCACAAGATTTCCCATGCCGAGTACAAATTGTGAATAAGTATGAAGTTAACCCTTAAACATAGTTTAAGTTTTCAGTGATTTCAAGGTGGCGCAAAATTAATCATCCAATTTTGTTTTTTAATAACTTTTTTCTAAATAAAAAAATGATTTTGAGTGATGGAAATCTTTATTTGGACCCATAGAGTTTTTTCGGTGAAGTGCAGTAGATATCATCCAAGTGGCTGCCGCCATTGTTGATAGACGTTTGTACCCGTTTTATCGCATTTTCCAAGACTTTCCGCAAGAGTTCCGGTGGTAAATGTCGAGTATTCTCCTTAAGGGCTGCGATTGTCTGGGGGCTGTTGGCATAAGCCCGCGTTTTTAAGTAGCCACAAAGAAAGAAGTCTTGGATGGTTAAATCGGGCGATCTTGTCGAGAATAGTGACATGAGAAAAGTCAATGAAAATGCGACAAATACCATATTTACACTATGCAACTTTGTTGCATGCAATTTTCATTTTAAGTCAGAGTGCTGAAATAGAAATGTATACATTTTGTATTTCTTCTCTGTCTTTCTCACTGAAAAAAGAGAGTTGCATGCAACAAAGTTGCGTGGTGAAAATATGGTAAAAATGTGTATCAGCACTGGCAGCAGTCACTTGGCGGATATCATATGTTGCATTTAACAGAAAAAATTCTATAGGTTTAAATACAGATTTCCATCACTCAAAATCATTTTTTTAGTAAAAAAGTTATTCAAAAACAAAATTGGATGATTACTTTTTACGCCACCTTGTAGTTATCGAGTCAAATTGTAAGTAGTTACAACTTAAATCCTCATATATTTTTTTGCTGGGATTGTACACCACATCAACTTATTCTACTAGAGGGCGCTAAAAAAATATACTCGAGTATTGGCGTTTTGAAGGTTTATATATGGCATTAATTTTAGGGCTAGTTAAATTTTCCCGCTTTTATACATAGTTATACTAACTCGGCATAGTAAATATTGTAAGCCTTACGTTTAAGGTATAAAGTATGCTCAGCATTTTTATGTAAAACACCTCGAAAAAATATTTTGAGGAACATTTTAGCTTTTTAACTCTTCCTTGTAGGGGTATTTTTGTCCTTTTCTTAAAAAAGGTGAAAAAGTAACCCTTCATCAGCGATACAGTGAGCTGAAATGTTTCACAAAAATGCTTCTCGTGGTTTCTTTAATATGATTATGGTTTCGTAAATTGATTACACTGTGCTTGAATTTGAATTCAACGTACTCGAATTACACAGAAAAAATCATCACCAAAAAATTTTCAAGCAAAAGTTTGTCTAAAAATAAATTTAATTTTCTGTAAATGTTCTGTCCATAATCTATGAATTGTTTGTTTGACTTTTATTTAGAATGCAAACACCAAAAACAACAAGAAAAACTGTGCTGTAAAGAACCCCGATGACGACATACACACAAATAACAAGAACAACATTGATAGCAAAAGGAATGCGATTGTACCAAGTTTGTTTACTGACAATTTTTGAGTGAATCAATTCGTTAATGTCGTTGCATTAATTCTCATTGATTCTTTTAGAGTCTTTAGATAAACATTCAGACTTGAACACATTTAACAAAGTGAAATTTCATAAATGCTTAATGCATGATGATGATGATGACCCAGACTAAAATTTTGATTGATATATTAAAAAAAATTCACTAAATATATTTGTTTGATTAAGTAAACTATTTTGTTTAGAATTTGTTAATATTTTTAGACTAATTGTTTTACGAATTCAGACAAAAATATTGTTTGATATTTTTCAGAAAGTCCAGTAAATCTTTTTGTTTGATTTAATAAATTGTTTTGTTTACAATTTGTAAATATGTTCAGACAAATTGTTTTATAGATTTAAACAATTTGTTCACTGAAAATAACACGTTTTTTCCAATGAAATTTTTGAGATATTTTTGTCTATATTTTCAAATTTGGAACGGACCTACAGTTCCTGGACAAAATATTGACTATTTCATTGAATTCCTTTACAGAAAATTAAATTTAGTTTTTTCTGTGTAGCTTTACCAGTAAAGTGCCCAGCTTGTTACATATTGAGAATAGCATAGTGTTATTAGGGCAAGGCCCGCAACTTTATATTCAGAAAGAATCAGGCATGATTAATACCAAGGAAATAATTGGATCTTAGCGAAATTTTTCATACAATTTGACATTAAAAATCACTGTAGATTGTAGTCGTGACTATAACATCACAGATTTTTTAATGTCAAACTGTTAGGAAAAAATCGTTAAGACGCAGTTTAATTTCATCATTTATTCTTACTTCAAGTCAAGTTTTTGTTTTAATCATTAAAAACATTTTAATAATAATTTCACCCTAATGTATGATTTTAACTATTTTCAATGCGAATATAGACTACAAATACCAACAAGTAACACACTAATAAAATGAACATCACATTTATCAAATAGTTTGAAGAACAAGCTCCCAACACTGAAAATAATAAACTTAAAATTTTTGTAACATACATATATGCGTGTATTTCAAAATGGAGAGCTTCAAGAAGCCCATCAGAGATTTAAACCAGCCCCTAATGCCCTCTTCAAACAAAAGTTTGTCTAAAATTAAATATAATTTTCAGTAAATTTTTTTTACTGAATCAATGAATTATTTGTTTGATTTTTATTTAGGACGCAAACACCAAAAACAACAACAACACCCAGTTTTCTGTATCGCAAAAAAATAAGCCCGATGACGACATACACACAAATAACAACTACAACAATGATAGCAAAAGGAATGCGATTGTACCAAGTTTGTTTACTGAAGATTTTTGAATAAATGAATTCGTTAATGTTGTTGCATTAATTCTCATTCTTTTTTTTTTTTTTGAGTCTTTAGATAAACATTCATACTTGAACACATTTAACAAAGTAAAATTTCATACATGCTTAATGGATGATGATGAAGATGACTCAGGCAAAATTTTTTTGTTTAACATATTACAAAAAACTCAGTAAATATTTTTGTTTGATTTAGTAAACTATTTTGTTAAGTATTTACAAGTATTTTTTGACAAACTGTTTTATAAATTCAGACAAAAATATTGATTGATATATTTCACAAAATCCAGTAAATATTTTTCTTTGATTCAGTGAATTATTTTGTTCAAAAATTGTAAATATTTTTACACAAATCGTTTTATAGATTTATAGAATTTTTTTATTGAAAAAAACTGTGTTTTTCAATTAAATTGCTGAGATATTTTTGTGTTTTCTTACAAATTTGTTTTTAGGTCCATTTCTAGACAACGTATTTACTAATTCATTGAATTTCTTTACTGAAAATTAAATTTGGTTTTTTCTGTATATCTTTGTGGAGCAGGCTCCCATAATTCCTAAATAAACAAACATAACAACAATAGATTTTATTGACTTAGATTCACTAATTTTTTGCAAAAATACGTTGATTCAATGTAGACATACGTTGTTTCAATGAAAACATTCATTGAAGTTCAATGTAAACCGGTTTATTGAAAGCATTCTCTGTTGTTATTCTTTTACAAAATTAATGAACCAGTTCATTAATTCATACCATATATGAACAATATATGAACAACTCCCAACATGGCATTTCAATCTGGTCTATAGTTTCGGAAATATTGAAACGATTAGCACTCACCCGGATAAGGGCTCAGAAAACTATAAAAAATTTATATAATTTCAAAATTTAATTAACCAGCTTTTCTGAAAGTGTGTTGACAAAAAGGGATTTTCTGTTAGAATAATAAAAGGGTATTGTTGCTATTGTTTCCATTATGTTGTGCTATACATTCATACTCATTTTTTTTTTCTTTACTTTTTGTATTGAATTTTTTCATAAAAAATATTATAAATTCATATTCATAGTGATTATATTCTATTGAATTTTTGTTGCTTGAATTAATATTACCCAGCATATTTGTATATTCACATAAGTATAGCCATGTACTCGTATATATGGCATATGAGCATATTGATATGTGTATCCCGTAGGCCAAGTCTTCAGGCATCATCGATGCAGGTATCAATCACCAACATGCGCGGATAGAAGGGGGCGGGGGTGGGAACGGGATATTCCCCCCAAAACGAGAAAATATAACCAATCTCTCTTGAGTTTCTAAAAAAGTTTTGCTAAATAATATATCTCAGTTAGAAATTCCCCCCTAAAAGCACAAGCTGGATACGCGGCTGATCACCGACGACGAATTGTCGACCAAGCCAACTATTGACAATATTTTCGAACGAAGGGCACAAAAGTCGTTGATGACAACGATGGTAACATGCTACTAAAGTTGCCGTTAACGAATAATAATAAAATTTAAAAATGTAATAATCGAATCGAATCGAATCCACAACCTCCACACTGATAGGCTAGCACACTACCTACTAGTCTACAAAGATACTCAAAAAACTTAACACAAAACACATTTTGTTTGCAACTTAAATTCTTTAAAGTACATGAATGGAAGCACGACAACTACGATGCAGCTGCTGAACTTGTTGTCGGCAATGAAACCGTACACACGCCATATTGCATGCAGTTGTCCTTCATCTTGTCAGAAGAAATTCTTTATACACGACAACGGATACCACCTTGTCGCCATATTTATTTCTGAATGTGTTTTATAGCAGGGATGCCAGAATTCCTTCACCAACAATGGCTAAATGTAGACAAAAATGGCTAATAAATGGCTTAAAACTAGTTTAAAAAATTTTTAAGCGAGATCGAATCCAAATATCATGAATATTAAACAAAAATAAGAAACTAATTCATTATTTTACATAAAATTGGAAAGATTTTAAACGTAAATAAAACCCTATCGATTGCCATTATTTCGCTTACCGAAATTTTTTCTTTTTATTAGCAAAACTTTTTTCAGCGATTTTTGTCAATTTTTAAAATGTTTGTTGGGTATAACTTATGAATGCAAGTATTTCAGAAATTGACATTAGCCATTATTACACTCACCGATGATTTTTCTTTATACACGCGAAACACTTTTCGATGATGTTTACCAATTTTCAAAAGTTTGCTGGGTATAACTTCTGAATGCAAGTATTTCAGAAAGCGACAACCATTGATTGTCTTGCTCAATTGTATTTTTACCCCCTTTCGATTGTCATTAGCCTATATTGCGCTCACCGAAATTTTTTCTTTTTATTAGCAATAACTTTTATCAGCGATTTTTGAAAAATGTTAAAAAGTTTGCTGGGTATAACTTCTCAATGCAAGTATTTCAGAAAAATTCAACCACCCTTTCAGAATTCTATTTTCGCCCACCTGTCGATTGCCATTAGCACTTATTGCACTCAAAAAATTTTTTTGTTTTTATAAACAAAACATTTTTCGGTGATTTTAGCAATTTTTAAAAAGTTTGCTGGCTATAACTTCTGAATGGATGAACGAATAAAGAAAACAAAATACCTTTTTTGCATCTCTGAAAAGTGGTTTGACGTTTTACCAAAGCTTGTTTTCTTCTCATAAGTCCCGGTCCACACGTGCAACTCTTGTTGCAGCAATTCTTCATTTTTCAGTGAGAAAGAGCGAGAGAGGAATAGATATGATATGTATATATTTATATTTCAACATTCTCCTACAATTTCAGAAATTGTTGCAACAAAAATTGCATGTGTGGACGGGGAGTAAGTGCGAAAATAGTAACATATTACTCTGTTGTATTTTTTGGTAGTAAATAAGTCTTCCTTTGTTACGAGTTTAATTTTTTTATGAAAAATTGGTAAAAAAAAAAAGCCATGTCATGTATGAAAAAACTGTTAAAAATAGCTAGATTAAAATACAAATGGCTAAAATACAAATGGCTAAAAAAAATGGCTAATAGCTAAATTAGCTTTTCTTCTGGCTAAGCCGGATGAAAAATGGCTAAATTTAGCCGGAAAAAGGATAAAATGGTATCACTGTTTATAGGCGACAAATCATTGATTGTCTTGCTGACAATATCGATGAAAATGTCATCGGTAACAACTGGGACTACAGGTTATATGTAAGTAAATCATATACAAATATGATAAATTATCCCTGCAGATAACGCGACTAGCTTTGCACGCATGTAAAGTATACTTCATAGAGGACTAGGACTAGTCCAAAGGTAACCCAAATGTATGGATAAAATATGGTCGATTTAACATTATTATATAAATGATCCCTACAGATAACGCGAATAGCCCATACACATGTGTTAAGTATACTCCATAGAGGACTAGGACTAGTCCAAAAGTAACTCAAATGTATATAGAAAACATGGTCGACTTAACATTACGAAATCCTAGGACTGGACCTTATAACCCAACTTTGCACTACATCGGAGTAGTCTCCAAACCATCTCCATGTCACCACTTGATGGAGCACTCAAGTGCTCGTATTGAAATTATTTAAAAACACGAGCACGTATCTCTTAACTACAAACTCTTCCTTGCAAATGACACGGTCCATCGGACTAGTCTTAAAGGTTCAATTAGACGTGCCATAACCATAACCATAGAAAACAGCTCTTCGAACCAACCTTATGTATAACAATGTAATTGATTATAATCAATTATAATTATAATTATAGGTAACTTACCATAGCCATAACCATAGCCATAGAAACCAATTGAATTTTGGTTTTCTGGCATAGCCATAAGCTGAGAGAACGAATTTTTTGTATATTTTTCTTTTGTTTTTATTTTGTATATACATATGTGACCTTCTCCGCGAAAAGGGCCCTATTGTGTCAAAAACCGGGTATTGGACTTAAGAGTGGATTCTGGTGCATAAAAGAGTGTATGAAGCTTTAAATGCGTTTTTCTCAAAACTTAATTTTCACACGCTAGGTCCCTTTTCTCGGAGAAGGTCACATATGATGAATGTTTTAATTTATATTTTTGCTTGTGCTTCTTTGTAATGGGTGTTTTTTATTGAGGTATAGAACTTTAAGTTGGCATCACTTTTTTAACTGGCGGCCATTTTGTCAGCTGTCAAGTGATTAATATTTAGTTTGGTTTGCCATTTCATCATGAACAGGTTGACAAAAGAACAACGCTTGCAAATCGTGCAAATTTATTTCGAAAATAATGGTTCAGTTCGCGAAGTTTACCGCAAGCTCCGTCCATTTTATGGTCGACATAATCGTCCATCAGAGCAATTAATTCGGTTAACCATGGATCGTTTTCGCACTACGTTTACTCTATGTGATAATACGCATCCGCAGAGACGTCGAACAGTGCGCACCGAAGAAACAATTGCCGCTGTAGAGCAAAGTGTTGAAGAGGACCCGAATGAATCGATTCGCCACCGTGCACAGTAATTGGAGCTTTGTCCATCAACTTTATGGAAGATTTTGCGCAAAAAATTGGATGGCATGAATGTGGATGAGTTGTGGTTCCAACAAGACGGCGCTACATGCCACACAGCGCACGTCACAATCGATTTATTGAAGGAAACATTCGATGAGCGCATAATTTCGCGGAATGGACCTGTCAATTGGCCACCAAGATCGTGTGATTTGATACCATTGGATTATTTTCTTTGGGGATATGTGAAGTCGCTCGTCTACGCCAACAAACCAGAAACGTTAGGGGACTTGGAAGCCAACATTCGTGGCGTTATTGCCAACATACGGCCCCATATGCTCGAAAAAGTGGTTGAAAATTGGACCTGTAGAATTGGCTTTATTCGAGCCAGCCGCGGCGGCCACATGCCCGAAATCATATTTAAACATTAATGGCATAAAATTATCCTTCCAATAAAGCCAAATTGATGGACATTAAAACGATTTTCTTGTGTTTTATTTCAATTCGAAGTTCTATACCTCTAAAAAAAACACCCTTTATATTCGTAGATTTTATATTTTAGCATATTTTCTAATTATATGGATGAAAAAAGCTGCTCATGGTTAAGGCAAAACTAATCGAAGGCAGTAAGTATGGTTATGACTAACATGACCAGACATCCCGCTTTAGGCGGGACTATCCCGCTTTTAAGATGTCCATCCCGCCTAAAATTGTTATCCCACTTTATCTCGTTTTTTTTCGAGTTCTAAAATTTATAGTCCCTTTTTCTAATTATTCCCAAAAATATCGAAAATATTTCAACTGAGCAAAATAGATATTTCTTGTGTTGATCGAATAAAAACTCACTGAGTTGAAGGAACTTAAAATTGAAAAATTGCGTTTTTAGGCATTGCTTGTCCAAAGATACTTAATTATTCAGGCTTAAGTTCATTCAATTTAATTCTTCAATTAAATTATTTTTATCGAGAAAGCAATTTTAAATGCATGTAATAATTGAAAAGACAAAGACAAATTCTTGACTGTATAAGGGTCGAACTGAATATCATGATATTTCAAGATTAACCATGATCAGAGCTCTTGTTATACCTTTCATAGTGTGAGGATGGTGAAGTCAAGTAGGGCACGTCGTATTGAAAATTATTGATTATTGCAAAAATTAAATTGAACGACTTAAAAACCATAGAGTTCGGCTAACATAGATACCTTCAATTTAAATTTTTCTCCATTAAAATGAAACAAAAAGCCAGAAACAGTCTTTAACGCCCAAAGTTTAAACTAATGTAGTGAAGAACACATGATACTTAAAATGCTTAAGAACCGACAAAATAGAACAAAGGTACAAGACGGAAAAACAGAACTTTTTATCAAAAATATTCTTTTGACTATAAACTGAATTTTATAAAAGATGACTTCGGATTTTTTCACTCACTGACTTACAACTTTCTTATTTTTGTCGGGTCCAACGATTTCATGTTTCATATGTTAGAGACAAAATGATCTTTAGGCTTAAGGCAATTTATAAAACTTTTGTTTCATAAAAATGATGAATTTTTAAAATATATCTAAAAATTCACTTTTTCAAATTTTAAGACCTGTAACTCAATGAATTTCCTAAGAACATATCGTTAGCTGAAATGCAAAATTACAGAACTACACTGTTTTTAATTTTATAGGAAAGAAAAAAGACTAAATAAAACACTTTAAGTGGCTGAAGTAAAAAGTCTCTTCATTTTCATTGATTTTTATGAAAACAGTTTGAAAATTTGTAGGAACAAGCGCTTCGATGTAATAATTAATAATTGGAAATTTGACATTAAATTTTTTGTTAGTTACGTTATTTCGCATTTCACTTAACGATATGGAACTATGTAGTTGCATACATTTATAAAAAAAAATCATATATTATCATGAGTGTATTTACAACATCCCGCTTTCCAAAGATATTTTATAAAATCAC
Source organism: Panzeria rudis (assembly GCA_956483635.1). Taxonomy (NCBI): domain Eukaryota; kingdom Metazoa; phylum Arthropoda; class Insecta; order Diptera; family Tachinidae; genus Panzeria; species Panzeria rudis. The sequence continues at coordinate 181,845,089 of OY101447.1, forward strand.
GCATTTTTGGTCATATTTTCTTCAGAATCCCGCTTTTCAACCGTTCTTATCCCGCTTTTGACAAAAACCTTCTGGTCACGTTAGTTATGACTATGGCCACAGTTATGGCTATAGTTTTATTGTATAATACGTCTAATTGAACCTTAAAACTGCTCTATGTCACTATTCGATGGGGGACTCAAGTGTTCGTGATTTAACGACTGCACTCGTTAAAACACAAACACTTGTCGGTTAACTAGAAGCTATTGTTTGCAAATGATATGGTCCATGACTTCATTATAATGCACAAATGAACAATAGTCATTGTTGATATAATGCACACATTTATACAGAAAAAAATATCATCAAACTGCAACTAACAATTTCAATTGTTAATATGTAATTTAAATTCAAACATATATTTTGTAATACAACAAATTTAGTTGTTGATACGACAAACACAGAAATTTTTTTCAACAAACTGAACTAACCAAATTTTTTGTTATGTATTGTGAAAAAAATGAACAATCATCATTGTTGATATAACAAATGAATGCACACATATACATGAAACAAAGCAAATCAAAAAATTTTTTTCAACAAACTGAACTAACCAAATTTTTTGTTAAGTATTGTGAAAAAAATGAACAATCATCATTGTTGATATAATAAATGAATGCACACATATACATGAAACAAAGCACATCAAAAAATTTTTTTCAACAAACTGAACTAACCAAATTTTTTGTTAAGTATTGTGAAAAAATTTAACAATCACCATTGTTGATATAACAAATGAACACACACATGTAGATGAACAAAGAAAATCACGTTAATTGATTTAACAAACAAATTAATTGTATTTACAAAATTTTTTTTTCTGTGTATGAAACAAAGCAAATCAAGAATTTTGTTTCAGCAAACTGAACTTACCAAATTTTTTGTTAAGTATTGTGAAAAAATTAGCAATCACCATTGTTGATATAACAAATAATACACACACGTAGATGAAACAAAGCAAATAACGTTTTGTGTGTATTCATTATTGGCGCACCTAACAACGAATTGCTCTGTAGCTGAGAGGTAAGAACGTTAGTCTATTAGTCCAGAGGTCTCTGGTTTGATTCCGCCCAAAGACATTTAGTGTTTTTCGCAGACAAGCAAAAAGTCGCTTCGAGGACTGTGATTGTATAAAAAAATATTGTTAATACACCAATTATGATAGTTAAAATTTGTTCGGAAAATCAAAAATTCACATTGTTGATATAACAATAATCTTAATTGAAATAAATTTTATATCAACAAAAAAATTTTTTTTTAATTTTTTCTGATATTTTTTAACTTACAATTTCGTAATTGTATTTACAAAAATCGTTGTAGGCTCAAAATCAATTAATTATTTAATTGATATAACAATAAAATTTATTGTATTTAAAAAATTTTTTTTTCTGTGTTACATAGGAACATGTTGTAACTACTCCATTTTAGCTAAAATGGACCACATAGTCCAATATTATCTGTAGGGATATACAAAATGTATACTTGTATATTCAAGTGTATATGTAAGTATACATTTACCAAAATGAATACCACAAATCGTTGGTTAGCAATTGCATTAGTTAGTTCACAAAAACGGCTGTTGAAAGGCAAGAAAAAAAGGAAGACCATCAAATACCTTTGAACAGTGTATGAAAAATTGCAGATTCATTTGCAATAACAGTGTCAAGCAAAAGTGTAATCAGATCATATATGTATATAATTGCTCCGATATAATAATTGTTATAAAAGTTGCTCTTCCGGATATGCTTCCTGCTGCATAGTTATAGTTTTTTCTTTACTTTCTTGCATTCTTCTGATGACTGATTTTGTGATGTTGGTTTTTAATACAAAACGTGCTGTTAAATATGCATAAAATTGCCTTTTGGCTGCAAATATGTAGTATTTTTTATGTTGAGCAAAAAAAATTAATACATACATATTTATATTTGATATTGAGTTCTAGTCATATTTGCACATTAAATAATGTAACTGACTCTGCTGAGAAATGGTCTAAATGGAAAACAAAATTTGTCAAGCGTTTAACAAGGAAATGGGAATTTATTAAACTAGAAAGACCGAGAGACATTTTCAAGTCAAATAAGGTTGGATTTTTTATCAGTTTATAAAAGAAAGGTTGAAATTCTCTTTTCGCACCGGCCATAAACAGCTCAAAAGGTAGATTATATAGCACACCTTTAACGCATATTTTTATAAAGTCGGTTTAGTTTTTTTCTATCAGTTTTTCTTGTCTAGTCTAATCAGCATTATTTGACTGTAATCTAGTCTACTTAAAACTGGTTTTATAAATATTTTTCAAATCCTACTTGAAAGAAAAGCATTAATTATTTAAATTCTAGACGAAAACAAAAAAGGAAACGTTTTGCTGATTATGCTCATTTTGCTAGTAATTTTTATCTTCAGTTAATTCTTTCTCTTTCCTCATAGTTCGATAATTAAATTGCTTTCCCTAAAAAAACTATTAATCTCTCATCATGAACTTGTAATTAATATTTAAACAAAGAGTATTTTTTTATATTATTTCCTTATATGACTCTACCCAACTTTACCTGTTTTCTCCTAATTGGTAAGTGAAGTATGTATCGATAGCTTCAAATTACAATGTTTGTCTAAATACACCACCACACATGATGTTAAAAGTTGAAAATATTTTAAATTCTATTTCCTTGTTCGTTCATCATTAAGCGAATGTAAATTTTGAAAATTAATTGATACCATTATTGCACGAAAATCTAAATAATGGAAATTATTAGTAGATGTATGTACTTTAATATATGGTGCTCAATCGAATAGTCCATACTCGCTTATTCGTAACATTTAAGACAAACATATAATTATTCTGATCTCATATTTCATTAAAATGGAAGCACAAACACAAACACATTAATGGAGTACCACTCAGTGGGAAAGGTCGCAAAGGTAAATCTGCATTTTTGAATCTACAGGTTAGACTATCAAATGATCTAGCATATTAAGTCATTGATCCCCTGTTGAAGTACACGATGAACGACCACCATGGAAAATGAAAGTGTAGGCCGATTTCAATGAATTTTAGCTTTTTGTAAATCTTATGAGTAGATTAATCAAAAGCTGTTAAGATTACAGTTACAGAGAATAGTTTCAAAGACATTTGACTTTCAATATTAGAAATTTTGGTTTGTGAGATTGACTTTATTTAATATTTCGCAAATATCTTTGATAAACGCATTGCAAAAATTCTTTTAAAAATTTTTTCTGGTTTTCCATCAAATACTAAATATTATGTCGAGAAAAGTGCTTAGTTATATCAATATCTCCAGTTGTGAAAAAGAATCAGAGTCCAGATTTTGAAAAGAGTTTGAAAAATGCCAAAAATTTTACCTTTTTTCCTCTTTTTTCCAAAAAATTTTCCAGAACACAAAAATGTTTTTTTAGCATCTGAAAAGAACAGGATTAAAAATGATTTCTTACAAAATTTTAGATCTAGTAATATATGTACGCTACGTCCAGCATTGGTCGATAATAATGAACTTTCAAACCAAGTTCTGAATCTGACATAGAAAAAAATAAATTCAGTAAAGTGCGACTTGGACTCGCACATGAAGGGGTCCGTTTTTGTAGGGGAAATTTTTTGTATAAAAATGCTGAAGTTTGCATCAAGCCTCTACTTTTTGAGGGTAGGACCAAAAATATTTTCACTTTAAAAAGTAACGGACACCTATCCATATATCCCTTTTGTCTTTTTGGCAATTTTTGTTTGGTTTTTGGAAACTTCTTAACTTTTTTCGCTTAAAGTTTTTTTTCAACGATATTTTTCGTTTTTCTGTAATTTTTTCTTGGTTGGTTGGTTGGTTTACGTGCACAAGCATTCAAGAAGAATCAATAAGATTCCGTTTTGACAGACCCCTCCACCACCAGTCAGTGTCAACCTATGTAGGTCTGAACCCATATCTCTGATTCGGTAGTAGGTACTAGATTCAACTTTTTCTTATTCTCGGCAATTTTTTCGGTTTGGTGTTTTTTTTTGTGGCGATTTTTTCCCGTTTTGGTAAATTTTTTTTGGCAATTTTTTCGGTTTTTGGGGATTGTTGTCGCCTTTGGCGATTTTTTGCCTGTCTTTGGCGATTTTTTTAGTTTTGATGATTTTTTAATTGTGGCGAATTTTTAATTTGGTAATTTTTTTCGTTTTTTGACGATATTTCTAGTTTTGTTGGAGAAGATATAGCTTAATTTCAAAATTACACAACCTGGCAGAATACCCTTTAATTTGTAGTTAATTTGTTATTTTAGCAATCGCTACTGTTGCCTTTAAAATGCTGCACTAGCTGTGAAAACTGCAAGAGTTTGCCTCTTACGGCTTCCAAGATACAGCTCATTTTCAAAATTACACTAACTGATGAATACCCTTTAATTTTTATTTTGCTTAAATTTCAACATCAATTGGTGTAGTCTGTATAATAATACACTAACTTGGAAGATTTCAAATGTCTATATGTAAGTGTAAGTATATTACATTGTGGCTCAAAAGATATAGCTAAATTTCAAAATTACATAGCCCGAGAGTACACTTTAATTTTTGTAATGTTTAAACTTCAGTGTTAATTGGTGTAGTCTGTATAATACATTAACTTTAAAATTGGCTAGTGTTTATATATAAGTGATAGTATATTACATTAGGACTTCAATACGTTTCGTTGCTCGCCTTAGGACACCCTTTTAATTTTTAACTGTCATATATTTCTTGTGGTAGCGGCTTTAATTATATATATTCTGTGAACGTCTTACGGCTCTCGACAAAACAGCCTGTAACAGACAAACAGATGGACGGACGGACATCGTAGCGAAAACAATAGGGCTCCTTCACACTTTTGGTGTACGGAACCCTAATAACACCGAGTATTTAATATTTCAATATAAAATAAGGTTAGCAAATTTAAAACAAGCACTATTGGGTCCTTGTTGGTCCCGTTGTGTTATCTAAAGAGAAGACAGTCCAAAATCCGATTTGGGTCTTTCTCGAGAGCATTACAGCAAAAATGTTATCGAAAAGCTATGTGGGCGACCAGTTATCTATATTTTCCGGCATGCCTGTTACGAGTCTCAAAATTTTAGCAATCCATGCGCCACTTACATATCGCGAAAAATTCCAATATTCACAAAAAACAGCGAAATTTCCCAATGCACCTAAATTTACCAAAGTAACGTCCATTTTCATAATATACGATTAAAAGTTAACATAGACTTTAACGGCATGTTTCGTATGTTGAACTTGCTGTTAAAGTCTGCTTTAGTTTTCAATCGTACATTGTGAAAAGGGCCATAAATATTACACATTCTCTTGGCTAACTTATTGCTCCACAACTTTGTATCATATTTCAATGGAAATTTTAATTCTACATATATTAATAATAATTACATTTTTGCAAAAACTCATTTTATGTAATACAAATTCATTAAACAAAAATTCCAATTTTATAAATACACCCAACTTGTTGTAATATTTTATAGTTAAAATTTCGCGATTTAACATGTTACTAATTTTTTTCACTTCTTTTTTCAATTTTAACATAACATTCAAAATATGAAAAGTTGCATTTTTTGATATGTTCATAAAAATATAATAACAAAAGAAAAAATTAAATAACAAAATTCTAACAACAAACAATAAAGAATATAAAACTGAATACAACAATATGAAATTTGTTAAACAAAAAAACATTTATGTGTATTTAATACTCATAACATGGCTTACATGCATGCAAATATACAAAAGATTTTTAATAATTTATTTTTCATCAGTTACTTTTCTGACATTACTTAATGCCGTGTGCTCATCATCATCATAGTCATCCATATCATCCTCGTCAGCTTCATCAGCAGCAGCAACAGCAGCAGCAGCACTAAAACAGTTATAAGAGACACGCATGGAGCATAAACAAGGCGTAAGTATCATAAAATGCAAACGAATAATATTTATGTAGGATGTTGGTATGTATGTACGCATGTATGAATGAATATGTTCGAGGGTAGCCTAAGATTTTTCTATTTTCGATTCTTGGCAAAAAGTTCGAGTTCGAGCTTCAAAAAATAAGGAATCCTCATAGATAGAGAGATGCCAACACACTAAGGGTCCTCATGAAAACGATTAAAATTGCCGATAAACTTGCCAGGTGTGTTTCATGAAGCTCCTTTTGAAACAGTTCCATCAACTTACTTATCCAGTATCTTCTTGTACTTATCTCGCCATCACAACAATAACGAATTATATGAATTTTTTTGCGATTTTTTTCCCTTTTCCGCTACATTTTCTTAATTCTTATAGATAAATTATTAAAAAATATTTATAAATTCAAATATTGATATATTTTGACTTTTATTTTTATTTTTTGTTTCCAAATGCACAAACACTCTGTCCAAGTTTACGAGGCTAAACTGTGTCGTATATTAACATTAGTTGTGCAAGTGAATTTTTAAACAAATTTTTGACATTTCATTTACGAGAGTGGAAATATGCACTGTTTGCGCAGTTTACGAGGGTTTTGAACGTTTTGATGAGATCCCTCACTGTGTTTCTAATAAGGAAATCAATGATAAAAAATAAATATATATACGAGTATGTATGTATGTATGCATCTTAGGTTGACACCCCTAGCTATGTTTCAAATTTATTTTACTTTTTGATTAAACAAAAAATTATCTTGCCAAATTTTCAGACCAGACCAGCCCGCTCAAATGTAGGAGAAAGCCTAAATTTTAATTTTGTAATAAGAAAATTTTGGGGGTAAGACTAGCGGAACGACATATTTCATTAAGAAAGATACGCAACTTTTGATTTTATTCACTATTAAGTGAAGGAACTTAATTAATAAGTCACGCTTTTCATATAACAGAAAAATCTTAACTTGTGTGTGTATATGTGTTGTATGGAAATCGTACTTTTCGTTAATTGAATTCCCTCACTTAATTGTGAATAAAATCAAAAGCTAAAAATCAATTTTAATGAAATATGGTGATCCATCCGCCAGTGTTTTCCCCAAAAGATTAGTCTGGAAATTTGACAGGATCGTTTTTTATCAATATTCGTTAAATAGAGGCTGAGAGTGGGAAAAAGTGTCGTTTCTTAGATACACACAAGGAGAAATTGAAAACTATTAAATTTTGGAATTATTCACAACGATAGCTCTCGAACTAACAAACGGATCTAAATGAAGTCTACGGTTTTTAACCTTAATATACTCACGTTAAAATATGAAACACGTATACTCGCTTCCGGTCTGTCAGACCGATGTTTGTAGAGCCTACAAAACTTATATTAGTTTAAAAAAGTTTTAATAAAACTCTATTTAGCTTTACATACATATGTATGTTTTTACTAATATAAACACGAGTTTTAAAGAAACTATAAACTAATAGTCTTTCGTGGCAGTCATTGTAAAATATGGCTAAATTCTTAAGAGATTAAAAAAACGCAAAAAAAATGTATTTCTATTAAAACCAAACAAACCAAAATGCAATATTTCCAAGAAAATAACACAGGGAACTAAAAAATATATAAACTAAATTATATGTTAAAAATCTAACCTATGAAAAACTGTTACGCCAACACTCACATCGGTCTCGCAGACCAATTATTGATATTTACGCACTCATGTCTTATTTGCACAAACTTTGTAATGGCACTAAATTGAACTGCATTGAGAATGATGAAGATAACAGAAATTACAATACGCTCGTGCTCTTCTTTCATAAAAGAAAAATAAAAATACTATAAGTCGGTCTCATAGACCGTATGCGTGAGTATAGGAAGGTTAATGCAACTTTTCATTTTCAAAAAAGTGCCAGAATTTATAAAAATTTGACAAAAATTTTCGGAGTTATCAAAATAACACTGTTATCGAAAATTATCGCCAGTTATCTGTCGAACTAATAAACCGACTTTGACCAAATTTGCGGCATTCGAAGCAGCTTTCAAAATATCGAAAGATTATCGAATCTAGAAAACCGATTAGACTTGATTTGATTTTGAGACTAAGAGCTGGCTTAAAATTTATTTCCAAAAAAACATTTTTTAAAAATAAAGATTTATATTTTGAGAGCTAAGCAATGTCTATATGGATTTCATTGGTACTTCATTGTACAAATCATCAGCAGACTTCAACCATACTTTTGAAAAGTTTCAAACCTCTTATCTTACGCACAGACTTTCAAAAACCGTTTGAGAATTTAAAAGTATTTTTTTTTTAATCGCAATAGAGTAAGCGTAGTAGGCTCAGAAACTTATTTATAAAATAAGTTTTATTTTAAATAAAATTGGGAGAATATGTCTAATAATAAATTTAATAAATGCTTTTCAATGCTTTTATTTTCAATAATTTTTGGTATCCAGCAAGTCCAATCGATTAATATTTATGCGATATCTAGATTAAATCAAAATCTTAAGAATAGCGAAATTTTTATTATTTTAAAGTTACGAGCAAAGCTGAATGAAAAAATCCTATAAAAAAATCAAGAAGAATTTGCTCAAGAACATTTTAATTAATCATTTTATACTCCGGCGAAATAAGATTCGACTTTTCTTTAGTATAACATCATTCAATTAGTATAACATCATTCAATTCTTAGACCTTCTATCAACAGAATAACATGAATTTCGAAACAAAAAACCTGTAGGCGGGTTTTTTTTTATCATTCATGTGTGTGTATGTGTCACAATATTACAACAAAATTTCACTAATGAGCAGCTTCAATAATGATGGAAGTTTTCTATGTCCTTCCGTTGTAGTCTAGTTTTTTTTTCATATTGTTGCGTTATTTTAACAGAACTATATTGAATTATCCAGTGTTACCGGACTTATTAACACTTACCGAAGTCGCTAAAAATAAATGAAGCTTTTCGATGTAAGCAAATTGATATTTCAGCTCTAAAAATTATAATTTAAATGCAGATTTGTTTTCTAGATGTTTTTACCTGTTTCAGCTGTTTCTCCCTGAAGTCTCTAAAAATGTTCCATTCCTCCTTTCAAGCAACCCATACATTAGACAATATTATTGAATATGTTATTGTTCATATTATTGTTCATATCATATTGGCCTATACTATTTAATAAGATTCACAACACTTTAAATTAAATAGGGTGCAACTTCTCTCACAATTAAGAGTAAACATAACCTACAAGCAAAACATAAACAATATTGAACAATGCTGCCAACAGATTACACAGTTTTCTTGGTAATGCAATAAACATCAAAAGTATTTTGTTTATTTGCAATATATTGAGCAACCATATGATTGACGATTTATTGTACAAAATGAAAAATTTCTTAATTATATTGCAAGTGTGTGGGCCGCTTTAGTAACATCTATTTATCTGTTCTAGCATGTATTTTTCTGAACCTTCTGAATTATGGCCTAATAATAAAGAAGCTGTTTTGTCTGTACACTAATCTGGCATCACCTTAGAAACCAAACTATAAAATAAAAGTATGGAAAATATGTATGTATTCAGTAACGGATATGCATATGAAAGAATGATTGTGGTAACAATTACTTGGCTGATGAAAATCATTACGTTGTTTTTCCCAATAGACCGGTGATGATGAGACATAGCAACAGTCGAGTATAAACAATAAAAAGGAGCAAAAAACAACCAAAAATTATTTAAAGTATTTTAATGTTTTTAATTTTATGGAACCGCTTTACGGTCTGAATGAATGAAGAAAGGAAGTCGGGAGTATCAAAGCCCTCTGGAAGGCAGAAATAAAAATCGGATTGAAATGTAAAAGGCTTTTGTACTTTTACACAGGAATTTTTTTAGATGCATATTTTCATATTCTTACATGTGTGTCTCTTTCCATGTACGATTAGTTGAATAAAATGTGAATTACACGCATTAGTGAACATTTTATATCCTTTAGATTTCTTTTACAAACAATCTGCAGGCAAAAGATAATAAATTTGACTTTTATACAATAATAAAATATAATGAAGACAATTCATTTTGACAACTTTGATAACGATACTTTGTTATTTAGAGAATATTTATTTAATATTAAAACTTCTAAACTTAAGTTATATTAAATAAACGGAAGTTATTATATATTTCTATTTCAGGCAAATGAATATATAAGAGATACATTTAATTTGAATTGAAAAGTATTTGCAAATGGTTTTCCAATAAGCGCAGGTACACATTGAAATAAAATATATTAATTTTAGTGTGATTATTTTCAAAGAATCTGCTTTTTAATTAAGTATAAAAATCAAACCAAAAATGTTTGATAAGCAGAAATGAGGACTGACAATGGGAGATGATGGCGGCTTCCAAAAACAATATTGCACAATAGGGACTTTCGCAAAATAAGTGGTAATAAATCTGGAACTACTAAACAGCTGATTGGATTTAGCTGAAACTTAAAAAATCTTTAGAGGAGGGGTCAAGCTTTATAGCTTGTGTCTCGGTGGCCTTCTGGTTTAAGCACGAGAGTAGCTACAGTGGACCACCTGGTACTGAAAATAATTTCTGAGGCTTGTAACTTTTTTAAGCGCCTTTAGCCGTGCAAATAAATAAAATTAGCATTTTTAACAAAATTTTTTACACTTTTATTGATTTTTTAATTAAATTTCAAAGTTTTCAGTTTTGACCTTTTTCCGACTTAACGGATTAAGATATTTTAAAGTTTTGTTCTGTTTGTTTACTTAGAATTTTATCAGTAGCTCAATGGCATGCTAAATTAAAATCAAATTCTTGTTAAAAAAAACAGTTAAAGCCAAAAAAAACCAAGAAAAATCCGAGGCAAAAAATTAAACATTTTAAAAGATGCAAAAACGATTGCGGGCCTACTTTTTCTTTGTCTTTCACACCCAAGGTAATCACCTTTCACACCTTGTAGTTCCGCTCCTAGTATAGCTACAGACTTCAAAGCTTGATTCTGAAAGTTTAACTCCTACCCCAACAACTTTTTTAATTTTTAGACAAATCTATTCAGTAGTTTAGAAGTTCCATGCTTATTACCACTTTCCTTAATTTATACCACTGTGCAACGTATGACCATCGATATGTATATACACTAGAGCGTCTCGCCATATAGGCAAGAAAAAAAAAGTTCGCCGTACACCACCGAATACGAAGTAATGTTGTAAGACATTTTCAAAAAAAATTTTTTTAATTTTTTTTGCCGAAAGTAGGGGTCGCCAAAATACATTTTTCGTTATATCTTCGGCATTTACAGTCGGATCTCAAAGTGTGATATATCGATGTTTTTGTCTCAAAGAGACCAATGTTTTGCTTTAATAGTCAATGGTATTTTGTATCCCGTTCTAGTATTTACCCACCAGATCTCATTTTCTACCACCCTAATGTACCACCCTAATAGCAGAAAATTAAAGCCCGCAAAAAATCATTAAACTTTTGTTAAAGAAGTTTTTCGATAGTTCCAACAGAAGTGTTAAAAAATATAATTTATGTTTTTTGCCGAATGTAGGGGTTGACTTTTTAAACAGTTATCATATATTCGGTATTCACAGTCGGATTTTATAGTATTATATATCGATGTTTTTGCCTAGTATCTTCTTTTTTAAATAGTGATACACTCTTTTCGAACTTACCATAATATCTGTACCAATACAATAAAAATTCAAAGATCTGTGTATATTAAAACAATTTTATTTAATCATATTTTGAAATGACCCAAGTTGGCTATATTTTTCACGGCTTTCGAGCAACCACATACGCAACACATAAGATGATTCAACAGTCTTCGACATTTCTTCACCGTTGCTACTCGTCGACATCATATCAGCAACATAATCTATAGTCAACAATCGTGGACCGCACTGATCGATGAAAAACTCTTTTGCGTGGTCTGGAATTTTATCAGAGGCTGTGCAATTGCATGCAATATTTCTTTCAATACCGCACTTACAACGCGAAATTAAGAACAATCTATTCCACTCATTTACATTGTATTCGAATTTATATTTTACCATTTTGTAGTAATCACTCAGAAGCTTATCCAAACTTTTACGAACACCACTTACCGACATTACTGGAATGCCTGCGCGCTGCCACAAAATGATGATACCTCTCGAAACTTCTTGCTTAAAAGCACCCAGCTTTCGAATTCTACCAGCGTTATGCCGAAGATGTAAAAAGAAATTAATAACATCACCCTTAGTTGGTAATTTAGTGTTGTTTAATTCACTGATAGTAAAAGACATTTTTTAGTTTATTTAAATTAATTCTTGACACGACACGATTAAATATTGATAATTCCAACAGATATTTCATGGATAATACAAAAATAAATAAACTATGAGAGTAATAACGGTACTACTTCCATTATTAGAGGATTTAAACTAAGTCGAATTTACTTAATCTCCCGTTAACGTCTAAACGAAAGATGGATTTCCGGGTATAAAATTTTGTACGAAAAATTTCAAATCAATTTCAAATCAATTTAAAATCACATTTCCTAGGCTCGACAAAAAACATGAATTTTTTTCTTATAGATCTACCGGAATTATGGAAATATTTCATAAGAACAGCCTTAACTATTAGAACGGTTATATTGAGGTCAATGAATATTAAAGATGACCATTGGCCTCCTCGAGACAAAAACATCGATATATCGCACTGTGAGATCCGACAGTAAATACAGAAAATCTGACAAAAATACTCAAAAAGGTAACCCCTACATTCGGCAAAAAACATAAATTGTATTTTTTAACAGTTCTGTTGGAAATATCGAAAAACTTCTTTAACAAAAGTTTAATGATTTTTTGCGGGCTTTAATTTTCTGACAATAGGGTGGTACATTAGGGTGGTAGAAACTGAGATCTAGTAGGTAAATACTAGAATGAGATATTTGAGGTTAATGACTATTAAATCAAAATATTGGCCTCCTCAAGACGAAAACATCGATATATCACACTTTGAGATAGGACTATAAATGTCGAAGATATAACGAAAAATGTATTTTGGCGACCCCTACTTTCGGCAAAAAAAATTAAAAAAATTTTTTTTGAAAATGTCTTACAACATTACTTCGTATTCGGTGGTGTACGGCGAACTTTTTTTTTCGAGACGCCCTAATATACACTCTATACACTTTTGTTGAAAATTAGGTCGATAATAGTCGGCAATACTTTCATCACTTTCATCGACCTAAAATTACACACGCATTATTTTTCAACAAAATGTTTTTACTAAAAAACGTGATTGGCTGCGTGCAGGTTTAAACCGCGACTTCCTGACGGATAGTCTGACGTATCTACCATTCAGCCATAGCCGTATTATATTTTTTGTTACATTTTTTCCACTTGTAGTAAATATGTTTAATTTGAAAGGTTTTTTCTTTAATAAAATAACTACAAAATCGATGTAATTTTAGACAAGGAGAAATTTTCAACACAAATTTAGACAATATATGATCGTAAATTTAAAGTAATGTTTTAGAGTGTATGTGTAATCTTTAAACAGCGATGTGGTGGGATGAAACTTCCTACAAAAATATTTGTCATTAAATTCTACTATAAGCATTTGAAGAGACCAAATCACAAAATTACACTTCAACGCCAGAAATGAGTCAAAACTTAATATGTGTTTAAGGCTTAGTTTAGTATTTATGTACAAATAGTAGAAAAATATCCAGCAAAACAATATTTCATGAAGCTAGTTCGTATTTAAAATATGTCTTTCAGAAAATTTTGCTATAAGTTACCATACAAAGGAAAGCTGTAATATATTTTATATAGTTAATAGGCAAGACCAATTTTTGTGATGCAGTTTGTGCTCACATTATAATGCCGATTTTGACAGAAAATATACACATTAAACAAATTTTAACAACAGATGTGCACAATCTATATTTTTTTTTTTTAAATTGGTTCAGTATTTTTTTATAAGACCTGCACTCAGGGGATGACCCCTACTCATGTAATGCATTGTGCCGGAATTATGAAAATTGGTTATAGGAGGCAGGGAAGCTTTTAAAGTTGGTTGTCTTAGCTTAAAGATCAAAAATAAACAAAACATGCATGTGTGTTTATAGATTTTTATTTTGCAAAGGTACAAACAGTACAATTCTTTTTCTTCTTTAAATTGGTGTTGTTGTAGAAAAGGCATTAGACTGAATGGGAAGAGAGTACAATAAATTGAATCAGCTTATTAAAGGAATTTTCGTATTTTAGCATTGCTTTTTAATTTCAGTATAGAAAAGTTAAATTTCATATTAAAATCATCGCAAATAAGGTTAATTTAAAATTTGTCGGCAATAATTGTGCTTCATATGCCATTCATTTTAATTCAACATGATTTTAAAATAACCTTCAAAGAACATTTATGCTTTTCAAGCCACTACATTTCATGTTAATTGAATATTCCAGTAGACTTTTTTTTAATAAGACCAGCACTCAGAGGATGGCCCCTACTCATGCAATGCATTGTGCCGGAATTAAGAAAATTGGTTGTGGGAAGGAGGAAAAAGGGAGTAGTGTTTATGGACATTGGATTTAAACTTTCCAACATTGAAAGTGTCAGAAAAGACCTCTGCAGGGAGGTTATTCCACATACGAACTATTCGGCTAAAGAACGAATTCTCTCTGTAATACGTAGTGCGATTTACTGCTGTATCGACCACAAATGGATGTGCTCTAAATGAAGAACGTGTTGTTCGCAAAAATGAGTGAGTTTCGGGAACAAGTTCCCTGATTTCATCAGAACACACTCCATTGTAGTAATGATAAAACAGCCAAACACACCCCACATTGCGTCGATGCACCAGCGACTGTCACCGATGAGCTTCTTCGCCCTCTCCTGTACACGGTCGAGTAACTTCAAAATAGACTTTGAATCACCGGCCCATACATGAGAGTTGTATTCCATTTTCGGACGGATATAGGCGGTATAAATACTAAGGAGATCAGATGGGGTGAAGTATGTCTTACACCGTCTTAAAAGCCGAGACACTTGAATGCTTCTTTTGAAACTTGAAAAATGTGATCCGTCCATCGAACATCACACTGCATTTTCATGCCACGAACATCAAGAGCTGCTGATTCCTCAATACCCACACCGCCCATATTTACAGATGGAGCAGCACGATCGGTCATACGTCTGTGCGTAAGCATACTACACTGGGTCTTACGAGCATTAAAATCGACCCTATTCGCACGACCCCATTCAGAGATTGTTACAAGATCGCGATTTAGTGTATCATTCATGTTTTGCCTTATGGTCCCAATCTCCGACAGGCTTGGTCTATTACTGAATGAATATGAAATAGCATATGCTGCTGTCATCTGCAAAAGAGTAGATAGGACTGGAAGTCTGACAGAGCCTTGTATTACCCCTGAATTAATCTTGAACTCGTTTGATGAGATCCCGTCTATAACAACTCGTATAGAGCGATCCCTGAGAAAGCTCGATATAAATCGAGAGAAATGATCACCAACACCAACAGCAGCAGGTTTCGACAAAAGTGCATCATGCCACACTCTATCAAACGCCTTGGAAATATCTAGAGCCACCACCTTACTCTCGCCGAAATGGTGTATGGAGTGACACCATTTTTCCGAAAGGAAGGCCAGTAAGTCACCCGTAGAGCGTCCCCTACGAAACCCTTACTGGTGGCCGCTGAGTAAACTGTTGGACTCCAGATACCTCACAAGATGGAAATTCACCATACTTTCCATTACTTTGGAAAGTGCAGAACTTACTGCAATTGGGCGGTAATTTTCAGGGTTAGTAGCCTGAATGCTTGCTCTCTGAATCTGACTGCATTTTTGCAAGCCTGATTAAACCAAGACTTCATTTAGTCGGAATTTGCGTGGTTGGAATGAACGTTTTCATTCCCAGCAAAATTGTGCTTACGACCATTTCTGCCATGGCATTGACATTATTGTCAAGGAATCATAGTTTCCAGTTAAAATGCCGAAAAAAGTCGTTGAGCTCAGCCCAACGAGCCTTGTCGTAGATTTATTTTGAGCGTTTCAGAGCTGTCCGTGAAACGTTACGAAGTTCTGAGAACGAAAAGGAGGCGGAAATGGTTCAGTGATCCGAGTTACCGAGAGGTGCATTAACGCTCACTTCATACTTGTCAGGGTGTGCAGTGAGAAAAAGGTCGAGAGTATTGTGTTGGTGCCCTTCGACACACCAAATATGCGTTGGATCAATCACTAATTGCGCAAGGTGATTGTGCGTGGCGAATAACGCAGCATATTGGCCTTCTGAAGTTGTATGGCTCGACTTAAATTTGAAATAATACGAAGAATCATGTTAAATCAATGTTATATGAAGTGGAAATAACATGAATTTAATGTAGGCATTTTATTAATTATTTTACTTACGTGATGTGTACCAGCACAGCCATCAAAAAAAATGTATATTGCAGTTGAATGCCTCAGCCAGTGGCGCCATTTGAGTTTTTTCGTTCCAAAAATCATAACTTTTGAACCAAATGAGATAATCAAAAAATTTAAGAGGCATGTGATAGATAATTGATCAGCCTATAAAATTAGTGTTTGAAAAGGTTCTACGCCTTTTAGGTGCCTATTTATGGGCGCTACCAAAGTTGAAATTTGTGGAAAAATCAATTTTATGGGAAGTAAAATAAAACATTTTTTGAAATTTTAGATTTTTTATATATCTTTTTAAAGGCTTTTAAGATTTAAAATTATTCCAGAACAGATTAAAAAAATGTTTGAAAAGAGAATACGAGAATGTTTGTTATTTCTAAAGAACATTTTATAAATTAAAAAACACGAAAAACCTAAAAATAGAATACTCCTTCCAAAAGAAACCAGTGTTGAGGCCTCCTAGAAGGCCTATCTTTAGAAGGTAGAAAAGAATTAGTTTTGAATCTTAAATTCAGGTCTTGGAAGGCCTGTAAAAAGGTCTGTTTAGTGAATGCCTCGTAAGTTTTACCGCTTGGTTGTGTGTGGTCTACAAAGCACTATTGTGCTTTTGTTGTTGTTTGGTTGTTGTGTATTTTGAGGTTCGTGTTGTACACATGTAAATAGTGAGAAATATTCGGCAAACTTCGTGGTAAGTTTAATATACTGTGCTTTGTATCGTTGCACACAATGAAATTTTAAACTGTAAATATATGGCAATTTCCAAATTTTAAGATACACATTGTCAAGGCATATTAATCACAGGTAACACCATTACTGCAACAAATACAATACCAAAAACACATGCATTTTGTTGGTAGAAACACACCAGAAATATGTCAAATCTATTGTCTGCGTGTCGCATTCATATACTCTCTCCAATTTACTAACACATGCACGTTGTTGATAGAAACACGCCAGAGATGCGTCAAAATCTGTTATCTGTGTGACACACACATTCTCAAATCTACTAAGTCAGCTGATCTTATGTTGGTACCTGTTTAATCTACCTTGCAAATTGTGAATACCTTAATTATATTTAAGTGTATGTATTTTGTATGAAAATCTTTCCAGGCTTTGGGAAAGTACTTAAAACTAATATTGAGGGCTGTAAATTTCGGGGTGCCTTTTTTTCGACATATCCAACAGAATTTTAGGTGGGGACTACAAAAAAAATACTTGCAAAAAAACGCTCTAATATATCATGAATTAATTATAGTTCCTTGTATATATGGTGTGGCCGCTTTTTCAAGGAATTTTTTTATGACGCTTGAATTATTTTTTTATAAACATTAATAAAACTATTTACATCTAGAATACGGACGATTGTGTCGCCCGGTGGCTACATTAGTTTTTTAATAAAAAGATGAAAGAAATCGGTCAAACCACTCTAGAAGTAGAATAAAACCAAGCCCCGTAAACAGTAATGAAAGACACTTTGGAATTGATTATCTCTTTCTATACTTTTTGCTTAATAAATAAATTTAAATTAATAATTTATTTAGTATCTGACTATTTTAATTATTTCAATTCGATATGAAAAATTAACATTGACATTAACCCAAATATTTGCACAACATCCTTTAGTTTAAATTATTAATCGCCGTAAGCAATTCAAAGATCCCATGTGTCTGTTGTAATTAACAAATTCCAACAAAATACGTTAGAGTCTTTATAATGAACTTTTCTGACAGTAAACAATGACTGCTTTTGATTTAAAGAAATTGGAAAGTTTTTAGCTGTTTCTTTTCAACATTCTGATTAATTGACTTTAAGCAGTTGCAGAACTCGAATAAAAAAAAACTGCTATTAACAAAATTTTACCAAATATTTTTTAAGTTCGTCCATTAAATAGACCAAAAAACAATACATATAGAATTTAATCAACAAGAGGTAAATGTAGTCGTAGTAGCTTTTAGTGCAAAAGATTCGTAAAGTACTAAAAAAAAATGTGGAAAGAACATGTGGTTTTCTGTACGTTTTTTTTTTGTATTTGATTTTTCTCTTTCCTCTTCTCTACATGTTGCAAATTAGTTTGCAGCATCCTGTGTTCATTTTCATCTCTTTTCTTTCAATTCACTGAAGTGAGTTTCGATTTCTTCAGCAAACAATTTTTCAAACATGACTTTGTTCTGGTTGAGGATGATGCTGATGATGATGACGATGTTTGGGGTTGTGCTAAATCAAAAGTTCTGGTTGTAGAAATGAAAAATAACAATAGCAAGATGTACCCACAACAACAAAACAAGAAGAGAAACAACTTAATTTGTGGCCTCAGGTGAAATGCACATTTTGGTTTTTAATTGAATATTGAAGTTTTAACAAACAAACAAACAAACATACATAGAACTCATTTTACTTCCAAAAGCTTTTTATTAATACATATTTTAAGATGTATTACACTGTACAACACGAAAAAAAATTACGAGGTTCTATAAGCCAATTCCGGTAGAAGAGACCAAAAAAAAGTATACACGTGTGTCGACGTTCAAGATCACATCGGAATTTTATTTTTGGGGGGTTTCAAGTTTCACCCTTTTGGCCCGATCGTGCAGCATATCGGTACATAGAACTATGTGTTCTTTACATCTGAAGTATAGAGTATGTTCAGCAGCTTTGTAGAAAATGTTAGGGCAAATATTTTTGTGGAACATATTAACCTTCTGACTCCCTTTTTTCTAATAAATCGTAAAAAACATCCCTTAAAAGGGTGAGTGCGGTCATAAAATGTTCCAAAAAAATGTTGGCCATACAATTTTAGTATAGGCCTTCAAAGACAACCAAGCTCCATACTCAACTTGCGCATCACAAATCATTGAAAACTTAAACTATGTTTAAGGGCTAACTTCATACTTATTCACAATTAGTATTCGGCATAGAAAATCTTATGTTTAAGGTATAAGATATATTCAGCTTTTTTCTGTAAAACGCCACGAGAAATATTTTTCTGGAACATTTCAACCCTCTAACTCTTTGCTTTATGGGTCTTTTTGTACATATCTCAAAAAAAATCCAAAAAAACTCCGCTTCAGCGTGCTGAAATGTTCTAGGAAAATATATGCCATAAAATTCTACTATAGATCCTTAAAGAGACCTACGCTCCAGACTTAGCTGGAACGCTAGAAATCATTTAAAACTTAAAATATGTTTAAGGGTTAATTACGTACTTATACACAAATCGTACTCGGCATAGAAAATCTTGCAACACTTGCGTTTAAGCTATAGGATGTGTTCAGCTTTTTTATATACAAGACCACGGGAAACATTTTTGTAAAAGATTTTGCCCCGCTATATCGTCGCTGAAGGGGAGTTTTTTCCACCTTTTCTAAGAAATATACAAAAATACCTATAAAATGAAGAGTTAGAGGGTTAAAATTATCCAGAATAATGTTTGCCCTAATATTTTCTACAATGTTGCTCAACATACCCTACACCTCAGATATAAACATCCCATAGTTTCATGTACCGATATGCTGCACGATCAGACCAAAAGGGGGGCAATTTTAACCACTCCTAAAATAAAATTCCGATGTGATCTCTCAAAACGCCGACACACTAATATTTTTTTTGTCTGCTCTACCAGAATCGGTTTACAGAACCCCGTAATTTTGCAAAAATTTCGAAATTGTTGTATAGTGTTATTTAGTATTGTACACTTTCTGAACACATATAATTTTAAATGAGTTTATTTTCAATGGTTGGATTTAAGGAAAATGTATCTGATAAATATTTGTATTTTCCATATGCTAAGAAAATTTTAATCAAAATTCTATACTATAACTGATATTTTTATTAAAAGGCTAAAAGCTTTTAAGACTATATCTAATTTTAGTAAAAAATCATGGTTACGAAACTCTACTTTATAAAAAATAATTGAAAAAAGGCAAAAGCTGACTATAAAAATTTTCATTCTTAATATGGAATTGAAAAAGAAGTAACTTGATGCTAACTAAAAGCACTGGCCTTCTTTAAATAAAAATATGTGAAATATAAAGAGTTTAATGCACTAAATTATTTTTTTAACGAGTATGACTTATATGACTCCCGAAAAGGGGCGGTCACACTATCACAACTCGAGAACAGTTTGTCCGATTTGGATTAAAAAAACTATAAAATATGCATGACAAAATTACCTTTCTTAATATATTCTTTTGATTTGATCAACGCTTTCGGAGTTATTCGCAAATTTATTTATTTATTTACTGAATGTCACAAATACAATTACAAATTATATCCTAACTCAATTTAAACGAGAATAGTAGTGAAACAGACCAGAGTCTATGGTGGGAATCGACCCCACAACCGCACACTACCCACTAGCCTACCCAGGCACCATTATTCGCATATTACATAGTATCGAAACAAAGTGTTTTTCCATGCAAAATTAAAACATTTTTTCGTTTTAGAAA
Source organism: Panzeria rudis (assembly GCA_956483635.1). Taxonomy (NCBI): domain Eukaryota; kingdom Metazoa; phylum Arthropoda; class Insecta; order Diptera; family Tachinidae; genus Panzeria; species Panzeria rudis. The sequence continues at coordinate 181,865,903 of OY101447.1, forward strand.
CTCATAAAAATATTTAAAGCTACAAAACTTTATATTTATTTTATCTATTGCTCTTAATAATAGATGTCTTACGAACAATACACGACATATACAACCATGTCACAGATTCCGTTCGGATTGGTTTTGATTCCGTAGTTGTCATTCCGAAAAAGTTCCGTTTATTTTATATTTCGTTTTTACAATGATAAAGTTTTTATACCTTGAGGCGTGTGTTGACTCTTATTTTTAGATGCAAAGCTCACATTAAGCTTTCTATTAACATGGAAAGCTCATGACCAAATATTTATTTGGCGCTCCTAAAAGTATGCACTTTTCTTAATATTTACTACAAACAAAGTCTGTAGAAAAGTGTTTTTTAATTCCACTTTGAAATTTAAAAGTGATTTGATTACGAAGAAAATTTTCGTTTTCTGAAGAAGCAAGTTACGGCATTGAAACCATTTCCGATCGGAATGGTATTCTGTGACATGGCTGATAGCATGGAAATCGATGGATAAATGTTGATTTCAATAGCAGTTAAGTAATTACACTCAGACACTTAAAAGGAATTTTCGTTCTACAATTTTTTTTTTCAAACCAAAAATAAATTTATTAGCGAAAGTAATTTTAATGTTTCTGGTTGAACTCACTTAATTGCTAATGAAATCCACATTTATCAATTGATTTTCATGTTATATGGCATATTTTGTTCGAAATACTAAAAGGAAAGAGAGTTTAATATTTATTTTAATTATAGTTGCATTACATATGATGATCCTTATCTTCTGGAAGTCGAAATTGAGCTAGACAAAATTCTTTTAAAAAATCAGTTTTTTACCCCGAAATTCCATAAATTTACCAAAATCTGAATTTTTTATTATTATAAATGTAAAAAAATATATTTTTGTGTACATGACCTTTCAAGTTTGGCCATATTGTTGAAGAAGAAAGTAGAGGTTGAAAAAAATATCATTTTAAATCATTTCGTTAAGTTGGGGTAATTGACAAAATTTAAACAAAGAAGTATTTGGACTCTACTGAAAACTCTTGCTGGTAAGATAAGGTTCGTTGGGCACTTAGCTAAAACATGAATGTATACTGTTCCCAAAAAGCTTGTGCAAAATAAACATTCAAAAATCCCAGCATTGAAAATATCGATGTTATTCCACGGTGGTAAGACCGAAATGAAAAAAGTTTAAATTAATTGAACATAGTGAAGTTCCGCACATTTAGAAAAAGTTCATTAATAGGTGCGACTCGCCGCGAGGTGGCGACAGGTCTGTTAATTGAGCTTACTAAAATTAGTAGGACTTTTGCTACGGTGTTGTTGCTACCGTTGCTGGTATTATAGGTAAAGGTGTCTGATGAGTAGATTGTGGTAGTCTCGAAACAGCTGTCAGTTCAACCTTCCGTACATCCAAATTTTTCTTTGAAAGTCCAATATTTACATGCTTTAGAACTTCTTTCGTAAATAAAAAATAATTGAATTGAAAGATTAAATTGAAAATGGACTTAAGCCAAAATAATTAAATAACTTTGGGTTTATTTTTTGTTTTGAATTATAATATATTTATTGTCAACCGAAGGTCAACTAATTGTAAAAAGGTTGTAAGAAAAATTAACAGATTCATATCGAATAAAAAATGTTTGTATAAGTTTTGTGTTTTTTAAAAAACTGTGATGCTTTGTAATTCTCGTTTCTTATTTGAAAGTCTGTCTATAAGCATACAACTTTTGAAATACTTTCAATATTTGAAATATTTTCAGCTTAGAATCTGATAATTCCTCCATTTTAGAACAACAAATGTTGGGTTGATTTTGTTGAAAGAGATCTACTGACGAGTTGGCATTACCACCAACCGAAATACCGGTATACAGATTAGCTAACCATATCATATTTTTTTGCACATTCATACATACACAGAAAAAAATAAGTTTCGTTTTTGATAACAAAAATCCCGGTATTCAATAATTTTTTTTTCAAATTTCCTGTGATAAAGAATTCCCCTATATTGATAACAAAATTATTTCAAAATAAAAATATATATATAAAATAAAAAAAATGTTGACATGGCTGGAATACGAACCCGGGCTTTCCGGACGTAAAGCCATACACTCTCTAGCTGAGCCATATCCCATTTATTTTTTTATGGGATACAACTTGTTTTAAGTACTTATGTATAAAAAGAAAAGAAATAACCGGCATGGAAAAGAAATACTTAGAACGAAATATTTTATTATGTTAAAGATAAATGTTATTGAAATTCATATTTTTTTTTAATAACATGGTTTTATTGAATATAATTCTTGTCTATTTTTTTCTGTGTATGTAATATAATTTGTAGAGAAATTTTGAACAACTCGATGGGCGTTTTTTTAGAATTTCATAAAAAATTCACCATTTTCGTCCAATGCTGGATGTAGCGTGCATGGCCTAATCGATCTAAAATTTCAACTGAAATGATTTTTGAAGTCAATTCTTTTGAAATATTGCAAAAATTTAGTTTCGAAAACTTTTTTAGACAAACGTCGAACAATAAAGCTCTATTATTGCCAAAACTTTGCCATTTTGCACTCTCATTTCAAAGTCTTTAATTTGGCTACTTTTCACCACTGCATGAATTGCTATAAATAAAAAAATGTTTCGGCGAGATATCCAGGATTGTGTTCAAAATCATAAAATATTTCTTTGAAAATTTTGGCTCTGCTATTACCGAAGATATTGGCGAAATAGTGAACAAAGTCTAGGCCAAAAACCAACATATTAAAATTCAAAGGCACATATCTTTGAGAATATTAAAGATATCTTAATAAAGTAAACTATTTATATATTTTACACCAAGTTTAAATTTATTAAAATCGGATAAGTTTTGTGAAAGCTATGAGGCCGACAAGATTTCTCATACACGACGTAGTCAGCTTTGACACCCTGTAGCTCAACTTGTGTTTCAACAGGGTTGTCCAAATTTCAATATTCTTAAAGCTAAGCTTCTTCTCTATAATTTTTTCACATATCATTTTTTAGTCGGATCGCAAATTTCAAAGATACAGATTTATTACTCTTTTTTTTCTAATTGGAAACACAGTGTGCTAGTATTACATAATTTGATACAAGAATGCTTAATGAGATTTATCGTTCAGATTATGATAATATAAAATGAAAATTAATAAAATGCATATTCTGATATATATTTGTAAAAGTTTCTTATATCAGAACCTTACTGTAAATCGATAAGAGAGCTTTTTCAACTCAAAATCAATATTTTGCTATATTTACTTTAAAAACTTAAATCCCGTAACGCATTTAACTTTCCTTAGGCAACCTGAATTAATTTACTATAATACAAAAAAAAAAGATAAATTATTATTTTTAATAGACTCAATTTTAAATATTTTACTTAAATGTCACACTGCAACGAGAAGGGCAACTGTAAGTACGTACATCACTTGGCGCTTGATTACTTTTGACAAAGAATTTTGCAATTGCATGACTTCAACAATAACTCTGCAGCAGATGCAGATATAGTACACCCGTAGCAACTTAAGGTATGACCTCTTACAAAGCTGAAAGAGAATTATACTTAAACACATTCACACATTTATGCACATATATATTGTATGTGAAAAGTGCATGTGAGTATGTTAAGCATGTATGTATGGGAAAATATATGTTCTCTATGGCATCCTTTAATGACAACAATAAAACAAATGAAAGCAGCTTGTCGTACATACTCATCCTTATGCAAGGACAAAGAAGAAATGCAAAAAAAGGAAGAAAAGCTGCATGCAACAAGAGCAAGAACAAAAAATCCAAACATAACAAAAATAGAAAATAATAGAAAACAAAATCACCCTGGGAGTTTTATTACAATTGATCACCTGTTACGCTGATTGGTAATTGCACTTTGAGCCATAATAAAGTTGGTATTACATATTTGTTCCCCTACCCTCTTTTTCAATACATGTACAATATGTATGAATATATGTAAGCACACATATTCCTCCTTAGCTACATTACCATCTGTGCAGTTTTCCTTTCTCGTTACCTGCAGTCTTTAATGATATGACTGGTTGGCCAGTAAGAGGGGCAGAGTGAGTTAAAATGACCATAACGTACTTTCATTTATGCGAGGAATGATAGAAAAGTTTTGTACTGCAAAATTTGTACTTCCGAAGCGTTATTTAGATCGTTTGGAGTACGAAATCACAAGGAAACTCCTTCGCTCTCGTTGTGGGAACAATGATTTATTTTCTCGGTGCTGTACTTGCAAGCCCTTAGTTAAGAAGGAAAAGCATAACGACCGATTTAATATCCCCGCAGCCGCAAACAGCGTTCAAAAACCAAGTCTGTCATTGCTCCACAAAGTGATCGATGAGAACATGACATTCAGGAAAAATAAAATAAACACAAACTTAAGACCTAAAAATTTTCAAACAAAAGTTTGTCTAAAAATAAATGTCTTTTTCAGTAAATGATCTTTACATAATCAATGAATTGCATGTTTGACTCTTATTTAGGACGCAAACACCAAAAACATCAAGAAAAACTGTGTCGTAAAAAACAACCCCAATGACGGCATACAGACAAATAATAACAACAACAACAACAACAATGATAGCAAAAGGAATGCGATTGTACCAAGTTTGTTTACTGAAGATTTTTGCACGAATCATTCATTTTTTTAGAGTCTTTAGATAAACATTCCGACTTAAGCATATTTAACACAGTGAAATTCCATAAATGCTTAATAGATGATGATGATGATGACCCAGACAAAAATTTTGTTTGATATATTACAAAAAATCCAGTAAATATTTTTGTTTGATTTTGTTTAATATTTGTTAGTATTTTTTTTTAATATCTGTTAGGATTTGTAGACTAACTGTCTTATAAATTCAGACAAAAATATTTTTTGATATTTTCAGAAAGTCCAGTAAACAATTTTGTTTGATTTAGTAAATTGTTTTGTTTATAATTTTTAAATATTTTTAGACAAATTGTTTTATAGATTTAAGCAATTCGTTCACTGAAATGAAATTGTTGCGATATTTTTGTTTATATTTACAAATTTGTTTGTAGGTCCATTCCTAGACAAAATATTTACTATTTTGTTGAATTCTTTTACAGAAAATTAAATTTAGTTTTTTCTGTGTATAATAGAGTTTTATGGCAAATATTTTTGTAGAAAATTTCATTTCGCTATATCACCGCTGAAGGGGAGTTTTTGGTCATTTTTTAAGCAATAGACAAAAAGCTCCATACAACGAAGAGTTAATGGGTTGAAATATTCTACAAAAATGTTTCCCGTGGTGTTCTACATAAAAGTGCTGAACACATCTGTTACCTCAAACGTAAGGCTGACAATATTTACTATGCCTACTCACTAGAATATTGGTGCGCTCTGCCAGAATCAGTCGCTAAAAACATGTAATTGTTTTTTGTATTGTACATAATCTTTGATGAGTTTTATCCATAGCTCCTTAGTTCTAGATAAATAGATTCCCATAAAATAAAAAAACCAATGGGTACTATTCATAATATTTTATATCAGGTTAAAGTTGATTTCATTCTCAGATTTATGGTTTTATTATAAAATATTTTACTATACTTTTAATGGACAACAAAAAAACTTTTTATATGGGACTCACCCACATAGTGATATGTTGATATCATATTCTTATATAGTCAGCTTTCACAGTTTAGCCAACATTTATTTAAAACGTAGAGTACGTTAAAGAAAAACAAAATAAATGTCAAAAAAATTGCATAAACTCAGCGTGTATGCATGCACCTGTAGCAACAACAATATCAGTTGTAGCAGGATGAACTGTATCTCTCTACTATTTATGTGTGTATATTTCTCTTGGGGCACTCAAATGACAATAAGACCCAAAACAGTATCCATGTACCCCTGCAGTTCTATTGTTTGTGTATGTGAAATTTATTTAAGTTTTACACACATTGAAAACGAATCAATTGGTTTGATGATGGTTGACTGAGTTACTCAATGAATGAATAAATGGTTTTTTAGCCCGGACCAATGCATACAGCACATATGGATGTATGCGGCATCACAAACATACATACATACGTACATACAAATCCACTTGACAAAAACATTTTTCACTGTATTGTCCTGGGTGTTTTTTAGTTCATCCATAACAGTTGAGCAGATCTTTGTTATTTTACGAGCTTTTTTTTTTGTGAGAATATTTATACTTTTTGCTATTTTATGGATTAAAACACGAGTTAAGCTTATTTCATTTGTTTATTGTTGTTTTACAAATGAAATACTTAGTCTCAGTCGACTGATGTTTGGTCGGATGAAATTTTATGCAAAATATCATTCATCATTTGGCAGGGTGTTGTTAAAAAATTTGTTGATGTGACTATTGAAAATATATGTAAAAGATTAATTTGTTTTTTATTTGAAAAAAAAAACAAATGGTTTTGGCATGAGCATAACAAGTATATTATTTTTTGCTGCAATATTGAAAGGTTATGGTAACCAAACTATTGTTGTTTTCAAATAATTTTTAGATTATTTTAGTCAAAACTAAGGGGTTCCTCTTAAAAAATCAACTTAAATATTTCCTCCCTTGTTCCTCATTGTCTCATGTCCAATTCTTTCGGACTAAAAATGTTATGAGCTCCAACCTAATACAACAAAACCTCCAAAAAAATATATCCACGCTCAGTGGTATTTTGCTGGGAAAGAAGCTTTTTTTTATTACAACTTATCAAAAATCTAATGATGCAATTCTATAGAGAACTGTTTCGCTAAGAATAATTAACAGGGTTCGGACGTTCATGCAAATGCATGTTTTTTGTGGTGATAGCTAAAGAGGTATTAACTACTTATCTATGCGAGTCACCAAATTTTAACTAATTTTGCATCGATTTGCACTCGCATATTTTTGCATATTTTGGTGGTAAGTGCATATTTTTGCATATTTTGGCAGTAAATGCATATTTTTGGAGTAATACAAATTTTTTTAATACATATTTCTCAATTTTTGATGGATGGCAACTGAGCCTCAGTTGGGTTACCAGTTGCTGAAAATGATACTATTGATGACAACTGAGAGCTGTCAATTTCAGTTTAGTTCCTTTCTGGCAACCATTAGTTTTTAGTTGCCGACTGGCAACGCAACTAAAGTTCTGCTGCATTAAATAATAGACCCAATTATGTTTGTTTTATGTTTTCTTATTTTTAATTTTTAGATGCATTTGTTAAGCGCTTAAAAACAATTTTTAGTTGCATGAAAGTCCGAGCAGTTTCCTTATAAAGCCACATTTTGTGCTAGAAAAACATTTAGTGGAGTTTTTCAAATATTGTATAACGAAAACTGGTAAAAAATTTTATGCAACTTGAAAGTATAGTAAAATATTTCGGTTTTAATTTAATTTTTCAATTAAATTATATTTTTATTTAGAGATAAATGTGAAACATGTAGACAAAAAAAATTTGACTGTGCGGAGGGTTGAACTGACGTTTCGATAGCTCCCGCTAATCTGATCAGAGCTCTTTACCGCATACGCATACGTTTTAAAATTAAAACTGTTTTAGCATGATATATGTAAGACTGTCCAATATGTGATGAGAAAGAAGAACGAAAATTTGCGTGTCCGTAATGCATGCTGTTGATTTTCCACATTAAGAAAGTATGAGATTAAATTTATAACGGTTTTAGAATATTTGCCTTTGCTTCTCTTATTTCACACATCATATTTTTTAAAAATATTGGAAATTATTATTTTTTTAATTGTTCTTTTCCGCAGTCTTGTGTATTGAGCGTTACGCTTTTGTAGTACTACGCTTTATTACTCATTTTCATTATTAAAATTTAATTAACAATATACACTAAAATAACAGCATAGGCTTGTACTTCAAAGTATTTAGAACTTTTGTGAACTTTGCTAAACAGTGTTATATTGCAAAACGTTTCATCAATCACTCATGGCTTGTGTGTTATCCATATTTTTTTTAATATAATTAAAATTTTTTAGTGAATAACTAAGCAGTCAGTTTATGTTAAAATACATCGAAGCTTATACATTTGAATTGTATCAAATTCCGAATATGTTGTGTGTTCTGAAAAAAATTCAATTCGTATAAAAATGTATTGAGAGTTACGCTAACAATATTCTTAAATAGAATTTATTTATAAATTTTAGGACGGCAAAAAAAGTTAACAGCAGCGGAAGGTAGAAACGATATAGAAATCATTCTCCTTTTAGAAATTTCTGATTAGCTTTGAAAAAAGTTTGCTTCTACCGCACTGTGGGTTGATATATTTTCAAAAATGTATTAGGTAGGTGGTATTTTGCTACGAATAACTATTTAAAATTTACATAACTTTTAACATTGTTTTGTCGATTTTATTTTTTTAAACAAAAGTTAACCTACTTTTTGATCATGTATAAAAGTTTGCAAAGAATTATTTTAAAAGGTTAACATTTTTTTATTTTCCCATGTAAGCCCAAGTCAAAATTGAAAAAGTGAGCATAACTTTTAATTTCGTGCTGAGACTATTATAATTTTTTGTTTTAGAAAGTAGAGGTATAGTGCTTTCAGAGTCGTACCTACTAATGATCTTTTTTGTAAAGGTTCGGAACTTCACTAACTCTCTTTTCTTTATTATGTTCAACTATTTTAAGCCTTTTGATTTCTGTCTTACCAGCGTGAAATATCATCGATATTTTCAATGTTCGGATTTTTTTATGTTTATTTTGCCCAAGACTCGCCGCGAGGTTGCGACAAAATCTGTTGATTGGGCTTACTAAAGTAAGTAGGACTTTCGCTAGGGTGTTGTTGCTGCTAGGGCTCTGATGAGAAGACTGTGGTGGTATCGAAACATCTGATGTCAGTTCAAGCTTCCGTACATCCAAATTTGTCTTTGAATGTTCAATATCTACATGCTTTAGAATTTCTTTGTTAAATAACAAATAAATTGATTAAATTAAAAACGAACTAAAGCCAAACTAATTAAATAACTTTGGATAAAACCATACAGTTCGACTAAAACTCAATTGAAAAAAAATTAAAATATATATAAAAATTTTTATTTTTTAAATTAATAAAAAAGAAAAACGCAACAAAATTTGCGTTCTTTTTCTTTACACATATAGCTTAATGTGTTCCAAACAAAATGAGTCATATATCCTTAAAATCGACCGACAACTTTTGATTTTATTCACAATTGATAAAAATAGGGATTTTCGTACAAGAGTAACACGTTTGAGCAAAAAATATCTTTGCTCCGAATTGGACGAAATTTGTCGCCAGTGTTATGGATGTTATAAGTAGCATATTTTAGAAGTTTTTTGAAAATATAATTATTATTTTAGTAGTTATAACGTTTTTTCATTTAACGATATGTGGAAAGGACACGAATCATTGCGCTGATATTAACTATATTCTGATTGGTATAAGTATTCTAATATAAACAAATGTACCAAATCTTATTGCTCTGCGATAACTCCTTTTATTTTTTGCTACCGAATGTATGATACTATTGCATTGTGCAGCTTTTGAAAGTTTACATCAAGGACTCATTTTAAGGAGAGTTAAATTTCCCCCCTTCACATAGTTATAAAGACTCAGCATAGGAAATATTGTCAGCCTTATGTTTAAGGTATAAGAATATTCAACACTTTTATGTAAAATACCATGAGAGATATATCTGTGGCACATATAACCCTCTAACTCTACGCAGTATGGGTTCTTTTGACACTTTCTTAAAAAAGGAATAAAAAACTCCACTTCAGTGGCGATATAGTGGGCTAAAATATTCAACAAAATGCTCATGATATTTTACATAAAAAAAACTGAAGCTATCTTATACCTTTAACATAAGACATAAGATTTACTATGACGAGTACTAATTGTGAATAAGTACGAAATTAGCCTTAAATATATTTTAAGTTTTTAATGATTTCTGGCGTTCAAGTTGAGTCTGGAACTTAAATTTTTTTAGAACATTATAGTGGGCAAATATTTTTTAGAACATTTGAGCTCGCTATATCTCTACTAAAGGGGAGTTTTTAGTCCCTTTTTTAAGAAAAGGACTGAAAGTCCCATACAGCAAGGAGTTAGAGGGTTCAAATGCTCCACAAAAATTTTTATCGTGGTATTTTACATAAAAGTGCTGAACATATCTTATAAGTTAAACGTAAGGCTTACAAGATTCCCTATGCCGAGTACTAATTGTGACTTGGTACGAAATTAACCCTAAACACATTTTAAATTTTGAATGATTTCTGTCGTTCGAGTTGAGTCTGCAGTTGGGTGCGTTTAAAGACCTATACAAGAATTTTATGACAAATATTATTGTGGAATATTTTAGCCTGCTATATCTCCTCTGAAGGGGAGTTTTTTGGGCTTTTTTAAGAGAGGACTAAAATGAAGAGTAAGAGGGTTAAAATATTCCACAAAAATGTTTCTTGTTTATAACTTACATTGAAGGCTTATAAGATTATCCTATGCCGAGTACGTAATTGGTTGTCTTTCAAGACTTAAAGTAGAATCTGATGGCAAATATTTTTGTAAAACAATTCAGATCGCTATATCGCCGCTGAAGGGGAGTTTATTGCCCCTATTTTAAGAAAAATATCATGAACCATACTATTCGTTTCTTGTGTTGTACAGTTTAATCACTTTAGATCATAAGAATAAGTCTTTGAAATAGTTTTTCCTTAAGTAGTTTTATCTTGAGAACACTCAATGAAAGACATGACAAGAGAAACTTCATTAAATTTTAAGAAAAATTTATCTTTTCATTTGTTCTGATGCTTAAATGACTTCAACAAAAAATAGTTTCTTATTTCCCCATTTAATTCAAATCAGACCTTTAAAGCATTCCACAAAAAGCAACACCCTTTCCAAATGAATTTTGCATAATCATTCTTCTTTACCATGATTTAAAGTCACACGAATATGATCCTATATTGTTTCATAAATTTATGTGACTACAAAAGGAATTCTAAATGTCATTATTAGCTAATAAACCAGTTAAATGACTTTAAGCAGGAAATCTGTTATCCTCTAAAAGAGAAAAAAAAACGAAGCAAGGACTGAAATTCCAAAAATCTACTGCATATAAAAAGAAAAGACAGCACAAAATTCTGTGTACTCCTTATAATTAAAGCCGTGAAAAAAATTTTACACATCATTTAATAAACGTAGATAAAATCTAACAAAGCGTAACATGATAGAAGACATATGAAAACATTTTAAGTCTGTTAAGCAACCAAATATACAGTAAAAAATAATTGTAAATGTGTGCAAATGTGTAAGTGTAAATGAAAATGTATGTATGTATGCTTATGAATTACAGAAACACAAAACCTTTAAGCAGATTTTATGCTTTTCTAATATGAATCTTTTGACGGTTATTACATGAATAAGGGAACAGAAATCTAAATAAACTCATCACGGTTTGTTGAGTTTCAAGGCTGAGAAGTTTTACTGATAAAGTTTGATATAAATAATATTAAAAAATTTGATCTACAATTAAATTTGGGGCATTTGAAGTACTAAAGGACGAGTGAGTAAAGAAATAGATTCGGCAAGAAAATTTTAAGTTATTTAAAAAAACATTTATTCGGAACTTTCACCAAAGGTCCCAGCAAAGCCTTAGCAAGGGGCTATTTACATATTATATAACGCTATTTTTGAACTTTTTGCAAAACAAGTGAAAAATTGTGTTATATGGTGCTTTGAACATATTGAATTTTTAAGAACTCCGAAGAAAGTTTTAAAGTTTAAATTGGACTAATTTTGTTTTCTCTAGAATCATTTCTTTAAAGATACCTTTAAGATACATACATAAATATATAATTATTAAGGAAACCGCAAATATGCAATTGAAAGTCTTTTCCTGTGTGATGTATGTAGGCACAATTAAGATATTTATACTTTTCATAAATTTTTAAGAATTTTGGTATCGATATGTTGGTGCATATTTTTGCATATTTTACTCTTTACAGCATATTTTTGCATATTTCACAATTAGTCGCATATTTGGGGTATTTTTCTAATTTTTATGGCATATTTTGTTGTTTTTCTTGCATATAGTGGCTTTTTTAAATGTTAACACGCATTGTTACCAAAAACCAACAAAATCTATTTTGTGGTCGAAAATTTTTGAAATTTTTTCTATGCTTCTTCGTTTAATCTTATTTTCTTCATTTTTTTATTTTATTTTTTTTTTTTTTTGATTCAACGATTTTTTGGGCGCTTTTTCCATTTTGGTAATTTTTTTTTTTACAATTTTTTTGTAATTTGTTTTTTGCCGATTTTTTTAAAGTTTTGGAGATTTTTTGGTTTTAATTTTTTTTTCGCTTTTTGGCGATATTTTTAGTTTTAGCGATTTATTTTAATTTTGTCACTTTTGACGTTTTTTTCGGTTTTCGAAACTTTTTTTCGGTTTTTGGTGATATTTTTAGTTTTAGCGATTTTTTTTTGAGCACTTTTTTCCTTTTGGTAATTTTTTCGCTTTTTGCAATTTTTTTAGTTTTGGCACTTTTTTGTTGTTTTGGGAATTTTTTTCGTTTTGGTGATTTTATTTTCATTTTTTGCGATTTTTTCATTTTTGACGATATCTTTTTAGTTTTTATTGGCTCTTTTTCGTTTTGACGTTTTTCTTTTTTTTTTGGTTTTGGCGTTTTTTTTAGTTTTTTGGTGATCTTTTTAGTTGTGTTTTTTTTTGTGTTTTAGCGATTTTTTCATTTTGGTGTCTTTTTTTCTTTAAGCGCATTTTTAATTTTGGAGATTTTTCGTTTTGACATTTTTTAATTTTGGTTTTTTTTAGTTTTAGCGTTTGTTTAAATTTCAAGACGATATTTAAAACAATAAAAATTAAAGGGTGTTCTATCAGTTTATGTAAAACTTACTATGTGATTTAGACAATTTGCTGTGTCTTGGAAACCGTAAGGGGAAAACTTTTGACATTTCAAAAGACGCTAAAACTAAAAAACTTCAAAATTAAAAAAATATCAAAACGAAAAATCGCCAAAATGAAAAAAGTGCTTAAAGGAGAAAAGGCACTAAAAGTCGCTAAAACGCAAAAAATCACTAAAACTAAAAAGATCGTCAAAAAACTAAAAAAAAACGCCAAAAGCAGTCAATACAAAAAAAACACAAAAACTTAATTAACTAAAAGTATCGTCAAAAAAATCGTCAAAAATGGAAAAAATCACCAAAACGGAAAAACCGCCAAAACCAAAAAAGAAATCGCCAAAAACCGAAAAAATCGCCAAAACGAAAACAAAAATCGATAAAACTTAAAATGTCACTAAAAACCAAAAAAAAACCCCAAACCGAAAAAAAGTGCCAAAAGTGAAAAAAATCGCTAAAACTAAAGTACATCGCCATAACTAAAAATATCGTCAAAAGCATAAAAAACGTTAATACAAAAAACGCCAAAGCGAAAAAATTGCTAAAACTTAAAAATCGGTAAAAAAAACAAAAAGAAATCGCAAAAAAACGAAAAATCGCAACAAAAAAACGGTAAAATCACAAATTGAAAAAAGCGTCAAAACAAAAAATAATTGTCAAAAAACGAAAAAAAAAATGTTATATAACAAAATCCAAAATTAACCAAAGAATCAAAACGAAAATATTGCCAAAATGAAAAAAGGGTAAAAACGAAAAGGGATACATGTGTTTTCATACGGAACCCTTAGTGTGCGAGCCATGGTCGCACTTTACTGAATCTATTTCACTTGAAATCACTGTGTGGCTGTTATTTAGATCCGATAACTTGAAAGAACTGTGCCAAAGTTTTGAAAAAAAATAATAAATGTTAATGCCTTAATTCACAAAAAAAAATTTGATTAATAAGAGACTTATTAAACAAATTTTTGTATGAAATTTTGTTTTATTAGTCTGTTATAAGTCAGAAATTTTTTTTGTGAATTAAGGCATAAGTCTTTAACCAAAAAGGATTTTTTTTAGAATCTTATAATGGCTATAAGAACACAAAGAATTTTTGGAATCGGGAGAGAAACAAAAAAATTTAAGTATTGAGAACTTTTCCATCAACGAAATGACCTAATTTCGAACTTCAAAACTCCGCTCCTGAGCAATATAGAAAATTCCACTTCTTTTTTTAATAATAAAACTCCTCTGCAATACTTATATGAAATGTTGCACTGGTCGGACTATCTGCTTAAAATAACTGATTTGTTTAAAAATTTTGTTATTCTCTACCCACTGTGCACCGTAGCGAACATAATAAATAGGATTTCTATGTTACCTTGTGTATGGAATTCTAAAAAAAGGCCTGTATTTTAGAATTTCCAAAAAAAAATTTCCATTTTTAAAGACGTCATTGACATAATTGTTATCCTAGAAAGTGTTTGGATAATATGTATGTGTGTATGGAAGATGGCGCCTTCTAATGCCCACTGTTTTGGCTAGACTTTAGTTATTCCTTTTCTCATTATTAATTATAAATTAAAGAAAACTATTTTCACTTCCTTATAACTGTGTTGTGCTATGACTAAATTTTCAAAGTTTTTATACTCAAAATGTCATCTATCGAAGCAAAATTTGAAAAAAAAAAATTATATTAAAAGTTGTAGATTTTTGTCCACTCTACCGCAAAAATGTCTACTTGTGGCGTATACTTTATTTTTGTGTAATTAAATTGTATTTACATTAACTATACGCCCCCTCGTTTACTTAAAAGCATCTAAATTTTAGATTCTAAAAGTTGAAATTTCCTTAAACTTTATCATACAGATGCATATGTATTTGTTTAGTTGAAGAAAATAAAAAATACACAACTAAAGTAAAATATGATTTAAATTTATTTACTTTTGAGATAAAAATCATCTTTACTTTTCCTACAAACAGATGTGTCTACAGTTTAAACAATAAAATAAAGTAAAATAATATTTTTCTTACTGATGTCCTTTGCAATGATTACAATTTATATTTCTTCCTTTAGCTCTACCACCGGGTTTCTTAAGTTCTAACAACGATGTTACTATTTATTGTTACGAGAAGTTTTTGTTTATTTGTAAAATTTACTTGCAACAAGAATAAATAATAAACAGTAGAAGCGGCAACAGCATTTGGCACTGTTTCAAAAGTTTTAAAGTTGTTGTTTTTATTGCTTTTCTTGTTTTTTATTCTACTTTGTTGAAGCAACAGTTTACTCTTCTAGCTTAAGCAGCAATACAAGTCACTATTGTCAACGACTGCTATAGAGAATCATATAAAAGTAAAATGGGAATGCTGGCGTCATACATACAACAACTACAACAAATTGCTTTTTTTGTAAGAGAAATGTAAAAAATAAATATTTTACTTATTGTTTTGTCGTTTAGCTCGTATTTTACCACTTGCAACAATTATAATTCCTTTAACAAATAAAACAATAAAAACCCGTAAAAAAAGAACTTTTACTATGATAGTCCACAAAAACAAGGAACTTATTTCATTGTAGCAACTGCAAACAACAATAAAATTATATAAATTAAATATAATGTTGGTTTACCATTCTTGTGTACATTTGGACTTGCAACTTGTTGCATAAAATTATTTACTTAAGAAAAACAACAAAAAGTAAATTATATGCGGCATGAATTTCAATCTTGAGTTTTTCTCCAAAAGTCTAGTAAGCTTTGGGGAAGTTATAAATAGTTTTCGGTGGTTGTTTTTTTTTATTGCTGTCTAATTTACCAAGTTTAAGTAGAAAATAAATAAGCTAAAGTACTTAAAGTCTCAAGGAATTATAGATAGATACTCGTATGTTGAATAAAAAGTATACAGAAAAACTAATTTTTACAAAACAAAAAGTATATGTTTGAGTTTGTTTTTTTATGCAAATTTCTGAGTTTATTTTCCCTGATATACATACATGCGATATTTTCTTCCTGTTCGAAAGATAAAAGGTGTTAGGAAGCCTGATGGGCAAAATTTTTATTAATATTGCGTGTTGTTGTAAATTAATGCTGTAATTTTGAAAGTTGAAAACGGTTATTTAAATAAGTATTAAACAGAGTTGATTGGAATTCAGAGTTGACTGGGATTCAGCCATTCCCGATCAGATCCACCCCAAATGGTGTGCATGGTACAAAAATTTGTACGATATAAAATACGTTAGAATTAAAAGATGTTATGATGAATAACTCTTTTTATGAAAGACAAAAATAGAACTCCACATTTTTGTAGACGCTAGTGAGTGAACTCACCTTTGCAGCAGTTGCCTATTGGCGAATATGCCATGATGATAAAATAAACGTTGTTTTCATTGCGGGAAAGTCGAGGTGCGCGCCGTTGAAACCATTGTCCATCTCACGTCTAGAGCTGCAGGCTGCAGTTCTTGGTTTGAGACTTAAAGAGTCGATTGTGACTTCGCACGATATAAAGCCAAAAGAAATTAAATTCTGGTCCGACTCAAAAACAGTCATCAAATGGATCCACTCGGATTGCAGAATATACAAGCAATTTGTCGGGCACCGTATCGCAGAAATATTGGAGTCATCTGATGAAAGAAATTGGCGTTGGCTACCGGGTTCACTCAATCCCGCAGATGATGCGACAAGACCACAAAACTTTTCAACTACATTTTCACATCCAGGTGCCTTAATGGCCCATCATTTTTGAAGGATAGCACGGAAAATTGGCCCAAAGTAGCTTTATTTTTGCCATTAATGAAAATTTCTTTGTTCCATTTGATCAATATTCGAATTTTTTAAAACTGTTAAGAGTCATGGCCTGGGTTCGACGCGCAGTGCAGAATTTTAAATCATGTACTAGAAAGGGATGCTGCAGAATTGAAATAAAAGAACCACAGTTATGCGTACAGGAAATCAATGAAACAACAGAATATTTATGCAGAGTTGCTCAACAGGATGTATTTTTTGGAGGAATATAATAAATTAAAAATTAATAAACCAGTATCTAAATCTAGCCAAATATTTAAACTGAATCCATTTTTGGGTAAAGGTGATTTGATACGCTTGTCTGGCCGAATTTATTACGCCACCTGTATAGATCGTTGTACGAAAGAACATCTCATATTGCCGAAACACCACACCCTGACAAGGCTTATTGTCAGACATTACCATGAGCACTTTAGACACCAGGACCAAGAGTCTATATGCGCCGCAGTTAGAATAAATTATTGGTTACCCTGCTTGAGACAAATAGTGAGATCGATAAAGAGAAACTGTCAGATTTGTAAAAACTCATATGCCGTGCCAAAGCCACCGTTAATGGGCCAACTCCCAGAGGATAGGGTAACCCCATTTGTCAGACCATTTTCATACACTGGAAAATGGACTATATTGGTCAATTTTTTGTTTCCAATTGTCGACGCCAGGAAAAGAGATGGGTAGCTCTTTTTACCTGCTTGTCAACAAGATCAATTCACCTTGAAATTTCAAGGGACCTCTCGACAGATGCTGTCATACTGTGCATACGAAATTTTATATACCGAAGTGGGTTACCTGTAAGGATAAGGTGTTATAGGGGCACAAACTTCGTGGGGCAAGTAAGGTGAATTTTGTTTTCGACGAAACAAAATTAGTGGATGAATGTTCGAAGCGTGGTATACAATGGTCGTTTAATACGCCAGCAAATCCATCGGCTGGCGGAGCATGGGAACGGATGGTACGTTCAGTTAAAAACATTCTGGTCTATCTTTACATTGAAGGAAAAGGCTCCGCAAATAGTAACCTTCCATAGTTTGCTTATAGAAGCCGAAAATTTACTAAATCACGCCCGTTGACGCACCTTCCGGTTGAAAATGGTGATTCTGAGCCTTTGACTCCCAATCATTTTTTGATGGGATGTTCGAATTTAGTGCAAACACCTGCTGTACCAGAAAAGATTTGCTTAAGAAAGCAATGGAAAATTTTGCAACAGTTAAAGCAAACCTTCTGGAAGAGGTGGGTCTTAGAGTATCTCCAAGAGCTAACTCGTAGGACTAAGTGACATAGCCCAGTTAAGCCGATAGAAATAGGTGATGTTGTTATAATATGCGATGATAACGAAACGCGCGGGCAATAAAAAAGGGGTTTGGTTGAAGAGGTTTTTGCGGTGGCGGATGGGCAGGTCCGATTGGCGGTTGTGAAAACGGTAATTGGGATACTAAGGCGTCCAGCATCGAAGCTCGCAGTACTAGACGTTGGTGGTGAGCCTCCTCGGTCGACTCACGGGAGCCGGGATGTTGTGAATTAATGCAGTAATTTTGAAAGTTGAAAATGGTTATTTAAATAAGTATTAAACAGAGTTTATTTCCTGTATATGAGAAATCAGAGTTCCTTATTCGGAGTATTTATTTGCTCAGAATAGTAAACGCTGTGATTATTCGGTAGTGGGTAGCTTTGGCGGTAATCGCTTGACTGCACTGTGTAAAAGATAGTTTTTTAAATTAAACAGAAGGAATTGTCGACAGGATAGAACAGAGTAAGAATTTTTTAATATAAGAGAAAAGTACAAAGATTGATTTTAAATGTATTATTTACAGATAATAAAACTAACTAACTTATCGAGTTATTGTCTAACTAACTCACACGCCAAGAGTTTGTTTTATTATTGTTCAACAAATTTGTAAATTTTAGTTGCGGCCGTAACAGGTATCGAAAACAATTATTGACTAATATTTTAAATTAGTACATAAGGAAACAGCAACACGGGCAGGTGCACAGGATTTTTAATAGATATCGAATCAAAAATTAGTCCCAAAAATAGACTTTTTTCCTTTGCTCTATATTGCCTTTGCAGGGCAATCCCGGAACTTCTTGAAGCAATCAATCGAGTTTAGTGAATTTTTCACCAACCGACGTGGGGGCTAACCCATATCCAGAATCTTTCTAGCACGCCAAGAAATTCAAATATGTTAGAGTAATTTTCATAATATGTATTAGCGAACTGTACGGACTTTTTTCAACGCAATTAAAATGTTATTACCCATAGTTGAGTACCAGACTATTCTGTTAAATTCTGGTAAGGACCAGAAGCACTCAAAATGAATGCTACAAAATTTACGCAAATCAAACTTAATTTTATGTAATAAAAGTCCATTTTATAATTAAAAATTATTAAACAACTGATACGTCATAGGGGAGAGAGATATCATCTTTTTAAATTCATAAATTAATACATATTTCTAAATCTGCAGAAAACTACGATGAAAATTCCTTTTGAAATATGCATTTTTCAACTCATTCTCTTCCGTTGTGTTTGCAAGAGAGAACTGATTCCGTATGCTATTAATGTTAGTTGCAACTTTATGTGTGTGTGCGTTTTACAAAAAGAAAAAATCCAAAACGGAAACGGATGATAACTAAAACTGATATTGGCAGCATTGGCAACAATAATTGCTAACAGCTTTTAGCTGACCTGTCATTTTACGCCCCACATGTCTCCAGCTCTAAAACGAATCACTTATAATGGAAAATGATAGTATCATGTCTGAATATGCTACACAGCCTATTGTTGACTTTTCTAAATGTATCTAATTAATTGAGCAGCAATACTGTAATACATACACACATAACATACATTTAAAAATTTATATGGGAAAATAACCTGCAAACATTTTATATTGCGATGCGAAATTACTTTCATTGGAAAGAAAACTGAGAAAAACTTAGCGAATGTCAAATCGCTGCTTTATTAGAAGTTTGTGATATCTCTAAAAAAATTTAAACTTGGCAAAATGCCTTTAAAGTTTTGTATTGTAAAAGTATTACCTTTTTAGTGGCTATAACTAATTGTAAGGAAGTTATTAAGGAATACTTTTGCTTCAGTAACATAAAGATTTCAGTTTTTTTGAGATATGACTATAATGCATCAAAGGAGCGATATATAGTTTTAGCTGAATATCACTTTCTGTCGAACTCCCGAAATTATAGTTTTTCAAGAGATTTTTTCACTCAACATATGATACCTAATGAGCTGACGAAATACAGTCTATAAGTCGATAAATAAATTTTTTAAATTCTGAATTGAAGTTAAAATATTTGACAGCATTGCACTGCATTTTACCAAGGTTTGTACATACGTTGTTATCGTAAGCTGCATACATTTATACGAACTAGTACATAGCCAACGGACGACACAATTATCCGTATTCTAGAATCTAGATATAAATAATTTCATTAAGGTTCACAGAAAAATTATTCAATGTCATAAAAATCTCTTTAAAAGAGTACAAGTACAAGAGTAAAGATAATTAGCTAAAATTAAGTAAATTCAGTAAATTGCGATTTTGACTCGCACACGAAGGCTTCTGTTCGAATACCACATTCATATCTTTTTTTTGCGAGTTTTTGTTTGATTTGGGGACTCTTTTAATTTTGTTTTTGTTTTAGCTTTTTTCGTTTTAACGGAGGCTTGTTTTTCTCTTTTTGGCGATTTATTTAGTTATGTCGAATTTAGGTTTCTGTGATTTTTTTTCGTTTTGGCGATTTTTTTTAATTTATGTGATTTTGCTAGTTTTAGCAGTTTTTTGTTTTGTTTTGCTGCCTCTTTCGTTTAAGCGCTTTTTTCGTTTTTCCGATTTTTTACTTTTGGCTTTTTTTATTTGGCGATTTTTTGTTTGCTTTAAAGACTTTTTTTTAGCTTTTTTCGTTTTAATGGATGTTTTTTTCTCTTTTTGGCGATTTATTTAGTTTTGTCGATTTTTTTGTTTCTGCGATTTTTTTCGTTTTGGCGATTTTTTTTGAGTTATGTAATTATTTAGTTTTAAAAGTTTTTTTGCTTAGCTGACTCTTTCGTTTAAGAGCTTTTTTCGTTTTGTCGATTTTTTACTTGGCTTTTTGTATTTTAGCGATTTTTTGGGGTTTTTTTTTTAATCGCTTCTTCGCTTTGGCGATTTTTTTCGTTTTTTTTTTAATTTTAGCGATATTTTAATATTGTCTACTTTTTTAGTTTTGGTGATTTTTCCCGTTGAGGTGCTTTTTGTTTTGACGATCTTTTTAATTTTTGGCGATTTTTTAGTTTTTGCTGTCTTTTCGTCTTGGCGTTTTTTTTTTTTGTTTTAACGGTTTTTTCATTTTGGTGAATTTTTTAATGTTGTCTACTTTCTTAGTTTTGATGTTTTTTTTTTCTTTTAGGTAGTTTTTTTGTTTGGTCGATTTCTTTCATTTTTGACGATTTTTTAGTTATTGGAATTTTTTTGTTTTGGCGACTTTATTTCGGCTTAGAGATTTTTAATTTTTGGAGATTTTTTACTTTTGGCGATTTTTCATTTTGGTGTTATTTTGTTTTAGCGCTTTTTTCATTGTGGCGATTGTTTTTTTGTTTTAGCGATGTTTTAATTTTTAACGATTTTTTTAGTTTTTGCGTTTTTTTTTTGTTTTGTGATTTTCTTCATTATAGCGAATTTTTTTTTCGAATTGTTTGTTTCATTACTTGAAGTGATAACCCTTAATTATTAATTTAGTTTGTTTCTGTTGTATAATTATTGCGGTTCATAAGATGCACCTTAATTTCAAAATCACATTACCTAATAGAATACCCTTTAATTTTTAGTTTGTTTGTTGTGTAGCATTCGTTACTATTGTCTTTAAAATACTGCACTGACCCTGAAAATTTCAAGAGTTTTTCTCTTACGGTTCCCAAGATACATCGTCAAAGTTACATTACCTGATAGAATACCCTTTAAATTTTATGTTGTGTAAATTTCAGTACATATTGGTGTATTTTGTATAATACACGGTCACACTGTATAATAATACGGTCATACTTCGAAAATATTTGTTGAAAAAAACGTGACCAACAGACAAGTTAAAATTGTATTTCCTTTAATTCAAATATTTTTTCATATACTCGTATGAGTTCGCATTTATTAAAACTAATATTTAAATAGCTTTTTGCGGCATAATTAACTTTATTTTGTGAAATAAAAAGAAAGTTAAATTACTCTAACCCTGGGCAAAAGTAGTGGTTAAGTTTTTTTTTCACCTTATCTCTCAATATGTCAAGTGTCTAAATAACTTCAGACCACCCTTTAATTTTTAACTTTCATGAAATTTTAGTAGTTTGCTGTTTACCTTTAACGGTTCTCCAGACATTAGACCGTTACAGACAAATAGGCGGACAGCTAGAGCAAATAATGGGGTTCCTTTTCACCTTTGGTACACGGAAGCCTAAAAAGAGCGGTTATATATAAAAACAAAACATCTTCGAATGAGTTAAATCAATTTATTTATGTATTTTTGTTCCAATGTCATTCCTAAAATTCATCCACATCAAAACATAGAAACAAATGTCCTATTTATTGTTGCTTTCTTTGCAAAACCAGTTAGACAACAACACATACATGGTTTTTTTTTGTTTTTTTTTTTCTTTTATACAAATTACTTGAGTGAGTGACTGATACGTGTGCATGTATTAGTAGCAACTTTAAAAGCTTATAGCTCCCAAAATACTGAACCGATTTTAACAATATATGAATTGTACACATCTGTGAATAAATATGTTTAAAATGGTATAAGTTTCATCAAAATCGCCTATATAATGTGGGCATAAACTCCTTCACAAGCAATCGGTTTGCCTATTTATGGTATAGATATCAACGAGAAGCGACAAAGACGAAACAGCTATGATAAAAAATCATTCAAATATTTAGAGGGTGTTTTGTTCCGCTTAAAATCACACAAATAATAGCCAATATTTTTCTTTTCATCTATGCGTTTCTATTGGCTCAAATTAGCTTGTAGGGGCAAAAAAAAATCAGTTTTTATGCTGCACTTTCGTTGAATTTGTAATTCAAATAAACTAAACACAAGTAATATGAGTTTGAATTGGTGATGATGATATCGATGATTTTTTATTGATATTAATAGCATACAACTAACAACCATTGCAATGGCTACAATGTTTATGGAATAAATTACTTGGAAAATATGTTTTAATGTTTGTCCCGAGGTTTGAGTGTTTGCTTCAACAGTAGTAATCAAAAGTTTTAGATATAATATCAGTATTGAAAAAATTTCTGTCTACTAAATTGGAAAGCTAATAAAATTAAATAATGGAACTTACAAGGCTATACCAGCTGTAGTATAGAAGTTTTTTTAATTTTTTTATATATATTTTGTCACGTAATCAGCCATGTCACAGAGTACCATTCCAATCGAAAGTGGCTGCAACTCCGTTAGTTGCTTATTCAGAAAACGAAAATTTTCTTCGTAATCAAATCACCTTTAACTTTTAAAACTATATTGACTAACTTTTTTCTACTAGCTTCATTTGCAGTAAATATTAAAATAACATGCATACTTTTAGAAGCGTCAAATAAATATTTGGCCGTAAGCTCTTCACATTAATAAAAAGCTTAATGTGAGTTTTGCTTTAAAAAACATGAGTAAACAATCGCTTCAAGTTATAAAAACTTTATCATTGTAAAATCTAAATATATAATTAACGGAATGTAGAGACAACAAATCAAAAATGATCGGAATGCAAGTGGAGAATTAAAACCATTCCGATCGGAATGTGTGACCCGACATGCCCGAATATTTGTCGGCGATTTCGTTTAGCTTCTTCAGATTCTATTTATTTTGTATTAAGATTTTAAATTTTACAAAGTTTTCATACCCTAAGGCGCCAGTTTAATCATTTTATTGCACGCAAAGCTTACATTAAGCTTCTAAGATAATGGCTAAATGTTTGTCTGCCGCTCCTAAAAGTATGCAAATTTTTTTTAAGACAAGTATGTATATTGAAATTAATTTGATTTTGCAGCAATTAACTTATGAAACTAACCGCCAGTTTTTGACACAGTAATTAAATATTTATTTAGTTAATTTTCATATAAATTTAAATTGTAATTAAATACAACTTCTGTTTTTCAGTTGTATTTAGTTGTTCTTATTTAATTGTGACAAAAATATGGTAGCACCATAAAATACCACAAATTTCCCCTAAATTTCCCAAAAAAGCAGCTGTTCAACATAAAGAAAGAAAAATTCCAAAAATGTATTTTTTCTTCATTCAGGAAATAAAAATAATGAAGAGTTTCTGTAATAAAAACAGCTTACAAAATCACAAAGACAAATATAGACAAAGAAAGCCCAAATTTCTCGACAACAAAAGTTTAATTTGTTAGCGGCCACAATTTTTTGTTTCCACAAGAACAAGAAGCAGTCAAAATCATATGGTAATTTATAAGACTTAATTATTATTTAATTACACAATGTTGGGCAATTAATTATTATTTAAATATGCAGTCAAAACTACAATTTCGTATTTAATTATAACTTAAAAATAATTACAACTTAATTATCAAGTCAAAAACTGGTAATAAGATCACTTTCAATCGGAATGGTATATTATGTAGCATAAAAATATTATTTCATTTTTCGGAATTATGACCACCACTGTATATGTGTGAGTATTTATGGTGGAACAATATAGTACACGTTTTTTTTAAATATATTTATTATTTGTTTTCTATTCAATTTGGTTTAGTATAGTGTGCGCTAATTATTATTTTATCATTTGATAAATATTTATAAGAGTTATAGAAAACTTTCTGCGCTATTAAATTTACCCTACAGAATATAAAATAATTGTTGCAAAAATACCGACTACAAAACAGTCATGGCGCAGCCGACTTTTCTGATCATAATATTGTATTTTCACGTCAACTAACTGCTTGCGTAAAGTTTCATAAGAAGCGGTTTAGTAGAAGTAGTTGCAAAATAATATTTATTTTGCATGAGCGTGGCATTTCCAACTTTTGTAATCATAATAATGAATTGCCACGAAAACTGTTTGTATGTTCGAATTTTCATAGGAATCAATTAAATAAATTGAAGTACTTGAATAAGAATATCTACTACATTTTATAAGAATCAGCTTAGTAGAAGTTTAAAAAGAATATTAACTTTGTATGCTCTCAACGCTGCCCACTTTTTTTTTTTTATTTAATAGGATGTACTTCCAGATTGGTCCCGCTGAAAAGTGGAAGGGCTCACGCCCATACGAAGTAAATACACATGCCTTCTCATTTACTTCTAGTCAACCGATTTCTATGAAACTTTGCACACACATTAAGCTTCTCTTCGAATACCACATCATGATAAAAAAGTGGGCAGTGCCACGCCCATGCAAAGTAAATATTCTTTTTCAACAACTTCTACTAAGCCGGTTCTTGTGAAACTTTGCATACACATTTAGTTATTGTTACAATACAACATTATGGTTTAAAAAGTGGGCAGTGCCACGCCCGTGCAAAGTAAATATTCTTTTTCAACAACTTCTTGTGAAACTTTGCATACACATTTAGTTATTGTTACAATACAACATAATGATTAAAAAAGTGGGCAGTGCCACGCCCATGAAAAGTAAATATTCATTTATACTTCTTCTACTTAATCGATTCTTATCAAACTTCGTACTCAAGTAGCTCTCGCGAAACTACAGCATTATGATAAAAATTATGAGCAGTGCCACGCCTATTTTGTAGTCGTTTTTCTTTTTGCATGAACTATTTTTTTTTTATTAAAATCGTACAAAGCATTCCCAAATTATGATAAATATTTTAGAGCAGCCTCTTTAAAATTCAGCAGTTTCAAAAAGTCAGGTGACTTCGGTAACGTGATGTTACAAAAACTAACACTACTTTCCAGTTAATGTAGGGTGCCTATAGGCATATACAGTAGGGCAGAGAGAAAATGGTAAAGAAAACTTTTTTTCCGAATCCAAATTGATTATAAGGCTAAGGTTCGTAACGTTTTAATTCAGAAAGAATTGGACATGATTAATATTCCAATTTCCTTTTATAATTTAAGAGATATTTTATTGCAAAAATTTATTTCCCACATTTACCAATAATTTTTTTACGGTTTTTTAATATAATTGTTTTAGTATTTAGTATTTTCTTTCCAAAGCTTAAGTGTATAAAAACTTTTAAGATTGGTTGACATATACGAAAGTTACACTACTTTTAAAGCTTTTCACGTGCGATGCGTTTAGTTTTAATTAGCCCACTGTAGAGTCGTTAGTATATATTCAGCAAATCTTCACAAATTATTGTGCAAGTGCAGCCCCTCATCTATTGATATGCCAGATTTCATATAAATCTAAACAGTAGTTAGCAGTTATACATTTTTTAACGTTTATTTTGTGAGTAGCTCCAAAATGCACTGGGAATGTGTTGCATGTATAATTTTATATTGAAATTTTGTTTAAAAAAACTTGTAACTTTGCCAATTCCCAACCGATTTTAATAATTTATGACTTATTGTAATTGCTAGAAGATACTTTTTTAAAGAAAGTTAAAATTTTTCCAAAAAAATACGCAAAATTTAAAAAAAACGAAAATAAACAAAAAATATATTTTTCTTTTGATGATATTTTCATAAAATACAAGTAAAAATAAAATCGATTAAGTATACACGAAAAGATTAAGTACTGCTCTATTCGATACCGTTTAAAAATTGAAAACCAGTGCAGAAGCAACGCAGTGATAATTGAAAAGTGAAAATATCGTTTTTTATCCATAACTTCGGTTGTTGAGAGTGTATTGCAATTTTTTAAAATGGAAAAATTATCTACCGAACTAGACTTTCAAGCCTGACTGAGTCATTTTTGACGAGTATTTTAGAAAAGCTTAATTGAAAGCTCAAAAATCTACTATTTCAAAAATTTTTTTTAGTTCCGAAATTTTTTTTCTTATTCCTGATTCTTGATATACTCAAGCAATAGAAAGGCGCGTTATTGTGATATTAATATTTACGTAACACTATTTCCAACGTATTGAACTCGTAACGCTGCTTAACAAAGTTTTAGTATAAACTCTCATCTCCGTAATAAGTTTGAGGCCCCCTAAGTACGTTGCGCAATATGTGAACAGTGCCAGAACTCGTATATGAGGCTTCAATATCTATTTTGTGGACCAAAATCAAAATATTCTTACTTAAAATTGCGATAATTGTTCGAGGTTTGATCGCAAACTAGAAGAAATGCCTTGGAGAATCCAAAATTGCAATATCTTGCCTCCGAACAACATAATAGAGCAAGAGCGTGGCATAGGTTCTTTCCCAGCTATTAACCCCAAATAAATAACCGTAGTTAGCCGATATAGAGCCAAAGCATTTATCTTTTAGGACCGTCGTATTTATTTATCGTTGGTGAATGATCGAGAAATGAAGAATTTATCTCGGCGTATTACACTTAATCCCAACTAACTGTAGTTAGTCGATGAAGACCTAGTCCGATCGTAGTATATACTTGAAGCACGTTTTTTACAGCTAAATATAAATAAAACAAAATTTATCTCTTTCAACCGACTGAAAATGCTACGAACATAATTTGGATTTTAGGAATCTAAAAACGTCTTAGCTTAGCCCACAAAAAGCTAAACTGAAAATTGCGTAGGGGCTATTCGTATATTACGTAACGCTCCTGGGAGGATACCCCCTCCCTACGAAAATAGCATTACGTTTGTTTAATTCAATTATATAAATGTAACTAAAAAATAAATTCGATTATGTTGGTCCTTCGAACCTCAATTCAAAAATTCAAATCGTGGCATATTGTTATCGATACTCTCATTTCATTTTGTAAACACAAATATATTTTTACCACCTAAATAAACTATTCACATAAATGTTATATGGTCTCCATTTCCTTTTGTAATTACTACCACAAAAGCCACTACAACTTTAAATCCGCTTCATATATGAATGTATTCTACTTTTATGTATGCAACAACATTTTCAGTTTTCCTTCAATACTAACATACAAAAACAGTGTGTATATATTTAATATGTACAGATAATGTATGTAATATATATATATATATATAAATTGATAACATTTAAATTGGCAAATTTTACGCACGATTTGCAATGTAATTGTTTTAAATATCTAGTAAAATTTTAAGTTTGAGGTTTGAAATTTCAAAGCCCTGGGCAATTTGCACTTTACATGCTTCATTTCATTATGATTATTATTAAATAAAAATTACACAAAAAAAATTGCATTTTATATGGATTATAGGCCATCATAAAATAAAACAAAATGGTGGAAAAAAATTAAGTAAAATCTATACATTAAAATAAGTGTACGGATGACTAACATCTCAACTAATTATAAATAGTTGCACATATTGCCAATTGTACATCCAATGGAGCTAAACGGCGTTGCAAATAACAATAAAAGAGAGGGGGACTAGAAATAAAAAAATAATTGTTTTTCGTATTATATTTCCATGATTTGTATGGTTAAGTAGATGTTGTTTGTAAGTACGTCTGCTCAAGTGGATAGATGTGGCTACAACTCTCTAAATATGATGTAGTTTACTCTGAGAATTAAATGCGTTTTCAAGCAAAAGCATTGGGTATGAGAGGGGTAGTCAGGTACCACCACACAATGCAATTTTTAATTATCCTATATCTGAAAAACCATCATAGCAAGACTATCTAAAAACTATATTTGACGCTAACAAAGTAGCGAGTCAACTACAAGTCTTTATATGAGCATTTCCAGAGAAAGGTCCACCCTTTGTCATGTTACGTTGCATAGTTGTTGGAAAAAATTAAGTAAAGTGCGACTTTGGCTCGCACACGAAGGGTTCCGTACGAATACACATATGCATATACTTTTTCGTTGTTCCCCCTTTTTTCATTTTGGCAGCATTTTCATTATGCTTTTTTGCTTAATTATAATTTTTTATTTTTTAAGTATTTTTCGTTATTTTTGGCGATTTTTTGGTTTTGGCGCTTTTTTAATTTTCTTGATTTTTTCGTTTTTTTTTTCTGGCGATTTTTCGTTTTTTGCGATTTTTTGTTTTTTGCCGATTTTTTTAGTTTTTTAACGTCTTTTTTCACTTTTTGGCGATATTTTTAGTTTTAGCGATTTATTTTAGTTGTGGCGCTTTTTTCGGTTTTGCGATTTTTTTTTTGTTATGACACTTTTTTTCGTTCTTGCAATTTTTGGTTTTTTGCGATTTTTTTTTGTTTTTTTGCCAATTTTTTTAACTTTGTCGTTTTTTTCTTGTTTTGGCGCTTTTTTTAACATTTTTTCGCTTTTTGACGATGTTTTTAGTTTTAGCGATTTATTTTAGTTTTGGCGCTTTTTCTGCTTTGGCGCTTTTTCGGTTTTGGGGACTTTTCGGTTTTTTATCGATTTTTTTAGTTTTACTGATTTATTTTAATTTTTTTCGTTTTGGCGATTTTGTTTAGTTTTGACGCTTTTTTTTGGTTTTGGCATTTTTTTATTTTTTTTTTTGTGATTTTTTTATTTTTGGCGATTTTTTTTTCGTTTTTTGATGATATTTTTAGTTTTAGCGATTTTTTTATGTGGTAGTGCTTTTTTCGTTTTGACGTTTTTCGGTTTTTGGCGTTTTTTTCAGTTTTTTTGGCGATCTATTTAGTTTAGGTGATATTTTGCGTTTTAGCGATTTTTTTTTAATTTTGCTGCTTTTTTCCTTTAAGCACTTTTTTATTTTGGCGATTTTTTGGAAAATTACGTTTTTGAAATTTTCATGAGTTTAACCTTACAGTTTTCAAGATACAGCATATTGTCTAAATTACTTAGTAAAATTACATTAACTGATAGAACACCTTTTAATTTTTAGTGATTTAAATATCAGTGTTAATTTAAAGTCTCTATATATAAGTGTCTATATATAAGTGTCTATATATAAGTGTCTGTATTTACATTAGTATTTCAACGTGTTGCGTTGCTCGCTTTAGAACACCCTTTAATTTTTAACTGTCATATGTTTGTTGTTGTAGCGGCAAAAGTTTTACATATTCTGTGAAAATTTCAGGTTGTAGCTCTTATGGTTACAGAGAAAACAGCCTGTGACAGGCAGACAGACAGACAGGCAGACGGGCAGACAGACAGACAGACATACAGCAGACAGACAGACGGACAGCGTAGCGAAAACAATAGGGTCGGGTCCTCTACACTTTTTGCTGCACGGAACCCTAAAAAATGGTAATAAGTCTGTATCTTTGAAACCTGCGATCCGATTACAAAACAATGTATGTAAAAATCATAGAAGAGGAACTGAGCTTTGCGAATCTTGGAACCTGAATAAACCTATTGAAACACACGTTGAGCTACAGGGTGTCAAAGTTAATTACCTATGGCATGAGAAACCTTTTCGCCCTCATAACTTTTAAAAATATTATTTGATTTTGATAATTCAAACTTGCTATAAAGTTCGTAATCAGATCATACAAATTTGAAACGTGTAGAAACAAAATTTTTTACAAAATCTGCCTACAAGAAAGGATTCCGTTGCATTCGTAAATTCAAAAAAATATTGCCTAAATTTTATTCGTAATACACTTCGTATATTCTACGAAAAAAGTAACTACGAAATTATTTTTTCCTAAATTGTTGCATTGATTATTTTCAGTTTAAGTTTAAATTTATCAAATTCAAATAATATATATAAAAGTTATGATGCCGACCACAACACTATTCCAACACTCTTACACAGAAAAAAATAAGTTTCGTTTTTGATAACAAAAATCCCGGTATTCAATAATTTTTTTTCAAATTTCCTGTGATAAAGAATTCCCCTATATTGATAACAAAATTATTTCAAAATAAAAATATATATATATAAATTAAAAAAATGTTGACATGGCTGGAATACGAACCCGGGCTTTCCGGACGTAAAGCATACACTCTCTAGCTGAGCCATATCCCATTTATTTTTTATGGGATACAACTTGTTTTAAGTACTTATGTATAAAAAGAAAAGAAATAACCGGCATGGAAAAGAAATACTTACAACGAAATATTTTATTATGTTAAGATAAATGTTATTGAAATTCATATTTTTTTTAATAACATGGTTTTATTGAATATAATTCTTGTTTATTTTTTTCTGTGTAAGGCTAAGGTCCTCCTCTATGATTTTCACATATCTCGTTTTGTAATCGGATCGCAAGTTTCAAAGATGCAGATTTATTAAATTTTTCTACTTTTTGAAACGACTGTACGTTACTTTGTGACTTAGCTTGTTTATAAGTGAAAAACTTATGTTTTATATACTTTTTTGCATGTAGAGCGTGTAGAGCGTAATTGGCTGTACGGCTCTAAAATAAAAACGTTATTACTTGTTAAAGTAATGTGACGAAATGGTGACTTTCTATGGAAATGCCCATACACAGCTGAATTTAAATATCTAAATTTTTTGTTTATAAATATATATGTATATACATAAACCTAAAATCCTACTAAATAAAGGGTATATCGGGTATCTCGAGCAAATATAACTATACACAACAGTAACAACTACGTGCATACAACAAAGATTACACACAGGATCACGTAACAATATAAACACCTCGTTAAAAATTACAAACATTCACCAATATATTCTCAATATGTGTATCCACAAATTGGATTCAGTTATATAAAATTTGTTACCACTAAAATTACAAATAATTGACTTAAAGTGTACTTTAAATGTCAAGTCATAAATTCAATTATATTTCAATAGAGCTCCTTTTTTATTTTATTTTCAAATAACATTTTTCTGCTATATTTGATATTTGTTAGTACGAGTAATAGTTATTATTATTTCTGGCGTATTTATTGTTCATTTATACAAATATGGGAAATTTATACAAATGTGGGTTTAAAATGTGTATGTTAATGCATATTTCCAAACGATTAAGTTAATCTAATTTAACTCTTTGCACGTGTGTGTTGCTATTGATACGCCCAAATATTTATGATAACAGAGTCGAATGTTATACAAGGGAAACAAGCAAAAGCAACACAAAATAATTTTATGCAAATGCAAATGAAAAAATATTACCAAAATTTATACAAATTTATATGAAAAGTAGCATCCAGCTATTTTTGTTAAATTTGTATGTTATTGGCGTTTTTCAATAAAATTTATAAACAATTGAAATCAAATTTACTTTATTCATATGGATGTGGAAAGTGCTTCAAGAAAATATGAAAATCAAATATGAAGATTATACTTGCAGAACACGAAAAAGAAAACAAATATTTATACTTTCACGTACAGTGGGATCGATAAAATCAAAACTTTTTATTAAAAATTAATTTGTTTATAAAATGTTCGGTGCGAAATAGGACTAGCGGTAGCAGAACTTGTAGAAACTAAATTTTATTCTGCTAATTTTTTACATCTCGCAAATTGCTACCTTGTCTATGGTCCTTCGAATTCGAACGTACTGTGGGACATTTTGCGAGAAAGTGGCCAAAATAATTGGAACGAAGTTCCCAATGACACGTTGTGCATATGATATGCACCATATATGTAAATATTTTCTATGCTGGGAGTAAAAAAAAATTAATTTAATGAAAAAATATATATTTTTTTATGTAATTAATTTAATGAAAAAATATGTATTCGTGTAACGAATACTGGTAGCAAATACGTGTAAGGAATACTGGTACCGACAATTCAAAACGGATGCAACAGGACGGCGCCGAGGTTAACTTCCTTAAAAACTCAGTGTTGCCGCTTTGGTATTTTCGAGGTTTTCAGTGCTGCCACTGTTTTCCAGGGAACTTCGGGGATGTTAGGCAGAATTTTGAACCAGTTTTTAGGAATCATCGGACCAGTTGTGTGTCTTGCCTAAGGGTTCTAAGTGAAGGGGTCTTGGCTAAGCTCCAGGTGTTCCGCTGGTGATTAGTGTTGACACTGCAGATTTTTCGGGATTTTAAGTGTTGCCCAGGGGAAGTACTGGGTTCTTATGATTTTTTCCCTTGTTTTAGAATTTCAAAACTTATTTGTGTCCTTGCTAAGTGATTTGTTACTTAGTATGTGGTTCGTGACCGTGCTATCTGAAAGAGTCTTTACTAATTATTGGCGATAAGTAACGTCTTAATATCTTCCAAGTGATAGTTGGCTTATGAGCTGCTGACGACTCTTGGAAGTGTCTTCTTCTTATCATCTGGAAGGTCAAATTATTATTTTCTTTCTGATTGATGTTAGTAAGGTAGGTGAAATTTATTTTTGAATAAGTTTTTTGGAAGGAGTCATGGCTTCTTCGGGTCCGCTGTCAAAGCGGAAAGTTCCGAAAAGGTGCATTAACAATGAGACGTCGGATATGGCAGGCAAACCGTTGCCATTAAGAAAGTAAGGCATAGTGACACGGATAGCGAGGTTTATAAAAGTGAGACAGGGGCGTTCTAAGCCATCGTCACCTGAAACCAGCCCCCTTATTCTGTAACTCGCTAAAGCTAAATCTCTATCGCTAAAAATCTATAAAGTCGATTTATCAATTTTTGGCTACGTGTATTGCTAAATTAGGAAATGTCTTAAAAATTTAATAGGCCGAAATTTTAGTGAGATTTAACTTTAGCTTTAGCGAATTACGGAATAAGGGGGCAGGTTCGCTGCTGCTATAGCTGCTACTTGTGTTATTGGCGGTGGTGCTGCTACTGCTGCTTCAACTTTTGTTGTTATTTCTGGGCGTCCTATAGTTGATTCTGGTGGTATTTTTGGTCCTGCTATTGCTAGTTTGGCTATTATCTGTACAGCTGATAATTGTATGGCGGAGGAGTTGGAAGTATTCAATGGCTCTCATACTACTGACAGTCCTGTAGGCTCTGGTGGGAGAAATAAGCGGCATAAGAAATATATGGCTGGTACTGTTAGTGGGATTAATGATGGTGACGATTCCGCAATAGTGTTGAAAAGGATCACTGGCTCATCACTGGTGATGGAGGTGTTGCTAGCTGATGAAGTATATAATAGTGATGTCACCTAAGGTGACTAGTATTTCTGTGGAGCATAAGTTTCTCTTAACGAAGCTCTGTCCACCATTAAGAGTGATTACGGCT
Source organism: Panzeria rudis (assembly GCA_956483635.1). Lineage (NCBI taxonomy): Eukaryota > Metazoa > Arthropoda > Insecta > Diptera > Tachinidae > Panzeria > Panzeria rudis. The sequence goes on from OY101447.1 coordinate 181,899,652, forward strand.
TCTGCTGCTAATGTTGCCGTATTTAGGGCATAAAATGCTGCCACAGTAGTGGCCCCTACAGTTGCCCCTGTGGTTGCTCAAAACCGGTTGAGGCGGTGTCTGTAGAGGAATGTAGAAGACTTTTTTAGTTTTATGAAAATTTATCTTTATTATTTATTGAGCAAGTAGATGTCGGTGGAAGTAAGGTCAGAATTAACAATATTTTTTTAAGTAAAATTTATCCTCTTTTATACGAAAATTTTATAGATTTGACAGTTCCAAATCAACTCCTATTTCTAATATTTGTTTACATTTGCTTATACATATTTAATGCCAATAAATTGTGTTAAAATTTGGTGAAATGTTATTGATACCATTAACCCTCTTATTAATTATTTTTGATTCCTACAGTGGCGGGGAAAGTGAGTAAGAGAACCACACAAATACATGTGCTCGCTGTAGTACAGCTATATTTCTGACCTTGAGCATTTTCTTAATGCCACAGCAAAGTGTCAGTCAAGTGACGACGCTCGCCGCAGTACAGCCAGACATATGGCCTTGAACATTTTCTTAACGGCACAGCAACGGCCAAAGGTATAACAGCAAAGTGTCAAGTGACGTTCGACGTTCATGTGCATTTTGTCACATCAATAATGTCCTGTCATGTAGTATCGTGTCATTATTGTTATGTCATGTAGTGTCGTGTCATGTCATGTCTTGTCTTGTCTTGTCATGTCATGTCATGTCATGTAATATGAATATGATATAACATAACATATAGTTTTATTTGTTCTTTTTTTAACTAAACAAAACTTAAGGAACGTCGTTCCCCGTACCCGTTGCTCCAATATACCATGCGGTTTTTTTTTTTTGTGTAAAATTATATAATTAGTATTTTTTGGGAATTGCTAAAATTTAGTTTTAAAATTTATAAACGCACTTTTTCCCCCAAAATATTTTGCTTATTTAGTAAAATATTAATTGTTTTATTAAAAACACATTGCAAATGATTATTGAGGGGTATTAGCTAGCTCCTCTGCGCATTTTATTGGCGCTAAATAAATTTAAAAATTAAAATTTTTATTTAAACAAAGAAAACAATTTTGGAAAGGTTTTCGTTACTTTCGTTATAAATCTCTAATCTAAAATTTATTTTGTAATTGAAACGAAAGTTTTTTATATTCCACGAACATTTCTTTGGCAATTGCTTTATAGACTATTTTCAGTGCATACTTCAAATCAGTTTCTGATAATTTACGTAGATTACCAATATCCTTAGTAGTAATATTATGATTATCTAGGGCAATAATATGTTTTGGAATACAATCCTAAAGCTCGATCATAATATGTTTTCAAAACTCTTGAATGCAAACGATTTGTTGTCAACAATTTTCCACTACTATTTATAATCTCAAATCATAAAACAGCACAATTTGTCCCACGTATAAAAGCATATAATCCACATCTTTATTCATATGCTGAACAAATAAAGTTGAAAAAATCCATTTCGTTGTAACAAATAACCGTAACAAGATTATCACTGTATGCATATTCACACACATCCTACATTATCGTATGAGTATGTATGCAAAACAAATACTCATTCTAACGCAATAACTATTCTCATGTACTGTACACACATACATACATATATATATATTTAAGTGTATAGCAAGCCTATTAAACGTATTAAATTATATGCACTGAATCCATGGAATAAAAGTCATGGAATAGGAAAAGGAAATTTAACACACACAACTACTCACACCCCTACACAAAACAAAAGCTGATCGCATTAAGGGATATGGGTCTGTCTATAAAGATGTGTAGCTGTTTATGAATAAAAAATATTATTTTAAATTGAAAATTCATAATATTTTGTTTAGCGTAAAAAAACAAACAAACAAACTAAATTACAGACACACCAACAATTCAATTTTGTAACAATTTAAGAGAAGGAAAAAATTATGCCTTACGGTTCGACAACAAAAACATGAACATCATTAGAAAACGAAAGCAACAATCATTATTGTTAACGAAAAGAAGTAAAAAAAATTTGAAAATCTATAAAAGGGCAAAGGAAAATCTTTTAGTAAAACCGCAATATTTCGAACGAATTGAATGGTAAAAAAGTTAAGCAAAAGCCAACATTGATGGAAACTTTATTATGATGCCAGTTAATAATAAGCTTCTATATTGTCAGCCATACCTTCCTTCTCTTTATATTCGCTGCTACGTTCAAAACATCATACATAAGACTTCTTTAGAAAGGCATGAAAATATAATGCGTGTCTTAGACACAACACGATTTCTTCGATCTCATTTATCAGTTAAGTAAATATTGTTTTTCTAAATGTGTGAAAATGAAAATCATCAGTCATTTTAGTGAACATTTAAAAGTATTGATTCATTTGACATGAGAGTGAGGCCTGAAGACTGAGTAGAATAGCCGACGGATGACACAGTCATCAGTACTTCACAGAAAAGCTATCTAAATGTCACTGGATGTGCTATACAAAATATCTTTCAATATATAATACAGTCATAACACTATGCAACAAGAAAAATGCCAAGCAGTACTACTATATTTTTTTTGATGTATTGTGTGCTCTCCTACACAGAAAAAAATAGACAAGAATTATATTCAATAAAACCATGTTATTAAAAAAAATATGAATTTCAATAACATTTATCTTTAACATAATGAAATATTTCGTTGTAAGTATTGCTTTTCCATGCCGGTTATTTCTTTTCTTTTTATACATAAGTACTTAAAACAAGTTGTATCCCATAAAATAATAAATGGGATATGGCTCAGCTATAGAGAGTATGCTTTACGTCCGGAAAGCCCGGGTTCGTATTCCAACCATGCCAACATTTTTTTAATTTATATATATATTTTTATTTTGAAATAATTTTGTTATCAATATAGGGGAATTCTTTATCACAGGAAATTTGAAAAAAAATTATTGAATACAGGGATTTCTGTTATCAAAAACGAAACTTATTTTTTTCTGTGTAACTACAAAAAAGTCGACATATTATATTATATGGATAATTTTTTTTATATTAATATGATTATTTCGAACGTATTTGCTTTGTGAATCTAAATTGATTATTAGGCTAATGTTCGTAACGTTATATTCAGAAAGAATTGGGCATGATTAATATTCCAAGGAACAAGGGAAAAATTAACATCAACTTAATTTTTCAACGTACACAGCAGAACAGAGTAGCACCACTTTCGGAAGCCGCTACACTTCCATCGTCAGTGCTCACGTGTATTTTGCTTATCACCACTTGTCAGGGGGCTGTGTTGAATGTGATTTTATATACACTCTAAGACATTACTTCAAATTTACGATCATATATTGTCTAAATTTGTGTTGAAAATTTCTCCTTGTGTAAAATACATCGATTTTGTGAAAAGGGCCGTTACAGTACTAAATTGTTTATATAAAAAATCTTAATACATACAAAAATATGTTTTTAAATCAGTGGTGTCCAGACTCAATTTCTTATAATCGCGGTATACTGTGTTTTTTACCGTCAACACACGTATACTGTGTGTGAGACACACAGCCTATCTATTTAACCGCGCAGCACATCCCCAAACAAAGATAAGATAGTAAATCCAAATTGATTATTAGGCTAAGGTTCGTAACGTTATATTCAGAAAGAATTGGGCATGATTAATATTCCAAGGAACAAGGGAAAAATTAACATCAACTTAATTTTTCAACGTACACAGCAGAACAGAGTAGCGCCACTTTCGGAAGCCGCTACACTTCCATCGTCAGTGCTCACGTGTATTTGCTTATCACCACTTGTCAGGTGGCTCTGTTGAATGTGATTTTAATTCTTATATATACAACTTTTTCGTGAAAATTGAATACGAGAATTAAATCACTCCCAAGCTGATATTAAAGTGCACTTTCCCAGCATTGCCATCGGTTTATTTTTCTTCATTCCCATTTTTCTGATTTTTGTTCTACTCAAGATGTTTTTGTACAACATTTTAACCCTTTAGCTCTTCGGGGTATGGGTTTTCTTGGCCCCTAAATAAATAAGGAGCAAAAAAGGGCTGCCAAATACAAATATTACTTTAGCTTGACATTCCATGAAAATCGACTTGATTTTCAAAAGAGAACTTGACACACTAAAATATTTAGTTAATGTGAAGTTTACTTGACAGTCTAAATAAAGAAAATTACAAACATAACATAAACAATATAAAAACATCCCTAGAGGGAAAAAAACCTATCGAAAGAAAGGTCGCGTGACTGATTCCCAAGGCTAATTTCACATTGCGTTGTCATTGGAGGAGGTCAATTGGCATAATTAAGTCACTCAGTGTCAAGCTCTAGACCCAAACTTAAGGTACTTGCCTTGTGGTGGTTTCTTTAAGACTAGTTAATTTGAAATTATGTGTTTTAGTCGAACTATATGGGTTTTATACAAAGAATTTTTTTATTATTCAGGTATAAGTTTGTTCAATTTAATTTAAGAATTATTTTTGATTTGGAAAATATCTGCTTGAACAGTGGGGTTATTTTGCTAACATTTTTGATCCAGATTTGTGATATGGTGTCTCTTCTCCGATCACGACTCAGGACCATTTTATACCATTCCCATTTTCACCAGTTATAAGACGTTCAAAACAATCGGTACAACATTTGCCGCAGGGTGATTATTCAGGGTTATTAGCAGGCTCATATGCGCATTTCACTGGGGTTTATGCAGATCATTACGGAACTTCTACCTAAATCTCATAGAAATTTAAAATAATATGAAAGTCAAAGCATGAGCTCCATCAATCAATCACATTTTTTTTATTTTCTTATTTTACAATTTACCGGCGCGGATACAGCTTGAGCTTTTGACTAGGGAACTTTTAATTGAAATACACTATTTTGCGAAATTTCGTTTAGAAACTCAATAGAAATGATATATTTTTTCGGTTTGGGAGGGAGGAGGTTGGGGTAGGTATGAAATATCCTATTTTCCTCCCCCTGTATCCGCACCGGACCATTTACTACATTGGCTGCCATTTTTCGAACTCCCAGTCTAGTTGTAAGAGGCAATTGAAAATAGATGTAGAAACAACAGGAGCTACATATTGTTCTGGACAATAAAAATACATTTGAAGAATTTATGAGTGATGACTGAGAAGAACATTGTTTTAAGCTGCAAACAGTTTTGGTAACTGCAAACTTGACTAAAAATTTATGAAATATTTTTTCATAAAATTTTTGAAGTTATTATAGATATTAATCTGTCAAAAATATAATTTCAGCTTGACAAATTACATTTGAGCTTGTAACTTGATAGAACCTAAAATATCTTGACAATCAAGCTCATTCAAGCCCGTCTGGCAAGCCTAGTCAAAAAACTTTCCTTTAGAGGCGATATAGCGACTTTAGTGTTCCACAAAAATGTTTGTGGTGTTTTGCATAAAAGTGTTGAGCACATCCTTCACCTTAAATGTAAGACCTACGAGTCAGTATAACTATGACCAAAAGAGAGGGGGCGGGGAAATTAACTCCTCCTAAAATAAAAAAAAGATATAAACTTTCAAAACCCTGATACACGTATCCATTTTTTTTTTGCCTCTACTACAATCAGTTGTCAGAACCTTGTTATTTAAAAAAATTTGTTGTACAGTGTAAAAATTCGCAATTTTTGCAAAAAGTAGGTGAGTTTAATTTATTATGAATTAATATTTATCCATCGATTTTCATGAAATAAAGCTTATAGGTTTGGCCATTTCAAAATTTAAAAAAAACTAAAGTTTTCCAATATAGCCTAAAAATATATATTTTTCATCATTGCGGTCTGAATAATTACGAAAACATTTAGTATATAAAAAAATTATGTTAATAATTAATAAACGTAATTTTATTTAAAATTTTTTAGTGTTTTTTCCAACTATGATGAAGTTATGATGAAATCGCTGTTATGATGAAAGTTATGATGAAATCGGTGTAGCAGTCTCTTGAAAAATGCCAAATTTTTGAAAAAATTTTAATAATGTCAAAAATTTGAATAATGTAAAAATTTTAATTTGAAATTTTTACTGTTTTTGTAGTTCGGGGACCATAACACATCAAAAAAATATAGTGGTGATCAAAGGTCATGACAAAAGTTTTATTTTGTTGCATAGTGTAATTAATTAATGATACATAGAAACTTGAATAGTGTTAGATTTATGTCTTTTCTACAACAACACTAATTCATAGAAGAGCAATATGTTGTGTATTGTTATTGTCCATGTTTTGTTTAATGTAAAATTTTTTTTTTGAGAGTTATTCCATATAGCCGGGTGTGACCACTTTACACATATTTTTTGTTATAAATAAAGAATATACAATTTTTTACTTAAAAAAAAGTTACGACTCGCAAGGCCATTAAGCTTACAGTCGTTGAATAACGGGTAGACACTGAAAGAACACGTATCCTGCTCAAAATGGTCGTCAGAAAGCGTGTGACCTTACAAATCTTACTTTTAAAGAATTATGACTTTCAGCATAAATTCTGTAAAATTTTTACATAACGTACACAATATTTTTGGTATTGCTGTCTGTTCAAAGTGTTTTTAGCTGTATTACGTATTTACTGTTTGGATAAAAATTAGTTTTCTTAACAAAAAACAATTTTTAAAATGTGGCGGGTGTGACCGACGGGTGTGACCTAATACGAAAATTAAAAAAATTCGAAGAAATAAAACTTTTTATTGATTTTATTAAAAATAACTTTTTTTAAAATAAATCATAAGAAAATAATAGCACATTAACTTATTTGCTGTCCGTTCTATTATAGACAGCATAATACTCTAGCTGAACATACTTTTAAATTCAATAAAAAGCAAAAAAAAGTACATTATTTTCAGAGATAACGGTTTTTATTAATAATGAGAAATGGAATAAAAGAAAATCTGAAATAAATATTAAACATACAAAGAGGGAGAGCAAAATGTTTCTTGCATGATCATTTAAAAGTGCCTCAAATTGATTAAAAAATATTAAATAGTATATGTTTTTATTTTTTCTATACTTGTCATTCTCTAAAAAACATCAATTGAGAGATTTTTATTAAAAATGAGAAAATTATTTTTTCCTTGCGTAGGGCCGTTTTACGTGGAATCACTTTTGTTTAGTTTTTGAAAACGAAAAAAAATTTTATAAAATCAAAAGGCGAATTTTTCGCCGTTAATTTCTGATTAACTCCGAAACACTTGGAAATATACTGATGTACCTAGTGGAAATATTAGTCATGCCCATTAAAAAAATCTGTACGTGATAGAAGAGCTCTGAATTTGAGTTCAGCGCTTTAAACTTTGTGTGTTCTACATATTTTTATTTAAAGGCTCGAAAAAAAATATTGCAGACAGGAACATTAAAAAATGTAAAACTTAATGAACAAACTACTTTCAAGTTCTGAGATTTCTGTATAAAATCAAATACATACACACGCTTGTTCAACTGATATTTGTTTTACACATTACCCAGCCATGGAAATTGGAACAATAACAACAAAAGCAACTACTACATACTACAAAATGAAAAGCTTATTATACCCTCGAGTAAAATATTGAATCGAGAAAATAAAAAAAAGATAACGAATTGAAATATTGAATGTAACGTATTCGTATGAGTTACGGATTGAACGTGTAAATACACCACATACATGTATATGTATGAGTGTGTGAATTTTAAAATAAGTCTATGTCATGTAGCTGAATTGATGTTGTTATTGTTTGGCTTCCAGATTTTACCTTTTTATGCCATTATATCCGCTCCTACTTCCTACGTACGTACACAACACACACACACACAAGAGCACAGATGCACTTTCAATTTTCCCCCAAAAGACGAAATTTATACAATGAAATATTTCATGAAATTGTCTTCATGCAACTTTTTTTATTTGCTTATTGGAAGTCCGGAAAAGCAAATGAGGTAAAGAAAACTGACAAAAATTATCTGAAATTTCATTTCATACCACTTTTTCAACCCAAATTGTTTCCATGCCTATTATATTGGCAAATTTAACAAAGAAAGTTTCATGCCATAAGTTGTATGCAATATTTCATCGTGTAAAATTAGTGTAAGCTTAAAAATAACAATCTTTTTCAAAAAAAAAGTACATACATATATGGGTGATTCTCATTTCAAATGGTTTTTTCGTGTCCGTTGAAAGTGTAGTAAAATATATTATAAAATAAACATATAAATTTTAAAATGAAAACTGCTTTAACATGATTTAAAAAATTATAAATAAATGTACATAAGTTTTTAATGTAAGACAGTCCATTATGTGTTAAAAATGAAGAACGAAAATACTGTTTGAACTCTCTTCATACAAAATGGCGTGTCCGTAATGCATGCTGTGTTGATTTTCCAGATTAAGATATTATGAATTTTTCCGAAAACAGAATTAAATTCATAACGGCCTTAGAATATTTGCATTGCCTTCTCTTATTTCACACATAAAATTTAAAAAATATATAAGAAATTATATTTTTCTTAATTGTTTTTGTCCGCAGTCCTGTTTATTGAGCGTTACGCTTTTTTAGTACGCTTCATTACTCAGTTTAATTATTGAAATCGCACTTCTAAATATTTAAAAGTTTTGTGAACTTTGCTACATTGCAAAATGTTTCACCAATCAATCATCGTTTGTATCCAAAAAAAAAGTATTGAGTGTTATCCATATTTTTTAATTTAATTGAAATTTTTAAGTGAATACCTAAGAAGGCTATGTTGAAATACATCGAATACTATACATCTGAATTTTATTGAATTCAAAATAAAGTGTGTGTTCTGAAAAAATGTCGAATTCGTATAAAAATGTATTGAATGTTACGTAAAACAATTTTTAGATATATTTTATCTATAAATTTTAGGACGTTAAAAAAAGCTAACAGCAGCTGAAGAGTAGAAACGAAAATTATATGTTTGCAAATTTCTGATTGTCTTTGAAAAAAATTTTCTTCTACCGCACTGTGGGTGGTTGTATTTTCGAAGAAGGTCGTATTTTGCTACGAATAGTTATTTGAAATTGACATAACTTTTAACATTGTTGCTCGATTTTATTAAAATTAGTCTTATTTGGAAAAGGAGTTGGCCTACTTTTTGGTCATATATAAATGTATGTAAAGATTTAGTTTAAAAGATAAAAATTTTTTTTTCCATGTGAACCCAAGTCAAAATTGAAAAAGTGGTCATAACTTTTAATTTCGTCATGCGATTATTATAATTTTTTGTTTCTAGAGAGTAGATGTATAGTGCTTTCAAACTCCATACTCATTTTTTGTGGTGTATTTTTTTCGCAAAAATCATTCGCGGAACAGCTGCGAAAGCACAAAAATTTTAAATATAATATCAATTCTACCTTCTCATACATAGTTCATTTAGTTACATTGGTAAACAAAAAAAAACACAAAATGTACGTTTAGAATAAGAATCACCCATAACCATATGTATGTAAGATTTTATGGATTATCTGTATATATGAGTGTGTGCGTTAGTATATTTGGTTTGACTTTTTCCTTTACAAAACATGGGTTTCTTTTCTTTTTAATTTTTTCCTATGAGACTTTGAACAAAAGCAACAAGCATTAACTTTGTCATCGCAGTTGAAACATCAAAAAATAAAAAAACATACCAGTGACAACAAAAAAAATCTTACGCTAATCCTTAAATCTTTTATTGAATTCTAGTCGTGATATATACACATTCAGAGGACAATATGAGAGCATATATATATAGCAAATAAAAATGCGTATTCGATAAAATTTTTAAACTATTTTATATATTGAAAAATTTCACGCAATGATTTTTGAAGATTTTCAATGTGAATTAACAAGATAATCACGAGACCATAGATAAATTAACTATAACTTTTGATGATTAAAAAGAGGATTTCTTCTTGCAACTGTCATTAGCTTGTAGGAAAAGGTCAGAAAATAATTATGATCTTATTGCTGTAACCAGGTCTAGTTGTTTCCGAAGATCACGACGCTACTACCGGAACCACAACTTTAGAGTTAACTGCAATACATTCTCTGAAATAATTCAAATGAGTGATCCTGATAATTTGATCTCCAAAATAAAATAGTTTTTATTTGTTGAGGGCTAAGCATGTCTATATGCCTGCATTTCAAATGCTTTTTCAAAAATATTTATTTGTTGTGGGTTATGCTAGTCTGTATGCCTGCATTTCGTTCGTGCTAATGGCAACTCATCATGTTTGAAAAGTTTTCAGTATTTCTATATAAAACAACTCTCAAGCAAGAAATGAGAATTACAAAAATTCCTGAGAATATCTCGAATAAATTTTATCAAATTTGATACTCTTTTCATTTTATTTTTAGGCGAGGTCGTACTTTTTAACAAAAAGTTTGACTGCAAACCTATTAAACTTACATAGACTTGGGTCCAACTCGTTAAGCAGCTCGTTTTAGACACAAAACTATGATCAAACCCATTTTAATTACATGGGTTTGATCATAGGTTTGTGTCTAAAACGAGCTGCTGCACGAATTCGAACGAGTTGGATCCAAGTCTAGTCTAAACTTACATTACAGTTGCAACGAGCTTTTTTCACTTCTTTTTAGATCTGGGTCCAACTCGTTAGAACTCGTTCAGCAGCTCGTTTTAGACGCAACCCTATGATCAAACCCATGTAATTAAAATGGGTTTGATTATAGATTTGTGTCTAAAACGAGCTGCTGAACGAGTTCGAACGAATTGGACCCAAGTCTACTTCTTCTTGAGCTAGATTTTTATCCAACTCATTCGCACTCGTCCAGCAGCTCGTTTTAGACACAAACCTACGATCAAACCCATTTAAATTACATGGGTTTGATCATAGGTTTGTATCTAAAACGAGCTGCTGAGCTAGTTCGAACGGGTTAGAACTAATTCTAGTTTTGAAATAGGGTTTGATGATTTAGTTCGCTTTAGATACAAACGTATAATCAAACGCATTTAAATTATATGGGTAAGATCACAGATTTTTTTCTAAAATGAACATCTGAACGATTTCGAACGAGTTGGACTCAAGTCTAGTTCAAACGAAGTAGATCTTCAATGTTCGAATCACAGTTTGTTTCAAACATATTTAATTTACATTAATGTTTCTGCAGTTTGGTTAAGGCAAAAACATAGGGAAACATTTTTTCAAGAGAATTTACATAATTTTAAAATCTCATTCGTGCATCGAGAGACTAAGTGATAGAAAGCAGGCCTATCAGTCCAGGGACTGCCCTTCTAAGAAAAGAAGTCGTAAGCGCCAAAATTGCGATAAGGGCAGATTCGCAACAGAGAATGAGTTTCTGATTTTTGTGTTAAGCTTAAAAACCCCATTTTCAACAATAAATGGTCACATCTACCACTTCTAGCTTGTGTTTTCTTTTTAAAACCCAAATATTTCAAAACTACTAACATGCTGATGCGACTTTCTTTCTTAGGAGAACAGCATAGGAGCAATTCGTTTCATCATTTCTGCAGACAAGTCAAAAAGACTGTGCAGTTTGTAATGTAACAGAAACAATTGAATTCAAGTTATTTTAACAAATACGAATTGAATTCGCCATATGAAAAATATTAAGCGAGCGGCTTACCAGCAGAACTTAGTTTTTTATTATCTTAAATAAACACTTATAAGTTTAAAGGAAAACGCAAGGCATTATTTTCTTTTAAGTTGTAATCTAATTTTACCTTTTGCCTACAATCTTAATTGTACGAACAAACAACAAAAGATATTAAATGATTCATTAATTAACCACAACTATGAAAGAAGAAACTTTTCCTTGCGGTCTGTTGTTAAAAATCTCTTATTTTTTATTTGTCAACCAACTTAATACTTTGATGTAATACTTTAATCCATTTTTAACACCCGCATCACTTTAAATAACTTTTTTTGTTCTTATTATCAGTGTTCTTGTTGTAAGTGGCTGGCAGAATGAGTGGATGCAATGTTGTTAAGGTTTCTTAAGTTTTCTAATAATTCCTAATAATCTCTATCCACATCAAAAACAAGGAGAGAAAAAAAATAGATCCTAAGAAACTTTGAGAAGAAGACAACTATATAAAATATACACTCAAGGAAAAGATAAGGTTAAAAACATGCTTAGGGAAGAGTTAAAATTTATATCACTGGTTTCACAAATACAAATGAACAATGCGACTTATATTTATTTTCGAATAGTGTTGATCCTAGGCTACAATTTTCATATGGTCCAAATGAGCTACAAGTAAAGATGTGCACAAACATGGCCAAAATCACTCAGAGATAGTCAAAAATTTACTTAAGCTCATTTTCCAAAGTTATGTAAAAAAAATCACAAATACAAATGAACAATGCGACTTATATTTATTTTCGAATAGTGTTGATCCTAGGCTACAATTTTCATATGGTCCAAATGGGCTACAAGTAAAGATGTGCCCAAACATGGCCAAAATCACTCAGAGATAGTCAAAAATTTACTTAAATTCATTTTCCAAAGTTATGTAAAATAATTCACAAATACAATTGAACAATGCGACTTATATTTTCGAATAGTGTTTCATGTCGATTTAATATTCCAGTACAGTTAAATCAATATGAAGTTGACACTGAAGTAAACCGAAGAATTATGTTGAATCAAAGTTATTTCAAGTTGAAACAACGTGAAATTGATACTGAAATAACACGAAGAACCATCTTGAATCAGGACTATTTCAAGTTGAAACAACGTGCAATTGATACAAAAATAACTTAAAGAATCATGTAGAATAAAAGTTATTTCAAGTTGAAACAACGTGAATTTAATATTAAAACCACATGAAGAATCATGTTGAATCAAAGATATTTCAAGTTGAAACAACATAAATTTAATGCAGCCATTTTATTAATTATTTTACTTACATGATGTGTATTATGATAGCCGTCAGAAAAATTCATGTTGTAAAGGGTCCGCCAGATAACTTTTTTTTTTGAAAATGCTATAAAAAAACTACTGAATATTTTCTCAAATTTCTTTTTTTATTTGAAAGTACAATCCTTCCGGCTAATAATGAAAAATAATTTCATTCAAATGGCTGCCTCGGCTGGCCATGCAGTAGCCTACACGATCGGTCCAATTTTTAAGCACATTATCGATTTTGTGAAGCTGTATTTCGCCAATGGCTTCACGAATATTGTCCTTTAAAGCGTCAGTTGTCTCTGGCTTGTCGGCGTAACACTTATCTTTGACGGCACCCCACAAATAATAGTCCAACGGTGTCAAATCGCAGCTCCGAGGTGGCCAAACGACATCAGCTCTGCGGCTGATAATGCGATCTTCAAAAAAGGGCGCAAAACATCGAGTGTAGCTTCGGCTGTGTGGCACGTAGCGCCGTCCTGTTGAAACCAAATGTTGCCAATATCCTCCTCTTCAATTCTTGTGAACAACAATTCGTTCAACATGGCCCGATAACGATCGCCATTGACTGTAACGGCCACTCCTTGCTCATTTTTGAAGAAAAATGGCCCAATTATGCCTCTGGACCAAAATCGGCACCAAACAGTGACTCGTTTTGGGTGCGTCGGCTTTTCAATGTATGCGTGCGGGTTTTCTGTGCCCCAAATACGACAATTTTGCTTGTTTACATACCCGCCAAGATCAAAATGAGCTTCATCTGAAAAGATGATTTTTTTGGCAAAATCGGCATCTTCTGTAAGTCGATCGCAGACCCACTTAGCGAAGTGTTGTTCAAGCGTATACACAACCATATTCGTTCAGCGGAATGATAAAACTAATTATCTGTCAAATCAGACATGAGCTAAGTGTTACCATTCACGAAATAAGCACTAGTTGAAAAAAAAACGTTAGATGGCGGACCCTTTAGTTGGCTAGTCAACGCGTTAATTACTGCAGCCACAACAGGCTTTAATATACTTTAGATATACACTAATATAAATACGATGATAAGTAGTGACATGAATTTCATTTTAACTAAGCATGATTTTATTAATGATTTAGCATAAAATTCATTTGACATTCAAGGTTTAGTGATGTTGGTTTAATATGTAACGCTGATAAAAATGTTATTTTAATAGTGAAAAATATTAAATCAAAGAGATTTCAGGTTAGATTAATAATTTTTCGTTTAAATTTAAGATGAAAGAATGGTAATTTTAAATCAGCAACAGGAAATTTTCGCTGGCAATGCGACAGCTTTTCTCTGTCTTTCTCCCAGCTGAATTAAAAGTTGCGCAACAAAAATTGCCCTGTGTGAACCCCGTCCAACAATTAACATGCACACATGTTTTTATTATGCTGATTTAAATACCAAGTGATTGTATAAATATGTTTGCATTTGATAATTTTATGTAATTTGTATATCGCTAAGGCCCAGTGTTGCGTTTTCGCATCACGGATATATCCAATCATAAAAATAGTGGCAAATGACTCAGATGATTATATTTAAACGGGTATAAACTAAAACATTTTTATTATATTAAAAAACTATGGATAACACTCAATACATTTTCTTTTTATACAAACCATGAGTGATTGATAAAACCTTTTCCAATATACATAATAATATTTAACAAAGTTCACAAAACTTCTAAAGTTCACAAACTTTTAACTGGAACATGCTATTTTGCAAAATTCGTTTTAGTAACTCGATAGAAGTGAGGTATATTTTATTCGTTTCGGGATGAATATGCTATTTTCTCCGCCCCCACCCTACCCGCCCAGTATACGCTCCTGGTTGTGATAAACATCAATTAAGTAGTTGATGTATATCCAGCAAAAACTATTGTCATTTTTGTAATTGGTATTACTTTATTAATGGGTTACAAAGTAATGAGTGATACTTATTTATCTTATTACTATGCTTCAAATTAGAACTACTACTAAGGCCCGACCCATGATCCCATTAAGCTATAGTGATGAAACTTTTAATATTTGATTGTTTATATATAGAAAACAATTTTTAGGCAAATCGGATCGGAGGGAACCCAGATAACCCCCGCTGCGAAAACGCAACGTTGGGCCTTAACGATATAAAAATTAAACGCATTTGTAAAAATTTTAAATTAAAATATTTTATTTATTTCCTTAGAAAAAAGTAAAAAAGATATACATCTTATATTTAATTCAATTGCGTACGAATTCATGTAGCTCATTTAAATTTTCTTGCTCTTGGGAAGTGCTTTTACCATCTTCACTTGTTGGTGCAGGCTTAACGCCAAATTCCAAATAACCTGGAAATTTTAATTCCCTTCCGAAGATAATTTTAGCAGGTGCTCGTGATGTCGAGTGAACCACAGCTATATGCCAATAAAAATTTGGGAATATGATCGTCCCAGTCCTTTTGATGCCCGCTTACCACTTTTCGCAAGTACTCCTCTGGGGTACGATTAAACCTCTCTACCATGCCATCAGGCTGTGGTACATACTTATCGCCATTCACTAAAATAGTCCATTACCACAAGAACATAAAAATTTCCGGCCTCGCTGACGGGGAAAGGACCTGCTAGATCCATTGCTATTCGCTCAAATGGTGCACCCGAGTTGTATTGTTGGAGCTGTCCTCAACTTTTTCTTACTGGACCTATTGCTGCGATGCACTGTGGGCAGTTTGCTATCCAGTCGGCTACGGCTTGCTGACTCCAAGATGACCGCCACTAGAACCATTGTGGAATTCTTGCAAATCCTTATTCATCTTGGAAGATGTCACAACTATTAGGTTGGAAGCCGTTTTGCCATCTCTACTTTATCAGCTTCAGGCTGTTCCACTGAGCACATATGTAATCTACCGTTACTTACACGCGACACTATGACGCCACTCAAAATTTGAAAACGCTTACACCGCTTTCGCACTAGCAAAGTTTACTTTGCAAGGTTTTAATTCAGCCGGTAGAAAGACAGAGAGAGAGAAATACTTCATCTCTCTGTCTTTCTACCAGCTGAATTAAAACTTTGCAAAGTAAACTTTGATAGTTCGAAAGCGGTGGTAAATAACAATAACTAAGACTGGGTTCATATATGGCGATTTTTGTTCCACAACTTTTAATTCAGCCGCGAGAAAGACAGAGAAAGTAACACAATTTTTCTCTGTCTTTCTCCCAGCTGAATTAAAAGTTGCGCAACAAAAATTGCCCTGTGTGAGCCCCGTCCAACAATTAACATGCACACATGTTTTAATTATGCTGTTTTAAATAGCAAGTGATTGTATAAATATGTTTGCATTTGATAATTTTATGTAATTTGTATATCGTTAAGGCCCAGTGTTGCGTTTTCGCATCACGGATATATCCAATCATAAAAATAGTGGCAAATGACTCAGATGATTATATTTTTCAGTAGATATAATAATGTTCGCATGTTAGCTACCTTCGCCAAAAGTTTGGGATATGTACATTATAAATTACTTTATTTTTTTTAACAATTTCCAAATGTACCCAAAAACCAGGAAAATTAAAAATTTATTTAAAATCTTTTATAAAAAAAACTATGTATGATACAAATCCAAAAACAGGTCGATTAGATATTAAGTTAAATGTTTTTTTCACTGTGCTTTATTAAAATATCAGGTAATCACAAAATGCCTGAGGAGAGGTTTAAGTGAACGTTGCGAAAACGCAACGCAGGGCCTTAATGGGTTAGTAAAATAAGTAGACTACCAGTGTAGACTAACATGTGTTTGTATATGAAAAATAATTTTTGTCGCTTAAACTTATAAATCAACAATAGCTGAGTAGGTAGAGTACTTGTCTTCATATCTGAACGAGCACAGGTTCGTATCCCAGCTGGGTCAAAAAATAAAAACATAAAATAAAATTAAATAAAAATACATAAAACATAATGTGTATGTATAAAATTTTTTTTTTTTATTTTAATTCGTTTATTTGACTACTTATTTTTTAGCTTCAAGTAAGCCAAATAATAACTAGTTAATGGCTGTGACAATGTAAATATATTTGTAAGGGGTACCCCTTATTTTTTGGACTTCTCAAATAAAACTAAGTAGTTATGGAGTCAAATTGTAAGTAGTTACGACTTAAATCCTCATATACTTTTGTGCCTACTAGTAATCAAAGATTTTGCTGGGATAATACGAGTATATGAAAGGTGATAGTAGCTTTGGTTTGCGCTTTAGTTCCAGGTAATATACAAATTCCTCGATTTACATAAAAACAAAAAAATCCATTAAAAGTGAAATCGTATAAAATATCGAGGTGATAGTAGCTTTATTTTGCGCTTTAGTTCCAGGTAATATAGAAATTCCTCGGTTTGCATAAAAACAAAAAAATCCATTAAAAGTGAAATCGTATAAAATAACGAGGGGCTAGGGCATATTAAAAATGTTAACTTATTTACAAAAATGTTTACTTATTTACAAGATATTCAAATTCATGATTGTATATACTATCTATAAAAATGTGTTTTAAATATTTGTTAGATTAACTTTGGTTTGGCTCCTTTTTATTGTTTGTGCAGGAGTATTGTTCGCTCCTCTATTGTTCATACAGAACAATATTATCGCCACCAGCACCTATACATTAGGTATAAATTAGTAATGTTAAAATTTTTCCACCCCAAAGTATCTTCAAACGTGTATAGTCTGTATTATTATATGCAAAATAACAGATATTTTTACCAACAAAAAGCTTTTACTTTTGTGGGATATTATATTCATATCTGCTAACTACCCAAATAACATGTAAAAGTTTAAACCACTTTAAATTGAGCTAAATGGAAGAAGTTTTCTTTTAAAAATTAGCAAATAGAAAAGAATACAGCAACACCAAAAAACAACTAAAATGTATTTTAATAGTAACTTTGTTGTGGTTTTTATAGCTTAAATATTTAATTTACTTAACAAAATTTTATTACGTTTCATCCAAAACACAGACGGTCGGTCACACACAAATAATCATAACAACAAACACCTGTATTGAGCCATTAAAAAACAAATAAAATGAGCCAAAATTGAAAAAGAAAAATAAAAGGAAATTGTGGTCAGCCAACCAGGAGCAAATATGAATAAGATCTGCACAAATTAAATATGGAGTTTACAAACATCTTTTGTCGATAATCTGCAAAGTTTCAGAGAGAAGCGTTGAGACTAAAAAATAAGAATAACTTTTCGTACAGTTTTTTTTACTTTTTCTATGCTGATTTTCACAGTATTCTATCACTTTGTTTGTTTAGAACATAGTGGACTAAAAAATAGAGGCAGAGGGACTATGATTTTTTGCGTAAAGTATAATTGTCGAACATGAGTGAAAGTTTTGCTCAAATAGTTTTTAAGGGATTCATGTATTTTTATGAAATGCAAGGTTGTCTGTGAGAGATGGTAAGACAAAATCGTACGAGGAGTTGTTAAATTATAAGAAATTAAATAATTTAATTAAAAAAAAGTCATTATAAAAATTAATGTTATCAATAAAGTGCATCAATTTTTTTTTATTTTCTAGGTTTTATAGTTGTGCACGAGTATAATCGATATGAGTACATTTTCGTTTACCTTCGAATATACTCGTGCACAGCTATACAATGTTTGTGTGTCAAATTTGTAATTTTTTTCAAATTTCTTTCTTGAATGACTGTTTAAATGTCAAACATGATCGATAGTCTGACAGTCAAAAGTATCCTAGAAAAATTATGAATTTTTATATGTCACTCAAGTTCGATAATGTGTACTATACTTAAAGCTAAATATAATCGAGTATGCTGATATGTATGTGCTAGAAGTGGAATCTTGACTAATAAATATCCTGAAGAAAGCCAGGGGCCAAGTGTCTCCAAGTCATCACTTTTGTCGATAAGTTTGATGACTCTTTGGTGACATTGTCAACGAATCGTGTACACTTTTTATTTTGTCTTTAATGGGAAAAGAAGCTACAAAACGATTTTTTATTCTCTCATTTTGTTGAATTGAAAATAATTGCGGCTACACGCAAAACTAATAATTTTCATAAAAAAATCAAATTTATTTGCCTTACCTAGTAAAAAGACTCATATGTGTTGACTAGAATGTTTAAAATGCACTAGTGAATCACTGGTATCAATGTCTCAATGTGGTCCCATAAGAACTATCTACTCTATAGTAAGTCAATAGTTCCGAGGTCACTAGTCGGATCTCAATGACAAGCACATGTTAAGTATCTATAGCACTGAACATTGCCTGGGGTACATTTAGTCAGTAGTACTGCGGACAAAGTCAATAGTGAATCAGTACAGTTTTACTATCGACATTTCCTTCAGGGTACTTAATTCACACTTCGGAACGAAAAATATTTTATACCTTTTTTTACATAAAAATATGTAAAACAATACGAGTAAAATTTTTGTTGATTATTTCAAATGTCTAAATATTCGCTGTATGGATCTTTTTGTATCTTTCTTCAAATAAGCGAAGAACTGCCCTCTTCATTAAATTCAAAAAATATTTAAGTTTTGAATGATTTCTGACGCTCAAAATTAGTTTGAAGCTTTATATGGGATTTAGACGAAGACTTTTCAGCTTGATTTTTTAGAGTTGATGGTCGAAAAAGGTAAAAATACGTTAGACCGAGTAACAAGTAACGAGTTGTTTGAAAAATTTTTAAAAACAATAACAATTTATCATGTCAGGGTTTAATTTTCCTCAAAAGTATTAATACTTGTATTATAGTCTGAAACAGCCTTTACCAGAATCAGTCGTTAGAACCTTGTCAATTTGATTTTGCTATACAGTATAGTTAAAAAAGTATGTTTTTTTAATAGTAAGCTCTTTTTGAAATTACAATTATGTATACCAGTGCCGTCTTAGTATCTTCAAAATTATTAAACATCGTAAAGTGCGCCATCTATCGGTTCCAAAAGTAACCAATGTCTCAAGCTGGAACGAACCATACATACTCACAAAAGTTAATTCATATCCGTTGGACGGTCTCGGATACTATGAGATGAGAAATGTCTAAAATGCTACAATAAATAAATTTACATTTAGTTGCAGAAACTCTAATAATTTTTTATTTAATAATATATTATATTTACGCACATCTTACATCTTTTTTAAAATAAAAAAGCTTATAATTTAGAATGAAAATCAAAGGAAACGTCATTTACAATTAACTAAACAATGAATTTCGTTTGTATAGCCTTAAGGCTAGTACTAACAAATAAATTAACTATAGTACATCCACAAATGTGTCAGAAAACTGACGTATGTTTTGATGCTTTTAAAGATAAATTTTTTTTTCTAGAAAAATATTACCCTCAGGAATGATGATACAATTGAATATACATAGTACATACATTAGGGTGGCCAAAAAAATTTGTTTCACTTTATACTCTGAAAACTTCAACTTTAATAACTTTTGGACGGTGAGGTATACAAAAAATTGTAAGAGACCTTTTCCCACAAATATATGAGACGAGATATTTTTTCCAAATAGTAAATACCGAGACATGAATTTTTCTTTCTAATATTAACGAAAAAATAAGAGCCTGAGAAGTGGAGGACCTTCCTATTAAAATTAAGAGCTCATACTTGGAGAGAATCTGTCTGAGGTGTCTACTAGACACCTGCAAATTGCCATTTAAAACGCCTTTTAAATTACACTATGTTTTTCCAAATTCTGCTTTGATTTAGCAGGAATGATTTACAAATAAGTCAAATGTGTGTAGAGCAATGAAGAAGAAAAGGCGGTAAATAATTTTAGCTTGTAAGAAATGATTTGAATTGCGTATCAAACATATGTATTTAGTGTCATTTTTAGGGTTCCGTACACCAAAAGTGTCAAGGACCCTATTGTTTTCGCTACGCTGTCCGTTCGTCTGTCTGTCTGTCTGTTTGTCCGTCTGTCACAGAAATTTGCACAGAACATGTAAAACTTTGGCCTCTACAACAACAAATATATGACAGTTAAAAATTAAAGGGTGTTCTAAGGTGAGCAACGAAAAATGTTGAAATACTAATGTAATATACAGACACTTATATATAGACAGTTTACATTTTCAAAGTCAGTGTTAATTGTTAATCTGTAGAATAGACTACACCAATTAACACCGACATATAGACAATAAAAATTAAAGGGTGTTCTATCAGTTAATGTAATTTTGACTATGTAATTTAGACAGTTTGCTGTATCTTGGAAACTGTAAGAGGTAAAATCTTGAAATTTAAAAAAACGCCAAAATGGAAAAAGCGCTTAAAGAAAATAGCACCAAAATTCAAAAAAAGCTAAGACGCCAAAAATTACCAAAACTAAAAAGATTGCCAAAAAAACGCAAAAAAAACGAAAAAAAGTCGTTAATACGAAAAAAAGCGTTAAAACATTAAAAAATCGCTAAAACTAAATATATTGTAAAAAACGAAAAAATTGCAAAAAATGGAAAAAAAAATCATCAAAACGAAAAAAGCGCCAAAACAAAAAAAGCGCCAAAACTGCAAAAATCGCCAAAAACCGAAAAAAACACCAAAACGAAAAAAGTGTCAAAACAAAAAAAAACGCTAAATCTAAAAAAATCACCAAAAACCTAAAAAAGCGCCGAAACTGACAATTAGCGCCAAAACTAAAATAAACCGCTAAAACGAAATATATCGTCAAAAAGCTAAATAAAATGTTAAAACAAAAAATACGCCAAAACGAAAAACTCACCAAAACTAAAAAAACCCGTAAAAACAACAAAAAAAATTGGAAAAAAACAAAAAAGCGCGAAAAACAAAAATAAACACCAAAATGAAAAAAGCGCTTAAACCAAAAAAATCGCTAAATCAACAAAAAAAAACTTTTAAAAAAAATAAAATTAAATGAAAAAGGAAAATGAAAAAAGTGCCAAAATGAAATAAGGGCAACTACGAAAAGGGATATATGTGTATTCGTACGGAACCCTTCGTGTGCAAGCTAAAGTCGCACTTTACCTAATTTTTTATTTTTTTTTGTAATTAAATAGGACAACCCGTTCCCAAGTTACAATGAAATCGGTGTATGTAGCAGTCTCTTAAAAAATCCCAAATTTTAGAAGAAAAAAAATTTTAAAAGGAATGTATCCATAGAATTTTAAATTTGGACTTTTTGTAGTTAGGGGACCATAACACATCAAAAAAATGTCATGACAAAAGTTTCATTTTGTTGCATAATGTAATACAACAATAAACATATATGGCTTATTTTGGACAGGTGTCTAGTTCTTAAGTATATTACTTAAAAGGTTAAGCTTTTGCCGATTAAAAGTGGCATATTGTTATCGAGTTAGGGTGAAATACGTTGATATACCTGGTGGAAATATTAGTAATGCCCGTTTAAAAAAAACTGTACGTGATGGAAAAAACTGAAAACGGACTTTAATTTTGCCTATTGAACTCTTTATATTCCACATATTTTTATTCAAAGCACATTTTCTTTTTAGACCAGTGCACTGGTGCACTGCAGTGCTAGATATCCAAATATTGCCCTCCTAATAAAAACTTGAAATTATCATAAAAATGCAAATATTGAACTTAAGCTGAAATAATAACTTGCATAGTTTTTAGGTTTAATTAAGATTTTTTTCATTTTAAATAAACATATTAAACTTTATAAAACTTTCGATAACTGAATAAATTACTTTGGAATAATTCTTATTATTATTGTTATTATTATTATTATTTACACAAATATTATTTTATTTAAAAAGGCAATATCATCCGGTTACAGAACAAAATATAAATCCAAACAAAACAACTCTTTATATTTATTTACAGCAAATTGTAAACCTTTTTAAATCCAATTTAAATAAAAAGTTAGTATGCAAAATGAAAAGTTTATTTCGTTTTACTTGAAGCATAAATATCACATATAAAATCCAATTATCCCTAAAGACCCATAAATAAATAAATACAATAAATACTACATTTATATGTGCTTTTAAAGTACTGCAACAAACAAGCAAAAAAAAACACAAAACAAAATAAACAAAAAAGATGAATGAAAATCTTATGCAAATCCTAAACATTATTTTTACTTGTAGCATAAATTTGATTTGAAAATTATACATATCGTTATCGCTCTACTAGAAAATTGTGAATCAATTTTAAAATGTTTCATTTTCTTGCATAAACTTTAGCATCAATAACAACATCAGCGTTAAAACGTGAAATCGAATCAATCTGAATGTAATTGACAGCAAGAACAAACTGTCAGCAGGATGGTTAAAATAAAGAGACCCGCCTTCAGGTATAATAACAGGAAGTCATCTTCGTCCAACATTGAGTTATGTGACAATTGATACCTTAACAATTTAACTAAAATATTGCTGCTGGTGGAGAACAGCAGCAGCAGCATCAACAACATTATAATCATCTTGAAGTGTGTTTCTTGCTCGTTAAAGCTTTGAGGGGGGTACAATTAAAGTGTAAATATTCTCTTGACTTATATTTACAACTGGCACTTAAACCTACACACACACACACACACACACACACACACTCTATCTTAACTGGGATATTATTATGTTGACTGTTGATTCTTTACAGCTATAAACGGAAACTACAGCTTCATTCTAATTGGACTTCCGTATCCGTATTATTATCGCTTCTAAATGTAGGTTTTTATTTTTCTACCTTTATCTTTACATTTTTTATTTCATCTATTTTTTCCCACCAGTTGTTTTGCTCAAGTATCTTATTCTTTCTCTTTATTGTAGTTATTTCATTTTGGTGCTAGTGCTATTAACACCAGTAGCTAACCCACCCACGAAAGATCCATTCAATCAACCAACAATAAGTAACACACTAAGCTAAAGGTAGAAATTACATTATTAACGCCAATGAGCACAAGTAGCAGCTGCATATTGCCATTATTGAAAACTACAACAAATAATTCGAAAGTAGAAAACAGAAATTGAAAAGATGTACAATAAAAGAAATAAAACCGTAAAAATCCAAGACGTTATTCAATGCAGAGTATAATCTCTACTATGGTTTTCGTTATGGCCTTGTCAAGACATTTAAAGCTTTATTTAATTGAAGTCAATTACACAGCAGGTGGAAATACGTTTATCCTCCCTTTCGCTGCACTCACACACACACACACACACACACACACACACACACACATATATAATCTTTAGTTATTAATATGATATTGTACCAAATTAAGAGAACTAAATACGAGTGAATCTGTTACAAATCAGTTTGTGAATTTAAACATTTTCCCACAAGACTTTTCAGACACTGATTTCAATACTTTAAAGTTTAAACAATTACAGCCTCATTCAAAATAACACTGACAAAAGAAAAATGCCAGGGAGTAAGTAGTACCACCATATTTTACGAAAACAGTCGAAATTTTAAATTCTAAGGATAAATTTTTTTAAATAATTTTTTTTTAAATTTGGTGAAAAAATGATGAAAAAACTATGAAAAATATATATTTTTTATGCAAAATTGAAATATTTTTATATTTTAAAAATGTATAGAATTTCGAAAATTGCAAACGGTTCCCATTTTTATTCACTGACCATAAAACCATATATACAACAAATAAAATAAGCTTTATTTCACAAAAATCTATGGATATATATATATATATATATATATATATATATATATATATATATATATATATATATATATATATATATATATATATATATATATATATATATATATATATATATATATATATATATATATATATATATATATATATATATATATATATATATATATATATATATATATATATATATATATATATATATATATATATATATATATATATATATATATATATATATATATATATATATATTGATTTTTTCACAATGAAGTTAAATTACCTGATTTTTGCAAAAAAACCGAGTTTTGGAGACGCTGTTCCACCGATTTCATCATAACTTGGAAAAGGTTTGTCCAATTTTATTACAAAAACCTCAAAAAACTTGAAAAATTTACATCAACTTAATTTTTCAACGTACACAGCAGAACAGAGTAGCGCCACTTTCGGAAGCCGCTACACTTCCATCGTCAGTGCTCACGTGTATTTTGCTTATCACAACTTGTCAGGGGGCTGTGTTGAATGTAATTTTATATACACTCTAAAACATTACTTCAAATTTACGATCATATATTGTCTAAATTTGTGTTGAAAATTTCTCCTTGTGTAAAATACATCGGTTTTGTACTTATTTTATTAAAGAAAAAACCTTTCAAATTAAACATATTTAGTCCAAGTGGAAAAAATGTAACATAAAGTATAATACAGCAATGGCTGAATGGTAGATACGTTAGACTATCAGTCAGGAGGTCGCGGCTCTAACCTGCACGCAGCCAATCGCCTTTTTTAGTAAAAACATTTTGTTCAAAAATAATGCGTGTGTAATTTTAGGTCGATAATAATCTGTAAAGTGTTGCCGACTATTATCGACCTAATTTTCAACAAAAGTCTTTTAGAGTGTATACAACTTTTTCGTGAAAATTGAATACGAGAATCAAATCACTTTCAAGTTGATATTAAACTGCACTTTCCCAGCGTTGCCATGGGTTAATTTCTCTTCATTCCCATTTTTCTGATCTTTGTTCTACTCAAGACAAATTTTTTATGGTTTGATTTCATACTTAAGTATATATGAGCATATAAACATGTGAAAAGCTCAAGCCAGTAGGTAATTGCTTATTAATATGATTATTTCGAACGTATTTGCTTGTGAGTACAAATTGATTATTAAGGCTCATATAGCCGACCGTAACGTTGATGTAGTTGCATGTGCTGCTCGTTTCTTGCTCATAGCTTTTCAATGTGACAGAAACGATCAGCACATGCAACTACATCAACGTTACGGTCGGCTAAATGAGCCTTTAGGCTAAGGTTCGTAACGTTTAATTCAGAAGGAATTGGGCATGATTAATATTACAAGAAACAAGGGAAAAATTAACATTAACTTAATGTTAATTAAGGTTAATTTTTCCCTTGTTCCTTGGATTATTAATCATGCATTAATTATGTGTATGCATGACTTCAAGGAATTTTTATTCCGCATCTTTTGCTGTTCATATTATTAATATCTGGTAAATCGTTCTGGAGTTATGATGAAATATATTGGCGTGACTGCTCTATTTTGAAATAAGAAACAAAAAAGTCAAAACACAAAACATACCATAAGTCATTTATCCTTTAACCGATTTTAATGTAATTAAGCATTTTAGAAAACTATTTTAATGTTGCTTTTCACAAAAGTGAACTTGTACAATGGCTTAGTATCTGATAAGCAACTTAAAACTGGCGGAAAGTAAAATTTTGTTGAAAAATTAGTTTTTTTACACTTAAACCACCACAACTTAGCCATTTACTAACTGATTTTCTTATTTGAAAGATATGAATCATATCTTTCAAATTTTAAAAGGATTGTAGAAACTCGTTTTGAAACAAAGAAGTTTAAAGTTCTCCACTCTTGGATAATAGTGTTATCTTCTGTTGAGCCGCCTTTATTGAAAAATATGCAAGAGAACAGAAGTGTCTAAAATTAACGTCAATAATCTGATGCTCCGTGTGAAATTAAACGTTCACCACCTCCTCTGGTTAAACCTCTAAGAGATCTATATAAATGACGAGGAGCACATACACAGAAAAAATTATAACCAAAAAAGTTTCAAAC
Source organism: Panzeria rudis (assembly GCA_956483635.1). NCBI lineage: Eukaryota > Metazoa > Arthropoda > Insecta > Diptera > Tachinidae > Panzeria > Panzeria rudis. The sequence continues at coordinate 181,926,239 of OY101447.1, forward strand.
AAAAGTTTGTCTAAAAATAAATTTAATTCTCAGTAAATGTTCTTTACATAATCAATGAATTGTTTGTTTGACTCTTATGTAGGACGCAAACACCAAAAACAAGAAGAAAAACTGTGTAGTAAAAAACCACCCCGATGATGACATACACACAAAAAAAACAACAACAACGATAGCAAAAGGAAGGCGATTGTACCACGTTGGTTTACTGAAAATTTTTGAGTGAATCAATACCTTAATGTCGCAGCGTTAATTCTCATTCATTTTTTAGAGCCCATTTAATAAAGTGAGCACATTTAACAAAGTGAAATTTCATAAATGCTTAATGGATGATGATAGCGATGACTCAGACAAAAATTTTGTTTATATATTACAAAAAATCCAGTAAATATTTTTGTTTCATTAAGTAAACTATTTTGTTTAATATCTGTTAGTATTTTTAGATTAATTGTTTTATAAATTCAGACAAAAATATTGTTTGATATTTTTCAGAAAATCCAATAAATTTTTTTGTTTGATTTAATAAATTGTTTTGTTTACAATTTGTAAATATTTTTAGACAAATTGTTTTATAGATTTAAACAATTTGTTTACTGAAAAAGACACGTTTTTTTCAAAGAAATTGTTGAGATATTTTTGTCTATATTTACAATTTTGTTTGTAGGTCCGTTCCTAGACATAATATTTACAATTGAATTCCTTTACAGAAAGTGAAATTTAGTTTTTTCTGTGTGGGCTGCAACTTAAATCCTTTTTCAGTTTTTTTCTATCACTTCTAGGTTTTTAATGGGTATAACCAATATTTCCACTAGATATATATATATCATTATATTTCACTCTAACTCCATAACGGGAAGGCCAAATTTCGATCAGCAAAACACCAAAATATGCAAGACAAAATCTCCTTGAAACTGTGTTTTTTGATTTGACGAACGCTTTCGTAGTTATTCACAAATTAGTATCGAAAAAGTGATTTTTCATGCAAAAAAAAAATGCTCTAAAAACTCATAAAAAATCTAAAACTGCAAAAATTATATCTCTTTTCTTAAGGTCAGGCTTCTTACAAACAAAATCAGTCATATATCATGAAAATCGATTGATAAATGTTGATTTAAAATCGATTGATAAATGTTGATTTTATTAGCAATTAAGTGAATACTCCTACCCAAACACTTAAAAGGTACACTCGTTAACAAATTTATTTTTTTTTAATGTGTATTGCATTGTGAAAAAAACTCAATGTGTGTGCAAAGTTTCATAAAAGTCGAGTTAAGTAGAAATAGTTAAAAAAATATGTTTATTTTAAATGGGCGTGACACTGCCCACATTTCTCATCATATTAAATCATTGTGACGAGAACTCAATGTGTGTGCAAAACTTTACAGACAATAGCTAATAAAGAACATTTATTTTAAATAAGCGTGGCACTGTCTACTAACTAGAAATCTTTTTCTTTAGTTTTATTCATAATATTTTATTCATAATAATTTTAAAGAAATGTTTGCTAACTCAAAAGCTTTAGAGGTTAAAAACATTTTAAACTCATGACTTGAATAAACTTAGAAAAATACATTCATATTTCGGCCAAAAATTATCTCTTCATATTTCTTGGAACTTTATTAATAATTTAATATAATTTGCAATTGATTCTGAAAGATAAGGCTTTCGGAATTACTAGACAAGAAATTTTATGAATTCTTAGAAATGCACACTACTTGAAGCATTGGTCATAAACGCATATATCGTTATTATAACGAACTTACATATTCATAATAAATTATCAAATGTTAATAAAAGATTTATGAAACAGATTTCCATATAAAATTTGTTTCATAAAGCTTTGATAAGTATTATAAATAAGAGGGTATGCAAGGCTTTCGTTTATGATATATTTTTTTTTTAACATATCTTGAATATTTTTCGTAAAAAATATTCGAAATAGCCAATTAGAAGTTAATCGAAAAAAGTTCATCTGTGCCAATATCAAAAGCGAACCGAAATCGAATAGATTTCGATATCGTGAAAAGATAAATATTAACTTCTCAAAATTTATTTATATATTTTTTAAATTCCCGCAATCAAAGATAGGAAGTTACAGATTTCACCCCGATTTTCGAAAATCTAGTTTTCATCAGATCTCAACGTTTTGAGGTCATGGGAATCTGTATGTTCTGACTATTTTTATGATGATGTCCATATGGATGTATCTATGTATGTGTGTGTTGATGGGTGTGTTGTGAGAGAGAGAGAGAGTGTGTGTGTGGGAATTTGTGTTTCTATTTATGTAAACCTCCCTTAACTTAAAAAAGACCTAACCGATCGGAACCAAAATTGCGGAATTCAAAAGACATTGGCCTCACTTATATACCGTGATCTGTTAAACCGATTCGGTTTGGCAGATTTTGAGAATTTTCGAAAATAAAGTTTTTAAAATAATTTTTTTAAATAATTTCTAGCCTACTAAACTGATCGAATCGAAAATCTAGCTCTTAAGTCCATAAAACTACGTTACTGCTGCAAATTTGATTGAAATCAATTGAATGGCTCGAGAGATATCGTTGATGAAAAATTTCGGAAAACCGCATTAATTTAACAACTATAAAATTTCTTGTCAAATCGATTTTTAAGATTCATTTACTTTTTTTAACTTGAAAAACTGCGCCGAATACCGCAAATTTTATTTGAATTGGTTAAGTAGCTCTGGAGATATCGTGGTCGCAATTGTTGAATAAAAAAAGTTTATTTTACGCAAAAAATCTATGGATTTTGAAGCGCTTTGAACTCGAAATTAGCAGGAAGTTCCAGGAATGGTCTGCAAGGTCAACCCTATCCCATATTTTATTTTACTAATTTATTAAATTTTCTAATGTTAGAATACAAATTATGACTTAAATAATCGGATCTCTCTTAGTGCCCTTTCGCACTAGCAAAGTTTACTTTGCAAAGTCTTGAGAGGGAAAAGAAGAATGGGGGTTAGTACAGACCAAGGTAGATTGAACAGGTACCACTACAAGAACAGCTGTTTTAGTAAATTTGAGAATGTGTGCGTCACACAGACAATAGATTTTGACACATGTCTGGGATTTTTCTATCAACAACGGGCATGTGTTAGTAAATTTGAGAGGGCTTATGAATGTGTGCGACTCACAGATAATGGATTTGACATATTTCGGGGGTATTTCTACCAACAAAATACATGTGTTTTTTGGTGTTGTATTTGTTTTAGTTGTGGTGGTACCTGTAATGAATATGCCTTGGTACAGACTTTGATGTTCTCGCAAAGTTGCTTTGTTCTCCGTTCGTCGTCAATACATAGTCGTATATAGAACAACAAAACAACACAGACTTTGCAAAGTAAACTTTGCGTGTGCAGACAGGGTTGTCATATATGGCGATTTCTGGCCAAACGTGGCGATTTTTCAACTTGTTTGGCGTCAAAATTTTTGATTTGGCGACAAGGCGATTTTTCTGGCGATAAATAAATTTATTGGCAATTTTTATGGATATTTTTTTAACAAAACTGAACTTCAAAATTTTTGTTGTTATGGAAAACGAGTTTGTTAAAAGAGTATTTTCAAAAATAAATACCACCAAAACACGTCTGCAAGAAATTAAAATTATGTGATATTGATGATTTTTCTTGTATTAATTAGTCATTAATGGCTTTTGAATTTGGATGAGAAAAATTTACAAAAAAAAATTTTTGGCGATTTTATTTCTACTTTTGGCGATTTTCTGCTAAATTTTTATACGATTATTTTATAAAAATTTATATTAAAAAAGTATTATATAAAAACAAATTTATTATCAAATATATATTAAGAAAAACTACATAAAATAAATTGATTTTGGCGACTTTTGGCGATTTTTAAAATAAATTTGGCGAAATAGGCCGGAAAAAGTCTGACAACCCTGTGTGCAGAAGTGAAAGAAAGTTTAAAGGAATATTTCAAAAACTTTGTCAAAGTAAACTTTGATAGTGCGAAAGGAGACTTATGTGTAGTATGGTCAACCCAAGGCGAGTTCATACAGGTGGCAGCACTTGGACAACAATTATGTACAACAATACAACAACGGTCATTTTTTGTGTAAATCGCCAAGAAATGTCAAAACACAAAGAAGAAAAGCGAGAAAACACACACACAAAGCAAGAAAAAACACTCACACAAAGTAAGAGATTTTTTGAGATTTCTTGGCTAAAATATAAGTAGGGCAAAAAATAGCCAGCTGCAGTTAGGCTGCCGCCTGTATGAATTTGCCTTATGTTAACCAGCACCTTTGCTAAAAATCAAACCCAATACATCGAGACTAATAGAGCAGCATACCAGAGCACTTTCTTTCTATTCACATACTATCAATTTGTTAACTGGTGCAAAAATTTTTATTAATGATAGCACGATTTTTTAATTAAACTTAATTTCTATTTTTTTCTCTCTTCAAATAAATTAAGGAAATTATTGCACCTTCATATATTTGATAGCGTGCTCAAGTACATAAATATGTGCGATTATTAAAGACAAGAACTGTAGGTTCTTGAGTGGCAACAGATTTGGACTTCAATTAAAGTTTATATTATCTTAAGATCTAGAACTAGAGGATTTAGATTGCAAATGTGTTGCTAAAGAATACCTAATGAAAGTATTATAATCAATGCAAAGTTATTTTGATATTAAAAACTTCTGATTTATTAAATTCAAACTAAAAATGTCAATCATTTAAAGTTAATTAAAGTGATAAGAAGTGAATATGCATGCAGTTTTGAAAAGGGCACGTGTGTGGAAATAATTATTTTCAAGAAATAGACTGAATAAATGAGGATCAAGTTCTTGATATACAGGTAAAATACCATCTCATATCTAGGCAACCTGCTAACTTGGCAAAATTTTTCCCCATAATTCTTTTCCATTTTAATGATGAAACAGAACTAAATGATGAAACAGAACAAGTCTGCAACTTCAGGCCAGACGAGTTTTTCCAAACAAATTGGCAGTAATCATACGTCGTAAAAAGCAGTCATGAGATAGAATCTATTTTATTTTGAGAACGTATTTTCTCATGCTCTCAGTTTTAGCCACTCATTCTCTCAACAATGTTGCCGTGTTTTAATAAAATTTCAAACAATTTTCATACGAAATATAAGAACAAAACAAAATAAACAATAATATGAGAGAATTTTGAAGCTACTGTCGTCGATTTAGTTTTGTGCCTGTTTATTTTTACAGCGTTTTTGCCTGAAGTTGCAGACTTGTTCTGTTTCATCATTAAGTCTGCAACTTCAGGCAAAAACACTGCCATATAAACAGGCCCAAAACTAAATCGACGGCAGTAGCTTCAAAATGCTCTCATATTATTGTTTATTTTCTTTTGTTCTTATATTTCGTATGAAAAATTTATGAAATTTTATTAAAACACGGCAACATTGTTGAGAGAGTGAGTAGCTAAGACTGAGAGCATGAGAAAAAACGTTCTCAAAATAAAATAGATTCTATCCCATGACTGCTTTTTACGGCGTATGATTAATGACAATTTGAATGGAAAAACTCGTCTAGCCCTAGTTCTGTTTCATCATTATCTCATGACTGCTTTTTACGGCGTATGATTGCTGTCAATTTGTATGGAAAAACGCGTTTAGCCCCAGTTCTGTTTCATCATTATCTCATGACTGCTTTTCACGGCGTATGATTACTGTCAATATGTATGGAAAAACTAGTCGAGCCCCAGTTCTGTTTCATCATTTAGAAAGGTAAAAAATAGCCATGATTAACTTGCGAACTTTTTTTCAGAATTCCGTTTTATCAGTTGATTTAGTTTTAGTGCAATTAAACCGAGTGTTGTATATGTTACGCTTTTGTACGAAATTAACCCTTTTGACCCATTAATCCGCGCGCTAACCACTGCAACCACAACAGCTTCAAACTTTACTTTAGCTATACACTAAAATACTCATCATATATAAAATGAGTTTTATTTTAATTCATCATGATTTAAATGATTATTTAAAATAAAACTTATTTGAAATTAAAGTTATAGTCATGTTGGTTTAAAATGATATGTAACATTTATAGCAAATTTATTTTAGCATTAAAAAAATGAAAACAGAGAGATTTAATAATTTTTCGTTTAAAATTAATACGAAACAATGGTAATTTTAAGCCAGCTACAGGAAATTTTCGCTGGTAATTCGTTTTTTGTCGTCTACATAGCCGACACATGTAAGAATAAACAACAACAAGTCACACAACTAAGCACAACAGTGAACTCTAGCATTCCAGCAGCTAAATTTACAACTAGATACGCTTTGGGACAGTCATATTACTAGTTGTAATGTTACTGGTCAAAAGAGGGCAGTCATATTCCTAGTTGTAGCAAGACTAGTAACGATACTAGTAAAAAAAGAACAATCATATTACTAGTTGTATCGAGACAATAACGATACTAGTCAAAAAAGGACAAAATTTTCAGGTATACGACTTGTATATAAAACATATGCTTAGCTCTGAAAACAATAAGTAGAAAGTGGCTCGGTGGGTAGAGTACTTGCCTTGAAATATGAGGAATGTGTGTTCGTACCCCGGTTGAGCCAAAGTTTTTTTAAGAGTTACAAAATCTAAATAAACAAACTAGTAAGAGCCTAATTTACAACAACCAGGACTTCAACTGGGATATAACCGTATACAAATGACAGGCGCGGATACAAGGGGGGAGGGGAAACGGGATATTTTCCTCCCCCCAAAAACGAGTAAATTTCTATAGTTTCTAAAAGAAGTTTGGAGAAATAGTATGTTTTACTTAGAAGTTCCGCCCAAAGCTCAAGCTGGATCCGCGTCTGCAAATGCATTAGTTGGGCTCCTATGACAGCCTAATGTTAAAATCGATAGCTTGATATATGAAAAAAGAACAGATGGGCATCTAGTCTGAAGTAAAAAGCAACTAGTATAGTTCTAACTACATACTAGTTACTTTGTCTGCAGGGATTGAACAAAGCCAATAAACACTAACACACTTAAACGATAAATTATTTCTTGTAAATTTAATATGATTTCAAATTACAAATGCGACATGTTGATTTTACATTCCCTTTTTTCTGTGTGAAGGTCCTCTTCTATAATTAATCCACACATCGTTTTGAAATCGGATCGCATGTTTCAAAGATACGGATTTATTATCCCTTTTTTTAATTGGAACCACTATGCGACGTTATAATCAAAAACAAAACAACATAACTTGAACTATTTTATAAACAGTATTCCTTCTCCTGTAAAATTATATTTCACTTTATTTGACGAGTACGCCGTAGCGTCGTGGAAAGTGCTCTAGACTATTAAACGGGAGATCGCAGGTTCGATTCCTACCAAGACCCTGTTTGTTTCTGCTGAAAAGCCAAAAAAGTCTTAAGCAGTATGTGTGTTTGTTTAAAAAGAAAGACTGCAATAATTGTTCCAACAGAAATATTCTTAAAAAACGTATGTATGTATAACCAGGAACTTAAAAGAACTCGATTAGTCTGGAATATAAAATTTATTAGATAAACTATCAAACAATCAAAGTGACCTTGCGTTTCATGATTACCAACAACAGCAAACATTATATTTCTAGTCAAAATAATAAAATGAAAAACAAACTTTCATCAAATCTATTTGTTTCAAAGATAAGACAATTCGATGATAAAAAAAAACACCTATAAAAGAACACAGTTACTTAGTTTTTTAGCAAAGACTGATAGCAGAGTGTCAACTGTTAAGAACAAATTAAAAATGAAAGTTTACATTTGTTTAACTTTAATTGCTGCAGCTTTATTCCTGCAAGTAGCTGAAGCAGCTGGTGAGTTTAAGGAATTTTATAGAGAAACTTCTTGTTAACTTAATATTATTATTATTGTTATCTCTTAAAGCTTTAGACCACGATGATGTTAATAAAAGAAATGATATTGATCTTTGCACGGCTTTAAAAATGTTTATTAAATCCTTCAAGCGGATAATGCCTTGTGGCTATGCAGCACTTGAGATTCCAGCCTTAGCTCCTGTCTGTGTGAATCACTATGAATTCAATCGTAACAATAGTTTTCTCAAGTAAGTGTTCTCTTATTTCCTAAAAAAATATATAAAATGTTTACTTAAATTTTTTTATTTAATAGCATTGGTGGAAACGTTACGAATTTTAGAATATATGGCTTGAGCAACATCGAGGAATTGGCTTTCGAATGTAATGCCGATACAAATCGCCTTTTCTTTGATATAAACTTTCCACAAATTCAAGCGTTTGGTGAATATGAAATGGTCGATACGTTTAACTTGGCTGGTTTTCCTTTTACATTGGCTGGTAATGGTTTATTAAATAAGAAAATTAACGACTTGCGTTTAGTGGGAGAGGTTGTTTTGGAAAATGCTAAAAGTCTTAAGATTGAGTATATCAAATTTCATTTCTACGTTGGCAGTATCACCAATAACAATTGGAACAATAAGTGGGACGACTCAATCAATAATTTTGTCAATAAATTCACCAGTGAATTGGGCTTGTTGTGGACTCAACAGATACAAAAACATGTGGACGAGTTCTCTGTTCAATATTTTTTACCCCACGTAAATGACAAGTTAAAACATGTGTCCAAGACGAAATTAATTAATGAGCTTGTTTCTCGTAGCATGGAAATGGAAATGGTGAACTGTTAGCTTAAAATCTTTTTAAGTTATGGTATTTAATAAATAACCAACTTTTCATTTTGAGTAACAAAAAGTTATTTGTTGTTTTAATTCATTTAGAAAACGAACCTTTCATCAGTATTCTTTTGTTGTACTTAGTATATGGAAATCGGCTTGATAAGGTATTATTTCTTGCCAAAAAACGAAAAGGTAAAATAGCCGGAAACAAAAACTTCCGCTTTTTTAGAAGCAACAAAACAGTAAACAAAACAAAGCGTCTTTCATTTGGCAAGCCATAGTCTCCAGCTAAAAGGAAAAAATATATAAAAGTCACAAATGATTATGAATGAGAGATGGGTAAGCGAGCCAAAAACACTGGGAAAGTGGTAGAACAATTAAAAATATTTGTTTTGCATTTTTATCCCTTGCCTCTCTATATAAGAAACAAAACTTGCTAAAACAATTTTTAGAAAATTTTTAAAAGAAAAGAGCAAAATTTATAAAATATATTTCAGATTTTGTAAAAAAAAAGTTTTCAAAAAGTTTATATTTTGTAATTCTCAATTCTTTTTTGAGAGTTTTTATATAAGTATACGATGTTGAAAGCTTTTTAGGCATACAACCTGTCAAGAAAAAAATGCATGTGTGTATATAAAAATTATTATTTTCACGACAACACAGCTACACTCTAAAACACTTTTGTTGGAAATTAGGTCGATAATAGTCGGCAACATTTTACCGATTATTATCGACCTAAAATTACACACGCTTTATTTTTGAACAAAATGTTTTTACTAAAAAAAGCTATTGGCTGCGTGCAGGTTTGAACCGCGACCTCCTGACTGATAGTCTGACGTATCTACCATTCAGCCATAGCCGTATTATGCTTTATGTGAAATTTTTTACACTTGAACTAAATATGTTTAATTTGAAAGATTTTTTTTAATAAAATAACGACAAAATCGATGTAGTTTTAGACAAGGAGAAATTTTCAACACAAATTTAGGCAATATATGATCGTAAATTTAAAGTAATGTGTTAGAGGGTACATGGTTACAATGAATAGATTAGTGCTGCCAACATAAGAGAAATGTGAAATAATTAAGAGCTTAAAAATATTTTGAAAAAAGTCAAGAATACCAAATAATAGAATAGCACTTTTTTAACCTAAAAAATTTTGTGTAATTTTTTCCGCGCTCTTTCTTGTTTCCGGAATTATGGGACTCAAAAATTTATTTTCTTATTGATCATAAGTCCTACAATATAGAACAGATATAAACGATATAGGTGTCATTTCAGACTGCTCTAAAATACCTTTGTACTGGTATATAGAATTTTCCAATCCATTAAGCCATTGCCAGTGAAATGGAATTTAAAACAAATTTTGCATGGCTTTTCTTGTAAAAACACCGTTATCTTAAAAACTGGCCGATACAATGATACCTAAGCATGTATTTAGTTCAATAGAGAACCTTCCAATATTTCATGTGATGTATACTTGAAAGATGTCATAGATGAAATTCGTAAGCTATGGCACTTTGAAAATGAGATTTCAAAAATTAATTAGCTCATTTAAATCATAAACTCATTTTTAAAGTGCCATAACTTACGTATTTCATCGATGACAGCTTTTAAGTATACGCCAAATAAAAGCAAATTAGTGCTCCCAATTTCTGAAACCTTTAATTACTCAATATTACGCAATACTTTTCATTTAGGTACTCAATACTTACTCGATACTTTTAAGGCTTACATAGCGTCTTCACGAGCTACTGATTTGTCTTGACAAAAGTCAAAGTCGATATGAAAAAATAGCACTAACATTTTTCTGATATTTTTATGTATGCACATAGAAAAAAAAAGGAATGTAAAATCCACATGCCGCAATTTTGATTGGAAATCATATTAAATTTACAAGAAATAATTTGTCGTTTGAGTGTGTTAGTGTTTATTTGCTTTGTTCATTTCTACAATTCACTGTTCTGCTTAGTTGGGTGACTTGTTGACGTTTATTCTTACATGTGTCGTCTATGTAGACGACAAAAAACGAATTACCAGCGAAAATTTACTGCTGCTGGTTTAAAATTACCATTGTTTCATATTAATTTTAAACGTAAAATTATTAATCCAACCTTAAATCACCGTTAAAACAATTTTGTTTTTAACGTTAATTTTCATTTTCAATCGACATGACTATAATTTTAATTTCAAATAAGTTTTATGTTAAATAATCATTTAAATCATGTTGAATTAAAATGAAATGCATTTTACATACGATGGTATTTATTTAGTGTATAAGTAAAGAAAAGTTTGAAGCTGTTGTGGCTGCAATGGTTAGCGCATGGACTATCATGCAGGTGGCACGAGTTTAAATTTTGGCTGGGGCAGTCAGCTACAACGCAAAGTTTTCTGATGACTATCACGTAAGTAAAATAGTTAATAAAATAGCTACATTAAAGTGATGTTATTTCAGCTTGATATAACTTTAATTCAACATGATTCTTCGTGTTGTTTCAATATCAAATTCACGTTGTTTCAACTTGAAATAACTTTGATTCAACATGATTCTTCGTGTTGTTCCAATATCAAATTCACGTTGTTTCAACTCGAAATCACTTTGATTCAATATGACTTATCGTATTATTTCAGTATCAACTTCACTTTGATTTAACTGTACTGGAATATTAAATCAACATGAAATATAGTTAATTCAAATCATGTTGATTTAACATTAAACACCTATGAAGTAAAATCACTACCGAAAAATATTAAATTAACCTGGTTTTCGACGATTTTACATGGAAATTTTTCTGTGTGTAAAGTTTGACAAATGTTAGGGCAAAATTATGTCTCGTGAAGACGGGGTGTTCGAAAAAGTTAAACTTTTAAACAGAGTTGCATTTGTTCACATCAATTTTCCAATCGGTCTAGCTATAAAAATATAAAAACGAAAATATCGAGTAACTACTTTTTAGTATTGAGTACCCTAAAATAAGAGCAAATAATCTTTATTCGGTGCCGTTTACTCAATACTTTGCCAGCACTAAAGCAAATATAATCATTATAATACCTAAAAAGAAAGATACATATTTCTGTGTAGCTTCATATTCTTTGAAAAGATATTTATACAGCATAAATACAACAACTACGGCTTTTGTTAAAAAGTTTTTCATGCCAAAGACTTTTCATGAAAGAGCTTTTTGAAATAATGTGTACTTTAGTCGAACTATATGGCTTTTATTCAAAGAAATTTATTATTATTCAGTCTTAAGTTAGTTCAATTTACTTTTATAATAATTGAAAAAGAACAAATACCAATTTCTTGACTTTCTTTTGTAAGGGTCGAACTGAACATCGATCTTTTCGGGATTAACCACAATTCCATCGTCAGAGCTCTTTATGCTCTAGGTATAAAGCTCTTTTTTAGTTGCTTAAGCTTTTTTCTTTTTGTGGCTTAGAAATTTACCATACTTGGCTCTTGTCTTAATTAAACACACTTGTGCTTTTTATTTCTGAGACAAGTTTGAGAAATATTGCTCCTATAAGTGTTAGGGCTTACATATGTTTGTTTTTATCCATATTACACGGAAACTATCAATCATATTTTTTACTATGTGCCTCTAACTTTTTTGTGCAAAAAGCTCTTCCTGAATAAAAGCTTTTTGGGACCAATTCGTAATGTATATTTTTAGCCGACTTCAAAAAAGGAGGAGGCTACCAATTCGTGTGTATTTTTTTTATGTTTGTACACGCATAACTCTGTCTGTATGGACCGATTTTTAAAACTCATTTTTTGTTTGAAAGGTATTGCTTGCAGTTTAGTCCCATAATTGTTTTAAAAAATTAGTGGGGTGAGGGGAAATGTCTTACTCTTAATACTTTTAAGAAAGTATTATATTATTTTGTTAAATAATTACATTTAAGTGAATACCTATATTAGTTTAGTACATTAAGTGAATACATTGATGTAGATCATGAAAGGTTTGTGTCTTTGTATTGAAGTCGTTTTTTTGCCGGAATTATTTAAAAACAGAAACATTTATTACAAATGCAGGTAAGTGTGTAAGTGCTTGTCTCTATTAAAATTAACACTGTATTTTTTATATAAAAACAGTTATACGTATTTATCAGTGGTTAAAGAAAATCCAAGTGAATCACAAACCAATCACACTCATTACTCTCATCACATTATGACCACAACAATATGTGCAAATGTTGAATATGTTCTTAGCTCCCACTACAAGGACAAAAACCAAATCTCTAACAACATACACAAAACCCCACAACAACATTTTTAACAGCGACGAGAGTTCGTCAAGTTCTTCCGGTTGTTTTCCACGTTTACTTGCGTTTCATTTGTGTCCTTATTATTTTGTTTCTAAATATTTTTAAATATTCTAAAGGAAAGAATGCTCTTAAGCTGTAGCGGAAATGAGGACTTTATGTTATTAGTATCCATGTTAGTCCATATAAATGGTACGTATTTCTATGTGGCAGAGCAGTGAGTTTTTGTGTATTTTAGTACAGATAAATATGAGTGAGTATAAGAATGTATGGTGAAGAATATATCACGCTTAGAGTTTAATCATTAAGATGTCCTGCAGTTGATTCCTTAAATAATTGAGTACATTTAAATAGTTTTAGATGAGTACACTCTAAAACACTTTTGTTGAAAATTAGGTCGATAATAGTCGGCAACACATTACAGATTATTATCGACCTAAAATTACACACGCACTATTTTTGATCAAAACGTTTTTATTAAAAAAAGCGATTGGCTGCGTGCAGCTTTGAACTGGGAGCTCCTGACTGATAGTCTGACGTATCTACCATTCAGCCATAGCCGTATTATAGTTTATGTTGAATTTTTTCCACTTGGACTAAATATGTTTAATTTAAAAGGTTTTTTCTTTAATAAAATAACTACAAAATCGATGTAATTTTAGACAAGGAGAAATTTTCAACACAAATTTACACAATATATGATCGTAAATTTGAAGTAATGTTTTAGAGTGTACATAGTTCCAATGTACTGCTTTATGCCTACATAAATGTACATAATATGTATGTACATTAGAGTGGTCGTAAAAAATTAAATTTGGATTTTTTCAAGTCTCATACCACAAATCGATGTGTGTTTATAAAAAAACTACCCTAAAAATTAAATATTAAGGCGCGTCGCGTCGCACGCCCACCTAAGTTGGAGCAAATACTCCTTTTCTGTTCTTTATGTCTCATAAATTAATCCCCTCTATTGTGAAAGGCGACGTCGACGTCACATCAACACGACATCAAAAACTTTTCACTTGTCTATTCTTTGTCGACAACAATTGATTAATATTAACATGCTGGACTAATTTCATAAGCTTCAGAAAATAGTAAGAGACTGTCAATAGCAGTCAATTGTTGTCGACAATGAGTAGACAAGTGACAATTATTTACTGTCGTGTTGATGTGACGTCGATGTCGCCTTTCATAATGTGGGGGAATAAATATATTATTTACAAAAAAAATGTCTTCAAAAAAGTTATCTGTGAAGTTTCTAATAGCTTTTCTCTTATCGACTTTTATATAAAAAAGAAAGCTGTTTCCTTAGTTATTAGGGCCGCTGACGCTAATTTGTACTCCATTTTTCATCAGCTCAAGTTTTCTAGATATACAGTTATTCCAAAATTAAAGGCACTTGCACGACATATATTGGCATAACTGGAGAAAAATTGGCCGTATTCGATAAAAAAGAAAATCCAAAATTCGACATCAAAGTTCTCCTTGAGCCGAGGGATAATTGATTCTAAATATGCTCATTAGTTTCAGAGATATCCTAAAAGTTGTAGCCTAAAAATTTAAGATTTCATAAAAATTTTAAAAAGTACTCTCACTAAATTGTGAATAAAACAAAAGTTGTGGTATTCCAATTTCGAAAAGGTTTATTTTCTTTGCAATCAATATACATACTAAGGTACATGATACTGGACAAAAAATGGGAACGTTGGTATATTTTTAATTTAATTTTTTTAATTTTTAAAAACTAAAACTTTTTAATTTTTTATGCAATTTTTAAAGCTAAAACTTTTACGATATCTCTTAAGCTAATGAGCATATTTGAAAACAATGTTGCTCGGCTTAAAGATAATTTCCTTTTTTACTGAATAGAATAAACCTTTCTCCAATTATGCTAACATATGACGTGCAAGTGCCTCCATTTTTGACAAAACGGTTTATCTCGCAAATTAAAGCTGATAAAAAATATTGTGTGCAGATTTGCGTTCAGCGCCATAAATTCGGTATACTTTTTCAGTCCTAGAACTGAAAGTTGATTCTTTAGTTATTTGGGACGCTGAATGCGAATATGAGCTCAGTTCTTTTATCAGCTATAGTTTTCGAGATATACCGTTATGCCAAAATTGGAAGTGCCTGCACGACTACTTGAAAATGTTTTTCCCTATTCAATACTGACAAAAATTCGAAACTCGACAACAAAATTATCTTTAAATCGCGCAAACATTGTTTCAAAAGCTGCCTAGTAGTTTCAGATATATTGTAAAACTTTTGGAAAAATATATTACAAAAATTTTTGTTTTTAGAAAACTCATAGAAAAAATAAATAAACAAACTAAATTGCAGTTTTTTGCTAATAACTTATACACCAATATGCTCCAAACAAAACGAGCCCTGTCACCTATTGATTTTAATCGCATTTAAGGGGCTATTCACATATTACGTAGCCTAATTTTGGAATTTTCATCAAAAAATCAATATAGTGGTGATCAAAGGACATAACAAAAGCTTATTTTTGTTGCATAGTGTAATTAATTATTACCTTACTTGAAACGTTTATTTCACAAACCAGTCAAGCAATAAAAAATTCAAAATTGATTTATTGGGCAATTACTGTTTTGTAAAGGTAAATAAATACATGCAGAAAGAAGGCAAGTGACGGCGATTGAGGAAGTTTTCTTTGATTTACTCAAAAACAAAAATTGTTCGCTGACGGATTTTTTAAATAAATGTTTCATTTATTACCGTTGATAAAAAAAAGCTTTACTAGCAACATTGAATTAAAATTTCTTTGACAAAGCGAACTGAGAGCAGTCAGTACTGAATTCGCTTTGGTTCTTATACTTGCTATGGTGTAGAGTTGCATTCATCGTTGCATAGCTAAAGGAAGGAAACTACAAAAGGAAAATCAAGAAGATGTTCAGTTGTTGCAATTGCTTACATTTTTATATATGTACATCCATACAAGTTTTGTTTGCGTTTGGCCAAAAGCACTCTTAACAAATAGAAGAAAAGCTAGTTAGAAGTCGGACCAGCCATTTCGGAGCTACACTGATAGAAACACACGTTAAACTTATAACACATCTGCCGCCTTTTTTTTTGCCACGAATTCAAAAATCAATAGATACATATGATTTAATTAAAATTTCTAAAAAAAAAATTTTCTACTTACCATTTTAAAGTTGTTAAAACAGTTTTCTTCCGAATATATGTACATACAGCAATATTTCTTATTGACTTTAACTGAACACTTGTTGCTAAACAAAAACAAAACACCAACAGAAGATACACACACTGACACATATGTATGGGCATGTGCACTAAAAAATACACTTTTACACTTCACACTTTATATTTATTAATTTTATAGATACATTCTCTACTTTCTTCTGCATATATTTTTTATACTTTTAATTATATGAACCATAATTATTTGCATACTTTTTTACATTTGTATAGAAAATTAAACCAAATGGGTTTATTTCATTGTATGACAAAGCGATTTCACTAACAAAGCAACTGCGTGGACCACTTAAGGGACCGACCACTGTTATATTTTAATTGTCCGAATTACTGCGTTACATTCGATTATATCTATGCATCTAATAGAATATTTCTAATATATATTTTTTTAATTTTATTCACTATTTAGCAGTTTAATTTAATATTTCAACACCCTACTACAAGTTACTAACAAATCCCGCTTTTTTATACATAGCAAAACTAACGAGCAAAGAAGAGGAAAAAAGTAATGTCAACTATGTAAGTTCAAAAAGGCTCTTTTAAAATTACTGACAACTCAGCAAGAGCTAGAATAAAAAATATATATTCTTAAAAGCATGTATTTTTTACATAAATTGGATCGTAGCCTTATTCTTGCCTACGCACATTATTTTCAAAGTAACATGCACCAAATTTAAGGAATGTCACTATTGCAGCTCTCCAGATATAGGATAACAAAAAGAAAATATGTAGGGGGGTACCATTATTCCCCTTCCTATGCGGCCAATTTTCTGCTTGAATACGCACATTATTTTTAAAGTAATATACGCTTAGTTTGAGGACTTTTACTATTGCAGCTGCTCAGATATGGGATAACTAAACATATGAAAGGTTTTCTTCCTAGACGACCTTCGGTCGGGTTGAATTATTTTCTCCTCTAGGTATGCCGAATAGCGGCTATGCTGAATCATTTTCTGCATAGCTTAATGCTTTTCTGCTCTTGGTATATCGAATAACGGCTTCGATGAAGAATGATTTTCTACCGGACTTAACGGTTTTCTCCCCTAGGTATGACGAATAAATTTTACACTCTTTCATATGATACACACATTGCTACACCAAATCAAAAATTTACAAAGAAAATGCCAGAAGATCTGTAAAACTTTGTTGGTCCGTACTGAATTTTTTGCCTTATAATTAAATTGTCTATCACATATGATATTTTTTATTCGGAGGAATGTCCGTAAAGTAAATTAAGGCCAAAATCAGACTTCCCAACAAAAATAGCGATTTTATTAAAAATAAATAAAAAAAATAAAAAAGGGAATAGACCAGTTACATTATTTGTCTATGCACCATTTCATTTTGAACTTTTATTTTGTTATAGCAAATAAAAGTTATGATACAACAAACTCTGTGAGAGTTTTAAGTGTCTACCTATTGCGGTTCATAAGATATAACCCAAAATTTTCTTTAGCATGGATTTTTGCTTCAGAACTTTGGAAGGATTTTGCATATTTTACACTTTACAGCATGTTTTTGAATATTTCAGACTTAACCGAATATATAAGGAATTTTTCAGTGTAATATCAATTCTTTCGAGGTTGTTCGCTTATTTCCAGTTCATAGAAAAAAAAACAACAAGAAGACAGTAGTCGCGTTTTTCGAACATGTAAGCTATTTACACGATTTGCGATGTAATAGTAAAAATTAAAGTCCATAATTTTTTTGGGTCTCAGTGCTTAACATTTAATCTTAGGACAGATGTCCGATCCTATACTTATAAGGAATCAGAATATATGTACACAGAAAAAATTATCACCAAAAAATTTTCAAACAAAAGTTTGTCTAAAAATAAATTTCATTTTCAGTAAATGTTGTTTACATAATCAATGAATTGTTTCTTTGACTCTTATTTAGGATGCAAACACCAAAAACAATAAAAAAAAATGTGTCGTAAAAAAAGCAACACATACACACATATAATAACAGCAACAATGATAGCAAAAAGAATGCACAATGTACAATAGTTCGTTTACTGAAGATTTTTGAGTGAGTCAATTCGTTAATGCAGTTGCGTTAACTCTCATTAATTTTTCTAGAGTCTTTAGATAAGCATTCAGACTTGAACACGTTTAACAAAGTGAAATTTCGTAAATGCTGAAGGGATGATGATGATGATCCAGATAAAAATTTTTTTTGATATATTACAAAAAATCCAGTAAATATTTTTGTTTGATTAAGTAAACTATTTATTTTGTTTAATATTTGCTACTATTTTGAAAGTAATTGTTTTATAAATTCAGACAAAAATATTGTTTGATATGTTGCAGAAAGTCCAGTAAATCTTCTTGTTTGATTTAGCAAATTGTTTTAAATCCATTTTAAAAGTACACTATTGTACAGGAACTTCTTCGAAAGAACTTAAATATAAACGACAATTAAAATCAAAGCTGAAAAGTGGCCGTAATCACTTCAATTTTGATAATCAACTTTTATTATTTGTTTTGTTGTTGTTATTGTGTCTTTTTCTTGTTATGCTTGTAAAGCATTTTAATGAATTTGTTAGAGAATTTAATGATTCTGAACATTTTTGTTTCTGACATTTTTATAATAAGATAGATGTGGCCGCCCGCTTCGAGCGCTTACAGTTCGCTTTATGACTATAAGGTGTCTGTAAAATATAACATTCTTTACATACTGTTTAAAGTTTCCGTTATGCAAAATAAACAGTGCTGCCAACGTTGAAAAAACAAAAACATCTTTTTAATTGCCAACAACATTGAATCAGAACTCTAAAGTAATTCCATATCAAAATTCATAAAAATCCATTCAGTGGTTTTTGCGTGAAGCGTGTTCGGACAGCCAGACAGACAAAAATTTCTAAATTTGATGTTTGATTCTCTAAATCGATTACTGTTTACGCCACCATAAAATTTGTCAAAAAATGTTTCATGTACAGACACGCCCCTTTTACAGTTTTATTATATATAGATAATCGCCTTATATGTTACCAAAAATAGTCCGTTATTAAAAAACGCTTGATTAACAACATTGAATTAAAAGCTCTTTTACAAAGCGAACTGATCACTGTCTGTACTGAATTCGCCTTCATTCTTGTACTTGTTATGCTGTAGGGTTGCATTTATCGTTTCTTAGGTAGATGAAGGAAACTACAAAAAGGAAATCAAGAAAAACATTTTTACTAATTACTTACCATTTTAAGGCTATTAAAACAGTTTTCTTCCGAATACATATCCAGCACTATTTCTTATTGACTTTAACTGAACTGCTGCTAAACAAGAACGAAACACCAACAGATGATATACACACTGACACATCCATTTGCGCTAAATAAAACACTTTCACACTTCACACTTTATATTTATTATACTTTTAATTATAGCAGCCGTAATTGTACACATACTTTTTTACATTTCTATAGAAAATTAAAATTAATCATCGTATGCCATTTCACTAACAAAGCAACTGCGTGGCATATTTCTATTATATTTATTTTAAATTCTATTCACTATTAGCAGTTTAATTCAATATTTCAACACCGTATTACAAGTTACTAACAAATCCCGCTTTTTTATACATAGCAAAACTAACGAATAAAGAAGAATAAAAAAGTAATGTCAACTGTGCAAGAAAAAAAGCTGTTTTAAAATTTCTTACAGGCCAGCAAGCGCTAGCATATATCTGTGATCACAAGCCTTAACCGCCTAAGTCGTTTTAAAAAAATTTCGGGAGAGCTGTTTCAAGTATAAAAAACTCGCTACCAATCAGCCGTCAGTCTGCTTTTCTTTAACTTATTTATAGATAATTGTCGTCTTAAAAAAGTTGCATACTTAAGAAATTGGTAGAGATTTGATTTAGACACGAATGAAGTCCGTCACACCTATAATCAAATTTTGTCCTAACTCGACTTAGGCGATTAAGTGTCAGACCACAGATATATATTTTCAAAAGCATAGACTTTTTACATAAATTGGATCGTAGTAAGTGGAATAGTGTAAGATTTGGATATACATCTCTATATGTAAAACGTAAAACGTAATAACTAGAAAAAAATTCGAAATGGAGTTTTTATAAACTTCAAAGTACTTCACCAACGTATCGTGCTATAACCGCAAAAAAGCTTAAGCGCCATAAAGTAAATTTTACAGGAGTATTTTTTTTTTGTTATCCTTGGCTTAAATCGGAGTAGAGCCTTATAATGGCTATTTAGGATTGTAGTGGACTGTTTTATGTAATATTAATAGTTTTAATAAATTTCCTATAAGACAACGCATGTTTGTAGGGGTTAAGATATTTTAAGATATTATATATGCCATGAAAAATCCATTAATTTAATCAAATTATTTATTTTCTTCAAGCAAAATCTAAGAACAATTGCGAGTTTATTTTAAAATAATAAAACCAGCTTACAATATGATAAAAAGAGAAATATGTAAAAAAAAGCAGCTCAATTTCACGTCAAGAGAATTTTATTCGTCAGCGGCCACAAATGCATACAAAAAGCAATCAAAGTCATATTGTAATTTGTAAAAATTTAAATTTATTTTAAAACTACAAGATTTAATTTTCATATAAGTGTTTAGTAAAAAACAAGGAATTTCGTATTTAAAAAGAGGAAGAATGGAACTTAAATATAGGTGACATTTAAAATCAAAGTTGAAAATTCACCGTAAGCTCTTATATTTTTTATAATAAATTTTTCTTAGGTATTTGTAGTTTGTGGTTGTTGCTATTTTTTATTTTTCCTGTAATGCTTGTAACACATTTTAATGAATCTGTTAGAGAATTTAATATTTCTGAATAGTATAAAAGTTTCTGATAATTTTATAATATATACAGGAATGTTCTGAAAATCATATGGTTTTAAGTAGGGATGTAACGATACGCCGTTTTGCCGATCCGATACCGATACCGATATTTAAAAATAAATATCGCCGATACCGATTCCGATACCGATACGAATATTGAAATTGAGTTCAAGTTTAGATTAACAAAACTCAAGTCCAATTTTTTTATTATACAAAATTACATTGTAAGAGAGAATATATAAAATTGATTTTAACCCAGTATAAAAAATTTGAAGTAATTTTTAAGGAGCTACATTTTCTTTGCTTCAAAAAAATCTGTATTAAAAATATGCAGAGAATTAGTAGAAAAGCAAGAAAAATTTTTTAATTCCTTTGTAATTTTAAAAAATACTCGCCATGCTTTTTAAAAAATCGATTTTTTAAAGAACATTTATCAACTAATAAATATTCTTCTAAATAACTTAATAGCTTAATTATTAAAAGTCTTCAAAAAGTTTATATTTATTCACTTAAATTTACATGAAAATAAAGTTTTGAGTTTAAATTCGCATAAAAAAAATTGTGAAAATGGATAATTTTTTATCCTTTTTCCTTGAGGAAAAACCATTATAGAACACCGAAAAAGAAATTTGTCCTAGCATCGCTTCCAATTCGGTGATTGGTAATCGAAAAACAGAACTTCTTGCAATGGCAAGGATATGTAAAACTAATTAGAAATTATCCAAATTTGCAACGCTTCCGGATCGCGAATTCTACATTTTAATGACTTCTTTGGAGTGTCTTTTTTTGCTGGAATAAGATTTAAAAAACAACGACTTGAATTTGAATTCATGGTAAAATTAACAAAAAATAATTTTTTTTTTTACAAAATAGCAGCATAAAAGATTATTAATTTCTAAAATTGATATTAATAAGATTTAAAAAATAACGAAGTGAATTTAATTCATGGTGAAATTGAACAAAAATAAATTATTTGTTAAAAAAAAAACTCTGAAAAAAATTTTAAAAGTATCGTCGTATCGACAGTAAAATATCGCCGATACCGATGTATCGGAAAATCTGAAGTATCGCCGATATATCGGTATCGGTATCGGTATTCGTTACATCCCTAGTTTTAAGTCACATGTGATTTTAAAATCAATAATGGTCCTGCAGGCTTTTTAAAATCATATACGATAATATCCTTTCAGAAATGATATTTCATGCTCAATACAACAGAAAAATGAAAAAAAAGAATGAAAATATATCAGAATCACATGTGATTTTCAGAACTTGCCTAATAATCACCTTATTTGTTACCAAAAACAGTCCGTTACTAAAAACGCTTAGTTAACAACATTGAATTAAAAGTTCTTTTACAAAGGGAACTGGTACTTGCCTGTGCTGAATTCGTCTTGGTTCTTGTACTTGCTATGCTGTGTAGAGTTTCATTCATTATTGCATAGCTAGAGGAAGGAAACTACAAAAGAAAATCAAGAAGAGGAAGTCTAGTGTTTTGAATAGAAAGAAAATATGTATGTACTATAAACGTCTGTTTTTAATTTATATTTATTTTACTTGTTATTCAATATAATAAAAATGATTAAAAACTTAAATACATAAATCTTTAATTAAAAATAAATTTTGGAAATAATAGCAACAAATTTTTATTATCAACTATTATTTATTCCATTTTGTTGTTGTTGCTATTTTTTTCTTTTCTTGGTATGCTAATAATTAATTATTCATTTTAATGACTTCGATAGAGAATGTAATATTTATGACTTTTTTTCTAATATTTTTATGATAATTTGAATCACTTTGTTTTATAATATAAATTGTTTAAAATTTTTTCATTAATAATTTTGTGAATAAAGCTGTTTGTTAGTTGCAAAATTTAGCTTATATATTTATGCTATGCTTGTTTGTGGTGATTTTCTTAAACTTTGTGTTGTTAAGTGTTGGTTTTGTGAAATTATTTATTTGAAGTTATTGCTATAACCAATATTTTTAGTTAAAATTTATTAATACATACATATACAATTACATAGTTTTACATATAAAATATTTATTTATTTATTTTATGTATGTTTTTTTTTCTTTTGTAAATGCTAACAATATTCTCTATATTGTTTTAAATTTATTTATTCGTGTTTATTTTTATTTTTAACATCATAAAAAATAATAAAGAAAATATATGTATTTCTTTCAATATTTTTGTTTATTTTTATTTTTGTATAAAGGTGGTGGATATTTTTGTACGGTTTGACAAAATAACATAAATTGGAGTACATATTTGAAATATATGGAAATACATATTTATCGGTAATGTCACAGAGTTCAATTCCGTTCGGAAACGGAATTCAACCTACCCCATTTTTGTAGCAGTAGGTGTCTAAAAAAGAAAATTAAAATACGCAAATTTCTCAGGCGTGTCCAGACTGTTGGCGGCGCTACTATGCTACGGTATGCTCCAGCTAGGACTTGACATATTAGGGTGGATTGAACTCCGTTTCCGAGCGGAATTGAACTCTGTGACATAGCCGTATATTTTGTTATAACTTTAATGTAATTTTTTCAAAAA
Source organism: Panzeria rudis (assembly GCA_956483635.1). Classification (NCBI taxonomy): domain Eukaryota; kingdom Metazoa; phylum Arthropoda; class Insecta; order Diptera; family Tachinidae; genus Panzeria; species Panzeria rudis. Next base: position 181,949,770 of record OY101447.1, read on the forward strand.
ATTTTAGCAATAGGTACATACTTTAATTTAATTATAATTTTTCAGCTCATATATTTTTGTTTGATACGAGGATTTTTTAAAGTGTGTTTTGTTTAAATATTTTGCTGTTTTACAAGTCTTTTATGTTAACCCTCGTTTTAATGGTTTAAAAGTTTTTAACATTTAAACATTATATTTGCTGGGTTAATGTTGTGTAATCTATTTTGGAATTAAAAACATTACATTTAATGTCTGGCGAATTTATTTATTTATTTATTACACATTAAGTTTTTCCAAGGAGATTCGCATTTTCTTCATTTTTTTCACCTTGTAGCCTTAAACTTAACTTTATAATAAAATATTGGTAAATCTAACCAATTTCATAGGTTAGAATTGCGCCAACCCATAACATACAGCGAAAATCAACCAGTGGAATTGGAAGGTCACAGGTTCAATGCCTGCCAAGGATTAATCAGTAAGTGTGTTTGCTAAAAAAAAATTTTAATTTTGTTGTTTGTAACTTTTTGGTCTTGAACTTAGGTTCTCGTGTTTATAAATCGGACACCTTTAGATAGACATGTGGTGACTTGCTTGAAAAAAAACTATTCTCAAGTGTTTGTTTTCGAGCGCAGAACTTTGATTATTGCACAATTACTGAATTTACGAACGTACCCATAACTATTTTCGTTATTATTTTAAATTGATAATTTTAACCATAAAAATTAGTAATTTTAACCACAAAAATTTTTTTTAATTAAATTAGTAATTTTAGCCATCGAAAATAATTTTAGTTTTTAAACGTCGTTTTTCCTAAATTTATATTTTACAATTCAGTAAAATGTAATATTTCGGTCTTGAACTTGGGTGCTCATGTTTATGAACCGGACGCCTTTAGCATCTTAGCTAAGTTATCTTGTTGAATGACGATAGCACAAAATAACCGTAGACATGAAATGACTTACAACTTTAAAAAGTTATTTTAAAAATTGCAACAACAATTTATATTAGCAGTAGGTTAACTATTTAAATTGGTAAGATTTACCTACAATTTTATTTTGAGTAGAGTCGAACTATAAATCTTGATTGCATATGTGCTGCATTTGGTGCGAATAACCATTGCGCCTAAGCTTCTTATCCGATATTGGTGAATTGGATGCTAATCGATTCGTTATTATGGTCTGATTTTTTATCTTAAGTTCAAAATAACGTCAGAGACCAAAACTGAAAAATCGTCAAAACCTATCATATTAAAGAGCATAAAAAAGTGGCATTCTAACGATATTTAACTACATAGTGGGTATTTCCGTAGTATGTAGGTGGGTTTTAATTTTTAACTTTTAAATTCTTTTGCAAATATGTAAGTATTTAAGTAAAAATTAATTAAAATTATTAAAAGCAAAATTAATAGAGTTTAGTAATTTCATAAATTTAATTTTTTCTAATTTTATGTCGCCATATGAAATCAAAAAAGTGTAAGTTACAAAAAATTCAAAATCTTCTCCTACAACTAAATGCTAAAATTGTTTGCTCATTTTAGTAATTTTTCATGATGAAAGCGACTTTTCCGAGTTTCAACCATTTTTACAGTTATGTGCAATAATAAAACAATAAAACTTGCAATATAATTGTGCTGCCAACATTGTTCTGTGTTTACTATTTTACTGTCAGGAAAATTGGGCAATATTTTCTATGAAAATATTGTGCCATTTATTGCATAGTATAGGTCCAAAATGACAATAATATATACAATAACATATTCAATAATATTGTATAATAGATGGGCCGCTTAAGCAATCTTTACAAAACTTTTGCCACATTCCCGATGGAAATAACTTTTTCGTGTTTTGTGAGTTAATTCTTAAGTTTTTCCGATTTAAAAATTTTTTGCGAATTTTTTAAACTAAAGCTAGGATCCCACTATCGTCGCAATGCACCGATTTTCGTCGGCTCACTGCAAAAATGGCCTTATTTCTCAATTAATTGCGAAATAAGGCCATATGGCTTTATTACCACTGCATTTTAGAGTAATTACGCCTTTGTTTCTCAGTTAGTTAAGAAATAAAGCTATTAGGCTTCATTATCTGTGGCTCTATTGAAATGAGCCGACGAAAATCGGTGCATTGCGCCGATAGTGGGATCTGGGCTTAACTCATTACAACTTTTTTTAGAATCTAATTAAGACAAAATGAGCAAGACTTTATAGTCAAATCTTTTCGTGATTTCAAAAATTTGAGATTACACCAAAAATACAAAATCGTGTGATTTACTGAAAGGAAAGCTATCACATGTGTGACTTTAAAACGATAAGTGATTTAAAATGATGTGATTTTCTTAATTATTCAGAACAGGCCTGTATATTTAATATATTTAATGAAGAAAATAAGAAAACATATCAAAAATCAATCAAAGGTAATCATCAAGGATGTAAGTTTCATAACTATGTAAATAATACAAAAATTGGAAAATTTTCTTTAAATATCAATTCTCTAATAAAAAATCAGCTTAGCTTAAGGACAAATTTCCCTACATTCGTTTTATTTTTCGTTTTAGGCAGTTTCTTGCTGGTCCTGTAAAGTTTTCTATATGTAACTTACGACTTTTTTGTTTCCATATGACGATATAATAGTTTAGTTTTAGTCAAGGTCGATATATATTAGGTCTGTGCATCAGCCCATATGTTCGGTAAGCAAGATATCAAATTTTATTATATTTTACCAATCAGAGCTGTAAATGAATCATTCATTTTTGAATTAATTCGTGAATCATTCACGCACTGAATTAGCAAATTTTGAATTAATTCTTTTCACACAAAATAAAAATGAATTTAATGAAATTGGAGTCAATTCAAATGAATTTGGTAAAAATGAATTGCAATTCATTTCCAATTCAAATGAATTTGTCAAATGAATTGCAATTCGTTTCCAATTCAAATAAAATTTGTAGAATGAACTGCAATTCGTTTCTAATTCAAATGAATTTGTCAAAGTGAATGGCAATTAATTTCCAATTCATTTGAATTGAATTGATTTTGAATTAATTCAAATGAATTAGAAAAAATAATTAGCAATTCATTACCAACTCATTTGAATTGATTTTGTAAGTAAATATGCAGTAAGCATCACTGTCGTTTTGTTATTCAATTAATTTTTTATGTAAAAAACAGCAAACATTACTCTCCTTTTGTACATATATCACGTAGTATAGTGCAAAGACAACAAATTCTTAGATTTGAAATTTCTATGATATACTGGAATTGTCAGGTAGCGGCGGAATAGGAACTGAATTATTAGGTATCGGCTACTACTTTTACTAGAATTGGAAATTTTTTTTTACTTTGTATTAAAAACTTCCAGCTGTAGTAAATTGTAGTAAGTAAACGAACACGATTATAATGTATTTTACTACATTTATACGCACGCGTTATTTGCAAATAAAAACGTAGTGCTACCAAGTATTGTTTTTTTATTGTAACTTACTAACTCACGAAAACAATGAACTATTTTCCGAAAATCGGCAACTCCGGAATGGGGAGATAGCGAGCTAAAAATTTAGCTGAGAATTTCTTTCTATATGTATAAACAGGGATCCCAACTTAGCCCTTTTCGGCTAGATTTAGCCCGTTTTTAGTTACTCAAAACGCGAAAAATAATGTCTAGCCCCAAACAAAATAACGCGCAAATTTAGCACTTTTTACAATTATCTTTTGGCGCTTTTAGCCCCTTTTTACTTTTTGGTCAATATGGGTACATTTTTCGTTTTTCCGAACTTTTTTTCTTTTATTCTAGCATATTGACTTGTGAATTAAGATGCTAACATCGTTTTTACTCATTTTCTTTTGTTAGTTCGCTGTACCAGTAATAATAAGAAGAAGAGTCTAGAACAATGTTCTATATTTTTAAAAATTGGATGTGATTTTAAGTTGGTTCAAAAATTTAAACGTGCTTTAAAGTTAGCCCATTTTTGCGCTTTTTCAAAATATTTTACTGGATATTGCTTTATACTTGTCTTTTTTCAGTTTAGCCCTTTTTAGCCCCTTTTTGAAAAATTTTTGCGCGTTTTGGGTTCCACAAGTTGGCATCATTGCTTCTTGAATATTAAATGTGTGTTGTAGCATATTTCAAAATAAAAATCAGTTCTTCTTCAAGAAACAAACTCCAAACACCATATTTTCTTTGATCAGGCGCGGATCCAGGGACAAGGCTTTTAAATTTTTCTACTGAATTGGTAGGAGAAATTTCCATTTTTTCATTCCCCCTAGATCTGCTCTTGAATTTGATTGATATCAACTCATTTTTGATGTCATTCATTTGAATTGCAATTCATTGTTCTATAATTCATTTGAATGAATTCAAAATCAATTCAATTCAAACGAACTGGAAATGAATTGCAATTCACTTTGTCAAATTCATATGAATTGAAAACGAATTGCAATTCATTTGAATTGGAAATGAATTGCTATTCATTTTTAACAAATTCATTTGAACTGATTCAAATTTCATTTAATTCTTTTTTGTTGTGAAAAGAATTAATTCAAAATTTAGCTAATTCGTAACGAATTAAAATCAAAAAAGAATGATTCATTTACAGCCCTGTTACCAATACACTCACATTTTAATATTTGCTCTATTTTTTTTTCTCATGCATTTTTTGACACCACAATTCCCAAAAAAACGTTACTTTGTTGTATCAATCCGCCGATAAGTAGACCTTATAGATCTACCTTAGTTATAGTTTAACCCATTGCAGTACATAAGTGTTAACGATTTGTTGTGTGCCAAATATGGTTTTGGGGTTAGTGGGAGGGAGTCTTTAGGTGTATAGTGAGTGAGTGGTGAGACATGGATTTTAAACTTTCTAATTCTTATTGATTTTGGATTAAAATTCCTTTTCATTCTTGGCTTGCCTTCTACAAGAGCATTGAAGAAAAATAAATGAAACATGAGATTTTGTGTTTAAATGTTAAAAAAAATGTGCACTATTTATTTTGCAATTTTGTTGAGTTTTTATATGTAAGTAAGTAAGTGTTTAAATAGTATATGTATGGAAGTTTATATATTTAAATACAGAAGCCAACACGATTATCTAGGCAATTGGATTATGTTCTTCAAAGTTAAATGTAAATGAATTAGTTAAATACTCAAGAATAAAACATGAAATGATGAAGTTTTGTTTAATCAAAAGAATATTTACTTAAAAATATCGTTACTTTTTTATGGAATTTTGTGTATTTTGTTGTTGCATTTCATTAAAAAAGCTAAGATATTTTGCATTGGCACTATAGCAAAACCATTTACATCAAATACTGAACTCCGTAAATAGATTATTGTAGGTGTATTCCAGATGGATAACGAAGTCGTCCGAACTTACCCAAAGTTACACAAACTTGTCCGAAAAGCGTTCGTGACATAAATTGGGCAAGTGAAAGATCGCATGAGAAAGTAATTTTATTTCATTTCCTATCCAAAGTTGCACGAACTTTTTTCTTTGGGTAAGTTCAGACAAGAATAAAATTATCAGCTGTTTTGTGTTTACATAAATAACAATTGAAATTTACCAAATGGTTAAAACAGTAAAATAATTTTTAAAGCATTTAAATGGAAAATATATCTAGCTTATTTGCAAAAGTAAGTAGCTGTGTTATTTGTTATTTTAAATATAGAAAAGCATTTGCTTTTATAGATTTTGCCAGTGATACACATATTTCGTTCATAATAAGAATGCATTATACAGGGTGGCCCAGAAAGACCAAAGTGGTGTGAATTCCTTATAACTTTTTTATTATAATTTTTTTTTCTTTTCTTTTCAGTATTTTGTAAAGAAGACTTGGCAATTTATAATGGAGCAATACACAACTGAACAACGTGCCCAAATCGTTGAAATTTACTTTTCAAATCAACGGTCCATTGTGTTGACTCAGCGTGCATACCGTCGTCAATTTAATGTGCGGGTTGCACCCTCTCAGTCAACAATAAACCGTCTGGTTGCAAATTTTCGACAACAAGGAGCAGTAAGGAACCTTCCTGGTTCCGGCAGACTACGAACTGTCCACACGTTTGACAATATTCAAGAGTATTCGGGAGGATCCAGAAACATCAACCAGGAGACGTTCGACACAACTTGGCCTCTCAAGAGGGTCGCTGCAGCGAATTTTGCATACCATAAGAATGTTTCCATACAAAATTCAACTTGTCCAAGAATTGAAACCGACCGAGCAACGACTTGACTATGCAATTTATTTCCTAATTTTATTCATAACTTAGTTATGAGTGACGAAGCCCATTTCCAATTAAATGGCTTCGTTAACAAGCAAAACTGTAGGACATGGGCTACGGAAAACCCGAGAGTACTTCATCAACGACAATTACACCCAGTTAAGTGTACTGTTTGGTGCGGTGTTTCTTCAGAAAGGATCATTGGCCCATATTTTTTTGAAAATGATCGAGGTGTCGCCATTTCCATCAATGGTGATCGATATCGGGCCATGTTGGAAAATTTTGTAAGGCCAGCCGTGGAAAACCATCCGCAAATATGGTTCCAACAGGATGGAGCCACAGCGCACACTGCGAGGGCCACAATGGCTCTTTTACGCGACATCTTTGGTGAAAGAATAATTTCGCGTAGAAGCAATTTTAATTGGCCATCGCGTTCCCCGGATTTAACCGCTCCAGACTTTTTCCTTTGGGGTTATTTAAAAGGGAAAGTTTATGTTAATAAGCCTAGGACTATTGAGGAATCAAAAACCAATATTCGAGACGAAATTAACAACATAACAACGGAAGTTTTGCGAAAGGTCATGGAAAATGTGTTGGAAAGAGCACATTTGTGCGAAGCAGAAAATGGCCACCACTTGCGGGATATCATTTTTAATAACTAATCTAAAAATATTCCCTATAAATTTACTGTATTTAAAAAACAAAAAATTAAAAAAATATGTCTTAAATAAAAAGTTATAAGGAATTCACACCACTTCGGTCTTTCTGGGCCACCCTGTATTTCGAGATTTAAACGATTAAAAGCGCAAACGTAACTTTAAAGTTAATAAGTTAGCACTATTGAAATGTTTGGACTTGAAATTGTGGTTTTTCGCGTTCCAGATGGTTTGGGCAACGCTTATAATTTGAGAGAGTAAATGTTGAGTTTACTCTCATTAGTCCGAACTTGTCCGGCCATCTGGAACACACTTTTTGCTTTGTGTTTTGCGAGAGGTTTTTAATTACAGCCTATCCCACGAGATCGAAAGTTATCGTTCGCTGTATTTCTAAACGAAAAGCAGCTGATTTTCGTCAAACTAACAACCGATTTGATTTATTTATTTACGTAACTTTTATATTTTTCGTTTAAAATTTTCGTTCGTTTGATATCATGGGACAGGCTGTTAATTTTACTCTAGTTGTACATTTTGCATAGTTAAGCTTATTTTATATCATTTGACCTTTTTTCTTCGTACAAGTTGTGTTAATTGTCAAACAGCTGACTATTTCAAAGATAAACAAAAGAAACAAATTGAATTCATAAACAAATTTTTTTAAAAAGGTATGAGTTATATTAAAAAACTGAAATTTCTTTATAAAAAACTGTATAAAAATATTAAGAAAAAAAAGACGTGATTGTATATTAAACATTTTAATTTTTTGTTTTAAAAGTAGCAATTACTTGCAATGTTTAATTTTAAATGTCATGACACATTGGCGTTTTATTTTGTGGTAGAAATTTGGTTTTTGCCGTTCCCGTACTTTTGTACACTTTTTAAATGGGAACTTTAGACACTACGTAAATAGCTTTGTAATGATAAAGGAAGCTTGAAGCCGCGGCCACATCACATCTATTGTATAAAAATAGCAGTTTATTACAATAAAACCTTAAAACTTCGAGAGAAAAATACGCAGGAACAAAGATGTACGCATACCTACCTACTCTATTACATTGATTTTCAAATGATACCCAGGCGAATTAATTTTACAGGTGGCGTTAATTCTACAACAAACACAAAATCAATACGCGTGGTTGGCTTGAACTGTTAAAAAAATAAGAAGGAAATTTCATCCAAAGTTATTTAATTAGTTTGCCTTAAGTTCGTTTTTTTTCAAATTTAATCTTTCGATTAAACTATTTTTATTTTAGAAAGAAATTCTAAGCATGTAATAATTGAATATTGTGAGAAAAATTTGGCTGTGCGAAAGGTTGAACTTACATAAGATGTTCCGAGACCAGCACAGACTTCTCATCAAAATTATTTTCCGCCTAGAACTCACTGCCAATGAATGGGTCGATTATGGAATGCAACCGAACCCAGTTAATAAAAATTAGGGATGTAACGATACGCCGTTTTGCCGATCCGATACCGATACCGATATTTAAAAATAAATATCGCCGATACCGATTCCGATACCGATTCGAATATTGAAATTGAGTTCAAGTTTAGATTAACAAAACTCAAGTGCAATTTTTTATTATACAAAATTACATTATAAGAGAGAATATTTAAAATTGATAAAACATTGGAAGTAATTTTTAAGGAGCTACATTTTCTTTGCTTCCAACAAATCTATATTAAAAATATACAGATAATTAGTAGAAAAGCAAGAAAAATTTTTTAATTCCTTTATAATTTAAAAAAATACTCGCCATGCTTTTTAAAAAATCGATTTTTTTAAAGGACTTTTATCAACTAATATTCATCTAAATAACTTAATAGCTTAATTATTAAAAGACTTCTAAGTTTATATTTATTCACTTAAATTTACATGAAAATACAGTTCTGAGTTTAAATTCGCATAAAAAAATTGTGAAAATGGGTACTTTTTTATCCTTTTTCTTAAGGAAAAATCATTATAGAATACCGAAAAGGAAATTTGTCCTAGCATCGCTTCCAATTCGGTGATTGGTAATCGAAAAACAGAACTTCTTGCAAGGGCAAGGATATGTAAAACTAATTAGAAATTATCCAAATTTGCAATACTTCCAGATCGCGAATTCTACATTTTCATGACTTCTTTGGAGTATCTCTTTTTTGCTGGAATAAGATTTAAAAAACAACGGCTTGAATTTGAATTCATGGTAAAATTAACAAAAAATAAATAATTTTTTTTACAAAATAACAGCATAAAATATTATTAATTTTTAAAATTGATATTAATAAGATTTAAAAAATAACGAAGTGTATTTAATTCATGGTAAAATCGAACAAAAATAAATTATTTGTTATAAAAAAAACTCTGAAAAAATTTTTAAAAGTATCGTCGTATCGGCAGTAAAATATCGCCGATACCGATGTATCGGAAAATCTGAAGTATCGCCGATATATCGGTATCGGTATCGGTATTCGTTACATCCCTAATAAAAATGTCAATTCAGTTGCTATTTAGTGCTATCTATAAAGAAAAAATTATCACCAAAAAATTTTCAAACAAAAGTTTGTCTAAAAATAAATTTCATTTTCAGTAAATGTTCTTTACATAATCAATGAATTGTTTGTTTGACTCTTATTTAGGACGCAAACACCAAAAACAACAACAAAAACTGTGTCGTAAAAAACAACCCCGATGACGACACGCACACAAATAACAACAACAACAATGATAGGAAAAGGAATGCTATTGCACCAAGTTTGTTTAATGAAGATTTTTGAGTGTCTCAATTCGTTAATGTCATTGCATTAATTCTCATTCATTTTTTTTTAGTCTTTAGATAAACATTCGGACTTGAGCATATTTAAAAAATTTAAATTTCATAAATGCTTAATGGATGATGATGATGACCCATACAAAAATTTTGTTTGGTGTATTACAAAAAATCCAGTGAATGTTTTTGTTTTATTCAGTAAACTACTTTGTTTAATATTTGCTAGTATTTTTACGGCCCTTTTCACAATGTACGATTAAAAGTTAACATGGACTTTAACGGCAAGTTTTGTATGTCGAACTTGTCGCTAAAGTTTATAAATTAAAAAAAAACATATTGTTTGATATTTTTCAAAAAGTCCAGTAAATCTTCTTGTTTGATTTAGTAAGTTGTTTTGTTTACAATTTGTAAATATTTTTAGACAAATTGTTTTATAGATTTAAACAATTTGTTCGCTGAAAAAAACACGTTTTTTTCAATGAAATTGTTGAGATATTTTTGTCTATATATACAAATTTGTTTGTCCGTTGCTAGAAAAAATATTTACTATTTCATTGAATTCCTTTACAGAAAATAAAATTTCGTTTTTTCTGTGTAGTTGCCAGCCAGCAACGCAACTGAAGTTCGGTTGTTATCCATAATCGACCCAGAAGACAGCAACAACGAACAAGTTGAAAATCCTTGTTACTATTTCTACGTAATTATTATTTGCACCGAATAGGTTTAAATCGGAAGTTATTATTTCGGCTTAGGTTCATTATTCATTCTTTAGAATTTCTTTCTAAAATAAAATAGTTTAATCGAAAGATTAAATTGAAAACCCAATTTAAGCCAAACTAATTAAATAACTTTAGATAAATACCATACAGTTTCATAACTTAATTGTTAGAAGGAGATTTATTTAAAATGAACTTTCAACCAATGCACAATATGTAAATATTCTTTTGTCAAATATTGGTGTTTATGCCCAGCAAATCATTTGAAAACGCATACGGCCATGTTCTGAAAACCATTTCGTTTTGAAATCGTTAAATTTCAGGAAATAATTCTACTGAAAAGCTCACTTCTTGTAGCTTTTCAATTGGTTTTTATGTTTTAAATGTTTCAGATATTTTATCCAAACTTAACAGCGAATGCACTAAATTGTCCGATTAAAAGAACGCTGTTTTTCGTTTTTGAAATTTTGCGATTTCAAAACGAAATAGTTTTCAGCCGATAATTAAAAAAGTTTTACGGATCGAGCCAACACAGCGAAATAATCAGATGTGCTTTCATCAGGACCTTATTACCGGGACTTGCATATAACTTAATATCTACAGATTAACAATAAAATTCTTAAGATTAACTTATGTATATTCTATAATATGTATAGTAGTATTTGTAATTAATCTCGTTACCAGATAACCGCTTTTCTATGGGTGACAATTATTTTGATCGGCCCTGTTCTGTAAACCGAGTCCGAGTAAATTTATCGTTTTCCAAAAATAAATAATGTCCCCATTGATGTATGTATTAAGTCTAAAAAATATGAAACTGCAAAAAAATCTGAAAAAATTGGCTATTAGTGGATTTAATTTCTCCAAATCGAGCGTTTTAAATTGACTCGATTTACAGAACATGCAGGGATGATAAATTAAATTTTTCAGATTGTAAAACTAATTTTTAAAAATAAAAACAAAATATTTGTGTTGTAATAAATTATTTGTAACATAGCGTCTTGACGAGCCATAATTTTGTTCTAACATTTGTCAAACTTCATACATAAACATTTCAAAAAAATGTTAGTGCTATTTTTTCATATCGACTTTGACTTTTGTCAAGACAAATCAATGGCTCGTGATGACGCTATGTAATATTTTGGGTTACGTTTATTTTAAATGCAAAATATTTTAAAGCTTTTTAATTGAAAACTGACTGTGAATTACTACATATTAACAATACTATGTATTTATCTGTAGATATTAAAAAAAAATGCTATAAAAATTTTAAAAATAAGTGGCAAATATGCACATAATATTATGAGTTAGGTTTTAATTTCAAAAGCAAGTTCGTTGAATGTTACGTTTTTTAATCAAGTCTATGTATGTATGAAATAAATTATAGATTTAATAAATATTTATTAAAAGCAAACTAAACCTATCGTCAAACTGGGCAAACAATTGACGAAATAAGCGTAAACTAAAAATAATTTAGTGAAACAATTAAATTTTATTTTTTACTAAGATGTCTGGCAAGACATTTTAAAAACATAGCTTATTTTATCATAAATTTTCCAGTCTGACTGACCACTCCGTATGCCTGTTTTACACTATCTCACAAGCCGTTCGACTTCTGTAGAAAATGCAACCCTGATCTAATGAGTTTATGGAAAGTTTTAAAAAAGCAATAACAACACATTATATCAGTGTAGCATTTTGTGCAGAAGTCGAACAGCTTGTGTAATAGTCTAAAAACAGCTTTAGAAATTGTTTCCAAAAAATTACCATGGTGCCAGAAAAACTTGGTACATACTACAGGTAGGGTTACTATACAATTGTGCTAGTATTCGTTCTAATTTAACATTGCAACCAATTATTTTTCTTTCGCTTAAAATTTTCACCTACGAAACTTATGGGTCGATTATGGATAGCAAACGTACTTCAGTTTCGTTGCCAGCTGGCAACGGAAAATTCGGGGTTGACAGAAAAGCACTAAATATCAACTGAAAATAACAGTTCTCAGCTGCCAATTTCCTCCGTAATGTCGTTTTTAGCAACTGGCAACCCAACAGAGGTCCGGTTGCCATCCATAATCGACCCATTAGTCTTCGAAAGTCAAAACACTAGGATGAGAAGAAATCTGGAAGAAACTCTTTGCCATTGTTTATTACTTAAGCTTCGCAACTAGCTCCACAGAAGATATAAATAGTTAAAAAAAATAATTTAATTAGCGAAAGTCAATTTTAAGCTCCTAATGTGTTCAATTCGAAAGGAAGGGTGAGTTCGTTACCCATCTGAGATAAACAATTATTTTTTTCGAATTACAGAGTAACCCCTCAGCTGCTGATAAATTCTTTTCTCAAAATTTTTTTATTAATACATTATAATTATTTATGGCAACTCTGTTAAGAGAATGACAGGCAAAACCTGAGAGAATAATGAAAATTGCCAAGAAAATAAAATGACTTATCCAAACCAAGGTCGTTTAATAATCACAAAGTGACCGAATTGACGGACCCAAGTGGGTGACTTTTTGAGTTGTGTATAACGAAATCTCTCGAACCACTTAAACGCTTTCGATAAAATTTTCAGCATTCGACGCAATTTTTCAAGTTTTAATTTTTCGAACAGAACTATCTCTCAAACGAAACAATCGATTTTAATGAATTTTTCGGCAAACGACGTGTTTGGTATTAACATCTGATAAGATTTTGGATTCGATTGGATTCGAAATTTATTGAAAAAATATTTTCGAAATTTTATTAGAATTATTTAATGATTTTCTTCCACCTTTTTTTATTTTTAATTAATAATTAAATTGTTGAGCGTAAGGTCAATAATTTTTATAAAAAGTTCACAACAGTTAAGAATTAAAATATATTTAACTGTTGTTAATTATATTTATATTTATAAAAAATATGACATTGCGCTCATTATTAATCGAAAATTTAATTTTTTTAAATTCTCGAAATCTACAATCACGCGATTTCTACGTTTGGCCAAAATCGGCGATCGGCTAGCCATTCAAAAGTTATAAATGTGTTGATACTTACACACATACACTGACATACATATGTACATACATCCATACCCAGTAGCGTTTTTTTTTTAATTTCTAATCAAATTCGAGTCTCGATTCAGCGGCGCGATTAAAAAACTAGAATATGCGCTCTTTTTCTGATCATAAATGATACTTTCGTCTGGAGAAAATGGAAGAGTAATTTATGACTCGTTCTTTCATCAGTTGCGAATCTTCTTCGTGCCATATTTAAGCCTTTTTGTAATCATTTTCGAATCATATTTAAATCATATTTGTAATCATTGCGAGTAAAAAGTTATCCAATGTGGACTAAGAGGATGATGGACGGACGGATGTATTCCAAATGCTCTTACGTCATGTTAAATATTTATTATTTCTTATTTTAATGACTGATTTTATATTTTTACTTACTGTTTGTATTATAAATCTACTGGGAACCGAACCAAGCTCTTTTCCGTTTGTAGTCCCACGTACCAACCACTCAGCTAATGCACTGTATACAACAACGGTAGCACTAAGTTAATATAAACTTTCTCCTAACCAGTCAGTATTTTATGAAATTATTGATCATTTTCGAGTCTTTTACGACTCTTCTGTTAGCCTAGCCGCGACTCTTAACAAAGAGTATTTTATGACTCGCGTTTCTAATCAATTACGACTCATTTTCGAGACTTAAATGAGTAAAATTTCGAGCATCTGCATGATCAATTTATGATTGCGCACATTCTATACATTTTGTTGTTGCTTTTTAAACAAGTCGTTTTGTAATCATTTATGGGAGTCATTTTCGAGCCTTTTTTTAAGCGCACAACTGATTAATAAGTTTTTGATCATCTAAGATGGTCTTAAAAGACTCAGTTTGGTGATTTTCGCTAAAAACAATCTTCCAAATGCTAGCTGGGTACGGACAACATTGCAAAAATATTTAGAATAGCTTCCAAAGACCTCAAAACGTCCAGATCTGATCAAAACTCGATTTTCGTAAATTGGGGGTGAAATCAGTAACTTCCAATTTTTCGTTTTCAATTTAAAACCCCAACGTAAGCTTTTATGTTATTTACAAAAGCAGGCAGAGATAGTTTGAATTTTCCGGTTTTTTGTTATCTTTCTTAACAGCTTTAGCAAAACTGTAATTAGTTTTAGAGCTTGTTTGACACAAAGGGACAAACCTTGGGCACAAGTGAGTTAGAGCTACATGTCTCACCTAGGACTTCTTACCTTTATCGCGAAAACGTTATTAGAAGTTCGTTTCCTGAGCTTTGGCTGTTCTTTACAGTTTTTTTAATTTTTTTGTGATTTCTGTAATTTTTTGCGAATTTCTGCAATAAAAGCGACTTTTACGTGTTTAACTATTTTTACAGTTTCAACAATTTTGAACCAATTTCGAAGCTTTTTTCGATTTTTGACACGACGTACATGATTGGGGCAGTTCTTATTTCATGAACGCTATTAAAGAATCTTAATATTTCCATGGATAGCCAAGTTTAAAAAAAAATTTTTTGTGAAATAGAAAAAAGCTTGAGTTTTAATGTAGTGTGTATTTAGAATGTAATAGTGAGTGAACTGATGTTGGTTTTAAAATGTGTGTTTATAATTTTTTCCTTGTGTAATCGACTATAAATGTGCATAACAAATATATACTAATAAAATATTTAAATTTATGTGTTCTAAAAGCCAACATTTAAGATGAATTGCCGTATAAATAAAATAATTGCAATTTAGTTTAGAGTTTAAAACAAAATGTTTACGCAATTCATCTCTTATTTCTTTAAGCCATTAGATATTTTTATATAACATTATTAATACATGTTTATAAAATAAAAACAAACAAAACAGAGTATAAAGATATAGAGATAAGAGCAAAATCATAAATTATAACTTAAATACTAGACACATACAATATACTGTTCTTTGCTTTTTTCCTTTTTTTTTTTTGTTTAATATAGTATATATAGAGTATAAACATAAATACATAGATAAAGACATACATACTTCTATGGTCATTATCATAAAAATTTTTAATTGTTATAATTTGCATTATCAACATCAACATCGTCGTCATTTTCGTTAACATCAAGACATTGATCAATATTATTGTGTTTGCTTTGTGGTTTTTGTTGTTATAATTGTTTAAATTTTAATCAATTTAATAACTACATAAGAATTATTTTGAGTTTTTTGACCATTTTATTTTTACCTTAAATTATTTTTTTTTTAATTTCAATTATTTTCTTCTCTAGCAACTTTAGACCGTCCCTTTGAAACTGTTTAAAAAAACATAAATTTTAAATTTCTTTTAGAATATTTTGCACATATGAATACTATTTTAAAAAGTCCTGCTAAATGTAATAGTCAAACGGTCGATGTTAATAAAAGTTTAAAAAAATTTCCTCATTTGTTTGCGTTTCATTTAAAAAATGGCATTATTGAAAGTCATTAATATTTTACACTTTTTTAAGCTTCAGTTTCCGCACCTTTTAATCGTAGACGGGCAAAATCTTCAAATATAATATCATCATCTTGGGCGTCATCATCGTCTAGTTGTATAAGATTTGAGGTTGGCACCTCTTGCACGCCAACTGTAGTTGAATTTGAATTGGCATCATCGTTAGACACCACGACCAATTGATTATCGCGTATACTTTGACGTGGCGATTTATCGCTTAGCAAAGGATTCTCTTCCTCTTCTGGTTTGGGATGCATAAGAGTAAATGGCAATTCAGCTACCAAGTCGCCGCCCATCAATGGCCCACTTATTAACAATTTCACTTTGACTTTATAGTGAACAATAATACCTAAACTTTCGCGTTGTGCTGGATTTGTGACCAGAGTACTGGAGGCTAGATTTGTGTCCTCATGCTTTAATTGACCATCCAAAGCTAGACCCCATTTGTCTTTGTTATTGGCCAGCAGGGGACACAGCTCAAATACCTTCGAAAGTGTAAATCCTGGCAACACTTGGCAACCATCTTCGGATTCGGTTTCGGCCACCACCGATTTATATTGGGCCGTTGAAAATAGACAAATATCGGCAAATTGCCGAACATAGACTTTAATTTTTTTAACCGTTCGATTTGAATTGTTGGCTACATGCACATTGACCGATATTTTTTCGCCATGATGATACAGTTCCTTGTCAAGACTGGCCTCCAAATGGATTTTATTTGGTTTCATCATAAACTCTTTACTTACTTCAATAGAGGGTTGTTCGCCAACTTTCGAGGGAGCATACATCACTTTGCGTATTGTCAAGCGAACGGAATTACGCTTGTGGGGCTTGTCTTCGATTAGTTCACCTGGAAGACAATAGGGAGAGGGTTCAATGCACAATATTTTATTATTTTTTTTTTTTAAGTTGTAACATTTATGATTAAATTTCTTTATATAAGTTAATTCAATTTATTGAAGTCCCTTCCTTTTAATCTTATGCCTTTCATACAACAACAACAATTCAAAGAAGGATATATCTTTAAGCCGAGCGAACATTGTTTCAGAGTTTCAGAGATGTCGTAAAAGTTTCAACGTAAGAAGTAAAAATTCCATAAAAAAATTAAAAAAATTGTGTTTTTAAAAATCCAGAAGTCCCCGTCTGCACATGCAATTTTTGTTGCAGCAATTTTTGAATTTGCGGGAGTGTTGAAATAGAAATATTTGCCATATCTATTCCTCTCTCGCTCTTTCTCACTAAAAAAAGAATTGTTGCAACAAAAATTGCTCGTGTAGACCGGGACTAAAAAATATAATAACACCAACGATCCCATTTTTAGTCATCTATCATGTTGCTCAATATGGAAATGAGAAATTTGTCAATGAAATTGGTGCCCAACTTTTCACTTGTTTGCAATTTTTTATGAAATTTTTAATATTTAGGTTAAAACTTTTACGATATCTATGAAACTAATTGGCAGATTTAGAAACAATGTTCGCTCGGTTTAAAGATAATTTTGTGGTCGAAATTATTTCATGATGTTATAATAGCGGTTTTCACGCTCAGCTGGGTTCTTGCGGCCACCTAGTATGAATTCGCCTTGGTCTGTTGTACTAGGCACAAATCAAGGCGAATTCATATAGGTGGCCGCAAGAGCCCAGCTGTTTACGTAAATGTTTACACATTTGGTCTGTCAGCAGTGATAATATATCAGCTTTTTAGACAGCCCAAATGTAAATTCTCCACGGCGAATTCTCTTGCGACTACCTGGTGTTGATCTACCTTGGCACAATTCTTTCCTTTCTGCCAAGATATATCAACACCAGGTAGTCGCAAGAGAGTTCGCCGTGGAGAATTTACATTTGGGCTGTCAAAAAAGCTGATACATTAAAACTGCTGACAGGCCAAATGTGTAAACATTTACGTAAACAGCTGGGCTCTTGCGGCCACCTAGTATGAATTCGCCTTGCTTTCTGCCAAACAGACTATTTGAAATTAATTGTATTTTTACTTCATAACGAGTGATTTTTTTGCTATTATCTTTTTGGCAACACTAGTTTTGACAGCTCACGCACGTTTTGTATCTTGTGTCACTGTCAAACATCTTCAGTTTGGTCTATAATTTAATCATGAATCGTCTTACAAACGAACAACGCTTGCAAATTATTGAATTTTATTACCAAAATGCGTGCTCTGTTAAGTTAGATGAATATCCACTTTTTTATCGAAGAATTGTGTTCAGCGACGAGGCTCATTTCTGGTTGAATGGATACGTGAACAAGCAAAACTGCCGTATTTGGAGTGAAGAGCAGCCAGAAGCATTGCAAGAGCTACCAATGCATCCACAAAAAACAACCGTTTGGTGCGGATTATGGGCTGGCGGCATCATTGGGCCGTATTTCTTCAAAGATGATGCGAATCACAACGTTACTGTGAATGGTGAGCGCTACCGTGCGATGATAACAAACTTTTTTCTGCCCAAAATGGAAGAGCTTGACTTGCATGACATGTGGTTTCAACAAGACGGTGCCACATGCCACACAGCACGCGAAACAATGGACCAATTGAGAGGCGAGTTCGGTGAACAGTTTATTTCACGCTTGGGACCAGTCAATTGGCCGCCCAGATCGTGCGATTTAACGCCTCTAGACTATTTTTTGTGGGGCTATGTTAAGGCTAATGTCTATAGCGACAAGCCCGCTTCGATTGACGCACTCGAAGCCAACATTGCCAACATTATTCGTGAGATACCGGCCGAAATGTTGGAAAGAGTATGCCAAAATTGGACTAAGCGGATGGACCATTTGAGGCGCAGCCGCGGCCAACATTTGCATGAAATAATCTTCAAACATTAAATTATATCGACCCAACTATCGATCCAAATAAATATTTCATGCATTTTTCTGAATTTTATGTGTTTTTTTTATTTTTACTTTCCGATAGTTCTTATAAAATCACCCATTATAAATAGAAAAGCATTTTAGAAATTGTTGACAAAAAAGTTGAAAATTTTTTTCAAAGAAACTTTGATTTCATAAATGTATTTATTGAGCGCTAAATTCATACTGGGAATGAAAAAATTCCTGTATTTTATTTATAAATTACTAAAATATATGAACAATAAATTATGAACTTTTTTCATGCTATTTATGTTCAAACTTTTTTCTGTGTACCGTTTATAGTCACATTATCGATATAGTCCATTTTATCTGTATTTATTACTTCCATTACCAAATTTCATAGAAAATATTCACGTTACAGTCCAATTAGCGATATAAGCAATATATCAACAAGATCTGCTAGATCTACAATACTAGTTTGCTACCAAGCGTGAAAACCACTTATAATATATTTTTTATGACTGTAATTGAGTAAAATTTCAACAGTAAGTCGGCACGGGAAGGCGTGGTACCAGGGGCGTGAAATGTTTGGAGTTATTTTTGCATCCAGCCTCAACTTTTTGAGGGGTGAGACTTGAACATTTTCATTAAAAAAATTGCTCATACAAATAACGGACACGCTAATATACATAGAAAGATAGGTGCTCATCACATTCGTCATCGGCTTAAATGCGCTGTACGAGCGTTGAACTTTCTCAACACAAAAAGAAAGTTACAAAAAATGCAACATGATCTGTTTAAATTCATATAAACACATGTGTTAATAAAATATTAAGATCGTGTAATTTTATCCGTCAAAAAATCACCATGGAAGTTTAAACTCATTACAGCCTAATGAGTCTACTAAAATTAAACATTAAACAGGGGAGTTACTCTGTAATCGAACTCGAAGGCAACAAACACTATTCAAAATTGTATTTTCGTTCGAAACGAATCACACAGTAGATTCCAGCAATATGCAGCAACATATTTGATAAATAATACAACATACAGTGTTTAAAATTGTCTCCTTGTGACCTTTTAAAGATCTCTTGTTTGAATTCATTGAAATAAGTTAATGCCTTCTATAAAACAAAAAAGATATAAAATAATAATAGCAACAAAATAAATTTTAATTGAATTTTTTCGCAAGCGCACTTTGCCAAACAATCCTATCATCACCTGCTTTTATTATTATTTTTTTTCTTTGGAAATACAAAAGTAAAATACCAAATGAGATAATAACAATGAAACGGCAGCAAAAAAAGTAAACAAATAAATTCAAATAAATTAGAGGAAAAATGAACTCAAGTGTCTATAAAAATTAAACAAACATGTACTTTTGTTCATATGTACATAAAATAAAGTATAATCATGAATATGTATGAGTTTTTATGTACAATATACATACAAACATTCATACATACGTCCACTGAAAAAAAGTAAAATTAAATTTTAAATTGAAAATATAAAAGAACAAAATTTACCAAATGGCATTAACTTTATAAAAACTAGGGTGGAACTTAATTGTAGTAGTACGTAACAGTTAACACATTCATACATACAAATTCATACATATGTAACATGACATATTGGCTTCGTGGTAAATTGAAAAGTAACAACTAAAAATCTGAAAGTTTTTGAAACTTTATTAAATTCAACAGGCGTAGGTATACCTACGTTGCATCTTGCAAGCCAGCCTTGTGCTCTGGACTTTACGATATATGTCCAGGAAAAATTAGATTCCTTATTAGAGTGGTTCGTAGTGTACTTATTGCAATTAGTACACATACATATGTATGTGTGTATATATAAATATTCAATAAAATTAGTAAACAAAAGTTTGATCAAAAGTTTAGTATTGCATTGAATAAACAATACATATATTGAAATATCTACTGTGTTATAAATAATATGAAATGTTTATATAAAAATTCTTACTAACTTTATGAAAAGTTTATACATACATTCCCAAGAGCAAATTCAAAGAAACAAAAATTTTAAAATTTATTATTAACTAACAGAATTGCTCAAAAACTTATTTATAATTTTTTTAAATACGTTAAGGATTTGATTGGAGATCGCAATTTGAATAATTCTAGAAAAAATGCCTCCAGACAAAGCATCTTTACATAATATTGTTTTAAATAAAAAATTTTAAATCTAATAAAAAAAAAAGATAAAAAGAAAACTTATGGGTGGATTATTTATTGCAACCGAACCTCAGTTGGGTTGCCAGTTGCTAAAAATGGTATAAAAATAATGGATGGTAACTGGCAACCGAGATCTGATAATTTAAGTTGCTACCCTGCGGGAAATGTGATTTTCGCCACAAAATCGCCAACCACGATAAGGGGAATATATTCGAGATATTCTCAAGAATTTATGTCCAAAAATTTAATTTATTTATTGTAGTTAGCTAATCTAATAAGTTAGATAAGCCTAATATTTGTTGTCCTCCAATGTAGGATCTATCAGATGTTAAGCCGATGTAACTATGTCTGAAAAGTTTTCAAAGCTCATATGATTATAGTCAGACTCTCAAACAAGAAATGAGAATCACAATACAAAAGCATAATATGTACAAACAAACAATACAACAAACAATACAACAAACAATTTTTATTCGATATAAATCTATTTATGATTTTTACAGCCAGTGTTGAAACGTGCTGGAGGCAAAAAGAAGCTAAATCGGTATTTTTAAAAGTCTAGAAAAGGCTAAATAGCACAAAAATGAACGAAAAAAAATTCCTATTTGATAGAAGATTGAATTCTAAGAAAAAAATGTTAAGTACAAAAATCCCCGGAAGCGCATATTTTCGGAGTTACGGATCCCCCAAGTTTTACAAATCATACGACATTTTCTAGATAAATTTTTGCTACAGTGTAACAATCTTTATCACATATTAAATCTTTATCACATATTAAAAAACAATAAAAATACACAAACATGTTAATTGTTATTAAATCAGAAGATACTTCACATAGATAAGGAAAAAAGAACTAAGGTACATACCTAACAAACATTACTTGCCGCTTTCGATGCGAAGCCGGCTAGAAAGTCTGCACAAGATGCCGAATTCGTGTCCGCAGTCGCGCAGAAAACTACTGAAAATCATATGAGCGGTTGACAAGAAAGTGGACCTCTTTGTCTGAGGAAATTCTAAAAACTTTGCCGAAATATCTAAGAGAATTCTCTATGAATTCTAAAGAATTTTCTAAGGAAATTCCAAAGGAATTTTCGACCTGTCTGGACAATGTCGGAAAAATGTAAAATCGACTATTACTTATAACTTAACTATAACTCATAACTTAATTGTCTGATAAAACATCAGAACATTTTCTGATTTATCTAACACTTTTTGCATCTTCTCGGATTAATGTCGGATAAAAGTTGGAGCTAAAATTAGAAATTTAGTCAAATTCTTGTGTCATGTATTTTTCTATTACTTATGGCAGCTCACCCGAAAAGATTTTTCCATATTTTATAAGTCTAAAAACTCAAATATTTATGCTCTCTTAAGAAATAAATGAGAATTATTACGCAAACTAAAATCTGACAATGTGCAGAAGTGACAGCTAAAAGTCGCAAGAAGTAGATAATAAAATGTGCAGTCTATTCTGTTAAATTTCTTAAAGTAAATTAAATTGCCTTCAGATAACGTGCATGCTAGTCTGATATTAATCGGATAAATTTTCGAAAATGTGCAGAAACATCGTACCAGAAAACTGCCTACTAGTCAGCTAAATGTTTGAGGGAATTTTAGAACCGCTCAGTTGATTGTCAGATTTTTTGCTGTACGTCAGACACATCGGCAAATAATGTTTCCTGGGTAGTATTAAATACAGTGGCTCGTAGTTAATTTTATGCAGTGCATAATTTTGTTTTCAAACTCCATAACAACGAAACTAAAAGGAGTATAAAAATAGTTTTTGTACCATTTTATAGGGAAAAGTGTCCAGTTTAACAATAAATGTTCACCCCTTTTGTGAATACTTTATCCCTCGAAATGTTTTCCCTTTCCCTTCTTTTGCAATCGTGAATAAAAATTCAAACAATTCCCCTTATTTTTTCACGCAGATTTTTCCCCTTTTCCCTTTTATTCACTTTATTGTAGCAGGCGAACTGGATCATTTAATTTCTATTTTATCCTTCCAATTAATTATTGAAACTTGTAAATATTTATTTTTAGGACAAAATGAGTAAATAGTGTTCATTTATCTTAATACTACCACATTTATCTTAATATTAATTCTTTGCAACACCTTTCTGGCACACATAAACTAAGTTTTGCGCTGATGGGATAGCAAACGAATTTTCCTTATACCATCCGCGTAAACATGAAAAATACTTACAACAGACTTGTGTTCCCTTTTCTTAAACACGAAGGGAATTGCATAATATTTTGATTCTACAAAGTCTTAATTATTTGCATTACCATGTAAAGATACCATTAGTAAAACATTTTCCCAGTACCCCACTCTACGAAACTACAGTATTTTCCGAAAATACCAATAAAGAAAAATATATATTTTGCCAATGCAACATCACTTAGCGTAAGAAGATAATCAATCAATCAAATAAAGCACGTCGTTATTTATGAAATGCATATGCCTTAATGTCGGAATTAGTAAAAAATTATTTCTGAAGTTAATTTTAAAGAATTCATTCACAATGTTTCACTTTAAAAAAAACCTACTAATGATGTCTAAGAATGTACCTTCTGAATTTCAAAGAAAATCATACGGAAAGCTGGAAAGCTACACAATCCCGTTGATTCTTGTTATGGGCTGTAGCAATTGCTTTAAAGAAATTGGTTGAAATGTACAAACATTGTCGTATTTTGTCGTCAACCAAGTTAGCCACATTACTGCCTAAATTACCTAAATAAGAGCAACAAGCGTCGCGTTAGCAACAGGGCACGTATTTACAATACATTCTACAAATAAAAAATACTTTGAATGTTCCGTAAATACGTACCCTGCCGCTAACGCAACGCTTTCCGCTCTTATTTAGGTATGGCAGTTAAAATCAAAATACGTTAAGATTTGATAGGACTATATATCGTTAAAGATTTAGACCAGAAAACAATTGAAATAGACCGATGTCGAAGGAGTTCTATCTTTTGCACAATTACATTTAAAGCAAAAAAATTTCAAAACTTTACAGGTATGTGATGGAAATCGATTTCGAAAACGAAGCAATTTGAAAAAATATATTTCTTTATTAAAAAATAAAAATATGTCTATTAAAAAATAATTTCATCACAAAAAATTATAGAAATTGGATGAAAAGTGTATTAAATTAATGGTCCTTAAAACTGCTTCGTTTTCAAAAAACGATTTCCATCACATACCTGTTAGTTTTTGTTTTAAATGTAATTGTGCAAAAAATAGAACTCCTTCGACATCGGCGAACAGGCAGTTAAAGATGATAGATGTTAAGTGTATTCTTACCAAATTTCAAAGAGAATCAATTGCTATCACTCACTTACATAAAAGTAATTCCACAAATTTTTTGTTATAAATCAAGAATTATAATTTTTTTTTACTTCAAAAAACGTTGCGGGTCGCAAGGACATTAAGGTTAAAGTCGTTGAATAACGGGTAGACGTCAGAAAGATGCGACGGATGTGACCTTACAAATCTTAGTATAAATTCTATAAAATTTTTACTATAAGGTACACAATAATTTTGGTATAGATATCTGATCAAAGTGCGTATCGAAAACTTTTATTATACATTTAGGGAAGTGTGACATTGTCAATGTTTAAAATGTTGCGTTTAGGAATGCATGACTTTGTTCAGTTGCATTGCAAATGAGGTTTTGGAACCCACCCTATTTTGCCACTCCTGAACATTTAGGATTTTTAGATTTGTGACTGTTTTTGATTTAGTGTGCGATATGTAATAACTTTCCCATACTAAAATTAAAATACAACGATAAAATACAAAAAAAAAAATAAGATCTTCAAATAAGATAATTTAGTTTATTACAGCAACGCCAATTCAAAACAGAGAAAACATATATTATTATCTTTGCAAAAGCAAAGCCTCCAAGCACACGTTGATGGCTTGCTAACTTGTTTAAATTTAAGCCAGTGTCGGCCATTCTCTCAATTTTCTATGCACTCGTGTATAGGCTATTTCTTTAATATTAACACACGTACACTGTGTGTGAGACTCACAGCCTATCTATTTAGCCGCGAAGCTATACAGAATATAATAGTGGCCTATATATGGCTGCCGTAGTCGTAATTAAACGACTTTAATGTAAAACATACAGCAAGCGTTGCCACATTTTATCGATTTCGTTACGACCACGACAACCGTAGTAAGGCTCAGTGTATGTTTGCACACCATTGATTTAAGCTTATACATGCAAGTTTACTATGTGCGCATGTATTAGTAACAACTTTAAACGCTTATAACTCCCAAAACGGCGAACCGATTTAAGCAAATTTGTCAAAATCGGCTGTATAACGGGAGCATAAACTGCTTTACAAAAAATGGTTTCGCCTATTAATTATACAGATACGAAAATGACACTCACGCTTTGTAGCGATCAAGGCAGATTAACATGTACCACTACAGTTCTACAACAAATACAATGCAAATGCTAATTTTTGTGGTAGAAAACACAACATCAAATTGTCAAAATCTATTGTCACTCAAAATTCACGTTTTCAATTTGAAACGAAAAACAGGTGTTCTGACAAAAGATAACGCTAGAAATTTTACGTTTTCAAAACGCTAGTGTATACCGAAACGATCTGGGGCCCGTTTCTCAAAACTACAAGTTACATATGAGTAATTCTATTTAGCCGGGTGTGACCATTTTACACAATTTTTTTTTATAAATCAAGAATATAAAATTTTTTACTTAAAAAAAGTTTGCGGCTCGCAAGGACATTAAGCTTAAAGTCGTTGAATAACGGGTAGACACTGATAGAACACGATTTTTGCTCAGAATGGTCGTCAGAGAGCTGCGACGGGTGTGACCTTTCAAATCTTAGTTTTAAATAATTATTACTTTCAGTATAAGTTCTGTAAAATTTTGACTATAAGGGTACACAATGATTTCGGTATAGATATCTGTTCAAAGTGTTTTTAATTGTATGTATTTACTGTTTGACAAGTTTTATTTCTTATAAAAAAAAACTATTTTTAAAATGAGACGGATGTGACCGAAGGGTGTGACCTAGTACGAATATTTAACAAATTCGAAGAAATAGAACTTTTTATTGATTTAATTAGTATAAATTAATTAGTATAAGTAGAGTTTATCTTTATAAACTCATAAGAAACTAATAATACATTAAATTATTTGCTATCCGTTCTATTATAGACAACAGAATACTCTGGCTGAATATTTTTTTAAATTCAATAAAAAGCAAAAACAGGATATTCTTTTCAGAGATAACGGTTTTTATTAATAATGAGAAAGGGAATAAAAGAAAATCTGAAATATATATTATACGTACAAAGAGGGAGAGCAAAATGTTTCTTGCATGATCATTTAAAAGTGCCTCAAATTGATTCAAAAATATTAAATATGTAGTACATTTTTTATTTTTTCTATAATTGTCATTCTCTAAAAAACATAAATTGAGAGATTTTTATTAAAAATGAGAAAATTATTTTTTCCTTGCATAGGGCCGTTTTACGTGGTGGAATCACTCAAAAATAACTTAATATGTATACTTATGTACATTTTTAATTGAATAAATGGAAACGAAAAGAAATAATAATTCTTGCAAAAAAGCCGACTACAAAATAGGCGTGGCACCAGCCCCTATTTTATCATCATGTACTTTTACAAGGACTAATTGTGTGTGCGAAGTCTCATAAGAATCCGATAAGTAGAAGTATTTAAAATTAATATTTACTTTTCATGGGCGTGGCACTGCCCACTTTTCTAAACATAATGTTGTATTGTAACGATAACTAAAGGTGTATGCAAAATTTCATAAGAATCGGTTTTGTAGAAGTTGTTGAAAAAGAATATTTACTTTGCATGGGCGTGGCACAGCCCACTTTTTTTATCCTGATGTAGTATTTAAACAGAAGCTTAATGTGTGTGTAAAGTTGCATAAGAATCGGTTGAGTAGAAGTAGTGGAAAACGAGTGTGTATTTACATTGTATGGGCGTGACCACGCCCAGTTTTCAACAGGACCAATACATGACGAATTGATAAACTTTCTCCTTTTCTTGAAGTCGGTTAAAAAGTAAAAACCTTTGTTTATTAAAAAGCATTTGCAAACCGTTTTTCAGATTGTAAGCCGTAACGTTGGCAAACCGTTTTGGTTTCTTGTGTAAAAGTGTTTTGCCAGTGATACAATTTCTGTACGGTTGGCATTTCTGCCTGGGGAGTTATAAACTTAACACAAAGTGTGAACACCGCTATTATAAAAACGTTTCTATAATTACCATTCATAAATAAGTTATTTAAATAAGAACTCGCGGTCTTGGGTTTAATTAAACAAAACAAATATGTAACATTCCCAACAACTACTGATATACAATACAAATAGATTAAAATGAACGAATGTATGAATATGAATTTAAATACTTTTGTAATCAGCAATATTCTCTTTAATGTAATTTGAAATTTGTCTTAGAAACACATATTATTTAATATATTAATATTGGAAGTTGATAAAAGAAAGAGAATTCATTACCCTTTAAGTTTTGTTTATTTAATTCAAAAAGCTCGAATTAACATATAAATTAAACTTTATAAATAGAACGAACATTGGTCATAGAAAACCATGCTGGAAAAACAAGCATGACGTATTTTATATAAAAGTTAAATATAAAACAATAAATTTAACATAGTGAAGTAAATGATAAAATGTGTAGAGTAACTTTAAATAATATGTAACTGCCTGTCCCCCGCAATGTCGACAAGTCGATTTCGTTCTCATATTTATATTGAAAACAAAAACAAATTTAAATTTTTTATTATTGTTTTCAATATAGATATGAGAACGAACTCGAATTGTCGACATCGTGGGACAGACAGTAAGAGTATAAAATACAAAATGATTTATGATTCAGATGTAAAACTTGCACTGGCAGAGCATGCCTAAAAAGAGGATTTGTTGTTTTTTTTTAGTTTTATTATGAAAATAGCATTTGTTTTAACAATAGAAAATAAATAAAATTCCTCACATTGAGTAGAACAAATTATGTTATTATTAGGATAGATTTCGTTAATATAAATAAAAAAATGTATGAAATTAATATCAGAAAGTATTATTTAATAATATAACAATATAACATAACACACACTGTTTTCGATGGTCGCTCCACCATTTAATCAGTGGTCACGTATTTATGTTATCCACTTTTCATATGATTATCATTAGTTAGGAATATTATGTATTTAATGATAAACAATGCCAGAATTATTTACTTCTTCGTATTCATTTGGATAACTTTAACGAATGCGGTTATTACGAAATTATACATAAACTTAAATTTTAAACATTTTGTAATACATATTTGGATAAAAATTTCCTGATGAGCTGACTGGCTGACGTAAGCACCAACGTAATGCTACATGGAAGCGCAACAAATAATTTTTTTTATTTTATAAATTGTTAATTGCAAAACTACGTAATCAATATAAATTAAATAAGATCTATTTTGTTACTTGGTACATTTCAAATCATAAATTCATAAAACAATATATTTATAACAATAAAGCTCATTGAAAAAACAATAAAGTATTGAAACATTAATGGAACTATACGATCATTCGATTGAAAAATATTCAACAATAGATACTATAGATAGGATACTATACTATAAGCCATTGTTGTATTGGTGGAGGAAATATTTTTTCGTTTTTTTTTGTTATAATTTTTTTACATTATTTATTTATTTATTTATGTATTTAGGTTTCGGCATGAATAGGCATCATGAATGAACATGACAGCTACAAATTAATAATCTTGTCATAAGGCCGAAAATTACACCACAAAGACGTGAATAGGATAGTCTCAGAAGTATA
Organism: Panzeria rudis; assembly: GCA_956483635.1. Classification (NCBI taxonomy): domain Eukaryota; kingdom Metazoa; phylum Arthropoda; class Insecta; order Diptera; family Tachinidae; genus Panzeria; species Panzeria rudis. The sequence goes on from OY101447.1 coordinate 181,978,437, forward strand.
TGGGGCATTCTACACCAAATCGGCCAGTTTGTGACCCGACCCCCTTCGATTTCGTTAATTTTCTGATATGTTTTGGTCATAAACATTTTCAGTACATTACTCCTACCAGGGATGGAGTAATAGATTTTTCAAAATTTTGAGCAAAAAAAATTTTAATTTTAAATGAAATTTATTTGCTGGTGTTTAAACATTGTCTATATGCAACATTTCATTGATGCTTTACCAAATCGTTAGTAGACTTCAAACACAATTTTGCAAAGTTACAAATCCTTTATCTTCTGTACAGACTTTCAAAAACCATTTGAGTATTCACAAATATGTAAATGATTTTCAAAAATAAACAAAGTAGGCTTTGAAAATTATACAAAACCTAGCAAATAATTTTTTATTCGATACGAATCCATTTTATTTTTCTACACCTCTATACAATTAGAAATCCATCGGATAACAATAAATGTACTTATAAGGCAAAATGAAAAATAAAATCCAATTTAACCCTTTATGAAATTTATTTGACATATAAAAAAATATTATTAATTATAGATCAATAATAAAATTGATATGTTCAAAAGTAGGGTATCATTTTAAAAAACGAAAATTTCGGTGTAAAATGAAAACCGACATTTTCAAAAAGTCCGACCGACCCCTTCGATTTTTTTTTATTTCTAAAAATACTACTCTATATTATCCAACTTTTAGGAAAATTTCAAGGTGTGATCTGAACTTGTTCTATTTTTTCGCATTTTTCAAATTTGTTTTTGTTATTAATTTATCTATATTATATCAATATTTTTTATGAAAATAGTTTTCCAGATATTTGGATTAAAAAAGCTGTAATTTTATAGTTTTTGAGTTATTGACGGAAATCTCTAAAAAAAAGTGCGTCTAAAGCATAAAACTTATACACAGCTCTAAAGACTTCAATCTATTCTTTCAGCCAGTGATTAAAATGTGTTGATCGTACTAAAATCTAGCGATTAATATGCTTTGAGAAGCGAAAAACTTAAACGGGTACTTTTTTTTTAATTAATAGCACTAAAAAAGTGGTCTTTACATTTGACCAGACACGCCTACCTACATGAAATTCGCAATTTTTACGGCGTATGAGCAAAACGGTCGTTAGATTCAGACTCAGTAAATTGCGAAATATTGTTAAAAATGGCTACAGAAAATATGCAGTTTTTCTCGAGTTACTTGAAATTTTGAGTGGACCAAACGAACCAAAGATTCGGACTCAGGGCATCGAAGTGCTTATAAATAAGTAGGTTGATCTGGTCAATTGTATAGATTTTTTGTTTGTCGGTGTTATTAATTTTGAAGAAACATCCAAAAATTATAATTTTTCGGCGTTCAAGGCATGTAATCCGCTGGATTTTAGTCCGATCAACACATTTTAATCACAGACTGAAAGAATAGAAAGAAGTCTTTAGAGCTGTGTATAAGTTTTCTGCGCTAGATGCACTTTTTCGAGATTTCCGTCAATAGATTAAAAACTCTAAAATTACAGTTTCTTAATCCAAATATCTGGAAAACAATTTTTTTTAAATATTAATATTTTATTCGTGTTCAGTGACATGAATTTACTTAAAAATATATATCTTTTAGACTTCACTAACATTTTAAGTAGGTTATCAGGTTGCTGGTGAAAAGTATAAAGAAAAGGTTCCAGCCCACTTGGGTCCAATAATAATGGTCCCTTTTTAAGTAGTGCTATAGATAAATTAATAACAAAAATAAAATTGAAAAAATAGAATAAATGGAGATCACATCTTGAAATTTTCCTAAAAGTTGGATAATATAGAGTAGTATTTTTGAAAATTTAAAAAAATCGAAGTGGTCGGACTTTTTGAAAATGTCGATTTTCATTTTGAAACGTTAATAGCTAAGTGATAATTAAACCGAAATTTTTTTCTGAAAGAACAATTAAAGGCGATTAAAATGATACCCTACTTTTTTAACATATTAATTTTTATTATTGATTTTTTTTTTACTCCATCCCTGGTAGGACTAATATATGTACTGAAAATCGGTATGAACATTGCGTTTAATGTGTGCCAAAACATATCCGAGAATTAACGAAATCGAAGGGATCGGGTCACATACTGGCCGATTTGGCGTGGAATGCTCCATATGCATGCGGAGTATAAGATATTTTCAAATCGTGCCTTAATGAAAAAAGCCATAAACACATTTTCAAAAGCCGTTGACACGGTTACATTTGGATTTATTAAACAGTCGGCAACATAACTAGAAAGCATACCCCCATGAAATTCGAAAACTGTTTCATCGCTCGGGCTCTGAAATTGAGCGCGACAACCTCTCGCGAAATTAGGGAGAACAGAAAACAGAGATATATACATTAGAGTGGTCATTAAAAATTAAATTTGCCCAGGCGGCACAAAAAATCCTTTCTTTTGATTAAAAAATATATATATATTGATGATGATGTATGTGACGGAAATCGATTCCGAAAACGAACCTATTTTGAAAGGTGTATTTTTAATAATATTTCTCTATTAAAAACAATTTTATTACACATAGTATTATAAAAATATTCCTTTATTACAAAAGAATTGTTTCACAAAGATTATAAACATTTTATGAAAAGCGAGTTAAAAGGGACTTTTAAAAGTCCTTCGTTTTCAAAATCGATTTGCATCATATACCTGATAAGTTGATTTTTTTCTTTTTTTTAACAAAAAGAGTACCCGAACTAGCTGCCTTTTGCACGATGTCGAAAGAGTTCTTTCTTTCGTACAATTACATTTGAAAAAAAAAACAGAATTATAGAATTTGTTTTTGTTTTAAATGTAATTATACGAAAGAAAGAACTCTTTGGACATCGTGAAATAGGCAGTTAATTTATTTTTTTTTAATGTGGAAAGATAACTTTAATATGCCTAAAATTGTTCACTATATAGTTTATATAGCTTGTTTCGAATATGTAAATCCGTCGAAAACTAAGGCGATTATGTTTTGAATCAATGACAATTATTATTCAGCCGTTAGGTTTATTCTTGGTAATGTTGAAATTGAATGTGTTTCTCTTTTAGGAATCACATGGATCTAGTGTATGGTAGCGCTACGTAGGATTTACTCCACCAGTATGTATTTATCTTTTCGCATTATGCTTGGTTGGCCCATGCTCTTCTTATGCCGCAAGTTTTGTATTGTCTTTGGTTAAATTGTTTAATAAGTAACAACGCATAGTTAACATTATAGTAAGGTTTGTGTTTATGTTAGCCGATTTGACCACATACTTTTTCTCAAATTCGTCTACTTTAAGAGATGTTTTGAAAAAACCTACGATTATATCAAAAATTAACTTAGTTCGGCTTGCGGCACGTGCTCTTTTGTTTAAAAAAGGAAAAAAAATCAACTTGTAGTTTTTATCAAGAAAAAGGGTTTTTTGACCGGAAAAATTAAATTTTTAACGAATACTCCATTGTACATTGAATAGCGTAAAAGCTTTTACCCATACTTACCCTACATCTCCACGTAGCAATTTTTATTGCGGCAATTGGCAAGCTTCATATAAAAAATACACACTAAAAAAATAATGTAATTTTCAGTATGGAATTTGACAATAATTATTGCTGGCATTGAAAATAATGCTGCGTGGAAACTTAGGGTTAATAAAAACATATATTCACCCATACATTAATCCTATAAAAACACGCACAAGCAGACATACCCACATTCTTTCACAAAGATACATGTTGATCGTAATGAGTAAGTTCATATTGGAAATGAATAAAAAACGAAAAACTACAAGCAACAAAAATAATGTATGTTTTAGGCCCGCATTGATAAATTCATAAATTGTTTGGTGTTACAAAAAAGACACACAAAAGATATAAGATAAAAACTTTTGAATCAGACGACAAGAGGGGAAACTAACTGATGCTGCCCCTGTTTTGATGACACATTAAACACAAATAGAAATAATATACGGCGTTGATTGATTAATTAACGTGACTTTTCTATACAATTTCCAAGCCCCAATGTTGATCTTATCACATCTTTTATTAAACAATGACCTTGATCATTTGGAGGAAATAAAACTTATTGAATACAATACATATTACTCACCGACAAAGGCTTTTAGTTCGTAATCTACGCCACAAGATTTTCCAGTATCTCCTGGCGCTGGTTGTAGCGATACTGATGCTGGACAGTAGGGAGGAACTTCAAAGTAAAAAGGATATGCGTTGGGCCCCAACTTTTTTATCAGCCTTTCTTGCAGCCTTGTTAGCGGTCTTTCCGTTGGAGCAGGCGGATATATTTGTTCATGGGCCAAATATAGGTCTTTTCTAAACGTCAACCCCAACACGTCCAAGTCTTCACGACCATATCTGAATGCAGCTAATACCTGGCCAAATACTTTGCGATCCTTTACATATTCAGGATCTATAAAAACTACACCATCGATGGGATCAACATGAGTTCCGTGGTCAACAAAATCACGTTTCCCCAGATATACGGTAATTTTGCCATTGGAGGAGCTTTTCTTGAATACCCGCGTAGCCTGGCGCCTGGAGCTTGCATCCGCATCAGCACTTGCAGCACCACCACCTCCAGCCTCATCATTAGCAGAAGAAGGGCGTATACCAGAACCATTATTTGCACTATTACTGCTACTACTGACACCACCACCACCTCCATTGTTAGTGCTTAGATTATTCATTATGTTGCCGATATTTTAAATGATAGATGCACAAACTCGATTCACTTTAAATTTCTTTGTTAAATTAACAAATGTTCCCCTATTTTTCGCTAATGTTTGTGGGCCGGTTACTTCTTTAATTTTTCCCTTTTCCGTTTTTTTTCCTCTTTTGACTCAATACTTTTCCATTTAATTATGTACTTATTAAACAAAACTTTCGATGTTTTTTTATAAAATTTCAACAGTTTTATTTTTGGCAATTTTATAAATATTGGCTTGATTTTTATTTACTAGTTTTCATTTTCGTACAAATTTTTCGTTTAAATAATTTGTAGGTTTTCGTATAAAAAATTGAACAAGTAATTAAATTCTTTTCATTTAGAAAACTGCGTATTCGTCTTGTTTTATAAAAATGACAAACTAAACGTCACTTTTTTAGACGACTACCAAATTTTTATGTATACTGGGAAAACGTCATCGTTTTCAATATTATGGCAGCACTGATACGTTTAGCAATCTGGCAGTGCCAGACTGTTAAACGGATCAGGGCTGTCAGATTTTTCTCCCCTATTTCGCCAAACTGATTTTAAAAATCGCCTAAAGTCGCCAAACCTGGTTATGTAGTTTTCCGTAACAGCGTCTTGACGCAGCGTCTTCACGAGACATTGGTGGCTATTCTGAAATACGAGTCGACTTAGTGAAAGTTACATGTTAAACAAAAACAAAATAGCATAAATCTAAAAAATTGTTTTTGTTTATCATACAAAACTTACCGTTTTTAAAAGAGAGAGCAACGAGTTTAAGTCCTCACGTTTATTTCATATGATATATGTAATGAAAACAATTGGTAAAACTTTGTTTTTGTTTCAATGCAAATTTTCACTTCTTCGACGCGTTTTTTAGAATAGCCACCATTCACTTTGATATAACGTGAGAAAAAACGTCGGCAGAATACTAAAAACAAAATGTCTAATTTTCTCTTAATCTCATACTAGGGGAAGACGTAATTTTACTTTTCCGATAAGATTTCATTTTATGCAATGCTCATCGAGTTAACATGTACTACTTTTGCATAATTAGCTATTTTATTTTTAATTTTTCACACAAATTTAAATTTATGAATCAATTAAACACATTTATTCATTTATTTAACGCAGAAATTGTATCAAAAACATCGCTTTTCATTTATTTTAATAAACACTCACACATGCACACTATTTTATTCTCCTGTACATGTGTTTTTGACAGTTCATCTCCTAAGATTGTTGTTATAAGAATTCTTATAACAACGCTCTCATAAAAATTCCTATAGCATTGAGGTAACACTAATTTGAAGTCTACACGTAACGTAACGTCTCGTGAAGACGCTGTTTGAGGTCTACACGTAACATAATATGTAAGATGAGATTGTCAAATTCAATCGCAGAGAGAATTGAGTTACGTGTAGACTTTAAATTAGTGTTATCTCAATGTTATAAAAATTTTTATGAGAGCGTTGTTATAAGAAATTTTATAACAACGATCTTATGAGATGAACTGTCAAAAAACACACGTACAGGAAAATAATTTGGTGTGCATGTGTGAGTGTTTATTAAAATAAATTAAAAACGATGTTTTTGATAAAGTTTGTATGTTACATAAGTGAATAAATGTGTTTAATTGATTTATAAATTAAATTTTGTGTGAAAAATTAAAAATAAAATAAGTAATTGTGCAAAAGTAGTACATGTTAACTCGGTGAGCATTGGCATAAAATGAAATCTTATAGGAAAAGTGAAATTACGTTTACGCCTTGTATGAGATTAAGAGAAAAATCGACATTTTCTTTTTATTATTCTGCCGACGTTTTCTCTCATGTTATCCCAAAGTTAATATCACGTGAAGACGCTGTGTTAGTTACTTTATTTAAAATTTTTCACACAAATTTAAATTTATAAATCAATTAAACACATTTATTCATTTATTTAACACATAAATTTTATAAAAAAAACATCGCTTTTCATTTATTTTAATAAACTCTCACACATCCACACTATTTTATTTTCATATACATGTGTTTTTTGACAGTTCATCTCATAAGATTGTTACTAATTCGTAACATAATTCTCTCTGCGGTTGAATTTGACAACCTCATCTTACATACCATGTTACGTGTAGACCTCAAGTCAAGTAAGAATTCTTATAACAACGCTCTCATAAAAATGCTTATAGCATTGGGATACACTAATTTGAAGTCTACACGTAACATAATTCTCTCTGCGATTCGATTTGGCAATCTCATCTTACATATTATGTTACGTGTGGACCTCAAGTGACGAGCAAATTATATGTCTTGACAAAACTCAAAACCAATATGAAAAAATATATCACTAATATTTTTCTGATGTTTTTATATATGAAGTTTGACAAATGTTATAACAAAAAAATTTGCTCGTGAAGACAGTAAATTTTTTTAAATGTCCAATTGGTCACAGAAAAACAAGCTATAAAAATATCGGTCTTATAATAACAATTATAAACAACCCAAAACATGATTTTTATTTTTAGGCCGTCTCATAACAGTTATGACAGACTTTAATTTTTTAGGTTTTTAGATAACAGTTATGAAAATTTTTTATTTTGTGAGCTTCTTGGGCTTGCTAATTATATCTGATGCTAGCAAGCTTTTGCGACTTTTCGTAATATTTGCGATTTTTTCCGAATTTTTAACATTCCTTCCAATTTTATATATTTTTAAGTTAATGTCTCGTGAAGACGCTGTGTTAAAAATCTCTATTGGTAGGTACACACTTTGCAATATGTTTATGCAACCAGACATGTTTCGTTGTTGGTTGCATAGTGTGTAGTCGTGTTTATGGTTTCATTTCAAAAATATCAAAATATATTGATGTTGTCTGATTGCATTGATGTTGGTTGCATAGTGTGGATCGTTGTTTACTGTTCTTACTGGTTTATTTCATTGAAAACAAGCAAGCTGTGTGTTTCTCGCGCGATTTTTAATGCGAATTCACAGCACAGAACTGATGTTTTTTATGGTTTAATATTTGGTTGCAGTGTGTGTGCTAAAATATGCAACAAAAATGATAAACGTGTTGCGTAAACACGTTGCAAAGTGTGTACCATGGTACAATAATACAGGTACATGCACTAGCGAAAACTCTCGTCAGTTGTGTTTTGAATGCACGTGTTTGTTTGTGTGTAAAACGAATTTTGTTGCTGCTCAGTATGTAATTTTTGACAAGTCACATGAAGATTTGACAACCTAGATGAGAAACATTTTCTAATACATGTATCTGTCTTATTGTATCATGGTGTGTACCTACCATAAAAATGTGGAGTTTAAAACATCAAAAAGCAATCAAAATAGTGCTAAAAGCACTAAGCTGGCATCGCTGGTTCTGTTTTGTTCAAGGCGAATTCATAATTGTTTGTTATAATTTCGCTTTGGTTATAATAAGTACATGCCGATTATCTTAATCCCTCGTGTAATTTTTAAGAAATATTTGTATAAAATATAAGCAGTTTTATCTCTTTAACAAAAATGAAACGTAAGCAAGTTAATACATCGCCCAAAGCGAAACAAGCAAAGACCCCAAAAAAGGTATTACCTTCGAAAATAGTCCAAGAGGATGTTGAAAGTGAGGAGGAAGTTGAAGTCCCCGTGAAGAAAGCTGGGACTAAAGAAATGCTAAAGAAAGGTGCTAAAGTACAGAAAGTTGTAGACGAGCCTCAACCAGAAGATGAGGAGGAAGAAGAAGAACAAGGAGACGCGGACAATGAAGGTAATATTTTCTGCTTTGTCCTGATTGTTATTAAAGCTGATTGTACTGGTTATCAGAGTAAATTTTTTTTGCCTAGCAGGCCTGCCGGGCTTAGGGTTTTTTCCTTTGGGTATGTCCAATAGTGACTTCGCTGAGTAAAGATCTTGAGCTAGGCAGAAATGGTGGCTTTGCTCACACTATTCGACATACTCAGAGGAGAAAACCCATAAGCCCGGTCGGAGGCCAGCTTTGCAAAACATCTTTACTGTACTGTACCATGATCCAATAATTATTGGATCATGTACAATACAACTTTCAGGGCTTTATTAATTTTTTTGATGGACATTATTTCCTTTTAAAAATGGACATTACTTATCTTTCATAGGTGTGACACTGCCCAATTTTCGAACCGTAATGTATTGTAACAATAACTTAATGTGTATGCAAAGTTTCATAAGAATCGGTTTAGCAGAAGTTGTTGATAAAGAATATTTACTTGCATGGGCGTTACACTGCCCACTTTTTTAATCATGATGTAGTTAGTATTCAAACAGAATCTTGATGTGTGTGCAAAGTTTCATAGCAATCGGTTGAGTATAAAAGTATATGAAATGGCATAGGTACTTACTTCGTATGGGCGTAACCCCGTCCACTTTTCAATGGGACCAATTTAAAAATACATCCTTTTAAATAAAGAAAAAAAACTCCAAATCGTTTTATAAATGGCTGAGTTTTGAGAGAACATCCCTCAAAAATACATGAATTGATAACCTTTCTCCTTTTTTTGAAGTCGGTTAAAAATTAAAATATTTCTCAAAATTAAAAAAATAAATAAATCGAACATTTTTTTAAAATTCGGACCGACAATGGTATTAAAATATTATAAAAAATTACCAATAATTAGTGAATGGTAAACGAAGGAAGAAATCGATCTTCGACTTTTCGATCAACCATTTTCAATCCGATTAATTAGCCGATTAAATGTAGGTAAAAATCGCTTGTGTTTGAACATCGATTTAAAAACATGTGTCCGAACACTAACATTTACTGTCCACACAGTCATTTTTGTTGTTAGCAACAGATTTTGACAATTGCAAACACAAAAATGTCCAAACTTATATGTCTCGTCAAGACCCGGTGTTAATTTTTCCCATGTTCCTTGTAATATTAATCATGCCCAATTCTTTCTGAATACATCACGCGTCGTTGGCTATTACCTCGTAAATGCAACCAGGCCACTGTTCGCTTATTGGCCTTCGGGAGTTTTGCCTCTCACCCCCCACATGCAAAAACTTTATTTTGATAACCTAACCTAGCTTTCTAAGAAAGCGTACTTTGAAATCGTGGTGGAGCACCAAACAAAACTCATTTGAACAAAACAGGAGAGGAATTTGAGGATTCCGGCTTTCTGTACAACGGTACAGATCGGCGCGAGTTTCTTGGTGGAGGCTCCTTAGGCGAAAGGCGTAATTAGTCATAGCGATATGGAAATTTCCGGGCCAAATAATTCACTAAAAATAGTAGCGTAACTTAAAAACTACCAAACCAAACCAAGACATATTTCATAGCATAAGTTTAGAATTCGTTTTATTTCTAACACTAAATTTACATGATGAAATATTTGTTGAAACTTTTTTATTTGCTTCTTAATTGCAATTTTGCAAAAACAAATGGAGTAAAGAAAGTTGACCAAAGCCATCTAAAAATGAGTTTTTATTTAGTTTCTCCTTTTTCGCGTAAAATAACTAAAACTCGGGAAACGTCTCTTCTATATTGAACCATAGAAATGTATATATCGTCGTTGCTCTGAGAAAATCAACTACATATGTGTTTTTTACTATGAGACTATAATAAAATTAGCCGAAAAACTACACATACATAACTGTTTTCTTCTAAAGCATTTTTAATAATTTTTTTTTATTTATGATATTTCTTACTTAGGTTTTTTGGTTTATAGAATATACATAAATATTTTAAATTTCATCAGAAATAATATTTTCTTGTTGAATTTAAACACATAGCTCGTTTGTAGGAACATTCTATATATGGTGCAAGAAAATTTGCGCTGTGTGAACCTGGTCTAAGTAGCTGCAGAAAAATCATATTTTCGTGTTAATGAATCGTACGATCATATAGGATAGTGGTTCGTTGCCTTTATTGGCTGACTATTAAAAATAATCGCAATAAATCTAAATAAAATAACCTTTTTTTAAACACAAAAATATTCGATTTTGTCGAATAATTCGACGCAAAAAACCCGGTTTGTCCAATAACTCGAAAACCGTGCTTTTTAAAAATCTGGGGAAATCGGGGAAACCCCGTTCTTTCGAATAATTCGAAACCGGTTCGATAACTCTACCCTAAATATAGAAAAAATGTGCTTTTATAGGTTTTGTGAGTGATATACATATTTTGTTCAAATCTCGTAGAACTATTAAAATCGCAAAATTAACTTAAATGTTAATGAAATGTTTGGTCTTATTGGACAGATATGTTTGGCAACTTCTATAATTTGAGAGAGTAAATGTTGAGTTTACTATCATTAGTCCGAATTTGCCCGAAGTCATCTGGAACACACCTAAATTGTTCTCACTCATAGTATGATAAAAGCTACAGTTTGTTCATTATTCGAAATTGAGTTTTAGTCAATGAACATATGAATACATATTTTTTTCCGTTTAGATGGTGATGAAGCATATGGCGAAGAAAATGAGGACGATGAAGCAGTAGAAGACGAAGAAGATGATGATGGAGAAGATGTTGATGATCCTTCAGAGGAACTCTTAGGAACAGAGGAGCCCACTATACCGTCTAAAGTAAAAAGTGGTAAAATCCCTCCATCTGTGCCAGCAACTAAAATTGTACACATTAACAACTTGCCTAAAAGTAAGTGACGCAAAACATATATTTTCATTAAACTAATTGATGTCGCTTCCGGCTTCCACATAACAGATGGTCGACTTCAGTAGAAAATGTGTATGGAAACCACGCAAACAATTGAATGCTTTTCATACAAATTTTCTACTAAATTCGACTGTGCCAAGGCGAATTCAGTACCGGGTAGCCCTATCATCACAGATGATCATCAGCTGATTACACCCAATCAGTCAAACTCTATATAAGAAAAGAGAAAAACTTTAACCCGAACTGTCAAAGTACAAATAAAAATAGTCCTACACCTACTCTGTATGTGTGTTGTTTTGATGATAAGGCCACTTGATATTAATTCGCTTTGGACTGTGCTATGTAGCAACCGCACATAAGTCTATTGCTTGACGAGACGTAGAATTATAATAATTTATACTTGTTTTCAACCCCCTGTATTTAAAAAAAAAAGTCGGTCCAGCCGTTTTCCTTCGGAGATTTTTAATATTTTTAATTTAATGTTAATCTATATAATATTACGTTTCTAGACCTTTTCGTAAAACCGATTTTATTATTTTCACAGGATTCGTTGAATTGCAATAAAAATAAAAAACGGATATTTATTTTCACAAATAAATTTTTGGTAAGACTGCTCACTATTCTTGGCGATATTTACTCGTCTAAGTTCGTCCGGCAGCCTTCCTTATATGTAGTAAACTATAAGGGTTTTCACGATGGTTAGTGCAAAGTGCCTGGTTGGCCAACACGTCGTAGAGGACATTTTCATCAAAGACTACTTAAGGAAATTTCGACATTTGTCATGCACAATATTTGTCGATTACCGTTTCTTTTAAGACAATGCAACAGCAACCGTACTCAAAGAATGGATAAAAGAAAAACTACTCAACTGGACATGCCAACTAGCTAAATGAACTTCTTTGTGGACATTATCGCTCAGTCTGTTGCCAGTTTTAATCAGTTTGATACATTAATGCTTGCTAAAATTGAGCTGATGAAAGGTTCTGTTACAATGTATATTAAAACTTTTTGTATTAAATACTTTCTGAGTGACAAATTCCTCAAATTGTTGTTATAGAACACACGCAAAAAAGAAACTAACGAAAAAATGTAATGGGGACATTTCTGAGAATGCTGTCATTTACATGGTCATTAATGAAAAGATGGGTGACAGTGTCGCTCTTGAATGGCCCCTGCAGATGAGTCATCCGACTGACCGAAGAGTTCAACCACCCCCTTCAGTTCGTGGTGTCGCAGGCTCTTCTGCACGAGAAGATTCTCATGCACGAGAGTCAGCAACTCGGCGTATCGTCCGTAGAGTCAACGTCTTCAGATTTTTTCTTTGAATTCTCAATTTTGTTTCCAAGAGTATGCCAGTAAATGAGAAGACTACCCTCGCCATACCATACGAATAGTATTCATAACCACGTACCAGACACTTGTTGTATTTGGATACCTTTTGTATGTAAAGCATGGTACTGTGTTCATCATTTCGTGCGAACTGCTGTCAAAAGTTCATATAAAAAAATTGTCACGAATTTCTCATGAAAAATTTTTGCAGGAGTAGTACTCTGTTTATTTTGTGAAAAACATATGAAATTGTTGCGCGGTAACCCTTATTATGCACCAATGACATGCAGAGGTCGCATCACTGCATTAAGATACAACACTATTTTTGAATTAATAATATACACTTTGTCAACCGCTCTTTAGCTTACACACTCAAGTTTCTTGTGCTTCAATAAAACAACTTTAATTTATCTTTATACAAATACTAGTAGCTTTTATTCAACATTAAAAGCACAACAGAAATGTATCTACAACATTTTGAGTCTTCATGCGAAATAATATAAGCACCATTTATTTCGTGTGGAATTTACAACAAACACATTGGGTTTTTTTAAAAACACACAATTGCAGCATACTTTCAAGGGTTATTATAATTGGTTACTTGTCATATTTTTCGTATGAAAAAACTAATGTTGATCAACATTTTTCGCAAATTTGAACAGAGTACTTAGCTTAAGCCTTTAAAATAACTGTTCTTGATGCAGGCAACCACATGACCAGGTCCTTTGGTTACCTGAAGCTAGGACAGTCACCACAGTTTGCACTTAAGACACTGCATCACGACAAGATAGCTACTTAGGTAGTGGGTGTAGCGGCCATAGTTACGCATATTGTGTGAAAATTTCAGGTCCGTACCTCTTGCCGTTTTCCAGATAGAAACCTGTGACACACAGACGGACTAATATCGTCCCTTTTCACTTTTGGTATACGGAACCCTAAAAATACGTGTTTTAAAAACAAGTTGAGAAATCACCATTGGTTGGATAGAGTCTATCCCCATATGCAAAAAATAGTGAGCTTGAAGTGCACATTAAATCAACATTTTCATAGAAAACCCGGTTTTAATGCACACTTCAAGCACACTTTATTTTTATTTTTTATGTGGACTATACATTTTACGTACTGGTTTATTTGTAGATAAAAAAAACTCGCTTGCGATATTTTTGATTTTTGTGATTACATATGTACATACATACATATGTACATTTGTTGTGATAATTTGTTTTAAGTTATCTTTATTTTTTTTTAAATCTAAATTGGTTGGCGGAGAATTCTATCTCACAAATTGCCAGGTTATACTCCAGGAGAGCTTCCGTCATGCACTGCCGCCCGACCTATACCATCATATAGGAAGGAGGAATCCAAGCTTAATGGTCTCCACCAGTTTATTCGAGTTTAGGTTGGCACTCGTAACCAAAAAATTCATAAATTGTGTCTAAAACTAGTGCATGTGACTAATGCCCGCCGACGCGAAACTGTACACGATACATTTAACCGACGCCAACCACTACACACATGCGATTGAATCGCAAAACTCTCGAAGACAAATAAACGAACAGTGGCCTGGTTGCATTTACGAAGTAATTGCCAACGACGCTTGATGTTGACTCGTCCAGAGCTGCTTGTTTCAATACTGATTGTTTCAAGTTAAATATCAAAAAATTTAAGACATGTAGCAGCACAAAATTCTATTTCGAAGTTCTTAACCGGATAGAGATTAATATATATATATATATTTATACCTATTTTTTAGAATGTAAACAAATTAACATTGTTGAAGTATTTGCAAAATATGGACCAATTGACCAAATACACATTGTTTCCCCACCGTCTGGTACAGCCGCTAAAGTTGCCTATAAAACCGAAAAAGCAGCCCTTGCAGCTTTAGCTGACGATAAACCATCGAAAGCCCTTGGTAATATATCAATTAGCATGAAAAAAGAAAAAAAGAAAAATGAATCAAATCGTGAGCTTTGTGTTTTCATCAAAAATATCAAAACTGGCACTACTGAGGAACAAATAACAGGCCATTTTGAATCATGTGGTGAAATTGACTCTGTTAAGCTCGTGAATAAATTACACTTTCCACACGCTTTTGTTAACTTTACCGATATAGCAGCTATTCCGGCTGCCCTAAAATTGCATAATTCCATTTTAAATGACTCTAACATCAGAGTAAGTAAAAGTACTGGTGAACATAAAGCGCCACATACATTGGATACACTCCGTACAGTTGTGGTGAAGAATAAACAAAACTTTGATAGTATTGAAGTTGCAAAACTTGAAGCCATATTCTCCAAATGCGGTGAAATTGAATATATAGAAGTAGTTTGCAAAAAGCTCGTTTTAGCTTTTATAACATTCAAAACGGAAGAAGCTGCTCAAAAGGCCCTAAAACTCAGTGGAGAAACACAACAAGAGATTGAATTGGAAATAGAAACATTCAGTCCCACTAAAAAGTGGACTAGCATTTACGTTACCAATTTACCCAAGGGTAAGTGGTTTGCCTTCTATAAATTTTTAATATGAATAAAATACAATATTGCATCTTTCTATTTTTTTATAGATTGCTCTGAAGAAGATTTAACAAACCATTTCTCACAAGCCGGTGAAGTTGCAAACACTATACTCAGAAAGGGTTTTGCCATTGTTCGCTTTAATGATAGCGATGGATATTGTAAATCATTTTTGTATAATGAGACTTTTATTAAAGGTAACATGATATTCATTGAACCCCATTCACAGCGCAAGCAATCAGTTTTAAAGACCAATGGTTTAAAAAGGAAAGGCTTCAAGCGCTCATTTGAAAATGGACACAGCATATTCAAGGCTAAGAAAATGAAAACGGAAAATAATTAATTTTCTAATTTAATTAATCTGTATTAACAAGTTAAATCAACATTTATAATAATATCATAAAATCATAAATAAATCTTGATAGAAATGTTAATGCAGTTTTATAATAAAAACCAAAGTCTTTCTGTTTTTAATTATTTACTTTTTGCAATATCATCGGTTATGTTCTGTATTTCATCTGGAATTAAAATGTGCGGAATTATCAAAGCATTGTTGTTGTAAATTAATATTTATAGCAACAATGCTTGATAATTGCGCACATTTTAATTCCACATGAAATACAGAACATACCCGCATGATTCGAAACAGTGGTTTTCACTCTGTGTCAACTTTAGAATTTAGAACTCTGGGGCCGATTTACCGCATTCGTTATTGAGCAGGCTTTCGTATCGAATAAAATTTCGTCACGTATCGAATGGATGGATTACCGCATTCGATAGCTAACGTATGGAAATGTTTAAAAAGTGTACCAAGTTTATATTATACCGGTTGTTGAATCGACTAAAAATTTGTAATACATTAAAGAAAAATTTTGTGTTTCTAGCAGCTAGTACTACAACCAAGTCGATTGGCCAACTGCAATAAGGTTTATAGGTAATTTTCCATGCTTTTTTGCAAAACAAACACAATAAAAGAAAATATTGTATTCGATCGCTCTAGTGCTAACGAGTGGAATTTAAACAGCAGCTACTCGATAATCGATGCCGTAATCCCAAAAATAAAATTTTCCAACAATTTTAGTCGATCACGTATGCGGTAATTCGGCCCCTGATATATTTAAAGGGTCCGCCAGATAACTTTTTTTTTTAAATGCTATAAAAAAAAACTACTGAATATTTTCTCAAATTTCTTTTTTTATTTGAAAGTACAATCCTTCCGGTTAATAATGAAAAATAATTTCATTCAAATGGCTGCCTCGGCTGGCCATGCAGTAGCCTACACGATCGGTCCAATTTTTAAGCACATTATCGATTGTGTGCAGCTGTAATTCACCAATGGCTTCACGAATATTGTCCTTTAAAGCGTCAATTGTCTCTGGCTTGTCGGCGTAACACCTATCTTTGACGGCACCCCACAAATAATAGTCCAACGGTGTCAAGTCGCAGCTCCGAGGTGGCCAAACGACATCAGCTCTGATGCTGATAATGCGATCTTCAAAAATAGGGCGCAAAACATCGAGTGTAGCTTCGGCTGTGTGGCACGTAGCGCCGCCCTGTTAAAACCAAATGTTGCCAATATCCTTCTCTTCAATTTTTGTTAACAAAAATTCGTTCAACATGGCCCGATAACGATCGCCATTGACTGTAACGGCCACTCCTTGCTCATTTTCGAAGAAAAATGGCCCAATTATTCCTCTGGAACAAAATCCGCACCAAACAGTGACTCGTTTTTGGTGCGTCGGCTTTTCAATGTATGCGTGTGGGTTTTCTGTGCCCCAAATACGACAATTTTGCTTGTTTACATACCCGCCAAGATCAAAATGAGCTTCATCTGAAAATCGGCATCTTCTGTAAGTCGATCGCAGGCCCACTTAGCGAAAACGCATTGGATGGTCAGTTGGCTTCAACTCCTGAACCAATTGGACTTTGTATGGCGTCATACCAAGGTCTTTATGCCAAATTCGTCTCAATGATGTCTCCGAAATGTTCAATTGTTGAGAACGACGGTGAATTGATGTTGATGGCGCTTCACGCACACTTTCTGCCACAGCAGCAATATTCTCGGGTGTACGCACTGTTTTTGGCTTTTCACGCTTTGGTTTATCGATGAGGATGCCAGTTTCTTTCACTTTTTTCACGAGATAACGAACATACAGAGCTGACGGTGCTTCTCTTCTTCCAAAATCCGTACGCAATTTTCGCACACATTCTGCAACATTACCTTGATTTTCAAAGTAATGTCGCAATATACACTACACAAGTTCAGTGCTCAAGTCTGGCACTGCGTAAACGAAATTTGTAACATACACTATACAAGTAAACTTTGCAGTTTTTTATTTTAAAGCTATGTGCGAATATAGCGCTATTTGATTGCTTGCTATACAAAAAAAAAGTCAACAAAGAAAAAAATTCGTTTTATTTATTAATTTTCGTATGCTTTGACTTTTATGATTCTATTGCTGTAATTGCTGCTTTGAATGCACCATAATGCAAACGATTCTTTGTATAATTCAACGAACTATGTCCAGAATATTTTTTCTGCGCTAATTTTTTGTTTTTAACTCTTCAAAAATCGCGACACAACTGAGCGTTTGCCATATACACTACACAAGTTCACTGTACACTTGAGCAAATATCAAAATCGTTTTGATATTTACACAGTTCACTGCGCGAATAGCACCACCACCGCCATACACTACACAAACGCACTGTACAGTGCCAGACTTGTGCAGTGAACTTGTGTAGTGTATGGCCGGCATAATAAGATGTCAATAGCAGCCGCTTACACTGGAAAAAAAGTGAGCTGTACATTTGATCAGACATGTATTATGACATGCTGAAAACGTTTCAGTTCGCGTTATAAAAAATAAAGAGTGATAAAAATTTTAAAAACCTACCAAAAGTATTTAACAAGTGTAAATGTTACTGATGGCACAATCTGGAAAAGTCCGTCGCATACAAATTTATTTGGCAAACTACGTCAAATCCGTTGTTAGGTGACGGACCCAATCGCGGTACTACTGATGAATGTTTTTAAGAATCCTTCATCACGGAAAGAAATCAAGTTCAACAAACTTATTTCAACGGGACAAGTAGTAATTTGACGGCTGTGTGAACAATTTAATGTATACATTACCCTACGTCTATACCTGATATATTTTTCTCATTGCAAATGTCAAATTCCATGCAGGAAAAACAGCTAACATAAAACAAATAATTATTCAATATAAAGTTTGACTTTTGTCATGATAAAAATATATCAGGTATAGACGTAGTGTTAAGAGTCAACATAGTTTCTGTATAAAGATATAATAGTTTTTATCCTCTTCCATCTGAAAAGCAATACATTTTTTTAGTTTCAGTTTTTTATTTCGAATTTCAATATTACGTTGTGATTATTTTTCATTAGAATCAGAAAAATTAATAAATTTGGCAGC
This sequence comes from Panzeria rudis, assembly GCA_956483635.1. Taxonomy (NCBI): domain Eukaryota; kingdom Metazoa; phylum Arthropoda; class Insecta; order Diptera; family Tachinidae; genus Panzeria; species Panzeria rudis. The sequence continues at coordinate 181,997,050 of OY101447.1, forward strand.
TAAAAACTAAAACCGAATAATTCGGAGTCTAGTAGCTATGAATTTTCAAGTACTTTCTTTTCGCATACAGAATATAAGTACGCACCAGAATTTCGAAGGTACTATACTCAGCTGAAAGTACTTGACTAGCTGGTATGTACTATTCTTTTCGCATATCACCCAACGTCTGGAGAGCTTTGATATAAAACCCACTGATTGAACTGCTTATTTATCATACATTTATTCATATTTTTCATTGAAATAAATTACATTTTTGAACATGTACTTTGTTGTTAGAAACACACCAGAAATATGTCAAAATCTATTGTCTGTGTGACGCACACACTCTTAAATTTACTAAGTCAGCTGTTCTTGTGTTGGTACCTGTTTAATCTATCTTGGCTGCTTGGGTTGTTTTAAAACTTGTGGCAGCACTAATTTATTGTCAATTGCACGTGCTATTTTGTTATACATACAGATTTTCATACCGCTCGCAATTTTTACAGAATATTTGTATAAAATATAAGCAGTTTTATTTCTTTAACAAAAATGAAACGTAAGCAAGTTAATACATCGGCTAAAGCTGCGAAACAAGCAAATACTCCAAAAAAGGCATTACCTCCAAAAATAGTCCAAGAGGATGTTGATGAAGGTGAGGAGGAAGTTGAAGTCCCCGTGAAGAAAGTTGTGGCGACCAAAAAAACGCCAAAGAAAGCTACTAAAGTACAGAAAGTTGAAGAACCTGAGCCAGAAGATGAGCAAGGAGACGAAGACAATGAAGGTAATATTTTCTACTTGTTCCATGTTGTTTTAAAACTAATTGTTACCCGAGCGAAGTTAACACAGTTTTGATTACAAACTGAAAGCACTATTCCATATATCGGAACAATCTAGGGCATAAATTAAGTTTAGCGATGTTGCTCAAAAAATAAAAATTCGCTATCCGATAGAAAAATTAAGAGAAAAACTTAATTTAAAAAATGTCGCGCGAACCTTAACTAATTAGTTTGCAATTTATGGGTCTCTTAAAGTTCTAGTACAAAATCGTGATTATAGCGTGTGTTCTGTATTCCATGCGGAATTAGCAAAGCATTGTTGTTGCAAATTATTGTTTATAACAACAATGCTTTAGTAATTCCATATATTTTCCATCGAATGCGGTCAGTATTGGTATCATTTAAAAGATTTTCATCATACCTTTCATGAGATGCCCGAATTTATAACAGATTTTTGCCTAGGCGGAACATTTTTAATTAGCGAAGCCACTAATCGACATACATAGAGAAGAAAATCCTTAAGCCCGGTCGAATACCGGCTAGGCAGCAAATCTTTATTCAGCAAAGTCACTATTCGACATACATAGAGTAGACAACCCCTAAGCATGGCCGAAGGACGGCTAGGCAGGAAATCTACTCTACGTCTCCACCTAACTTGGAATGCTGTGGTAACGAAGTTATGACTGTGTTGTTAAAACAAATGTACTAACAATTATGTTGTAACTTGAAAAAAGCATTAACTTGAGCAGTATACACAGTGACTAACATTAAAGTTAAAGTTAGTCAATGCAAATGAAGCACGGCCAAAGGCCGTCTAGTCAGAAAATCTTTACGCATCGAAGCCACTATTCAACATACATAGAGGAGAAAGTTGTTAAGCCCGGCCTTCGGCCGGCTAGGCAGTAAGTCTACAGCGAAGACTGTTCGACATATGTACATAGAAGAGAAAATCTTTAAGCCCCGCCGAAGTCCGGCAAGGCAGAAAATCTTTGCTCAGCGAAGCAACTATTCGTCCAAGGACATTATTTCTTATTTTTTAAGATCTCAAAAGCCTGTAAATTATAAAAATATTTCATAACTTGGAATCTAAGGCTCGCCGCCATTTTCGTTATTTAAGTTTTTCTTTTTAGTTTTTAATTTTCTATCGATAGGATTTTTTGAACAATGTCGCTAAACTTAATGTGTTCCCAAATCTAGTCTTCCATCCACCCCCAAATAAATAAATACACGGTGATAGAAAATTGAAAATAAGAAGAAAATATAAAATGGGAAAAAGTCTAGAAAACATAGTTTTTGAGTTATGGATCTTTGAACATATATGGCTGATTCTAATTTCAAATGCTTTTTTCGTGTCGTTGAAAGTATAGTAAAATATTTCGTAAAATAAACACAAATTTTAAAATGAAAACTGCTCTAGCAAGATTTAATAGGTTATAAATAAATGTTCATAAATGTACATGAGTTTTTTTATGTAATACTGTACATTATATGTTAAAAGGCGAAGAACGAAAATACTATTTTTACTCTTGATAAAAAATGGCATGTCCGTAATGCATGAAGTTGATTTTCCACATTAATAAAATATGAATTTTGCCAAAAACGAGATTATAACGGTTTTATAATATTTGCATTTGCTTCTCTTATTTTACGCATCAAATTTTGAAAAATATTAAAAATTTATAATTGATATTATTTATATATAAGGTCGAATAAAGTAACAAATTAATTTATAATTTTTTAAAAAATTCTGTTTGTTCGCAGTCTTGTGTATTGAGCGTTACGCTTTTTTTAGTACGCTTCATTGCTCAGTTTAATTATTAAAATTGCATTAACAACTTACACCAAAAAATAACACCGTAGGTTTGTACTTCTAAATATTTAAAAGCTTTGCGAACTTTGTTAAATATATTATATTGCAAAACGTTTTACCAAAAAAAATTTATTGAGTGATCCATATATTTTTAACATAATTAAAAATTTTTATTGAATACCTAAGGAGGTTATGTTAAAATTAGGGATGTAACGATACGCCGTTTTGCCGATCCGATACCGATACCGATATTTAAAATTAAATATCGCCGATACCGATTCCGATACCGATACGAATATTGAAATTGAGTTCAAGTATAGATCAACAAAACTCAAGTGCAATTTTTTTATTATACAAAATTACATTGTAAGAGAGAATATTTAAAATTGATTTTAACCCAGTATAAAAAATTGGAATTAATTTTTAAGGAGCTACATTTTCTTTGCTTCAAAAAAATCTATATTAAAAATATGCAGATAATTAGTAGAAAAGCAAGAAAAAATGTTTAATTCCTTTATAATTTTAAAAAATACTCGCCATGCTTTTTAAAAAATCGATTTTTTAAAGGACATTTATCAACTAATATTCTTCTAAATAACTTAATAGCTTAATTATTAAAAGACTTCTAAGTTTATATATATTCACTTAAATTTACATGAAAATACAGTTCTGAGTTTAAATTCGCATAAAAAAATTGTGAAAATGCGTAATTTTTTATCCTTTTTCCTTGAGGAAAAATCATTATAGAATACCGAAAAAGAAATTTGTCCTAGCATCGCTTCCAATTTGATTGGTAATCGAAAAACAGAACTTCTTGCAATGGCAAGGATATGTAAAACTAATTAGAAATTATCCAAATTTGCAATATGTACTTCCAGATCGCGAATTCTACATTTTCATGACTTCTTTGGAGTATTTTTTTTTTGATGGAATAAGATTTAAAAAACAACGACTTGAATTTGAATTCATGGTAAAATTAACCAAAAATAAATATTTTTTTTACAAAATAACAGCATAATATATTATTAATTTTTAAAATTGGTATTAATAAGATTTACAAAATAACGAAGTGAATTTAATTCATGGTAAAATCGAACAAAAATAAATTATTTGTTAAAAAACTCTGAAAAAATGTTTAAAAGTATCGTCGTATCGACAGTAAAATATCGCCGATACCGATATATCGGAAAATCTGAAGTATCGCCGATATATCGGTATCGGTATTCGTTACATCCCTAGTTAAAATACATCGAAGATTATAGATCTGAATTATACTGAATTTAAAATAAAGTATGGGTTCTGAAAACAATATTGAATTCGTATAAAAATGTAAAAAAATTTTTAAAATATAATTTATCTAAAAATGTTAGGATTTTAAAAAAAAGTTTACAGCAGCTGAAGGGTAGAAACGATGTAAGAAACATCTGTTTACAAATTTTTAGTTTTCTTTGAAAACATTTTACTTCTTTCGCACTGTGGGTTGTTATATTTTCGAAGAACGTATTAGTTATGTCGGTCGTATTTTGCTACAAAAAAATTATTCCAAATTGACATAACTTTTGACATTGCTGGTCGATTTTATTAAAAAAGTCTCATTTGAAAGAAGATTAGCCTCATTTTAGCTGTATAAATGTTTCTAAATAATTTTTTTAAAACACGATTTTTTTTTATTTTTCCATATGAACCCAAGTCAAAATTAAAAAAGTGGTCATAACTTTTAATTTCGTCCTGAGATTATTATAATTTTTTGTTTTTAGAGAGTAGATGTATAGTAGAGATGGGCGCGTGTCGAAATTTTCCAACACGGCCCGAACAGAAATACCGGGATGTCCAACACGTACGAAACACGCACGCCAAAAATTTCAAAACGCGCGAAATCAAATAAATTTTTTTTATATTTAAAGATATAGTTATTTTTCTTTTATTTTAACGTTTCATGATCTATTTGTATTTTTATTTACATATTTTTGCTGAGAAACAGCAAGGGTTTTCACGATGGTGATTATGCAAATTTGCATTTTGCAAATTCGCTGTGCATATTATATATAGTATATCGTGAACGACTTTTTTAATTCTGTTGCATTTTAGCTTTTTAAGATTTTCGCTCATATTGCCTTAGAAATTCACAAAATTTTAGGCTGCAGAGAGTTTCAACAACAGCTATGCAGCGATCATTATTCTACAAAGGACTGAACGTGTATAATATGCTACCCAGTGATGTAAAAAATGAAAGAAATTTTAACATTTTTAATAGAAAATTTATAACTTTTGTGTAAATAATTCAACATAGAGCTTCCATAAATGTTAACTTTAATAGTATGTAATTGATACAAATTGTAATGAGAATCGAAAGTCTTTTTAATACTACTACTACTAAATAAGAAAAAAAATTAATTATTAATGATTATTGCACATGGCCGGGTCCTAAATTATACATATGAAGAAAAATTACACATTATAATATATATTTTTTAAGAAAATTATTATTTGACATGTTTTCATAATTTTATTTTAAATGAAATGTATGTTGGTGCTTTACCAACTCATCAGTAGACTTTAAGCACAATTTTGAACAGCTACAAACCCTTTATCTTATATACAAACTTTTAAAAACCATTTCAGAATTTAGAAATATATCAATGATTTTCAAAAAATAAGCATATTAGGCTTTGAAACTTATACAAAATCCAGCAAATAATTTTTTATTCGATATGAATCTATTTTACTTTTCTACACCTTCATACAATTAGAAATCCATTGGATAACAATAAGAGTATTTATAAGGCAAAATGAAAAATAAAATCTAAATTAAACCTTTAAGAAAATTATTATTTGACATATTGTCATAATTTTATTTTAAATGAAATGTATTTGCTGGAGTCTAAGCAATTGTCTATATGCAGCATTTCGTTGGTGCTTTACCAACTCATCAGTAGACTTTAAGCACAATTTTGAACAGCTACAACCCCTTTATCTTATATACAAACTTTTAAAAACCATTTGAGAATTTACAAATATATCAATGATTTTCAAAAAATAAGCATATTAGGCTTTGAAACTTATACAAAACCCAGCAAATAATTTTTTATTCGATATGAATCTATTTTACTTTACTTCTATTCTTAAGTTTCTTAGATGTTCTTACTGTTTTACAACTTGAATGACACATTAATGAATTGAAAGCCCTCTAGTATACCATTTTGTACACATCAGACTTGAAGCACTCTTATAGGTTTTTATTGACGAATGTAACTAAATTAATACTATGTTGCGCAATAAATATTCTAAAGATTTAAAAACTTAAGCCCTCAAGGGACTAGCATTTAACCAAAGCACTAATTTTTAAAAAATTATCTACCGATTGTTATAGTTCAAATATTACGGATGCAAATCCGGAAAAATTTATGAATAGGATAATATTTTCTACAATAGAATTTTCCAAAAGATAAAATATATTAGCATCAAGAATTATGAGTACAGGACATTTTTCCATTTATGAAAAAATCTTGTTGCAGCTACTACATCATGAACATAATGTAGTAGCTGCAACATAAACGACATAATAGCAACATGTATGATGCCTCTTGTACGTAAATTTCAGCCTTAAACACAAATTATTTCCGAAAAAATAATACGAGGTTTTTTTGACAGCAGTCTTTAAGTTTTTGAAGTTTCAGTTTGACCTCTATATACCCTATGGTATATGTAGCGTTATGATCAGTTAATGAAAATTTGTAAGTTAGCCATTTTTTGATTTTTATACATTTTTTTACAATAAAAACTTTCAAACTTAACTTTAAAATTAATAAGTTAGCTTTATTGAAATATTTGGACTTAAAGTTGAGGTTTTTCGCGATCCAGATGTTTTTGGGCAACTTTTATAATTTGCCCGAAGTCATCTCCCAACGGGAAAAGGTAATGAATAGTAAGCGAGAAGGTAATGCACATCATGTATAATATTTCATTCCAGAATTCATTATTGTTAACACAGAACATGTCCTGGGAAAGTAATGAATTATTTTAATGTTTCTGGCGCATTAGTTCTATAATTCAATCTATTTAACTCGTAATATAATTCTTTCTCCCATATATTTTTAAAAGTTAAATATTTGAAGAAATAAATTACATATATAAACATACATACATGTATGTAAGTATATATAAATATGTATTTTATTAATTCCGTTTAAAATATATATGTATACATACATATTCATTCACATATTATTTGTATTTGCTCGATCTTCTCAGGTACGCGTTTAAAATAAAAATTGCAAAGTTTATAGGCGTCATGAAAGCAAAGAGAAATAACGAATTTTTTAAAAGCAAATACGAGAAAAACACGAACAATTCTTACGAGCAGAAACAATACATTCCTTCTTCATTAGGTGTGGTAATATACGTGGTAATGAATGTGTATTTTTTGTATCTGATCAAATTACCTTCTCGCTTCCGAAGGAATGCATTGTTTTGCTTTTCAAAAAAATGCATTAGATCTTTCATATCTTTCCCACTGGCCTGGAACATTCCTAAATTGTTCTCATTCATAATATGATAAAATCAACAGTTTGTTCTTATTGACGCATCTATATATTGTATTGTATTTTGTTTATCCGTTTAGTTGGTCATGAAGACGATGAAGAAGAAAATGACGACGATGAAGCAGTAGAAGATGATGATGGTCCTTCAGAGGAAATCATAGGAACAGAGGAGCCCACTATACCGTCTAAAGTAAAAAGTGGTCCAATCCCTCCATCCGTACCAATAACTAAAGTTGTACACATTAACAACTTGCCTAAAAGTAAGTGACCCAAAAACGTATATTTTCACTAACCAATTGATGAGCGGTTTTCACATAACAGGCGGTCGACTTAAGTAGAAAATTGGTATGGAAACCACTAAAACAATTGGTTAATTGTTATACAAACTTTCTACTAAACTCGACTGTGTTATGTGGCAACCGCACATAACTCTATTGCTTAAAAAAGGAAAAGTAAAATTACAAAAATTTATACTTATTTTTTACTTATAAAAAATTTTGTAGCATATATCAGTGTGGAAGATAAACTACACCAAGTCACAGTTTTAAAATTTTACAGGAGATCGCGAAAACATGTTCAAAATCGCAAATGGTCTTACTATAGGATTAAAAATTTGACTTGCACCAAATATTTTATATAACTCTAATATTGTTATTTCTTTAAGAAATTTATTATTTTAATTTTTAAATGAAGTTTATTTGCATATGATTGAAGTCTACTGACGATTTGGTAAAGCGCCAATGGAATGCATATACACAATGCTTAACCATATGCAAATAAACTTCATCTATTTTATTATTTGTTCAAATCTAACATATCGTGTGCCTTACAAAATAGGACTTACTGGATTTTACCTACCTATAGAGGTATAAAATGCTGAATCCAACAGTATAAAAAACGTACATATTTTGAAAAAAATGTGACGATGTAGTTTACCTTCCATCTACAAATATGTTATACGGAAAACCTAGTAGTATGTTTTAATTTACCTGCATATATGGCTCTTAAACCATATTATCCCAGCGCCCCATTTAAGGTGCAGTTGCATTTCATCTCAAAATACTATTTTTTAATATTGAGCATTAATTAAAACCAGGGACTGAAACCGAACCCGAACCTGAACCCAAACGGGTTCAGGTTCGCAGTTTATAAAGACTTTGAAACCGAACCCGGTTAACCCAAAAATTCAACAAGATTCGGGTTCACAAATATAAAAAATAGAAAAATATTTAATAGAAGAATAATAAAAAACATTACATTACATTGCATGAAAAAGAAATTAAAAACAAAATCATTAGCGCCTTCAAAATGTTTGGGAAAAAAACTCGCAAGAATTTCTCCCTCTCCCTCATGGGAAAAAATCCCGGGGGATTGCTATTCATTATTGCGCTGAATATCAAATATTTATCTGGTAGCAAGCGTCAAATTCAATCGCACAGATAGTTATGTTACGTGTAGACTTCAAATTAGTGTTATCGCAATGTTATAATAATTATTAAGAGAGCGTTAATCAATAATAATAATTATGAGACGTACGGTAAGTCTACATTAGACATGAAATGGCTAACATTAACACCTAACATTATGTTAAAGTTAAGTGTAGACTGTGTTCATGTTAATGATTTCTTCATGTTTTAACATTTATGTTAGAGCATTTGTTCTAACAACGCATTCATAATACATGTCTTAACAGCATGGCTGAATTCGTAAATGCAGTAAATTTATTCAACCGGTCTGCAAGCTATTGCAATACTAATAAAAATGCTGCCCTAATTGTACCAATCTGCGACAGAACTGTCAATTGTTTGCGTAGAGAAACTTTTGACGAAGAAAAATATTGGCATATTTTTTTTAAATTTACGAAAGTAACGGATACCTTTCGTAAACATTTTTCCTCGTTAAAAAATATATTTGAAATAAATTAATAATAATAATATATTCCCATCGATCCTATAAGGAGCATAGGGTCTCAATAAACTTGTTGAATGTACGCCTGTCTTGTGCCATCGCTTTCTCCTCACTCCAGCTTTTATTCATGGCCGATACCTCTGCGTCAATCTGTCTTCTTCACGTGTGAGCAGGACGTCCTCTCCTTCGATTGCCCTGTGGATTCCACTCTATGGCATTCCTTGTGATGTCATTATGCGGCCTTCTAAGGGTATGGCAAATCCACCGCCATTTACGCTTTTTTATTTCAATGCCTATAGGCTGTTGATTGGAATACTCCCATGACTCTTGGCCAGAAGATTCTTAAAATTCTGCGAAGACATTGATTTATAAAAACTTGGGTCTTGTGCATGTCTCTGGGTGCAGCGTTCCACGTCTCGCAGCCATAGAGAAGGGTGGATTTTACATTTGCGTTAAATATGTTTAATTTCACGCGCTGGGAAATTGATGACGAACACCAGATGGGTCGAAAGTTTGTCGAGCTTTTTGTAAGCGATTGTCGATGTCTACGCTTGACCCGTCGTTTTTTGATATAATGCTTCCAAGGTAGCAAAATTGGTTGGCATCATCTATCTGAATATTATTAATGTTGAATAAGTCTTGATTTGTCGTGTTGATTTGGAGCGTTTTTGTTTTTCCCGTATTTATTTTAAGGCCCGCTGCCACTGCAGCTTCTGATATATTCCTAAAATTTGTTGAAAGATCTGAGAAGCTGTGCGCTAGAAGACAGATATCATCTGCGTAGTCCAAGTCATTTAGGCGACCTTGTAGTCCCCATGCTATTCCTTTACCATTGTGCAGTGCTTTTTTCAAAATTGTATCTAGCACAATGTTAAACAGGAGGGGTGATATGACGCAGCCTTGTCGGACTCCAGTTTCCACTTTTATTGATCTGCTTAACGTTTTGCCATATTTTACTCGGCAGCTAGCATTCTGGTAAAGACACTTAATAAGTGATATTATTTTAAGTGGAACATTTTTACATCTAAGTGCACTCCAAATAACACTATGGTTTAACTTGTCGAAGGCTTTCTCGAAATCAATGAAGCAAAGATACAGTGGCGTACGCCATTCTACAGATTGCTCGACGATTGCCCGGAGACTATTAATATGGTCGATCGTGGATTTATTGGGCCTAAATCCAGCTTGTTCTGGTCTCAGTGCTGGTGTTACCTTATCTGAAATCCTCTTGGCAATTATTTGGGCAATTACCTTGTTTACCATGCATAATAAAGTAATACCACGCCAATTATTTGGATTTGAAAGGTCTCCTTTTTTGGTATGTTTATTACTATGCCCTCTGTTAGCTCATCGGGAAGGGTTTCATTTTACCAGAAGGTACGGATGATTGGGTGAATTATGTATTTGAAATAAAAAATAAATTAAAATAATTTTTTTATAAATTGAAGTATTTTTCAGATGTAAGTAAATAAAACAAATTTTTGCTCTTATAAAATAAGTTGAAAGTGGCTCAGAGGGTAGACCACATGACTTGAAATATGAAGATTGCGAGTTCGTGCCACGGTTGAGCCATACTTTTTTTAACTTTAATTTTTTGATTAATTTCGTACATTTCATATATTTTACGACAGAATTTCGTGGTGCGAAACTAAGAAATATTTCGTAATATGTACGAGCGTTTTCGTGCATATGTAAAATCGAATTTTTTCAGTATAGCGACTTTTACATCCGCGAACCATTATTGCGAAGATTTGAAGATTCGATTTTTAATGCTTCCCGACTGTAAAAGTCGCTATGTTCTCTGCACACTGGACTTGTTTTTTTTTTCTTTCGTTTTTTACGCAGTCGGGTTTTTTGATTTTTAAATTTATTCTTCTTCACAGTTAACTATTTTTTTGTGTGGAATACGACAACAAAGTTTATTTAATTTAATAACGTACGCAAGTGTATGATTGCTATGTTAATCAAACCGAATTGATATGTTGAGTGTTGTGTTTTTCTTCCGACGGGGGTTTTTTTTTAATTTGGATCGATTTTCCGTCATCCCACGTCAAATTTGGTTTGTAAACAGACCGGTTTCTGGATCTACTGAACAAGCAACACAAAAACATAAAATTTACAATGGAAGTGGAAGAGAACGAAAGGATAAATTACCTAGACCAAACGATTAGGGCAAACAAGAGCTTAAATAGAGTGGAATACGAAATATACAGAAAACCAACTGCTACAGATACAATAATACACAATTCATCAAACCATCCTCAACAACATAAAAACGCAGCAATTAGGCAATTAATAACGAGACTTGAACGAATACCCCTAGCACGTGAGGCATATATGAAAGAGATAGGAATAATATATAACATAGCGGAAAACAAGGGTTATAAAAAAGACGTAGCTGACAAGATTAGAAAGAATATCGAAGAAACGGAACAGAGAACAGGAACAAGAAAGGAAAACTTGGGCTACGTTTACGTATATGGGAAAATCAACATATAAACTGGCAAAACATTTTTAGAAAACACAACATTAACACGGCATTCCAAACAACTTGGGTAGAATACTGCAAAACAGAACAAACGAAACAAGACTTCATAGATAAACAAGGAGTGTACAAATTAACTTGCACATGCCAACACAGTTATATCGGACAAACTGGAAGAAAGATAAAAACAAGATTTCGCGAGCACATGAGAGACTACAACAAGAAACTGGCAGAACCAGGAAGAACACCGGAATCGAATTTCGCAAACCACATATTCGACAACACCAGGACATATTAGAAAAACAGTTAAACTATTACATTCACAACATAAAGGACGGCGACTGAACGTATTAGAGAACATGGAAATATACAAACAAAAAATATTTGACGAAAGAATAATAAATGAACAAATAAACACTGCTTCAGACATAATATTTGAACCATTAAAATATTTTTACACAAAAGAAAACAATATTCCAGGCAACGTAGTAGAAAATGAACAAGACAAAAGGATTACCCAGAAACGTACAATTACGGACTATTACCTACGTAGAGATAAAACAACTGATAACTAATAGAGCAGATTATAAACAAAATATTAAACACAAAAATAATAGTAAGACGAAAGTAAAAGAAACAAGTAGCAGGTAGAGACACACAAAATCATATAGAGGCGGGAGAGAGAGATAGGGAGTAGAATACAAAGGGATCAAGAAAGGAAATTAGGTATACAAACGAATTATAAAAGAAAGAGCGGACAACAGAAAGACGATTTAGTATTCAATAGAACACTGAAGATGGCACATAGCCGAAACCGGTCTGTTTACAAACCAAATTTGACGTGGGATGACGGAAAATCGTTCCAAATTCGAATTGATATGTTAAGATCGTTGTTGTAAAGATAAGGCCACTTGCATTAATACACTTTGGTTAAGATAAAACTGCTTTCAGAGACGGGCAATTTTTATCATAATGAACCAAGTACGTTTAAAAAATATATCCAATTAACATATTTTTACATTGGCTCATAACTATTATGATCGATAAATATTTATTTCTCTTAAAGATTTTTTCGCTTTATTTTTATTTACGATAATAATCAGGGACCGAAAATAACAGTTATAAAAATTTCAGTTCAAAAAGTCAGATAGAAATAATTTGTCTATAAAGCTATGTACAGACGATTGTCAGATCTTTTAATATTGTAAGTAAAATGTTCTAAAAATTTCTTACAATCGAACTGAACTGAATTTTGTCTGATTTTTATCTGACAACGTTGGCAGAAAAAGCATTGTCAGTCGATTTTAATACTACCTGCTGACAAAAAATTGTCAGACATCTCAAAAATTTTTCAGTTCACACGATTGTAAGAAATTTTTAGCACATTTTACTTACAATATTGTAAGATCTGACAATCGTCTGTAAAAATGATATGCGTCTGGCAGCGCCAAACAAAAGATCTGAGAATTTTTGCATCTGACAATCGTGTGAACTGCCAATTTCTTTACTGACAATATTGTCAGATAAATTTACTGTCTGCCAATAAATTGTAAGCTTTTCTAACAACTTTGATATACCTTGTGCTGACAATTTTTTATTGTCAGTACATCGTCCTTCTGTACAGGGTCTAACTGTTATTTTTTGACTCCTAATTTTTCGTCCAAAAATAGAAGTTAAAATTTTACCGATATTTTTTTGGTCAAGAATAAAAGTTAAAATTTGACCGATATTTTGTTGATAAAAAATAAAATTTAAAATGTGACTGATATTTTTTAACAAAAATAAAAGTTAACATTTTACCGATATTTTTTGGGCAAAAAGAAAAGTAAAAATTTGACTGATATTGTTTTGGTCAAAAATAAAAGTTATATTTTGACCGATATTTTTTTGGTCAAAAATATGTTTAGAGAAATCCAGGAAAATGACTGAGAAACTAGATATTCTGTCTACATTTACGATAAGTGAAACGAGATTTTCAAGTTTTATGCTAATTAAAGAAAAGAATCGTTTAAATCCTAAACATTTAAACTAAATTATTTTCCTGAAAGATTGTTTTAGAAGACCTCCTTAAATATTGAAATAACTAATAAAATGATCTCACAAACTTGTTAATTTTTTAATTAATACATATTTATGATTTTTTGCTTGATTTAGTTCATGTTGTTTGTTATGTTATTGTTTTTTTTTTACTTATAAACTCAAAATAATAAAAAGTTTATGTATTTTTATTTGTTGAAATTAATTGATTAATGAAAAAGCTTTATTATAGGTTAACCGATTAATACCGCCAATAACCGATTATAAACCGCTTAAGCCAAAATCTCGATTAATTAATCGATCGATTAACCGATTAAAGCAGAAGCCCGATTAAGTGAATACCCTAAGTGATACCTTTTGTTTTAATATGACTTACGCCCCTTTTCACAGTGTACGACTAAGAGTTAACGGAAGTTTTGTATGATGAAGTTTTCGTTAAAGTCCATGCTAACTCTTAATCGTAAAATGTGAAAAGGGCCGTTACAGTACTAAATTGTTTATATAAAAAAATCTTAATAGATACAAAAATATGTTTTTAAATCAGTGGTGGCCAGACTCAATTTCTTATACTCGCGGTATACTGTGTTTTTTTTACCGTCAACACACGTATACTGTGTGTGAGACACTAGAGTGACCGCAACTGGGGCAAAAAATCAATGTCGGAATCTTGTTCGTCTTAACCGCACAAAACGAATCCCCTTTCCAGATATTGGGATAGCCAAAATTTAAGCCCGATTAAACGACGGTAACATGTGCCGCTCGTCGCTCAAAATTTAAAAAAACTAGTTTTTTGGCCAAAAAGTTGACGTATTGAGCCATAACTCGAGAACGGTAAATAATAAAAACACGCACGATATCACAAAAGATAGCTTATTTTGTTCTTCAAAATTTATGTTATGAACAAAATTGTTGTAACTCTGAGTCAAACCGAGTTACGTCAGCCTTTAGCTCCGAAAACGTGACCTGGTGCCACCAGGAGCATACTTCATATATTATGTTATTATGTGATAAATTTTTAATTTTAATTAATTTATTTAATTTAGACTCTGAAATGGCATAATGGCGACATTGATTTTTTGCGGTTACTCTAGTGAGACACACAGCCTATCTATTTAACCGCGCAGCACATCCCCAAACAAAGATGAGATAGTGTTTGTGTGGCCACCACTGTTTTAAATCCATTAATAAAGTATGGAAAAAAAGTAAACTATCTTGAAATAGTTTAGACCTATAGATATTCATTATTGAAATATAATTACTAGAAACTAACACCCAGACTCACTAACACGAACAAGAACGTCTTGTTAAAAGTTTTTATGAAAATCACTCTGTTTTTAAAGGGATTTTCAGCAAATTTTTGAGTGAATGTTTAATTTATTTTTACTGAATCAGTCTCTAAAGGGCCCCATACACTACACCAGTATGCATGCGCAGTCACGTGTTGGCGCCAGTGGTTGGGTCGTGTATGGGCATGTGGTGTGATTGCACGATTTGTGTAGCGATGTCAAACAGAGTTTGATATTTTGCTGATGGTACCAGTTTGTGGTATTGTGTATGGTGAATTTAGCTCAGTTGAGAAAAGTTGTTAAAGAGTAAACATCGGGGTAACACACATTTACTTGAATAAATTGCTCATAAATTAAGAAAAAAGGAACAAAATATGTATTGTAAAGTATTTCTGAAATAAAACATATTCCTAATAATTTTTTAATAAGAAAAACCCGCGTTTTCCTTAATTTTTGTTTTAAAAATAAATGCGGTGCGCACTAGGTACAACTCATCCGTACAGAATTTTTAAAGATATAAATATTGCACCAGTATGCTTGTATGGTATGTCATTCGAGCACGATTCAACATCACTTGTTTGTGCCAGTATACTGGATAGTGTATGCTCTGCTTAAGACAAAAGTGATATGTAACACCGCTTTTGCAACTAGCAAAGTTTACTTTGCAAAGTTTTGATTCAGCCGGTAGAAAGACAGAGAGATGAAGTATTGCTCAAATATCAAAATGGCCCTAGCATAGTCGAATAGTCCATTGAAAACTATTTAAAAAAAATGGTATTAATTTTTCGCGGTTTTCAAAAAAGGTCACCCAAAAAACTCTGTGAAGTTGGAAAATTATTTTATTTTTATTTTTTATTATTAATGGTAATGGGTAAATATCCTGTACCACAGGATATATACCCATTATGCAAAACAACACGCACATTAAATTTGAAATTCATGTCCTTTAATAATTAAGAAACTTTAACTTTTTTTCATTTATTAATAAAATATTTAAAATTTTTTTTATTAAATTTTTTTTAGGGACTTTAGAAAATCGCTTTTGTGGGTGAGGTTTTTATTTTCAAACGACCCAAAAAAATTGTTTTCGTAAATAACACAATATTCGCTATCGCGTAGTGCTAGGGTCAAAATGTGGTTATACCCCTAATGTACATATGTACGCAATATAAAAAAATTGTTCGACGAATATTTATAATGAAGCAAAATAAGCCCTTTCCCTATATTTCTTTGGTTTTCGCAAATAATCACGTATGTTACAAAAAACTTCTTTGTAGGAGAGCCAAGAAATATTTTATTTGAAACGATGAAAACTTTTTACATTTACATTTGCTAAAATTAAAAAAAAAAACTAAAAGCGTGTGATCGATTATGCGTCTTTTTTCAAAAACCGGTTTTCGGTATGTTGATATATTTAAAAAACCGGTTTTCGGCTGCACGTTATTAAAATAACCGGTTTTAAGAACAAAAAATTAAATTATAGAAAAAAATATATGTGGTCCCACAAATTTTTTGGTGGGGAAATTTGCTCCCCACCTACGTCATTTGTGAACCAATTTTCAAAATTGTTTTTTGCTTGGAAGGGTTTGCCTGTTGATTGTTCCCATAAACTTTGTTCGAATATCTCTGGGGCATTTCCCCCTCTCCCCTCTCGCATAACTCCTCCATTTATGAACTGCTTTTCTACATTCTTTTTTAATTTGTAGAGTTTTGCTTGAAGTTTGGGTCTAAAGCCTAGTACGAATTTCTGCTTGAATTTCAAGCTGACATAAGAAGTATGTGTAAAAAAAAAACTGAAATTTGTTGAATGAATTTGACAATTTTTCAGGCGACTTTTTGTTTGGTAGTACGCAGCTGAAAAGAAAAATCAACACAATTTTTGTTTAATACAGGGATGGCATATCAACTGTTGTAGACTTTTTTCCGTTAACTAAAACAAAAATTAATGTTCAGACAATTGTTTGCTCAAGCAATTTTTGATATTTTGTGTTTTTCTGGTCTTTGAAATAATTTTTCATATATTATACGTCGTAATTTATAAAAATAAGTGAATTTACATGCATAAAAACAAATTTGTCTACACAACAATTATTCCGTGTAGAAATAAATACAAAATTTCAAACCTGAAATTCAGGCGGATCTGCATACTATGCTTAAAGGATCAATTAGACGTGCCATAACCATAAAAATAGAAAACAGCTGTTCGAACCAACCTTATGTAAAACAATGTAATTGATTATAGGTGACTTGCCATAACGCCATAGCCACAGAAACCAATTGAATTTCGGTTTTCTGCCATAACCATAAGCTGAGAGAACGAATTTATTGTATTTTTTCCTGTTTTGTTTTTATTTTTTACATTCGATGAAATTATTAATTTATATTTTATGGTATGGTACGTCTAATTGAACCTTAAGAAGTATTGGTCGATATCAACATATGAATTTATTAATATTTTTATGTTTGTTCCCTCAAAACTCAGCCATTTATTATTTATAGGCCATATTGGTCGACTCTTTTTAAAATTTCTTATATCGAACTTATCTGGTCTGTCTCTTTATTTAGGAGTCAGGTATAATAACTACGTATGTACGTGTTGTGTTTAATTAATAGTTAGTGGTGAAAACTTTTCTTTTTTAGAATGAAAAAACATAAAATTTGATTCATATTATTTCAAAACCATTATATGCCCTAGAAATTCATTAACGAAAAAAAAACTTGGTTCAATTATTTCCTCTTTAAAAAAGTTGCGCCTTTTTTTCTAATAATCCCCTTTTTTCTTATAAACCCCCTTTTTGGTGCCACTTTTCTTCAAAATCCCCTTTTTGTGCCACTTTTTGAAAATTTTCAACGATGATATTTATTTTCATGTCATTTTTATATATAAATCTAAAAATTTGCTTTATTTACTCGTTCATAACAACAAAAACCTTAGAGATAGAAAAATAAGAGAACATTCAAGCCGAAGTAAAGAAAAATATAAAAAAGAGAAATCTTGTTTTTTCTACTTCGTTTTCTTCTCGGCGGGACCACTATCAAATTAAAAAAGGCGCTCTTTAAAGACAAGTTAAAAAATCACCATGTACGTTTAAGTAAAAGTCAGGGGAAGGATAGAGTCTATATTTTACGTACTGTTTATTTGTAGAGAAAAAAGCTGTCGATTGCGATATTTTTGATTTTTGTGATTACACACATTTGTTGTGATAATTTGTTTTAAGTTAAATATAAAAAAATTTAAGACATGTAATAGCACTAAATTCTGTTTCGAAGCTCTTAACATTGTTTTCCGAATAGATAGTTAATATAAATATTTAAACATATTTTTTAGAATGTAAACAAATTAACATTGTTGAAGTATTTGCAAAATATGGAGCAATTGACCAAATTCACATTGTTACCACACCGTCTGGTACAATCGCTAAAGTTGCCTATAAAACCGAAAAAGCAGCAATTGCAGCCTTAGCTGACGATAAACAAGTGAAAGTCATTGGTAACCCTGTATCAATTAGCATGAAAAATGAAAAGAATAAAGTTGAATTAAATCGTCGTGAACGTTCCGTTTACGTCAAAAATATCAAAACTGGCACTACCGAGGAACAGATAAAAGAACATTTTGAATCATGTGGCGAAGTTGATTCTATCAAGCTCATGAATAGATTAAACTTTGCATTCGCCTATGTTAACTTTACCGATGATTCAGCTATTCCGGATGCCCTAAAATTACATAACTCAATTTTAAATGACGCTAACATCAAAGTAACTAAAAATACTGGAGAATATAAAGGGCCATATGTATTGGATTCACTCCGTACAATTGTGGTGAGAAATAAGCAAAACTTTGATAGTGTTGAAGTGACAAAACTTGAAGCCATATTCTCCGAATGCGGTGAAATTGAATATATAGAAGTAGTTTGCAAAAAGCTCGTTTTAGCTTTTATAACATTTAAAACGGAAGAAGCTGCTCAAGAGGCCCTAAAACTCAGTGGAAAAACACAGCAGGAGATTGAATTGGAAATATTACCATTCAGTCCGACTAAAAATTGGACTAGCATTCACGTTACCAATTTACCCAAGGGTAGGTGGTTTGTCTTCTATACATTTTTAATACGAATTAAACACAATACATATGGCTTCTTTCTATTTTTTTTATAGATTGCACTGAGGAAGATTTAACAGAACATTTCTCACAAGCCGGCGAAATTGCAAACACTATACTCAAAAAGGGTTTTGCCATTATTCGCTTTAATGATAGCGACGGTTATTGTAAATCATTTTTGTATAATGAGAGTTTCATTAAAGGTCATATGATATTCATTGAACCCCATTCACAGCGCAAGCAGTCAATTTTAAAGCACAAGGGTTTGAAAAAGAAAGGCTTCAAGCGTTCATTTGAAAATGGACACAGCATATCCAAGGCTAAAAAACCTAAAGCGGAATAATTAATATCTTAATTAAATTCATTTATGTTAAGGAAATTCAACATTTATGTATAACAAAACTATGAATAAAACATAATGCATTTTTATAATAAAAACAAAATTTTGTCTGTTTTTTATTATATACTTTTTTGCAATGATCTGTATCATGATTAGAAACAGTAGTTTTCACTCTGTGTTCACTTTAAAAATCTGATATATGCTATTGTTCTGAAGAACGCAATTCGCTTAAATTTTGCGTTTTCGGGTTGAAAACGTCAAACAGGTGTTCTGACAAACGAAGACGTTGGAAATTTGGCGTTTTCAAACCGCTAGTGTATACTAAAGCGATCTGGTATATTTTATTTAAGCTGCACTTACTGGGGGTCTCTATTTCTATTTCCAACATCATATGTTCACGTGTGGACCGCAGAAACATTTATTTCCAAATAAATTGCGACATAATTGTTCAAACTTATGTTCTAGAAATAATGTTGAACATAAGCTGTCAAATTTGATCGGCATTTGTTGTTCGTGAATTAAACAAAAGAAACTTGTAGCTGTGGTAAAAATACAAAGTTTTTTAAATAAAAGAAAGCAAATTAAAATAAAATAGTTTTAAACAAAATTAAATAAATTAAAATAACGATCCATTCACAGTGAATTTTTTAAATTTATGTCCAATACCACAATAAGTGTTCTATAGCTCAGAACATAAGCCTATACATGAACATATTTGTGCTGTTATTCTGCCGACGTTATTTCTTATGTTCGAAAATAAATATTGCGCGTGGAGACGTGCAGTTAAAGAGAAAATGAGATGATGCTCAATTTAAATTTTAATGTTTTATTTGAAGAAAAACTAGTAACTTTACAATATTTGTTTTGGGTATGCTCCATGCGGAATTACCAAAGCATTCAGCCATGTTCTGTATTTCATGTGGAATTAAAATGTGAGGAATTATCAAAGCATTGTTGTTGTAAACTAATATTTATAACAACAATGCTTTGATAATTCCACACATTTTAATTCCACATGAAATACAGAACATACCCGATTGTTATAAATAATAATTTGCAACAACAATGCTTTGCTAATTCCGCATGGAATTCAGAACACACCCGTTTATGTTTTGTTATGATAAAAAAATATGTTTTATTGCTGGAACACAACTTCGCAAAATAGCAAAACGCTAGAAAATCGCGCAGTTTTCAGAACATGTTGAATGAAATGCGTTTAAATCCCTACAGCGTTCTTGCTTGCTATATTGGCTTTAAAAAGGCTACAACCGAAAGAAGTTCATAAGTAAACAATTGAGACAGACAATTGACAAACACGCAATTTACACCATGATTTTTAAGACATGTCTTTTTTTAAATTCTCTTAAAGTTGCTACCAAAAACATTTTGCATTTATACAATGATTTTTCATTTCATGTCTTCTTTGTACATTACTCTCAAAATCCGCTTTATTTACTCGTTCATAACAAAAACCCTAACACAATAACATAAGAGAGAGAAAATGCAAATGGAGCTAAAGAATTATATGAAAAAATCTCGAAAACAGATAACTTGTCTTTTTTTCTACCCCGCTTTCTTCTCTACCCCGCTCACTCTCATACAAAATAAGACGTGATTTAAAGACAAGTGAAAAAAATCACCGTATAAATTGCCTGAAACTCAAAACAAATTTTTAATTAAAATCGTGAAAAAACGTTAAAAGTTTTTCTTCAAATAAAAAGAAAACATTATTAAGTTTTAATTGTGCATCATTTCATTTTTTCTTTAAAGTGCACTTTAAATAAAATAGACCAGGGGGCCGGCCCGTTTCGCAAAAAGTACAAGTTACAAATCTACAAGTAAAATACACACAAAACAATAACATTTGTAAAAGTGTTGTTGTTTTGTGTGTCTTTACTTGTATATATGAGTGGTTCCACGTAAAACGGCCCTATGCAAGAAAAAAATAATTTTTTTTTCACTTTTAATAAAAATCTCTCAATTGATGTTTTATAGAGAATGGCAATATAGAAAAAATAAAAAAATACACTATTTAATATTTTTTAATCAATTTGAGGCACTTTTAAATGATCATACAAGAAACATTTTGCACCCTCTTTGTATGTTTAATATTTATTTCAGATTTTCTTTTATTCCCTCTGGACAGAATATACTTTTTTTCTTTTTCTTGAATTTAAAAGAAAAATTCAGCTAGAGTACTCTGGTGTTTATAATAGAACGGATAGAAAATAATTTAGTCTGGGTTTTTGAGATCTCAGTTAAACTCGGTTTAGTTAATCTGGAAACAGCTTTGTGCCGCCATCACCAAGTTTTTATACAAAATTTTGACGGAACAGCTTAGTTTTGCTAGAGTATTCTGGTGTTTATAATAGAACGGATAGCAAATAATTTAGTCTGGGTTTTTGAGATCTCATTTAAACTCGGTTTAGTTAATCTGGAAACAGATTTGTGCCGCCATTACCAAGTTTTTATACAAAATTTTGACGGAACAGCTTAGTTTTGCTTAAAATGTTTGTCTTTAATGAAATAATACAACATAAATCACATTTCGCGGGAAAAATCAGAGTTTCACACTACGTTTAACTAAGTTTAGACTTAATCCACATCTCAAAAACTTTAAAGTCTTATTATTTTCTTATAAGTTTATCTTTATATTATTTATATTAATTAAGTCAATAAAAATATTTATTTCTTCGAGTTTTTTAAATTTTCGTACTAGGTCACACACGTCAGTCGCACCCGTCTCATTTTAAAAATGTTTTTTTTTATAAGAAAAAAAATTTTTTGTCAAACAGTAAATACATACAATTAAAAACACTTTGAACAGATATCTATACCGAAATCATTGTGTACCCTTATAGTCAAAATTTTACATAACTTATACTGAAAGTAATAATTATTTAAAACTAAGATTTGTAAGGTCACACCCGTCGCAGCTCTCTGACGACCATTCTGAACAAAAATCGTGTTCTATCAGTGTCTACCCGTTATTCAACGACTTTAAGCTTAATGTCCTTGCGAGCCGCAATATTTTTTTAAGTAAAAAATTGTATATTCTTGCTTTATAAAAAAAAATTGTGTAAAATGGTCACACCCGGCTAAATGGAATTACTCATATGTAACTTGTAGTTTTGAGAAACGGGCCCCAGATCGTTTCGGTATACACTAGCGTTTTGAAAACGTAAAATTTCTAGCGTTATCTTTTGTCAGAACACCTGTTTTTCGTTTCAAATCGAAAACGTGAATTTTGAGTGACAATAGATTTGGACAATTGGATATTGTGTTTTCTACCACAAAAATTAGCATTTGCATTGTTGTATTTGTTGTAGAACTGTAGTGGTACATGTTAATCTGCCTTGATCGCTACAAAGCGTGAGTGTCATTTTCGTATCTGTATAATTAATAGGCGAAACCATTTTTTGTAAAGCAGTTTATGCTCCCGTTATACAGCCGATTTTGACAAACATACCCTTTTAAAGATAACACAAAGGGACCAACCATGGACCCAAGTGTGCGCAAGCAGCCTGTACAACCTAACCTACCCTTTTAAAGATATTTATGGACAGATGTACAATATATATTTGTTTAAATCGGTTCGCCGTTTTGGGAGTTATAAGCGTTTAAAGTTGTTACTAATACATGCGCACATAGTAAGCTTGCATGTATAAGCTTAAATCAGTGGTGTGCAAACATACACTCAGCCTTACTACGGTTGTCGTGGTCGCAACGAAATCGATAAAATGTGGCAACGCTTGCTGTATGTTTTACATTAAAGTCGTTTAATTACGACTACGGCAACCATATATAGGCTACTATTATATTCTGTATAGCTTCGCGGCTAAATATATAGGCTGTGAGTCTCACACACAGTGTACGTGTGTTAATATTAAAGAAATAGCCTATGCACGAGTGCATAGAAAATTGAGAGAATGGCCGACACTGGCTTAAATTTAAAGAAGTTAGCAAGCCATCAACGTGTGTTTGGAGGCTTTGCTTTTGCAAAGATAATAATATATGCTTTCTCTGTTTTGAATTGGCGTTGCTGTAGTAAAGGCATTATACTAAAATGGAAGAGAATTCAATAAACTAAATTATCTTGTTTGAAGATGTTATTTTTTTGTATTTTATCGTTGTATTTTAATTTTAGTATGGGAAAGTTATTACATATCGCACACTAAATCAAAAACAGTCACAAAGCTAAAAATCCTAAATGTTCAGGAGTGGCAAAATAGGGTGAGTTCCAAAACCTCATTTGCAATGCAACTGAACAAAGTCCTGCATTCCTAAACGCAACATTTTAAACATTGACAATGTCACACTTCCCTAAATGTATAATAAAAGTTTTCGATACGTAAACAAGAGCAAATTGTGTATCACTAATTTTGTTGCTGCTTTTTTTACAAAGTACACAACACAGTTGGTTACTTTGTATAGAAATAGTAGCAAAACCACATCACTGCAATGTGTTTTGACGTTTTGGAACTCACCCATACTGTTTATGCTATGCTAGCGATTCAAGAAAATGCTTTCGAATTGAAATGTAAATAAGATACAAATTCGGACATTTTCTAAATTAATATAGCATGTTAGTAGTCAATTATTCTCGACAAAGAGTAGACAAGTGACGCTTTTTGCTGCCGTGTTGATGTGACGTCGACAACGCCATTCATAATAGGAAGGCATATATTCTGCGTATATTTTACTGTGTCGCTTGTGATATTTTTATTTTTGTGATTACATAATTTGTTTTAAAATAAATATGAAATGTAACAAATCTAAATTCTGTCCTGATGTAGAATTAGCATCACATTTTGCTTCGAAGCTCTTAAAATTATTTTCCGGATAGAGACTTAATATATGTAAATATTTAAACCTATTTTTTAGAATGTAAACAAATTAACATTGTTGAAGCATTTGCGAAATTCGGAGCAATTGACCAAATACATATTGTCACCACACCGTCTGGTACAACCGCTAAAGTTGCCTATAAAACCGAAAAAGCAGCCCTTGCAGCGTTAGCTGAAGATAAACAACTGAAAGTCATTGATAACCCTATATCAATTAGAATGGAAAATGAAAAGAATAAAATTGAATTAAATGGTGGTGGCCATAGTATATTCGTAAAAAATCTTAAATCTCATACTACTAAGGAACAGGTAACAGAACATTTTGAATCATGTGGCGAAATTGACTCTGTCAAGCTCCTGAATCAATTTCACAACTCTCCATACGCCTATGTTAACTTTACCGATAACTCAGCTATTTCGGCTGCCCTAAAATTGCATAATTCAATTTTAAACGGCGTTAATATTAAAGTAAATGAATATATTGAAAGAAATAAAGGTCCATGTATATTTCATAACCTCCGTACAGTTGTGGTGAAGAATAAACAAAGCTTTGATAGTATTGAAGTTGCAAAACTTGAAGAGATATTCTCCAAATGCGGTGAAATTTATTATATAGAAGTATTGTGCAAAAAGCTCGTTTTAGCTTTTGTTACATTCAAAACGGAAGAAGCTGCTCAAAAGGCCCTGAAACTGAGTGGAAAGAGTCGACATGGTATTGAATTGGAAATAGAACCATTTAGTGCGACTAAAAAGTGGACTACCATTCACGTTACCAATTTACCCAAGGGTAGGTATTTTGTCTTCTATGCATTTTTAACAAGAATTAAACACTAAATACATATTGCTTCTTTTCATTTTTTATAGATTGCACTGAAGAAGATTTAATAAACCATTTCTCACAAGCCGGTAAAATTGCAAAGATTATACTCGAAAGAGATTTTGCCATTATTCGCTTTAATGATAGCGACGGTTATTGTAAATCATTTTTGTATAATGAGAGTTATATTAAAGGTCATGTAATATTCATTGAACCCCATTCACAGCGCAAGCAATCAGTTTTAAAGAATCAGTTTTAAAGAACAAGGGTTTATAAAAGAAATGCTTCAGACGTTCTTTTGCAAATGGACACAGTATATGCAAGGCTAAGAAACCTTAAACGGAATAATTAATTTCTTAATTTAATTCGTCTATGTTAAGTTAACTCAACATTTATAATGTTATAACAAAATTATAAATAAAACATGATGGCAATCTTAATGCACTTTTATAATAAAAAATAAGTTTTTCCGTTTTTTATTATTTACTTTTAGCAACAATCTTTTAAATATTCAGAAGTACAAACCTACGCTGTTATTTTAGTATCTGTTGTTAATTCAATTGCAACAATTGAACTGATTAATAAAGTATGTTAAAAGAGTAACGCTAAATACACATAGCTGCGGACAATAACATTTTCTTTAAAAAAATTACAATTCCTATTATTTTTCAAATATTTTATGTATAAAATAAGAAAAGCAAATTCAAATGTTCTAAAAACGTTATAAATTTTGTTTAAATGAAATTTATTTGCTGGTGTTTAAGCATTGTCTATATGCAACATTTCATTGGTGCTTTACCAAATCATCAGTAGACTTCAAACACAATTTTGAACAGTTACAAACCTTTTATCTTATGCACAAACTTTTAAAAACCATTTGAGAAATTTACAAATAAATGATTTTCAAAAATAAGCATATCAGGTTTGGAACTTATACAAAACCCAGCAAATAATTTTTTTTTATTCGATATGAATCTATTTCATTTTTCTACACCTTTATACAATTAGAAATCCATTGGATAACAAGAAAAGTATTTATAAGGCAAAATGAAAAATAAAATTCAAAGTAAACCTTTAAGAAATTTATTATTCGACATAATGTCATTATTTTATTTTTTCTTGTTATCCAATGGATTTCTAATTGTATAAAGGTGTAGAAAAATAAAATAGATTCATATCGAATAAAAAAAAATTATTTGCTGGGTTTTGTATAAGTTCCAAACCTGATATGCCTATTTTTGAAAATCATTTATTTGTAAATTTCTCAAATGGTTTTTAAAAGTTTGTGCATAAGATAAAGGGTTTGTAACTGTTCAAAATTGTGTTTGAAGTCTACTGATGATTTGGTAAAGCACCAATGAAATGTTGCATATAGACAATGCTTAAACACCAGCAAATAAATTTCATTTAAAATAAAATAATGACATTATGTCGAATAATAAATTTCTTAAAGTTATAAATTTAGTCAAAATTCTAAATTTCTTAATGTGGAATATCAACACCAAGGTGAATTAATTTTATCAGGTGGTGTTGATTCTAAAACAACTACAACATTACAATAACATTTGACATCTCAGCCCCTATGTCAACGTATACAAATTTTGACATCCGATCATCTAATTTGCGGAAAAAAAGTAGAACTGCTGTGCTTATGATATCACCTGTATAAATCCACCTTGATCAACACCATGCAATTCGGACACGTCATTTTGTATTAAAAAAACAAATACTTTCATTCTTTGTTTTTAACACATAATCGTCATTCTTATACTAAAAAAATTTATGTACATTTATTTATAATATATTAAATCATGCTAGAGTAGATTTCATTTTAAAATTTATGCGTGTATTGTATGAAATATTTTTAAAGTCATTAACCCGTTGAGTGAAATGAAATTTAAAACATTTTTAACCTGACTGTTTACGTAAAAACACCGTTATCTCAAATATATAGCGGTAGTCAGGGGTGTTTTTTATTTAATAGGTAACCTTCCAAGCTTTCATTTGGTGGATATTTGTAAGCTGTCACTTATGAAATATGAACTCAAATATGAGTTTATATACCAGTTTTTAAAAGTACTTCGTATTACACAATAAAAGTTTTTAGTAAGCGACGCCGTTGTTCCAAATACCATAGAAGAGAAAATCTTTGCGTCCGTTGATTCAGTAAATAAGTGATGTATCGTATTTCGAACGTTTTCCTATCCGAAGACGGTCAGAAAACTTACCGAAAATCATATGAGTGGTTGCCAAGAAAACGAACCTCTTTGTGTGCGAAAATTCTAAAAACTTTGTCAAAGTTGAAACGGTTAACTTAACTCTCTTTACTTTATATATTTGATTGGATGTATTCTATTCCAGAACATCAATTTTATACTTACATACATCATATTTTTCTATCATGTAAATATTATATTTCTTTGATATTAGTGAAATTTATATAGTAATTTAAGTTATATTTTATTAAGCAATATTGTTAGCCTACTAACCATATACAGCCTTCATGGGGTCGGTTACTTAAATGAATTTTTAAATAAAAATAAAATGTCTGAGCGAATTCCTTACGTATTCTTAAGTTTTCTCTAGGGAAACTCTAATAAAGCAATTTTCGACATGTGTGAACAATGTCGGAAAATTTTCTGGCAAATAATCAGAAAATTTTCCGATTTAACTCACAGCTTTTACGCGGTCTCGTATTAATGTCGGATCTAAAATTAGAAGTTTATCAGAAATGTATAAAATTCGCAAATAAAATCAAAATTTTGTAGAACAAAAGAAGATTTTTTTTAGCATGCTACGAAATGTAATTACGTGAGTGCGTGAAAAAATAGATTTTTAAAATCATGCACGGTACTTAATTTTGAAATCACGCTCGCGCACTATTGCGTGATTATTTCTTAATTTAATCACGAACATGCGTGATTTACTCATGAATCACGCGTGACACGAAAAATTCACGATATTTGCACCTCTCTAATAACAATCTTGAAAAATTATTTTTCCCCACCTTTTTGCGATATAGAAATCTGCGATATCAGTTTACTTTTGCTAAAGATTTACTATTGCTTCGTGAACGAAACATCGATATCGAAAGATTTGCTGCCACAAACGATTAAGCTCTAGCAGATATTTCTCTTTTCGACTTCGATAGTCGTTCTCGAAAGTTTTGTCCGAGAAATGTTTACGCAACATTCGAACGCGATATTATTTTCGGAAGTCTTTGGTTGCTGGAAATATATAAAAATTAATATTTGCTTGTCTGTTTATTTGTTCGTATTCTATGTGCTGTCAAACTGCTATCCAAAGGCGATAAATCATTGTGAACCTATTCTATGGACCTACACGGAAGTTATAGTCTAAGTTTTTCTTGAAAATTTCAAGGAATTGTATCACCTCCCATACGAGTAAAACTAGGTATTCAGCCTGTTCACAGAATCCAATATGGATTGGTTTGGTATCGTTTTCTCTACAAAACCGGTTGATTGCGTTCATAAAATCCTTTTATACTTGGATTTGCAAAATTTCCGCTACTTTAGGTTAGGTTAGGTTGAACAGGCTGCCGGTTTCTAACAACCGGCCCACTTGGGTCCCTTGTGATGCCTGGGATGGATAGTAGGGAAATTCAGAGAGGTGCCCCTCCTATCCCAGAGGTTGGGTCGGTGTTAAACCAACCCGAGTATCGTATGAATGAATTTATTCCCCTAATGTCGCATTCCCCCTGGTCTGCTAGTTCGGGTAGTGACGGATTTCCCAAGTATGACGCCCTATTTCTATATAGTGCTGGACATCGACAGAGGAGGTGCTTGACAGTTTCTTCCTCCTCCTCGTTCTGGCAACTTCTGCAGAAATCGTTAAAAGGAAGATTAATCTTCTGGCATGGACACCAATGAGACAGTGCCCTGTTATGACCGCCACGAGTATACGCAGCTGTTGACGAGGGAGCCCGAGTATGGTTGCAGATCTTGCGAAGTTATACTGGGGCCAGATGGATCTGGAAACCTCACAAGTGATTTCATTTGTCCATCTGGTTTGCGCTTCTCTAAATAGTTGGTGCTGAATTTGTATTTTACAGCTTTTTAGTGGGACACCTACTAACCAGTCGATGTCATTTTCATGTAGGCGGGCACCAGCCTTGGCTAGGCCGTCCGCAATAATGTTACCGGGCACCCCCGCGTGGCCCGGTACCCAGAAGAGCCCTTGGTTCGCATGTCTCGCCATCTCATTCAGAGATGCCCGGCATTCTTTAACCAATTCCGATGTTGTGTAAACACCAGATAGAGCATGTAGTGCCGCCTTACCCTGCGGTAAATGGAACTGGCACAAAACAAGTCACGTGACCGGTCCCCAGGTGGTAGGGACCAGTCCGAGTTCTAACAGTTCCTATGAAGCGGACCAGCCACTTTTACATGGGGATGGCCTAGGATGGGGCTAATTGATACTTTGTATGCACCTTGTAACTTGTCTCTGAACTATCTTATGGAGTCCTAATCGGTGTAGAATAATATAGATTATATATAAATATTATTCCCAAATTCAACTGTAATTCGATTAATTTAATCGATTAATTAATTTTTTTTATTGTTACAAATCCAAGTAGAAATTGTATTTTATTTTTAAGCGGTGTCTTTGATAGGATTCGAACCGACAACCTATGGCATGACAGGCTAGTACACTACCCACTCGACCACAGGGGAACTTATATTTCAATGTTGTAAATACCAGTTAAGCTGGAATTAATATCTCAATATAGTTACGGAACAGGTTCCTGAGTGGAATGGCGATCTCATTGAAGGGAGACAATTAATAGTATACACATACTATATAATAGGCCTTTGATCCAGGTGTATCGAATTAATTCAGTGCCGTTTACTAATATACTAGCCGGAGTAGCAACTAAATTGACTGAAAATAATTAATATGTGACCATTTACATAATGTCTTTTTTTCACCATTCACTACTCCTTATTTTTGGTACCAGTCTCACTTTCTCAAGTCATGGGACGAGTACTTTTGGATCATTTGTCACCAAATTTTCCGCAGGGTACTGTCGGTACAAATTCGGATGTCCTGATCGAATATGCTGTAGTGCCTTAACCAGTTGGCTGCCCTTTTGATTGCCGATATTTGAGCCTGAGTGATGCTACATTGGTTTGGTAGCCTAAAGTTTATCCTACGTTGCATTTGTGGGATGTAGAAACCCCCGCCTACTCCGATGCCCGACTTTAACCCATCGGTGTAGATCTCGAGCACATCCTCATATTGGTGTATGTAGTTTGCCTCAGAGGATGTGCCCGAGAAGTCCACCACGAATCTCTTGTCGGGCATCAGAGTAGGTGAGCAGTAGTCAGTGTGGTCGGGAAGATCTGAGATTTTCCCTAATATCGTCGCATGGCCTACGTTACCCCGCTTCCATGCACCTGAGGCATCTAGTCTAACCGCCGAGCTCATGGCCAGTTGTTTGATCATGAGTTCAGCAGGAAGCCAATGCTAAGAAACGGAATTAATTGTTCATGGATTAGAGTTCAGGAGCCCTTTAATTTATGCGTTTATCAGGTAGAACACATTTTTCCTAGCCTCTTATTACTAAATATGTACATAATTTAGTAAACGATATTTTGAATTTTGAACGAAAATAAACACTTTATGAACAAAGCAATTCCGTTAAGTTTTCATGAACGCATTCACAATTGGAATTGCGTTTCCAATCCAATTCCGTATCGGATCCTATGAACAGGCAGAATATACTATTTCACTCACGCATTGGTTTATTTGTAGGGAAAAACTTTCGCTTGCGATATTTTTGATTTTTGTGAATACATAACTTTAAGACATGTAATAGCGCTAAATTATTTATTGATGTAGAACTATGATCGCATTTTACTTCGAAGCTATTAAGATTGTTTTCCGGATAGAGACTTAATATACATTTAAACCTATTTTTTTAGAATGCAAACAAATTAACATTGTTGAAGTATTTGCAAGATATGGAGCTATTGACCAAATACATATTGTTACCACACCGTCTGGTACAGCCGCAAAAGTTGCCTATAAAACCGAAAAAGCAGCCCTTAAAGCCTTAGCTGACGATAAACAAGTCAAAGTCATTGATACCGCTGTATCAATTACCATGAAAAATGAAAAGAATAAAATTGAACTAAATCGTGACCGTTGTGTTCACGTCAAAAATATTAAAGCTGGCACTACCGAGGAGCAGATAAAAGAATATTTTGAATCATGTGGCGAAGTTGATTCTATAAAGCTCGTGAATAGATCAAACTTTGCATTCGCCTATGTTACATTTACCGATGAGTCAGCTATTCCGGATGCCCTAAAATTGCATAACTCAATTTTAAATGACGCTAACATCAAAGTAACTAAAAATACTGGAGAATATAAAGGGACACATGTATTGGATACACTCCGTACAGTTGTAGTGAGGAACAAACAAAGCGTTGATAGTGTTGAAGTTGCAAAACTGGAAGCCATATTCTCCAAATGCGGTGAAATTGATTTCATAGAAATAGTGTGCAGAAAGCTAGTTTTAGCTTTTATAACATTCAAAACGGAAGAAGCTGTTCAAGAGGCCCTGAAACTGAGTGGAAAAACTCAACAAGATATTGAATTGGAAATAGAACCATTCAGTGCGACCAAAAAGTGGACTACCATTCACGTCATCAATATACCCAAGGGTAGGTGGTTTGTCTTCTATATATCGAGTCTTTGCTGCAATAGAGTCATAACTCAAAAAATCTTGTTTTCTAGAAAATGAGATTAAAGTTTTGAATTTAGTAACTTCTTAATGGTAAAAGAAAATTTTATTATTTTCTCAAGAATTGAGTATACAAGATATTTGTATGAAATTTTTGCACAATATGAAAAACGATATGATGATTAATTCTGCATTATGAACTAAAAAATCACGTTTTTTGAGTTATGACTCTAATGCAGCAAAGGCTCGATATTTTTTTTAATATGAATAAAATACATATTGCTTCTTTTAATTTCTATAGATTGCACTGAAGAAGATTTAACAGAACATTTCTCACAAGCCGGTGAAATAGCAAACACTATACTCAAAAAAGGTTTTGCCA
Source organism: Panzeria rudis (assembly GCA_956483635.1). Taxonomy (NCBI): domain Eukaryota; kingdom Metazoa; phylum Arthropoda; class Insecta; order Diptera; family Tachinidae; genus Panzeria; species Panzeria rudis. Next base: position 182,029,063 of record OY101447.1, read on the forward strand.
TTATCCGCTTTAATGATAGCGACGGTTATTGCAAATCATTTTTGTATAATGAGAGTTTCATTAAAGGTCATATGATATTTATTGAACCCCATTCACATCGCAAGCGATCAGTTTTAAAGAACAAGGGTTTGAAAAAGAAAGGTTTCAAGCGTTCATTTGAAAATGGAAACAGCATATTTAAGGCTAAAAAACCTAAAGCGGAATAATTAATAACGTAATTAAAATCATTTATGTTAAGGGACTTCAACATTTATTTTATGTATAACAAAATTATGAATAAAACATAATGGCAATTTTAACTCATTTATATAATAAAAAAGAAAGTCTTTCTGTTTTTGATTACATACTAGATGTGCTGGCCCGCTTCGCGCGCTTAAAGTTTGCTTCATGACTAAGGTGCCTGTACAATATAATAATATAACGTTCTTTATATATTTTTTAAAGTTCCCGTTATGCAAAATAAACAATGCTACCAAGGTTAAAAAAAACAAAACATCTTTCTAATTTCCAACAACATTTATATTAGTAAAAATAGGGTATATTTTCGCTTTTTTCTATTTTAATTTAGAAATGAGATAGTTTATCGCGGTAAAAAGTACCCTAAGTTTGAATCAGGACTCTAAAGTAACACCATACAAAATTGTATGAAAATAGTTTCAGCGGTTTTTGCGTGAAGCGTGCTCGGACAGACAGACAGACAAAAATTCCAAAATTTGGAGTTTTTTCTCTACATCGATTACTGTTTATGCCACCATAAAAATTTTCAAAAAATATTTCATGTACAAACAAGCCCCTTTTACAGTTTTATTATATGTATAGATTTTCGCAATGATCAGTTTTAGAGAAATCGTGAAACTTGTGCCAAAAAAATTGATAAAAAGTTTTGCTTTCAACAAGGCAAGAACTCTGTCATGTGGTTCCCCACTTTTTAACTCAACAAAATAATGTAAATCTATTTTTTCACAAAAATTTTTATTGTTTTATTGAATCGGAAAATCCAGGAACTCCCTCCTGCCAACAGCTAAGTATCCTACTCTATTCTCCTCTCTAAACAGAAACGGATTTCTTCTTGTACTATTTCTATTAACCCCAATAATTTGCTAACTCAAGGTTTGTAATTCCCACAAACCCTTGAAAAATCTCGTGTCTCCCATTATTGGGATATTTCATTAATCTTCTAATCTATTTCAAATTTGTATTTATTTAAACCCAAATAAATACCAGAAACAGTAAGGAAGTTGGAAATTTACTATTTCAGGTTAATTACACCGCCGTGGGCGAAAATTCGGGCAGAGGTTCTGATAGTTGATCTTATATAATTTGGGTACAAGAAATCGAATGGCGTTCACCGTTTTGTCAGATTGGTTCGAATTTTCGAGATAGTGGTATTTTAATATTTTTTTTTTGGATACTTATATGCAAATTATGTGAACAGAAAACGATTATATCCCTACGTTCACATAATATAAAAATACAATAAAGCGGCACACCATCCATTTTATAAAATTTTCCAGCCATTTTCGGTGTTTTTTTTTTTAATTTTGACAGTTTTCTTATATTTTCTTAATGTTATTATATTCATTACTGTAGTTTTCACTCAAAATCAAGTTAATGATAAAACATATCGTTACTTGCTATATGTAAAATATTCGAACATAAAATATTTGAATATGAAAAATATTCGAATAAAAATCAGGAAAGGCATATAGACAAAAATAATTACATAAATGAAACGGTTATTTAAGCAAGAGGTGACAATTTATTTTGCAATTTACATGATTAGGAGCAAAAACTTTAATAAGAAAAGAATTGGTCAAAATTTGAAAAAATAACGCCGAAAATAGCTCAAAAACTAATAAAATGGAAATAAAATAGTTTTATTGTATCTTATATAATGTAGACATAAATAATATATAAATACCTTTGTATAAAATCGAGTTTTAACGAATAATAGGCAATCCAAAGAAAAAATTAATTCGTTTCGAGGTTGGTGCTAAAAGGTTGCGCTCATATTGTATAGTGGCAATTTATTTTTTGAAAATTGAATGGTATTTAGGCTTGCCAGACTTGCTTGAATAAGCTTGATTGTCAATTTGAATCTGGAACCCTAATAGTATTGCATGTCAGCTACACTCCACAAGATATTGGTACATTCTTCCGAAATAATAGAACCTGCCATATTCCCGTTGGATGTCTGGGAGAAAATGCATCAGAAGCGCGCAATAAATTTTATTGGACATTTTAGGAAAGATTCCAAAATACATAACATATTAGATATATTTAAAAATGCTTATTTTAGCAACAGTGGGGTCTACACCAAGTTTTCGATTTCGGCTTTTGGACTCATAGTGGAATGGTCTAAAAACGACTTTAAACTGTTTTAGACTTTTCTACAAGCTGTTCGACTTCTGCACTTTTTTTAAACTTTCCATAAACTCATTAGATCAAGGTTGCATTATCTACACAAGTAGAACGGCTTATGAGATAGTATAAAACAGCTATTAGCAAATTTTTTCATGAGCAATTTATGCCAATTTTTTTATGAATTTTGACAGCATTTCATGTGAAATGTTGGACGCAATACCATGCTTTATAAAAAAATTAAGAGGTGAAAAATTAAAATTTTTTGTCATTTATCAGAAAGATACATATGTATGTGTATTCAGCCTGTTCACAGAATCCAATACGTATTGGTTTGGTATCATTTTCTCTACAAAACTGTTTGATTGCGTTTATGAAATCCGTTTGTACTTGAATTAGCGAAATTCCCGTTGAAAAATGGAATCGTTACGTTTTCACGAAAGAATCATAATTGGAATTGGATTGGAATTCCGTTTCCAATCCAATTCCGTATCGGATTCTATGAACAGGCAGATTAAGAATAAAATAAGACATAAATTATCAAAATCGATGGACAAATGTCTATTTTATTCACAGTTAAGTGAAGGCACATTTTAATTTGTATGTGTGTTGTATAAAAATCGCAATTTTTGTCAATTAAGTTCCATGACTTAATTTCGAATAAAATTCACATTTGTTCATCGATTTTAATGATTTAAAGCTTATTTTATTCCTAACATATCTAGCTTTCTCATAATTGACAAAATTTAAAAATTTTGCATTCTTAATTTTTTATGAAAGAAGTGTAGCTTTGCATAAAAAAATTATTTTTCGCCGTTAGTTTCTGAGTAACTTCGAAACAGTTGGAAATAGAAAAAATTTATATAAGTGACTTTTATTCGGCATCTATTTGGGGAAGACGTTCTCGAGCTATGGCGGAATATACTGATGTACCTAGTGGAAATGTTAGTCATGCCCATTTAAAAAATATCTGGACGTGATAGAAAACAAATGAAAACGTATTTAAATTTAGCGCATTAATCTTTATATAAAGGCGATTTTTTCTGGCGACCAGTGTAATTTTTTTGTAAACAACAAGAGGCACGTAATGAGCACGAGTAAAAAAAGCATTTTAAATTTTACATACAGGCATGTGTATGTACATATTTATTTAAATAGATGCCGGTTAAAACGGTAAATACCACACCCTCACCTACAACGACTGCAAGCCCAACAAACCACTATAAAAATGAAACATACTAGCCCACCATCATCACCACCACGAAAACCAGGCAAACAACTTAAGACAAGATATCGTCATTACTGTCAATGGTAGAAGTGTGATGGGTGTCTGTAATAAAAGTGAGCGCCAGACGTATAAAAATGTACATTATTGCATTTTTTTCAAGCGCGAATATTGACTGTAGTTGTAATTCTAATTGAGTGTACAGCAAATATAAAGAACAAGGAAACAACAATGCATACAATAATTGTACAAATGTTGAAGAGACAGTTGTGACATGTGTACAATAAAAATATTGTCCAATTCATAAACACACATACTTTTTGTTTTTCCTGCACAATAGAATACGAATTAATACATATTATATGTAGTTGCAGATCAACATAAGGAGGGGTGATTGTAATAATGAAAAAAAACAAAACTAAAGCCAGGGGCCAAATTACCGCATACGTGATCGAGTAAAATTGTTCATAAATTCCTTTTTGGGATTACGGCATACGATAATCTAGTGCATGTTGCTTAAATTCCACTCGTTAGCACTAGAGCGATCGAAAACAATAGTTTCTTTATTTGTATGTTTTTCAAAAAAGCATGGAACCAAGGTAGATCTATAATGTATACTTATCGGCGAATTGATACAACAAAGCAACTTTTTTTTGGGAATTGTGGTGTCAAAAAATGTATGAGAAAAACTCAAGCGAATATTAAAATGTGAGTGGATTTGCAAAATACTCTACGATTTAACAGCAAAATTACCGAACATATGGCCTGATGCACAGACCTTGCATGGAACATTACCAATAAACCTTATTACAGTCGTCAAATCGACTTGGTTGTTGAACTAGCTTAAAGAATCAAAATCTTTCTTTAATGTATTAGGCGTAGTATACAACTCTGCCTGAAATTCAGCCTGCCATAAGAAGTATGTGTAAAAAAAATAAACTGAAATTCAGGTAGGTAAATTTCTTAAAGAAATTTCCGTTTACTAGTGCGCAGTTCCAAAAGTGGCTTTTCACACTATGCCTTTTTAGTCCGGCTTTTTTGAAAATTTTTTTTAAATCCCCTACGAAAAGTCACACACATTTACATTGCAGACTTTTTAGCCAAGCTTTTTTTACCATTATACACAAGGCATATTCATTACAGGTACCACTATAACGAAAACAAATACAACACCAAAAAACACATGTATTTTGGTGGTAGAAATACCCCAGAAATATGTCAAATCCATTATCTGTGAGCCGCGCACACTCATGAGCTCTCTCAAATTTACAACTACATGCCCGTTGTTGATAGAAAAATCCCAGACATGTGTCAAAATCTATTGTCTGTGTGACGCACACATTCTCAAATTTACTAAAACAGCTGTTCTTGTAGTGGTACCTGTTCAATATACCTTGATTATACACATGCTTAATGCTGAGAGTACAAAAATGACAAAGAAAAATAACAAAAAACCCCTCAAATTTCAATTTGTGCCTTTTTTCTTACCCCTCTGGCTTCTCACCTCCTCTCTCTCTCTCAAACTAAAAAAGCCTGCCTTTAAAGCCAGACAAAAAAGGCACAATGTAAATTGCGTGAAAGAAAAGTACAAGGAATTTTGGCATTTATTATCTTACATGCATGTTATAACAATAAGTGGAGAATTTTTTCCGTCAACTGAAACAAAAATTAATGTTCAGGCAATTGTTTGGTCACGGAATTTTTGACAATTCTGAATTTTTCGTACATTGTAATTAATTTTTAGTGTTGCAAATTAAAAAAATATATAAATTTGTGTATATGCAAACAAAATTCTGTATAGAGTTCTACACGATTATTTTTCGGTGTAGAAATAAATGCAAAACTCCAAACCTGAATTTCAGTAAGAACTGCATACATACTACGCTTTATAAATTCTTAGTGGATTCAACAACCGGTGTAAAACAAACTTGGTACACTTTTTAAAATTTGCAATACGTTAGCTATCGATACGTGACGAAATTTTATTCGATGCCGATAATTCGGCCTCTGTTCTTACCTTTATTTGTTTTTCTTTCACACACACACATGTTGTCTCACTGTAAAGACTACCATTTCATTTCCGTTGACACTGGGTAGTCAAAACAACAAATATTTTACATCACTACGCTTTATAATGATCAGCTGTTTTGATTAACTGCATTGCAATTGTTCCATTCGCGTACTTTTTTTTTGTGCAAGAGCCTTTATTGAGAGTAAAATGTTCAAATAAAATATTGGTAAATCTAACCAATTTCATAGGTTAGAATTGCGCCAATCCATAAAATAGAGTAAAAATCAGCCAATGGAATTGTAGTTTAGTTGATAGTGTGTAAAACTACTAACCGCAAGGTGCAGGTTCGATGCCTGCCACGGTTTTTGTTGAAAAGAAGAAAAAAATTTTAATTTTTTGGTCTAAAACATGAGTAAACAAGTTTACTCATGTTTTTAAACCGGACGCCTTTAGCTTGTCAGCTAAGTTATCTTGTTAAATAACGATAGCACAAAATATACATAGACATGTGGTGACTTGCTTGACTTAAATACAGTAATTGTTGTTGTTATTATTTTAAATTCGTTATTATTTTAAATTTGTAATTTTAATCATAAAAATTGGTCATTTTAACCACAAATATTGTTAAAAATGAAATTAGTAATTTTAACCATCAAAAATAATGTTAATTTACAAACGCCGTTTTTTTCCCAAATATGAAGACAACACAAGCAAATGTTTTGTGCTCACATTTAGTCTATAATGAAGGCTGGCTGTGACTGAGCCTGTCAAACAAACATGATTCACCTTATACAAACTTGCAAAATATAAAACAAAGTTAACAATTAAGAAAATATTTATGATTCATACGCTTACACTTGTATTTGCGAAATATTTTTTTAAAGCAGGTTTAAAAGGCCGACTGTCTTAATTTAAGATACGGTCACATATGGCGGTAAATATTTGACGAAAAAACCTGACCAACAGACAAAATAAAATTTTAATTTCCTTTATGCTGAGGCCACACGGGCGTTTCTGCTTTATATATTAAATTTGAAGTTTTAAAAAAAGTGAGAACTTTCAAATTTAATATAAAAAGCAGAAACGCCGCGTTTTAAAAACCACCGTGTGGCCTCAGCTTTAATTCCAATATTTTTTTTAAATGGGGTCGCGTTTATTAAAAATTACATATGTAACAATAGCTTTTTGCTGCATAATTAATTTTATTTTGTAATATAAAAAAACCAAGTTAAATCACACTAACCCTGAGGAAAAGTAGTGGTTACGCTAAGTATGAACGTAGCTTTAGTTTGCATAAAAAGAAAAACTGTGGTTCCATAACAACAAGATATGTAATTACCTCATTGAGGTACATATTTAAACGTATTCGCTTAATTACCTCAATGAGGTAGTTAAGCGTATTCGTTTACATGCTTTTCCCTCATAATTATCCAAAAATATTGAAATTTTTGGCGAGGTAAATAACATTGGAATACTGTATATTTTTAAATATTATTTCTTGCAAATGCAAAAAGGCATGTCAGAAAGCCTGTGGATGCAGAAAAGCTGAGCTAAAATGCTCCGTTACGTGCACGAATCGCAAGCTCCATCACATGATAGCGATGAAGAGGAAGAAAAGGAGACTTGCCGAGCAAACGTGTTCTAGAATCGAAAACGAAAAAGATCGGTCTGTGACGTCTCGATCGATACTAAAGGCGATGAGCTCGCAACACCTGGTCCATCAAGATCATCAAAACGAAGAAGATTGCGTAACATTTCGGAATTGCATAGAAATTAATTTTTTTTTGTAATATACCGGAAGATTTCATCAATAATAATAATTCATAAATTCTAAAATTTAATATATGGAAGATAGTCGCGCATGTTCTATGTTTCACAAAAAATAAAATTATGTGAATTCTCATGGCATTGTTGTTATAAATAAATTTTTTATAACAACACTGGAATGAGAATTCACATTATTTTAATTTTTGTGAGACACAGAACATATCCGAATGTCGAAAGTGAGTAGTTTTTTGAAGTATTATAGAATTTTGGTGAATTCGTCTATTAGGTAGATTAAGGGTTTTTAATGTGAACATTAGAGATTTAGTCATCTTTAATCTTTGTTTTCTGTTTTTAATACGATAATTAACTGATTTTATTGCCCAGCTTAAGCGGCCAACGTTGGTAGTTTAAGCTGTAAAAAAATAAGTATGTCAACACACACATTCGATTGTACTTCTTTTAATATATATATACATATTAATAATATGATATAAATTCTGTTTTTATGTTGTAAACGCGTCTATACTTTTATTTCACAGCTCATAACAATTATTTCTTAAGTTTTTCTATTGTTTCTTTTTTATTTTATCTTCTTCTTTTTCTTTTATTTTCTGCAATTTGCAAAGCCAGCTGATCAGAGATGCCATATTTTATTATTTAGTATGGCAATTTTGAGAGGTTTAAGCTTCCAGTTAAAAACGGCAAACAGAAGTAGTACTCAATTAAATTTATTCTCAGATTAATTGATTATAGTTTCAAACTAAGATTAAGTGTTCACATTAAAAACCCACCCTAAATCAAATAACTCAAGTGACCTTTCGCTATATTGTATCCATATGGATACACGTAAATTGATAAAAGTCTCACAACAACCGCATTAATTTTACCTTTGGATTGCTAACGGATTATATAATTTCCTGGTCTTATTTCTTAATTTAAGCCACTTTTGGAAAAAATGTTGGTTTTTTTTCTTAAAAAAATACGAATTTAAAAAAGCATGTTTTAAATTTTTTATTTTTGGTCAAAACAGAGGATTTAACTAAAAAGCTGACTTATTGCAGCTTTTTAATTGGTTTTTCTGTTTTAGATGGTTGATATATTTTTGCCGAACTTAACTTCAATTGACACTAAATTGTCCGATTAAAAGAAGTGTTTTTCATGTTTGAAATTTTGTGATTTTAAAACGAAGTGGTTTTCAGAACACACTTGATAGACTTTTTTTTTTAAAGTGCGTTTTCCCTTTTCTAAAAAATGGACTCATCTTTCAAAGAGTCAAAATTTCGCAAAATTTTGGAGTAACTGTTTCCAAATAAAATATAACTATAGATAATAGTAAGCAATCACCTTGTCTAAAAACTTCAATTCCTCTGCTTTCCCCCTTCTTGGGTCATTCCATAAAATAATGGACTCATCCCTCAGAGAATTGCTCTTTTGGTCAACTTGGAAAGTTGGAAAATGGCTCGTTTCAACACAGACTGCTAATTAAGCCTACCATAGATACAAATATAGGACATAGCCACTCAAAATTTCATTTGCAAGCCCATGGGCTTGCGCAGTCGACGTTATGGTGACACACGTATACGTCAGCTAGTTCGTACAAAGTATGTGTGATGTTGTGTGTTTGGCAGTTTCGTTGTTGTTGCTATGGCCAATCAAAGCGAGCCATTTGATGTTCAGCATTGATCGAAGCAAGACCTACATGTGTACGCAAAAACAACAAACACACATAAAAAGCAGAAAGAACATACACATGCACAAAAGCGCTCAGTCACTTTTGGGGGGCTCTGATATAGGACCACCTCGTCCTCCAATTCCAATTAGTTTTGTCCGCCCATGTGTTTTTTATACACCATTGAGTACAAATGTACCCATATGGCATCATTTTAAAAAACCACTTTGGAGTCAACTTAAAAAAAAAAATTAAAAAATTTAAATTTATTAAAAATATTTAAGGCCGAATAGTAACAGAATTGGCTTTTTAAAGCCTGAATTGGAAAACTTGTAACGAAAGGGTTAACTTAAAATAATTGAACTATAAATCTTTTTTTCATTCGGACTTCCAAAAAAATTGTAGGAAATGATAGCTATAGGACAATCAATTATCTTCCGAACTTGAAATATTTCATCTGCAAACATTTGCAATTTTGTTTAAAAAACGCATTTTTCAAGGTAACTCAACGTACTAAAATAGAAATATTTAGGTACTGTATGGGGAAGAAATCGAAACCCTAATCTATATATAAAAATGCATCTTGGTTTGTTCGGCTTAAAACCTGAAAACGACTGGACCAAATATTTCCTTCTACGGATTTAGTCGTAATTGTTACGCGAAGGTTTAAGAAAATAGAAAAGTCGAAAAATTCTCAACAGGTGGCGCTGTAGGTGGTTTGGTTGTTTTTTTCCTTATAGGAAGCCAAACTGTAAGACCGATCGTGTTGAAATCTTGGAACTGTCTCAATGTCGATTGGGAAATTCAAATAAGCTAATTTATTTTTTAAGCTTTTGGGGGAAAAGGGTACTCCCCATACAAATCCATTTTTAATTTACCTATATCTGCATAACTACATTAGTGAGACTCTCTAAATTTTATATGGGCCACTCTCAGAATGAAGTGCAAAGTCCACGAAAATCTTAGCGGTATAGGAGGGGGGAGACGTGTACCACCATACAAAGTAATTATGTATTCATTTTCCTATATTTGCAGAGCTACAATAGTGAGACTCTTAATTCGATGTGGGGAATTTTTGGAGCAAAGTGAAATTTTCAACCAAATCTTGGTGGTATAGGAAAGTGAATAGGGGTAACCCCCATACAAAGTAATTATTAATTTTTAGTATGTATATCTGCAGAACCACAATAGTGAGACTCTCTAAATTTGATGCGGGTAACTCTTAGAACAAACAAAAAATTTCAACAAAATCTTAAGGGCAATATAGACGGTCAATCAGCTTGATGTCAGATTCGTGTACGTGTGCTGGACGAAAAATCAAAACCAAGTAGATTTTCCATCAAGCGTCGTCGGTGTCACTAATACTAACGAAATTTCACACATACTACTACCACGCTTGTCAAGCATGTTGACCGTGTATATTGCCCTTTAGAGGTATAGTAGTGGGAATACGGGTAGCCCCCATATGAAGTAATTGTGAATTTTCTTATATCTAAGAACTACAATAGTGAGGCTCTTTAAATTTAATGTAGGTTGCTCTTCGAATTAAGTGCGATTCCCTGCATAATATTGGACGTATAGTAGGGCGAAGACGGGCTTCCCCCATACAACGCAATTATTAATTTTCCTATATCTAAAAGCAACCAAAGCGAGGCTAAATTTTTTGTAGGTAAAAACAAATTGCTCTTTTCAACAGCCTCACCCTGTGTGCTTCGCTATCCCATTTTTGTGAAGATATAGGGAAATTAATACATAATTATTTATTACCCTCATATCCTCTCTCCAATACCACAAGGATTTTGTTTAAAAGCGCAATTTGTGCTCAATGTAACGTAGATCAAATTAATAAAGTCTCGCTATTTCAGTGTTTTCATTAGTTAGTATTTTGAGTAGAAGATAAACGAACAAAGCAGCTCAACGGCCGGCAAATTTTTTTTAAATAAAATTTTGTATAAAACGAAAATTTCTTTAATGCACGGCTAAAAGGGTCTAAAAAAGGTTTTTGTTATACTGATGCACAGACCTGTATTATTGGACCTGTATTATTTCGTTGATTTGAAGTATTTTTGGAGAGCTTAAATGTGAAAAATTATTTTTAACGCACACGTGTTTTTAATAATATGATGATGCGAAAAGTTTGTCATTATTGCTCATCTATTCTGCACATTTTTTATTCGATATTCATTCAGTAAGTGCATTGCATTAATGTTGTTGTTAAACAAGAAGAAATTAAATAAGTTTCTGTAATAAATGTTTTTGCTTGTTTTAAATGTGCACAAATTTGTTGCTTGAATATTTTCGGTTAATTTTTAAATGGTTAAATTACAAGTTTTATTAAAAGTAAAACACAGAATTTTTATTATTTTTTTGTTTAACATTTATTATATTTTAATATGTTAATTTTTTTTGTTTGTTGAATATTTTCATAAATATGTATGTGTTGGATTTTGTTGTTTTATTTCAGTTGTTGGCCTACAATGCAATTTTAATAACTTTTTTCTTTTTAATTGAAAGTATTACAGTTTCAGTTTTTTAAATAACATTTCTTTGGATTTAATAATGTCTATTTTGAATTTTTAATTTAATATGTTTGATTTTCATTAATAAGAATATTTTGTTTGTTTTGTTTAATATATTTTTGTTTTGATATCTACGGAGATTTGATTTCTTCTTAAATTAGATAAAAAATATCTAAGTAGGTATATACGGCCATGTCACAGAGTTCTTCAATTCCGTTCGGAAACGGAATTCAACCTCCACCATTTTTGTAGCAGCTGGTGTCTAAAAAAGAAAACTAAAATACGCAAATTTATTATTTGTGTCCAGACTGTTAGCGGCGCTATTATGGTGCGGTATGCTCCAACTAGGGCTTGACATATTAGGGTCGATTGAATTCCGTTTCCGAACGGAATTGAACTCTGTGACATGACCGATAATATCATTTTTTAATATCGGTATTAGTTAATAAAATAAGAATTTTTAATTATACTTTCAAAATTTTGATTTTTCAATTACAGTGCCTTGCAACGAAACGATATTGGTACATTTGTGTTTTTCGATGTATATGTACTTCTTTTTAAAGCGCCATCTAGAGTCAAAGGCTTGTTCGATTAAAATAAATCATGGCCCTTATCGTGTTTGGCGATTTTTGCCTTCGACTACGACATTTTTGTAATAGATTAAAGACAGCACAATACATTTTTCTTTAATCTATTACGAAAATGTCGTAGTCGAAGGCGAAAATCGCCAGACACGATAAGGAGCCATATCTTGTTTGAAAGTTACTAAATTACGCGAATAGTAGGTAATCGGCTTCGATCGGATCAAATTTGAAATTTGTAAAATTTTTCACCAATTGTTGGCATTTCCGAAGCAGTTTCGTATAACAAATAATACAATCCATAGTTTTATAATTTCATTGAATAGTCCATTCGATATTAAAAATGCTAAGCTAGACCAAAATCGGATAAAAACTAAAAATGCTATAATGAAAAAACGAAAACAGTATTTAAATTGTCCAGATAACGAACGGACCATTTGTGATTTTTGACGTATAATTCACTTTAAAGCGCCATTCAGAGAGTCAAAGGCTAGTTCTCGATTAAAATAAGTTACATATATCTTGTTTGAAAGGCCTTTAAATTACTAATCGGATAACATATGATTTAATGAAATTTTAAATTTACTAAATTTGAAAGCTAGTGTTTTCGGTTTTTTAACCGACTTCAAAAAAAGGAGAAAGGTTATGCTCATTTCCTTGCTAGTTACCATAGTTTAGCGTCCTAGAGAAATTTTTGGATATATTCTAGTATTTTGCAACTAATTATGCGGCTTAGTTAAAGTAGGAAATTCCAAAAACCATACAACTTTGAATTTTGTTTAAATTTAAAAGTCGATTTATTCCATATTTTGTTTTTGTGTCTTATAAAATTATTGCACTAAGCCTCTCAATTCATCATGTATTTTTTTTACGTATGTTCCCTCAAAACTCCGCCATTTATGAAGCGATTTCAGATTTTTCTCTTTATTTAAAAGTATGTATGTGCTTCCAGATTGGTCCCGTTGAAAAATGGACAGGGTCACGCCCATGCAAAGTAAATTCACATTCATTTTCAACTACTTCTACTCAACCGAATCTTATGAAACTTTGCGCACACATTAAGTTTCTGTTTGAGTACTATATCATGATTAAAAAAGTGGGCAGTGCCACGCCCATGCAAAGTAAATATTATTTTTCAACAACTTCTACTAAACCGATTCTTATGAAACTTTATATACTCCTTTAGTTATCGTTACAATACAGGATTATGTTTAGAAAAGTGGGCAGTGCCACGCCCATGAAAAGTAAATAAGCATTTTAACTACTTCTACTTAACCGATTCTTATGAAATTTTGCATACAGATTTAATTATCGTTACAGTACATCATTGTGATTGGAAAAGTGGGCAGCGCCACGCCCATGAAAAGTAAATATTCATTTTAACTACTTCTACTTAACCGATACTTATGAAACTTCGCACAAACTATTAGTTATCGTAAAAGTACATGATGATAAAATATGGGGGCAGTGCCACACATATTTTGTAGTCGGTTTTTTTTTGCAAGAATTGTTATCATTATAGTATTTTTCATTTTTATCCGTTTTCAATAAAATTAAGTTATGAATTTTAGCCGAACTGTATAGAAAGAAATTTAATTAATTTGGCTTGGCACACGGCATAAAGAAAAAATATGAATATTAATAACTATCAAATGAAAAAGCGACAACATGAATTGATAAAAGGTAAATGACATTTAACTACTTGACTGGAAACTACCGAGTTTGGTCGAGTGGTCTAAGCGGTAAAGAACTCTGATGACTAGACCGCATGGTCTCGAAACGTGAAAGTTCAACCCTTCGCGAAATCAAATTCTTCTTTGTCTAAATACTTCAGATTTTTCTTTAAATAAAAATAGAGTTTGATAGAAATTTTAAATTAAAGCCGAACTCAAGCTAAAATAATTAAATTTCTTTTTTTGTATTCAATAAAATTTTAAATATACATATGTAAATTTTATTTCAGCGCATTTTCGTCGAACTCCAATTTATATAAACTTTGTATGTAAATGCCGTGCCAAAAAATTACAATCACAAATTTGAAAATATAATTCAAAATTTACTGTAGCTATTTAGTACTTTTAAAAAAGTTTTTTTTTTCATTTTTTATATTTTTCAATAAACACCTACTGGGAGTTTAATCTGTAATTGGCATCAAAATAAAATGCTTTCGAATTGCAATGTAAATAACATACAAATTCGGACAGTTTTATTTTCGAAACGAATCAGAGAGTAAAAGTCCCTGGTAACTTCTAAGTAGAAAAAAAGAACCCTAAATATTGTATAAATTCTAAAGGTAAATAAATATAATATTTTTTTGGAGTTTTTCATATAAAACCAATAAATAAATGTCTTCATCTTGGAAGTATGTATTTAATTAATTATCGTAGTTTTTAGATAAATTTTTTTCTTGATAAAATTGTTTCAGTTGGTTTTTTAATGTCAAGTATCTAATTATTTACTATTTAATGGATTGTGTTTTTATTCAAATTTCAGTCTCATTTTTGTGACAAATTTTGCAAAATGTGCTGAAAATTTTTGGGCTTTGGGATGGAGTCTTTTATATCTAAGATGCCATTAAAAATATTAAAGACTACTATAGAGAATTAAATTTAGAATGAGTTATATGAATTGTGTTGGTACTTGAAAACGTGTTTTAAATACACTATACAACAAAAGTCTGCATATGATGTCACATATACAGTGAAAGCTCTACTCGCGGACAGCTCCTATAAACGGACATCTCCCTTGTGCGGAGAACTTACTTGGAACCATTATAATGAAAAGCAACCAAATTACAATCCAACAAACGGTAAAAAGCGCCCGTAAGCGGACAGTTTAGCGAAAAGGTAATTTTCTTTGACTACAAAAATTAAATAACAATGTTTAGAGAGAGATATGCCAATCTGGTACCATAAGTGTGAACATAAAAAAAGTTTCTTAAAATCCAATGGTGCAAAAGTAGACCAAAAGTGTCGCAACCAAAATTCACAGCCTATAGTTAACTAACGCCGCGGCGATGGTCTAACTAAGAATTTTTCATATAAATATCATTGGTTAACTCATTTTAGTTAACTAAAGACTGTGGTACAATAACACCGACACACAAGTAAACAGTATTGGTCTATACATTTTGCCAGACCCACCTACCGTTTGGGTCCTACGTCCTCAAAATTTCGAGTAAATTGAGAAAAAGATATTTTTGTCGGCGTTTCGCAATTTACTCGAAATTTTGAGAATGTGAGAGCCAAACAAATATGTAGATGGATGGGTCTGGTTAAATGTACAGATCTCTTTTGTTTTTTTTTGTGTCGGTGTTATTTAAGCAAAACAAAACAGATTGGCAAAAAAATGATGTACAGCAACTTCGTCGCTTCTGATGCTTTGCTTCCAAAATTGTGTAAGCGACATGTCATCGGTTTTAAAAGTATTTCAGGAGATGAATTGAGTGTTAAAAAGTCACACGTCACTCGAATCACCAGCGAACTTTCATGGTTAATGTTCAACACTGTCTGTATTTAGAAATCCAAGCAAAAGGCTTCATTTGTAATTAATAGTGACATTTTTTAATAAATAATAAAAAAATGTTTTGTTGATTTATTCTTATTAACGGACATCTCCACCTAATGAACAAAAACTTCCCCGACGGTGAGTGTCCGGTTATGGGAGCTTACATTGTATATCGAAGCATCCCGAGCAGCTGACAGCAGCAATTATTTTGAGAAATCGATCGGGTTTCATCACATACATACCTGTTTTTTCACTTTATTTACGTTTCGACAAAACATATGCAGACTTTTGTAGCACAGTGTAAATTTTTGTTTGTTTTTCTGTTATATTTATGCATAATTTAATAATTAATAATCATAGTTTTTATAATATTTAATAGCTATATTTTAATTAATATAATAGCTGTTGTTTTTCTTTTCCTTTTTTTATGTCTAAGGGTATACATAAATTTAATATTTTTAATATGTGTATGTATGTAAGTATATTTTATTTAATAATTAAATCGAATAAATTTAAGGCAAATTAAAGCAAAGGGCACTAATTAAATTTCTGGGTGCTGGGGAGAGATAATTTTTTTCAAGCGAACTCATAAAATGGAATTAAAAGGCAAATGGTTTAATAAATTCGTTAATGTTTCATTGTTTATAAGAATTGCATTAATTAATGCTTAAATAAATAAGAAAGAATACTTATATTTTAGCAACAAAAAAAATTAAAGGCTGTAAAAACTAATATGTACTACGAAAGCTTAATTAAAAAGCATAAAAATAATTTTACTCTTTTTTCAATTCATGAAAGTTTTTCTTATAATTAAATAAAGTTTTTATGTACTCGTGTATTCAATAAAAAAAAATCAACCACTTTTATTCAAGTTGAATAAAATTTGTTAAAAAAAATACGTTTAAAAACTAAAGCCCGACTACTCTAAAATTGCGCTCTGAAATGTACAAAATAAAAAAGTATCCGTGGCTGTATGCCACCTAGTCCCAAGTATTGTTTACACTACACTACATCTTATAGTAAGTGACACTTAAGCGGCCCATCCATTATACAATATTATTGCATTTGTTATTGTACATATTATTGTCGTTTTGATATATGTATACTATGCAATAAATGGCACAGTATTTTCAAAGAAAATATTACCTAATTTTCCTGACAATAAAAAAGTAAATATAACACTGCACAATGTTGCCACCACATTACACAATTTTCTTTATTGTACAATAAAAATCAAAGGTCTTTTGATTTTTGCAAATATATTCTGCCACCTTCGAATATGACATACACATTGGGGATATTATTGTACAATACGAAAAATTACACAATTATATTGCAAGTGGGTAGGGCGCTTTAGAACGAAGTATACTTCTTGTTGTGTACTTTTCAGAGCGGAGTTTTGGAGCGGATATGGCTGAGCATCAATGTTCGCCGTCAGCAACCATTTTTAATAGAAAGAAAAGAGACAGAAAGAAATTGTTAATTATTCCATTTCTATTGCACTACCACCAAATACATTGATAAGGCAGAACATGGATATCGCACGTATTCACCACACCAAAGAAGTTGATGAATTTTTCGCAGTTGCTCTGCCGGCGTCATGTTCAAGTCGATGGCTCGTGAAGACGTAGGGTTAATATAATACACACCCCGATAGGTTTTGGAAATTTTAAACTTTTGGTTTTCGACATTATGCTGTCCCATGGCCGCCATTTTGAATTTGTTATATGTCGTTAGAATCTTATTGTTATGCACTTTAATATGGTACCCATCACAACAGGTTTTGATTTTGGGTCCTGACATTACGCTATCCCATGTCAGCCATTTTGAATTTAAGAGAAAAAGATGTAGCGCAATAACGAACATTTTTTTTCGATAGACTGCTCTAAAGCTGTCATTACACTATCTGAGTTTTCGTGTGATGTCAATATGTAGAAGTGAAATATCGTGCCTAATATACAATTTTTAATTTTTAGTCTGAGCTCCGTTGAAAATAGAGCCTTTTCTATTTTCATCTAAAAATTAATAATCCATAAATTGTTTTACCCGTCCGGAAATATGATGCGAAGAAAACAAAAAATGGTGCAATTTATGAAAATATTAAAGTCACTATATTTTTAAAGCTAGTGCTAATCGGATTTTTTTTCAGCAGATGAAAATACGTAGGAATTATCTACTTTGATCTCCGAGACATTTTCATTGTTGTGTAGTGTTATCACATGTTTATAAATTGTTTATGATACAGATTTCCATATAAATTTTCGTTTCATAAATTTTTGATAAATATTATTAATACGTGGGATATGGTTTAAAATGTATTTTTCTCTAGATATGCAGCATATATTTTTTCCCCTGAAAACCCCATTTACGAAATCGGTTACAAACAAACCCGGCAACGGATCAAGTGGTCAAATTGTGACCACCTGGCGCGATCCTTGTATTAATTACACAGGTCTGCGATGAGTTTTGTTTATATAATTACATATAAAACATGTAAGATGTTGGTTTCATATAAAGTTCGTTTAAATGTACCACGTCAGATTTACTAGATAACGGTACATTTGTTTTTTCCTGTGTATACTTCTCTTTCAAGCGCCATCCAGAGTCGAAGACTAGTTCGATGGTTTGAAAGGCTACTAAATTACGCGTCGAATGGTGGCTAATTGGATAAAAATTGCCAGAGATATAGTGGATCGAAGTTGAAATTTTCAAAGTTTTTCACCTTAATTACGGTTTGCGAAAAAAAACTTACAAATAATCACCGCTATTTTCTCCGTTCGGCAACTTTGGTGTTCTTCGTTCTGTTTCCCGCGTCATTTCGATTTCTTTTTCGATTGTATGTATTCTGCATTACGATGTAGAGATGGGCGCGAGTCGAATTTTTCCAACACGATACGATCCGAACACGAATACCAAGATGCCAACACGTACGAAACACGCACGCCGAAAATTTTCCCAACACGAGGACGACACAACACGCACGAAATCAAATCCAATAAAAAAAATATTTTTTAACCGACTTCAAAAAAAGAAGAAAGGTTATCAATTCGTCATGTATTTTTTTAAGGATGTTCTTCCAAAACTCCGCCATTTATAAGCCGATTTCGGATTTTTTTTTTTATTTAAAAGTATGTACTTCCAGATTGGTCCTGTTGAAAAGTGGGCGGGGTCACGCTCATACCAACTACTTCTACTTAATCGATTCTTATGAAACTTCGCACACAATTAGTTCTCGAGAAAGTACATCATTATGATAAAAATAATGGGCAGTGCCACGCCTATTTTGTAGTCGATACTTTTTTGCAAGAATTATTACAATTTAAGCCTAGTATGCAGTTCTGCCTGAATTTTAGGCTGCCATAATAAGAAAGTATGTGTACAAAAAAACAAACTGAAATTCAGGTTTGAAAAATTTTCAGGCGACTTTCCGTTTGGTAGTACGCAGCTGAAAAGAAAATCAACTCAATTTTTGTTTAAAACAGGGATGGCAAATCAATTATTGTAGACTTTTTTCCGTCAACTAAAACAAAAATTAGTGCTCAGACATTTGTTTGCTCAAGAAATTTTTGATATTTTGTGTCTTTGTGGTCTTTGAAATAATTTTTCATAATTTGTACGTGGAAATTTATAAAAATAAGTGAATAGAGATAGAGAATAGAGAAAATAAGTGTAGAGATAAATACAAAATTTCAAATTTGAAATTCAGGCGGATCAGCATACTAGGCTTTAGCAATTACAAAGTTTACAAAATTGCTTATTTTTTCTATTTCTATTTCATAGGTTTCTTAGAATACGGGAATGAAATCGAATCGATATACGAGAATAGTTATGAATATTGGGCCTGATTGCGGTAACGCCAATGCGTAAACGCCTATGTCGTTTTTTGTAATAGATAAAAGTAACACACAAGCCGTTTTCTTTAAACTACTACAAAAAACGACTTAGGCGTTTACGCCAACGCCTTACACAATCAGGCCCATTATTTCGCAGGCCTGTGTTGGTTATGCCTCTTAATTTAGCTTAACGCATCACTTAGGAGAGAAAGATAACATTTCGAAAATGACAAGACCATCGAATCTTTTATGAATAATCGATCAAAATGCAATGAAGCTTTTTAATAGTTTACTTTTCAACTGACGAATTAAAACAATCTTAACAACAACTTCCAAGCTAATTGAATCAAAAAATCATTCAAATAAATATTTCTTAAGAAATAAGAAAATAAAAATGTTTTACGAAAACTCAAATAAAATAAAACAAAAAATCGTTTACATTTTTTTAAAATTTTTTTTTATATTTTATAAATACTTGCAAATACATTAATAATAATAAAGATGTTTTAAATTTTAATAAGAAATTAAGTTGAGCAATTTAAAAACATTTAAAAATAATAATAATAAAAAAATAATACACTGGGAAGAGATGTTGATTTCTTTTTTGAGAATTTAATTATTTATTTATTTTTTTAACTTAACAGGAACAAAAAATAATTTTTCTTTTAAATACACAATGAATTTAAAACATAAATAAAAAGATATAGAAATGAGTTTCAGTACAAAGAAATAAAAGGGAAATAATAAATAGCGATTGGAAGATAAAATAAAGAAATGAAATGCTTGTTAAAAGCATAAACAAAACCTTTAAAGAACTCGATGAACTATTTTGAATGAGATTTTAATAAATGTATGATTTTTTTGATATTTGGAATATGTATATATATATATTTTTTTTTTGTTTTAGAGAGTTTGATATTTTTTTTGTGGTTGATTTAAGTATATATTTTTTTGCTTTATAATTTTCTGTTAAAGTTTTTCTACATATCCTTTTTTTGTTGAAATTTTTTTGCTTTCAAAATGTAAATTATATTTCCTTTTTGAAAAATTATTATTTCGTTAGATAGTATTGTATGTAAGTATTAGTAATATGTAATATAAAATCTATGCTTATATGACATTAAGTATATAGAGCATGCATATAAAAAATATAAACTGGAATTTTTGTTTTTTTTTTCATTTCGAAATATATATATTTTTTTCTTTCGTTTAAAAGACACAAACATAAAAATTAAATAAAACATAATTTTTTTTTTGAAAAGTACTACAATTAAACAAAACTCTTAACGAGTACAAAATGTAAAAACTTTCAAAACAAAAATTTCAATATTTTCGAACAAAGATTATTGTTTTTTTTTTCAAAAGACAAACAAAGAAAGGGAGAAGTGATACTTTTACATTGATGTTTTAGTTTGATTTAAGAACTATTTTTAAGTAAAAAATTTTTCTACACCATTTGCTTACAAATAGTAGAATTGCTAAAAGGAAATTATGAATAAACCATCAAATTTTATCTTGTTTATTTTCAAAAAAAAAAAAAATCTTATTCTAAGCAAATGGTGTATTCTTTTTAAGATTTCTTCACATACATTTAGGCTTTTTTTGTAGATTAAAAAGCTTTTGATGATTTTTTTTTAATTTTAAATTTTATTTCCTAATAAGGATTAAAATTTTGTTCAATTATTTTTATTTATTAAAAATTGATATGGAGGCTCTACCCTCGTTTCGAAAGAAAACAGTTTTACGTTGAAAGTTCGTAAGTCTTTCATGCTTTTTTTTCCTTTGTTTATTGTAATTTGTTCGTTTAAGCATTTATTAAATCCATAGGAATTTGTTGTTCATCTCTGGATTCTAGAAAGGGTTGCTCTTGCTTTTCAGTCTGCATAGGAATACTGGAATCACCTTTTTGTTGTTGTTGATCTAGTTTTACAGCCAGTATATCACCATTTTGAGTAGAAGCTTCTTGTGGTTGATATTGTTCTTCAGCAATACCATTCAAGGCTTTGTTGGCATCGGCCAGTCCATTAATGTTAGCAGCAGCAGCGTCAGCCGCAGCAGCAATGGCAGCCGCAGCAGCAACAGCCGTTTTATCTACAGGCTTTCTAATAGGAGCTGGCTTAGCAACTGGAGAGTCTACTTTAGTAATAGGAGTTTTTGATTTTAAGCCTCCTGGTGTGGTTGCTTTTGTGGGTGTCCTACCAGCTGCCGGTTTAGTTGGAGTAGACTTGCGCAAAAGAGTACTGCTAGCTTTTGTAGTAGTAGTAGCGGTCAAGGACATAGTAGAGGACACACCAGCTGTTGAACGTCGTGTAGTTGTGTTATTTGTAGTAGTTGTGCTTGAACTACTGGTAAATTTAGGAGCTGGACGTGCTGTAAATGTTTTACTAGCTGTTCCAGCTGTGCTTGATACTGTCGTTGTTGTAGTTTTTGTTCGCGAGGCCAAGGTTGATGGAGCTGTTTTGGCAACACCATTTGTGGCAGGGCTCTTGGCTGCAGTCGGTTTAGCAGGGCTCTTGGCTGCAGTTGTTGCTGGAGTAGTTTTACGTACTTGTGTGGTTAAAGTAGATCGGGGAGAAAGGGGTTTTGTTTTGGGGGCACCATTTGTTGCTGGCAAACCGAGAGTAGTTGGTTTAGCTGAGACTGAAGTTGGCCGTGGTTTAGCCAACGGTCCATTTGTAGTAGCTGGTTTGCGAGCTGCAGTGGTGGTGCTTGAAGACACAGTACGTGGTGCTGTTGCAGGTTTATAAGTGGTTGCTGGTTTAGATGCTGCTGTTGCCGTACGTGTTGCTGAAGTTGTGGTGTTAGTTTTAGACGCAACAGTTGTAGCACTTAAAGGCTTACGGGCAGCTGTAGTTGTTGTGGTTGTCTTAGCTATTGGCTTTTTATCAGTTGTGCTGCTAGTTGTTGGTTTGGCTGGAACTGTACGTGGCTTGGCAGCCAAGCCAATTGGTTTTTTAGCTGCTTCAGCAGGTTTCTTAGCAGCTGTTGTGGTGGAAGCTACTTTAGGTTTAGCCGCTGTAGTTGTAGCCTTTGGCAATGGTTTCTTTGCCGTATCACTCTTGCTTTTAGAATCAGAAGAAGCTACCTTTGTAGCTACCGCAGCAGATGTAGCAATAGCAGCAGCAGTAGCAGCCACTACAGCAGTTTCAACTACTATATCAGTTGGGATCTCTGGTTTGGCGACTACTTCTTCCTTTACAACTGCAGCCGGAGCCGCTGTGATTTCTGGTGTGGCCACTATTTCTTCCTTAACAGCTTCTGCTACCTTTTCTTTTAACTCTTCTACTTCGGGTTGTATAATAGCTTCAGCCTTAATTTCTTCAGTGGATTGCTGGGCTGGCTCTAAATGTTTCTCAATATTTTCAGCCTCATTTCTTGTAGTCATGGGTGGTTCCAAAAATTCAGCTGGAGCTGTTTCTGGTATCATACATAGTGGTAGTTCTTGTCTTTCCTCGATTTTTATTTCATTTACAATTTCAGTCTCTTCGTTAGTGAAAAGTGGTGCGGCTTGTCTAACCTGTATTACTGGCTCTTCAACAGCGACCATCTCACTTTCTAGTTCGAGTTGATGTTGTTGTTCTATGGGAGATTCAATAGATTCATTAACAAAATCAGGTTTAATTTCTAATTCTGTTTGATGTTGCTTCTCTATGGGAGATTCAATAAATTCTTTAACTAAATCGTGTTTAGTTTTTAATTCTGTTTCATGTTCCTGTTCTATGGGAGCCTCAATAGATTCATTAACTATATCGGCTTTAGTTTCGGTTTCAATATCCATTGGTTGCTGTTCGAGTAGTTTTTCCTGTTGCTGTTCTTCTTCATACTGCCGAAGACATTCGTCCTCATGTCGATTGAATGAGTCGTCGACAAACATTTGCTCTAAAATTTCTTTTTTGTATCGTTCTTCTGGGACAATGGATTCACCAGTTGTAATGAGATTCTCCGACATTTCGGTACCTGTGGCTATTGTAGGGGCAACTTCCTCTGCCTAAATGTGAAAAAATAGAGAAATTAAAAAATTGTTCAAGACATGAAAACAGGTTAAGTATATCAAAAAGCTTATGTATTAAAAAGACTAACTATACTTTATAGCACTGGCAATACTGACATTAGCTTAATATAGAACAGCTGATTCTGAAGAATATACCGATTTTCGAGGGAATGAAATCTGGCAGAAACAAAAGCAGTGTTGTCAACTTTGAAATTTAAAAAAGCAATAAAAATGAGAAAAACCCTCGTTATTGTTCAAAAAGCACTAAATTAAAATTTTTTTTATAATAAATAAATAAATAAATAATTCAGTGCAACCAAAAACTAATAAAAAAAACATTTGGTTGTGTGACAGTAAAAATATACTTTTAAAATTACATATTTGTACTATGTTTCCACCGTCACATCATGTTGATTTTTACATGAGTTATCATGTTGTTTTCGTACAACCAAATCACCTCGAAGCAGGCGCTTTATATTAAATCATGTCAAAAATATTATTTTTCGATCCCGTTTTATCTATGTATGATTTTAAAATTACAAACTTCATTGGAAATTGGCAGCAGTGATTGCGAAAAACTACTTTGAAGAGTATTTAATTAATTTTAAATGGTAAACCCTTCATGAAAAAAGTTCAATTATAGCCCACACATTAGAAAATTCGAACACCAAATCACTTACAAGCTCGGTGGAAGCACTTCGAAGTAATTTTCTTAAGTCTAGTTGATCTTAAATCGGTGGAATCATAGTGTTATTATGGTCAGTCAACTTCACATGCAAAATTAAACTCAGGCCCCACGTTGGGCGTCATATCACAAAAAACGTTGCTTACATCGGAATTGGCAAGTATTACCTTTCCTGACATCCCTGAGCTAGTAGGGGAAGGATTAGCGACTTGCCGGCATGCTGACAAAGGGGTTTGTGACAACTTTATAGTGGTTAAAGTTAGTCCTTGTTTATAAAAATCCACTACGTACGTATTGATAAAGTTAAAATATTAAAAAAATAAAATAAAAAATTATATCAAATTATTCATTCTTCAATGTCGAGCTGATAGCAGTATCATAGCCCAATTCGCTATGTCGGTTTTGCACATTTTCCGACAAATTTCTGGTTGAGTGCTTATTTTTGTATTCGCTAAATAGTTTAATACATATTTAGATTGTTGTCTTTGAAAATTAAAAATTATTGCGTTCAGGAAAATAAGTGTTTGAATTGCCACATTAGATTAATTATAAATTGAAAAAAAAAAAATGCAGGCCAAATAATTTTTTAAGCTGTTATGGTTTTGGCTTGGCAATACTTTATTTGAAATTATTTATATCTAAGACGAGAACCTCGTAACTCAAACGAAAAAATTATAACGATTTATTGAATTGCAATAGTGAGTGCTTTCCGTCTATAGACATAACGTTTTATAGAGATACTGAATTGGGCTATAAATTGGACATATAAAACTTCTTATTTTATCTTCAGGTTCACTTGAAACTTGATATATAAACAGATTTCGAGTTAGTTTTTCAAATATGGTCTGCAAACATTTGCAGGTTAAGACCAAAGAGCGGTAAACTAGGATAAAACTAAACTGCGAAAAACTTTTCGCGTTTTGTAACTTCCACAAATCTCGATTGATTTTAATGTTATACTCACCAAAAATTGTAATGTTTGAGCAGTGCATTTCTGTTATTTTAAGTTAAGATTTCGTGCCACCGAAAAAAACAAAAAGCATTAAAAATTAAAAATAAAAGGCCCAATCACTAAAAACAGTACTAAAAGCAGCGAGTTGGCAACGCTGGTTAAAATAAACACTTCTAGAAGAGATGTGCGATACTGGTATAACCTTCTAGAAAGCTGAGAGGGAGTGTAATCAAGTGTAATAATGTTAGGAGTTAAATTAATAAAAAACAAAACTATCAATAGAATTTAAAATTTCGACTGATTTTGTAGGTACGGGACCATAACACAAAAAAAAAATGGTGGTACTCGTTGGCATTTTCCTTGTTTCATAATGCTATTGATTAGGTAGGTAGTTCTTATTCACCAAGTCTTTCTCCATACGAGTCAACTTTTGTTGCGCAACTTTTGAGTTTATGGGAGAGAGATGTGAGAAGATTGGGAAGGGGTACACTGCTTCATGTACATGCTCTTTCGTTTCCTCTTCGTACAGTAAGAATTTCATTGTATGGAAACAAATGCAACTTCAATAGAAAATTTAAGAAAATAGCAGAAGAAAAAATCTACTCATATGGACAGGGACTAAAGGTGGAGGTACATACCACGCGTTACGCGGCAACGCTTTTCTTACTTTTCACTTTTAATGCTTTAAGAATGGCATGTTACACACCACGCTTTTGATGCTCTTCTGGTTATACAATTTCAAGCCTTTGCTGGCTATATTTTGTCTTGCCTTTAAGTTTTATTTTTCTTTATATATTTAATGCAGTTTTCATCCATTTTTTAATAAAAAAAAATTAATTTCTAATAATTTATTTCCATTAAACAAACATTTTAGCATATGAGTCTGGCAGCACTACCTGTCATTTTGTATACGACGCGTGAAAGTTGAAGAATGTTCAAGTTTTTGCGAGTTACGCGCGTCGCAAACTTCTCTTTGTATCTTGCCTTATGGAAACACACTATTTCAACTTTTTTGACAGAAGTCTGTAACGCATTAGCGTATTTAACGCATGCCATGTACCTTCACCTTAAGTAATTTTAATGACTCTAGTCAACACATATAAAACTTTATACTAGATAAGGAAATTAATTTTTTTTTATGAAAATTTTTATTTTTGGCTTCAGTCGCTTGTATTTTCAACGCAACAAAATGAGGCAATAAAAAATCGTTTGTAGCTGCCAAAAATTTCTCTTTCCATTAAAGGCAAAATAAAATGTGGTGAGTTGGAGACACTTGGTCCCAATCTTCCTTCAGGGTATTTAGCCGCGAAGCACATACACAAACATAGAATAAGATAATGTATGTTTGGACACCACTGCTTTAGATTTAAAAGTAACATACATACATACATATGTAGCTATTTAAATTAAAAAATAAGTATCTTATAAATGCATATTTTATTGAGTGTATACATACAGACAATTATAAAAAATCTCATTAACATTTTTATTTTTTTTTTTTTATTTTGAGTTTACCTTTATTCGGAAATGATTTTTTTAAGTTGAGTGCAAAAATTTAAATTTAGTTTATAATTTGTTGAGCTAACTAACAATCATTCTCTTTTGTTTCATCTAATTATTACAAAAAATATGCAGAATATGAAATTTTCATAAAACGTCTAATTACTGCCAAGCAATAGTAAAATCAGAAATAAAGAAAGGCGTAGTCTACTGAGTCATTTTTTCTTTATTATACACAAGAAATACAAGAAGAAAAAAATAAATAAAGCAGAAACATTTATTTTATCGACATCTACATTAACTGCTATTGCGCGGCTACTGACGACGACCATCATAATCTCATATTTAAAACGCTTAAAAATTAAAATCAAAAATAAAATCTGTCTTAATGAAACTGCAAACACTGAAAATATCAAAATATCAAAATATTTGTTTGTGGTGTTTGTTTATTAGCCTAAAATATTGCATATGATTAATCATATTTAAAATTATTATTTCAAAAAGGTATTTATTTACACACATTATATGTACATTGTACATACATATTTAAAAAATAAATGAGGTAATTCTTTTGGATTTAAGCAGAAATAAAATCAGTGCATTAGCTGTAGTTGTAGAAACATATGCTTAATTCACAACAATTTGTATTTGAGACATAAATACAGAAAAAGAACATTTGCTAAAATTTTGGTGGCCATTGTCGCATGGCCACTGATTGACCTGAAATTTTTTTAGGGTAGTTTTTTTTTATAAATACCCATCGATGTGGGGTATGAGACTTGCAGAAATCCAAATTTCGTAAAAAAATTTTATTCGTTGTAAATAAAACAGGCCTTTTTTCGAAAGTGTACTCATTAACAACAATAACTTTAATACCGAAAATAAAGACAAAACAGAGTTAAAAACAAACAAATTGATTTTTTGTTTGTATTTTTTTCAGCATATGTTTATAGCAACTGGAGTTCTTTCACAATAATTTAAGTTAATAAAAAAAACGCGATATATAAGCTGAAATCTCATATATCACAAATACCCCATTTATAGAGCACTTTAAAAAAAACATTAAAAATATTTCCGAAACACTTATCTAAACAAAAATTATAGAACTATGTACTCAAATACCTGAAGTTCCATTATAATATTTTTACTTTTAGAAGATTTATAAAGCGTCTGCCATATAACGTTTTTTTTCAACTAGTGCTTATTTCGTGAATGGTAACACTTAGCTCAACGAATATGGTTGTGTATACGCTTGCGAATATGGTTGTGTATGGGCCTCCGATCGACTTACAGAAGATGCCGATTTTGACAAAAAAATCATCTTTACAGATGAAGATCATTTTGATCTTGGCGGGTATGTAAACAAGCAAAATTGTCGCATTTGGGGCACAGAAAACCCGCACGCATACATTGAAAAGCCGACGCACCCAAAACGAGTCACTGTTTGGTGCGGATTTTGGTCCAGAGGCATAATTGGGACATTTTTCTTCGAAAATGAGGAAGGAGTGGCCGTTACAGTCAATGGCGATCGTTATCGGGCCATGTTGAACGAATTTTTGTTCACAAAAATTGAAGAGGAGGATATTGGCAACATTTGGTTTCAACAGGACGGCGCTACGTGCCACACAGCCGAAGCTACACTCGATGTTTGGCGCCATGTTTTTGAAGATCGCATTATCAGCCGCAGAGCTGATGTCGTTTGGCCACCTCGGAGCTGCGATTTGACACCTTTGGACTATTATTTGTGGGGTGCCGTCAAAGATAAGTGTTACGCCGACAAGCCAGAGACAATTGACGCTTTAAAGGACAATATTCGTGAAGCCATTGGTGAAATACAGCTGCACACAATCGATAATGTGCTTAAAATTTGGACCGATCGTCTAGGCTACTGCATGGCCAGCCGAGGCAGCCATTTGAATGAAATTATTTTTCATTATTAACCGGAAGGATTATACTTTCAAATAAAAAAAGAAATTTGCGAAAATATTCAGTAGTTTTTTTATAGCATTTAAAAAAAAAAGTTATCTGGTGGACCCTTTATAAGCACTCGAAATATCTCAATTTTCAATTTTAACCACGCCACGCCAAATTTGTAAAAATGATTTGACTTTGACCACTCGCTACCAATAAAATAAATTACTCAAAGCAGTAATTTTAGCAATTAGTGATGTAGAATTTATTTTCTTTGCACCCAAGACCAAACATGACTGTGAAGTATTAAGTTCACCTTTTGAATTAATCTTCACTTTTAGTAAATTTTAACCTAGGGCTTCAACTAGAGAGCTGCATAGTGCACTCAAATGTATTCGTAGAATGTACTCGTATGAATTTCGTGTGTGCATAGATGTATGTTCTTATGTACAGTATTTATCGGTTCACGATTTTTGGTGCATATAAGCGGGAAATGCTTATATAAATAAATATTTGGATGTATTTTATATAACAAATGCATAAAAACAAGTGCATAAAAGCGGCAAATGCGTATAACCGGCGTGCATATAAGCGATAAATACTGTATATACACTCTAAAACACATTTGTTGAAAATTAGGTCGATAATAGTCGGCAACACTTTACAGATTCTTATTGACCTAAAATTACACAAGCATTATTTTTGAACAAAATGTTTTTACTAAAAAAAAAAAGCGGTTGGCTGCGTGCAGGTTTGAACAGCGACCTCCTGACTGATAGTCTGACGTATCTACCATTCAGCCATAGTCGTATTATAGTTTATGTTACATTTTTTCCACTTGGACTAAATATGTTTAATTTGAAAGGTTTTTTCTTTAATAAAATAACTACAAAATCGATGTAATTTTAGACAAGGAGAAATTTTCAACACAAATTTAGACAATATATGATCGTAAATTTGAAGTAATGTTTTAGAGTGTAAATATGTATACATGCATGGATATGTGTGTACATACATAGCCACGACCAAATAAATACACACACAAACATACATACGAGTACTTTCGAGTATATTCGTGCAGACCTCTAGTGGCAACACTTTCTTTTCATTTTAATATAAAATGAGAGCAGGACTCCGGCAGCAAAATTTCTCAAAAAAAAAATACATATACATATTTATTGTGACTACATGCAGAGCCTGGCCCGTCTTCAATATAATTTTTCGTCTTAATTATTTTGATTCTTTCAAAGCACATACATACCTACCAGCGTTGTCAACTTTTAGATTTCAAAAAGCACTAAAACAAGTGAAAAAACGCGTAATTCTTGAAAAAAGCACTGAATTTTAATTTTTTTTTAGTTTTATTTAAAAAAGTTGTTATGTACCTGTATGTTGTGTAAATCGAGCCGATTTAAAGCTAATCGTTTTAGTAAAATTAAATCCACTAAAAGCAAAAAATTTTCAGACTTTTGTAGTTTTCTATTTTTTAGAGTTTAATATATCATATCCGATATTAATTCATTATATATGATCATCATAGTTATTGCTACAGGTTTTTCATAGAAATGAGCGGGTTATCATAAAAAAAAAACTGTAACGTTTGAATCTGTTTTCATCCCTTTTTAAAGACTTCGTACAATAAAGACCTGTCATTGTAGTTAACTCTGTAATAAATATAATTACATACATATGTAAAAAAACCCCGACTTCAATGCAAAGATCTTATATACCAGATTACAAAACCAACGCGATTTTGTGTTAGATCAAATGGTGTGCTTGCCTACAAATGGGGTGTCCGCCTGCAATTTTTCATAGCACCAAACCTTGCAGGTTCTTCCAAATAAAACTTTATGCGAATCTGTCAAGAAATGTCGGACTTATGTGATAATTAATATATCGGGCAACCACTTTGTCCGACCGATTCTCACTTCTATGGGATCAAACTGCAAGCAATTCATTTGAAACAAAAATTTTTTTGAAAATCGGTTCATAAATGGAGTATTATGCGATAATCAATATTTTCGGGGGAGAGGACAATGCCCTACAGATTTTCGAAAAAAGAATTTTGAAAATCGGTTCACATATGATAGACTTATGCTTGGTGGAGAAAATTTTACCACCAATTTTTGGAAAAAAATTATGCAACAAAACTGCAGGAAAGTCCTTTAAAAAAAATCGGGTTAAAAATGGCAGAGTTTTGATTTGGGGGAGCAAATTTCCTCACCAATTTTCGAAAAAAAAAAAATAGTGGAACCAAACAGCAAGCAAACCCTTTCCAACAAGAAAAGAACTTTGAAAATCGGTTCACAAATGACAGAGTCATGCCTATACAAACATAAAAAATACACACGATGTCGGTTAAAAAATAAAGAAAATTACAAATACCTTTTTCAGGATACTTTGGCATTTTAGAGGACTTTCTTGCGGGAAGCTATGTAATTTTTAATTAATACTTATTAGGAGGAAACTGAAATCTTTCGAATGAGACAAAATTTATTATTATCTGATGATAAAGTTATTCAATTTTGAATATGACGAGCATGGGAACATTTCACAAAAAATGGCCGAGATGCCCAAGTTTAGACGGCTATAAAGAGAAACCATAAAAAGTATCGGGCTTGTTCTTACGCCACGTGATACGCATGTAAGAGTAGAATATGTATATGTTTATATATGTCAAATTTCGTTAAAATGGAAAGATTTTGAAATCTGAAGTGCCAAGCACACGAAATACGTACAAAAATTAGTTTTAATGGAATTCGACAATTAGTTTTAATGGGGTTCGAGAAAAAAAAGACAAAAGATTAAGCACCACTGATTGCTCGAATAAATTTTTTCATTCTTCGGCAAGACTGCAAAAAACGTGTTTAGGAAATAATTGCATTAGCAAAGAATTTTACACATGAAAAACATTTTTTAGATCAAGAAATTAATTTTTGAATTTTGGGTTTAGTGCCACCGTCCAAAAGTAAAAGCAGCAAAAATTAGACTAAAAAAGCACCGAGCACTAACTCCAAAATTTTTCGCGTCGAAAAGTTGAAAAAGCACTAAAAACGGTGCGAAAAGCACTGAGTTGACAACGCTGATACCTACACTGGCAAAATAAAAAAAAAAGTATAAAAAACAAAGTTAATGTTATTTTGCACTCATGCTTTATTAGAATTTTTCGCAAAAATAAATACACATGAGTATTAAATTATGCATGTGAGCGAGCGAATGTTTCTGTGTGCGAAATGGAGTAAGGTTAATGACATTCCACTTTTTCTTCAAGTTTTGTTTCCATATTTAAAATGCTTTTGTTTTTTCTTTTTTTTAGTTTTTAGTTATTTGTATTATATCTATAGTATTTGTTTTATACGTTATTGTAATTTAATTTTTTTGAGGAAAAAGAACTTTCCCATCCGTTTATTATTAACACATTTTTGAGATTTGGAATTTGTGTGATAAAACAAAAGCTGACCTTTTTTTGTTAGTACATACAATGCGCATTAGCAAATGTAGTAGAGTCTGAGAGCTAGTATATCTATATATACAGTGTACACTAGAGATGTAAAAGTTCATTAAATATAAAGTACCTACTTTTTGATTTTGCTTCAATCTGAAATGGTAGTGAAAATTATTTTAAAATACAATAATGAAATTGTTGTATTTTAGTATACATATTTAAAACACATTCCGCATATCTTCAGCAGAATCAGTGAAAAAGTATGTAGCACATTCTCTGATCAACTGTTGGTAAATGGGTGAATTTAACAAAATTTTAACGTTGACCTCGACGGCTTAGAGTTGTCCGATTCAGCTCAAGTTTTCACCACATCAGTTTAAGACTAAGTAGCGCAGTAATCCGGTTATACTGTTATGGAAATCCAAAGTTTTGTTTCCTCCATTCCTAATGCTACCCTAACCCATTCTTTTTCAAAGTGTTTTTTCATGTTTCGATAGATTAGAAGTTCAGTTATCAAAATATGCAAAAAACTCGATGTGAAACAAAAAAAAAATGAGTTAGAGCGTCTCTATATTAAGGCAACGATATACATATATCTTTTTTTAAGAGACCCTGCAGACAAAGTAACTAGTATGTAGTTAGAACTACACTAGTTGCTTTTTACTTCAGACTAATTGCACATCTGTCCTTTTTTATATATCGAACTATCGATTTTAATATTACACTCTAAAACACTTTTGTTGAAAATTAGCTCGATAATAGTCGGCAAGGCAACACTTTACAGATTATTATCGACCTAAAAGTACACACGCATTATTTTTGAACAAAATGTTTTTACTAAAAAAAGCGATTGGCTGCGTGCAGACCTCCTGACTGATAGTCTGACGTATCTACCATTCAGCCATAGCCGTATTATATTTTATGTTACATTTTTTCCACTTGGACTAAATATGTGTATTTTGAAAGGTTTTTTCTTTAATAAAATAACTACAAAATCGATGTAATTTTAGACAAGGAGAAATTTTCAACACATATTTAGACAATATATGATCGTAAATTTGAAGTAATGTTTTAGAGTGTAGGTTGTCAAAGGAGCCCAACTAGTTCATTTGTATACAGTTATATCCCAGTTGGAATCCTAGTTGTTGTAAGCTAGGCTCTTACTAGTTTGTTTATTTAGATTTTCTAGCTATTAAAAAAAACGTTGGCTCAACCGGGGTACGAACACACATTCTTCATATTTCAAGGCAAGTACTCTACCCACTGAACCACTTTTTACTTATTGTTTTAAGAGCTAAAAATATGTTTTATATACAAGTCGTATACCTGAAATTTTTGTCCTTTTTTGACTAGTATCGTTATTGTCTCGATAAACTAGTAATATGATTGTTCTTTTTTTACTAGTATCGTTACTAGTCTTGCTACAACTAGGAATATGACTGTCCTTTTTTGACCAGTAACATTACAACAAGTATTATGACTGTCCCAAAGCGTATCTAGTTGTAAATTTAGCTGCTGGAGAAGTAATACTCAGACAATTGATGCCTACACTCAAAATAAAATACAGTAGACGCTCGTAAATTAGAATACTTCGGAAATTAGAACCAACGTTTTCAATATATTGCATGCTCTGAAATTAGAGCCGTCAGTTCTAAGTTCGGAGCATCTTTATTTTTTGTTTGTTTTTAGCACGGAAAAATTGTCTTTATATACATTACATGCATGTTTTTAACACTGAAAAGTTATCTTTATAGCTTTTATTTGGCTTCCACATAGTAAACAAGACATAAATTTAAAAAATAAAAAAACCCGATTGCGTAAAAAACTAAAAGAAAAAAAAGCAAGTCCAGTGTGCGGAACACAGCGACTTTTACATCCGGGAACCATTATTGCGAAGATTTGAAGATTCGATTTTTAATGCTTCCCGTCTAATAAAGTCACAGTGTTCCGTACACTGGACTTCCTTCTCCAAACCGGGAAATCGCCATACAAAAATCAGCAGCCATATCGGCAGGTTTGTAAGCACTACTTTTAATCTCTCATAGTAAAAACCTGCTTTTTTTAAGCTATTTTTTTACCGAGAACTTTCTTAAGCTGTATGTATCATTGATAAACAGTATGGCTGACTTCCAAATAGTATCAATACAAAGTTTGTATACAGTTCTGCTGCGGTATTTAGATCGTGTATGTATGCGGAGTTGCTAAACATTGCATCAACTTTGAAACCGATACCCTGATTACTCTTTTGCGGCGTTTCTCATACTCGTCGACGACGTTTTGAAAAGGTATGCATTGTCAATGTTTTGTACTGCGACGATATGAAACACTATACATTGTTCGAATACAAAGCAATTGACGTTTTGGAAGTCAGCCTATGTGTGGCCATTTTATTAATTGTTTTACTTTGCCGACGATTTGCTATCATTACCGAGGACGAAGGGCGCTGTGATATGCATTGGCATAGAAGGTACTGCTTAGTGACCAGTGCACCTTCATCACTTTAACAGTCCAACAACAACTAACACAATGACACCCTAATGCAAATTAGAAAGATTCATGATGTTGTTGACTTGCCTGAAACTAGTCTCGAACTCAAGACCTCAGGCTCTTTACCACTTCACTCAATAACACCCTCGAGTGTATTAAAAATTGGAATACACTGTGCCATTTTCAAGTATTTATTTTCCATGTGCTGTGTGTATAAATGCATGTACCTACATATGTACTATGTACATACATATGTAAGTTTGTAAAATTTTACAGTTGGCCAACTCTTGTCATTAACCACACTTTGTACTACCAACAATTACAACTACAACAACAAGGATTGTTTTTTGTATACAACTGTGATTCAATTTTGCAGCGAAATAAAAAATTGTTACAAATGGAAGTCGGTCAATATGCTTTCACAAAAAAAATATATACCTATGTGTATGTATGTATGCATGCATACATAGTATAAAACAAAAATATTAATTGAAAAATTTCATTCGTTTTTGCATTTATATATTTCTGACGATGTTACCGTTTTAAATTTTGCATTTTTTCTTGTTACAAATTTCTGTGGTTTTGTTCGAAAGTGAAATGAATCCATGTGTTGCGAATCTGACAAAAATTTTTCTTCCCTAATTAGACGACGCGTATAGTTTACAAAAATACGTAAGCATGTGAGTAGAGTGATTCAACATATTACGTAACTCAATTAGGGGAGGTGTTGAGGGAGGATTTGTTACGAAGTTCATAATTTATTCTGAAAATTTGTTGAAATGCATTATAAAAGGTACGTTTTTTTTAATACATAAGACGCGACTTGTGCCAAATTTTCATGTTATTTTAGTTGAGTGTTCTATGACAGTTTATTATACAAAGTCTTCTCAGATCGACAAGGGCATGTAATTCGTTAAAGTATACTGTTGGTAAATAGCTAATACCATTTAATCAACCTATACGACGCACCAGCGTTGTCATATCGTACGCGTTTTTACGATATGACAAAACGGAAATAGTCATACAACGTCGTCATATCGTAAGTATTTTACGATGTAACAACACTGAGATATCCATACACCGTGTACTGATATCTCAATGTTGTCATATCGTAAAAAACTTACGACATGACGACACTGTATGGATATTTCCGTTTTGTCATATTTTGTCATATTGTAAAAACGCGTACGATATGACAACGCTGCGGCGCACGCCTGGACATGTTTGGAGACAATTTCCTTCTCTGAATTTAAAAATGTGTACCAAAATAGTGGTTATTTTTGTTTATTTTTTAAGAGAAAGAACATTCAGACAAATACATGTCGCTACCAATCAATGTGTTACCATCTTTTTGAAATGAACAAACAGAAAAGTTTCATATTTTTTTACAATAACCTTCAAAGAACATTTTTCCTTTTGAAATAACTATATGTCATGTTGATTTAAATTCCAGTACAGTTAAATCAAAATGAAGTTGATACTGAAATAATACGAAATCATATTGAATGAAAGTTATTTCAAGTTGACACAACGTGAATGTAATATTGAAACAACACGAAAAATCATGTTGAATTTGTTTTAAGTATTGGAAATTATGTCTCAAACTTTTATTTTTGGAAAAATTAGCCCTTAAAATTTAATGCTGTAAAGTTTTTGATTCGGTAATATTTCTCCTAAACCGTAAGGGGCTAACGTTTTCGTTCATTAACAGTTTTTACTAGGTTTTTTGCAAACATTTTCCGTAAGAAAAATAGTTTTTAAACATGTGTCATTTTTACTCACATGACGCGAAAGGTTTAATTTTTAATTTAAAAAAAATGTTACCTATAAAAATAAAAAAAATTTACCTATATAAAATATTCAAACAGCAGGTGAAGTTGTGAAGCACCTTAATACTTCATTATACAACTCTGCTATTGTGACTTTTGTTAATTTTAGAGCAGCTTACTGAATAGCTTAAGATAACATGCCTGTGACATTGAAAATTTAACCTAAATCTCAGGCAGATTATTGAGGCACTCAGTCTAGAAGGGAAATGGTGAAAATTTGAACCGAATCTGGTTATATTTGTCCTAAGCCGTGGAGGGTTTAATGTTTTTTTTTAGTTTTTACAAACTTTTTGGCAAACGTTTTCAGTTAAAAAAATAATTTTGAAATGTAGGTATAATTTTTACTCACAAAAACATTTAATTTTTAATTAAAAAATGTTTTAGAATCAGCGCAAAAGTAGCGAATTCTCTGTGATTGTTAATTTTAGCCTAAAAGGGGTACGGCTTACAGTTGTCCGATTCAGCTCAAATTTTCTGCATTTCAGTCTTTATAAGTGTCACAGTAATCCGCCTGGGCTTTTCTGAAAATTCAAATTTTAGTTTTCTCCATAAATCCTAGTTGGAATGAATTTATATTGCACTAAACAAATTTAGTCGTAGTACTAATTTTTTCACCATCACCAAACGCTGATTTAGTGCAAAAGTCTGCGTTAAAAAAAAACTGCATTTAAACATACTGGCCCATACTCATAGTTATAAACAAAGTACACTTTACGAACTCAAAACCAGTATTGCCATACTAAATACTGGTTTTTAAATCTTAAAGTATATTTTGTTTTGACTATGAGTATGATCCACTCTCACTAAACTTTTAAAAAACTTGAGCACAAAATTTAGTGCAACATTTTTACGTTGTACTAAAATTAGTGAAGACAAAGTGTTCAATAAACTGAAGATTCCTTTTTTTAACCAAAATAAGTTTTTAGTGCAAAATTTGTTAACATCACTATCATTGTTTAGTGAAACTGCTAGTTTTCATTTCACCACTTAGAAAAAAAAAAGAAAAAAATTTTTTTGCAATAATTTTGCACTATCACAAGTACTAGTGGAAACTGCAATATTAGTGCACTACTCCCATCTAAGTTGTATAGCCATTTTATTAATTACACTGTACAACACAAAAAAACAGTTTTACCGACTGATTCTGATAGAGGGGGCCCAACAAATTTATATACGTGTATCGGCGCTTTGAAATTTTACGGGGGTTGCCTTTATTTTAGGGTGAGTAAAATTTCCCTCATTTTGCACATTTTTATAGTGCTGAATCGACTTACGAAATCTTGTTATTCTTACATTTTAGGTATAAGACATATTCAGCACTTTTATGTAGTGTTTCATGTAGTGTTTTACAACGAACATTTCTATGAAATATTTTAACCTTCTATCCCATCGCTGTATGGGACTTCTTTGTCAGTTTCTTGAAAAAAGGTGCAAAAAACTCCCTTTAAACAGCGATTAGCGGGCTGAAATGTCCTACAAAAATATTAATCAAAAAAACTCTACTATAACTCTTCAAAGACACCAAAGCTCAAAATTCTACTTGAATGCTAGAAATAAGTCAAAACTAAAAATGTGTTTAAGGGTTAATTTCGTACTTATTCACATTTATTGCTAAAAATTTTTGATTTTGTATTACAATTTTAATCATTATTCGTTCGAGTATTCGAACAAAAGTTTAAAATTATTCGGAAAAGAAAATATCATGTTCTGCCGCGCAGTTTCGAATTAATTAAGATAAATTTTCCCTTGTTCCTTGGAATATGGTCTCATATCCAAGTCTTTCTAAATAAAATTTTACGAGCATTAGCCTAATAATAATCGCTTTAGATCAAATTCGTTAATTGAATAATTCAACAGCACTAATTACAAGTAATACATAGTGACTAATATACATACATACATAAATAAATATATTAAATAGCATTTAAAAATATCTAAAAACTATTGATAGATTTCAATTAGTACATTTTTTATGTTCAAAAAAATTACGGCTTTAAAAAAACTCTTGATATTTTTATGCAAGTTTTGTGGTAAATTCATGACCAAATTGTTATTCAACTTTAAATTAATATCAAATTTAATTTTCAAAACACTTTCGCTTTAATTCATGGCCAAATTGCAAGTCCAAACGAAAAAATTCAACGCCTTTGCAAAACTTATAATTAAAGAATAATTTTGGTTTCTTAATAAGTTTTTTTTTCTTTTCTTTTTTTTTAACAAAATCTTGTTTTTAAATTAGTTTATCCATTATTTAGTATATAATTAACTTTCTTTTTTTTTAGTTTTTATTTTGCAAACTTGGTTATAATTATTATTTTTTTTTCTTCTGTATTTTAATTTTTGTGGTTTAAAATCTAGTTGTTTCTTAAGTATTTTTTTGTTGGCAACTGGCTGACTGACAAATACAAAAATTAGAAAAACACGTCAAGCTAAACCAAGCTTGCGCTGAGGCCACCACAAAGTTTCCATGTTTGTAGTTATTTAGTTTTTGCTTTAATTTCAGATAGTTCTTTCACATCAAATGTTCAAAAACGTGTGTATGTTCAGTGATAAGAAGAAAAAAAAAATTCCAAAGAAATACAAATACAAGAAAATTGTTATTAAACTTATTTATTGTATGTGTCAATATTTTAGAATCGTTGTTGTGGAACCATATTGCAAAATCAAAATAATAATCCGTCACTCAGCCAATCTGTCTAATACTTTAGTTTTTACATACTACATACTTCGTTCGTAATTGTTGCTTTTCTCTTACCTTTTTGTTGGAATTTTATAAAATATATACCGGAAAAATTTAGCTGGACTAATTTGGTTAAGTTGAAATAATAAGCGATAGCTGATGAAAAAAAAACATTGATTAGATAGGAAGTCTGTGGTTTCTATGAAAAACCGTGTGTGTCTTAAAATTATTTGGAACGAAGTTCCCTATGGCATGTTGTGCACATCAATGTTTTGAGTGCTGGGAGGTAAAAACAGTTTTTTAATATGAAAAAATATGTGTAACGAATACTGGTAACGCATGCTGGTTTGTTTTGAGACTCAGCTGGTAAAGTGTCTCAAGTGAGGGTGCTGTTGGCTGAGTAGTTAGCGCGTTTGACTACGAACCCTGAGGTCTTGAGTTCAAGACTAGTTTCAGGCAAGTCAAGAACATCATGCATTTTTCACATGTGCATTGGTGTGTTATTGTGTTGGTTGTTGTTCGACTGTTAAAGTGATGAAGGCATAGCACTAATCACTTTGGCAGTACCGGCAGCGATTAATACTAACATACCCTAATGCACTTCACAGCACCCTCCTTCGTCGGTATTGTAGCAGAGCCGTCGGCGAAGTAAAAAAAAAACTAATAAAATGGCTACACAGCTTAAACAACTCGAGGCCTCTACTTGACACCAGAGGGGCTTGCAACACTGCTCTATATAAAAACGCACAATAGCAGGGTTGTAAATGAATTAAGCTTTCTATCTCTCTCCCACTTCACCACCTGTTGTCTACAATATACCTTTCCCAAAGAAGGTAACACATTAATTAATTAACTGGTAGGCATTAATTGCCTGATTGTGTTACTTCTCTTTATAAAAAAAAATAAATAAAAAAAAAATAAAAAAGTCGAAGGCGAAACTTCGGCAGGAAGTTAAAATTCCTGCTGGTGGTCATTGTTGCCGTAGTTGTTCATATCTCCTGTAAATTGTTAAAATTTTACAAATCGGTTAATATTTACGAGAGTAGCCAAATTTCAGCCCTTGTATATCCGCCCTCGGCGCAGCTAAAGACTTAAAGAGACACGATTCTGAAAGCCTGGCTCCTGAAAGCCTCCTCTGCAACCATTCCAATTTTTATGCAAATCCATTTAGTAGTTTAGAAGTTCCATACTTATTACCACTTTTTTTTAATTTACACCACTGTGTGTTGTCTAAAAACAGGCTGATGTTGGTATGAATTTTACTGTCGACGATATTGGTGGTATTGCTACTACCACTGCTTCAACTCTTGTTGCTGTTTATGGTCCTGCCATAGTTGCTAACGCTCTTATTTTTCATCCTGCTGGTGCGGATGTTTTGGTGACAAATGATCCAAAAGTACTCGTCCCATGACTTGAGAAAGTGAGACTGGTACCAAAAATAAGGAGTAGTGAATGGTGAAAAAAAGACATATTGTGAAATGGTCACATATTAACCATTTTCAGTCAATTTAGTTGGTACTCCGGCTAGTATATTAGTAAACGGCACTGAACTAATTCGATGCACCTGGATGAAAGGCCTATTACATAGTATCTATATAATATTAATTGTCTCCCTTCAATGAGACTGCCATTCCACCCAGGAACCTGTTCCGTAACTATATTCAGATATTAATTCCAGCTTAACTGGTATTTACAACATTGAAATATAAGTTCCCCTGTGGCCTGTCATGCCGGAGGTTGTCGGTTCGAATCCTATCAAGGACACCGCTAAAAAATAAAATACAATTTCTACTTGGATTTGTAACAATAAAAAAATAAATTAGTCGATAATTACAGCTGAATTTGGGAATAATATTTATATATAATCTATATTATTCTACACCGATTAGGACTCTATAAGATAGTTCAGGGACAAATTACAAGGTGCATAAAAAGTATCAATTAACGCCATCCTAGGCCATCTCCATGTAAAAGTGGCTGGTCCGCTTCATAGGAAGTGTTAGAACTCGGACTGGTCCCTACCACCTGGGGACCGGTCACGTGACTTGTTTTATGTCAGTTCCGTTTACCGCAGGGTTAGTACTGATAGTATGTCGGCTGGGGTCTGTGCGGCTGATAATAGTATGACTGAGGAGGTGTTCAATGGCACTAATGTTACTGATATTGCTGTGACGTCTAGTAGCAAGAATAATCGGCAGAAGAAAAAGGTAGTTACTAGTGTGTTGGTAATTCCTTTATAGAGTTGAAGAGTCACTGGTTCACTGATGCAACCTTTGTTAGCTGATGGAGTATAGTGGAGCAGTGACTACTATTTCGGTAGAGTATGAGGTTCTCTTGATGAAGCTCATACATACAGCAAAAATACCAATGTAAACTCAACATGTCGCAATTTTGATGGGAAATTATATTAAATTTATGAGAAATAATTTGTTGTTGTTTAAGTGTGTTGGTGTTTATTTGCTTTGTTCCTAGCTACAATACACTGTTGTGTTTAGTTGTGTGACGTGTCGTTACTTTGATGTTCGTGTTGTGTAAATGTAAATAGCGGACAAATCTCGCATTACCAGTGAACATTTATCTATTAATTTGCATGCTCATTTTTTGCTGGGTTTAATTTCAAATTAATTTTATGTTAAATCATCAATTAAATCATGTTGAATTAGAATGAAATTCATGTTTCTTATTATGGTTTTTATTTAGTGTATATCCAAAGTAAAGTTTTAAGCTGTTGTGGCTGCAGTGGTTAGCGCGTTGGCTACCAAGCTAGTGACCCGAGTTCCCATCTTCGCTGGGGCAGCCAACTAGAACACAAATTTTTCTGATGTCAAGTAAGTCAAATAATTAAGAAAATAGCTACATTAAATTCATGTTGTTTCAGCTTGAAATAACTTTGATTCAACATGATTCTTCGTGTTGTTTCAAAATCACATTCACGTTCTTTGAACTAAAAATAACTTTGATTCAACATGATTCTTCGAGTTATTTTGATATCAAATTCCCGTTATTACAACTTAAAATAACTTTGATTCAACATGATTCTTCGAGTTATTTAGATATCAAATCCACGTTGTTTCACCTTGAAATAACTTTGATTCAACATGATTCTTCGTGTTGTTTCAATATCAACTTCATTTTGATTTAACTGTACTGGAATACTAAATCAACATGAAATATAGTTATTTCAAAGGGAAAAAGCTTGAATAACATTGTTTTCGACAATTTTAATATGAAATTTTTCTGTGTGTAGCTGAGAATAAGCGTTTTGGAGGAAGGTTGGAGCCACAGTCCACCAGCAACGTTGAGTACAGCTTCTGCGGCTAATGTTGCTGTCTTAAGCGCTCCCTGCAGTTGGGCCGGCGGTTGCTGCTACCGAAGAGGTTGAGACGTGTTCGGTGGTGGTTAAGAGGAAGGGTGCTACTACTACATCTGAGCAGGTGTAGTAGTTAGTATCTCCCTAGATGTATGCACATGTGATGACATGTCATGTCATGTAATGTGATGTTCTGTCATGTCCTGTCCTGTCATGTTAAGTTAACGTGAAATATCATAACATACAGTTTTATTTTTTTAGGTAAATAAAACGTAAGGAGCTTCGTTCATACCCGGTGTATCAAGACACCGTGTTATTTTTTTTTCATAGAATAGTCCCATTAGAATACAAGATTCAATAGATTGGACGGTTGTCTCATGTGTGTATTTATAATTTTTGCACAATTTCCCTTTCGTTATAATTTAATTATAAATTAAAATTCTTTCAATTTTTTCGTTCTTTATTTAATTACCCTGCTGCTGCTGTGCAACTAATTTATTTATGGTAATTGTTTGACTTCGAATTTTAGCTTCATAATCAATAATCAATTTTTGAAATTCGTTTTTAAATTGACATTAAATTAAAAAAAGAAATAATAACAATTAAAAGTTCAAACTATAATGTTGATGGGAAAAAAGAAACTGACATACATATTTCTTAAATTGAATAACAAGCAGATATACTGCAATTCTGTATTCATACCCTTCACCATAAATCGGTGAAAAGGTAATAAACAAATTTGGCATTCCATTTGTAATTCTTACAACAGTCATCTATCTGAGTCCACATAAAATAAGTTTTACGGTATATAATCTTTGTATTTTTATAGGCAGGAGCATGTAGTTAAATGTCCATCTGAGGGTTGAAATATCTATACTTTATGAAAGGCTTTAGCTGGTGTATATGCCTGAGACAGGGGTGTAGGGTATATTATAAGAATCGACATAATCGCATCAACATTTCTTCTTATTTTTAATTAATTCCCTAAACATTTCTATCATTTGAGATTTTGAGGCAACACTAACTAGCATTTTATTTATTTTCTTTTTTAAACGTTTCAACGATGCTGATGATGGCGATTTTATTATTTCCGTTTAATTCAAATAAATAATTAAATAAAAAAAGAGAAGAATGCAATCGTAGTGTGCTGTGCATTAGTTAATTTTTGCTGCCGCAAACATTAAATATGCAAATAATTTCTTTTTTCGAAATGTATAAAACAAAATGTTTTTTGTCGTTGTGTTTGAACGTACTAAAAATTTGAACAATAAAAATTCGTTGCGCTTTGTAATTAAGAAGAAAATTTGGTGAAAAGTTCCACTAAACTACTATTTTATAGTTACAAAACAATAAAAAAAAGTAATATTAAAATAATAGAAAAAAAAACTACAGAAAACTCTTTTTGTGTGTCCATTAGTAGTTAAATGTGTCATAATAATGGTTAAAAAAGAATTTTTATATGTTGAAAATTATAAAACAAAGAAAATAAATTATTATAGAAGTCCAAACGTTTTAAAAACAAAAATCAGGAGTGGTCCTTCGAGCCAAAACCCAATTGTACTTTTTATTGCACATTTTAGAAACGTTTTAATTAAATTAAGTGTTTAATGTAACGAAATAATTGGCAAGTTGCGCACCAATTACGCCTGTAATTTCTTTAAAGACATACTTTTTACTTGTAAAGTTATTTTCGAAATAGGAGCGGAGGTCAGTAAGTCTTGGCAAAATCATATAAGGAATACTAACACGCAATTTATTTACACTTGTCTGCTTGCCTTTAAAGGTATTCCTTTTTAGTTTGTTGGTGAGATGATGAGAAGAAGCTTACGGGGTAGGAAAGAGGCACGAATTGAAATCTGAGGGGTTTTAGTTGGGCCTGTCCCACGATGTCGACAAGTCGATGTCGTTCTCTCGTTTATATTGAATGCAATATTAAAAAATTTAAATTTGTTTTTGTCATCAATATAAATAAGACAATGAAAGTTATAGGACAATGAAAGTTAGGTCATGGTATCAAAAAGGCTCCTTCTTTACTAAAAAAATAAAAAAAATCAATGCTTTATGTACAACAGGGTTCAAACGTGGGTGTTTCAATTGAAAATCTATAAAATTACTAAAAACTGTGTCGACTTTTCGTCACTTAATTATTTCAGTTGAGTTTCAAATGCTCTTTAGTATATAATAAAGCATAAATCATTTCAATTGTTTCATTTGTTGTTAAAAAGTTGGAGCAATTATAAACAATTGTCTGAATTTGGTAAATAAAAAAAAAATTACTTCGGGATACTACTAGTCCTAAGTTGTACAATAAAAAATTTTATTTTTTCTTTATTAAAATTAAAAAGCACACCTGCATATTTGTTGATTTCACTTGGAATTACTCTGTAAAGAACTGAAATTATATTTTTCAACTAGCTTTTAGTGCAATAATAAACTTCCCGGGAAATTGAATAATCAATCCCACTTTCCCGGGAAATGAAAAAACCGGGAAAAGATAAATTCTAACCGTGATCCACAGAATTATTCTACGCGGTGAGATGTTCACCCGTATTATGTATGTCGAAGTCAAATTTGTGACTACGACAAATTGTCATAGAATAAAGAAAACTTGTAAAAATTTTCTTTA
This sequence comes from Panzeria rudis, assembly GCA_956483635.1. Classification (NCBI taxonomy): domain Eukaryota; kingdom Metazoa; phylum Arthropoda; class Insecta; order Diptera; family Tachinidae; genus Panzeria; species Panzeria rudis. Next base: position 182,073,952 of record OY101447.1, read on the forward strand.
TTCTAGGACAATTTGTCGTATTCACAAATTCGACTTCGACATACATAATACGGGTGATTGTATATTTTATTTGGAGTCTACAAGATACCTCCAAGGAACTTCATTCTTCGCTATCTCTCATTGTCGTTCGCAAGAAGAGTTGCCAATGATAAATTGGTGTCGTCTGAGACTACAGTATCCAGTAAACCACTCCGTTAGTAATCAGTAGGGATGCCAGTTCAGAACCCGAAAATCCTGAGATTTTTCGGGATTGACAAATCCCGAATCCCGGGATTCGTATAAAAAATCCCGGAGAATACCAAAATATTTACATTACGTTTTTTAAGCAAAATTCTTATCCAAATAATTCGTAATGAGAACCCAGTAAAAAAGTTGCTTCCAATAAATCTGGTTTCTACTATTATGGAATAAAAGTAGCGCTGACAAACCTTCTGATATCGCTGCTGATTTTTTGTATGGCGAGTTCCCGGATTGGAGTACTACATTTTTGCTCACAAAAGCGCTTTTGAAGCGCTGAAAATCATCAACATTTTCAGCACTAGAACTGAAAATATATGAAAAAAATGGTTCGATGGGGATTGGCGTCGTTGACGCCATTTTGAATTTTTCTTATTTCGTTTCTTTATTTATTTTTATTAATTTCATATTTTTGCTCAATGTTTGTTATTTTAACTTCAAAGAGTATCGAACTAAGGACCTTCAGGTTTGAAGTCCAACGTACTAATCACTCGACCAAAAACACTGTTGCAAAACGGCACCAAGAAACTCAAATAAACTTACTCTTCATTCTCGCTTAAAAACCTGCTATTGATCAGCACTAAAATCAGCTTTTTTGTATAGCTTGTGTACGAAGCTTTTGTATAAGTAAAAAGCAAATACTTTTCTCGCTTCAAAACCTGCATTGTTGTGACGCTATGAAACAGCTTCTCTGAACAAGCTCATATTTTAAAGCGAATTATAAAGCGCTTTATTTCTTTAGTGCTTAAAAAAACATGAAAATTTTTTACTGGGAAGTATCAATTGTAACACTAATTTGTTTATTTGACTACTACTTATTTTTTAGCTTCAAGTAAGCGAAGCAGTAACTAGTTAATTGCTGTGAAAATGTAAATACATTTGTAAGGGATAACCCTTATTTTTTGGACTTCTCAAACAAAAATAAGTAGTTATTAAGTCAAATTGTAAGTAGTTACGACTTAGATCCGCTTATAGTTTTTCGCCTTCAAGTAAGCAAAGTTTTTGCTGGGAATGAAAAATATATTGACAATTAGTGCAAAATTGTATAGTGTAAGTAAAAAGGGACCAACAAATTTATATATTTCGCTACCTCAGTATTGGTTTGCTCCTTTCTAATGCTTCTTCCTATGTTTATGGAGCAAACCAATACTGAGGTAGCGATTTATGCTTTTCGTGTAAAACTTTAGGCCTTTTTGCATTTTCTGTGACGATATATAGATTAGCACTACATATACCACAGCAAATTATAATTTCAAAACTAAAAAAAAGAAGAGAAATAAAATTTATCAAACATGAAAAAAGAACTACAGCAACACCACGCTACAACATTGCAAGTTTGTATAACTGTAAAAAAAAAATTAACAGCAAGAAATAAATAATTATCTGTTGAAGTCATGATCATATTTTTTTATTTTACTTTTTTAGTTGTACCTACTTATTTTGCTTCTTTTTAATGATTTCTACGAATGTCGGTCTGTTTTACAATTTATATTTTGTGTTTTGTTTTTAATGTTTGTCATAATCATGAATTATTATTATAAAAGCAAGAAACAGCAGTTAGTTGCATTAAAATGGTACCACAAAGTGCTGTTGCAATTGAATATTACATGCAACAACAGCTGATTAACATAAAAACTACTACTACTATTGCTAACTACAACAACATTATTTTATTGTTGTTGATTTTATGGTGTATTCTTCTTTTTTATTTATATTGTATTTTTCCCCATAATTTTTATTTCTTTAATTTTTGGACTATTAATAAATTTCCCAAATTAATGCTGAAAAATAAAAACATATTTTTCACAGTTTTAACAAAGTCACTCACTCCACTTTTAAGCGAACGAGTGAGTGAGTGAGTGAGTGAGTACATATATCACCCCATTTCATATAGTTTCCAGTACAAAATATGTATTTTCCAATGCTTTTCTTTTATCATTTCCCATCTTTGCTGTTATTATTGTTGTTGTCGTTTTTTAGAAAAGAAATAAAAATAAATTTTAAAAATAAGAAAATAAACTAAAACAAGACGAAAAATGGTCGTTAATACACAATTTGATAAATTTGTACTAAAAATTAAATGAAGCATGCAAGTGCACATAAAACACACAATTCAAATATATTTAAGCCCATTCAAACACGATAGACCATGATGGTATTGTATTGGTGGAACGAAAATATAGTCAAACGGACGGACTGACGGACGGATGATAGGAAAGAAAGCATACAAAGAGAGAAAGAAGCCAGCCAATTCTTTTGTAGAAGAATACGATTGTCCAAAAATAAAAGAAAAAGAAAAGTTTTATTTTCATAAAGTTTTGTAATTTTTTTCTTTTAGTTTGTTTTGGAATCAAATTTTTTTATTTATTTCTTTTTTACAAAAAAAGGACTTTAAAAGAATGAGTTCAGATTGTTTAATTATAATTTAAACTGAAGTTATATGAGATTTTGAAGTCCTAGTCAAAAAAAAAATCGAACCAGAATTGCAATTGATGCAGCGCACAGTGGGGCAGATTCAACATATTTTGGAAATAAATCAGCCATTTATAAACAGATAATCCGATCAATATGTAATTTTTTTTTGGTTCCCGCCCGGTTCCAAACATTTTTTGTGTCTTATAGACCTTGTAGGTTTGTAAAAAATCATGTTTAGTTGAGCGAGGGTACATTTGAAATTTAAAAATTATCAATTTATCAAAACATTGGTCCAGTATTTTTAAGATATCGGATCCAAATAAGAAACGATTGTCACAATTATTACTTTGTTATTTAAATAACATGTAATTTTAAATTGTTAAAAATATAATTTGATGGAAATATTCCTTCTGAGTGGAAAATATAAAATTTTTAATTTGAAAATATCGAATTTTCGACAATTTTTGGCCTACCTAAGCACCACTACTTTTCTCTATAAAAATTTTTCTACAGCAACATAAAATAGTTTGGAAAATCCAAAAGTGCACGCCTCATAATCTCATTTAGACCGTGAAATTAAATAGGCTTCTATTCCTAATTATACTAAAGCGTAAAAAAGAAAAAAGGACTCGATTAGTGAAGTCTTTCGGTCGTTATCGTGACCACATACAGGATCCGTACATGCAGACAAACGGACGTCGTAGACAGAACATTTTTAAACAGTTTTTTAATTAGTTTAAATAATAAAAATTACTTTAAAAATGTCATGAGTGTTAAAAATAGTATTTTTTCTTAATACATATACATATGTGTGTATATATTTTTTACAAGTGCAATATATGATAATAATAGAGCCATTTTAAGTTTGAAAAATCAGTAGTTTCGCGTGAAGTGAGAGTAGTACCCACCTCAACGCTTCGCTTATGAGGCTTGCAATATTATAGTAAATGTGTCTAAAAGGTATCTTCAGAATTGATTTTGGAAAAAAATTTAGTTCAATTTACCATTTTTGTTGGCCCTGGACCTTTTCGAATTCGACCTAGCAAAGTTTTGATTTTAGCCCATATATTCTAAAATAACAAAGCTTAGATTCAAAAACAAATATACCACTTGCACAAACACTTATTTGCCAAATCATTTTATGGGCCTTAGACCAAATGTTGACTTTATGGGCAAAACTTTCTTGGGAATTCCGATGATTTTCAGAAGCAAATCATAGGTTTCTTTGCTTGTTTGATATTTAGTTAATTCGTGAATTTCTATATAACAGCAAAAATTCACTTGAAAATATCAGCAATCAACGATTTTATAGCATTAAGAAAAATTTTTATATGTATTTTTAGCAACCGATAAAAAAAGGGGTGTTATAAGTTTGTAGTGTGTGTCTGTGTATCTGTGTGAATGTACGAACCCTAGTACAGACCAAACGGCTGGACCGATTTTGATTTAGTTTTTTCTGTTTGAAAGGTGACTTGATCGAGAGTGTTCTTAGCTATGTTTGAATAAAATTGGTCCAGCCGTTTAGAAGATATCCCATCTTTTTTAGATGTATCCTGTTGAATCTGTGTGTGTTTGACACTGTAGCTCCCAAACGGCTAGATCGATATTATTTAGTAAATTTTGTTTGAAAGGTGACTTGATCGAGAGCGTGCTTAGCAATGTTTGAAGAAAATCCGTCCAGCAGTGGAACATAGGGTTCTTAAACTTGTGATACAGCGTCAACTGCATCGGGGGTTTTTAAAATGTTTAATTTTTGTTACTATATGTATTTTTGAACTTGTTTTTCAGTCTTTCAAAAAAATTTAATTTAAATTGTTAAAATCTGCATAGTTCGGAATGCTAATTTTGTAAATTTTGATTTACGATATGCCTGTCGTCTACCATTCTCTTTTCAACGTGTGAAAGTAATGGACTTCACAAATGACAGAGTTATGCGTATGTACACTGAAAGAATTTCGCTTTATAAAACGAAGCAAATTCTTTAGATTTTTTCATTAATCCAATGACAATTTCACTAATCCAATTAACATTTCATTAATATTGTGAAAGAATTTCATTGGTTGGATGACAGTTTCATAAATCCAATGAAAAGTTTAATTAATATTGTAAAAGACTTCCTTTGGTTGAATTTTAATGAAATTTTCGTTGGTTGAATTTTAATGAAATTTTTTCATTGGATTTATGGAATTGTCATTCAACCAATGAAATTCGTTCACAATATTAATGAATTTTCCATTGGATTTATGGAATTGTCATTCAACCAATGAAATTTTCATTGGAATAATGAAAAAAGTCCAATGAAAATATTTCATTGGTTTTATGAAGCAAAATTCTTTCAGTGGACAAACATAAAAAAATTAAAACAACATACACACGAATTGATAACCTCCTTCTTTTTTGAAGTCGGTTAAAAAGTAATTTTTCCACAAAGTAGCATTTCCGGTAACTACTAGGGTATTCATTCGGTTAACGGTTCATCGTTTAACCGGTTAACTACTACCCGACTAACTGATCGGTTAATTTAAAATTGGCTGTTTTCGGTTAACGGTTAAACCGATTAATTTCAGTCGATTAGCCGATTAACCGATGCAACAAAATTTTTAATTTTTTGAAGAATTATAAAACATTTTTTTCTGTGTGTTTAATTATTTGTTACGGCCCCTATTATGATTCACAACTCAACTAGGTTGAGTTGTCAATGCTACGACCCAACTCAACCATTTTGTTGTATTATGATTGACAACTAATTTTAGTTGTCTTCGAAAAAAGGTTCTTATCTATGCTCTCTTTTTTTTTGAAACCATAGTAGCCATCACAAAATATTTAAAATATTTTTAGTTTTGGCCTATTTTTTCTTGAGATTTTATGTTTTGTGGATATGGCAACAATATGGGTTGACAAATGGGATAGATTTGCACCTAAAAGTACTACAATAGTCGAAATAAAAACCAAAACACAACTGATAAAAAAACTGAGACAACTGCTTTGATGAAGTTGTATTCCATGATATGAATTTGACAACTACGACTCAACTATCAATTTAGTTGTGAATCATAATAGGGGCCTACGTCTCATATACAAGAGGCATGTGTTTAGAAATTATTTTTTCATACAAACAAGAAGTGTGTTCAGTGATCTTAACTTAAGTAAAAGTTTAAAACTATTGGACGTGGCTATAAACTTAGTTAAGATTCTGTTACTCTAATTGAACTTGAGGGAATTATTAATATTTTGATTAATAATTTAATAAAATCCAATAATACTATTGCCAACGATTTAATTAAACATTTTACGGATCAGTTAAATGCAGTACATTTTCCAAAACGTGCTTTTTCCAAAAAGTACCCTATTCAAAAATACCTTTTCTAAACAGTATATTTTCCAAAAAGTACATTTTTCAAGAAGTACATTTTCCAAAGAGTATCTTTTTCAAAGATACATACAGGCAATTCACACGGTCATTTTTACTCATGACAATTTTTTTTGGTAGACGAGCGGGGTAGAGGAGAAAGAGGGGTAGAAATAACATCACGATTTATTTCTGTTTTCCATGTTTTTTATATTCTTCTTTAGTTCGATTTGAATTTTCTAATTCTCTCTCTCTCTCTCTCTCTCTCTTTTATGATTGTGTTATGGTTTTTGTTTTTATGAATGAGTAAATAAAGTACATTTGGAGAGTGATTTACAAAAAATATGAAAATAAAATTCGTCCTATAAATGCAAGAGGTTTTTAAAAGATGTTTTCAAAGATAAATTTAAAAAATTCATGGTTTTTTTAATCATCATATGAATCGGGCGATATAGATTTATTACCATTATTTTTTCAATCGACCCCACTGTGCAATGTCAGCAACCAGAATCGAGTTCGAAAAATCACTTAGAGAAAAAATTAATGATATTGGTTGTTATGGAGAATAATACTTTGAAAACATTTGTTCTCCGAAATAATCAGTCAATATATGATTCCTTTAAAGCTCTGAAAACTGGAATGAAATTGCTATTCTAATAGTTTTACAACACAAAAATAGAATGTCGTATTTAATACAAAATAATACCCAAAACAGATGAAAGAAATAAATTTCAAAAGCTGTTGTAATGATCTTAAAAACATGGTGAGATTTTAGAAAGTCCCCGAGCGCTCCCCCACTTACAAAAAAAACCCAAAAGTGATTTAAAGAAAATCTCAAGAAAAAAAAACAAGGAAGTGAAAGATATATTGAAATTGTTTCTTAAAGTAAAAGAAAATTATTATAAAGATAAATAATAATTCAATGACTCATTTTGATCTTTTCTATGTCTAATTTTAATTTCTTCAGAAAGAATGTTTCAGCATGAAACTAAAACAAATGGTTTTGTTGAAAGATTATGAAAATTAAAGTTTGAGAGAAGAAAAAAAATTAATAAATGGTTATAATAATTATTCCTTTAAAACAGATGTTGATTAATTTAAATGGTTGGAAAACAATTTATAAGGTTAATTCAAGTTTAGACAGATGATAACTGGCACTGCCATATTTTTCAATATTCATTTAAATTACTTTATTAGATTGGGAATGCGAGACAGCAGAGAAAATAAAATACGGTAATTAAATAGTACACAATTTTTTTTAGCTTTTTCCATTTTTATTTATTGTGGACTAGATTTAAATTACTTTTATCGTTTGAATAATGACAATCTTTATTTCAAAAGGAATCTAAAGATTATGATTGTTTGCATAAATCGTGGGAATAGAAAAATTGTTTGTATTTAAAAAGTGAACATTTTAAGAAAAGAAATTAAATTTTTTGTGAAAAAAAGAAAGAAAAACTAATATTAAATGTTTAATACATATTAATATCATGCACCTGCAAAATAAAATTGGTGAGATCAGCTTGATGTCGTGTGTTATGAGTTGATCAAACAGAACAAAACCATGACTGAAGCTCTCTACCCACACTCCACAATTGTGAAGATCGATCGGAATACTCAAAGAAATTATTCTTTAAAAAAAACGGACAGCAAGTCTAAAATAATAATAAAAAAAAACTTTAAATAACGGTACAAATTCGAATGTATATCCTCATATAAAATAAAAAATTTTCAAATCGGTTAACAAATAGAAGAGTTCTGCGGGAACAAACATTCAAAAATAAAACAATTGATAACTTTCTCCTATTTTTTTCTAGTCGGTTATAAATACCCCACTACTAATACACAACACGACAAAATTATTATCTTGCATCATAATGATAAAACAAGGACTTTTAGAAAACAAACAATCGGAAAGTTCTGCCCCAGCTGAATAAAAACTCCGAAAATAGCGTTACATAATATTTGAATAGCGACATATGACCGTATAGGCAAGAAGCTTGACAGGATGGAAGGTAAATACTTAATAACTTGTATTGAGAATATGGAACTAAATGCTTCGACTCAAGATACGGCACACAGTGGTTCCAATTGAAAAAAATTGCTAATAAATCTGTATCTTTGAAACTTGCCATCCAATTAAAAAACAATGTATGTAAAAATCATAGAGGAGGACCAGAGCTTTAACGATATTGATATCTTCACCATTCTGTTAACACACGTTGAGCTACAGGGTTTTAAAGTTGACTATCTCGGATATGAAGAAACCTTTTCGGCCTCATAACTGTTACAAATATTATCCAATTTTAATAAACTTGGTTCAAAGGTTATAAGCAGATAAAGAAAATACAGTCCATTTCATTATGATACCATTAATATTTCCAAAGATGTTTGGCTTTGATTTTTAGAATGTTTGGTTTTTACCTCGAATTTGTTCTCTGTTTCGCCAATATCTCCGGTAATATCATCACCAAAATTTTCAAATAAATATTTTATGATTTTTAATACAATGTAGAAAAAATGTTTTGCTTATCTTAATTCATGTAGCCGTGAAAAGAAATCAAAGTCAAGACTTTGAAATGAGAGTGAAAAATTGTTAAATTTTGACAAAAGTAGAGCTTCGCCGTTTTTCTCAAAAAAATTTTTAAATTAAAATTTTTTATGTTATAAAATTTTTTATTTTCAATATTTCAAAAGAATAGAAAATTTTAACGATATATTAAACGGTAATTTTTTATGAATTTTCAATTTAAAAAAATATATGCGAAGAAAATGCGAATAACCAATATTTTTAAGGCAAAAGACTACGTATGAGTAATATGATGGTACCATCATATTACTCATACGCGTTACATTAAGGTCAGATAGTCTTCTATGATTTTTACATACATCGTTTTGTAATCGGATTGCATGTTTCAAAGATACAGATTTATTATAAATTTTTTCCAATTAGAGCCACTGTGCGGCAGTTCAGTAAGTATGCCATATCATATGGGCATGGAATCTACCTATGATAAAGCATAAAAGGTCAGAAATTAGCCTCCAGTTAACTGACCGAATGATGAAATCGGCCGAAGGCTGAGTAGAAGAACGCCAGGTAGCTTAGAGATTAGTGTACAACAGCCAATGTATAAAGTAAAGTAAAGCGCTAAATATTGCAAATTCATAGGAGCAAGCGTAAGTGCTTCCTTAATGTATGTGATGAAGTAGACAATAATCCTTGGAGCATATTATATAAAGTGGTAACCAATAAACATAATAAATGTCTTGTCCAATCCCCGCCAAAAGAAGAACCAATCCTCAAAGGAATTCTAAATCACCTCTATCCACAACATGAAACTCCGTTATGGGAATCATCACCGGTATAAAAGGTCCCAAAATTTACCATATTGCTGATAATTTCGCCAGATTGGACATCCTAGGATATCTAAAGGCAATCATATACGACTTGGCGTAAATCAATGGGTTTAGATCTAGCTAACCATAAAACAGAAGCGGTTCTGATAAATAGTCGTAAAACTATGGAAGCGCTTAGACTTAGGGCCTGTCCCACGAAGTCGACAAAAACAACTTTGATTTTTTTTATTATTGTTTTCAGTATAAATAAGAGAACGACATCGTGGCACAGGCCCTAAATGTTGGCACGTGCTGCATGGAATCTAAGGCATGTCTAAAATAATTTGCAGTCATAATTAATGCTCGTTTATCTTTACAAGAGCATTTGCGATATAAAGGCTACAAAGCATCAAAAACCTGGTCGGCGCAATATGCAAAGCTGCTTCCTAGTATAGTCAGAAGATTTATTATTATATGCATCCTTTATATGGCCAGGTTTGCTGAGATACACCACAAACATATGTGTATCTGATATCCCCCGAAATGTGTCGGACGAGGCCGTTTTTTTCATTGCCGGCAAAGTATCCATCGAGCTTAAAGCCGTATCTGATAGTACGGATGGTGTGACCGATTTGGGTTTTCATAAGTGGCGAGAACGATGGTTAGCAACTGATAAGGGAAGATAAATTTAATCCCTAATACCCGACATCAGGACATGGTTGTAAAGAAGATATGATGAATTAAACTTCTATATTACGCAGTTTTGGACATGGTTGATTTAGGCTGTACTTGTACCGTTTCGGACATGACAGTGTTCAGATTTGTCGGAGTTGCAGTGGTGGATTTGTCGTGAAAAATGCCCCAATGTTTTCTTCTTCTGTCCAAGGTTTCACAATTGGAGGGCGTATTTAGAAGAAGTTTTGGGGTGTAACATTAGATCGAATAACAAATACGAATTAAGCTGGCATTATTGTAGAAGAGATTCGCAGAAGAATCAATATTGTTTTTTTAAACAAACACAACTCGCGAAGCGATTAGTTGGTCTTCGGAAAACACCTAGGGTCTATGGCGGGAATCGAACCCACGACCTCTGAACTGGCAGGTTTGAGTCAGTGTGTCGATATGGTTAAGCGTGTTAAAGTGTCGCACTCCTGGCTAATACATACCACTGTCGGAGTCTGTCGATGATTCCATCTCGTAAAAAAACATACCGTATGTAACATATGTATGTATGTATGTATGTATGTATGTATCTGTCTTATAACAATTTAAACATTCTTGTAAGTCATCAAAATTTTAAGTGTGAAATTTTAGTTCGCATAAAAGCGTATTAATTTTGCACTCAATTTTCACTTTTTTTTTAAGATTATTATTTTTCGTTGTAAAAATAGGCATTACACTGACATTAGTCATATTTGTGTTCATTCTAGTGTATAGAAAAAAATTAGTAGACAAAAATACAAAGTGAGAAATATTTTCTTTTAAAATCTACTTTTTATTCAATATTAAAGGGTGTCCAATAAAGATATGAAATTATTTGAAGCTTTAAACCAAAGGTGCCCACAACTTAAACTGCGTTTGTTTGACTTGGTTGTTGTACTAGTTTAAACAAACACAAAATTTTGCTTTAATGTATTACAAACTCCTAGTCGATTCAAAAACCGGTGTAAAACAAAATTGGTACACTTTTTAAAAATGTCTATACGTTACCTATCGAATGCGGTAATCCATCCATTCGATACGTGACGAAATTTTATTCGATACGAAAGCCTACTCGATAACGAATGCGGTAATTCGGCCCATGATAATTTTATTTATTGTTTTGTAACTTTTTAAAACTAAATAATAAGTATAACATAGGCAGAAACTATAAAAATCGGAGGCATACAATTTTTAGGCTGTCCGCTTCACAAACAATGTCCCATGTTTATGTTTGGTGATGAGCAATAATGTTCATCACCAATGATGGTGATAATAAGTTCTTGATAGGTACAATACCATCTCATTTCTAAGCAACCTGTAAGCACCTTAAAGATTGCATCCTGCCTATAATCAGGCGCGGATCCAGCTTGAGCTTTTGGGAAAGGGAAGGGGGGGTAAAACATACTTCTTTTAGAAACTCTATAGAAATTTACTCGTTTTGTGAATGGGGGGGGGGGGGGGGGGTATCCCGCCCCCCCCCTTGTATCCACGCCTGCTATAATTCATCCATAAATTTTTTGTCGATAAAACTAATGTAACTGCTAGTTTTTGTAAATAAAATAAAAATTTTCGTTATGGATTTTATATTGAAACAACAATAAAAAAAACTCAAATTTGTTTTTGTTTTCAATTCAAAGTTCCTAACGAAAATGTTAATTTTATTTACAAAAACTGGCAGTAAATAATTGTATCGGTAAAATTGGTTTTATATAATAACATATAGCGCCCACAGTGTTAAAAATATATGTCTATTTTTACAAAATTTGTAGCCTACATCCTTGCCTATAACTCATCTATACATTTTTGTAGATCAGAATATTAGTTTAGATAGAAGATATGGGTTTTCCGAATACTTAGGAATTTTATTGGTAAAATTGATCTTATCTAATAACATATAGTGCCCACTGTGCTAAAAATAGCTAATTTATTTACAGAACTTATAGCCTACAGCCTTTAAAGGCATACATTTCTTGGAAGATATAAGTTTTACCACGACTAAAGAGTTGTATCGGTAAAATTGGTTTTATATAACTACATATAGCGCCCACTGTGTTAAGAATTGCTACCTAACTTTTAACATACCTTGTAGCCTACATCCTTCCCTATAAGTCATCCATACATTTTTTATTGATCAGACTATTCGTTTGGAAAATATGTTTTTCCACAACTAGATTGGCATTTTTTCCCAGTGTGGGGCGTGGCAAAAATGTAAAAAAAAACACTTGTGGAATTTTTTTTTCAACTTATCTTTAATCCTGGGGTCACTGGCAACACTTTTTATTTGTATGGAGACCGAACCACTTTGGTGAACAACATATTTTTAATATACATATTTACTGTTATGATCTAGGGGCGCTATTATACATTATATGAGCTTAAATTCAATCAAACTACAGCGCGCTAAAATTTTAAGCGAACATCATTTCCTTAGAATATTTCCTGCTTTCAAAGTAAACAGTTCCTTATTTGCCACAAAACTTTCCTTAATTTCGTTGAACTTGCATTATTTATAGAAATACCATGTCTGTGATATATTTCACTTCAATAATTCATCATAATTTCCGTTGTCGTTTGTAAAATCTCTGAAACATCAAACAATCGTTAGTGGTGGTGTGGTGATGATTGGTATTGGTTCAATGATGTCTGCTTATTGGTTTGTTGTCGCTTTTATTTTTACTTGATTGTGGTTTTTGAAGTCACCAAACTATATTGATTTTTATTGTTTTTTTTTTCTCTCAATTATTAAGTGAAAAAAATTAAAATTAAAACAATAAAAAGAAAACTAGAAGAGCAAAAAAAACCACCAATGCCATTTACATACCAAACAAATGTGAATGAACAAAAAAGAAATAAGTATGCCGAGTAGTTATAAAATAATAATTTATAACAAAAAGAAGCAGTGGGTAGAAGAGAAGTGAGGTTTGTTTCAGCTGATTTGTCATGCTTCATTTAATTTTGTTTTATCCACAATAACTACTAATTTAATTTAATTATCAAACAATTAACTAACAATTTAGAAAATTTCTCAATTTGAATATCTACTCGCAAAAAATTCTTGTCTTATTATGAATGTACAATTTGTAAAGTCTTTTTTTTTAGTTTATTTTTGATTTTGTCACCGATAATGATGTTCTTTAAAAATTCGTGACTTTCAAAAAATAATTTGATTAATACGTAATTATTATTTTTACTTCCATAATTACTTTGCATAATCAGGCAAATCAACTTGTGTTTATTAATAATTTTTATACCATACACGTTTAAAGGCTGCCATAGTTGGACACTAAAACCATCGTCATTCATCCGCATCGCCAATACGTTGGCCAAATTTGTCACCGCAAAGATTTTATTATCATTAGTTCCTTTATAAATTTAAATTTTTATTTATATTCATTTGCGTTTCTTGTAATGAAAACTTGAAGGAATTAATTAATATTTCAAAATCTGTAAAATATTGTTTTTCTCTCACAACCTCGTTCTGGTCGCCCTGAGAAACATTTGGAAACGATTGAACGATTTAGAATGTCTGAATTGGCTGTGGTTGAAACCAAAATCGCTGGAAGAGCTCAGCCAGTGCTACGGGCAACCATAAAATCCACTTTATGCTGTTGCTAATACAATAGAAGCTGCATAAAGTGGTGCTTTGTGGTCGAGTGTTGGGAAAGGCCAATACAGCTATTGCCAGTTCATACGAGGTGGCAGCACTAGGGCAGCAATTACAACAATACAACAACAACGGGCATTTTTGTTTGAGTAAATCGCCAAAAAATTTCAAAAACCACAAAAAAGCAAAAACTTAAAGAAATTGAAAAAACACATACACAAAGTAAGAAAAAATAATTACACAAAGTAAAAAGAACACACCGACAATTGTTTCTGACATTTCTTGGCTAAAATATAAGTAGAGTAAAAAACAGTCAGCTGCCACCTGGTATGAATTCGCCTTGTTTCTGTGATACGACTTCTAGCCTTCTGGTTATTCCTTGGTTAAGCTCTGCTGTATCGTGTAAGCTGCTGATGTAGTATGATGATGATTAAATGCCTGAAACACTCTAGGAACGTGTTTATGCATAAAGGATGGTCCATATATAAGAAATTACAAACTGTGTGCCTTGAATGTTACACAGTTGGCCTTCGGAGTAAGTTCTGGGGTCGTGGTGAGCACTCAAGAACACCGTCAGATTACCAAGCAAGGCAGGTACTGACGTTAATTTTTAATACAACTATTCGATACTGTCCCCTAGAGATCATTGTTTACATCTTGGTGACTAACCACACCTTGACCTTTAGCCGATTACCCATAAAAATTATGACTTACTGCCTAATCTCTGAAGTAACAGAGTGAAGCCACACCTAAGGCCTCCGCCCAATACCAAAGTCGGTAGAAAGTCAACGTCTGGAAGATTCTTTCAAGACCAGACCAGTGACCATAAGCTAGTAACACGGGAACTGGTACCTCCAAAGATGACCTGTCTTCACAGAGGCATACTCTATTCCTACAAGGAATGTATATACTGGCGGACTTCCTCTTACCTTTAAGGTAAAGGATGATTCTGTGACCTGTTGTTGGTGAATTCACGTAGTGGCTGTGGTTGAAACCAAAATCGATCGAAGCAGCGCTGGTTAATCGGCTGAAGCTCAGCCAGTCCTAGTGCCCGGTTGTGTGTCGGACAACCGCATAAACCACTTTGTGCTGTTGCTAACACAACAGAAGCTGCATCAAGTGGTGCATCAAAGGGGTGCTGTTGGCTGAAGTAGTTAGCACGTTGACTACAAAGCAATGATGCCGGATTCAGTCCCTCTACCAGGCAAGTCATCAGCATCATAAATTTTTCTGATGTCCATTATTATAGTGTTGTTAGTTGTTATTGGACTGTTTGAGTGATGAAGGCATAGCAGTGGTCACTAAGCAGTACCGGCAACGATTGATATTGTTCTATGCTAGTGTACATCACAGCGCCATCCTTTGTCGATAATGTTAGCAACATCGTAGGGGAAGTAGAACTAATAAAGAGGCTACAAATAGAGCTTAATAAAGTTAATGCTTCTACTTAACACCCGAGGCGCTGCAACACCACTGTAAAATTAACATAACGCGCAAGAGCATTGTTGTAAAAGAATTAAGCTTTCAGTCTCATTTCACCATCTGTTCCCTCTACTCTATCCCTTTCCCAAAGAAGGTAACACATTAATTAACTAACTGATAGATATTAAGTGCCTATGTGTTACATCTCTTTACAAAAAAAGTTGTGATCGGATGCTGGGGAAGTTAAAAAAAGCTATTGTCTTCTTTGTAGTAGACTTTTAGCTAGTTGGTTATTTCTTGGCTAAACTCTTAAGCATCGCTGCTGGTTTATTATAAGATTGGATACCTCAAACACTCTAGCAAGGTGTTTATGCATGGTGGGTGGTCCATGTACAAGAAATTGCAACCTGTGTATTTCTTACAAGTTATGCAGGTGAGCGCTCAATGTCCCACGGTGTTAAGAGCACTGCCAGGTTTGGCCGCAACGCAGTTGTTACTGCGGCAGTTTCCTCTGCGGGAAAATTTGTACCAACTATGGTTCTCGAACTTATCGCCAGGTATTTTAACTATGTCAATTGACCCCCTCCAATGGCAGGCCTATCTCATATAAAGTTCCAGATATCGAACTAGGCTGTAGTCTTTGGGAACCAGTCACGAGGCTTCGCTTGTGCCCCTCTAGGGACACTTCTGCTCGATACCGAATTCTATAATCGCAAACTAAGAAAACTCTATCCAATCAACTCCTTAATATACAAAGAGAGTCGCTTTAATTTTCATGGTTGGCCAGAAAGATTTTTTTCGTTACTTTAACTAAAAAATTTTTTTGAAATTATTTCAGCAAAAGTTAAAAAATAAAGATTAGGTTTTTAATTATACATAAGTGTGTAAATGCCACTAAAAATATTGACTTTAGCTAATAAATGAAGTCATTTGCAACTCTGGTAACGAATTAACGTCAACTTTGTTTACTACGAGTGTGTAAAGTGAGCGACTGTGTGTATGTGCGTTTTTCGCCATTTATTTTCTATTTTACTACACAACTACAATCGTAACTACTACCGGGGCGTCAACGTCTTGGGTTTTTTTTAGAGTTTTTAATATATATTTTTGTTTTAGTTGTTTTTTTATACATATTTATTTATTAGTCTGTTTTTTGCATTTATATATGAATATGGTCTTATAAAAAAAATGAAGAAATAAATTGCCGGCATTTAAATGTTATTTACTGCGTGTGTTGTGTTGCGTTGTTTCTCTTGTTGTTGATGTCTGTCTGGTGGTGTCGGCTGTAGTTGGAGAGCATACAAAACACACAAAAGTAGCAACAGCAGCAGCAAGCAGCAGTAGTTGATGTCATCGTTTTGGTAGATTTTATTTCTAGAAATATTGTTTGTTGCTATATTCCAATCCAGTGTACATGTACTTGTAGTTTTCACTTACTTATGATTGTTTTACCAAAAAAAAAAAAAAAAAAAATATATATATATATATATATAAACGAATAAATTGTATTTTTGGAATCGCATAAACACCATTGTAATTCCATTTGGTATGAATGTGTAGGTTCCAATGAATCAACTCGATAAATAAGTGCGATGAAGTTGTTTCGAATTATTGTTAATCTCTTATACTCTTTATTTATATATTTATTTAAATATATACTACATATGCATGTATGGACAATATATTTTTGGTAAACATTTTTTTGCCTTTAACAATGTCTATAAATTGTGCAAAAAGATATATTCGCCATATTGTTGGAAAATATTTTCGAGATTTTTATTTTTACTTTAATGAAAGACAAGAGATGTTTTTGAACTTTAACATTTCCTCATTTGTCATTTAAAAAATTCAACTAACATTTAAGTTTTTCTTTAATTTTTATATGTAACGAAAAGTATACTGATATGGGATGTACTTATGGTTTTTTGCAGTATGGATGTATAAGTTATCCGTTTAGCTGAACGGACAACAATAGACCTCAAAATAAGTCTCCTGGGCCGGATGCAATACCAGCACTGGTACTGAAGCAATGCTTTTGAACTTTAGCGAACCCATTAGCTAACCTTTACAACATAGTATACCATATCGTAGAATTTCCATTGCGTTGGAAGATTGTCAATGTAACGACAATCACCAGAAAGAGAGAGACAAACAACCCCTCAAATTACCGCCCAATTCTAATTTGTTCTGCCCTGTCCAAAGTCACACTTGGGATGTATTTGGAGTCCAACAGTTTCTTAGCAACCGACAGTATGTATTCCGGAGGCAACGCTCTACCGGAGACACGCCAGCTCTTCTCTAGGAAAACTGGTGTGATTCTCTGCACCATTTTGGCATAAGTAAAGTGGTAATAGTACGTATTTCAAAGGCATTTGCTATAGTGTGGCATGGTGCACTTCAATCAAAACTTATTGCAATCGGTGTCAACGAAAACTTTTCTCGATTTATATCGGGTTTTCTCAGGCATTGTACTATTTGAGTTGTTTTAAATGGGACCACATCACACGAGTCCAAGATTAATTAAATGAGTAACGGAAGGCTCCGTTTTTTTCTCTCT
Organism: Panzeria rudis; assembly: GCA_956483635.1. Classification (NCBI taxonomy): domain Eukaryota; kingdom Metazoa; phylum Arthropoda; class Insecta; order Diptera; family Tachinidae; genus Panzeria; species Panzeria rudis. Next base: position 182,091,574 of record OY101447.1, read on the forward strand.
GCTTTTGATTTTTCTAAGCAACCTTCTTTGTCAAACTTCCAAATTTTGCAATTCGTTTTCATTCAGTCAGAGATTGATACCATGAGGCAGAACAGAAATGACTCACTTGGTCACGACCTTTTAACGGACGTATGACCGAACGTGCTGCGCCATCAGTGAATATATAAATATCGAGGAATCAAAAGCTCTTGATGTGATTGGCAGGCAAATCCACTGTGATGTTCGATGGACTGATCATTTTCAAAAGAAGCATTCACAAGTCCCGGTTTTCTAAAACGTTGAAGGAGACACTTTACTCCATCTGATTTTCTTACTATTTATACCATATATACCCAGTAAAAAAAATTTGACATTTAGAAGCACTAAAAGCGGTTAAAAGCTATGCATTGCATATTTAAGAGCAAATGCTTCCAAAAATGCTGCCACAAATGCAATAACTTTTGCAAAAGAGCACAAACAAATTGGCACGAACACTTATTAGCTTTTGACGATGCTTTTAAAATGTAAAAAATATAGGCAAAGCCACTTAAGTTATTATTAATTGCTTTTACGCTATATCGTGGGTGCATAGTGCCAAGGAAAGCAACATAAGTATTTAAGATTTAACTTTTCGCACTGACAATAGTGCATCTTGGAAGCACTAACGTAAACGAGACCCTTAAAATATGTTCTACGATTGTATACACGAACAGCACACACACACACACACACACACAAACACACATACAGTATGCGTGTATACAAGAGCAGTTCATTTTAAAAATATAGAGAAGTAAATAATTTTAATATAATAGCCCAATTCACAATCTTGTGCAAATAGTCTTCCATCGTAGCATTTGCAAAATGGTATAGTATATTGATACTCACCACTAACAATTGTTAAGTGGTGAGTATCAATATACTATACCATTTTGCAAATGCTACGATACAAGACCATTTGCACAAGATTTTGAATTGGGCTAATGTATTTGTAAGAGTAAGTTTATGTTAACTTCGTGCTGCCGGTTTGCAACAGTGTGTTCATGGACATTATGTTACTCCAAAAAGTGTCATAATGTCCATGAGTGTAGCGTCGTAAGGACCATGGACATTATGACACTTTTTAAAGTGTAAAGATATTTGCACAGGCGGCCTTCGGCCAAGATTAACGACTTCCCATCTTGGTGAGAAAATCATGTTTTAATTTGTTTTCATTTTTAAAAGTATGATCATTATGACACATTTAGAAGTGCCTAATGTCCGTAATAATAATAATGTCATAAAGTCCATGGACTTTCAAAAGTGTCATAATTGAGTAGTGGGTACCGAGTATCGATTATTAGCCTATATTTTAGGGTACCCAATATCAAAATGTAGTTAGTCGACACTTTCGCTGTTGTGTTTTAAAAGTAGCAGAAGGTGCCAGCACTATTATGCACTTAATGCTGTTGTCATTTTTTAAATAAGATTCATCAAGTGTTGTTAATTATTACATATAATTTTAAATATGTGCAACATTTTTAAGTGGCAGTTTGTACAAAAATATACTACGAATACAAAAAGAATTTTGAAAACTCTTTCGTTATGACTTTTTCTATGTTAATAGGCCGTTTTCTGAAAGGCATCTGATGAGCATACATCAGTCACTTCTATTCCACGAAAATCTAATTTTTTAGTATCATCAGATTTTCTAAATCATAGAACACAATTATTATTTTAGATGAAAATGAATTAGCATAACACATGTTTGCTTTTTAAATTGCACACTTTAAAATAATATACAAAAACCTTCTTTTAAAATATTTACATTCGAAAACTCGAACAATCTCCAAAACGTGAACAGCGTCAGGAAAAAAATAGTTTATGTTTTCGCAAGTTCACTGTACTTTCAAAATCTTCTCTATTTGAAACGGTTTAAAAAGTGATTAAAATTCAAATTATATTGTTTTCAATAAAAAATGTATTAAATTACTAATACTTAAAATATACTTCGTACATACATTTTTTAAAAAAAATTTAAATTTCAAACATGTCGACAATTAAATGGGATGCGAATTTTTTATTAGAGAAGCAACCAGTCAGTCCGTCCATAGCAATTCACATACAAACAAACTCACACATTTCATTTATTTTTAGTATTGCATGCTAAACAAAGAAACTATGCTAAATTTGAACAACACAACACAACATTGTATGTATGTACAACACAACTTACAACATAGCAAACTTTAATAACTACATTCAACAGCAACTTGAGAATAATCCAATAAAACGAATTTTAAAACCACTTTGCATTATGAAAGTCTTTTTCAGGTGCTGGAACAACAGCAGTCCAACCACCAAAGCAACAGCAAAAGTTGTAAAATTAAGAAATAATACAAGAAAAAAAGTATCTCAAACTTTAAGATTAATAGTAAAAAAAACACAGATATAACAACAATAATAGCAGCAACAAATGCTGAAAAAGTAATCATAACATAACTAGAGAAAGAGATATACAAGCGAATTATAATGATGAAATATTAGGGTGGCCAGATAAGAACGATAGGAAATGAAATTTTAGTAAAATCGCCAATGGTTTGAGATATCAAATTAATTCTAGTTGTATTTTGAAACAACATTTATGACATGATGTATGGAATAGCATATAATTTAAACCGCCGCGTCTGTTATAAGTACCCTGTCGGAAAATCACTAGTCGACTACAAAAATAATCAACTTATAGTTAACTTTTCTTAGACTAACTAAAAGCTGACTAAAAATCCGGAATGAAATCCAGAATATCAATTCTTAAATTGAGTACATAAACGGATTTGGTGAGAGCTAACAACTTTACTCTCAGCTATTTTGAAACTCATTTCAAGTTTATATTAACTTTTTGCTGTTATTATTTTAAATGGTGCCTTATTAGCTGGGTGGTCTGCACGTTGACTATAAAACGTGTGATACATAGTTCGAGCCCCAGCAACATCTTTTTGCAATTATACTAACTACCAGGTGACTTAAATAAAGTCAACTTTAAGTTAGTTGAAAAGTAGTGCAGAGTGGGACAATTAATTGACTACCGCCTAGGATATCGCAATATTAAAATAGTTAATTGTTTCCATTGGAAAGTAATCCAAGTGTCAGTCAGAACTAGTTGCGAAATAGTTAGCTTAAAGTCAATTTAAAGTTAACTACGTTTCCGACAGAGTACCAAAAAACAACAGGCATAAAAATAACACACACGTAAAAATATTCGGCACGTAAAATTAGTTGAAATTGTAATTTAAAATATATAAATACACATTTAAAATCAGTAGTGTAGTGGATAGTATGTTAGACTATTAACTGGGAGGTCACACGTTCAATTTCAGCCAAGACCATGCGTGTATTTTTTTTTAATTTTAATGTTAAATGCATAAAAATTAGTAAGATTATGTAAACTTCGTGCTGCTGGTTTACATACTATGCTTTAGCCGAGTGGCTGGTGCGTTAGACATCAAACCTTAAGGAGCTTTTTCAGCTAACTTTTTAGCATTTAAAATTTAATAAACTTTTTGTTAAATTTAAATGAAAAATAAGTAGACCGGTTTTTAATTGAAGTTTTATTTACTTTATATTACAATTTCAGTTCATTTTACGTAGTACAGAATATTTTGAGTGTACCATCTGGTCACCCTACACCAAAAAAGTTAGAGGGTGCTGTTGGCTGAGTAAGTAGTTAGCGCGTTTGGCTACAAACACTGAGGTTTTGAGTTCAAGACTTCTTTCAGGCAAGCCAACAGCATCATGCATTTTTCTCATGTGCATTGGTGTGTTATTGTGTTGGTTGTTGTTGGACTGTTAAAGTGATGAAGGCATAGATAGCACTGATCACTTTGGCAGTACCGGCAGCAACCTCCTTCGTCGGTATTGTAGCAGAACCGTAGTAGAAGTAAAAGTAAAATAGCTACACATCTTAAGCAGCTCGATACCTCTACTTTATACCAGAGGGGCTTGCAAAACTGCTCTACATAAAACGCGCAATAGCAGGGTTGTAAATGAATTAAGCTATCTATCTCTCTCCCACTTCACCACCTGTTCTCTATCAGGCGCGGATACAAGGGGGAGGGGATATTTCCCCCCAAAACGAGTAAATTTCTAAGAAGTTTGGCAAAATAGTATGTTTTACTTAGAAGTTCCCACCCCCACCCCCAAAGATCAAGCTGGATTTGCGCCTGCTCTCTATACTATCCCTTTCCCAAAGAAGGTAACACATTAATTAACTGGTAGTGATTAATTGCCTGATTGTGTTAATTCTCTTTAATAATAAATTAAATAAATAAAAAAAATTAAAAATAGAACAAAAAATCAGGAAAATGGGCATAAAGAAAAATAAACCTACGGTAACACGGGAATTTGTTGTGATAAACATCAATTTAGTATTGCTATACGAGAAATTTCTCAAAAAATTTTAATGTATATAAGAATTGCAATCATATTCAACCGAGACACAACTGATCGTAATCGGAGATACAAAATAGCACTGACGATGGCAGGAGTATGGTGACTTCCGTACTTTTGCTGTATAGAATATTGATCACATCTAATTCTTTCTGAATGCAACGTTACGAACCTGACACATAAATTATGACAAAATTCTATGATGATGTGTGTCATCAGATTAATGTCGATGTTTACATTGTTGATGACATTTGTCATAACGTTGATGTCACAATTTTTCTATGGGTGTAGACCATTTTGAAAATCACCTCATTAGATGTTCGACAAAACCCAATTGCAAGGAAGCCAAAGAATTACACATTATCACTAAAGATCGTGAGTAATTTTTTGTTTCCATCACGTGAGTGTACATGAACGTGAGTATAAAAATGTTCAGCATTATTGGATGAGCATAAGTGAAATTTTTGCATTACTGTTTCCTAATTGAATTGTTTTTAGAAAATTCGGATAAATAATTTCGTTAGTTAAAAAAATATATGTATTTATGTTCGAGATCGATTTTTTTACACTCGCGTGAAGATGTATGGTCGTGAGCGAAAAGTTACTCATGATACCATTTCTATTTTAAGCCAAGAATTTTTCAGCTGTGACCAGTATTGCCATCACATGTGAAGATTTATCTTGCGTTTGAAGTTTCTCATTGAGTCGAGAATATGAAAAAGGAAACATTTTTAAATTTGAATTGCAAGAACATTTTTAAAGGAAAAATAAAATTTTTGTTCTGTATTTTCATGATTATCAAAAAAAAATTATATGGCAACACAGACTTTGACAGCCAACTCTCTTAAAACATCATTAAACTTTGAATATCTAACAACTTCCGAAGCAATCTAAGCTATGGCACTGAGTGTTTGAAATGCCATAAATTGAGAATCGGCTAACCGATACAATAACTAAAGATAATAAAACACCTGCTGGCAGTGACCGCTGTTCCAAAAAAATAATATAAATAAAAAATTGAAATTTGTTGTTTGTTTGTTTGTTTGTTTTCCTCTCTATTCTCTATTTTAGCCGGTCGCAAATGAATATCTTCTAACAACGCTAATAAGCGTGTAAGTTTGTAGAAAACAATGTACAATTCCAAGCAGCACATTTTTCCCGTTGTTATTATTTATATGTTTGGTTACACTAAAAAGACGTTAAGACGTTATATGTATACAACTAACTGCCTGCCTCTTAAATAAATTTAGTTATGATTTTATGAGTTTTACAACATTTGGAAAAAAAATTATAATAAAAATATTTACCTGCGACTAGCAAACCATGGCAAATATAACATGGAAATAAAATAAAACAGAGTTGAAAAGGAATCTTTTGCATAGAAACTATACTGAAAATATATTTAAATGTTAAATTTTTCAACTATTTTAATGATTACTGTAAAAGACTGAATTCTTTTACAAAAAAAAAAAAAAATGACTATAGAGCTGTTCACAATTGGCCATTACCGCTCGTGCAATCAGTCATTCATTCGTTCATTCATAGTTACAGTATTTTATATTTATTACCGGTCTCTACAAATATTAAAGTTCTTCATTCTCGCTGGCATTTTCTTCTTCATTTTTGTTGTTAGACAAACGTTGCCTTCAGAAAAATGTATTGATGAACAAAATCCATCATCTGCCAATAAATAAGATGTACTGACTGATAACAAAACGAAAAAAATGGTTTGTTAGAAAAGAAAAAAAGCAACCAACATACTACTTCTGTCTTTGGACATGATGGTGTGTAAATCATTTTGTAAAGTTGAGTTTTGGCATTCAGATCTTTTATCTTGAGACTAATCACTTAAAGTGTACTATTTGGCTTGAATACAAACTGCCAAGAATGCCAAAAGAATGCGCTATTAACATTAATATCATATAAGGAAATAAGTACATTCAGATTTTACTATAATAAAAATTAAATATTAGAAAAAAAAGGCAATAAAAAACGTAATTAACTAATTTTTTGCTTTATTATTTAATGGTCAAATAGAAGGGGAAGCAGGTTGGTTGTTAGAGCTTCAACGGGTTGTTAAAGCTTCTTGTGTGCGTAGTCTATTCTTTTCGTATATGTTGCTACAGTCCGACTCGTATACAGGTAAAGAAGAATTAGCACTGCGAAGCAGTGATTCCAGCTTTTGAGACTCAAAACGCGTGATTTTTTTGAAAAAGAGGCATTTTCAGTTCCTTTAGCTAAATTGAAAATAATTCTGCCAACAGATTTTCGAACAAAATTTCAAGCCAACAATTTCAAACAAAAAAACAATTTTTTGAAAATCGGTTCACAAATAACAGAGTTGTGCAGAGGGGGGCGGGGTGGGATGGGAGCGAATCTCCCCACCGATTTTCGAAAAAAAATTATGGGACCAAACTGCAGGTAAAACCTTTCAAACAAAAAAACAATTTTGAAAATCGGGTGACAAATGACAGAGTTATGTATGGGGGAGCAAATTTCCCCTTTCCGATTTTCGAAAAAATATGGGATCGAATTGCAGGCAAACCATTTCAAACAAAAAAAATTCGAAAATCGGTTGAAAAATGACAGAGTTAGACATAGGGGGAACAAATTTCCCCCTCCGGTTTTTTAAAAAATTATGAGACCAAATTGCAGGCAAACCCTTTCAAAAATTTTTTTTTTAAATCGGTTAGGAAATGAGAGTTATGCATGGGAGGAGCAAATTTCCACCACCGATTTTCGACAAAAAATTATGGGACCAAACTGCAGGCAAACCCTTTCAAACAAAAAAAAATATATTGAAAATTGGTTGACAAATGACAGCCTGTGCAAACATTAAAAAAAATATACACACGAATTGATAGCCTCATTTTTGAAGTCGGTTAAAAAATGGAACATTTGGCTTATTTAAAGCAAACTAATAAAAATAAGTTAGCAAAAACAGGAAGAACAAATTCACAAACAAATTCGCAAACATAAATAGGTAGGCATATTGAGCCGAACTAAAAATGGGGTAAAAGGGCTGAAAGATAATTGTAAAAAGTGCTAGATGTGCGTGTTTTTTAGTTTGAGGCTAAAATTTTTTTCCGCGTTTTGAGTGACTAAAAACGGTCTAAATCTAACCCGAAAAGTGATAAGTTGATAAGTTGGCGTCCCTGCTGTGAAGTATGTATTCTAAATAAAAGTCAAACAAAAAATTCACTGATTCAGCAAAGAACATTTGCTAAAAATAACATTTTATTTTAATCAACTAATCAAATTATAATTACTTCCTAACCATGATCAAGAACAATTTAAACTCATATTTCTTTCAAAGCTGTGCATAGTATAAAATTACCTTTGTAAACTTAAAGTTCTCGTATTGTTAAGGGTAATAAATTCAATTAAAATACACACTTTCCTTGTAACCCCAAAGTGTCTGCTAGTTAAACAATAAAATTTATTGATTTTAGTTGTATGTACTTTTTTCCACAAAGAAAAAAGAACTTATCAAGGCTGTCAGGCATTCAAGGTATGAGTTGCATGATAGAACATTTGCAAAATTTAGTGTATTATATGTAGTTTCATGGAAATATATTAAACACCCGCATATAATTCTTAAATTTCTGTAAATCCGTATCAGATGTAAATGATGAAAGAAGCTGCGATTGCATCCAGATAAAAGTAGAGTTTGACGTAGTTTATGGTCAGTTGGCTTAAGAATTAATAGACAGACGAAATAAAAATCACTTTAAAAACATGTGATCATATTTCTTTCATTTGAGACACAGTTGCGGCCAACATTTGAAGGAAATACATAATTTTAAATATATTAATATAAAAGGATGCTCTAGGCATGTTAGCAAAGAGTAAGAGATAAAAATTAAGTTTTGCTTACGGTCAACTTTTCTATAGCATTTATATAGGAATCACAAAAAAACTGGGACGCGATTTTGTTCCTAATACGGGATTTACTTTTTGGCTAGACTTTTTTAATTATTTTTTTTAATAAAAGAAGTAACACAATCAGTCAATTAATAACTACCAGTTAATTAATTAATGTGTTACCTTCTTAGGGATAGTGTAGAGAGAACATGTGGTAGTAGGAGAGAGATAGAAAGCTTAATACATTTAGAGCAGTGTTGCAAGCCCCTCTGGTGTCAAGTAGAGGCATTGAGTTGCTTAAGCTGTGTAGCCATTTTATTAGTTCTTTTACTTCGCCGACGGTTTTGCTACAATAGCGACGAAGGAAGGTGCTGTGAAGTGCATTAGGATATGTTAGTATTACTCGCTGCCGGTACTGCCAAAGTGATCAGTGCTATGCCTTCATCACTTTAACAGTCCAACAACAACCAACACAATAACACACCAATGCACATGAGAAAAATGCATGATGTTGTTGGCTTGCCTGCAACTAGTCTCGAACTCAAGACCTCAGGGTTTGTAGTCAAACGCGCTAACTACTCAGCCAACAGACGAATGGAGTAAAATAGCATTTAGTGGATTACCAAATCAAAAAAAAATTTTTTTGGTAATGAAATATTTTTTGAAGTTGTACTCGATTAAACGTATTTTCAGCCCGTTCATCCATCAACTCTAGGCAAACTTCTTGCCACAAGTCTGATTTGTTATTAAATAATATCCCCCTTATTATGTAACTATTTGTAGACAGCACGTCAACACGACAGCAAAAAATATTTACTTGTCTAGTCCTTGTCGGCAACAATTTACTACTATTAATTTCAAAAAAAAAAATATTAATTTATATTTTTGACATTTAGTCATTTTTCAATATTGTAATTTTGATTATTTTTTTCATCCAGATTAATTGATATAATTAAAAAATTCTTTCATACTATCATTTGGTATTTTATTGTTAATCGCAAAATATTTTTTTTAAAACTGTTGGCAAAGCGTTCACGAAAGATATTTGCAAAATATGTACTAAATGAAGTCAATGTCAAAAACCCAAATTTTAAGATTCCGAACCAAATATCTGTTGAACTATTTGAGGCAACTTTATGATTTAAAAAGATTTTACTGTTTTAAGTCATAAGCTTTACAAAATATTTAAATTTATCAAAATCGGTCAATATTTGTTTAAGTTACGATACCTAGAGCGATTTTTACCAGAGGTGGTAATTTTCGACATCCTGTGTCTCATCGTGTACTTCAACGGCGTGGTAAAGAATTTGATTTTCTAAAAGTTTAGGTCCTGCGCTATGATTTTTTTCTTACATCGTTTTGTAATCAATGATACATATATATTACCATTATTTTTGCTATCGGTCCCGCTGTGAGACGCTTGTCTTGGCTGCCTCAAAAGAATCACATAACCTCGTGTACGCGTGACCAGATCACAAAAATCTGTTTTTTTTTAATATCTCGCTTCCTGTATTGATTTCGGCTTTTAATGTTTTTATAAAAGTTGTAGAGAATATAATTTCCTACAAATTTTGTATACAGAGATATTTCGTACGATCAACCGATATCGATATAGATTGCAAATGGTTACGCAATCTTTGCACGGATCTAGGCGAGAGTCTTGTTGAAAATTAAATATTGATTTATTTATTTATTTAATATTAAGCTTATAGCTTTTGAAAATTAAATAAATAGTTCACATCATGGCTAAATTGGTTACATCTTTCGTAATATGAAGAAGCTTTTATTAATGAAACTAATGTAATTTGAAAGAACATTAAATACGCGCAGAAAATTTTCAATGTAAAATCATTTATCCTTTTGAATTAACTATATTTCATGTTAATTTAATATTGCAGAACAGTTAAATCAAAATGAAGTTGATACTGAAATAATATGAAAAATCATGTTCAATCAAAAGTTATTTCGAGTTGAAACAACATGAATTTGATATTGGAACAACACGAAGAATGATGTTGAATCAAAGTTATTTCAAGTTGAAACAACGTGAAATTGATATTGAAAAACACTAAGAATTATGTTGAATTATATCAAGCTGAAACATCATGAATTTAATGTAGCTATTTATTAATTATTTTATTTACGTGATAGTTATTAGTAGGAATGTAACGATACGCCCTTTTGCCGATCCGATACCGATATTTAAAAATAAATATCACCAATACCGATTCCGATACCGATACGAATATTGAAATTGAGTTCAAGTTTAGATTAACAAAACTCAAAAAGGGCAATATTATATTATACAAAATTACAGTGTAAGAGAATACTAATATTTAAAATTAATAGCGCATATTCATAGTCATAAGCAAAGTATACTTTAGGAATTTAAAACCAGTATTGCTATACAAAATACTGGTTTTAAACGCTTAAAGTATACTTTGTTTTGACTATGAATGTGCGCCAATATTTATTTATTTAATATTAACCCATTATTAATATTAACCCAGTATAAAATTTTTAAAGTAATTTTTAAGGAACTACATTTTCATTGCTTCCAAAGAATATACATTAAAAATATGCAGATAATTAGTAGAAAAGCAAGTAAAAATTTTTAAAGGACATTTATAAACTAATATTCTTCTAAATAACTTAATAATTTAATTACAAGCTGTTACAAAATGGCATGTTTTTTTACTCGTGAAAAACGACTTAGTGAGGCTTGTAGGTCTAGTTGAGTAGATCATTTTGCAATTTCAAAAAGTTGCAATACACCCTCAAAATCGGAAGTTATCGATAAAAAAAACGATTTTTTGGAACTTTCGGACAAAAACCATTTTCACTGCGTTGTTTCTGCACCGATTTTCAATTTTTAAACAGTGTTGAATAGAGGAGCACTTAAGCTTTCCGTGCATATTTAAAAGATTTTGTTTTGACTTATATTTCACGGAAATATCGTCAAAAGAAAATTTTAATTTTTTATTTTATTCCGATTTTTTTAAATTTTGCGTTTTTTTTTTGCAACAATTTGCTTGAAAACCTACCCATTTTTATATTTTCATATAAAGCATATTTTATGGCAATTACAATAAGTCTTGTGTCTTTCCTTTTTTGCTGGGAATAAGATTTAAACAATAACGAATTGAATTTTAATTCATGGTAAAATTAACAAAAAAAGTTTTTTTTTACAAAATAGCAGCGCAAAATATTAATTTTTAAAATTGATATTAATAAGATTTAAAAAATAACGAAATGAGTTTAGTTCATGGTAAAATGAACAAAAAATAAATAATTTGTTAAAAAAAAACTTTAAAAAAATATAAAAAGTATCCTCATATCGACAGTAAAATATCGCCGATACCGATGTATCGGAAAATATGAAGTATCGCCGATATATCGGTATCGGTATCGGAATCGGTTACATCCCTAGTTATTAGCATAGGCATCAGAAAACTTTGTGTTTTAGTTGGCTGCTTCACAATTTACTTTAGCTATACACTAAATAAATATCCATCGTATGTAAAATTAATTTAATTTTAATTTAACATGATTTAAATGATTCTTTAACATAAAACTTATTTGAAATTAAAGTTATAGTCATGTTGATTTAAAATGAAATGTAACGTTTATAACAAAATTGTTTTAACAGTGAAAATTTTTAAATCAAAGAGATTTAAGGTTAAATTAATAATTTTTCATTTAAAATCAGTATGAAACAATGGCAATTTTAAACCAGCAGCAGTAAATAAACAAGTCACACAACTAAGCACAACAGTGAACTGTAAAACTTTTAGAACTAAATATGTTCTATTTCCATATTTCAAAAGAGTATACATACTTCAAAAATGACTGCAGTTGAAATTTTAAATCGATTAAAGCATGCACGCTACATCCAGCATTGGAAGAATAGTGAATTTTTCTACGAAGTTCTAAATTAATCGCTTAAGAAAAAAACGGCCATGGAGTTTTTCAAATTTCTTTACAAATTATGTTAGATAAATTTGATATAATTAATTGTTACCCGCCCGCTCAAAAATGTGGCCAGGAGAGCAAACTGTCGAAAAATAGTAAAATTTTCAGAACAATTTTATTTACCTGCATGAAAATAGTACCAAGCTTAATTTTAAAGTTTTTATTTCTTTATTCTGGTATCTGATGGAATTTGATCGATTTCAAATCGCTCGATTTCATAAAACTAATAATAGCCAAATATGTCTTAAGTAAATCGCACGACACAGTGATCTCGAATTTAGGATCAAATAAAATATTCTAAGCCTCAAAAACAATAAAAACATCAACAAGTTATCTTTCAAGAGATTTTGTTTTTTGAAATCGACTCGATTTGAAATCGATCGATTTCCATCACATACCAGATTATTTATTAAAAACCAAAGCAATCCTCTTTTGATTAAATAATTTTAACGATATATTGAACTAGCATTTTTTACGAATTTTTAATTTAAAAAAAACCTAGCAATCCTCTTATGATTAAACAATTTTAACAATATATTGAACGGGCATTTTTTACTAATTTGTAATTTAAAAAAAACCTGAAGAAAATGCGAATTTCCCATTTTTAGGCCAAAATTGTAGACGCATGAGTAATATGCTGGATGGTATGCACCATCATGTACACATCGTTTTGTAATCGGATCGCAAATTTCAAAGCTACAAATTTATTACAACTTTTCTTCCAATTGGAACCACTGTGTGACGTCATATATATTTTTTCAGTGCAAATATGACGTAGTCCTTTCCACCATAAGCGCTTTATCAAAAAAAAAAACTAGTTTTATATCTTTTTTGAGATATGTAGCTTATATTAAATATGACTCATGCATTCATCGTGGTTGAAGTTGAAACAGTTACTCATGATAATGCGTGTTCATGTATGATTAACACTAATCACGTGAGTCACACCCATCTCTAGTTTGATGTTCACGATGTAATTTAATTTCGAATTTTGTAATTTAAGAAGAAAATATACATATTTATTCCATAATATAATCTTATCTTTCACAGAAATAGTTCAAATTAAAACACAGTTTAATTAAATATCACAGTTTATCTTAAATTAATATGTAATTGCTTTCAATTTCCATTATAATACCATTTCCATTATAATATCATTTCCACCACTAAATTAATTTCATACTTGATATACCCACCCATTTATAAAAAAATTTTAAGATAAATTCTATAAACGAAAAAAAAGAAGTTTAAATTTGAAAACCATATTCTATTTCTCCAATTTCCTTAAGGCTTAAGAGAAAATAATATAAAAAAAACATTTAAATTATAGATAAATTGATTGAAATTATTTTCCAATTGAATTAATTCCAACAAAAATACTCTGCACTATCTAAAATATGTAGATGCATGAACACAATTCTGCTGCTGATGATGATAATGTTGTAAATGGAGCAGAGTGAAGAAAAAGCTACAACCAACATTCATCTCTTTACTGGTTTAAATTCAAACCAGCCATCCAAACAGCTGTTGGTTCTTGAGTATAAAAATCGTTTTTTTTTTGAGTGCACCTCCTAGAGTATCTAAAACGTTGCTAGATGACTGAAAACTTTAAATTTTTTTTTTTGCAAATTTCAAAGATTACTTGAGATTATATTTGTATCTACGAGTATTTAACGAACAAGAAGGAAGAAAACTAAAGAGAATTATGGGAGACTATATAATATCTTCTATATTTTTTAATGGTATTTTTCATTTTTCTTCGGTGTTGCAACAAAACTCAAAAGAAAGAAAGGCAATCAAACTGACTGAGTGCCAGCCAGGCAGACTAAAAGCTGGATAGATAGTTGGGGAGAAAGGTAAACAAGACGACGCAAGACAAAACAAGGCGTAGTAGTTGGTACTCGCAACCTGAACATTTGGAAGTTGCTTGCTAGTTAGTTAGTCTACCTGCCAAAATACCAAAAAATAAAATTTAAGAAAAAAAATATTAAATAAAAACTAAGCTAAAGTTTTCATTTGGCTGTTGTAAATATGGAGGAGCTCCTCTCTGTGTCTGTGTGTTGCTGTGGTGCACTTATAGCCAAAATCAAGTGAAGCCATTAAAAAACAAGTTTCATTTGTCGCAATACTTGAGTATTTTCCCAAAATAAAATGAAAACGCCAAAGCAATAACAAATAAATAAAAAAAATATATATATAAAATACATACATCCACAATTAACGAAGCAGGAAAGTACTAGTAAGTGAATGTGTGGGTTAACTGGATTTATGTCACTTCATATAAAAGCAAAAAAAAAGAAGAAAAAACGGAAAGAAAAGAAGTCATTGCGAATATTCGTGATATAAATACAGAGTACTTTTTCACCATACAATTATGTATATTCTTCTATCTTAATCATTTAATTTGCAAAATATAGCAATCCACTTTCGAAATATCAGTTTAAAAAGTCAGACGGAGATATTATGTCTATTCGATATTTAGATATCGTGATCGTGGTGAAGATAGACATGAGCACTGATGAAGTTAGAAGTTCACTTTCCAAAAGCTCAAGCTGGATCCGCTCCTGGTGTTGTTATATTCTGCTACGTACCTTAAAAACTAAATTGATGTTGATTTTTGTTTTGTTCCTTGAAAATATTGATCATGTCTAATTCTTCCTGAGTATAGCATTAAGAACCTTAGCCTATATAATCAATTTGGATTAAAGAAGATAGATCTTGTTTTTAATGCAAGGTTCTCGCTGTCTGAACTTCGCTGCACTTCTCGAACAATACGCCCTTGTATGTGAAGTCTTTCGAGAAAAAATCTAGGGATGTAACGATACGCCGTTTTGCCGATCCGATACCGATACCGATATTTAAAAATAAATATCGCCGATACCGATTCCGATACCGATACGAATATTGAAATTGAGTTCAAGTTTAGATTAACAAAACTCAAGTGCAATTTTTTTATTATACAAAATTACATCATAAGAGAGAATATTTAAAATTGATAAAGCATTCGAAGTAATTTTTAAGGAGCTACATTTTCTTTGCTTCCAAAAAATCTATATTAAAAATATGTAGATAATTAGTAGAAAAGCAAGAAAAAATTTTTAATTCCTTTATAATTTTTAAAAATACTCGCCATGCTTTTTAAAAAATCGATTTTTTTAAAGGTCATTTATCAACTAATATTCTTCTAAATAACTTAATAGCTTAATTATTAAAGGCTTCTAAGTTTATATTTATTCACTTAAATTTACATGAAAATATAGTTCGGATAAAAAAATTGTGAAAATGGGTCATTTTTTATCCCTTTTCCTTGAGGAAAAATCATTATAGAATACCGAAATAGAAATTTTTTCTAGCATCGCTTCCAATTCGGCGATTGGTAATCGAAAAACACAACTTCTTGCAATGGCAAGGATATGTAAAACTAATTAGAAATTATCCAAATTTGCAATACTTCCAGATCGCGAATTCTACATTTTCATGACTTCTTTGGTGTATCTTTTTTTGCTGGAATAAGATTTAAAAAACAACGACTCGAATTTTAATTCATGGTAAAATTAACAAAAAATAAAAATTTTTTTTTACAAAATAACAGCATAAAATATTATTAATTTTAAAATTGATATTAATAAGATTTAAAAAAATAACGAAGTGAATTTAATTCATGGTAAAATCGAACAAAAATAAATTATTTGTTAAAAAAACTCTGAAAAATTTTTTAAACGTATCGTCGTATCGACAGTGAAATATCGCCGATTCCGATGTATCGGAAAATCTGAAGTATCGCCGATATATCGGTATCGGTATCGGTATTCGTTACATCCCTAAAAAAATCTATTGACGGTATTTTTTTTTATTTATTTACTTATTTTTTAAATATTATTATTATTATTATTATTATTATTTTTTTTTTTGAAGCGGAGTTTTAAATTAGCAACACCGTTTTCTGTGGCAGTCGAACAGTTAAGGTATTTTTGCAATTTAGTATGAATGGGGAGGCATACAATTTTAAAAACTTGGCTCATTATGAATATGTACTTACAAGTCATTATGTGATGAAGCTAAATTTTGCTTAAATTCATCTGGTTTTAAACCAGAATAACGAAACTCAAAAAAGGTGAAAAATTGCTATAAAAAAATGTATAGCATCAAAGTCGTATTGCAGACATGAAGCGAGATATTCACAAAAAATTAAGATGGCTGTGACCTTTGTTATCAAGATATTATAGGAAACTTTTGAGCTTATACAACGCCAAGACAAATGTGTGTACAAAACTGCAGCTTCTTATCTCAATTTCAGCAGTTAAACGCTTATTTGACTGTGCTAAATTGGCCCGTCGATATAACATTCACAAGGCAGATATTTAGGAGGAATACTGCCAGAAGTGCGGCTTGTAACTCCGCATGGTGGCTACTGAAATTAGGATCCTGCACTTTTACGATAAATGCCTTAAATTTTTAGTATTTCAAAACTATTTTCATACAAAATATTAATCTTAGCTGCATTTTGACTTAAGTCCACAAAATATTTGTTTTCTATGATTATTTTTCAAAATACTTTTTTAAGTGCACTTTGTATACCTGATCATTTAACGTATTTTTTGCAGTTTTTAATTATTTTCATATACGAAATCAAAGTTAGCTGCACACACTAAATAATTGTGTTTGTGTGCACATTAAGGCAAGTAAGTACACTTAAGCTAACAGCATTTTTTACTTATCTGCACTAAAAATCATGAAAAGTTGATTGTGCAGCTAATTAAATATTACTGTAATGTAATAAGGAAATATTTGAAGAAATCGGGAAAATCAAATGCATTAAAGAAAGTTTAAAATAGCAATAAACAAATTGTAAATTTGAAAAAATTACTAAAAAATTTTAAATTCAATTGCATATTTGCGGTTTCCCTGGTCACAACTTACATCATGATATTGTGAAAATTTTTTGTGTCATAACGTCCATGGACATTATAACACTTTTGTGTGTCATAACGTCCATGGACATTATGACACTTTTGTGTGTCATAACGTCCATGGACATTATGACACTTTTTTGCGCGTCATAAGGAGCTATTCACGTATTACATAACGCTATTTTGAAAGTTTTTATACCCCGCTTTTTTCAAAAATGTCAGTACAAATTATCTAATCCAAAACAAATCTTTAACTCCCCCTCTTATGAGCATTACGTAATATGTGAATAGTCCCTAACGTCCATTGAGATTATATAACACTTTTTTGTGTGTCATAGCGTCCATGGACATTATGAAACTTTTTTGTCCACGGACATTATGAAACTTTTTTGTGTGTTATAACATCCATGGACATTATGCATTATGACAAGTAAGCCCTCGCGAACATCAAGTTTGTCATTCTGTAAAATAATCGTAATTTTAAAATAACGCATCATTAGAAGACACCATATAACTGAGACATATAATGTACTATGTAGATATTATAATTCTATAAGATTAAAAAAACTCTAAAAATGCTTGTACACATAATAACATCAGTTACATATGAAGAAGAAGAATATCGTTGTAAACAATTATAGCTGTTTTTCAATTTTATCTTGTTTGGATGGTCGGTCTCGCCTTTTTTGCTCATAATTTACAAAGGCACTAACAACAAATCAAAACAGAAAGAAGAAAGACTAAAGCTTTTTTATGCAAAATGAAAAATTATTTTAAATGTTAATTTTATCAGTGCATCTTTGCTTTTACTTTCATCATTATCATCATTATTCAAGCATCCTCTTAGCCAACAGTCAGTCAGCTAGCGAGCCACGCAATGCGGTAGCAAATGGCCTAGACCATCGACTTTTTTCTCTGAACACTCAAAAGAAGAAAAAAAAGTTTTCTGCGAAATGTTTTGTTTTACAGTGAAACTTTGTTATAACGAATCTGAAGAGGTTCAAAAAATACTTGGTTATAGGTACTGATACGTTGTACATATGCATGTATCAGTGAAACCTTGGTATAACGAAAATTAAAAAAATACTAACAAGAATTCGTTATAAGTATAGTTTTTGACACCGAAACTTTACCATTTGCTTAAAATTTTATTTTGTTTTATTCAGACTTCGTTGTATAAAGGCTTTTGAATGAATACTTCGCTATACAGAGGTTTTACATATCGATACCTTACTTCCTCAACCTCGTAACTTAAAAAAATACGGTTTTGACTTTTTTATTCCAAACGATTGCTATTTTTGTGTTCTATTACTGCAACAACTATTATCTCAATACGTTGTCTCAATTCTGTAAATATCAATAAAATATATTTTCGTATCTCATTC
Source organism: Panzeria rudis (assembly GCA_956483635.1). NCBI lineage: Eukaryota > Metazoa > Arthropoda > Insecta > Diptera > Tachinidae > Panzeria > Panzeria rudis. The sequence goes on from OY101447.1 coordinate 182,110,109, forward strand.
ACTCCTATTTTTATAACTGCGCCAAACTCTTATCTTAATACAGCAAGTGAAACCGAGTACAATCCCAGCACTTATTCCGATTTGTCTGACAATGTATCTTCTTCTGTATTGTTGGATGAATCCTCTGGCGTAATTACAATTAAAAGAGCACGTAAAGGCCAGGGAAATAAGCAAAACTGGAGTAGAAACCGTAAACAACTCAAGCGAATGCGTGGCCAGGAGTATTCCTCGATAAAGCGGAGCAAAGAAGGTAATGGAGTAATGGAAATTAGAAGAGAAAGAACTTTGAAGGCTCGTTGCCGTTCGGAAATATGTGCTAAAAAATTCGGTAAGCAGTGCAACGAAATTACAGAAGAACATAGAAAGAATATTTTTAAAATATTTTGGTCACTGTCCTGGGAAGAGAAAAAAGCGTATGTCGTTGCAATGGCGTCTCATAAACCGGTCACTTTGAGAACAACTGGTACTTCTTCTCGGCGAGTAAACACATTAGTCTACACTTTGAAAATTTCTGGGGAGATCAAGGTTGTTTGTAAAAAAATGTTTTTATGTACACTCTCTCTGGGTGAATGGAGCGTGTCCAAATGGGTTACTGGCAATCTACATACAAGCGACGTTGGCATGGTAAAGAAAAGTGGACCAGTCAATCGTCAAAGCAAAACAAACATCGCCAAAGTAAATCACGTTAACTTTTTTCTACAAAATTTGCCTAAGATGCCATCACATTATTGCCGACAGAGTACAACTATAGAATATATAGACGTTCAGTAGAAGACTTGGGCAGAAGTGTACACAGATTTTGAAGAATATTTGATGGATCGCTACATTGATAAGGTTGAAAAGGCAACGTACAAATGCTTCTTAGATGCAGTACACAAGGCCAATATTAGTATATACAGACGCAAGAAAGATCAATGTGATATCTGCTTTGCTTATAAAAAATAAAAACGTCCCAGAAGATGAATATCAACTTCACATAACAAGTAAGAAGCGCGCCAGGAAAGAAAAAGCCGAAGACAAGGAACGTTGTTCAAGAGGTGATATTCAAATGTTAACGGTGGACTTGCAAGCAGTGCAAACAATTCCTCTACTTTCAACTGGAGCAGACTACTTTAAAACAAAACTGTGTGTGCACCAATTCACAATTTATAACGAATTTGACAAAAATGTTGCTTGCTACGTATGGCATGAAGCTGAAGGCGGCATGGACTCTAATGTATTTACCTCTTGCTTGCTGGACTATTTGCAGAATTTGAAAGACAAATCAAAGCCTATAATAATTTACAGCGACGGGTGCTGTGCCCAAAATCGTAATACGATACTTGCGAATGCCTTGCAACATTATGCAAATACTCACCAAGCAGAAATTCAGCAAAAATATCTGGTAGTTGGCCACACTCAAATGGAGTGCGATTCTGTGCATGCCTCCATAGCGCGAAAAAAGAAAGAGAACTATATGTGCCAGCTGATTTCAATATGGTTATAAAGCAATCCAGATTGTTGCAACCGTATGAAGTACATTATTTAAATCATAAATTTTTCCGGGATTTCTCTTCACTCGATTACTTAAAATCCATTCGACCAGGCACAAAAAAGGCGATCCATGCGTTACAAATTTACGAGCTCTCAAATATACCTTTAATGGTGGAGTTCAATACAAATTATGTTTTGATGAAGACTGGCAACTATTACCTCATCGTAAATTGCGACCACAAGTGCAGCACAATGATAACATTTTACTACCGGGTCTCTACAATCAACAACTACCTATTTCAAAAAGAAAATATGAGGACTTGCAAGATTTAAAACGTATGATTCCAGCCGACTATCATTCATTTTATGATAATTTGCCACACCAATGATATTATTAATTTAATATGAATTATTTTTTTTTTCTTTTTAGACTTTCTTGCAAATAAAATATTCATTCTATATTAAATATTGTTTTCATTGGATAATTTTGGTCATTTGTTTGTATAGCTATGAGTGCAACAAACGAGTAACTTATTCATCAAGTATCTAGAATTAAAATTACTGTTAATGCAGCAAACTCGTATCTCAATAAATGCGTTTCATGCTTAATCTAAAAAAGATTAGTATATTATTACTACTAATATACATAGATGTAATCAATTCCTTAATAATTGCATTTAAACTTTTACCCAAACACCGAAGTATAAAAAGATACACTGTTTTTTTTCTCTCCTGAAAAGTTGTATTTTTTAAGATACGAGGTTGAGAAAGTAAGGCATCGATATGCACTTGCAAACACATTTATAATTCGTTGGTTTGATAACCGGAACTTTACAATATTGCTTTATTCTGGCTGGAATGAATACTTCGCTATATAGAGGCTTTATAGCTCAGAATTTCTTCGTTATACCTATAGTACATGAAATACTTCGCAATAGAGGTTTTTTTCAGGGGACTCAGAGCAGAACATTCGTTATATTGAGTTTTTCGTTATATTGAAGTTTCACTGTATATCTTTTAGTACGAGTATCTTTTTAAGCATTTAATGCGTGTGTGTACAAGTTTGAAATGAAATGTGTGTATGCGCGAATCTATATTTAAATTGCAATTTTTTATTATTTTATTTTTTATTTTATATAAAGTTCAACAGTGCAACAAAAACAATGTACTTGTATAAATAAATAAAATAAAATTTATAGAAGAAAAGAAATTCGAGGGGAATTCTTTTAAGTTTGTTGCTCGTTGCAGTAAAAAACGTTAAAGAATTTAATCGTTTTTAGGGGTGTTTTATTATCAAATTAATTAGCAAAATTATTAAGTTTTTTTTTCAAGTTCTTACCAGTTAAAAGGGAACAAAGTTTTAAGACACATACCTGAAAAGATAAAAATTATATCATTTTAGAATAAAATCAGATAGTAAATAAAAATATTATAAATTTTTAGTTTTCAGAACACTCTGTGGGATCGTAGTATTCAAACAATTGAACATAATTTTTAAACATAAACTAAGAACTAGAGTATTAGAAAACCGAAGCCGAAAATCGGTTAACCGATCTTTTTTGTTCTATATATTTTTATATTTTCGAACAATTCGACAAGCTGGATTTTTGCGTCGATTAACCGGTTCTTTACACCTTGTACGTAGCATAATTTGAACAAATATAAACCGATTTAAATTGATTTTCATTTTAGATACAACAATCGATTTAAAACTTCTTTAGTCCCTGTCCATAGGAGTCAACTTTTGCTTCTGCAGCTTTCTTAAATTTTCTTTTGAAGTTGCATTCGTGTCCATACAATGAAATTCTTGTTGTGCAATTTTGGTTTCTTTTACATACACGCAATTTATACGGTGATTTTTTCACTTGTCTTTAAATCACGTCTTATTTTGTATGAGAGTGAGTGGGGTAGAGAAGAAAGCGGGGTAGAAAAAAAGACAAGTTTTCTGTTTTCCAGATTTTTTTCATATATTTCTTTAGTTCCATTTGCATTTTCTCTCTCTTATGTTATTGTTTTAGGGTTTTTGTTGTTATGAACGAGTAAATAAAGCAAATTTTGAGAGTAATGTACAAAAAAGACATGAAATGCAAAAAGTTTTTGGTAGCAACTTTAAAAGAGAATTAAAAAAAAGACATGTCTTAAAAATCACGGTGTAAATTGCGTGATAGAATTTACTGTTGCTTAATGCATATTACGAAGAGGAAAACAAGAGAGTTGCATGCACATGAAGCAGTGTACTTCAAAAGTTGCGCAGCAAAAGTTGACTCGTACGGACAGGGACATTTCAATATGTATGTATGTACGTATGTATGTATGTATATACCTGTTCTTTTCAAATATGCGTTTAAAAAAAATATGTTTGTATTTGGACAGTGTTGATAAAATTGTAAAATAACTAACTCCTACTTTTGACAAAATTAAGGCATTTTTCAAACTATGAATTTTCAAAATTTGTAGTTTCCCTGCAGACAAAATGACTAGTATGTGTTTAGAAATATACTAGTTGCTTTTTAGCTCAGACCTTTTAACATATATCGAATTATCGATTTTAAAATTAGGTTGTCATAGGAGCACCACTAGTTCATTTGTATACAGTTATATCCCAGTTGAAATACCAGTTGTTGTAAAGTAGTATTCTTACTAGTTTTTTTTATTTATCGTTATGTATTTCTTAAAAAAAAAATTTGGCTCAACCGGGGTATGAACACACATTCCTCATATTTCAAGGCAGTACTCTACCCACTGAGCCACTTTCTACTTATTTTTTTAAGAGCTAAAAATATGTTTTATGTATAAGTCGCATACCTGAAAATTGTGTCCTTTTTTGACTAGTATGGTTACTAGTCTCGATACAACTAGTACACTATAATTGTCCTTTTTTTTACTAGTATCGTTACTAGTCTTGTTACAACTAGTAATATGACTGTCGTTTTTTGACTAGTATCATTGCAACTAGTACATATATGACTGTCCCAAAGCGTATCTAGAAATAAATTTAGCTACTGGGTTGATTATTTCTCACGGCTAGACCAGCGAATAAATTAAGAAAATTCTTTCAATATACATATTACCAGGGAAACTGCAAATATACAATTGCATGTTTTTTCCTGTGCGATTTATGCAGACACAAATAAGATATTTATACGTTTCAGAACTTTTTAAGATTTTAGGCATCGATTTGTTAGTGCATATTTTTGCATATTTTACCCTTTACAGCATATTTTTGCATATTTTACCCTTTACAGCATATTTTTGCATATTTTACACTTCAGAGCATATTTAAGGAATTTTTCTATTTTTTGCGGCATCTTTTTTTATAAAGAGAAGTAACACAATCAAGCAATTAATGCCTAACAAGTTTATTTTGGTTTTTCAAATTCCAATATGCATATTTAAAAAGTCTGTTTTGCCATCACAAATTTTGAAATTTTTCCACATAAAAATTTTTTCTTACTCTAATTTTTTATTTACTCTAATGTATTTTTTCCCCAATGTCTTACAAATTTTCCTCATTTCACTGATTTATTCCCAGTTTATTCAAAGCTTTAAAAATGTTCAATTATTTGTGGGCTTATTTGCACTTCACAGAAAAATAGCAGGACGAGAATAGTCGCATTTGCGAATATTTAAACTATTTATGCGATTTTACTGATTTGTTTCTAATAGGAAACACAAAATATGTCTTGGTGCTCAACATTTTATATTCGGGCAGATGGAAGGAACCAGAATATATAGGTGGCATGCAATATCGTCCAATGAAATGGTGTCCAATTTCCACGTTGAAAAGGAAATAATGAACTTAAAAAATAAATAAAAATAAAGTTCATGCAAATAGTACTGCAGAGTGAAGCACAGCCGGGATTTGGACGGGATTAATTGTTTTCTTCTCTGGTTATGTCGAGTAGTGGCTTCGCAGAGTTCAGATTTCTGACTAGGCAGAGAACCTTTATTTTGCGAATCCACTATTCGACATTCCCATGGACATTATTTCCTTTTTAAAGTGGAAATAATGTCCGTGGACGTTATCTTCTTGCATTATTGCATGCCACCAATATATGTATGTAGATAGTTCGTGGTATCAGAAATGAGTATCATATAAATTATAAACGAAATGATATAGTTTGAAGAACATATTTGTTTACATTTTGGGAGCATATTTTTAAGTTTTTACTGCATATTTAATGCGCATAAAACACATTTTTTAGGGCATATTTCTGGTTTCCCTACATATTACTTTTGATTTCATTGAACATCAGAAAGTATTTTCTTCAAGCATTTTTGAAACGTTTTTACCGAAGATATTTCCGAAATACTAAATAAAGTCAATGTCAAAAACAGATATTTCCAAAATTCAAAGCCCAATATCATTTGAACTGTCAAAGATACCTTTATTATTTAGAATGTTTTTTTTCTCTTACCCTCTTATAAGCTTTGGAAAAAAATTCATTAAAAACGGTCTATATTTGTTCAAGTTACGACACCTACTAAGTTTTTAATACCCGAGGTGGGTAATTAGTTGAAAAGATACAGATTTGGTACCATTATTTTTGTGATCGGCTCCACTGCCCCAAAATTTAGACGCTGACTTTTCAGGCAATACTTTATTTAATCTCTTTTGAAGTTCTTCCAAATCATAAACCTTTATGCCATAAAAAAATTGTCAAAATTAAAAAGAAAATTGACAAAACTGAAAAAAATCACTAAAACGGAAAAAAGTTACATACCCAGCAACAATTTTGATGGCAATGTAATGAGCTAAAATGCTAATAAACATACTCCTCACTACTTCTGTCTTGGCATTCTAACAAATTAATTTAACATGACGATGTCATTGGAGGTAAGTGAGCAAAACACTTGGCATAAAATAACACAATAACTGAAAACGGCATGAGTTCAATGCTTAGCAGAGATATTAAATTTTTATTGTCTTTTGTGTATTCAAGCCTTCTAAATATTGAAATTTATAGCTTTTTATTTGTAACCCATTGTAGTAAATACTTCCAGAAGTACTGAAGGGTAAGTAAGTTTATTAGCATTTTAACTCATTACTTTGCCAACAATATTATTGCTGGGCTATTAATTAATAAATTTCAAAAATTATTCATAAAGCCTTTACACATTTAAAATGTTGTTCTGACAGTAAAACTAAAAATAAACAAATTGCATTTTACTCTTTGTTTCTTTCTGCTATTGATGCAAAATTTTGCAAAAGTGTTAATGTTTTTGTTTTTAACCATGACATTACAGCTCGTACGTCGTTCTTTATTATATCAACATGTAGTACACTAACAGCCAACAACTTAAAAATCAACATGACAAAATAATATTAACCAAAAATATTTTTTGTTGTTTTATTAAAATAATTTTTATTCATTATTATTTTATGTTTAGTCATCAAGTGCCAAGTTCAATATCTTTTCTTTTCCTAAAATGCAATGTGCATAAACATTCATTCATTCATTTATTTAAAAACTTTTAAGACATTAGTGAGAAAATACACAAACTTTTTTAGAGCTGAAAAGATATTAAAGTCAAACATAGATATGTATAAGCCACACCACACATGTGTCACCGGCTTATAAAGCAACATGACATGCTGCACCCTGAAGTAAAAAAAAGTACAAAAATGGAAAAAGCAAGTACATACTTTAAAATGAAACAGCCATAAAAACGAACCATGCTTTTGTTTTAAGCACATTAAAAAAAACATTTGAATGCTTTAAATATCAAATGCAATATTATTTGGTCGTTGCACTAAAGACTAATATTGCACGAGTGATATATAAAAATTACAAATGTACATACATATAATATATATATAGATGTAGTGCTACCATTGTGCCACTGTCAATGATTTAAATTCATTACTGGCAACTAGCACACCACAACTCCACACTCTATTCAGCGTCCATACCACACGCCAAAGTTGACAAACAACGGATGACTCCCAAGCAGCACGTAGTGTTAAGAAGACTTTCCTATTTTAACAGTCAAACCCAGCCAAACAGCCATCCAGCTAAGCAACCTAGCAAACAATCAGCCAGCCTAGCCCAGGCTGGCCTGGCCTACCCGCCTGCCTGCCTACCCACCTTTTAGCTGCATATCTTCCATCCATTATGCAAGTAGTATCTTGTAGTTACTAGGAGTTACAATACAACACACCACAGTTCATACAAACACACTCTATTGTGACATTTTAAAATCATCTTTCTCTGCCTCCTGCCGAGTAAATTGCGCATAATTACAAGAAAGAAAAAAAACTTAAACTGAATTGAGGAGGCCCTGTATTGTGCCATGAGAATGAAGCAGCACAAAAATTAATGCACAAAGTCATCTTATACCAATATATTTATTTTATTTAAGGGGAACAAAAGCAAAAATATATACTTCTTTATTAATAAATCTTTTAAAATTTTAGTTGCTGCGGCCAACGCTTTGCAAAAAAATTTAAAAAAGTTGAAATAAAGTTGAATATCGTCATATGATTTCAAAAAAGCCCTAAGTTACAAAAAATTCAAAGCTGACTTTTTGATTGATTATGATACACCGTATCAAAATAAAGGTTATTACGACTCTCTTCCTAAGCTTTACTCCTCTATTTGTCCATGCAAAATTATTATTATAAATATTCATGACATGTTTATGGGATAATTTTTCATATTAGAGATTTTTTGCTTCTCCTGTAAAATTATTTCAATGTAACTTAGGGCTTTCATGAGTTCATATGACGATATGTATTTTATTATGCATTTTCAGTTAACTTATTAATTATGGCAAAATATAGTAGATGCCAACATCCAAGAAAAAGTTTGGTAACTACTTGCCATTAGTAACAACATAAGAGCACGTTTCAATCAGATACTACATATCGGCCGCATTACTTTAAAGTAGTTTCACAATTACTGACTAGTCGGCACTCTAGAGGGAAGAGAACCTGTCACAAGACAAGCCACGTGACTTGTTCCCAAGAACTAGCAACCGGTTTGAGTTCTGGAATTCTGGAAGTTTATGTGCACCCAGAAAAAATATTGATTGGAAAATGTTCAGGGCGATAAAATATTAGTTAAATATAGACTATGTTTCAACTTTCTATGAATATAAAAAAACAATCCATGTTCATTTCCACAAGAACAGAATTTTAATAACTTTTAAATTGATTAGATAAATCGATCGATCGTATGCTTTTGTCGTGACTAGGTAACGAATATGATGAACACAACCGAATAATATATAAATTGGATTTTAGTACCAATTAGTGGTATTTGCAACTAAAAAAATGCTCTTTCTAAATTTTCTTTATTTTTTATCGGTTGTAGCAACTAACTAGTGGTTAATTTTATTATTATTATTGATACACCTAACCGATTAAGCGGTTCCGATTAGCAATTATTTATTATTGTAAAATAACTTCTTTCCCAATAAGAAGTCTATGATGGTTGGCGGAACTGCTAAAATTCGATTGGCAACAAATTCGGTTGTCTCAACAAATCTGTTTTCTCTGTGTGAGAAGGTCCTGTCACTTTTACATGGCGTTGTCATTCCAGGTGATCGATTGCCATAATTAATCACCCTTATTCTATTTGACGTCGTCAACATCGTCGTCAATTTTGAGTCATTCTGTTTTGGACACCCTCCAAGATCAGCTACCCAAAATCATCGCAGAGACAGCTAAAGTAACGTGGCGTGTGACTTCTTTTAAGTCTGAATTCGTAATAAAGACGTACGGAAAACTTATATCTACCTAACCTGGGATCTAATCTCGAAAACTCACTTCCCGAATTTTGAGGCCCCTTAAAGATCAGACTCCATTGTGGAGATAGCTAAAGTAACTTGGGCTGATACTTCTTTTAAGTCCTTCAAGTCAGCAGGGTCAAACGGCATTTTCCCGGCAATCGATAATGGCAATTTTACCAGGGTTGATATCCATTTTTAAAGGAAGCCTAGAATCTGGACAAGTTCCCACTGAGTAGAGAGGTGACCGTGGTACTCACTCCAAAAGCATGAAGATAAATCAATGAACTGTGAACACCTCTGTGGGGAACAACACGTCTAACAAAAGGGTAGGTGTGTGGAAACTGCACTTTACAAGAATGAATATGTTTTGCCTATAGAATATATCATCGATTATAATCGGTGCCCTTTGTGAAATTGAAGCGGATGTTATAATCACAGGCTGGATAAGAACAAGGTTGCGGTAAGATGCACTGCGCAGGGTGTAGTTCTGTCTCTAGTCTTGTGCAACATTGCCGTAAATGAAATCCTCTTCAATCTAAATAGCGTCATGCTCCTTATCAGTGGTAAATTTCTGCCAACGATTAGAGAACTACTGGTATTGGCACTCAGCCCACTACTTGAATGGGCCAAGGAAAACGGTCTGGACAGTATGAAGAAGAGCATGAAAAATTACATCATGGATCTTACATCATGGTGGTTACTGAAAGGACTTTAGCTTTCCTTGCATCTTACGTTTCAAAGAGTAAGTAGCATGGTACACATATGGCTCAAAGAATTGGGGTGGACCTATCGGATTCTAAGCCGACGAAAAATTGAGTTCGTGAGGAACATGCACTTTTTAATTGCAATTTCTCTCTCTCTCTCTCTCTATCAAAAGGAAAGAACGAGTTATCCTCTTATTGGAAAATCCGCAAACGCATAAGTTGGTTAAACTATTTATGGATATCGTGTGTTTTGTATAAATGTGCTGTTAATGCGAAAGAGGTGCATGGTTCTATCGAAAGCTATTCCATTGTAGAAACGATATAACACGACCAATACTGCCAAGTGCGCCAAATAAATAAAGGGTTATTTCAAATTTGTACAAATGTCTCTAGGCCAACTTCGCTCTAAAACCATTAATGCCATCAATTATTATTATGTATACAGCAACAATATTGGATCTTATAAGTATTAAAATCTATTCCTTACTCACGACTCTATACAAAAATTATAACAAGATTCTTTTTAAGCATATCAATTACGTTTTTCCTTATGACCCTTGCACTTTGCGACTTGATCTACAATTGAATGGCTATGAATGGCAAAATGGCATTATATAATGCAATAACCAACCAACCTGTTTGTGTTTATGACTAATCACAATTTATATTCAAATTGTCCAAAAAATTAATTTCAAAACTTAAAATAAAACAGCAAAAAAGGTAGTTGAGAAAAAAAGTAGCTTTAATTATCTATGAGTCATGATGTCTCAATTTCAAAGTTGGAGAAATAACCTACGTACTTTTTGCATTTGTTTCATTGTTAATTTTTCTATTTTTTGCGAATAAAGCGTTTGACTTGTTTTTGTGTGTATTCCAAAAATATTTATTCATTCATCGAAATGTCTGTCTGTTTGACTGTCTATCCATCCATCCATCTATGTATCTATCAAACTTAACAAAAACAAAAAAAATAAGCAACAAACAACAAACGATCCAGTGAACTAAAAGCTGTTGTTTTAATTACATACTTGACTAAATTCAGTGCATGTCATTAATATTTTATCGCAATCATCTGATATGCCAGAATATATTGTTTTAACAAAAACCAAAAACAATAAAACAACAATAACAATGCAACACTCAGTATATGTAATTGAAGTACACTGGGTGGAGAAATTAATCGTGCGGCTGGTGGTAATTTTATTTCAAAGTAGGCATTTCTTTATTTTAGGCTAAAATTCGTAACTTTGTTAAGAAAGAATTTTCGATGGAATAATTTCTAGGGAATAAGGAGAAATTAATTAGTTGACATAAGGCTGTTTTCTAAGGATCTCTCACAAGTCTCTCATCAATGTTCACGTGCCTTCCCGCTAAACATAAGATTCGAAATTGTTCGATAAATGCTCGTGAATCTAAAAAAAATCTAATATTCGCTAAAGCAAGCTTTTAGCGATAATGTTGCGATAATAAACGAAATTGCAAAAAATTCATAATAATAATTTCTCGAATGTGTATTTATTTTACACACATGTGGGCAATAATTGAATAGAAACATTTTTGACACGATAGCCTAGTGTACCGTGTTCGGTTCTGTCTGACTGTAGCGTAAGTTAAAATATTAAAAAACTAAATTCTCCATTTAAATTAAAATAAATAAACTAAAAAAATAAAGATAACAATCTTCAAAAATTACTTTTTCCTGCCTTTCTGCGGTATCGAAATTTCTTCGATATCTGTTCACTTTTGATATTACTAAAGATTCACTATTGACTCGTTAGCGAAACATCGTAATCGAAAGATTTGCTGACACAAACAGAGCGTCGAGTGTGCTCTAGCAGATCTTTCTCTTTCCGACTTCGATAGCCGATCTCGAGTGTTTTGTCCGAGAAAAGTTTACGAAACATTCGAATGCGTTTGGTTAGCTGGGTTGCCACTTTTTAAGTGGTATTGTTTGCATGTATGAAGATAACTAAATACGTTTTTAAAATATATCGCATGCGAGATTTTTTTCTACACTCTATACATATGTTGTAAGCATTTCGTACTGAATTTCAGAGATTATCTACAAATAGTCTCACTGTAAACAAACCATTCTTCCCCCACGAATCAACCCTAGTGGATAATGAAGACAATGGGAATATTATGCTGCATTAACGCTTCATCTAAATTGAAGGGCTTAGTGCAATAGCTCGATAAGCCACATGAAATCAAAAATTGGTTTTATGTGCTCATTTCCTTGCTAGGTGCCTCAGCTTTGCATCCTAGAGAAATTTTTGTATAAATTCAACTAATTATGCTGCGTATTTAAAGTAAAAAAATTCCAAAAACCATACAAATTTAAATTTTGTTTAAACTTAAAAGTCGATTTATTCCATATTTTGTTTTTGTGTCTTATCGAGTTATTGCACTAAGCCTCTGAATTGTACGTGTGGGATTTTGTATAAACTTTTAAAAATATGACTTATGCATTAAACACATTCACCACAGCAGTCTACCGACTACAACCTGTCAAAAATAGAATACATATCTGTATACGAAAATGATTATTTTCACGACAACACGGCTACACGACTGCAGGTTGTTGTGCATGCTACTTTTATCGTGTAGTCAAATTAAACTAATTCTATTTTTCTTGGCTACAAAACAAAAATAGTGTCGACAATATAACAAAATATGTAAAGCAAATTAGTGATTAGAAATATTTTGTATTGTATTGTTAAGGGTGCTATTGGCTAAATGGTTAGCGCGTTTTACTACAAACCCTGAGGTCTAGAGTTCAAGATTAGTTTTAGCCAAGCCAACAAAACCATGAATTTGGTGTGTTATTGCGTTGGACTGTTAAAGTGATGAAACCATAGCACTGATCACTTTGACAGTGCCGGCAGCGATTAATACTAACATAACCTAATGCACTTCACAGCACCCTCCTTCGTCGGTATTGTAGTAGAATCGTCAGCGAAGTAAAAGAAGCAATAAATGGCTACACAGGTTAAACAAATTAATGCCTCTACCTGACACCAGAGGCGGCAGCACTGTTCTACGAAAAATGCGCAATAGCGGAGTTGTAAATGAATTAAGCTTCCTATCTCTCCCCCACTTCATCACCTGTTCTCTCTACGCTATCACTTTCCCAAAGAAGGTATCACATTTATTAATTAACTGGTAGGAATTAATTGCCTGCTCCAGTTACTTCTCTTTAAAACAAATAAAATAAAAACGAAAATTACAAAATTTAGGTTTATTGGTTGGTTTTGTTTTAAGTTACGTCGGTAACTGCCTAAGCCACTAGCAACGAATTATTTGACCAATTACGGCTTTCGCCTAAGGAGACTCCGACAAGAAAATCGCGCCGACCTACGCCGTTGTATAGGAAACCGGATTCCTCAAATTTCTCTCCTATTTTATTCTAATGAATGAGTTTTGTTTGGTCCTCCACCATATTTCAAAATACACTTTATTTAAAAGCTAGGTTACAAAATGTTTTTGCATGCGGTTAACGGCAACGACGCGAAACAGTAACTACCCTGCGGAAAATTTGGTGACAATTGATCCAAAAGTACTCGTCCTATGACTTGAGAAAATGAGACTGGTACCAAAAATAAGGAGTAGTGAATGATGAAAAAAGACATATTGTGTAAATGGTCATATATTAACCACTTTCAGCCAATTTAGTTGGTATTCCGGCTGGTATTGTAGTAAACGGCACTGAACAAATTCGATGCACCTGGATCTAAGGCCTATCACATAGTATCTATAAAATATTAATTGTCTCATTTCAATGAGACTGCCATGCCACTCAGGAACCTGTTTCGTAACTATATTCAAATATTAACTCCAGCTTAACTGGTATTTATAACATTGAAATATAAGCTCCCCTGTAGTCGAGTGGGTAGTGTACTAGCCTCTCATGCCGAAGGTTGTTGGTTCGAGTCCCATCAAAGACACCGCTTAAAAATAAAATACAATTTCTAGTTGGATTTGTAGCAATAAAAAAATAAATTAATCGATAATTACAGCTGAATTTTGGAATACTATTTATATATAATCTATATTATTCGACACCGATTAGGACTCCATAAGATAGTTCAGAGACAAGTTACAAGGTGCATACAAAGCATCAATTAACCCCATCCTAGGCCATCCCCATGTAAAAGTGGCTGGTCCGCTTCATAGGAAGTGTTAGAACTCGGACTGGTCCCTACCACCTGGGGACCGATCACGTGACTTGTTTTGTATCAGTGCTATTTAACGTAGGGTAGGTACAGTTACCCGACGACAACCACTAATCACATGCGGAGGGTGAAACACAAAACTCTCGAAGGCCAATAAACGAACAGTGTGTTGGTTGCATTTACGAAGTAATTGCCAACGACGCATGATGTTAACTCGCCCAGAGCTGCTTTACGAATGTTACAAAATTTAAATATTATAATATTTATGCATCGAGTTTTTAAATAAATAAATTTATTTGTTTTATTGTTATATAGAATATTGACTTAAGTCAAGAATAGCACCATTGTTGAAAATTAAAAAAAGCACAGGTTAATTAAAAAATAGCCCATTTTAACCTAAACATTTTAGTGTAATTTATTTCGCCGATCTTTCTTGGTTCCGGAGTTACGGTGTTCAAAACTTTAATATTTTATTCCCTCTTATTCCGTAACTATTTGTCGACGTCACGTCTGGACAATATTAAAAAATTGGCACTTGTCTACTCGCTGTCAACAAAAATTTACTACTATTAACAGCCATTTCCCATTTTCTATGGCTTAGAGAGCAATAAATGGCTGTCAGTAATAGTAAATTGTTGTTGATGACAGTGGAAATGAGCCAATATTTTAGTACTGTCTTGAAGTGACGCTGACAAATAGTTACGGAATAAGGTGGATTGATCCTACAATATAGAATAGATATAAACGGTATAGGTATCATTTCAAAGTGCTCTAAAATACCTTTGTACTGGTATATGATTTTCAAATCCATTAACCCATTTCGAGCAAAATGGAATTTAAAACATTTTTTTATATGACTTCTCCCGTAAAAGCAGCGTTATCTTAAACAATTGGCCGATACAAGAGTACATAAACATGTATTTAGTTTAATAGAGAATAATCCAAGCTTTCATTTGATGTATACTTGAAAGCTATCATCGATGAAATTCGTACGTGCTGGTCAGTGTCATAAATGAGATCTCAAAAATAAATTAACTCATTTAACTCTTAAAATAATTTTTAAGTTACTATAGCTTACGTATTACATCGGTGACAGCTTTCAACTATACACCAAATGAAAGCATGGAAAGTTCTCTATAAAACTATACAAATGCTCATGTACCGTTGTATCGACCAATTTTTAAGATAATGGAGTTCCTGCGTGAAATGTCAGATAAAAAAAATTTTTAAATTACATTTCACTCGCAATGGGTTAATTGTTTTAAAAAATTTGTATACCAGTAGAAAGGTATTTTAGAGAACTTTAATTTTTTTTAAGAGAAGTAACACAATCAGGCAATTAATGCCTACCAGTTAATTAATTAATGTGTTACCTTCTTTGGGAAAGGGATAGTGTAGAGAGAACAGGTGGTGAAGTGGGAGAGAGATAGAAAGCTTAATTCATTTACAACCCTGCTATTGCGCGTTTTTTTGCAGAGCAGTGTTGCAAGCCCCTCTGGTGTCAAGTAGAGGCATTGAGTTGCTTAAGCTGTGTAGCCATTTTATTAGTTCTTTTACTTCGCCGACGATTTTTGCTACAATACCGACGAAGGAGGGTGCTGTGAAGTGCATTAGGATATGTTAGTATTACTCGCTTCCGGTACTGCCAAAGTGATCAGTGCTATGCCTTCATCACTTTAACAGTCCAACAACAACCAACACAATAACACACCAATGCACATGAGAAAAATGCATGATGTTGTTGGCTTGTCTGAAACTAGTCTCGAACTCAAGACCCCAGGGTTTGTAGTCAAACGCGCTAACTACTCAGCCAACAGCACCCTCAAATTGATATCCATATCGCGTATATGTGTTCTATATTCTAGCAGTGTGGTCACTCGAATCAAAAATAAAAAATAGCTCGGTTTAAATTCCTCCATCACATGGGGTGCCGCACTTTGGGGACTTATGATGCCATCACCTTTCTGAACATGTAGCTAAAATCTAAAACTTAATCTCGTATATACTTTCTTTTTAACAGCTGTACGGCGACTTTTTTAATGCAGTATACATACACATGACCGTACATAAGTACATATTTACACAACGAACTGTAATAAAGTTAACAGTAGAGTAGTGCATTGTATGTATGTTTGAATGTTTTAATATAAATATATTCAAAATTATTAAGACGGACATCTGCGCAACATCATATAATAAAGTCATAACTTGTAAATTTTCATATTCTTCAAAAAGATGAACAGATAGATAAAATGTGATCTATGATATGACATTAGGATTAATACATGCATATGTATGTACATATTGTACGTACAATAGACAACTATTGATATATTTTTTATACCAAATAAATTCCAAGATTATTTTAATTAAAAAACGTGACAAAACTTCTAATAATTTAATTGAGAAGCTTAGTGCAGTAACCAGATAAGCCACACTACTTCGGAAATCATTTTTATAAGTTCGCTTTATTTCTAGGGGCCATATCTTTCGTTACTAGTAAGGTTTTCGATATATCATAAAAAATATAATAAAATACATGGGCCTTGTATTTATGTAAGAACCATACAATTTAAAACCTTTCTACGGGAATGAGATTCTCACTAAACCGGACAATTTACCTTTCTAATATGAAAAAGAATTATGGGAAAAATGTTGCCAAGCTAAGAGGATGCCTAGAAATGAGATGATATTGTATCTATCAAGAACTTGGTTCTTATTTTGATCTCAGTACTTTTCAGTAAAGTAAAGTTTTTACGGTCGAAATTTTTGATAGCAACTTGGCCTTATTTTCATATTTGTTTTTGTGAGGATTATCATTTACTTTGTATGGGTCTGGCACTGGTCACGAGGTTGTCAATACGTGTGACAAATTTCATAGCAATCGTTTAACTGGAAATAGTTAAAATTAATCAACATTATCGGGAATAAGAGGAGAACGTTTTGTTCATGTGAATAATTTCCTATGAACAAAAAAAATTTTGAAAAAAAAATTAAATAGTACACTAACACAACGCAAAATTGACCATCACAATTTTAGGGAAAGGGACCATATTTCACGTGAACTTTTATTCCCGATAAGGGTGAACATTTACTTTGCATGGGAGTGTTATTGCCCGGTAGGGTGGTTCGAAAAAAAATTTGAGCGAGCCAGTCTTCCTCTAGGATTAAATATTAGTTGAAGACCATTCCAGGAATATTTTTAAAATTTTTTGAAACGTACCTAGATAACGCTCTTATAGTTTTTTTTACACTGCGTTGCCATTTGTAGTCCGATCATAACATATTGGATATCGTTGCTTCATTTTTTCCCTTGGTGACTTTTTAAGCCAACATCAAATTTTGGGCGCCACTACTGCCATCTCTGATAATTACCCATAATGTCAAATTTTTGGCACTTAGCACGAAAGCTCGTCTTAAACTTAATATGTCTAGCTTTTAGTATAATGACTTTTATGCTGCGCCCTACAATTATCCCTATTTTTCGCGAGCACTACAGCAACCTCAATTCGCTCCAGAATTTGTGAGTATATTACAAGCTAGACAAACAAAGAGAGTATATTAAAAGCTAGACATACAAAGTTTTAGAAGGCCTTTCTTGCCAAGTGGAAAAAATTGGACATTAGGGGGGAAGGATCCAAGATGGCTTAAGTGAAGCCCAGAAAATGATGGATTAAAAAGTCTCCAGAGGCAAATTTGGATGAAGGCATAGCACTGGTCCACTAAGCAGTACTGGCAGCGATTGATACTGTACAGCACAGAGTTCTCCTTCGTCGGCAAAGTAAAACAATTAATAAGATTGCTACAACTAAAAGCTTAATAAAATTATTGCGTCTACTTAACACCAAAGGCGCTGCAAAATCTTTAACATCCCAATGGTAAAAATACCCATTACGTAATCGCTGATGTAAGCAATATTTAGTAGCAGCTAGCTAGTGATGATGCTTTAGGTTATTTTCCCACTTATATTTAGCATAAGCGTGTCATAGGATGTTTAATCGGTGCGCTCTAGCTTAAAATGTAAGCCACGATGTCAGTACGCGTCGCTAATGTGCGTCTTGGTGTTGAAATATAGCCCAAAAGCATGCCACAGTTTTTTACTTTGTACATTTGAATTCTATGAAATATGTACAACGAAATTCTAACATATTAGATTACACGTACATTACAATCTAAGTACTTAGATTACTCCCTTAGATCGTCATCCTGACATCATTGATTATCATCTAGGTACTTGGTTTCATTAACCACTGGAATTAGAGGCCACACTCGGCTGAGGGGGACACACTCTCTGCTCTCAGCCGAACACGAGAGACTTAAGACAACCAAAGAAGAAACCGTTGAACATAATATTTTGTGTACCACTGGACGGACTTGTTGCTAATAATTTTAGATTTAAGATTTGAATAATTCTTGTTAGTTCAATTTATAATTGAAGATTCAATAAAAAAAAACATTAATTAACTGATAGACCTGTCTGTTACTTCTCCTTCTTAAAAAAAAATAAGCAACGATATGCAATATGATAAGATCGGACTGCAAATGTCGACGCAGTCTACAATAAACTAAAAGGGCGGTATACAAGGGCGTGGCAAGAAATAAAACATATTTTAGGAATCCTCTTCAACTAATCTTTAATCCTAGGGGATGACCGGCTCATATTTTTTTTATTTTTTTTATGGAAACCGAATCACTTTACTGCCCAATTTCCTAATTTAAAAAATTGATTGTCACTATAGGCCAACATTTCATAATAATCGGTTAAGCGGAAGCAGTTAGAAGGCTAGATTTGCTGCCACATTCACTTCATTGAGCAGGATTATCTGCCAACGAAGAAAAGGCTCGGTGGTAATGAGAAACCTATTTCGACGCCCTTCTGAAGCCATACCTTTCGGAGCTATTAAAAACATGTGGAGAATCCCTACATAAAGAGATCACGCTAACATTTGCCTATTTTGAAATATAAAAATTAATTAAACCAACTAACAAGTTGGTTTTTTCAATGTTATTGACTTCCTTCCCTTCTTATGTACAATATACCCTCAATACATTTTAAGTAAAATTTAAAACTCCACTTGTTTTATATTTATTTTGCAATAGCAAGCTACAAAAAACGAGTTAAAATCTGCAAAGAAAAATAAATTTGTTATCAATAAGTTTAACCCAAATGCAAATTTTCGTAATAGTTTTTTTTTGGAACACAGAAAACCTACATGAATACAACTTTTAATACTCTAATCCTAAAAGTCGACACATAATGAATCTGGCGCCCGTTCAAGTCAAGCTCTCTGTATTGTCTAGACTCGTCTCTGCTTTGCTGTTTCCAATTCTTGTGCACATATGGCGTTTCACCTACTCTCTTTAAAAATATTTCATTTTATTTTATTTACGACTATTTGTTTTTATGTATGACTGTATGTAGTTTAATGCCATTTATTTTTTGCTATCGATCTAAATGATTGTGTAGACGATTATTTATTTATTTTTTTTAAAGCAGTGTCAAGAATTTTGTTTAAATTGTAGAGTTACAATTGACTTATTTACACATAAAAATTAAAAATAGTAAATAAATAAACCAACGCCAACATTCATTCATATGGCAAAAGAAAAAGCCGGTAATAATAAATACTTCGTCGTAAGTGTACAATAAAGTGTTGTTAAAAAATATTACTTTAAAAATAATAAAAAAAATTAGGTTATACATCAGGGATGGACAAATTGGTATAATTGTACCATCTTTGGTACAAATTGGACTTTAAAAGTACAATGGTACGTACACCAATGAGTTATTTAGTACAATTAATAATTTTTCGATTGTTTAGAAAATCTCTTATTGTGACAAAATGTTTTGTTCTATTTTCTGTACTTAACTTGAGGTCTACACGTAACATAATATGTAAGATGAGATTGTCAAATTCAATCGCAGAGAATTATGTTACGTGTAGACTTCAAATTAGTGTTGTCTCAATATTATAGGAATTTTTATGAGAGCGTTGTTATAAGAATTCTTATAACAACAATCTAATGAGATGAACTGTCAAAAAACAAATTCGACATTTTGTTTTTAGTATTCTGCCGACGTTTTTTCTCATGTTATCTCAAAGTCAATGTCTCGTGAAGACGCTGTGTTATACAAGTTTCTGGTTTTAAAAATATGTTTTGGCACAATTAAGTTCAAAAGAGTACAATTTTAGACAATTGGTACAATTTAAAAATTTCATTTGCCATCAATGTTATACATAAATTTATGTAAATATTCATTTTTGTTTTCAATAAGTTCGAGTACTTCACGTTAATTAATATTTAAAAACAAAAGAAGTAATCAGAGGCGTAAAATTACTTTATGTAGGTTTCGATTCAAATTTATTATAATTTGAAAAGTTGAAATTATTTGGAAAAAAAGTAGGTGCCCTTGTTACATGAAGATTGGGGTTCCAGTACAATAAAAATCGACTGCATAATATAAGCTGTGAGATGAAAAAACGTAGTATTTCTAGTTTTCTTATTTTTAAAGTATTTTAATGTAAGCTTTTGCAATAAATGAATATAGCACGAGTATATTCTTAAACTAGACACTTTTCTCTATGAAATGCTACCGAAATGCAAACAAATTATTGTACTGCTTTTAGTTTCGATGTTATGAAGTCTTATAAAGAAAAAGTTATGCAATGCATAAAATAAGCTGCGAACCACTGTAGGTTTTTTGAGTAATTAAAAAAGCACTTTTCTATAAGATACCACTCTATAAGATACCACGATTTTTGGCGAATTTGCATCATTCGAGGCAGTTTTGGTTGTTCAAAATACTAACAAATTTAGGAAATCGTACCAAATAAAAACACTTATTTTAACATTTTCAACAATCTTTCGAACGGGTCAGAATTTCAATGAAATTTCTGGTAATTAACGTTGTTTTTGAGGTAAAGAGTTGATTAGATTTGGATATCGATCCGAACGTTGCACTATGGTTCAGACGACCACTTTCGTTGGCCATAACTATTTTAGGGCGAAGTTCTTTATCGATTCTTATGACGAAAAAGTGAGCAGTGCCACGCTCATTCAAAGTAAATATTCTTTTTAAACTACTTCTACTTAACCGAATCTTATGAAACTGGGCACACACTATAAGCTCTGATACAAATTGTAATTAGAAAAGGGGGCAGTACCACGCCCATTCGAAGTAAATGTATTTTTAAACTACTTCTACTTAACCGAATCTAATGAAACTAGCACATACATTAAGCTCCAGAATAAATGTAATTTTATTATTAGAAAAGTGAGCAGTGCCGTGCCCATTCAAGGAATTTTTATTTTTCAGCTAGTTCTACTCAGCCGAATTTTATGAAACTTGAAAAAACCATTAAGATTCGCTGAAAGTCCAATAGTATGACCAGAAAAGTTGGCAGTGCCATGCCCATTCAAAGGAATCCTTCCATTCTTCCGTAATAAATTATGCCATATTTACACACGCAACTTTGTTGCATGCAACTCTCTTTTTTTAGTGAGAAAGACAGAGAAGAAATACAAAATGTATACATTTCTATTTCAACACTCTCACACAAAATGAAAATTGCATGAAACAAAGTTGCATAGTGTAAATATGGTATTAATCTAATTTTCTTCAACAAGAACAATATATAGTAGGCATAAAACATTTTAAAAATTTTTGCAAATAGGAAAAATGGCATAGCATAGTCCATAGAGCATAAAAAAGTAAAAACAACCAGTGTTTTTTACTTCGAAATCATAAAAAAATTGCGCACCAAACGCAATTGCACCAAACTCAACAGATATATGTAAGATATTTATAGACTTTTCGTATAGGGATGAGGATAATATTTTTCTGCCCCTGGATCCATGGCTGTTATATACATATAAGCGAAATTACTCAGAATTGCTCTCTTGATAGATTTTTTTCTATATATTAGTTGAAAACCTTTTATTTCGATGTTTTAATTATTCCTTAAAACATGTTTGAAAATTTTTTGCGAAACGACTATTTTTAAATTCAACAACTTCTGGAAGTCTTATGGTGGAAACTTGTAGCAAGTCTTTTAAAAGCTTATGTACATTAAAAATAGCGATTTTATAAGTTATGTGAAACTCTAAGGATTTTGAATATCACAAAAAACTTTTTGATTATGATTTTGGCTTAAGTTAATCTAAACACCATTATCTTTCTCTTTCATGATATTTTTTTTAATTTGTGTACCTCTTTAGCTAATAACTGCAGGTAAGAGCATCAAAAATTCTTATTTTCCAATTACAATTACAACTTTTTAGAAAAAGTCAAACTTTGATGGCTTATAAATAAATAAACGGTTAATTAATGTTAACAAAAACAAAATGCGTTTTTAGTTGGTCTGACATGTGGCCTACTAGATTGCAATAAAAAATGCATCAAAAGAGAACATCAAAAAAATTATGTTGACCAAAGAAAGTGGTCGTCTGAACCATAGTGCGTTGGAATACAATTTGTTTCACAAAAACACATTTTCCACATTTTTATTTTAATAAATTTTCGAAACATACTTGATATTTAAATACGCGATATCAAAGTGAAGTCAAAATCTTTAGAATACTGCGACTTTGGCTCGCACACGAAGGGTTCCGTACGGATACACATATGTATATGCCTCTTCGTTTTTGCCCCTTTTTAATTTTGGCAGTTTTTGGTTGTGCTTTTTTGTTTAATTTTAGTTTTTTATTTTTTTTTTTCAAGTATTTTTCGTTGTTTTTGCGATTTTTTGGTTTTGGCGCTTTTTTAATTTTCGTGATTTTTTCGTTTTTTTCTGGCGATTTTTAGTTTTTTGCAATTTTTTTGTTTTTTTGCCGCTTTTTTTGTTTTGGCGATTTTTTGGTTTTGGCGTTTTATTACGTTTTTTCTCTTTTTGAAGATATTTTTAGTTTTAGCGATTTATTTTAGTTTTGGCGATTTTTTTCAGTTTTGGCGCTTTTATCGGTTTTGGGGATTTTTTCGGTTTTTGGTGATTTTTTTAGTTTAAGCGATTTTTGTTGTTATGACACTTTTTTCGTTCTGGCGATTTTTTCATTTTGGCGCTTTTTTCGCTTTGGTAATTTTTTTAATTTTTTTTTCATTTGTGACGATTATTTCATTTTTTATGATATTTTTAGTTTTACCGATTTTTTTATGTTGTAGTGCTTTTTTTCGTTTTGACGACTTTTTTCCTTTTGGTGTTTTTTAAGTTTTTCGGCGATATTTTTAGTTTTGGCGATATTTTGTGTTTTAGCGATTTTTTTAATTGCGGTGCTTTTTTCCTTTAAGCGCTTTTTTCATTTTTGCGATTTTTTGATTTGAATTTTTTTAGTTTTAGCGTTTTTGAAAATTTTCAGAGTTTACCTCTTACGGTTTCCAAGATACAGCATATTGTCTAAATTGCATAGTAAAATTAGATTAACTGATAGAACACCCTTTAATTTTTATTATTTTAAATATTAGTGTTAATTGGTGTACTCTATTCTACAGACTACACTAATTAACTCTAACTTTGAAAATTTAAAGTGTCTCTACATATAAGTGTCTGTATATTACATTAGTATTTCAACATGTTTCGTTGCTCGCTTTAAAACACCCTTTCATTTTTAACTGTCATATACTTGTTGTTGTAGCAGCTAAAGTTTTACACATTCTGTGAAAATTTCAGGTCCGTAGATGTTATGGTTCCCGTGAAGACAGCCTGTGACAGGCAGACAGACGGACAGACAAACAGACGGACAGCGTAGCGAAATCAATCAGGTTCCTTTACACTTTTGGTTTACGGAACCCTAAAAAAAGTATCGACGATACCGATACGCTTAGTGAATTTAAATTAAAGGTAAAGTAAAATAAACTGAAGTTGAGCTATTTTTTTTTTTTATTATGTATACAGCATTACAGGGATAGAAGTTCTCCGTATTTAAAATCAATATTAATAAGACTTTTGTTTAAAAAACCAACCATTCTCAAATTGTTCGGAGGAAGACGATTTCACAAGAACGATCGAACAAGTCCTTCAGTGGAAAATTGTCTCTCAGATGAGACAGAACTCATTTGAAAACTAAAGTACGGCTGCGCAATTGTTTTCAAGATGAGATATATAACGAAATTGGGCCAGAAAACAAGCGGATGTGCATCTTTAGATGTACTAAATAGAAGGTCGTTAGTTATATCTCCATTTCTTATTTAGAAGAATTACTGCTTAGTCTGGACAGGGGCTCCAAAGTCTACTTCATGTAGACTTAACAGAACTTGTACGAGGTGAAAGGGTGGCCGCGTTAGCAATACTTGCCGAATATAGAGCTTTATTAGGGTCAACTAGCTAAGACGATTTTTTAATGTAGAAGTAGTAGACTGCAATTTATACTTTTACTTTACTTTTATATACCCAGGAAAAACTTTACTTACTGGTAGGCAACAAAGTATATAAGGATTTAAGTTGTAACTACTTACAATTTGACTCGATAACTACTTATCTTTGTTTGAGAAGTCCAAAAAAATAAGGCGTAACCCTTACAAATGTATTTAAATTGTCACAGCAATTAACTAGTTATTATTTGGCTTACTTGAAGCTAAAAAATAATTAGTCAATTAAACAAATTAAAATTAAAAAAAATTTATACACATTATGTTTTATTTATATTTTTTAAATTTTATTTTTTGACCCAGCTGGGATAAGAACTGTGCTCGTTCAGATTTGAAGACAAGTACTTTACCCACTCAGCTATTATTGACTTATAAGTTTAAGCGACAGAAATTAGTTTTCATATACAAACACATCGACCCCTTAGCGCCAAATGATAGTAAACGACAAAAATTATAATTTTCAGGAGAAGGCTTTTTATTGTATTTAAGCATGATTTATATTCATAAACTGTCGGTTACGATCAAATCTTACAGCCTGTATTTCGAAAATTATCAACAATTTTGACGTTTTCACGATTTTAAACTATGGATAGGCTCATAAAATTTTGTTTTCAATAAAAAAAAATTTGTTTTTTTACAAAATGTCGCTTACGATCATTTCGCGCAAAGGGGTCGAGATGCTGATTTAAAAAGTGGTCATCTACTTATTTTATTAATGCATATCAAAAAATTGTAAGTACTTTCATATAATGAGAAGAATACGTGCTAATTTTATTAAAAACTAGGTAGTAGTTCCATATTGAAGCATAGTAATTTGATCAATAAGTACACTCATTACTTTGTAACCCATTAATAAAGTACTACCGATTACAAAAATGACAAAGTTTTTGCTGGGTAGATAGCATAGCTATAACCGGGTGTCCACTCGACACCACTCGTCTATTCAGTTGTGTCCTACTTTGCATTTTATACGAAGTAGATAAGCTGTAACTCGTTGTTATAGAAAACGCCTCTCTGTTGTTATTACGCAGAAAAATAAGCCTTTAAAATAATTAAACAGTTGCAAAAACTGACTGCCGTTAACGTTTATTCGTTAAAAAACGTACAAAAGTATCATTTATGGGAAATAAAAATATGGCCGATACTGATGTATCGGCAAATCCGATATATCGCCAATATATAGGTATAGACTGCATGTCATAGCACAGTAATACTTGCTGGATAAGTAAAATGCTTCGATCATTCATATATATATACAGGGTGTTTTTTTTAGAGGTATAGAACTTCGAATTGAAATAAAACACAAGAAAATCGTTTTAATGTCCATCAATTTGGCTTTATTGGAAGGATAATTTTATGCCATTAATGTTTAAATATGATTTCGGCCATGTGGCCGCCGCGGCTGGCTCGAATAAAGCCAATTCTACAGGTCCAATTTTCAACCACTTTTTCGAGCATATGGGGCCGTATGTTGGCAATAACGCCACGAACGTTGGCTTCCAAGTCCCCTAACGTTTCTGGTTTGTTGGCGTAGACGAGCGACTTCACATATCCCCAAAGAAAATAATCCAATGGTGTCAAATCACACGATCTTGGTGGCCAATTGACAGGTCCATTCCGCGAAATTATGCGCTCATCGAATGTTTCCTTCAATAAATCGATTGTGACGTGCGCTGTGTGGCATGTAGCGCCGTCTTGTTGGAACCACAACTCATCCACATTCATGCCATCCAATTCGGGAACAAAATAGTCGGTTATCATGGCTCTATACCGGCTCCAATTGCTGTGCACGGTGGCGAATCGATTCATTCGGGTCCTCTTCAACACTTTGCTCTACAGCGGCAATTGTTTCTTCGGTGCGCACTGTTCGACGTCTCTGCGGATGCGTATTATCACATAGAGTAAACGTAGTGCGAAAACGATCCATGGTTAACCGAATTAATTGCTCTGATGGACGATTATGTCGACCATAAAATGGACGGAGCTTGCGGTAAACTTCGAACTGAACCATTATTTTCGAAATAAATTTGCACGATTTGCAAGCGTTGTTCTTTTGTCAACCTGTTCATGATGAAATGGCAAACCAAACTAAATATTAATCACTTGACAGCTGACAAAATGGCCGCCAGTTAAAAAAGTGATGCCAACTTAAAGTTCTATACCTCAATAAAAAACACCCAATATATAATACTCTTTTCCGTCAGTTTTCTATAATTGTATTTACCGTTAAGCAGTGGCCGAGATTAATAGAAACTTTAAAAGGTCTTAATATTAAGACTTTTAATTTAAACTGATTAATTGATTCATTGTATTTATAAATGTTCCTGTACAAAGTTCATTAAAAGCTTTACATCAAAAGTATTCGAGACAAATTCATTCATTACCTTTTGTAAAGAGATTTCTAAGTTTCAATTGTCCGCTTAAATTTAAAATCGTATTTATTCAATTTAGCTAATTTGACTTATCTCTCTAATCTTACTAATTATACCATTAAGAACAATCTAATCTAAATTTATTATAATTAAGCATTTTCCCCATAAAATGGAAGAGTAAAACAAATAAAAACCGCACAAATCAAAACACTTGTATTTCCTGACAAAACATTTAAATTAAAGTGCAATTGGAGCCACAAACGTAAAAGAAAATCAGGAAAAAGCGGCCGGCCGCCGCACAACAATGCAACAAATAGCATCTACAGAAAAAAATGCAATACAACAACTTACATACATATAGAAATGATAAATAAAAAATAAACACAGATAAAAACTTAAATAATAATTTTGCTGAGTTATCGTAAAAATTATATTCTTTAGAAATATGATGTCGCTTTACAATTTTTTTTTTAATAAAAGAAGACAGAAAGAAGTACTTTTTGAGGGCAGAGTATATAAAAATATTGATGCAACATAAGCAGTAACTTTTACATAAAATACATGCAGCTAGAAAAAATATGACCCAAAATGTGGCTCTTATGTTGCAGGAAGTTTGATAGCGATGACCCAATTTAATGAACCTCATAAAATGTGTTCGTGTGTTAATGTGGTGTATAATAATATGCAGCAATTATTTTAATTTTTTTTTTGTATGTTCTTGTACTTACAATATGACTTTGCAGTTTATTATGTTTTACTTACTGATAAATATTTGTGTATGTACATGAAATACACAATGCAGGTACGTAACATCTCAACATAATAATAACCTGCAAGCAGATCTTTAAAGGAGTTTAATAGCCTGTTTTTGGAAAATGAACTAGTTTGTTCGTTCGTAAAAAAAACGAACGAAAGTAGTTTTATGTTTTTGTAACATACAATATTTAAGTGAGTGAGAATATATGACAGAGAACAAAACAGCTTTTAATATATATTTTCATATATATTTGGTTATTATAAAATGAATTCATTCGTAATAAAGGAATGAAAGCGTTTAAAATATTCGATAAGCAATATCCACTCGTTTGTCTAACAAATTGCAATAGTAAAATTAAATAAGACAGCAAAAATTTCGCGCAAAATTTAAAATTTGCATAAGCAAAGTAAACTATAATATAAGAAATCTAAATTTTAACAAAAAAAATAAATAAATAAAAATTCAGAAAGAACTCTAATTTGCAGAAAATATTTATTAATTTATCCTTAACACAAAATATGATCATTATATCCACGTCGAAAAGGATATAACTAACGTTCATAGACATTATTTTCTTTCCAAAGTGGAAATAATGTCCATCAAAAATTGAGAAACAACGTCCATGAACTTTATGAACTTTACAATGGGAACAGTATACATTCTTTTCTCCTCTGGTCATATAAAATAGTAGCTTTGCTAAGATTTTTTGCTTCAGGACTTTCTCCTCGGGTATGTCGTTTAGTGGTTTCTTTGAGTAAAGGTTTTCTCCCTTACCAGCCTCCGGACAACTTTTAGATAGTGTCATCTGGGTATGTCGAATAGTTACTGCTCTGAGCAAAAATTTGCTGACTAGCTTGCCTTTAGCTATGTCCCGGTCCACACGTTCAATTTTTGTTGCAGAAATTCTTCATTTTTCATTGAGAAAGAGCGAGAGAGGAATTGATATGGTATATATTTCTATTTCAACACTCTCCCACAAATTCAGAAATTGCTGCAAGAAAAATTGCATGTGTGGACGGAGAGTATTAGGCTAATAAGAAACTTGTTCAGTACAAAAAATAATTACTAAGCAAAGTCACCATTCGATATACCCAGAGGCGAAAATGAGGAAGACCATCCAGCAAGGCAGAAACTTTTTACTTAGCAAAGCTACTGTTTGATATATACACCCCACAGATAATATTGGACTACGTAGTCCATTTCAGCTGAAATGGAGTAGTTACAACATGGTCCTATGTAGTGCAGTCATAGACGATATCATTTGCAAACAATAGCTTCTAGTTAACCGACAAGTGTTTGCGTTTTAACGGGTGTAATCGTTACAACACGTGTATAATCGTTGCACTAATAACCAGGGAAACCGAAAATATGCAAGCATGTTTTTTACCGAGCGAAGTATGTAAGCATAAATAAGATATTTATACGTTTAAAAATTTTGAAAGAATTTTGGCACCGATTTGTTAGTGCATATTTTTGCATATTTTGCCCTTTACAGCATGTTTTTGCATATTTCACACCGAGTCGCATATTTAGGGTATTTTTTGCTATTTTTGTGGCATATTTGGCTGTTTTCCTGCATATTTTGGCTTTTTAAATTTTAATATGCATATTTACAAAAAAAAAACCAAAAAAAAAAATCAGGTTTGTCATTGAAAATTTTGAAATTGTTCCACATTTAGCAAATTTTTCTGTTGCAATTTTAAATTTGCTCTAATGTATTTTTTTCCCAATTTCTTAGAAATTTTCCTCATTCCATTGATTTATTCCCAGCTGTAAACATTTTCCATTATGTACTTTTGAGGATTTTTAGAGCAATTTAAATTTTATGAAGATTGTTGGCTTATTTGCATTTCATAGAAAAATAGCTGGACGAGAATAATGTCGCCTTTTGAGACTATTTATACTATTTATGGGACTTTGCTGATTTGTTAATAATAGAAGCCGAACCATTAATATGAAAAACATGTGTGATGTATTAATAAACATTTAAGTTCATAAATTATTCGTGGTATGGGTGCCCAACAGCCACGTTATTTCCACGTTAAAAGGGGAAATAGTGTCCATAAAACAATGCAACTAAAGTCCAAGAAAATGGTACTGCAGAGTATATTGACAGCCGAAATAAAGCCGGGCATTGGCCGGGCATTGGCCGGGCTTATTGCCTTTTGCATTATTGCATGCCACCAATATATGTAAATAATTCGTGGTGTCAGAAATAAATATTATATAAATTATAGACGAAATGATAGTTTTAAGAGCATATTTTTTAAATTTTGGGAGCATATTTTAAAGTTTTTAGTGCATATTTAATGCGCATAGCACATTTTTAGGGCATATTTCCGGTTTCCCTGCTAATAACGCTTTGAGTACATCTTGAGATACTTTGAACCATGGATCGTAACTATTATGACTTTTTTCAAAAAAGTCAAACAATAATAGTTATTTTTTGACCAACATGTTTTCGGTCAAAAAATAAAAGTTAAAATTTGACAGGTATACTCTTGGTCAAAAATAAAAGTTAAAATTTGGAACTAGAGATGGGCGCGTAACGTGTTTTTTCGTGACACGAACACGCACGACTCAACACGAGGTGTTCGTGACAGAAAATCTGATTTCGTTCGTGTTCGTGTCGTGTCGTGTTGAGCAAACTTGACACGAAAAAACACGAAACGATTTTCAGATTAAAATATGTATGAATGCAGAAGCTTGCCTGCCGCGCCGCACAAGATTATTGAGCGAAAATCTTGATAAGTTACTGTTTCTCAACAAAAATATGTAAATAAAAATACAAATAGAACATGAAACGTTAAAATAGAAGAAAAATATGTCTTTGAATATACATTTTTTTTTTCAAATAAAAAATTTTGTTTTTGGATTTGATTTCGTCTGTTGTGTCGTGTTCATGTTTTGAAAATTTTGGCCGTGCGTGTTTCGTACGTGTTGGACATCCGGGATTCATGTTCGTGTCGAGTAGTGTTGGAAAATGTCGACACGCGCACATCTCTATTAGGATGTAAGAATCAGACATGGGGAGTTTTGTAATAACTAACGTCGATTTAACTTGTAAGTGAATATAAGGAGCAACTCTTATATTCAATTTCGTTAAATAAATTTGTTTAATAGTAGATGCTCCTGCTTAATAATATCCAGCATGGCTAAAATAAACAAAGAATGCTGGTGTAGCGAGCTCTCAATCCGTTCAAATTTTAACTTTTATTTTTTACCAAAAATGTATCAGTCATATTTTAATTTTTATTTTAGACCAAAAAAATATATAAAAAAAATAAAACAAAAAAAATTTTTACTTTTATTTTTGCCCAAAAAAATCGGTATAATTTTAACTTTTATATTTGACCGAAAAAGTATCAGTCAAAAAAGAACAGTTATATTTCGACTTTTTAAAAAAAAAAGTAAAAAAATAAAAGTACTTTGAGATTTTTATTTCTTAGCTCACGACAATGCTATACTCAAATATCATATAGATAAATTCTTTCTGTCTGACTTTTTGTAAAGAAAATTTGATAATTGTTATTTTCGGTCCCTGCTTTGGACTAAATTAAGGTTCGGTTCGAATTTTTGCCCATTCGGCTTGAAATCGGCAGCGTTATCGTTTATTAGTATTGTATTAGTTTTCGACTGGATTTCAGTCTTAACGTTGTGTTGACCATCAGATACGGGTCCAAACCGGCTGAACCGATTTTTTTCTCTTTTTGAAAGGTGAATTTATCCAGGGTTATCCTAGCAGTGTTTGAAGAAAACTGGTCCAGCCGCTTAGATATCAGCAGTTGTCTAGTTGATGAATGGATTTTTGCGGAGATTTGGTATGGATTTTCCATTTAAGCTTATTTTTTTTAGTAATTACAATTTGTTTTTCATGATTTGTAACTAAAAGAGTAAGAATTCTATAATGCATCTGTCCTTACCACTTAAAATACTAAATGAAACATGTTAAAAAGTCCATATTATAATATTCAACTATAAACCAAAAAGTAAAAAATGGTTACTTTCTTCCCAGTTTTGTGCATTTTCTAATTTCTTTATAATTATTTTATATTACTGCTCTTATATATTCTAACCTAAATGACCATTTAAATGGCATAGAATTCCTTAAAACTTACAATAATCATTGGCTTTAATATCTAACAAATTTGCAGCTGTTCAAGGGCGTGGTTCTTACTTATACTTGTACAAATATTTGCATTACCCTGCAGACAAAATGGCTAGTATGTGTATAGAAATATACTAGCTGCTTTTTAACTCAGACTAGTTGCCTATCTGTCCTTTTTTCATATATCGAACTATGGATTTTAACATTAGGTTGTCATAGGAGCACAACTAGTTCATTTGTATACAGTTATATCCCAGTTAGAATACCAGTTGTTGTAAAGTAGTGCTATTTTTAGTTTTTTTATTTATCGTTTTATATTTCTTAAAAAACCTTGGCTCAACCGGGGTACGAACACACATTTCTCATATTTCAAGGCAAGTACTCTACCCACTGAGCTACTTTCTACTTATTTTTTAAGAGCTAAAAATATGTTTTATGTATAAGTCGTATACCTGAAAATTGTGTCCTTTTTTGACTAGTATCGTTACTAGTCTCGATGCAACTAGTAATATAATTATCCTTTTTTTACTAGTATCGTTACTAGTCTTGTTACAACTAGTAATATGACTGTCGTTTTGTGACTAGTATTATTACAACTATTATACGAGTGTCCCAAAGCGTATCTAGTTGTAAATTTAGCTGCTGGGTAGTACAACTTAGGTAGAGATGTATGAATGTATGTACATGACTTGGTTGCATGAATGAAATTGAAACTTTTCTTTTTCATTTTCCAAAATTTAAAACCTGCAACCACGGTTCATGTGTTCTTACAAGTGAAATGTAAAAAAAAAAAACATACACATTCTTATATTTAAACAAAGCCACTTATAACACTGTTAACGTTAGTATTGTCTACACCTTTTTTAAGGATTTTAATGAGTCGTTAGTAACTTCTATTGTTGTTTGCCAGAATGATGACGTTATGTTTATTGTAGAGTACGTTTTTTGCAATTTTCATTATTCATATAATTTTCAATTGTCTAATCTTTTTTCGTGTCGTTTTCTCCTTTACTTTAGGCACGTCAACTTTTCTGGTTCTTACATTAAATGTTTGTTTTCTCATTTAGCGACTGCTCTACTATTCTGGAAAAACAACCTACAAGGAGAAATCGTTAATCGTTATTTCTTATGCCTACATGACCATGTGGGCGCAATAATGAGCCGCCAACCAACAACAAGTACGAAAAGCAGTCAGCAACAAACATGATTGCAACGACAATCGAACACATAAGACGAAAATGTAGAAGCATACCCCAAAAAAAAGTATCAGCACTTACGAAGATAACAATTCCAAAGACGATGAACATTCTGAAAGCAATTTACACCATGCCTTTTCTGCTTGCCTTTAAGCGCATGCCTTTTTAGTTTGGTGGTGAAAGGTGTTGAAAAGTGTAGGGGTAGAGGCACGAATAGAAATTTGTGCGGTTTTTTGATATATCTCTTTGTCATTTTCGTACTCTTAGCATTAAGCATGTACATAAATGTCAAAAAAGGCATGAATAAAAAGTCTTCAGGTAAATGTGCATGAATTTTCGTAGGGGTTTTAAAAGAAAATTATAAATAAAAAGCACGAATAGTGTGAAAAGCCACTTACATATGAGTTAGAATGGTCATATGTGTATTAGGGTGGCATTATATTTTTAAAAGTGCTCCTAGTTCTTACCCTCGAGAAATATTTGAGTAGTCTTAAAACTAATGTGTATCAATTTTTAGACAGATTGAAAAATATTTAGAGGTGGCTCAAAGGGACTGAAGTCGTAAAAAATATAGATTTTTATTAAAATTTTTTCATTTTGCTCAACCATATGTAACTTATTTGATCCTTGATTTCTTGAAACTTTTACCTCAAATTACGCGTAGTTTTATCTTTCAAAAATGCCAAAAATCAAAAAATCCAATCACCAGTAATAAAATTATGACATAAAATATCAGCCACTTAATGACACTTTTATGGTTACATTAGCAGCTTTGCACCTGAGTTCGTTTTTCATTTTCAAATCATCATATTTTGAGTTTTAATTGTTAGATCATCCCAAAATTTTTTAAAATTGTGTTTTCTTTAATAATGTAAAAAAAAATATTTGCTTTTAGTTGTTAAACCAAATTTATTGTGGTTTTTTTCGATTTTTTTCCTTATACGAGTATTTACAAACACCATACCTAAGGCTGATGTCAGAGTGCGCGCTATAAAGGATGATGTAATATTACGCTACTCGCTATAAACCACTGCATATGTTTTCTTATGAGTTCGATCAAAAGATGTCAGAGGGAAAGCGAAGCGAGTACGTGCTATAAAGCAGGTTGTGTAATGGTTTGTAGCATGTTATCGCTTCGTATGTTTTTTGTTTGTTTATTTCTTACGAACTTTAAGGAAATATTTTATGATTTTTTTAATTTATGGCTCAGCTGTATTTGCTGTATTTAACAAAAAATGCATATACATACTAAAAGTAACAAAAATTATGTACTATAAACTAAGCAACTCGCTTTGCTCAATCTAGCATTCACTCTGACATCTTGTATGTAGCATTTGTATAGCAAGAACTATTATAGCTTCAAGCTTAACTTCGCTTGTAGCGCGCACTCTGACATCAGCCTAAGGATGTTTTTTGTTTCCAAATCGCAATATCTTGAGTTGTACTATTACATAATTTTTCAATCGGTCTAAAACTTGGAGCACTTTTAAATAATATTTTTTGTGGTGATATTTGTTATTAATACATATGTATTAGTCCGACCGAAACCACTTTTTTGAGGCCGAACCCGAACCGAACCTAATATTCGGCAAAAAGGCCAAATATTCGGCCGAATCCGAAACTTGCCGAAACTTTTTAGCATTAACTGATATTGACATTTTAAAAACTTGACAGAACTGAAAAGTCATTTATTTTATCAACGGCCCTTTTCACAAAGTGATTAAAAGTTAACGTGGTTTTTAACGGCAAATACAAAACTCTCCGTTAAAGTATACCTTAATTTTTAACTGCACACTGTGAAAAAGGGTGTAAGAGTATTTCTACATACATACAGTGTCAGTCAAAATAATAGTAGAAATTTATCATATTTCATTCCATCGAGCAAATATAAAAGTTAAACATTTACGAGCATATGTAAAAACTTGGCATGAAATTAGCTTAAATGATGAATAGAACTGGAATATTGGGTTCGGTACACATACGTTGAGGAGTGTTTTTTTTATCATTTTATTGATGACGCTACAATAGCACCAATCAAAAAGTTGAGTCGAAATAACCAAAAAGATATAAAGTGGAATATTTTCCTATTTTTGACACTAAATTCAATTAATTTCTACTAAAGAGAAATATTTTTGTTTACGTCCGCTTTTCATCGTTGATTTTTTTTAGCTTTTGTCATATTTTGAAATTATTTAAAAAAATCAATTTTAAAAAACAAATAATCAATTTCAGTGCAAAATTGCAAAAGTAAATTCGATTGCGAAAAATCGATTTATAACAAAATAGATTTTCGATTGGAATCGAAATCGGTTTACCATTCCCTAGTTGATTTTGACAACAAACAGTTGAATACTTTATGTTACTATGTACATATATCTTTTGGTTGCGCTTTATAAAACTAAGTAAAATTTTCATTCAATTTGAAAAGCTATAGGACGGGAAAAACAGATTCATGACGGTGACATATTTTAAATGTGGAAAATACTATTTCGATTAACTTCCTTATTTATAGAGAATAAAAAGTTTCGGTTTCGGTATTCGGCCAAAAAGTTGGCCTAAGCCGAATATCAGCCGAAACCACAATTTTGGCCGAGTCCGAAACCGGAACCGAATATTCGGTCGGACTCTAATATGTATTCATGTCCTAGCCGAAAATATTATAAATTTGAACTCAAGACCTCAGAGTTTGTAGTTAAACGCGCTAACTATTCAGACAACAGAACCCTCAAATCTTTATCCTTTATCCTCCGTTATCAACATGGATAAAATTTAAGCTACGTATTTAAGCTAAGTGGATAATTTATTATGTCGTTATAGTACAGTAACGATCAAGTGTCTGTCGGGTGTTTATACAACATTCAAACCTGGAACTACTCTGGGTACCAAAAAGGCACGGAAATGTGCTCGTAATATAAGTTGCAGTTTCAACGGGGCGCTGTTTTTAGGTGTGCAGGATAGGATATTCAATCTACCATTTAATGACTTCTGTAGATATTGTCAAAATGAGGAGAACATCTCATGTCATTATAATGCATTCTCTGAGAAAACGCTGGATTATATGTGCAGTACTTTTCGGCAAGATTAAGCAAAAATATCGCCAACAATATTAAAAGTATTAACTCATTTATTCGGGGTTCGAAATGGTTTGACAATGAAGTGTACATAATATCCTATGTCCTCTCTACGTAATCCTTTCAAAATTAATAGACAAACACCAATTGGGACCCAAGCGGACAAGTTCTGCAATTACTGGCAGCCTATCTTAA